>OY720459.1:5190000-6522500 GCA_963082715.1 Harpalus rubripes | reverse complement strand
CAAAATAATAATTTTCTGTATGAAATTTGCATAAAATACATGCAACTGCCGGAAGGTAATGTACAAGAAATAGAATATTTAATTTAGCAAGGAACTTTCCGTATGAAATTTGAACAAAATACATAGAACTGACGGAAGGTAATTTGCTGGCCACATCAGATTTTTGATTATTAAATTAGGCGAAGTCGCCTCATTGACCGATAGAGTCACAAGCCGCCACTGACTCTATGTAGTTATTGAGAGAAAAGTTTGGTGAGTCTGTTATCTCCAGAAATGGAACTGTTAATTGGCCTCCAAGAAGTTGTGATTTGACATCTTTGGACTTCTTGTGGGGTTATTTAATATCGTTGGTCTATGCCAACAAACCTCGAACTATTGACGCTTTGAAATAGAACATCGAACGCTGCATTGATGAAATTACACCTGACTTATTCCAAAAAGTTACCGAAAATTGGGTTCATCGAATTCAATCCTGCAAACGAAGCCGAGGTGGACATTTGAATAATGTGTTATTCAAAACATAATTGTCATAAGTTGTACTATAACATAAAGAAAAAGTTTTGCTTTTGTCACAGATATTTTGTATTTTATTAATTTTAAAAACATATCGCTCCTATTGGAAAACCTTTTATTTAGTTTTCCAAAATCGGGGCGTTAATTTAACGAACGTTATTAAACATTTTAACGAAACGTTAACGATAACGAACGTTTATGAATAAAATATTTACAATTTAGCGAATCGTTAAGGAATTAACGAATTGTTATGAATACGGGTATTATTGTCATTTTCTTTGTAAGAATTTTCTAAAAGTATCTGCTAATAATTATTTCATCTTTCCTCCATTGTTTCTTCGAAGAACTGTCACACTTTAAATTGAATTAAAGGTAGGAAGTGATGATACATCTTATTTACATTATTCACCCACTATAACAAAAGTAAGAAAACACTTAAGAATTCCCTTCTGTTTCTGTAAAGTACAAAGTTACTAAGTGTGAGCAATGGCTGATGATCAAATATGTATTAACCCGCTCGTTCCTTTTGTTCGTTTGCGAAACTTACGAGCGGAGAGTGGACGCCCAGCGGGAGAAAAACTCCGGAAATGTTTTGTCTTGCCGTCGAGACGCCTCTAGACGTTTTTCCGGAGAGAAACTTTACATGTTGCGTTGCGTACATAGCCAGCTTCAAGTTTTCAATCATTATTTCAATTGTAAATTTGTTCAACGTGGGTTTTTACACAATTTTCAAAGAAGGAAAATGTAAAGTATGTGGGGATTCTATCAGTGCCGGCTTAGCGGGAGGGGGGGGGGTTGGGTTCTGAAGCCCCCGGCGGTAGATACGTAAAGGGCGGTACACCGAGCAGAGCACGTTCTTAAATTATTTTAAATAAAAAATTTAATTAAAGCAAATTTAAGAGCCAGGGGAAAAAGAATGAATGTCCGTTTTCTAGCAAAATGAGATGATTGATACATATAGATTGAAGGTGGGCGCTTTTAAATAGTATGTGTAAAGGAGGCAAAACGGTAACAATCCTAAGATACAGGCCTCAGAAATTGTAAGACAAGATCTAAAAAGGATGACGGCCCAAGCGTCAGGTTATAAAAGATGAATGTTGGACACCAATATGCGCAAATTATAACTTGGTCAGCCGATTTCTGTTCAGTACTCGTACTGAACAGAAATTTGTTAAGCTAAGAGCGGTGTCAGTGGCTATCTGATGAGATTCCGTAACTCAGTAGTTAATTTTTAGCAACTGATTAAAAATTTAACCAATTAAGTATCTATATTGACAATATAACAAACAATTGGATACTATTTTTAACCAGTTGCTAAAAATTAACCACTAAATTACACAATTAATAAAACCACCAAACGACGCAAAAAGTTTGGACGAGTGACTGATGTAACGAAAAAGCTCCGACTGCAAAATCGTGAAACTGGTGAAGTTTTTTCCTGCGAACATTTGAAATGTTCTATTAACCAACGTTTCAGAATCAATTCCAATAACTTGTCATTGAATTTCAAAAATATGGGAGTTCATGGACTTTCATAATTTCTATCTATAGTCTATTCCACGAGACCTTTCATTAAACCAGGACTTCGAACCGGAGCTGAATCAAAAACCGTAAGCCGGCAAAAATAACGGAGAAATTCCGTTAGGTGTAAGTTGAAACTTGACCCATCTGTGGGTATAATAACTTTAAGAAATGACCAATCTGAGTTTCGAAATAAGATTAATACTCTTTGTCATTCCAAAAGCATTAGATGGGGTTTCAAACTTTAAAATTCTCGTAATGAAAAAACAAAATTTGTAACATTTATCCTTTTTCCCCTGGCTCTTGGCAGTTTGATGTTGAAAAACGATTTTTTCTTTGTTAGCCCCGGACGGCAAAATGTCTTAAGTCGGCACTGGATTCTATTTATATGTTTTAAGGTAGGTGCTAAGAAGATTGAAGGTTAGTGAATATGGCGGTAGCGAACACTGAAATCTGCCAATCCCGATAATGCCTAGTTGGTACAGGGATTGCCGGAAAACTGTGGAATAGTCCAACAGAACTAATTTTTATAAATAAATATATCATCACGGCATATTACCCATTGCTGGGTACACAGATTTCGGTAATGATGATGACATATTTGTACCCTGCAGGCGTTTACCAGGCGTCATCTCACAGGCACTCATTGCTGGCGTGGAGAGTGCACCACAGGGGTCAATTTTGTGCCATTTAAAATTTGAAATATTTAGCGCCGGTCAGAATCGAACCCGGTTTCCCACATTCGCGACCAGACCCTCTGGCACGCAGCCACGAGACCCCATACTAATTTTAATCCAATATAAAATCCCAGCCCCTCCTTCATTCCAGTTAAAACCACGGTTAATGTAGTATACGCAATAAATATAAAAAATCTGCTAATTCATCCCATTTGTAATTATTTCTACATGTAATTTTTAATTTGGCGCGTATTTCGCCTTTTCTGCAAATGGCTGCCTTCCATTTGCTTGCCTCACAGGTGACTACGTGCACAACATACAAGTTAGCAATCCAGTGTATATATTAATATCCTTGGTTCAACCTGAATATTCTACATCGCATTTATAAAAATAAACAATCATTGACAAAGACGACAATTAAATTTTTCTGCTCTTTTAGTTGTGTTTCTCACCGTACAACGTCGCTAGTGTCAAAGAACGTGCCTAAAGAAAAACTTTGCCGTTGTCGAGGTAGTAGGTTATTTTTGAACTAACGGTTTCGTTTGTTGGAGAAAGAAATCGTGAAGTTGTGTAGTAAAATAAATTGTCTGGAATGAGATTCCTAAGTGAGTTACAGTAATGAGACAGGTCTTTGTAAACTTTCCACAATTTAAGTTTTCGTTCTTATGAATATAAGCATTTTTCTCCACTTTCATAACGCGTATTTTTATTTATTTCATTTCTTTGGTAACTTGTAGAATCAATGCAAATAAGTGGCACAAGATGTCGGTAATGTTTCCCCATCTCATTTTTTATTACTCTCTTTCTATCTTCTTTCTATCAATATTGATGATGCATGTGACCATAATGGAATTTTAATATACCGGGTGTTTTAGGCCGATCGACACATAGGCGGTTAACATGTGAAATCAGTTAATTGTAAATAGTATATCCCCAGTGCATTATATTAAGTTGACAATTGTGTACTTATTGGGGGGTACTAATTCTATGGATTTGAGTCCAAATTAGTAAATATAAATGTATAATATCAGAAAAAAATAAGGAAATTTGTAGAATTTCCAGGATTGTTATTCATATCCCGAAAAAAATGGTTACCAAGTAACTGCTTAAATAGCATTGTGGTAGCGTGTGCGCCTGGCAATAAAAAAACTGAGAGATTGGGTTCGAAACCAGCCAGCAGTAAAATTTAATTTTTAATTTTTACTTCTCAAAATAATTTTTTTAATTTTTTTGTTGAAGTTTAATAAAATGGATACATTATTTTGTATTATAAATATTTATTGTAATTATTTAACTGTATGTTGTGATCAATGTGATTTAGATTTTACAAAATCCGTTTAATTTATGCTATAAATAATGTTTACATTTTATTAAATGTCAATAAAAGATTAAAGACATATTAATATATATTTTTTTTTTGAAAAGTAGAAATTAAAAATAAAATTTTGTTGCTGGCTGGTTCCGAACCCAGTCTCTCCGAGTTTTGTTTATTACCAACCGCAAATGCTACCACTATGCTATTTGTACTGTTATTTAGTAACCATTTTGTCCGATATACGAACAATAATCCTGGAAATTCTACAAATTTTCTTAATTTTTTCTAATATTACACATTTAATTTTACTAATTTGAACTCTAATCCGTAGAATTAATATCATCCAATAAGTATACCAAATTTCAGCTTAACCCTCCCGTGACCGTGCGGGGTAACTCAGTTACCCCAAGATGAAATTTTTTGCGATAACTTTTTTAATAAATTTTTATCAAAAAAATCCTTCTAGCTATGCCTCTGTGAATCTTTTTCTTACATTATTGTAACGGGTATGTCCAATTTTAATTTTAAAATGTATAAGTTTACTTAATTTTTATGCGCTGGGGTAACTGAGTTACCCCACACGGCCTGTCTTGTTTGTAAAATTATATTCACAGAACATGTTGAAACTTTCATAAATCTGAACTTGAGTGTCTCAATGTTGCACTTGTGTCATTTCGTCCACAAAATTCGGTGTGTGCGGTTGTTTTTATGCGATTTACACAATGGCTCGCAAATATTTGACGGACGATGAGTTACGTCTGTTGCTGGAAAAAAGTGATAGTGAAAATGAATATGAAATTAGTGAAGATGAGGAGAGTGGCGTAGAGGATAATATAGAAGAAGAAATTCATACTCCTGATGAACATGAAACTGAAGACGTAGACGACAACCAAATTGGAGAGTTTTCTAATACTGTTACAGTTTATAAGTCTAAATCTGGATTTGAATGGAAATCGACGCCGCCTGCAAATACAAGACGCTTAGCACATAATATTGTAAAGGCAAATGTCGGTTTACAAAATTCTAGGTATGTAGGTTTTGTCAAATTACGAGTAAGAAATTTTTATAACTTAAATGTTTGCGGTGACTTCTCTAAATACAGATTTTAGTTTGCAGATTACTTCGATTTTGGATTCTTTCAAGCTTTTTATTACGGATGACATGCTCACAGACATATGTGTTCATACAAATAGACAGGGCGACAAGGTCACTTCGAAATGGAACATAGAGCATCCAGCACAAGAAAAGCAATGGAAAAATGTTACACTAGAAGAAATTCAAGCTTTTATTGGTGTACTAATAGCCGGAGGAAGAAATCGTGGAAGAAAACTGCACATAACTGAAATGTGGACAGAAAATAGTTTATTCAAACAGCCCTATTTTACTGCTGTTTTGTCGAGGAATAGATTCAAATAAATCTATAGACATATCCGGTTTGACGATCCGGCCACAAGAAATGATAGAATCCAAATAAGCGGCGACAAATTAGAGGCAATACGCCAAACTTATGATAGTTTTGTCACAAATTGCAAAGCAAATTTTTCTCCAAACACCAACGTCACAATTGATGAACGCTTAGCTACATTTCGCGGAAAATGTCCCTTTAGGGTATATATAAAAAGCAAACCTGGGCGATACGGAATAAAAATTTGGGTTTGTGCCGACTCTGAAACAGCATATATACTAAATTCACAGGTTTACCTGGGAATGATAAATAATCAAAGAGAAGTAAACCAGGGACAAAGAGTAGTTTTAGATATGGTAAAACCGTATTTTGGTTCATGGAGAGGTGTTACAACTGATAATTTTTTTACGTCCATCCCTCTGGCTCAAGAACTTTTCAAACATAAATTAACTATTACAGGAACATTACGATCGAACAAACGTGAAATTCCCGCCGAATTTTTGCCACATGTTTCTCGCGCAGAGTTTTCCAGCTTATTTGGATTTTGTGAACAACTAACACTTGTTTCATATGTGCCTAAAAAACGACAAGCCGTTCTTTTGCTGTCTACACAATTCCACGGCGTGGAAACAACAGGCGACTTACGAAACAAACCGGAAATAATTATTCATTATAATAAGACAAAAGGTGCTGTAGATACTGGAGACCATATGACTAAGGAGTATAGTTGTGCTCGAGCAACAAAACGTTGGCCTCTTCGAATTTTCATGGAAATAATTGATATGGCCGCTCTAAACGCGTTTATAATATTTACGCAAAAATATCCTGATTTATCTGAGGATAGGAGTTATCGCCGTAAATTTCTTTGTACTCTGTCACAAGAAATTGCATTACCAAATGTGCTACAAAGAAAATTAAACATTAAAAACTTCCACAAAAATGTGAAAATGGCAATTGACATGTTCCTGGAAGAAAGCAACCATCAAGTGGAACAAGATCCGGCAAATGCTCCTCGACCATCTACAAGTTTGAGATGTGAACTTTGTCCCAGAAAACAGGACCGGAAGTCCAGAATTTCCTGTGACACATGTGGCAAAAAGGTTTGCAATCTTCACAGAAAAGAAACAAAAACATATTTATGCTCTGAATGTGAAGAGATGGCCATTTAAAATTTTTTTATTCTTATTTTGTTTTATTGATGCATTCCAATTATTTTATAAGTTATATTTGTGTTTATTAAAGTAAAATATCTTTAAAAACTTATTTTTGTATTTATTTTAACCTACAAAACCGTTACAGTTAATGAAATGAAGATAAATCTTTAGAATGTTAAAAATCTGTCCGGGGTAACTAAGTTACCCCGCTTGGGCTCCGGCGTAATTTTCAATAGCACGGTCACGGGAGGGTTAATATCTTAAATTGCGAAGATACTATTCACAATGGGGTGTGTGACCAAATTTTTATTTTTACATAATATGATACTAGACAAAAAAGAAAATACCAGTATTTTTTTACATCGATTAATTATTCGTACTTTACGAGAAAATAATTATTAAAAATTTGGGGAAGGGATTTGTGACGTGACAATGGTAGAAGCGTAAAAAAGACGGTTAGACTGGCAGGGAAAGAGATTGTTATAGCCAGATGTGACCATGCCACACCCTGCCACACCTACTACAACATAAACGCGACGCTGATAGGCTGATTTCCTTCCTTTCCTTCCCGCAGTCTATATGCCTTCGTTCATCATTCTAACATACTTACGGCATATACCCCTTCTCCAAAACATTTAATTGTTAATAACAAGATTATTACAAATTATAGTTTTTATTATTATAATGAGAAGCTACAGTGGTTACCTTTTATATTTTGTGACATCTATATTGAAATTCGAATATGGTCACATACCCCATTAACTGATTTCATATTTTAATCTCCCATGTGTCGGTTGGCCTAAGACAGCCGGTATGAGTCATCAAATATATAAATTACTCAATTATTTATCCCTAACCTTGTGTTTACAAAATAAGAAACCTAAATAAATATAAATCTACTAAATCTTTTAGGAGAAAAAGTGCGACGTATAAAATCCTGAACCCAATACGAAGAGTATGTAAAAATCGAGAAACAAAATCAATGAAAATGTCAAATATTCCACATAAAAATGTAGATCTTGTATTATTCCACCTTATACATAATTCATAAATGATATACAATTTAATGCAAGATACTCATATTTTCAGCATTGAATAACAAGATCTCCAAGTAAAGAAACACTTATTCTTGGAGATTCTAAAGTATTGTAACGTGGAACGCACGCCGTCGCCGCCACTGTCGCCGCAGCAATGAGCAGGCGTCTAAGTATAGCGATGACGCAATCGCGCTAGCAGCCGGGATACGTACAAACAAGTCGCGACGTGTTTAATTACTTCCGGTCGCCTGAACCTTTTGTGTTCATTGTCAATATGCGGTCGAACATTCTAGAGTTTTTCTAGAAGGTAATGACAGCTGTATAAAAGGAACGCAGATATGCTCGGGAGTTAGTTCAGGTGAGTTCCTAATCACACAACATTAGTTATGTGATCGGGGGTTGACATACATAGTCAGCTGAGTTAATTACATAGTTCAGTTCCATTAGTGAAGACTGACAGACACTTACATTAGTGTTGCATTAGTGCAGTTAGTTACATACAGAGTCATAGAGTCACATGGAGTGTTAGAGAGTAAAGTGTTAGTGAGAAGCACAGCAGTACCGTAGTGAGCGTATGCAGTTGGTGTCGAGTAGGTACTCGGGAAGTTACTGGTATATTGGGATAGCTGTGGATGTGAATACTCGGTAGTGTTGACGAGTATTGGAAAGCTTTAGTGTACAAGGACAGTAACGGCGAGTCGGGAAGTTTCTGGTATACCGGGATAGCTGTGGAAGAGAATACTCGGTAGTGTTGAAGAGTATTGGGAAGCTAGGTATACGGGGACAGTAACGGCAAGTGGAAGTAAATATTCGGCAGTGGTGTTGAAGAATTGTGGCATACGGACAGTCGGTGATACTGAGGCTGTGGAAGTTAGACAGTTAGTTACATAAATAGATAGACAGTGAAGTGAAAGGTGTGACTTCTGTCCGAGCAGTTGAGTATACAGACGCTGTTGAGTCATTTGAGTATATAGACGCTATGGAGGTCGGTAGGCGGACAGTTGAACGTGATATAAGTATATAGTGACATATAGTCATATATGGGGTCTCGTGGCCGCGTGCCTGAGTGTCAGGTCGCGAATCTGGGGAACCGGGTTCGATCCCGACCGACGCCAAATATTTTTCGAATTTTAAATGGCACAAAATTGACCCCTGTGGTTCACTCTCCACGCCAGCAATGAGTGTCCGTGAGGTGACGCCTGGTAAACGCCCGCACGGTACAAATATGTCATCATCATTACCGAAATCTGCGTACAAAGCAGATTGGCATACCCAGCAATGGGTAATATGCCATGATGATATATTTATTTATTTAGTGATATAAATATCGCATAAACAGTCTAAAAGAGTCTGCAACAGACCGGCAGTCTGAGATTGGAACGCGTAGTGAAATAAATAATTCGTAATATCGTGGAAATAAATAGTAGTGTTAATTGGTTAAATAAATAAATATCTTTATAATAGTTATAGTTTAATAAACACTTATTTTAATTAATAATAATTGTCTAATATGTACACTTCACCCAGATAAATAAAAACGTTACAGTATTGTTATGTTCGTACGAGGATAGATTCAAAAATTCACAGCCCAACTCTGAAGGAGTTTATTAATATATTTATTTTACGTTGTTTTTTAACATATGTACATTGTCCCCTTAAAATTTTTGCACTTAATATTATAAATGGCGGGAGGTAATGTGTTTATCACGCCATATTTTAAAAATGTCAATGTACACGTTAATTCAAATTATTCCAATTAAGTCACAAATTAAAACAACTTCGCAGAGACACTAATGATAGTTTACATAATCTGACAAAAAATAATTGTGCTTCTAGTGGTCTCTTTTCTGTGTTAGGCCGCGAACTTTATATCCACCCTCTTATATCAATTTCTGGTAGTGATTTTTATACCTTAGAAAGAAATAATTGTTACCAATTTATTTCAAAGTTAAACGAAACCAAGCATCGCTAATTATCAGTTATTAAACATTAACTTTCAAAACAAATATGATCCTTTTTAAAAACTTTAAATTAGTAACATTAAAAAAGTAAACTTCCCAGAGACTAACAAGAAAACTTCAGCAACTTCTGAATAATGTTTGCAAATTTTTTCAACGTTCTTGTTCTTGTCAATATTCTAACGACGTGTCGTGAATAAGGCACTTTATTTTGTCTGCACGACGTTGAGTTTCGTCTGTGTTTTGCATAAACAATTTCACGAGCAATGGAAATGAAATGGCTGTTAGTTCTGCAGCCCTAATGAGAAATTGGAAAAGGAAGAGTTTTATTTGAAATACGTAGGCACGAGGCGCAAACTGAAGTGTATTTACTGATGTCGTTTGTGGCTAATGAGCCCTACGGTAGGTTGATTTATGGTTTTGAGTACATGGCAAAGGAAAAATAAAGGCAATAAGTATTCAAAGTTTTTTTTTGCTAGGTAACTATAATAAATAGCTAATCATTTCAAATGAATTTTCCCAATTTTTGTTATAACACCTGTTATATAAGTTTTGGGGGAAATGTTTCAATGTTCTCTATGACATTCTAAAGCTAATTATGTATATAGTACAACTATGGACAAAAAAGTTGCTAGGGGTTTTGTCAATTTGTTTGTTTTTACCTTCCGTCACCTTTAGGAAAGGAAGGTATTGGGATTTTCAAGTATCAAGAGATGGCGCTGATCGCATTAAACACTGGTACACTTTTTGTTGACGTGTGTCAACGTACCATTTCTGTCAATTGTATTTCTTTAGTTTTCGTATTATTTTCTCATTTATTAGTAGTTTTTATTTATAATTCAAGTAGACATAATAGAGTTTTTGTAGTCATATAGTTGTAGTTTCATGTAAATGTCAAATGTGTACCACTGTTTGCAGTTCTAATATTTGCCGCTAGTTAGCGTTTTCTTATTTGAAAATCCCAATTGTCTTTGGTCAAAAAATTCGGTGATGTGTTTTTAATGAATAAGCACGTTTTAGTGTCCCTAGAATACGATTTTACTATTTTTGCGATGATATCTGTGTGTATTTGTTATGGTCTACCGAAATTTGAAAATATAGATGTGACGTCACGAATATAAGTTTTTATATAAAACTGTTTTCTTCGTGGATCTAAAATGTTCTTGAAATGTATGCTATTTTTAAATTATATTTATAAAAAACAAGTTAATATTAAAACAATGTACAAGTTTACATGCTTTATAATTGCAAGTGTATCAAAATTAACTTTAATGCTAGAAATTTATATTCAAATAAAAACTGTTTGAGAATTGCAGTACTGGACTGGTAGCCATGTGTCAGCTATTTGAGTTTGTCTACTTCCATTGGTAGTAGACTCCACCCCTTAACTCGGTATTCGTTATATATTTATAGGTGGTCTTTGAGTCGCCAATCAAAATAATATATAAGGATTTCATATGAGTGACGAGCTGCTAAATCAAAAACCCCCTGATTTCCAAAGTATTTCAATTATATCATTTAATTTCTTTATTAATATTCATTATTAAGTATCTACTTTCACTATTTTTTACTCATTTCTCTTAATTCGATTGAGCTGTAATCCCCTATTCTTTCGTATTCCTCTTCGTTACATCCATATGAAGAGCTGATTAGATTTTGGTTATAATTGGTCGACCGGAAGTACTTTCATTTGAAGATTTTAACAGTTTTTCTTGAAAAAACGCTGTTTAATATCATTTTTTCACATTTAATGTTATTATAAATATTGAAGAATATTTTATTCTCTATATGATTTGAATGCATTTTATACTTCATATTAAATGGATATATAGTTAAAAAATTATAAAGAAATTAAATATCATATATTAGCCAGCTATGCTATAACAGTTGCTATATTAAGAAAATTCTGATTGAAAAGTGTCAGTGTCAAGTGCAGTTGATAGTATGTTTGTGTTATAATTTTACTGGAAATATAGGATCTTTTGCTTTCTGTATGGAATTTTTATAAAATACATACAACTGCCCTAAGGTAATGTACAAGAAATAGAATCTTTTGCAAGGAACTTTCTGTATGACATTTATACAAAATACATAGAACTGACGGAAGGTAATGTGCTGGTCACATCAGATTTTTTTTGAGACCTGAAATTTGAGGCCTCCTTGAATTAAGAGGCCCCAAGCGCGCGCTTCCTGCGTCTATGCGGAAATGCGCCACTGAGTTAGTGACAGTGATTTGTGCTTTTTGTTCTGTCCGTTGCCTAGTTATTTAGTGTATTTAATGCAGTCATTTCAATCTCAAATAAGAAAATATCACCAAATATCGTTTAAGAATGACACTCCTTCTAACATCAATATGCGTGCTAGAATGTGAGATTCTAATTCCAAAACAAAGAAAATAAATTCCATGTAGACAGCGACCCAGTTGGAGTGAATTTCGGAGCTAACATCTTATAAAAAACAGAGACATAATATAATCATATATAATACCACACGTGTGTTCAAATATTATCGAATATATTGTTTTGCCACGAAACGTATTATTTTTGAATATCACGACTCCAAAGGAGGAGTGGTATTCTAAAATAATACTTTGTGTATATCAGCACAATATATTCTGATAATACACAAGTGGTATTTGTTGGATTATACAATGAATAAATTTGACAACAAAAATAAAATATTGTTTTGACGTTTGTTGAATAATAAAACGACGTGTTTACTGGTGGTTACTGTGACGATATTACATTTGGGACCTAGCGAATATACAAAAACGGTTATACCACGTCGTCAAGAGTATATTCGCTTATCAATACATGGAATCTAAGTAAAATTCTCAAATGCCATTAGTTGAATTAATTATGAATTGTATAATGCCCTAAATATTTCTCAGGCGCGACTGATTCAAGACTTTTGGGCATTTTTTAATAGAAAACAATAATTACAATATACTACATGATGTGTAGATTTTGTTCACAAACTCCATCGAATTAATACGAACACGACGAATCGTGAATACGAGGGTTGTCTTTTAAGTTTTTACAATCGAACAATAGATGGCGTTAATGAGTTGTGGCATCACTGTATTTGTGAACATTGACGTTTGTTATTGCGAAGCCACTGGCAACTTAGAAATTGACCAAGTAGGTTGTTGATAGTGAACGTTTAAGGCGGCGGTCTCACTGACCGAGTACTATCAATCGTTTACTGTCATGTATATTTCAAACACGTGTATTCTACTAATAGCGTTGGGCCATCGTTTTCTATCGAGTGCCGTCGACTTGTTTGATTTTCAATTTGGTTTGATTTTTACTCGATGCTCGATTCCACTTGATGCCTTGACGCATGCGTAAATGTACATAACCTCTTAATTTAGTTAATGTCATTCAAATTTCATTTGATTTGACACTGAAAATCTGTAGTAGTCGTGAAAATAGAAACAACAAATGTTTTTGAGAAAGAGCGGAACACGAGTGAAATTAATATAGATTAATATATTTAGATATACTCGACACCAAATGATATATGTAACTCGACTAGTGAGACCGGGCCTTCAGTTTTTAAATGACATGACATGATTCAATACTACACTACACGACACAACTTTATTAGTGAGACCGGCGCCTAAAAGACGCAAGTTTGTGCAAAAATGGAAATCACTCGTGAAGGTCTGCGTTGGATGATTTTTTATGATTTTAAAAAAGACCTTACTCAACAGTAATGCATAGAATCGCTTCGTACAACTTTTGGTAATGAAGCACCATCAGAGAAGACTGTTCACAATTGGTTTGCAGAATTTCGTCGTGGTCGTGCGTCCGTCAGTGATGAATGTCGAGAAGGTCGGCCAAAATCGGTTGTCATTCCGAGAAACATCGATGCTGTGCGCAACAAGATTAAAGAAGATCGGCATGTGACTTATAGACAGATAGAGGCGTCTCTTAGCATATCGCAGACTGCAATACAATCGATTTTGCATGAACATTTAGGTGTGAGAAAGATTTGATCCAGATGGATTCCGCAAATTTGACCGAAGCGCAGAAAAGGCTCGTGTTGATTGGTGTCAGGAAATGTTGAAAAAATTCAACCGAGGACGTTCAAAATGTATTCAACATTGTTACAGAAGACGAAACTTGGATATACAGGGTTATTCTAAATGATGGACCCATTTTTAAAAATTCGTATTTATTAAAGTACAAATCCAAAATTAACAATTTTTATACCAATGAAAAGAGGAAGATTCAAAGTTTTTTTCCATACATTATAAGTGTTCAATGTGGCCACCGTTAGCTGCACGGCAATAACGCAGAAAACCTTGTGCTCCACAGTAGCCATCTCACTCAAAACTGAACAGTGACACAAAATGGTGGCCGCTTCTGGAACCATCACCGCCTGCCGAAAACTTTGAAACTTCCTCTTTTCATTGGTATAAAGATTGTCAATTTTGGATTTGTACTTTACTAAATACGAATTTTTAAAAATGGGTCCATCATTTAAAATAACCCTGTATTTGTATGAACCTCAAAGCAAACAACAGTCTACTGTTTGAGTGTTTGACAATGAACGCAATCCCACTAAAGTTGTTCATTCACGGAGCACTTCCAAGAAAATGATCGCTTGTTTCTTCGGATGTACTGGACACGTCGCAACCATTTCTCTAGAGGATCGAAGAACTGTTAATGCTGAATGGTATACAACAATTTGCTTGCCAACGGTCTTTGATGAAATAAGGAGAAACAACAAAAAACGTCGCATCATTCTTCATCACGACAATGCCAGCTCCTATTAAACAAGTCAAACAACTGAATATTTGAAGGAGAAAAACATCGAATTAAGGTCCCATTGCTCGTATTCACCCGATTTATCGCGTAATGACTTTTTCTTGTTCCCCACTGTCGAACAAAAGATGCGTGGACAGCGATTTTCATCACCTCAAGAAACAGTTGAACACTTTTAAAACCATGTTTCTACGATATCAGCTTCAGAGTGGAGAAAATGTTTCCAGAATTGGTTTGAGCGTATGCAGAAATGTATAGACCTAGGCGAATATTTCGAAAAGCATTAGCTTTGTTCGATGAATAGTGCAGGGAAATCATGGCAGAATAGTGCAGTGCAAGACAGTACAAAATAGTGTACACTGGTTCATTGAAAGTTATAGAACACTCCAGTGCATATATGGCAGTAACATAACCTATAATCTAATTTTGTTTTGGTGTTTTGAAAATGACAGCTATAGCGAAGAACATCCTTACTGAAATTTTGGATGAATTTAGTGGTGAGGAATCATTAGATTTTTTAGATTCATCATCATATGAAACAGACGATGAGATTTTTACACTGCTTAGCATTTACAATAAGAAGAAACGTAGTTGCATAAAAAATTAGTTCGAGGAAGTTGTACCTTCATATACAAATGAAGAATTTATTAAACATTTTAGAATTAAGAAAGAACTGTTTGTAACATTAAGTAATAATTTTGAAGAATCTAATATCTTTAAATCATTGGATACTGCTAAAGCTAAAGGACAGAATGCTCAATATCCCCTCTCTTACATCTTGCACTAATTTACACTACCTCAAAACTCAGTGTAGATAAGTGCGCAACAGTTTTAAAAATATTGCTCATCGAACATCAAGTCCTACACTACACTCTTAGTCATAGAACGGAATAGTGCAATAAGTTGTACCTTAGAACCATCTAGTTCTCCTCATCGAACAGAGCTATTAAAACACTTTGTTTCGAACATTAGCACGGTGCAAATAATTCAAAGCACATAAATCATTAAATTCGAAGGTGAACAAACTTCAAAGAGGAGCTTCTGAAATAATTTACACATCCATTCCCCAAGTTTGCTTATGAAATTACTACCTTCATTATTAACTCTACTTTCTACAATTCTATTAAATGTACAGACATATTCCTACACTTTTTGATTTCAACAGCTTCCATACGGTTTATATTTCTCTACATATATTTTCACTCTGAAAACAATTGGCTTGCGTATGCTTTTCACAATAAGCAGGTGTCGCTGCTGTCGGTTGGAACCTGAAGCTTTCATGTACACGTACAGACACGTACTATACGTCTGTCGCTGCCATATTGATTCCAGCTTTGTTTCATTGTCTGGAAACTAGACAGCGGGCATAGAATATTTAAAAGCTCGAGAACAAAAGAGGTGGAGGAATAGAAAAATATAGAGTAGGAAAATAGTACAGGAAAATAAATTTAGAAATATCGCCTATCTAAAACTAGATCTATATGCGAATAAAATACTGTTACATTCAAAAATTTAGGTAAGGCGTTACTTTATAAATCTGGAAATTCGTTCATTTTAAAACACGAAGCTCACTGTATAATAGGCTACTTACGTGGTGCTGAAAATCTGATATCTATCACTAAATACCTAAAGTAAACTTCAAAAAATTATGTTCGACTGTGTTGGGGATGGAATAAATAAAGTTTCGGACTGGCAGTCAATATTACAATTTATTCACGCCGACGTTTCGACTATACAATAGTCTTCTTCAGGGCTCTGTTGTATGATGTTATCCATGAGTCTTAGTAGTGTCCAATGTGAAGAATTCAAAAAATTATGTTCGACTGTGTTGGGGATGGAATAAATAAAGTTTCGGACTGGCAGTCAATACGATTCCTATACCTCCTTTACCAAGGGTAGCGGGAGGTAATTGTCATATTTTAGTGAATATACGGTAGATTTTTCTGACTGATCAAAAATGGTTGAAGGTCACGTGATCACTTTTGTTCCAAAATAATGTCAAAATTATATTCCAATATTCCATATTCATCAAAACTATACAGGGTGGTGGCGGTTAGGGGTGAACATAGGGATTTAACATGGGATTTTAGTTTTTTGCAATTTCCTGCTCTCCTGTTCATTTTACGGCAAAAATTGTACAGTACAAAATTGTTCAGAATTAAAAATTGCATACAAAAATGTATTTACATTTATTATTATGTTTTTGGTTTCTTCACAATTTTAAAAAGAAATTTCAAAATTTCTGTTAATTTGTAGCAATAGCCATGACTTATAACTCAAATGTTTAAACATAATCATGTCATTCAATTTCTGTCAAATTTTCGAAATTTTCTCTAATAAAAAGTTAATTTAATAATGTATGTTTATTCGAATAAAGAACGAGTTTTCATTATAAAAAATTATTATGGTGGAAATAGGTTTAGAAGAATACGTGATTTGTTTTCCATAAAATACGAAAATTTCTTTTTAAAATTGTGAAGAAACCAAAAACATAATAATAAATGTAAATACATTTTTGTATGCAATTTTTAATTCTGAACAATTTTGTACTCTACAGTTTTTGCCGTAAAAAGAACAGGAGAGCAGGAAATTGCAAAAAACTAAAATCCCATGTTAAATCCCTATGTTCACCCCTAACCGCCACCAACCTGTATATTCCACATATGACAGATGATTACAGGTGCGTTACATTTGATTGTCATTGCCGTACGTTGATTCATTTGATATTTGTAATTTCTAATTTTATGTGGCACAAAATTGACCCTTGTGGTGCACTCTCCACGCCAGCAATGAGTGCCCGTGAGGTGACGCCTGGTAAGCGCCCGCACGGTGCAAATATATCATCTTTACCGATATCTGTGTACAAAGCAGATTAGCACGCCCAGCAATGGGTACCAAGCCGTGATGATATATTTATTTATTTCTATATTTATTTCATTGTGCTTTTATTAAAGAGCGTGACAGATTTCTTCTTGAAGCATATTTTCATTATTTATAAAGAAGACGGATCTTGAGATTATTCTTATGACTGCTTCCAAATTCGAAAGGTACGCCCATGGAAATAGTAATGCTGTCATACTATCTAAGCGGCAAATGTCAAAATTGTATAGAGCGGCACACTTCAGGCATTTTTGATTACACTATTATTCACGAAAGATACTATTCAAGGTCATTTGTTCGAAGAAAGAATACACTTCACTTTATAGCAGTAGCTTAGCAACATTTTGTATTAGAAAGACAAAGATTATTTAACCTATGTCTATTTAATTTATGTGGTGTGACAGATATACGTAAATAGTGGCATTACTTTCTAACACACTGTAAATAATAATGATGTATGTCGTAGAATTACAGGTACCTAATTATCTACTACACTGCCCTCTGTGCTAATATTTACTCAGTGGCGTTGACGTTTAAATCAAATTATTATTCCTTGATTTATAAGTTAAGTCTATGTTTTTGAATTTTGCAAAAACATAAGTTAAGAACATAAATCTTTCAGAAAGGCATTATTTAGAAAGAAACATAATTTTCAAATGAATTACTTTTAGTTTTTCACTTAAAATGTGTCCATAATTATGTCATGTTGCACGCCTATGCATACGAAATGAAGTTATCTACAAGTAATATTATTTCAGACGGCTCACAAATGACCTTGAATAGTCATCTTTCGTGAATAATAGTTTACTCTGTATTTTTAACATATAATAGAAATTTCTGTTCTGCCGTATGTTGAGTTTTGCCGTAAATTTTAAAAAAGTCAAGATTTTTTAAAACCTAGGTATAGGTATTTTAAGTCATACGATATATTCGCATCTTTTGTACAATTTTATTCATTTATGTACCAATTTTAAGAAATAAAGGTTTTATTTGGTTAATTTTCTGTTGCCCCTTTTTGGCCCCCACACGAAAATCCAAAAGTCGGCGCCCATGGTCTGGTTAATGGTCATATCTTTGTACAAGAAAATCTGCGAAAAATATGACATGAAGATATCAATTGAAAAAACCAAAACTATGGCCTTTATAGGAACTAACCCAGTAAGAACTAAAATAGTAATAAATAATAAAACCTTAGAACAAGTTAAACACTTCAAATAACTGGGATGCGATGTAACATATGATTATTGCAATGATGTCGAACAAAAGCTAAACAGATTTAACAGTATGTGCGGAACTATAAACCGAAACCTAAAAAATAAAACAAGAAAGGATACACAGATAAAATTTTACAAAACAATTGCGGTGCCAACACTCACATTCGGAAGCGAAACATGGACAATCACAAAACAACAAGAAAGTAGAATCCAGACACAGGAGATGAACTTCCTCAGAAGAGTAAAGGGATGCAGCATAGATAGATTTAAAAATGAAGATGTTCGAAATGAATTAAACATATACAACATAAATGAAAAAATTAAACAATATAGACATGATTGGAAAGAGCATATAAATAGAATGAGTGAAGAAAGACTCCCACTGCAAGCTATTAAATATAAATGCAGAGGATGAAGAAACGTGGGACGTCCAAGAAAACGATGGGTTCCGTAACAGGCATTTTGCCTAATACCTGAAGCGAAGAAGAAGCAGAAGATCTTTGTACAAAGTTTCATAAAAAATGGTTATAGGCTTAATGTGGACCACATGCAATAGCTGATATCCCATCTTCAATATAAAACATCTATTTAACTATTGATATAATCCTCATCCCCGTATTTAAAATTCCCGTTAAAGTATAAATTTCCTCTGTAATTGCGTTAGTTGATGTGGCGTCCGCAGCGCCATGGCGCTGCTGTTCCCTTCCCCTTCCACTGCTCTTGGTAATTGTTCGCGCTAATTGGATAATAGTGATTAAGATGAAATTACATTTAGACGCCTGCGTTGAAAGCCTAACGAACCAGTCAAGCAAGCTTGGACACACTGTCATGGGACGTACATATTTTTAGACTCAAAGAAAACAATGAGAAAGGAACTATTGTTTTAGAGTTTTCATGAATGGGCGAAGAAAATAATGCTTTAAAGTAAGGAAAACAGATCTTAATTAATATTTTTTAGGTTAACAGAAAAGGGGAGAATTTAATTCTCCATTTTCAAATATTTAAACATAGCCAGCGATAGCCCATGCTAATACAGAAAGGACAGCACTAGACGCATAATTATTTTTTGTGAGGTTATGTGAACTACCATTGGTATTTCTGCGAATAGTAAGATTTTGGAGATGAATAAACAAATAAATACAAATATAGTGTTATTTATAACTCTTTATATACTAAAAATGAACAAGCAAAAGACGCACGTCATCAATAAATATTACTAGATAATGACGTCACTTATTACTACGTTTACATGGGATACTAATTTATCCTAGAAAATGCATTGCGTGTTGCATAACTTACTGTATACAATACATGCAGATGAATTATCGTGTAAGACATTAAAACAAACCAATAATACTCTGGGCCTGGTTTAGGTCGTCTTAGATCTAACCAAATCAAAGCGCCCAAAAAACTATAATAAAATGAGAAAATTGTGCGCCCTAGGCTGCAGCCTATCCCGTAATTGGGCACTGCAGTAATCATGTAGTACAAGAAACAACCCCCAAATACTTAACTCAGAAGAAACTGTTGTAATTTGTACAATAGGTAGATAAATTAGAACGGTATATTATATTGATATATTTTATTGACAGCAAATTGACACTTCTATATATTTTTTACAAAACAATTATACATAAACTATTATTCACGAAAGATGACTATTCAAGGTCATTTGTGAGCCAAAGTTTGCAAGGGGCGGTAATTTTATTTAGACAAATATTTAATATACGTATTCGTATTATTTTTAGATTTAGGTTATTTAAAATTATCACTTACCTAATATATTAATAATTATCTGAAGTATATACTATATATTATTTTCAGAGTTCAATTATGTTATGATTTTATGTTTTAATCTTTACTTGCAACAACCATTGCATTCTTCTTTCTTCGTATTGAGACACTACTAGAAATATTTTTCCCTATTATCAGTTCTATTTGGGCACACTGCACAAAACACTTTTACAACCATGTTTGATTATTTCCAAAAATCAGTAGTAGTTGACAGCTGTCATGATTGTCACTCGTTTAAATTCCGTCGGGGGCAAATGTAAGCCATACCCTCATTGGTTAGGTCCTTTCGAACGTCATCAGGCGAAAGAGGAAGCGGAAATTCAAACACTATAATTTTAAAGACAATTTTCTCATGAATAAAGAATAATACGAAAAAAATAAAAAATAGGGGTAAAATATTTTTTCTTATTCTTTCGATTAAAGCAAAGAAAAAAACCGTGCAACACCTCATTATTTCAAATAATTTTATATTCCTTAAAAGGAATAAGGATTAACTTAGAAATAAAGGTAAATTTCATTAATATATACATTTCTTAATATTAGTATTTTTTATTTCTTCTTTTTTTAAAAATAAATAACACCCAATAATTTTTACAAGTTATATTTCATTTTAAGGGTTTTTTCAAGTTGATGACGTGCGTCTTCTGCTTATTCATTTTTAGTACCTATAAATCCATACTGTGCAGGTGCATTCACAAATGAAAATTAGGTTTAGATTTATGGTTTATGCTTTAGATTTAAAGACTTTGGTCGCATATTATGTAATGACTCCATTGCAAGGTCCAAACTTTAGGTTTATGATTTAGTTTGACGTCACAAACTTTACCAATGAGAACGAGTCTGAAATGATATAGATATACACACCCATCTTTATTTAGTATCCATTTGGTGGATTCGGCTTTTTACACAAATGCGAGAAGAACATGGAGACTGTCATAACTTAATTGCTGAAATATAACCAATAATTTCAAGCGAATGGCAGTTTTACGGCGCACAGGTGTCTTGTTGAGTACTGCTCTACCGATATTTTAATCTTGTTTTTGAAGCATTTACACAGATGTCTGTACATCAAAACTAATTTTCAGGTATCTTAAACTTACATTTATGAATGACTTACTTACACCTAAACAAAAACCATAAACCTAATTTTCATTTGTGAATGCACCTTAACAGATCTATATTTATATAACATATGTAGGTACAGTTTTCCCCTGATTCAAATTCTTATGGATTTATAGAAAATACTATTACTATCTCTAAAATGGTAAATAATCAGTGACATCATAATCTACGAGTATTATATAGGCAACAAATAACAAAATAAATGAAATTTGTACGAGATTCTGGAAATATATAAAACTGACTTTATACTGAATACCTATCAAATATGTCCAGTAGACGATCTTAAGTTAAAAGCTATTTAATGTACCTACATTTTTTAACTCTGTAGTTCATTTTATATTGCTTTGAGTAAAAGCTTTTGTAATATCGTCTAATAAACCAAAAGGTCATAAACAGCATTACCTGCTGAAATCTAAAATATGATCTTTAACAACCCCTATAATTTTTATATCTAGGTATAACCCTTTTATCTTTAATGGCACAATATTGTTCAAGTATTCCACAAACTACTTATAATCTCCAACTCGTCTTTTATCTACTAAGTGCAGCGTTTTATCGGATAATGAAGAGCTAAATGACGGCGTTTTGTTTCAGTTCGCGAGGGACGCAACCTGATTCCGATGGATCCGAATGGGTTGTCGGATCCATACGTCAAGCTGAAACTCATCCCAGATTCTGATAATGTGAAGAAGAAAACCAAAACCATCCGATCCACGCTCAATCCCATCTGGAAGGAGACCCTCACATTGTAAGTAAAAAATAATATTTTATAATCAGTGTGCCTTAAAAACAGGGACGTAATTACGGGGGTGGGGGGAAGGGGGGACCACGGCTCACCTCATTTATGTGTTGGCCCACCTGCTGGCCCACTCAATTTTTTAAAAGATATTTGGTTTATTTTATAAAAGAGATAATAATTTTAGAACGTGTAACAATAAATACAATTTGTGTGGATGTAAAACGTACATATTGCATAATAAACATTTGAAATTGTATGTGAGCCAACTGCCAAAAAATAAGACGGATAGTATGTCTGTCCGTTGAGAAAAAAATTCTGTATCAATGTTTCTACTTCTTAGCAACACTGCTATAGCAAGTAACCAATAATAATTGCCAACCCTGAATAAAACATGACACGTTACATTTGTTTCTATTGACATTGATTAGAAATTTCAACAATGTTGCTAAGATTTAACAACTTTTTTTTTCCGAATTCAGATGAATGTTGATTAATATGTAGCTAATTAATTTGGCGGATACTGGCCACGCCAAATTTTTGTACTATGGAATTGTAAGAAAAGTATCTGGACTAATAACAGATATAATACCAACTCTTTCTGATGAATTCACAAAACTGAAATTATTAACTTCCAACCCCCACGTTGTAATAGAGTGAGTTCCGCGCGGTCGAAATCCCAAGCGGTCGAAATTCCACGCGGTCGAAATTCCACGCGGTCGAAATGTACTCCCACCACTTTGTCCGTTCTGCAGAAATACAAATATTTCCACGCCGTCGAATCCCACCCGGTCGAAATGTTACACGATACAAATGAGTACGTTCCGCGCGGTCGAAATCCACGCAGTCGAATTCCCACGCGGTCGAAATTCCACGCGGTCGAAATTCCACGCGGTCGAAATCCACGCGGTCGAAATCCCACGCGGTCGAAATGTACTCCCACCACTTTGTCCGTTCTGCAGAAATACAAATATTTCCACGCCGTCGAATCCCACCCGGTCGAAATGTTACACGATACAAATGAGTACGTTCCGCGCGGTCGAAATCCACGCAGTCGAATTCCCACGCGGTCGAAATTCCACGCGGTCGAAATTCCACGCGGTCGAAATCCACGCGGTCGAAATCCCACGCGGTCGAAATGTACTCCCACCACTTTGTCCGTTCTGCAGAAATACAAATATTTCCACGCCGTCGAATCCCACCCGGTCGAAATGTTACACGATACAAATGAGTACGTTCCGCGCGGTCGAAATCCACGCGGTCGATTTCCCACGCGGTCGAAATTCCACGCGGTCGAAATTCCACGCGGTCGAAATCCACGCGATCGAAATCCCACGCGGTCGAAATATATCCCCACCACTTTTGTATCGTGTACCTTTTTGACCGGGTGGTATTCGACGGCGTGGAAATATTTGTATTTCGGCAGAACGGACAAAGTGGTGGGGGTACATTTCGACCGCGTGGATTTCGACCGCGTGGAATTTCGACAGCGTGGAATTTCGACCGCGTGGATTTCGACCGCGCGGGATGCTTCGCGTTGTAATATTTCGTTTTATAAAAATTAAAATGTTTAATTAGCGTTTACATCAAAATATATATGGAATATAGTAAATTGATAATTCTTTATTACATTTACCAGCATTGAAATAAAATTAAATTATATAAAAACTAGATGTTTGCTCTAGACAATGACGAATTAATATGACGAGAGGTTTGTATCTAAAACCAAAATTTGGAAATCGATTACGACATTTCAATAAAGATTGGGTTGCTATTTTAAATTGTTGAATTATAGTATGTATTTATTTATATGGGCGCTACATTTTACAAAATAGTTTTAAAAATTGGAAAAGAGCTCTGGAAAGCGATTTTGGATTTCGTAAGCATGAAATAATAATATTAATATCACAAGTAACGGAGATAATTTTTGTAAAGCACATTTAAAATTAGTTATAGTTTCCTTCTGCTAAGAGTTACAATGCTAGCAGCAGAATATCATTTGCTTCCCAACACAACAAAATTGTACGAAAATTAATGAAAACCTAAAATAAAAATTATAATAGCCCGACTATAGTAGATTTATAATAAATATATTTATGAATTATATTTTCCGGGAACTGTAAATTAGTAGTCATTGTTTTAACAATTCCAATTTTCTATGCAATATCTATTTTCAAATTTTAGTCTTTATTACAAATTATTATTTTGAAATATTTGTAATATTTGTTTATTTTGTTTTACCGTTTCTATACTGCTATCCATACATTATAGTAATTAGTAATTTACTTTACTATATACTGTTCTAATGAAATGATATAAGTATGGCGCAGTCAGATATTTCATTGGCCCACCTTTGGCCCACCCAGAAAATAATCCTAGTTACGTTCCTGCTTAAAAATGACGGTGTACACACTTGCATATATATATATATATATATATATATATATATATATATATATATATATATATATATATATATAATTATTAGAAATACCACTAAAAATGCGATTTAGAAATTTGACATTGACAGATATCGTTTGATTTTGTTATAATGATATTTGAAAGTAGCGGTAGTCGGGGTAAAAATATCAGAGAAACCGGATTATTTCGTGGTTGCCGTGGTCCGACTTTTAACCAACTTTTTTCAAGAACTGCGTTCCGCATAAAAACCGGTAAATAATTTCAGAACTTGCGAAACACAAAACCGTAAACCTGATCGAACCGGTTACGTTACGGAACATACTATTAAATTCATATCAAATTCAAACCAAGAATAGTTGAACAGTGCTAACTTACATCTGTGATGTCATTACAAATTCTACAGCTACTAGATAATACATAGCTGACTTATCCGCCATATTGGTGCCAAAATGAACGCAGTGAATTATGAAATAAAAGTCCATTTCTTATAAGTTTATATAGTAACTATTTTACATAATCAAATATAACTTCCATTTTTGCCATATTATATTTATTTGAAATAATAAAACAAGAAAAAATACGGTTTGTTAAGATTTTTGAGGTTGGAGAAAAGTATATGTATTGCATTAGTACCTGTAAAAATTATAACCATTTCTCAAATGATTTTCACAATTTGGAGCAGAACAATCCTTCATTATGGATAATTTCTATGATTAATAATACTGTAACACTGATATTGAATGATTTAAGTAGCTCCAAAATGGTGGACGAGTCAGCTGTAATTTATCTATTGTCCATTTTTTTAAGAATGCAGTAACTAGAAATCTGATTTACACTATGACAAATGGTCAATCTAGTTACAAAATTTGGCGCTAAATTCAAATATAGTTACTTGAAATATTAACTGTCACGTAATTACATTTGAATATAAAATTGGTAATTTAGTATTGGTAATTATTAAAATATTACGCAAAATGAAGAAAAATGTCAAATTTACTTTTGAAATTAGTAATTTAAAATAAGAATTTGATTAAGTTATAATTATTTTAAAAGCCTGATGAAAACACATATTTAAATTTATTGCATAAAACTGCATTTGAAAAAGTAATAATTGTACACAAAGATGGTAATAATAATAAAAGAATTATCTTATACAATTAAAATGGATTTATTTGAAATATCAAGAAATTAACAAAAGTTTGCAAATCAGTTAATTTAAATAATTTACAATTATCGTGATAAAAGTAGAGAATGTAAAGAAGCGAAGAAATCTTCGCGGATTCTTTTCTTCTTTGGTGATGAAACTTGCCCTGTTTTATCCATTTTCGCAACAATTTTGTACATAGATCTTTCAGAGATTCCAACAGCTGCTGCAGTGAGTGCCACAACTTTAGTTTTTGTTGCACCCTTACTTTTATGGGCCAAATAACTGTTGTAGACCAGTACCTAATGTCCACTTTTTAAAAGTTTTTCCTTCGGAATTTTCTTTATACCTTTGGAAGTACTGGGCACCTCGTTATCAGCCATGGTAAAATAAAATTACACGACAGTGCACACTTTCTTCAATTAGATAAAACAACAAAACCAGAAAGAACAAATACCTACTATTGTTTGTATTGAAAAATACAGATTAAATACACTAAATGGCAACTATAAAAATAAAATGCAAACACATAAATGGAGAAAAACGCAAATAATCAAAATGATACAAACAGATCAGTTGACAATTGAGAATATACACGGCAGCCATTGACAACTGAAAGCTCAACATGCATTGGCCTACAAACAATAATATTAGCCGTATTATAATTTAACTTTCTATTATATTATATTTTATTATATTATAATATATTATATTACATTATATTATATATTTAGAAATTATTCGTAGTATTATATTCATTTAATTAAATATCGACAAATACTACGCCAATGACTACAAATGTATGTGAAAAGAGAGAGATGCGTAGAGAAAAGATTGAGATGGAGAAATAAATATCGTCGGTTTAAACTTCTCCTCGATTTAAGCCAATCAGAGAACAAGGTCAAATAAGCCCTATCTTCCCTGTACTGCATTCTTAAAAAAAATGAACTATAGTAGCTATAACAAACTCTATAGCTACCTCTCTCTAGCTACAAGAGAATAGATAAGTCTGTTGCACTCTAAATAGTTTGCAGTAACTACTTTCTCAATGTTAGATTGTCTAAAATACGATGTTATTAAATTGACTGCCTATGGATTCGTTATTAAATTAAAATATATTAAAAGTTGAATGATTGTAAATTGTAATGTCATAAAGAATGAATAAAATGACAGGTATTGTACTGCGTGAAATTAATGAATTCTGTCTTATTTATGAAGTTCGAGTAACCGTTTCCATCTGTCAAAATATAATACCAAGAAATAAATCAAATCCTTTTACGAATTTCTTTCACAATACGAGAGAATTACTGCTATTATTTATTACTAATATGGCTACAGAACGGTAATTTCAACAAAACATCATAAATGTACGAGCAGTGGCGTATTCAGCGGGGGGCTTAGGGGGCTTAAGCCCCCCCTTTAAAGTCCAGTGAATTGATTATATAATGTATTTAAATTAATCATTTTCTACATTTTTTACATTAAAATATTTGAAAAAGAAGTACAATGTCGATAGATAGACTAAATGGTTTAGCTCACAAGTATAATATAAAAATTTACCTATTGATGCAGAAGAAGTTTTTAATTTAAATATCGCAACTTAGCTTGTGTTGCACTTGACGAATTTATAGGCAGGTGAGGGACTATCCACGAGGTACGGAATTTTAACTTACACGTAATATTTTATTTTCTAATAATTTTCTTACTCTACCTTTTCAAGGATTTTAAACAGTTGCAATCTATTACTGAATAAACAAACTATCAAATCCTTAACAAGAGCTGCTTAATTTCTTTTACAAAATATCTTTTTTTTGGCAGTAAAATCACACTTCCATAAGAAACCTATACTAGGGAATTCAAACTATGAACTCGCGCCAAAAGCAAATTCTAACCTTACTTTTCTGGTCTATTCTTTGAAAATATAATTTACATATTATGCAACTAGGCGGAGGCGTTGAACAGTATACCTATACGTATAAATAATAGGTACCTGGCAGCCCCCCCTTACCATGAGTTCTGGATACGCCACTGTGTACGAGTAGTAGACAATGTACTAGTTTCGCTTCAATATTTATTCACATTTTTAATGAGGATCATAAAACAACGATTTCTTCTTAAACAGAAAATACGAACATAACATTTTTAATGTGAACACTGAGTTGTTATTAGGTTATTAACAAGAAATAAATAACATGAGTCACATAAGTTTTAGGGAAAAATTCCATGAATCTGAAGCAATCCTCATTATGGAGTTATTGTTCCGCAGTGGCAGCACGTCCACTTCCATTGCAAAAACCATACACGAAAACCACATCTGCATATTCTGCATTAGTAAAATGCTGCATAATGGCTTAAATTAATAAGATAGCACAAAAATCATTCATTTGTCAAACATATGTTAATTTGTCAAGGCTAACTCAATGGGGACTTATACAATTCAAACTTTTTGGGCGCCATCTAGTGAGTAAAAAAGTATTTAATAAGTAGTTATGTTGTGAGCAAGATTTAGCATTACAGTTTGACATTTATCATGTGATCCAGCACGTGATCACAACAACTGTTCTTTGAAAGGAAACGTAAACATTTTTATACAATTATTTAAATATATGATCTACTCAGTGCATACCACGGTGTAGTATCTATAGGTGAGAGCACGAGATGCGTTGTCATGGCTAAGTAACTGGGAAACAAAATGGCGATAACGCGACCCGTTACCATTTGACAAAAAATGTTTTGCTACAAAATGCACAACAGGGTATGGATCAAATAAAGAGAAATATAGTCTTTTGAAAGTGCCAAAAGATGCAATTTAGCGGCAGCCAGCTACACTATAATCACAGAAACAGGTACTAAAATAAATTTCTGATTGAAAGGTGTCAATGTCAAGTGCATTTGACATATGTTGTTTTATAATTTTACTGGAAGTATAGAAACGTTTTTGTATGGAATTTGTACAAAATACATACATAAAACTGAAAAAAGATAAAAGGTAATGATTGAAAATATAGAATATTATGCGATATACAGGGTGTTAATTAAAAAGCGGGCCATAGGCGTTTAACATGGGATATCAGTTTTTCCATGTGCAATAGTTCCCATTTAATTTGGTACAAAAATGTTTCAAATAAAAGTTGTAGATAATTAAATTGTACGCCTAAATCACTAAATAAATTTAATTTTGCACGTTTGGTATCGTGTAAAATTGAATTTGATATTATATTATATTGCTTATTTGTGGCGATAGCCATGGAATAGAAACAATGTTATGAAGAAATGCATTTATTTTGAACTGTCAGAAATTCGATTTTCAAATAAAAATTACATGTAATTATATACCTACACTTAAGCCACTGAACATATTTTGTTTTTATAATGTAGATCTAAATCACTGCAGAGATTTTATTTAAATTTTATTTTGTAACCTGAAAAATCACAATTTTGACAATTCAAACGATATGTATTTCTGTGTAATTTTGTTAAAATTCCATGGCTATCGCTACAAATAAGCAATTTTTCTACAATTTCTAATTCGATTTTATACGTTACCGAACGTGCAAAATTAAATCTGTTTAGTGATTTAGGCGTACAATTTAATTATCTACAACTTTTATTTGAAACTTTATTGCTTAAAATTAAATGGGAACTTTTGCGCAAGGAAAAACTGATTTCCCATGTTAAACGCCTATGGCCCGCTTTTTAATTAAGGGGAATGTAAAGTCACATATTTTTTGGTACAAATCGTCCATTCTTTCTGTCAGTATATCTCAGAAACTATTCAAGATATAAAAAAAATTCTTGAAATATTATAAAGAAAATATGTGTTAGTTTGGTATGAAGTTAATTATTTTACAATAAACTTTCATATATTAAAGATAATAGTAAACAAATTATATCAATTTTCAGATACATATTTCCTACATTTTAAAATTGTTTTTGTTAAATATTTTAACTGTAGGACATAGTTTAAACCTTAATTGAACTATATTACAAAAAAGAAAATTCGTTTTTTGAGTAATTATCAAGAAAATACAACAATTGTAAACATCAAAATATAAAATTTTTGCTTCAAAGTTACTTCAATCAGGGTGTGATTCGAGCACAGGTCCGTCTGTAATCCCCTCCATTCGCCAAAAGCAACCACCAATAGGACAACAGATTAAAACATTTACCTAGCCGCCAAATTTTCAATCGTTACTATTTAATATCAAGTTTTATAATCATTTTTGATAAAATATTTATGTACATTTACACTTGTATATACGAGTATATAAACAATAACTATATATTACAAAAAAGTAGTACGAATATTATAAATAGTTAAGGTAATCGTCTTGTTGAACAAATAATTTTGTTGCTGATTATTGGAATTAGATAAAATAATACTTACGGTATCTGATTTTGAATGTTCACTCTTTTTCTTTCATAAATATGTAATGTAAACATATTTTATTTGTATTGTCTACACAAAATAATTAAACATTAAATGAATATCATGCTACCTGTATACTACCTATCGTTATAAAGCAGCACCCTATTGGTTGATTATAGAATAATTATGAAACATGATTGGGTAAATAAATCCCTCCACTTACAGAAAACTACCCCAATGACAATATAATAATTATATTTCTATTTTTGACCATAGCATACAATGATTTATAAAATTTAATATCTTTATAAGTCTCTAACTTTTTTGCCCATAGATATTCATAAACACTCGTAAAGAATCAAAACGGCACGTTATAATTTTTCACAAATTGAATCAAGATTGACAAATTAAATTTTATTTTTTCTATCAGTGTCGACTATTTCTACTCGATAAAAATTATAACGAATCGTTTAAATTTTTACGAGAGTTTATGAATATGAGCATTTCTCTTTTAAATATAAAGGAAATCTATAATCAAATTGTACAAAGGATAAAATATTCTTTAATATTTATAGTAACATAAATGTCAAAAATGACATTTAACTTTTTTTTAGTTTTAGTTTAAACTTGTGTTTTTGTTCAATATGTAAACCTTAATTGAACTATATTACAAAAAAGAAAAATCGTTTTTTGAATAGTTATCAAGAAAATACAACATTTGTAAGCACCAAAGCATAAATACTAGCATTTTGCGAAGACTCAAATGCTTATGAATTACACTTTTGCCGAATGGAAGAGTTTCTGGCATTGTTGCAAACTAACTGTAAAATTGTTGATTACAACAATCCTTTTAGATTATAACCAAATACAAATGATTACAAGAATCTATGTAACAAACGAAATCTAGCATTTTTTGAAGAATTCGAAATATAGTATAAATTTTTTAAATTTAGTTTGCAATTATGAGGGGCCTGAAGTATAATTTTGCACAAAAGTGCATTTTAACCACAAAGCGGCACTAAACTATTTTTTTTCTTCAAGATTGTCTCCGTAATTCTTATAACAGGTTCTTAAGATAATAATATCAAAACAAATGCCAAATGTGTAAGAAACGACAAACACAAGTTATTGTTTTTTTTTATATTTGTCTCTTAATCTTTTTTTTTCACTCCAGTAAATTAATTATTCTTTTTTTTCATGTTCAAAACAATAAAATATGGACATATTATATCGTTGAAAAGATCAAACGAAGATCAAAATTTCAAGTACTTTTGAAGACCTTTCGGCCGATACAATTTTGCTATTTACCATTTCTTATTTTCAATAACAAAATATATTTCGTTTTGAAGCAATAAATAAGATAATAGGATTATACCTTTTTTCACTAATGACGTTTAAACAGGTACTGCAGGGGGTACAACTACAAACATATTAGGATATTAGCAAACATTTTATAATCTTATTATTGAAATAAGTAAATTTATCCTGCTTATTTCAAAGGGACCAAAGATAAGGAATTTCAATTGAGAAGGTACTTACTGATTTATTTCATTGGCTTAATAATAAAAAAATTCTAATTACATTTTTACTTTCTGATAATGCGTGATAACACATTCTGGGAAACGAGGATGATCAAATATTTACAAAATTTTTACATGCGCTGTTATAGATTCTAGATACAAAAGAAAAATGCCTATTAGAAAGCCGCCAAGAAAATATTTTTTTATGAATTAACTGTTTAAATTATATGCTATGTGAAAACTGTTATTATTATTTTATTATTTATATTTACCTATATAATAATCTTTTATATAATTTAAATTTTTTATGTATAAATAAATAAAAACCATTCAATAATTATGCATTAAATGGGTTGAAGTTCTATATTTATTTCGTTTGAAATACAAACAAATAAATCTTAATTATTTACTCAAGCATTCAAAGTATGCATTTTTGATTCTAAATAATTTTACTTCTTAGATTATATTCGCCTAAAAAACTGCTTACATTGTGATAATAGTTTATTTATTATTATTATTATTATTTGTTATCTAACTAAATTAAAAAATATGTAATATTCTATATTTTCATGTAGATAAAAAAAGTGAAAAATAAAATTGTTTTTACAACATTGAATTGTGCGGCACCATACCACTACATCAGCATTACATTAGGATTTAGGAATTGGGTGGACAACATTTGAGTTGTACTGTTAGAATCGGCATTTATTTCTTAAAGTTGACCAAATGTATACTGATTATATTTTGAATATGAGCAGCATTATAGTTGTACTGGTTTGCAGTAACCAATGCGATCTTAGTTAGTAGTAGGCAGGGTAAGGGTTGCAGTTACCCAAATAATTTATCGTACGTTTCATGCACATTTACATCAAAAACTTGAGGGTCTACTTGCGCTGTGTGATGCAGAGAAAAAAAATGTATATTTTAAACATGCAAAGAAAAAGATGGAACATTAGGAACGGTTACAGGCCCGCCTGTAATCTGAAAAACTATTTGACTTTACATCCCCCTTAACATCCTGTATATGAATAATTTAATATTTTAAATATTTTGTGTAAAAACCGGGTCACAACAAAACCTGACATCTAGCGGCAAACTGTATGAACTAGCCCAGTTAGTTACCCATTTTTCGTAATGCATTGGAATACGTCGTGCACTCACCTATAGATACTACACCGTGGTGCTTACCTTGCAATTAATTCATGTTTATATTCACTTTTATTATTACAAGAGATAATTAATAACAGAAACTACGCAAAATAACATAACCAAACTTTTCTGACTAAATAACAAACAAATTGTAGGATCAACGAGGCGAAGTGCTGAAGGGGAAAACATTTGTTCGAGTCGGCCATGGTATGTCACCTCGCTTTTTCTAAAAATTTGTTGTCCTTTTGTAAATTGTGTGGAGGGAGGTCCACCGCCGATCCGCCGCGGGTGACGTCAAATTTATATGTCTCCATTATCATTTTTTTTAAATTCCTACGATATCCCCGAAGCAAAGAGGAATTCACCTATAGGTCATATAACATTTTTTGATCGTAATGACCCCCGGAATATATGGTATAAGTTTGTCAGTCGATTCGTGGAACATTCTGTATATATTAACATAGCCCTGATGATGGTTTATTAGGAACCGAAACGTCGGATTTTTACTTAAGACAATTTAATAAAATCATTTTACCAAGACTGCATCTCCAATAATTTTTTCCCTAACATCATACCAACAGTCAAGAAATACCAGTAACTTTAATATTCATGTTTAATAGAAAGCTATAGGCCTATTTTCTTCTATACGACGAAGTTTAATTCTGACTTGGCCTTTGAGTCTTTGGTAAGATTTAAAGTTTATTTCAGGTACGTTTTGAAAAATTTATTTCATATTAGGATTCCTACAAATTGTTGTACATCTTGTAAGTAGCTCCAAAAAAGTTTCAATATTGTCACGTGTGAGCCCCGCTGCTACGCTGAACAAGCGTCTAAGTGACGCAATCGTACTAGCAGTCGAACCTTTGTGTTCATTGTTATTATGCAGTCGAATATTCTAGAGCTATCTGGAAGTTAATGGCAGATGTATAAAAGAGACGCAGCTATGCTCGGGAGATAGTTAGATACATGGACAGACATATAGAGACATTCACATAGAGTGTTAGTGAAGCACAGCAAGTATCGTGGTGAGCGTATGCAGTATTAGGATTTTCAAAAAAGAAAACGCTAAGTAGCGGCGACTATTAGAACTACAAACAGTGGTACACATTTGGTATTTACAAGAAACTACAACTGTATGACTACAAAAACTTTATTATACATACTTGAATTATAAATAAAAAATACTAATAAATGAGAAAATAATACGAAATCTAAAGAAATACAATTGACAGAAATGCTACACTGACAAATGTCAACAAAAAGTGTACCATTGTTTAATGCGATCAGCGCCATCTCTTGATACTTGAAAATCCCAATAGTGTCGAGTGGAGGACTTGAGAAGTTACTGGTTAACTGGGATAGCTGTGGATGTGAATACTTCGGTAGTGTTGACGAGTATTGGGAAGCTATAGTGTACTAGAACAGTAACGGCAAGTCGGGAAGTTACTAGCATACCGGGATAACTGTGGAAGTGAATACTCTGTAGTATTGAAGAGTATTGGGAAGTTAGGTATACGGGGACAGTAACGGCAAGTGAAAGTGGATATTCGGCACTAGTGGTGAAGAATTGTGGCATACGGACAGTCGGTGATACTGAAGCTGTGGAAGTTAGACTGTTATAGTCCGATTGCCGAAACGGTAGAAATTGGAATTAATTCTTGAACAGATACAAGTTATTCTATTGGTCGAAAGTGCTTAATTTTGAAGCCGAACCAATAGAATGACTTGTTTCTGTTCAAAAAATTAGTAACTTTTTCTACCGTTCCGGCAATCGGACTATAGTTACAGCAATAGACAGATAGTGAGGTGAAAAGCGTGACTTCTGTCCTAGCAGTTGAATATACAGACGCTGTTGAGTCATTTAAGTATATAGACGCTGTGGAGGTCGATAGGCGGACACTGGACCGTGATATAAATAAACAGTGACATAAATAGTCGAAATAAATAATTAGTAAGATCGTATAAATAAATAGTCGTGTTAATTGTTAAATAAATAAATAAATAAATAGTGTTAGTGTTATCTAGTTAATTATAGATTTAGTCTTACTTAGTTTTTTTAATAATTGTTTAATATTATAGTCATAGTCATTTTCATTATAGTTTAATAAACACTTATTTTAATTAATAATAATTGTCTAATATTTACACTTTACCCAAATTAATAAACTATTATTCACGAAAGATGACTATTCAAGGTCATTTGTGAGTTGTCTGATATAATATTACTTGCAGATAACTTCATTGTATTTCGTATACATAGGCGTGTAATATGAAATATTTATGGACACATTTTAACTGAAAAACTAATAGTAATTCATTTGAAAATTATGTTTCTTTCTAAATAATGCCTTTCTGAAAGATTTATGTTTTTGCAAAATACAAATACATAGACTTAACTTATAAACTAAGGAATAATAATTTGATTTAAACGTCAACGCCACTGGCACAGAGGGCAGTGCAGTAGATAATTAGATATCTGTAATTCTACGACATATGTCATTATTATTTATAGTGTGTTAGAAAGTAATGCCACTATTTACGTATGTCTGTCACACCACATAAATTAAATAGACATAAGGCAAATAATCTTTCTCTTTCTAATACAAAATGTTGATAAGCTACAGCTATAAAATGCTGTGTATTCTTTCTTCGAACAAATGATCTTGAATAGTCATCTTTCGTGAATAATAGTTTAAATTAAAAAACGTTACAATATTAAATTCAAAGGCAAGACAAAGTTTTCATAAAGCTGTTTGGTGCAATTTCGGAAGCAGGCGTCGCTTGACAATTCCTTGAAGGTATTTTAGGTTTATACACAAAATTGCCAACCGAAGTTACTTGATTTCATCAATTTACATTATGTAAATGAAGAGATTTAGGGTCAATTGCATAAAACTTTTGTAACTAACTTCTAATTTTCGCATAACTTAATTTAAAATTACAGATAAATAACTTTGATAGTGCATATATTGTTTTCCATGGCCTACTTGGTTTTCTTATACTCAATTCTAGCGTCTTCCTCATCCTCGTATTTGATTATTAATGATATAAATCAAATGAAACACGCAAATCTAATCAAATTTCTTCCACAAACATATTTATCACATAAATATAATTAAACTTTCCCAAAAACTTGCAAAACCTTGTATTCATTTCTCAATTTGCGTCACTTTCATTATACCCCATCTATATTTCTCCCTGCTGAAACTGAAAATGCTGAAATGTATTCTAATTCATCCAACTCATCTCCTGAAAGATTACGAGAAAATTGCCAAACTTTTCCTACGCTTCTAACACGTACTAGTAGGAGAGAGAATTCCTAGTGAGCTCTGGTTTAAGAGCAAGAGAGATAGAAAAAGTGATCTACTAGTTAAAAGTTTTGATAGTTCAAAACGAGGAAAAAAATAGTTGCAAAGAGGTTACAGATTTCGGATAGAGTTAAGAATAAGTTGATAAAAGTTTTTAAATAGTTGGAGAGGTCAAGATTTTAATGGAATAGTTTAAGATGGATGTCCCCAAGCTAAAAGAGACATTGAAAATTTTATTTCTATTGAAAATTTATGTACGACGAGGGTAAAAGTTGTCAGTCTAATAAAGAAAATGTATGAATTTTGACAAAAAAAATTAACTCTGATTATGTTCAAACATGTACAAACCCTCTTAAAAACGTTAATTCGAGTATGTTTCTGATTGACTGTTAGCAAACGCAGCACCTATTGCGCTGATTATTTTTTGACGATTCTCAAAACCAATGAAATGCTTCATTGTATGTATGTATGTATGTATGTGTTTGCGTTTTAACCAATCCTGTCATTATTTTACTGAGAATAAAGCTCTAGTGATTAGTCCCGGGAATAATCTCTGTAGCTTTTATTTTTGTTGACATATGTCAGGTAGCTATCAATACATAAGTAAAATAGCAAGTGTCGTTTCTGATCATGAAATAAACCAAAAAATTATAGAAACCACTTTTAGAAGTACCATAACTAGTAACTATAAATATAATGATTATTTATATTTATTTTGTCTTGTCAAAGTTGTGTTTTAGTTGTCAAAACAGACCTGCCAGCTGGGCCATGTAAATAAATGAAGTTAGTAAATTACGACAGTAGATGGCATTACAATAGCATAAAAGTCTGATTCCGTTGTTTGAAACAAATTTGTGGATCATAATAGTTATTTGTATATCAAGGCCGCGAAATCACTCTTTAGCGTACGGAGAGAAAAATTGTCGCCGAGGCAAGACAATCTCGAGGGCGCTAAAGGATTTCGCGGGCAAGGTGTACACAATATTTTTTGTGCAACCGTAAAAAATATGTAATTACAAATTATATTAATTTTCAAAAGTTTCATTATAAATAGAAAGTTAGCTTTCAAGGTGGCTGTGGGATTAACATTTGATAAACAAAACCATTCAATTCTCAAGTGTCAAAGAGATTGTTTACTAAATTTCGCGGCCGCTACCATGACAACGGTCGCGAAATCCAATTTCGCAGCCTGTATTGCGGCTGCGAAATGCTTATTTCGCGTCCGGTTGCACAAAAAAATATTCTAATTAAATATAATTTGAGAGTTCGATAAATTAGAAAATATTTCTCCAGTTTCTTTCTCAAACTTGTTGCTATTTGGCAATAGCCACTCAAGCCCTATGGGCTTTCGTAACTAGGTATTAGCAACAAATATATAATATACCTATCCATTTATGGAAGAGGGGCTCCTATTTCTCATCGCTCCGGGATCTCCAACTAAGACCGGCCCTACTTCCACCCCTCAAAACAAAACCATTATTTTCAAAAAAATTAAAAATATATTCAGATTTCAACGAGCTAGATAATGACCCAAAAAGGGTTAATATACGATCCTGGCGATATTCTCATTCGATTATATGGACAAAATTACGTATATAAGTTTTCGTACTCGTATGCATTGAAATGTGTTGTTTCGCGTCACCTAAGCAACACCCAAAACGTCAATTTCCCAGGTCTCCACCAGATAAACGAGCGGGAAATTTTAGAAAAAACTCTCCTATTTCTAAAACATTTCTTAAAGAAATATATTTATAATAAAAAAGTATAGTTTGTCAAACATTTTTTCGCTTAATAATAATCAAAGAATATGACTTTTAGGCTCATACCTTTACAGCATAATACTTTTTGTTAAACATTTCCAATAATATAAAACAACAGAGCATACCATTAAACTTCTCAATAATTCATGTATCCTACCGACTGCGCCAAATTTCTATATCTGTATTCATTGACCACATTTTGCAGATATAAATCATCTTATTTCTCGATGAAAATAATTCATTCTTTCCAATATTTCTGTGCAAATATATTAAATCAAAATACCAAAGCAATCTTCCCCGAGCAATCTGTTATATGGCGAACAACCAATAATATTTGTTATCTGCCAAAGTGGAGATAGAGAAATCGTAAAAAAAGAATTAATGTTGAAAATCAAACAAACGCGAAAGGGACGAAAAGTATTATCTCTTTCATGTTTAGACAAGCAACGCACCGAACAAAGGAAAAGGAAAAATATGACAGTCTACACAAATATTATCAACTTCGCTTTCTTTTGTTTTCTCTTCGGTACATGTTACAGCGTGTCTCATAACAAAACGCGAACAGCATGCTACGGAAAATTAATTTTGAGAAGTTATATTTTTTGTTTTATATAACTTTTATAATATTTCTGAGACGTGACACTCTTAGATTCTTTTTAGCGATATGATTCTTGTTTCACGAATTGTTGAAGTGTTTATTATTTTGGTAGGCTATAACGGATATGTTTTCAAAGTTTTTTCTTGAAGATTATGTCATCAAATAGATGATGGCAATATGTAGAATAAATGGCATTTTACGGAAGGCTGAGTATGTGAGTTTTTCTACATAGATTTCGCTAATGACAACATATTTTTAACATAAACTACATCTGAAGTTTTTTTGTTGAATCTGTTGTTCGAAGAATTTTTTGCTTAAGTTACATGAATGAATACGAGGGTCACGGTAGAATGATTGACAATAATCTTCTTTTTAATGTTTTCAAACTAATTTCCAGAAGACTGAAAAAGTGTCAAATTCAATTTTTGGTAATTTAAAACTACCAAAGCTATCAAATTAATTAATGGGGGAATTAAAAGTTGATAAGAAATTTAATAAAATAATAAAAAGTTACGTATATTACTCGTATAATTCAAGTTTAGATTGCCACAGACAGCCAATGCCTGTCATTCAACATATTGTAACGTGTGAGAAAGTTTCCGAGTGGGAAAAGAAGAAGAGAGTGTATGAATGCGATTATGAATGTGGCCGAGGCGAAAGAAGTGTGCTTAGACAGGAATGTGTGGCGAAGGATGATTGTTTCGTAACTATTATTGTGATCCGGTTGCGGTATTTCGCTACCGAAAATCGGTTACTTTAATATGTTAAGAGTGAGGAATATATGTTGTACCTATGATGTCAGGTTAGTAAGAATGTTGTTGAAAGAGAGACTGATTATTTTTTGGATGATGTTATTTTAATTCTTTCGGGTTTGTGCTAACCCACTTAGGCCCACTTTTACAATTGATGGATAAACTATGGTATAGCTATCGGAGGTATATCTTTATCCTAGCAACTACACCTTCGATAAACAAGGCTGTCTTTTACAATGCATTTTTATCTATCAGATAGTTATGCCAAGAATTACGTTAAATCACTATAGGTTGGTATTACCACAATAAAATTTTCTTCTTGTTGGACTATAATTGTTATTATTTCTGCCTTTTAATTTGCATTGTTCACGATGTTAGATGATATAAATGTTATTTTTGATTCTGATAGTGATTAAGAAATACTTTATTGACATCTGTCAAACGTATGAATAACATCACATCGTCTATGTTTACGTGGTAACCATAACAACCAGGGATAAAGTTATCCGAGGTTTATACGACCGATTTCCGTGGAATAAGAAATACTGGTGGTTATTCTATCTGAGGTTTATCCGAGGTTTGTAAAATACAATTTTCTATTTTATACCTGGTATAGCGTTACACGAGGTTTATCTAATGATTGTAAAAGTGGCCCTAAGTGGGAAATGCGTGATTTTATGTATGTATGTATGTATGTATGTATGTATGTATGTATGTGAGCCACGCTGCTACGCTGAACAAGCGTCTAAGTATAGCGATGACGCAATCGCGCTAGCAGCCGGGCTACGCAAAAAAATCTGGTGTAGCCAACACAATACCTCCCGCTATTTACAGCCCGAGTCACAAAAAATATTAACAATTCTAATTTTTGGATTAGCGATTTTGACAGTTTATTTCTTAAAATATAGTCTAATCTAATCCAAGTTACTACCTTTTTTTAAATCCCTCTACAGGATTAAATCCCAATTGCAGAGTGGGTTTACATTCACAAACATCCATGCCTTAGTGGGATTCGAACCCAGAGCCCTGAGGGCACTCATGACATGAGGCGTTGCTCTAACCATTGAGCCACCGGAGCTATAATAAAATGAAGATTAAATTTTAAATACCGGGATAGAATAGAATTCACTAATCCAAAAATGAGGATTAGCTCAAACATTTTTGTGAATCGTTAATTTTTATTAATCTAAATACATACCTACATATTTACTTATGCTGGAAACTGTATTGAATTCCTTTTCTATTGTTCTATTTACTTTTTTCTTTTTAAAACGTTACTAATATTACTTTGAAATGATTAGTTCTTTGATAGTGACATTTATCTGTCAGTTACATACATTTGAATAACTGTTTAAGGCGTAGACTCTGGGATTTAAATTACAGATAATTTTATAAATTTATCAATAAAATATATAGAAAAAGTATTAATGCAAATCTGTAGAAAATTTAATAATCTTTAATTTTTATAATAACACAAATCTCGAAAAAATATCATTTAAAGGTATTTTTCGAAGAAAAACTATTTTGAGCTTCTAGTAAAGTGCCATTTCCGGTAATCCGATTTTCACTAAAATCTAATGGGCTCTTTCCATTACAGAAAAAGTTCGAAATACAAGGTTTCAAAATTTTCTGAATGATAGTATTTGAGTTAGAGTGGAGGATCCACACACATATACACACAGACATCATCGTGAAAATGTTAAAATTGGATTCTAGGGACCTTAAAACGTGGTCATTTATCAAAATCTCGATATGCGATTTTTAGCACGATCCCTATACCTCCCTTACCAAGGGTAGCGGGAGGTAAAAACAAGCCGCGACGTGTTTAATTACTTCCGGTCGCCTGAACCTTTTGTGTTTATTGTTATTATGCGGTCGAACATTCTAGAGCTCTCTGGAAGTTAATGGCAGCTGTATAAAAGAGGCGCAGCTATGCTCGGGAGTTAGTTAGTTACATGGGGAGAGTCATATAGAGACATTCACATGGAGTGTTAGAGAGTAAAGTGTTAGGAGAAGCACAGCAGTATCGTGGTTGTTGTGTTATAATTTTACTGCAAATATGGAATCAATCAAGAAACTTTCTGTATGGAATTTGTACAAAATACATAGAACTGAGGGAAGGCAATGTACTGGAAATATAGAATTTTTGCAAGAAACTGTCTATATTGAATTTGTATAAAATACATAGAACTGACGGAAGGTAATGTGCTGGCCACATCAGATTTTTATTTTTGTTAGGTTGTGTCAATTTTAAATGTCATATGATTCAATGTCAATCTGTCCCGAAATAGATGAAAATATTCAGGAACCATGGTGTACCTGGAATCAAGATACTGGTTTTGTTTTTTTAACCAAGTCAACATAGACAACAATATTTTCAATATTCTGGTGCTTTAACTTAATCATTCCTACTTTGTATGCATTACATCAACTACTATGCTGTCATCTATTTATAACAACCACGTATATTTACAAATATTTCATACACCCTTGTTTCACATATCCCACGCGTGTTTGTGCTGACATCTATCCTTCTACACACGTACCAACTCATCACGAACACGTACAGACACGTGCGAACTATGTAGTATGAAAGGTAGTGTAAGCTTGTGCATTCGTAGGGTGTATGAAGCTTTGGATATGAGTAGAATCGATAGGGTTATATGAGAATAGAGGTATACAGGATTGTTTTTCTAGGTTTATAGGTTATGTTTAGCTAAGATGAACATACAGAAGGTAATTTAGGAATGTTATTATTGGAAATATGAAGAATAATAGTTATAATAATAATAGTAGACATATTGGCTGGTAGTTGGAGCGTAGTTCTAACACCTGTTTTAACTAAAACCACAATATGCACAACATACAGGGTGTAAATGAAATAAGTGCATTAAATTAAACCAGTAATGTAACTCGTCGAGAGCAACAATTTTTCTTAATATTTTTTTTACCTCTCGCTAAGAGAGGTATTGTATTCATGCTAAAAATCGCATATCCAGATTTTAATGAATAAGCACGTTTTAAGGTCCCTAGAATCCGATTATAACATTTTTACGATTATGTCCGTATGTGTGTGTGGATGTTGGATTCACTATATCTCAAATACTATAAGACTTAAGACGTTTTTAACTACGGATTCCTCAATCTAACAATAATGGGAAGAGTCCAGTCAGTTTTGGTAACAATTGGACAACCGGAAGTAGTAGTTACAAGAAAAAAAATCATCTAAATATTATTTATCGAAAATTTATGTAAATACTTATATTAAAGAATGTTAAATTCTATATTCGATAAATATAAATTCATTATTATATCTGCTATAGATTCAGAGATAAAGAAATACATAGAAAATAATTTGATGTAAAAATTCTTAGATCAAACTACTTCAAGGCAAGAAATTCAAATGTTTGTAATTCACACATAAATGTCACTGTCAAAAATATTTGTATGCCACTGTCAGAAATATTCGTACATCATTATGAAGATTATGAAAATAAATAAAAAGTCAACAACGCAAAAGAATATACCTACAAAAGAATATAAAAGGAATTTGCGAAAAAATGACGAATAAAAGAAAAAGAAAAGGAAAGTAGAAAAAAAATTCAGGATATTGAATATAAAGAAAATGTATGTATTGTACATAATTTATATTAAAATAATTATTTTGTAGTGAGACATGAATATATGTATTTGTATTTAAAAATATTTTTCGTTTTATGCGTACAACCAGGTAAAATATCTGGCGAGAGGTTATGTGTTGGCCACATCAGATTTTTTTCTAAATCTTCTAGTTTTGGAATTAAAATTCTTTAAAGATTTGTTTAAAATTTCGTTACCCGCCACTGGCAAGATCTTTGCTGCCTTCAGCTGTCTGAATCAAAGTTCGATGTACACAGCACAAAAATTGTCGAGTGGTAATTTTTAAAATAAAGAAATTTAAAATTTGGTTAACAAAATTATAAACTTGTGTATTAACTAGGGATCGACCGATACCGATATCGGTATCGGTATATCGACCATATCGGTCTTCTTGGCCGATATCGGTATCGGCCGATATGTAAACCACGATATCGGCCTATATCGGTATCGGCCTAAAAAAATATAAATTGCTTAATATTTCAGTTGCTAAGGATTTTTTAAAGGAAATTAAAACAGAAATACTAAATAGAAAACAAATCAAGTTTATTCTTATTCAAAATTTAGCAAAAAAGTCATTAAAAATGTAGAAGTAAAGTTACACACTAAGTTAACAAATTAATATTTAAAGTTAAGTTTTGGCAAGTTGTAATGTAACAAAATTAAGCTTTCTGCTCTTTCCGGAGTTCCAGCTGAAGAAAATAGTTGTTCACTAGCAACACTACTTGGCGGTGGTGCTAAATATATTATTGCAACTTTGTACATCAATGGAAAAATGTCTTTTTTGCATTTGCTCTGCATTTTCTTTGTGATTTATTTATGGTTAATGCGTGTAACGGTAACAGTATATCATTACAACCAATTTAACCTCATTTATACAGCAAAAAATTTTATGGCCGATATATCAGTATCGGCCGATATCGGATATGAGTATATCGGTATCGGCCGATATCGGTATCGGCCACAAAAAATCATATCGGTCGATCCCTAGTATTAACACAGGTTTCTGAACTTGGGTGAATAGAGAAACAGCGTGGGAAGAGCATAATAGTTATGAGGTTATGAGATGAATTTTCGTATGTCAACACGACAAATCAATATAGTTTAAATACGTTATTCAAAAAATGTAAATACACACTTTTGTCCATTTAAACGAGTGTGATTATACGCCCAAACAATTAATGATATTTTTTGTTGAAAATTGTGTTTCCTTCTTACAGTATGAGGATTTTTGTGTCCAGATAAGTGTATTATGCATTATTAAAGACACTTTCTCTAATAAATCCAGCCCTAAAAGTGAACAATACAACCCAGTCGCAAATTTGAAGTGCTGGAAACAATGAAATTTTTGCACATGGTATGGATATATCTATTGCTCTTTTAAAATATTCCAAATTGTCATATGCGGCACCTCATACTGTAAAAATATCGAAGATATTGTATGTTGTACAACATAAATGTGCGAATATTAGGAAACTCAAACTTACGTGCATGTTTTTTACCTTCCGTCACCTTTAGGTAAGGAAGGTAAACTATTATTCACAAAAGATGACTATTCAAGGTCATTTGTGTGCCGTCTGATATAATATTACTTGCAGATAACTTCATTGCATTTCGTTTGCATAGGCGTGCAACATGAAATATTTATGGACACATTTCAACTGAAAAAATAAGAATAATTCATTTGAAAATTATGTTTCTTTCTAAATAATGCCTTTCTGAAAGATTTATGTTCTTCACTTATGCTTTTGCAAAATATAAAAAGATTGACTTAACTTATAAACCAAGGAATAATGTAACACGAGGGGGGTCTTTGAGAAGCTGATGGCAATCCTACCGACTGCTTCACTGTAACACTCTCTTACTGGTGGACGCCTCTGATGGCTGGCGTCCAACACTTCGTGCCGATGGCTTCTTGAGAAGGAAGAACACACAGACATTTCACTTTTTACACTTTACACTGATGAACACTGCGGACATGAACAAATACTTGCGGTTTTACTAACTAACTAATACTTTTATTTACAATTAAACTAAATGATTACATTATTTTTAATTAACACTAAGCCTAACATAACTGTTACATTTTGTAACCTTGCGGGCGGGCATTCTGCACACGCGCCCCAAAACTAAAAACACTACATTTTCACTCTTACGAGTATCTAATCCGACTCTCCCATGTTTATCCCATGGCTAACTAATGCCGACTGCCTTAAAACAAAAACGCTATCTCCAGGACAGGATTATCTTAGGGGTATGGGGTGCATAGGCAAGGGCATCCATAGTCACGTACGCATACACAATAATTTCTAGACTTAATTATCAACAAATAAATGTCGTGACTATCATAATACGATAAGAATTTCTAAACTGAATTTTGACATTTATAACTTAAACAGATAAACAGAGTTAAAATATGAATATTGAAACTATAATTTAGAAGAGTTTATAAAAAGTTATTTATCTGTTATTGTGCTTACCCTCGCCTTGTCACATTATCCTCCCCTTAAGACATAAATATATCGCAAAATCGATATATTTATTCTTAAATCCTGAACTGAAGATAGTTTCCAAATTCTGCAACCACAGAACATAAAACACATACATAAAACAAATAAAACATCTAACATATTACAAATATGAGACACAAAACATAGAATACAAAAATTGCAAAACAGGTACAAATGTACAAGCACAACATAATACGTAACACATAAAAGCAAAAAGCTTAACAACATAAAGCATCAAACATATTACAAATATGACACAAAACATAAAACATAGAATACAAAAATCGCAAAACAGGTACAAATGTACAAACACAATTAACATAACATGTTAAAAACAGACAAAAGGTATAAAACCTATGACATAAAGCATAAAGCTTACCAACATGAAACATTATAACCATAATGCAAATACAATAAAAACGTAAAACGTTTTAACAAATTACAAATTCGATGCCAAAGGAAAAGGGTATTTTATTTTCCTATCCAAAAAATTACTAATCTAATATGCAACTTAACTAGCCAAAATACTAAACACTAACAAAAATCGTCATATAATCGTCATAAATGAAAACAACACAAAGGTCACTGCACTTAACGAGGGAGGGGGGTGTTCACACCTAAGCGGTCTAAGGGATGGCACTACAAAAAATTTGGGAACACTTCTGCAAGAGATAACGTCGTTCCTGGAATGTAACACGATACCACCAGTGGCGTGCCCTCCATGGGTACGGCGTAAAACTTGCACAGGTGGGCATGCCAAGTTGTCCTCTCCGACGTTCATGCCCAAGTCGCCATTCTCGATGTCCTCTTCGTTGACCATTTGCAGATCCATTTCGTGCAGGTTGTCGTCATATACTGTGTTCATGTCCAGTTCATCAGCTACTTCACTGTGTTCTTCCCCAGTCTCACATTTCGCTGTTTCCTCCGGCAGGCAATTCTCTTCAATCATTTTTCCTTCTTGTACGCCCTTGTCACTCGCTGTGACGACTATTGTCGGACTTTCCGGTCGTGGTATGTCTACCACCGCAAAACGATCCTCTATTGCCAGCAAGGACTCAATTTCTTCTAAACTGATCCTCCCTACTGGCAACTCGTGCACTCCATGCCCTGGAGACAACGAATCTAATGGCGCCTGCGGTGCGTAGACCTGGTGCGTCCATGCTGGACCATAAAAACTTGGCGTACAAGCCGGAAAAAATGACGGTGGTAATATGGTGCGTCCTGCATATGTTATTTCTAACCAACGCACCATATCTGTGCCAGTGGTAGGCCGCTTGTACAATGGAATTTCAAAATACAATTCCCTTGCCTTACCACTGAGCCTAAACACTATTGCACTGCCGAGAAAAACTTCATCCCAGCCGTATCGTCTGCTGGCTGCTCCCATGTTGTGGATATATTCTCCTACACTGCCATCACCAGAGAACGTATTTATTTCAAGCAATACGTCAATCATATCTGGTGACGGCTGATACGGCCTGGGTTGCTGTATCATCGCTGGTGTCGTGGTCGTAAATGTGTACATATTGTACACCAAGTACCCTCTCCTCGGTCACAAACTAATAATACTGAAACTGATGTAGGAACTTTTCGGATAAATAAGAGTAAAGCATTACTCTCATTATCCTACCCGTTGACTGCGCCACTGTAACACGAGGGGGTGTCTCTGATGTTGAGAATACTACCGACTGCGCTACTGTAACACGAGGGGGGTCTTGACTGGTGGACGCTTTGATGGCTGGCGTCCACGGTTTGTGAGAAGGATTCTTGAGAAGGAAGAACACACAGACACTTACACTTTTTACACTTTACACTGATGAAAACTACGGACATGAACACAACTTGTTGGTTACTAACTAACTAATACTTTTATTTACAATTAAACTAAATGATTACATTATTTTTAATTAACACTAAGCCTAACATAACTGTTACATTTTGTAACCTTGCGGGCGGGCATTCTGCACACGCGCCCCAAAACTAAAAACACTACATTTTCACTCTTACGAGTATCTAATCCGACTCTCCCATGTTTATCCCATGGCTAACTAATGCCGACTGCCTTAAAACAAAAACGCTATCTCCAGGACAGGATTATCTTAGGGGTATGGGGTGCATAGGCAAGGGCATCCATAGTCACGTACGCATACACAATAATTTCTAGACTTAATTATCAACAAATAAATGTCGTGACTATCATAATACGATAAGAATTTCTAAACTGAATTTTGACATTTATAACTTAAACAGATAAACAGAGTTAAAATATGAATATTGAAACTATAATTTAGAAGAGTTTATAAAAAGTTATTTATCTGTTATTGTGCTTACCCTCGCCTTGTCACAATAATAATTTGATTTAAACGTCAACGCCACTGGGTAAATATTAGGGCAGAGAGCAGTGTAGATAATTAGGTATCTGTAATTCTACGACATATGTCATTATGATTTATAGTGTGTTAGAAAGTAATGCCACTATTTACGTATATTTGTCACAGAACATAAATTAAATAGACATAGGTCAAATAATCTTTCTCTTTCTAATACAAAATGTTGCTAAGCTACTGCTATAAAGTGATGTGTATTCTTTCTTCGAACAAATGACCTTGAATAGTCATCTTTCGTGAATAACAGTGTATTGTCTTTGGTCAAAAAATTCGGTGGTGAGTTTTTGATGAATAAGCACGTTTTAGGGTCCCTAGAATACGATTTTACTATTTTTACGATGATGTCTGTATGTATGTGTGTGTGTATGTATGTGTGTGTGTGTGTGTGTGTGTGTGTGTGTGTGTGTGTGTGTGTGTGTGTGTGTGTGTGTGTGTAACAAAATTTTCGTCTACGATAACTCCAATAATACAATTCAAAAAATTATAATTCTTTCGTATTCCTCTTCGTTGCATCCATATGAAGAGCTGCTTAGATTTTGGTTATAATTAGTCAACCGGAAGTACCCTCATTTGAAGATTTTAACAGTTTTTCTTGAAAAAACGATGTTAAATATCATTTTTTCACATTTAATGTTATTATAAATATTAAAGAACATTGTATTCTCTATACGATTTGACTGCATTTTATACTTCATATTATATGGATATAGACTTATAAAATTACAAAAAAATAATTTTCATAAAATAGCTAGCTATGCTAGAAACAGCTACTATATTAAGAAAATTCTGATTGAAAGATGTCAGTGTTAATTGACATATTCGTAGTATATTTGTGTTATAATTTTATTCGAAACCTCGAAATATAGGATATTTTTGCTCCAAACTCTCTATATGGAATTTGTGTAAAATACATACAACTGTCGAAAGGTAATGTACATACAAGAAATTTAGAATCTTTTGCAAGGAACTTTCTGTATGGATTTTATAGAAAATACATAGGCCTTTACGAAAATTCTACCGGTAGACACCGGATTCATGAAGAATCTAATCTCAAAAAAAAGGTAGTGATGCAAAGCGGAACGCGCGCGTTAAAAGTTTGTTAACTATATCAAATTTCTAACCTGTTTCAATTTTTTTTATAGGTTATGGATCTACCCTGTTTACCACCTGTGCTCTTAAAATATCGATTCTGGTAGCTATAACCTGATAAACAGCTGTTTACCGGTAGAATTTTCGTATAACTGACGGAAGGTAATGTGCTGGCTACATCAGATTTTTTTTATAGTTTTAATATAAATGTTCCATGTCCCAATTTGTTACTATTGTACATTTTATTTCAAAAATGAAAAATAATTTGGTAAATATTCCACTGTTTGAAATTGTGGTTGTAAATATCAACATTTACGTGCAGTAGATAAATTGCATCCGCGTTTTTGTTATTTTAAATTTGGTTCAGGAAATAAATGTGTTTTCCGGAATATGGAGTTCCGATTTTTAATTGTTTCATACATTAATTTCACTGAACATTTGGTATTAATCAACTGGTATTGTGTGCATACAAATCAATTTGTAGTTTCGAAAGACAAATGAGTTTAATTTTCAGAATCATAAAAGATTGAAATCGTATTCACAGTATAGTTCGTTCAAATTTCATTAAAATTAGAAGAGTAGGGTAAAATACAAGAGTAATATACATACATACCGTGAGTATTTTTTAACGTGAAACATAGGATTTGCAATTTCCATAGCAACTAAATGACAGCAGTGTATAACAGCGTTTCATTTAAAATAGAACATAGGCTGTCAAGTGAATATTATCTGTCAATTAGGGTTGTATTGTTACTTCTAAGTTAAAAATAATGTATACCGTTCAAGAAAAAGTGCAAATAATTCAATGGTTAGATGTTAGTCTCAGACAGCTATCTGATTTATTTCGTATATCATTTCCTGATCGACCAACACTAAGTGCTTCAACTATATTACGAATTGTTCACAATTTTTAAGAGAAATGGTTGCGTTAAACGTGAACATGTAAAGAAAACAAGACGAAATAATGTTTTAACGGAGGTGAAAATGGCCGAAATTATTACGCTGGGACGAAATAATAATAGATTATCTACGAAAACGATAGGGCAAGTTGCGGGTGTAAGCAAAACCAGTGTACATCGTTTACTAAGGAAAGAACATTTTAAATCGTACCACTTTCAAAACCATCAAGAATTGGTTGTTGGTGACAGTGAACATAGAATCACATTTTGTGAAATTATGTTTGAAAATATAAATAACAATGGAAACTTACTCCAAAAGATACTTTTTACTGATGAAGCAACATTTTATTTACAGGGTGAAATGAATTCGTAAAACTGTAGATACTGGAGTAGGGAAAATTTGTATTTATTTAATAGTACCAGAACACAGAGACCACAGAAGGTTAATGTATGGGCTGGATTGATAGGTACGAGTATTATGGGACCATTCTTCATAGATGGAAACCTCACTGCTGAAAAATATCTGGACTTACTACAACATCGAGTAGTACCTGCAGTTAGAGAATTAGATATTGCACAAATATAGTTTCAGCATGATGGTGCCCCAGCACACAATGCTCAAATTGCAAGAACTTATTTGAATCAAATGTTTCCACATCGTTGGATTGGACGTGGCGGAGAAATTGCGTAGCCCGCTAGGTCCCTCGACCTCACACCACTGGATTTTTTTTTACTGGGGATTTGTGAAATCTAATAAATGTATACACAGGAAATATTTTAAATTTAGATGAATTGAAAATTCAGATTCAACACATATCTGAAACAATTACGGTCGCTCAAATAAGTAATGTCATTAATGAATTCTATAACCGACTGGGACATTGTTTAGCTGTGAGTGGGGGGATTTTGAAAATTTATTATAAATTGTATTGTGTATAACCATCTATTAAATGTTTATATTTCTTGCAATCTTTTTTTCATTTATAAATGATTAAAAAAATACATATTTCATTTGCTATGTTCTATTTTAAATGGAACGCTCTTATACATTGCTGTCATATGGTTACTATGGATATGACAAATCCCATGTTTCACGTTAAATAAAACGCCCGGTATATATATATATATATATATATATATATATATATATATATATATATATATATATATATATATATATACATGGTGTAAACGAAATAAGTGCATTAAATTTAACCAGTAATATAACTCGACGAGAGCAACAATATTTCTTAATAACTTTTTCTCGAAATCCCATATTTTTTTTAGCATTTTTACCACCCCGTAAATTGACGAGTCGTTCCAAATATTTTTGTGATAATTGAATGCAGTAGCAATACCTATGAAAAATTTTGTTTTAGCAATTGACATTCCTGTCAATTGTTGCAATTAGATTTTGACATTAGTAATAAACTTGTTTATAAGGTAAAGTTCTGCCAAATTCCAAGTACACAGACATTGTAATTACTTACCTATGGTTTATTTATTTATTTTTTTACTCGTATCTGTACTACATTTTACTTGACATCACGGTTGACATAAAGACAGTGTCATGGAGTTGCCAACGCATTTACACGGAACGTTTCCAAATCATCACCAAATCATTCTGTTCTTAATTCGCACATTTGTTAATCTTGTACATCTTTATCACATCACAATACGGAGTGTCACATAAGACAATTTTAAAAAATGCAACCGTTATATCCATAACATGTGCAAAAAGTTCTGTTTTCAGCACATAACAGACTTCAATTTTGGGAATGGCTCATAATGTTCATTAATGAGACTGAATTTACTTGGGAAGGTGTATTTATTATGCACAATACACATCTCGACAGACGAAAATGCTGTAAAAATTTTCATTAAAAAATGTTTGGGGCACAATAAATGGACGACTAATTATTGGTACTCATGTACCTCTTTTAAATGGACAAAAGTTTGTACTTACATTTTTTGAATAACGTATTTAAACTATTATGATTTATCGACGATAAATAATCATCTCATAACCTAATAACTATGCTTTTGCTCTTCGTCTCGTTACCTCGTTTCTCCTTGTCTTCCACTATTCACGTGATTAAAAGCCTGGTTCAATACACAACTTTATACTTTTGTTATCCAATATTTAAATTTATTTATTTTAAAAATTGTACTATTACGTATTAACTAATAATAATGTTATTTCCCTTGATTCGTTTATTAATAACTGTGACTGTAAGTGTAACCGATAACCGAGAATTTTTGAGCTGTTTGTATCTCACTTGAATACGGCAGCGCAGCCATTTGTCTCTTTGTTCTCCATAGGCGGGTAACGAAATATGCAACAAATCTTTAAAGAATTTTAACTCAAAATCTAAAAGACTTAGAAAAAAAAGTTATTAAGAAATATTGTTGCTCTCGTCGAGTTACATTACTGGTTAAATTTAATGCAGTTATTTCATTTACACCCTGTATATATATATATATATATATACCGGGTGGCGCTCGAAATCCGTTACATAGGCATTTAACATGGGAAAACCGTTTTTCCTAGCGCGTTGCCCCCCAAATTATTTTAGAAAAACATTCCTCAAATAAAAGTTATAGAATCTAAAATTCTGCATGTAAATCAGTAAACAAAATTCATTTCGTATGTTTAGTAATTCCAGAAATTGAATATGAAAATTTTGAAAATTTCAGTTTAATAGTGGTAGCCATGGAATTAAAACAAAAAACACAAACAAATGTGAAGATTTAAATCTCAAATATTGTGATTTTTTGTCAAGAAAAATGAGTATTTGAACAATATTGAAGAAATAAATTATTATTCTGCTTAAGAATTTTACGTTGTGATAATTTTATTAAATAAATAAAAAGTAAATTAAATTTTATGACAGATAAACACACGTTTGTTTGTTAAGCTTTTTGTTAATTCCATGGCTATCACTACTTTTGAGTAGATTTTCGACATTTTCATACCTAATTTCTGCTGTTACAAAGCATGCAAAATTAATTTTGCTTATTGATACAAATGCAAAATTTTATTTTCTACAACTTTTATTTGAAGATTTTTTTTCTAAAATAATTTGGGGAGCAACGCGCTAGGAAAAACGGTTTTCCCATGTTAAATGCCTATGTAACGGATTTCGAGCGCCACCCGGTATATATATATATATATATATATATATATATATATATATATATATATATACACTATTATTCACGAAAGATGACTATTCAAGGTCATTTGTAAGCCGTCTGATATAATATTACTTGCAGATAACTTCATTGCATTTCATATGCATAGGTGCGCAGCATAAAATATTTATGGACACATTTTAACTGAAAAACTAAGAGTAATTCATTTGAAAATTATGTTTTTTCTAAATAATGCCTTTCTGAAAGATTTATGTTCTTCACTTATGTTTTTGCAAAATACCAAAACATTGACTTAACTTATAAACCAAGGAATTATAATTTGATTTAAACGTCAACGCCACTGGGTAATTATTAGCACAGATGGCAGTGTAATAGATAATTAGGTATCTGTAATTCTACGACATATGTCATTATTATTTATAGTGTGTTAGAAAGTAATGCCACTATTTACGTATATCTGTCACACCACATAAATTAAATAGACATAGGTCAAATAATCTTTCTCTTTCTAATACAAAATGTTGCTAAACTATTGCTATAAAGTGATGTGTATTCTTTCTTCGAACAAATCACCTTGAATAGTCATCTTTCGTGAATAATAGTATATATATATATATATATATATATATATATATATATATATATATATATATATATATATATATATATATATATATATATATATATATATATATATATATACTGGGTGTCTTGGAAATAGGGGGACATGCCTTAACCACAGATTCCTGGGCTCAAAATAAGACGATTTAACTAAACTTACCTATATCCGACAGTGCACCGTTTAGCCAGTATTCTGCTTTAAAGTCTTTCTAAAAAAAATAATATTGCTTATAATAACGAAAAGCTTTGTTCGATTTGAATGAACTTTGGTATGACAATCCATATGGATATAATTCATCTTTTAAGATGGTATATGTTATTGTTAGTGAACCACTAGTGTATGAAACTTGGGTGTCGCGACTATGAATAGACCATAACTTTTTAAAGGCAACGCCAATAATGTAAATTTATTGTTGTTCAGAAAGATACAATCAATATTAAACTTTCGCGTCTCTGCGTAAGTTATGATATCTGTAACGATTTAGTCAGAAATAAATAAAATGTAAGTGATTGCGCCGTGTACTTTTGTAAATAAATTTTATGTAGCAGTCTTTCCAAATGTCAAACAACTAATTTTTAATGACAGTAACAATTGTTTATGGGTTGTCAAAAATTTCCTTTGCCATATTTTAAAACTAGTAACATATCCGTTTCTTCGGCCTTACAGTATTTTACTTTTATTATTATAATAAGACAATTAAATAATGTTAGCTTACTCCTAAACAACTTTAAAAGATTGACAACTCATAAAAAAAATGTTTCTGTCATTAAAAATTAGTAGTTTGACATTTGGATAGACTACTAGATAAAATTTATTTTAAAAATTACACGGCGCAATCACTTACATTTTATTTTTTTCTGACTAAATCGTTACAGTTATCATAACTTACGCAGGCACGGAAGTTTACTATTGAATGTATATTTCTGAAAAACAGTAAATTTACATTATTGGCGTTGCCATTAAAAAGTTATGGTTTAATCATGGTCGCGACACCCAAGTTTCATACACTAGTGGTTTACTAACAACAAATACCATCTTAAAAGATGAATTATTTATGTTAATTACTTTTCCTACAACCGTGCGTGAAATGTACTTTTCACGCACTCATTACTGTGTGAAAAGTAAATAAGCGTTGCTAGGCAACATTAAAATTCGGTTAATTTATCTGTCAAGTATATAATTAGGTAGTAAATAATAATGAAAGTAATAAAATTTATTAAGAAATATGAATATACACTGTAAATGAAACAAATCTAATATTTTATTTAACAGATTTAGTACTAATCTAATTTTTAAGAACATTAACATTTATTCGACATGTATTCTAATAACCTAACCTAATTTTTAATATTAATATTAAATGTACAATTTGTACATTATAAAAGAATAATCATCGTCTGACAGTGTTTAAGTTACATTTTGTACAGTGTTATGAGAAAGAGTACTAACAGTATTTGAAGCTGCTGGATGCCTGTACACTCAGTATTATGAGAAACATCAATACCATTTCGGTTGTAGGAAAAATGTACTATGCAACACGTGTGTAAAATAGATTTTTTTGTCTCGTGCTACAATTTCCGCAAAACATCGCACTCGACCAAAAAAGTACTACTTTACACACTTGTTACATAAATAACTATTACAATTCAAATTGACAAATATCAGGTTTATATATATATATATATATATATATATATATATATATATATATATATATATACCGTGTGTCTATCTTAAAGGTGTACATAGGAGATTAACATGGGAAACCAGTTTTTTGCAATTTCCTGCTCGCCTAATTATTTTAAGCAAAAACGCGTCAAATAAAAGTTTTAGGGCATAAAATTCTGCATCTAGATCAAAAAACATAATTACCTTTACATGCTTTGTAACGACAGATATTAATTATGAAAATGTCGAAAATTAGGTTGAAAATATCGACAGCCATGGAATTGAACAAAAAATAAATAAATGCTTGACGTTTTACCTGTCACAACGTAATTTAAATTATTTGACGTATCTGACAATTTGATAAATCGTCAAGCATTTATTTATTTTTTGTTCATTTCCATGGCTGTCAATATTTTCAACGTAATTTTCGAAATTTTCATATTTAATTTCTGTCGTTACAAAGCATGTAAAGATAATTCTGTTTATTGATTCAGATGCAGAATTTTATGTCCTAAAACTTTTATTTGACGCGTTTTTGCTTAAAATAATTGGACGAGCAGGAAATTGCAAAAAACTGATTTCCCATGTTAATCTCCTATGTACACCTTTAAGACAGACACACGGTATATATATATATATATATATATATATATATATATTGGTTGAAAATATCATACCGCTACTGTGATAAATATAATAAATGGAGCAATTCAAATTCTCGTCCCATATTTTTTTCCATCATCCCTTTTCAAATTGTCTGTGAAACCTACCCCTACGATTCAATCCCAAACACAACTCTAGTCAACTTCAACAATAAAACTTCTCCTCCCTCTTATTCTACCCACAATCCCCTACACGATCCTAACCTCACAATTCCCATTCTTTGCCCTCTGGCTATCCTGTAGTTTGCGATGGTAGTGCCATCTGTCGCCGACGGCGACAAGCAGACCTGGGATAATTGAATCTGCCGTAGACGCTAGACGCTCACCGTGTATGAGACGACGCCTTAGGGTTGCACAGGCACAGCATGTAAGAGGGTTGTATGGAAAATAAGGAAAATTACGGGTTTTGTATGTTTTCAAAGGAGGTAAATCAAATTAAGAAAGGTAGTGGGAATGTAATTTCGGGAAATACACTTACTTTTGGGTTTGGAATTTCGTTAGATGTTGGTTTACTAAAATCCGCAGATATTTTGTTATTATACAAACCCAACCTAAAGTTAATAAATTTACCATCCCTTGATTATTAGGACCGGAAGAATAATATGCGACACAAGCGGAATTTTAGGGAATTAAATTAATGGCCGTTAGGAGAGCCTGTCAAATATGTAGTAAGCGTCACTCATCATCGTTTGGTTTAACGGAAAAAGCAGTAGGGGAGACCGGTGTCAATTGTAACAGGTGTCAAATGTAACAAGGGTAGGTAACAGGGCCATCTTTTCGAAGTAGGTTAAAACGCGCTTGCATAGTGAAGCAGAAAGAGTCATAGCTCTTTGGTATTTAGTGTAAGTACATACGCGCAAATACGGCGTCTGTTTCTGACGAATGTCTGTAAATCGACAAAAAAGTAAATACAGGGAGTGACACACATTGTTTCTAAAACACTATAAGTGCTCTGCTCGGAAATATTTCAAGTTAAGGATCAGTTTGTGAGTTATATCTGCTTTTATTTTTCATTAAAAAACATTTCGAATTATTACCTAATAAATACAAAAAAGCAAATAATATCTTTATAAGTGAAGCGGTGTTAGTTCTAACACATGCCACGGTGTCGATTGTAACGTGTTTAATAATTAAATACAGTATTGATCATGATAAAAATTACAAGAAGAAACCACTGCTATCGAAAACATAAAAGAAGAAGAGCAAAAAAACGAAAAACACTTCCGAAAGTAACAGTCGCAAATTACTCTTCAGATGGCTCCGATGAGGAAACTCTTTGATATGTATTGGCCCATATTTTTTGAGCACAGGAGATTGGTTGCAATGGCGAAAATGTAAAATCTGGACACCGGGCAAGTTAAATTGTATGAAGAAAGACCCATTTTATGTTTACTTAAACTGCAATTTCGTTAGTGACTAAAGGCATTGGTCAAAATGGTCCGTATCACCAACAGAATATATATTTTGTTTGCTTTTAGTTGAGTCATCTGAATTTTGTATTTTCTGAGGTAATAAATAAATGTTTATTTTTCAATTATTTCTTCTTTTATCTGTTATTTTATCTTATTACATCACTGTTAAAATTTCTTACAATTGACACTGGCCCTGTTACTATTCACACCAGTTAGGTTTTAATTATAACATTTGTAATGCCTGACTAAAAATCCTTATACTTTTATATTTGTCACATTTTCAAAAGTTTAAAATTCAAAATATTATTCACTAAGGTGGGTAGGTTCTCATATAGGTAATTTCAAAATTTCGAAATATAACGTTAACTCGTGAAAAATAAAAATTTAAATTTTGAAACAATTGACACCGGTCTCCCCTACTCACGCTTTGATTTTATAATTCTAGGTACTTGAAAATATATGAAAAATTAAGCGAATAAGGGATTCTACCATTTTTTATATAATTTCATCTGAACGTATAAGTAAATTTAAGACTGTCGGTGAAAATCCGGTGAAAAAATTCCTATTAATAAAAGAGTTATAGTCCCCGGAAATTTGGAAATATAGATGTGATGTCACGAATATAAGTTTTTATATCAAACTGTTTTCTTCATGGACCTAAATGTTCTTGAAATATATGCTATTTCGAAATAATATTTATAATAAATAAATGAATATTATTATACCGTACAAGTCTACATGATTCATATTTGGAAGTGTATTTAAATTAAGTTTAATGCAAAATATATATATATATTCAAATAAAAACTGTTTTAGAATTGCAGTACTGGACTGATAGCCACGCCTCTACTATTTGAATTTATCTGCTTCCATTGGTAGTAGGCCCCTCCCCCTAACTAGGTATTCGTTATATATTTATAGGTCATCTCTGAGTCGCCAATCAAAATAATATATATGGAATTCATATGAGTGACGAGCTGCTATAACAAAAATCGCCTTATTTCCGAAGTATTTCAATTATATCGTTTTATTTTTTTTATTAATATTCATTATTAAGCATATACTTTCAATATTTTTTCCTAATTTTCTCTTAATTAAATTGCGCTGTAGTCCCCTATTATTCAAAGACGGAATACGTGAGCGAGGCTAAGCGGAAGTTAGGTTAGGTTTAGTTAAATTAGGTTAGGTTAGGTGATTCTGTTGATACGCTTTCGGGATATTCTGATTTTGTATATCCGGGCGTTAAGTATGCATCCTAGTAAAACTTTTATTAATGTGTTTTAACGTTTTTCGCCTTCTTTCGATCTGTCAAAAAAACCGTAACTGTATAGCTGTCAAATAAATTATAGTCTCAATATAAATGAAACCTGGCATTTACATGATAAATTAGTCATATCAATGACATATGGGGTCTATTGGCCGCGTGCCTGAGTGTCTGGTAGCGAATCTGAGGAACCGGGTTCAATCCGACGCCAAATATTTTCGAATTTTAAATGGCACAAAATTGACCCCTGTGGTGTGCCCTCTCCTTGCCAGCAATGAGTGCCTGTGAGGTAACGCCTGGTAAACGCCCACACGCCACACGGTGCAAATGTCATCATCATTACTGAAATCTGTATATAAAGCAGATTGGCACACCTAGCAATGGGTAATATGCTGTGATGATATACTGTAAAAAAAAATTAAGGGCTTATAGCACTGACCAAAATAAGTAAAAAAGCTTAATCAATATATAGGATCAACTGTTTCTGAGAAAAGCGAAAAATCGGGAAAAACGGACAAAGATAGTGATCGAACAAAATTTTGTCTGTCAGTAAATAGACTATAAAAAACAATAAAATTTTATATGAAACGTTTTTCTCAATTTCAAATAGTTACGAAGTTATTTGAAGATTAAATATTGGCCAAGGTCGGCCGCCACAACATTTCATAGTACAATTATTTGATTTTTTTAAAAAAGCAAAAGCACATCTAAGATGACTTCTGAAAGGTAAACAAAAAATCCCATTTAATCAAAATCGTAACTCTTATAGTTTTCAAGATAGCAGATATAAACCCTGTAAAAACTAATTTTTCACTGCCTCAAATCTCGGAAACTATGGAAGATCAGACCCATGTTGATTAAGCTTTTTTACTCATTTTGGTCAGTACCACGGTGTAGAATCTAGAGGTGGGCGCGGGCCGTGATTTTGTCGGGTCACGATGGGTCACGACGTAACCCGCGTGATCATAAGTATAATTTAAATTTTGCGTCGTGATCGGACGTGAGCGTGAGGCACTAAAAAATTATCGTGCGTGATCAGGCGTGATTGAAATTTAATCGGGCGTGAGTACAAGTTTTCTTCTATTTTTTATTTTAAAAATTGTCAATTTCCATCTTTTACTTTACATTCTTTTTATCATTATTATGTGCAAATATGTCATCAACAGTATTTTTTTTGCATAAAAATAGTGTTCTTGTTGTACCCAAAATTGTATACACAGTTGCTCCGATTTCACTAAAGATATACAAATCTTTAAGCCCGTTTGACACGATCATAATTTTGTTAACAAATTTGTTACCAAATTTATAATGATATTTGTGAAGGAATAGAACAACCTATTTGTACATAAACATTCGTTTTCAATGAAACCAATCTGTTACCTAACTTATTACGAATTTGTTAACAAATTTGATAACAACTTATGACTGTGTTAAGCAGGCTTAAATGTACATAGAAACATTTGCGTGACACGAACGTGACCCGCCGGGCGTGAGCGGGCGTGAGTGCCAAAATAAAATCGTGAGCGTGAGTGATCGTGAATCAAACATAAAAAGTCGTGCGTGATTGGTCGTGATTACATTTTTAGTTCCGTGAGCGTGCGTGATCGTGAACAAAAAGTTACTCACGCGCCCATCTCTAGTAGAATCTATAGGTGAGTGCACGACGTATTCCAATGCATTACGAAGAATGGCTAACTAACTGGACTAGTTCAAACAGTGTACCGCTAGATGTCAGGTTTTGTTGCGACCCGGTTTTTACACAAAATATTTAAAATATTAAATTATTCATACATAACGCATAATATTCTATATTTTCAATCATTACCTTTTATCTTTTGTCATTTCTATGTATGTATTTTTTACAAATTCCATACAAAAACGTTTGTATACTTCCAGTGAAATTATAAAACAACATATGTCAAATGCACTTGACATTGACACCTTTCAATCAGAAATTTATTTTAGTACCTGTTTCTGTGATTATGTGTAGATGGCTGCCGCTAAATTGCACATTTTGGCACCTTAAAAAGACTATATTTCTCTTTATTTGATCCATATCCTGTTGTGAATTTTGTAGCAAAACATATTTTGTCAAATGGTAACGGCTCGCGTTAGCGCCATTTTGTTTCCCAGTTACTTAGCCATGTCAACGCATCTCGTGCTCTCACCTATAGATACTGGTCAGTACTATATGCCCTTATTTTTTTTTACAGTATTTTGTAACACCCTGTATTTATTTTATTTATATCAATGACATAAAAAATAAGTTCAGTCGAAACGAATAAACCTTATAGGTGCTCGTATATGAAACCCTCTCTGAAACTCTCCCCATTGTCAAAATCCCTGTGGTACGCCACTGATCTCATCACATTTCACGCATAACAAACTACGTAATGCTTGTGCCCGGGTGGGTAATTCTAATTTCATTTGGAGATAATCCGCGATAATAATGCTGCAATAGCAATTTCATTTTCGTTCGTGTATGTGTAAGGAAAACGCTAACGTACGCCACGAACGCCACTGGTAGAAGCGGTTCGGTTACCGGTTACCTCATGCCTAAGCTTATGCCTTACACGTGAAGAAGCATTGCAAACTTTTACCCGCACGTAATCTTCTTCACGCAAATATGCTTGCCAACGATCTGAACACTGGAAACTGGATGGGGTGGAGATAGTATACTGTATGTTATTCAACAGATAAAACTTGGATTTTATACTTGAGAGTGAATAAATTATTATAAAAGGCAACAACACGGCCGCACCGAGTTTGTCTAGCATACAATCACGGCCGCACTGCAATACAGCCGTAGGCATAAGTCATAGACATATATACAGGGTGTCCCAGGACAAGCTTACACTATCGTTATTTTAAAAACTATTCAATAACTAGCCTAATGAACTTCACTGAATTCACTCTTAATTCTCTACGGGACAACTCCCAAGTTGATGTGATATACACGGATTTTAAAAAGGCTTTCGACAGTGTAAATCATAATGTGCTTCTGGAAAAACGCGGCAAATACTTTCACTTTACAGACAACCTTCTCCATTTTCTCAAATCATACCTTAGTGATCGCGAAATGACCGTGCATCTTAATAACTTTAAATCAAACCCGTTCACTGCTACCTCTGGGGTTCCTCAAGGATCAAACTTGGGCCCACTATTATTCAATCTCTTCATTAATGATGTGGTGGACTGTGTTCAACATTCTCAAATACTTTTGTATGCTGATGACATAAAAATCTATAAAACTATCAACTCTATTACTGACTGTATTCTCTTACAATATGACATCAACAACATTTTAAAATGGTCCCAGAACTCAAAATTGTTCTTTAATTACAGCAAATGTAAAATAATGAGTTACTTTGTTAAAAAATACGTTTACACCTATACATATCATATGGAAACTAATTCACTTGAGAGAGTAACTCAGTTTAAATTAACATTTAATGTACACATTGAGACTACTGTAAGATCATCCTACAAAAATCTTGGATTTGTAATTAGATATTGTCGGTCTTTCTGTAAAATAACTACATTAAAAAGCTTGTATTGTGCATTCGTCCGCTCTAAGCTAGAATATTGTCTACAAATCTGGAATCCAATATATCATAAATATATAACTAAGATTGAATCTGTCCAACATAAAGTTATCAAATATTGTTATTTTAAAATTCATGGACAATATCCTAGCTTCACCCATGATTATTTCGTTTTATTGCCTGAAGTGAACTTGGTGCCATTAAGTAGTAGAAGAAATTTGCAATTATCTCTCTACTTATACAAATTAATTAATAATTGTATTGATGACCCATGTAGTCTTGAGCTTATACCTTTTCATATTCCACGAGTCACTTCAAGAAATAAAATACCATTTCATTGTAAAACAGCTAGGACTAATTATGAATTGAAATCTCCAATAAGACAACTCTGTGTAGCGTATAACAATATATCATGTACTATTGACATTGACATATTTGGCGACTCCTTTTTTAAATTTAAGAGTACATTAATTAAATACTTTTCGGGTTAAGTTACTTGTTACATTTCTTATATGTTTCTTTAATGTTTATTTACTGTGTTTACTGTCTCAATACATTCGTTTTTGTATTTGTATACCGTATAATCGTCCTGTAATTGGGATCCTGTATCCTGTTGGATCGATTTATTAATAAATAAAATAAAATAAAATATTGTTTTACGAAATTTGGTATCTAGGGGTTTTCGGACATGCCCGTTTCAAATGAAATATCTTCAAAACAGTAGCATTTCCACTTTAACCGGTAGACCCTAACTTTCTTATTTTAAATGGAATGCTATATTTTTTATTTTACCATTGAATTCAGCAGAAAATTTTATATACGAAACCATAAAAAAATTTACTCATGCTCAACCACTTCCGACGTAATTCAACTTTTTTTGATTTTTTATCTAAAAACGGCCACTTCTTTATCACTCTATATCTCGACAACGGAATCGAATTTCTATAATCTGTAAAAACAGTTTTATAAAAAATGGTTTTGTTTACAATAATACAAATTAAAAATCGACTATTTTTGAAAATTGTAATTTCTACGTCAACGTAAAGTTGAAGTTCACAAAATTTAAAAACTCAATTTTTTTAAATGGGGCTCCCCATACTTTATTATTTGAATGAAAACTTCGTTGAAAAATAGGGGTAGGTCGTGTAGCATGTCCTATGTTGAAAGTTGATAGATTTTTAGTAAAATGGAAAATATTGAAATTGCATACGTTAGTATTTGTTTATGTCTAGTTTAGTTGGCTGTGAACTTTTTGTTTTAGCTTTATCTTTATGTTATATTTTGTTATACAGTTTACTTCGTATTTTACATTTAATATAATAGTAATTCCTAATAATTCATTAAAATAAAAAATAATAAATAGGTACTAAATACAATTTTCTTCTTTTTCCACCACGGCCCACTGCATTAAATTCAATAACTAATGAAAATAAATACAAATTAAATATTTTCCGTTTTACTAAAAATCTATCAACTTTCAACATAGGACATGCTACACGAACTACCCTTATTTTTTAACAAAGAATTCATTTACATAAAAAATGGGGTGTTCCATTTAAAAAATTGAGTTTTTTGAATTTTGTGAACTGCAACTTTACGTTCACGTAGAATTACAATTTTCAAAAATAGTCGATTATTAAAATATGTATTATTGTAAACAAAAGCTTTCTTTATGAAACTGTTTTTACAGATTATAGATATTCTATTCTGTTCTCGGGATATAGAGTGATAAAGAAGTGGCCGTTTTTAGATAAAAAATTAAAAAATGTTGAATTACGCCGGAAGTGGTTGAGCATGAGTAAATTTTTTTTATGGTTTCATATGTAAAATTTTCTGCTGAATTCAACGGTAAAATAAAAAATATAGCATTCCATTTAAAATAAGAAAGTTAGGGTCATGTCGGAAAACCCCTAGATACCAAATTTCGTAAAACAATATTGAATAGTTTTTAAAATAACGATAGCGTAAGCTCGTCCTGGGACATTCTGTATACTACCAGACAGTTTACAATGTTAAGCGTTTGTGCCGAATTGAATCGATGGACGCCATAACGAGACGCTAATTGAAAGGCGCGAAATTTAAAGTTAGGTGAAAATGTGTTTTCTGAAACTACAAAATATAGACATTATATATATTTTAAAAGCTAAAGGCAATCAAATTCAATAATAAAATAAATTTATACATGAAGCAAATAGCGAAATAAACTTTGTAAACAAATACTAAACAAAGAAATAAACTTGAAAGAACAGAAATGACAGGTTGCTGGGCTGCCAACATAAATTAAATAAAATTCACCCCAAGTAAAGAAAATATTTATTATAATTATCGAAAAAAATAATGTAAATTAAACATTGGTCATATTTTTTATTGTACAACTGAGCATTACTATTTTGAAATGAAGAAATTATATAAAATACATTTTCCGTCACCTTTAGGTAAGGAAGGTATTGTCTTTGGTCAAAAAATTCGGTGGAGAGTTTTTGATGAATAAGTACGTTTTAGAGTCCCTGCAATAAGATTTTTACTATTTTTACGATGATGTATATATATATATATATATATATATATATATATATATATATATATATGTGTGTGTGTGTGTGTGTGTGTGTGCGTGTGTGTGTGTGTGTGTGTGTGTGTGTGTGTGTGTGTGTGTGTGTGCGTGCGTACGTGCGTGTGACGATTTTTTCGGATCCGATAACTCAAATACTACAACTCAAAAAATTACAATTCTTTCGTATTACTTCTCTTTACATCCATGAGAAGAGATGACTAGATTTTGGTATAATTGATCAACCGGAAGTACCTTCATTTTAAGATTTTAACAGATTTTCTTAAAAAAACATTGTTAAATATCATTTTTCCATATTTAATGTTATTATAAATATTAAAGAATATTTTATTCTACGATTTGATTACATTTTATACTTTATACTCACTGGATATAGAGTTAAAAAATTATAAAGAAATTAACCATGGACACCGCTACTATATTAAGAAAATGGAAATATAGTATCTCTTAGGTACATGAAACTATCTGTATGGAGTTTGTACAAAATACATAGAAATCTTGTGCAAGAAACTTTCTGTATGAAATTTGTACAAAATATATGGAACTGACGGAAGATAATGTGCTGGGCACATCAGATTTTTGTATGTTGTTTTCAACAGTAGTGAATTGAAATGAAATTTAATGGCATATTTTTATAGCAAACCAGCAAAGAAATAACGTATTTCGGACGCACTTTTTTACAATAAATGAAACAAAAATGTAATAAAAAAGTCAGTAGATTTGTATTATTATACTTAATCAGTTAAAACAATTTTTACTTTTATGTATGTACGGGGAAGGGGGATATTTGGAAAATGAACACCCTGTGTACATAGAATAATTAATAGCAGTAAAGACTTTCTAGCATTACAGATACAGATAGCTTTCAGCTTTAAAAATATATTGGAGAACCCCATTATAACGTTTTAAAATATATTCATTTAATATCTTATTCAAATAATTTTTATTCATTCTTTTAATAATTACGTTGAAATTAAATTTTTTAATTAGTTCCTCGTAAAGATCTTTTATTTTTCTCATTAAAACATTATACCCATCCGTTAAAATGTTTAATAAAAAACAAAAGAAAATTAAAATTCAGAATTAAGAAATCATTTCCTTTATTCCAACCCTCTATAGACGAAAAGCACAGTTTCATATCAAATTCAAACCAGGAACAGTTGAACAGCGCTAACTTACATCTGTGACGTCATTGAAAGCTCTATAGCTACCATCTCTCTCTAGCTACAGGAGAATAGATAAGTCTATCGCAGTCTAACATGTGTGAATACAGATGTTGGTAATGCAGGAATGTACGATGAATAAATCCAGAGTTGTAAGAGTTTTTTTTTTAATATTGATGGACGACGAATGGATTAATATTCTGGAGATGGAAAGCTTATGGACATTGATTTTCATTTGTGGAGGGGGGTTTCAAATTATTAAAACCGTAATGGAATGCTAAAAGTTATGGAACATGAAAGTATCAGGGTTTCAAAACAAAATTTGCACTATCACTTAAACAGTGGCGGCACCAGGATGTAAATGTAGGATGGACACAATCAAAAAACGGGTGGGCACCAATGGAGGGAGGTTATAATAGGTCATACAAAAGTAAAATGAAAAAAGGCGGAGCAGGCTAATTTTTGTTTCGTTCAAGGTCAAATGCCTTCTAATTGAAAGTTACAATTTTTCAAGGGATGTGAAGCTGCATGTTTTCGCCTTTTCAAAAATAAATTGCCAGATTTCAGAATATTTTAGAAAAACGAATATACAGGGTGTCTCACAACTCGCGCCCCAGACGAAACTGACACTTGCCGACGACAATAGGTTGCCAACAAATAGAAGAAAATAATTTGCGGCTGCTTGCATAACGGAGTTACAAGACTTTTTAATCCACCAATCCCGGAAGGATATTTTGAGGTGTGATGATATTATTACGAAATAAAACTGGTTGCTAGGTTTTAAAAATACTACTAGTGAGTTACAAAATTTGTTTTACTTGATTTTGGCACTTTAGAGTTGACTTTTCACTGTCAACAAATTTAGGTTAGCAAGATTTCTATTCGGAAAACGTTCCGAATAGATTCGTGCTGCCTCCCTGGCGTTACATCCTGCACTTTCTCCAAAAATTATAATCATTTCTAAGTAATCAGCGGTTGAATACATGGTAAGAATGTGTCTTTTTTATTCGCCTTGTCAAATTTAATTTGACACGGACATTTTTCGAAAACTGCAGTCGCCAACACATTTTAAAGAAGATTTGATTTGTATAAAACCCTAGTAACGTAAAATTACGGCAAACACACGTTAAAGGTGTAGGTCTCTGATTGGTCAATTTTAAGACGTCTTTTCTCGAATATCTTTTAAGCTAGATTTTTTTTCTTCGAAATTACTCATCCGAGTGCAGTCTCGTGTTTCCTCATTCGCTCTGGGGCGCGAGTTGTGAGACAGCCTGTATTTAACGGATCGTTGACTCTTTTGATAAACTGTCTAAACTGTGAATATTTAATATTACCTGCACTTTTACAATAACTATTATATTATAACTGACATTCATATTATATAATCAAAATTTATATTTCAAAATCGTATTAATTTTATAACAAAAGAGTAAATACAAATAATATTCAGAATTAAAAATAAAATTTTATTTACAAATTTTATATACAAAAACAATATTATTTGTATGTTGATAGTGCGTGGGCACTTAGGTGAGCGCAAGACTTTTTAGGGTGGGCATGTGTCCACCCTGGCCCCCCCTTAGCGCCGCCACTGCGGTGCAAACGGCCATAAGTCACTTTATGGCCGTTTGCACCGGTTATACTTAAATTTTCAGTACCCCTTATCAAAATAAGTGCATTGCACCAATTTATAAAGTTATCTATAATTTAAATCCCAGAGCCTACGCTTTAAACAAACAAAACGCAGTTATTCAAATGTATGTAACTGATAGATAAATGTCACTATCAAAGAACTAATCATTTCAAAATAATATTAGTTACGTTTTAAAAAGAAAAAAGTAAATAGAACAATAGAAAAAAAATTTAATACAGTTTCCAGCATAAGTAAATATGTACGTATGTATTTAGATTGGATTAGATTAGACTATATTTTAAGAAATAAACTGTCCAAATTAGAGTAAAATTAATTCGCTAATCCAAAAATAAGGATTAACTTAATATTTTCGTGACTCGGGCTGTAAATGGCGGGAGGTAATGTGTTGGACACACCAGATTTTTAAAAATTAAATTCTCAGTTATTACAAATAATTTTTAAATCGGACAAAGACCAAATACTATAAATATGAAGTTGAACTTTCAGAAAAAAAAATATGGTAAATGCCCTATTCAGTTTTTGACAAAAAAGGTAATAGAACATTAATTTCACGTAAAATGTGCTATTTTGTTATTTTTAATTAAATTATAGGGGGTAGATTTTCGTCTGAAGAAGATTGATTGGGAACTTTTTAGAAATGGAAGGAAATAATAGTGAATTATATACAGGATGTAAATGAAATAAGTGCATTAAATTTAACCAGTAATGTAACTCGATGAGAACAACAATATTTCTTAATAACTTTTTTCTAAGTCTTTTAGATTTTGAGTTAAAATTCTTTAAAGATTTGCTACATATTTCGGCACGCGCCCATGGAGAACAAAAGGCTGGTGGCGTAATCAAGTGAGATACAAACAGCTCAAAATTTTTCGATTATCGGTTACACTTGCAGTCACAGTAATTAATAAACGAATCAACGGAAATAACATTTATTATTAATTAATTCGTAATAGTACAATTTTTAAAATAAAGAAATTTAAATTTTGGATAACAAAATTATAAAGTTTTGTATTAAACCAGGCTTTAATCACCTGTGAATAGAGGATGACAAGGAGGAACGAGGGGAGGAAGAGCAAAAGCATAGATTATGAGATGATTATTTATCGTCGACAAATCATAATAGTTTAAATACGTTATTCAAAAAATGTAAGTACAAAATTTTGTCCATTTAAACGAAGTACATGAGTATCAATAATTAGTCGTCCATTTATTGTTCCCGCTCAAACATTTTTTAATGAAAATTTTTACAGCATTTTCGTCTGTTGAAATGTGTATTGTGCATAATGAATACACCTTCCCAAGTAAATTCAGTCTCATTAATGAACATTATGAGACATTCCCAAAATTGAAGTCTGTTATGTGCTGAAAACATAGACCTTTTTGCACATGTTATGGATATAACTGTTGCTTTTTTAAAAATTGTCATATGTGACACTCCGTATTGTGGATGTGATAAAGATGTACAAGATTAACAAATGTGCGAATATTAAGAACAGAATGATTTGGTGATGATTTGGAAACGCTCCGTGTAAATGCGTTGGCAACTCCATGACACTGTCTTTATGTCAACCGTGATGTCAAGTAAAATATAGTACAGATACGAGTAAAAAAATAAATAAATAAACCATAGGTAAGTAATTACAATGTCTGTGTACTTGCATTTTAACAGAATTTTACCTTATAAACAAGTTTATTACTAATAAATTTAATTGCAACAATTGATAGGACTGTCGATTGCTAAAATAGCATTTTTCATAGCTATTGTTACTGCATTCAACTATCACAAAAATATTTGGAACGACTCGTCAATTTACGGGGTGGTAAAAATGCTAAAAAAATATGCGATTTCGAGAAAAAGTTATTAAGAAATATTGTTGCTCTCGTCGAGTTACATTACTGGTTAAATTTAATGCACTTATTTCATTTTCATCCTGTATTACTGATGAAGGGAACTACTTTGAACATATTTATATCGTATCTCTTATGCCACGTCATCATATACATACAATGCCTAACTATCTAACTGTATTCTTCTCCTTGTTTCAGCGAACTGAAAGCCGAAGACAAAGACCGCCGCCTGCTCATCGAGGTATGGGACTGGGACCGTACGTCACGCAACGACTTCATGGGCTCCTTCTCCTTCGGCATCTCCGAGCTGATCAAAGCCCCCGCCGATGGATGGTTCAAGTTGCTCACGCAAGAGGAGGGCGAGTTTTACAATGTGCCCGTCCCAGATGAAGGTACCGATTTGGCGCAGCTCAAGACACAGATGAGGGTAAGGGCATATTATATAAATAGGATAGGTACTACGGTTATTTACGAAAGAAATTGACGTTGGTGGCGCTAACACTATCAACATGGTAGGGTACCTTTATAACCAGGGTATGGCCATGGCGTGGCTCACGTTTCGTCCGCCATTACCGGGACATCTGTTATATGTGTTGTTCTTGCGCAAAGTATTATGTATTTTCGTGGCTATTTGTTTTATTTTAATGAAAAACACATTTAATGATCATTTTAATATGTATTTAAAGTGTAAGTAATATATTTTATCTTATTTACTTGTGTAGTTTGTTAAGATACCCACCACGATTACTGTCACTGAAAACAACTAAAAATTACCAATATTAAGCACAATCATTTACATTTTTAAAAGGTAAGTTTAGAATATATAATTATTATGTAATTAAGAACTAGTGATATTTAATTAGATGTGATAATAACAACACATATCATATATTCTACATAACCTATAAATGTATGTCTTAATAATAATTGTATATATCTTAAATAAATTCATTTTTATTACACAGTGGGATTATTTAATATTATTTTATAATATAATATCACATTTATTACAAATAAATATGAAAATCAGTTACCGACAATGGCGGCGATCTTGGCCCATGGCCATACCCTGGTTATAAAGGTACCCTACAACATGGCGGTTATTATCAGGGAAATGCAAGAATTACTATATACAGTGCGGTTATAAAGTTTTAGGACTTCCCTTTGTAAATAAAACAAAAGCCCTTATATCATCAAAATTACAATTTATTCTTCTATATACATTCCTTCCAAATCCACACAGCGCTTGGCGCGGTCCTCCACTCTATCCAATGCGATTTAGGCCCTGTTTCTCAAAAAATACAAGTCTTGTAATACAAATGTGTACACTTGTAGAATTTTAATTTTCACAGGTATTTGTTTCTGAAAACTACACTTGTAAGATACAAGTCACAAGTGCAAGTTTATTTTATACAAGTGTTTTTACTTCCTTGTACAAAGTAAAGGAAGTATTGTATTCGCGAAAAATTTCGGTTTCCAGATTTCAACGGAAATATCCATTTTGGTCATCCTTGAATCCATTCTGACTAATTTCGTCGTGACGTCTGTACGTACGTCTTATCTCGCATAACTCAAAAACGGTAAGCCGTAGAAAGTTGAAATTTTGTATTTAGGACTGCTATAACATCTAGTTGTGCACCTCCCTTTTTGGTCATTACATAATTTCTAGAAATGGTACTTTATTTGAAGCCTATGATAGATTTTAATGAAAAACTATATTCAAATAAAATAAACTTTTCAAATTTAGTATATAAGACTTTTATATCAATTGGAATAACATAGCAGATTTTGGTTAAAACAGGCTAACCGGAAGTGATATATTACCTGAAGTTGTTAACTGTTTTTCTTGAATAAAATGGTTTCATTTCGATTTTAGAAATAAATGCCTCAAATAATAGTTTTAGAGAATTAAATTCTGCGTCTAGCACATCAAGTATTATTAAATTAGCCCTTTGTATAAGCGAGATATGTAAATTTAAAACTTATATACTTTTTGGTTTTTGTAATGAAGCTTGCTATGGATTAGAACAAAAAATAACAAAAAAAAATAAAAAATAGATGTTAATGTCAAATTACGTTAAATACGTGCAATTTTATATTAGTCTTGCGTACAAGGAAGTCGTGTGGTGTCCACATCAGATTTTTTACAAGTGTAATTAAAGTTCTGTTTCTCCAAATATATTATACAAATAACGACTTGTGAAATACATTAAAAATTTTAGCAGTCTCAAACAACCCTATCACACAGTTTTAATAGTGTAAAAAATATTTAATTACAATTAAAAAAGTGTCTCTAACTTACAAGGTGTCTAGTAAGGTTCAGAATTGAAAGTGAGTTTGTTTTTTACCTTGATTTATATTATTATTTTTTTAAATAACAAATAATAATTATTATAAATATATACTTGGAAGCAATGTGGTCAAGCGACTAGTGATGAAAACGACGAAAAATTTTGTCAAAAATTTAGTTAAAGAACAAGAGGATAACTTATAACCAAACCAGTAAACCAGTAACTGAAAAGTAAATCAATTTTAGTAGAATTACAAAAATATTGCTTATGTTGTTTACGATTCTTGGATACAGGTCAATTATTATATTTGTGCTTCCTTTATTTTTTGTTCCGTGCGTTTTATTTAAGGATGTTTCAAATAATGGTGGCAGATGATTTGCGGATCGTTCGAAGAACTGTGAATCGAATAGAAAATAATTTTACCTGAAGCAGCCAATTTATCTTTGTATCTTAAAATTATATTTATTAAATATTTTTTCTCGAAAGACATGAAATTCCTTTCTTTAGTTTTTTCTTATACTTTAAAATAACAAGTATGATTTTATATTTATTAGCAGAGAACAGCGAAAAATATAATTTTTTTGCTTGAATGTAACCTCAAAAATGTATATTTTTTGACATATTTGACATTTAGACAGTGTTGCCACTTATTGAATTGTGGAAGGAAGAACACATCATATTTCATTGGTTTGTGCCATTTCGAGGTTCCACATAACATTAATATTTTCATACTTTTTTGCCCTAATCCATAGCAAGATTTATTGTATACAAAAACCAAAAAGTATACAATTTTTAAATTTACATATCTCGCTTATACAAAGGGCTAATTTAATAATATTGGATGATATGCTAGACGCAGAATTTAATTCTGTAAAACAATTATTTGAAGCATTTATATCTAAAATCAAAATAAAACCATTTTATTCAAGAAAAACTGTTAAAAACTTCAGGTAATGTATTACTTCCGGTTAACATATTTTTATCAAAATCTACTATGTTATTCCCGCTGACATAAAAGTCTTATATACCAAATTTGAAAAGTTTTGGATTATATTTTTAAATAGTTTTTCATTAAAATCTATTATAAGCTTCAAGTAAAGTATCTCTTCTGAAAATTATGTAATGACCAAAAAGGGAGGTGCACAACTAGATGTCATAATAGTCCTAAATACAAAATTTCAACTTTCTACGGTTTAACGTTTTTGAGTTATGCGCACGGGCGCCGACTTTCCTAAATTTCCTTGGGGGCACAAGTTTTAAATCAAGTTTTAAACCAAAATCAAACCATAAAATTTATCATTAATGCATTACAAAAAAAATACTGGTAAGGGATGAAGAAAAAATAACTAGTTTTCAATGGAAATTATTTTAAATTAATTTTATTATCTTCAATGTACAGAGTGTAAATGAAAAGGCTTTTAACATGGGAAATCAGTTCTTCTTTCCGAAAATGTTATCAAATTATTTTATGCAAAAATACTTCAAATTCAAGTTACAGTGATTTAAAATTTGCATCTAAATCATATAAAACGATTATTTTAGCTCGTCATATGTAAGCAAATAAATTAATTATAAAGTTACTTTTTTAATGAGCTTTTTCTCTAGGTAGGCATGGATTATGACAAAAAATAAACAATTGTGTTGGTTTTAAAACAGTTTATACTCTGTTCCACGGCTCTGTTCCATTTAAGCCTTTCAGCAGATGCGCTCACATCAACGCCAGTTTTAAGTAACCGAAATTACATTGCGTAAACTTGTCCAATTTCAGCCAAACAGAGAGTTCAAAACTATTCCCTATTCTCTGCAATACTGAATGGCTTAAATGGAACAAGGTATACTTTTTGTGTTTTGTATTAGTTACTACTCTAATTTATTTTTAAAATATGAATTGACTGTTAAATACAAAGAAATTGTTTGTTTCTTGTCATAATCTATGGCTGTCTAGATTAAAAGCTCATGAAAACAGTAGCTTAATAATTAAACATTATTTAGATGCGGAATTTAAATATTTATAATTAAACAAAAGTTTTACTGATTTAAAAAAAATTGCTGCGCTAAAGGAAAAGTCTCCTTGGGGGCATTGCCCCAAGGAAAATTTTCCTTGGAGGCATGAGCCCCGATGCACCCATACAGTCGGCGCCTATGGTTATGCGAGATACGTACGTCACGACGAAATTAGTCAAAACGGATTCAGGGATGGTCTAAATGGATATTTCCGTTGAAAATTGAAAACCGAAATTTTTCGCGATTACAATACTTCCTTTACTATGTACAAGGAAGTAAAAGTTGATAGTGGAGGACCTATTATTACTATATACGCGTTAAAAATAAAACTAAAAAATAATTTAATATAAAATTAGATAATATAATTTCATTTCAATCCTAATTTCATCGTTCCTCGTTCCATTAACACTGTTCAAAATGCAATTACCAGTTTTCCATAATACTGAAATAAGAAAAACTCGAACGTAGAATTCATTAATTTTTTCTTTCCAATAAATCTGTCATCAATTCTTTAGCTCCTTCTTAAAATTACACATTACGTATTCACCACCAATGAGCGCCTATTCTTTCTTTTATTTTCGAACAAATGAACAAGTATCAGGTTGAGTAAGCAACCCATCACAGTGAGCCTTGCTGAATAGTGGGGGCGATTTGTCCGCGTCTAGTTGGCGCTGGAGTCGACGTTCAGTGGCGTTCGTGAACGGAGGAATTAATTGCTCAGAAGTTTTTACATACAGGGAATTTCACGTGATATATGGGGAGAAAAAATGGAGATTGAATGGGGCATTGGTGGAATATTTGATTAAGGGTGATTTATACTGCGGAACAGGGGTAGTTTTTGGCGGTTTATTGTTTTGTGCTTTGCAAAGTTACCGGAAAATGTAGGAAGGTCACTTAAAACAAGGGTCACGCTAGAATTATCGAGAACAATGCTCGATTGCAGAAACGTTAATCAACGTTTTGTTTATTTAACGAACCATCAAAATAAACAAATTCGAATCAGTTTGCTTGTTCTTATGACATTTAAATCATTGGTGTCAAAACATCGCGTTGCATTTGTTCGTTTGGATAATCCTTTAATTAAATAAAGCGTTGATGAACGTTTCAGAAACCGGGCATAAGACACATGGTTCATACATTTTAGAATTTAATCTGTCCTACATTTTAAAAACTCTCCACCAATCTTCTTTTTGAATGCTTTCAAAATCATCATAAAAACAACAATAGTCATTTCTTCGGACCAACATTTTTTACCCTGTAAATTTTAAATAGCTCCAGAAATAGTCAAAAGTTGCACATGCAACTTATTTTGAAATGACAGATGGTTTAAAATGTTAGTGTAAATTTTGTTTTACCACAGCGTACCTGATTTTTTTATTCTCAGTAAGCCTAGTGCGACTCTAGTACAAATAAATATATCATCACGGCTTAGTACCCATTTCTGGGAGTGCCAATTTGCTTCTATTTGCATATATTAATAATGACGAGACAGTGGCGTACCTAGGGCGGGGCAAACAGGGCAGGTGCCCTGGTCGCCAGAACCAAGGGGGCGCCGCTTGGAGCCCTTGGTATCCGTATGCTACTTGCATGCCAGAATTTGAAGTGTTAAAACTGTTGATTACTGTGCGTATTGACATTTTTCGGAACTGTTGAAGCTCTCTATCTGTTTTTTCATCGTCTATGCAACGCTGGGAAATACTCAAAAATGCTGCTCCCATAGTTAGTAAATCTGAGTCGAAAACATTATGGAGTGCAAAAGTGGAAGCTGTGAAGGCCATAAACAACTACCTTGACGGCATACTCCAAGTTCTCGAGACTATAATGGATGATGCAAAAGAAACGAGTGAAACAAGAAGTGATGCTACGCAATTGTACAACCGTATGTTGACACTCGATTTTCTAACTCTACTTGGATTTTGGACGAGAGTAGTCATTCCTATTGATAGAGACTGAAGCTCTGGAAATTCGACTTAGTCTCTGTCAAAACTGGGATATTAAAACCGAAAAACGCCAATGGTGAAAAATCTTCAAATAGCCATGTAAATAATGTTGACTATTGCAGTTTCCATCGCTAGCTGTGAAAGATCTTTCAACAAATTCAAACTGGTCTTAAATTATCTGAGAGTCTCCATGGGCAGTGGCGTAGTGAGGGAGGGGCAAAGGGGGCTATTGTGCCCCAGGCGCAACTCGTAGGGGCGCCAAACTGTCCTCAGGACAAACAAAATTTTCCGGAAAATTTAAATTTTTATTTTGATTCGTTTTGGGGAAATAATATTTGAGTTTCGCGAACGAAACTGCCTTCCTTCAACTGTAAACAACCGGCCATTCCAGGATGGTTTCTATGAGAATGGCGAAAATACGTTACTGCGCATGTGACGTCAGTCTAGGAGCTAAAAGCTGGCAATCTAGCTGTATCCGCTGTTCCGCTGCGGCAACAACCAGGCAACTACTTCCAACTATAAATTGACACATTGCATTCAGTGTGCTGGAGTAGGGTGACCAGACGTCCCGATTTTGAGTTTTTGTCGGCGTCCCGATGAACATCTTCGGGACACGTAATTGTCCCGGTTTTCATACCCGACTCCAAATTTATTACTTATATCATCTATCAACTGATATATTTATTTCATTAATAATTTTTTAATTGTTTTATATATTCTAATTTTAATTCTTAATTCTTGCATTTTAAAGTAAGTGCGTTTCTGCGCAAATTGTAAATTAAGGGAGTTTGCAAAGTGTACGTGCGGTATGCGTATTTACAATTGTGTGTAAGTCTGTGGTACTGGTACTGTGCTTACGAAACGTTTAGGTTTTGGGATGTTTTTACTTTAATTTATGAGTAAGAACATATTAAATTATATGTAAAAGTATTATTTTTATTTAAGTCAACAATCCGTTAAATATATTCTCTTTTCTAAAATGTTCTGTGACCTGGTAATTTATTTTTTGTACATGAAAGGGGAAAAACATGCAGCTGCACATCCCGTGAAAAAAAGTAACTTTCAATTATAAGGCATTTGACCTTAAATGAAAAAAAATTCCGCCTGCGGCGCTTTTTTTTGGATATATTGCCTCACCAAAATTTTAGTGCACGAGCCGCCACTGGTTTTACATTTCTCTGAAAAATGTCCCGGTTTTGCGATTTATAAATCTGGTCATCCTATGCTGGAGTTTTTTCGTCAAATATCTGTAGTAAAATGCCCTAAAATGACATTTAAAGATTATTTTATGAAAAAAATTCTTACGGGAAAGGGGCGCCCAAAAGGTATTATACCCCAGGCGCCAATTATGCTCACTACGCCACTGTCCATGGGTCAAGATCGATTAAGTGATCTTGCTTTCATGAGCGTTGAAAGAGACGAAACTGGAAAGACCGATTTCGAGCACGTTATTAATGCCATTTTTGATCGTAATGACTCCCAGAATATATGGTACAAGTTTGTCGGTCGAGTCGCGGAACACCCTAACCTATATTGATAGTTATTTTATTATTGTGCTGATTCATTTATGGTTGAAGTTACTTCATAATATTTATATGGATATTTCAACAACAATACAAATGCCATATACCTATCTCGCTACACTAAAGCGAGAAAGAAGTAATCTTGATTTTACATTGTTGACAGGGGGCGCAATTGCGACTCTAGCCCTGGGCACAGTATAAGGAAGAGGCAGTAGGGACACTCTGCTAAATTTCATGTCAGAAATTTCTATGCGCATGTGCGAAAATTCACCTCTGAAAACATGGGTGGAAACTTTTAGTTTGCTTAGCAGTGGCGTAACAAATTTAAGATTTATAATAATATAATATTTAAATCAATAATAGCAATGAATTAAGTTTTTACTCAACATAATAAATGAAATTAGTAAAAAGTAAAATTTCAAATGTCTCCTATGTATTATATTAATTTTGCTAGGTGGATGAAGGGACCTGGACCTGGCTAATCCCTCCTATTTACGCTACTGAAGCGTGTTTTGTTTTCGTTTGAGAACATAACCTTGCTTGATTTCCATCAAACTATGTTTTTTCTTTTTGACTTGTGCACTTTTAAAAATGGAAACAAATACAGCTAGGAGAAGAGGTGGAAGTAAATGTGCTATGAGAAAATGTTTAAATGTACATTCATGTGACACGTGCAATAAATTTGCTAAAGAACATGAAGAATTGGACAATACCTCATTATATTCCTATTTTAAGAAATATGAAGATGTGTCTTTTGAGGAAAAGACATTCGGAAGTTTATCTATGCCAAATGAATTATTTATAAGTTTTGTATTTAAGTTAGAAATTTTTTTATTCAAAACTTTGAAACATTTTCTACGCAAAATAACATTATTCAACGTTTTGTTTCAAATGTGAATAGAATAATATTTGACCATCCATGTGAACACTTTCCTAAACATTATTTGGTAAATTTGTATTTTAGGATGCGGTTATTTTATTCTTTAAAATTTATAAACAGAAATTTTAAATCTGAAAAAAATAATAAAAAAAAATATTTGATTGCACAATTAATAAAAATTTATGATAAACAGTAAAATGTTTAATCTAAATAAAACCTGCCCGATTCTTTAACTATTGACAGCAACTCTGCATTACCTAAACACTATCGCCACATCGCACTGCTCATTTCTTGTGACAGTATTTCATATTTGCCGGCTTCGCTCACCCCATACAATATGGCCGCCCATATTTATTTTGATACATCATCAAAGGTGCCGCCTCGAAGTGTCGCTACTGTCTCTTCCTTATACTGTGCCCTGGGCATCATATCACTTACGTACGCCACACTGTGACGAGATATCTGTATCTACCATTTAAGGCGTTTTCCTGTTGTGTAGAAAACATTACGGGGGTCACTTTAATGCTATTTGAAAATTGAAAATAACTTGAATTCTTTTGGAAAAATTCTTTTTTCCTAGCTATTATACAATTTTTGTATTTTTCGCAAAATTTAATCGAACCGTGCGTATTTTATTTAGAAGTAAATTTATTTTTTTCACACCATCTCACCCAGAAACCAAATTTTACAAAGGAATTTCAACACAAGGCTTACATTGCATTAGAAACCTTTTCATCGTGAAGAACATTCTTGACATATTTCTTACGCGGTTTTTCGCACATCAGTAACAGACATTCGTTTTGCGAGAGTCGAGAGTCACTAAAAAACAGTGGCGTACCCAGGGGGGGGGGGGCAATAGCCCCCCTAGACCTACACATAATTTTTATATCAGTGATATTTCGAGTTAGTTGTAACAATTGTCATAAAATTGCTCTAAGTATTGTTCATTTATCTCGAAATTTTTCTAATAATGGCCCCTCACTTAAGTAAATATGTATTCAGTATCGTTCACAATAAAAAAAAATTGCAACTTATCAAGAAAAAAATTGGCGTGTCAAAATCCAATGTTATTTAAACGGGGAAAAATCAAGTGCATTTAGGAACGGTCAAATATTAATTTTAAGCGGAATCATTACCTGCGCATTTTTTATTTATTTATTTGGAACCACTTTAAAAAATAAAAAATTTGTATAAGAACAATGGCGGCTGATAGGTTAGGATCGGCCCTGCGCACAGTACAAATATGTCATCATTATTACCGATATCAGCGTACAAAGCGGATTGGCACACCCAGCAATGGGTAATATGCCGTAATAATATATTTATTTATTTTATATATTCCATTTCTCCTATAACAACACCCTACTATGATCTCTTATACTACATAGAATTTGATTTCCATAGATGCTTATTTTATTTTAAATATTTAAATATTTGATTTTACTGTAAAAGTTGCTTCACTTTTGTCCGATAGTGTATATATATATACAGGCTGATTCATCGGTCTGTCCTCTCTCTATAACTCTTTTATTTTAAGTCAGATAGAAAAACTCTTCAAATATAATTTATATGATATATTATTGTCTATCTATGTACTATATGCATTTGTATACAGGGTGCTCCGTTTAAGCGCAACAATATGTAACTTTATATTTCGTAATGGAACATCCTATATTTACTTATTTATTTTGATAGTAAATTAGATTCCCTTTAAAAAAGTATTAAGTAATAAGGGGTCTAAAATTATAAATTAAGAAGTTATTTACATTCATTAAAAATAGTAGTTCAGAGTGGAAAAAACCATAATATAATACAAAATTTTGATCCTTTTTTATTAATACTTATTTTAAACATTACACTAATTCCAAAGAAGCTATTAAAATTTAGTGACAGACTAAATAATGCAAAATTATAATAAATGCTCGAAAACTTGTCGTTCAACTTCAATAGATTTTTTCTATTATAAATATTATATTAACCATCTCATCTTTACTAAAATTTGTATTATTCATTTTCACATCAACATCAACAATGATAAACTAAGAGTATTTGGACAACTTGTTTGTTTAAATTCGAAACAATTGATCAAATTATCCATAGCTTATTTTGTTAATAATAACATGATAGAAACATATCATTCAACAAATAAAGTTAAATAAATTCTTAATTTATAATTTTAGACCCCTTATTACTTAATACTTTTTTAAAGGGAATCTAATTTACTATCAAAATAAATAAATAAATATAGGGTGTTCCATTAAGAAATATAAAGTTACATATTGTTGCGCTTAAATGAAGCACCCTGTATACAAATAGATATGGTACGTAGATAGATAATACTATATCATATAAATTATATTTGAAGAGTTTTTCTATCTGACTTAAAATAAAAGAGTTATAAAGAGAGGACAGACCGATGATTCACCCTGTATATATATATATATATATATATATATATATATATATATATATATATATATATATATATATATATATATATATATATATATATATATATCCGTGGGATTATGCCTGAACGCCTTTAAGGCCGAAACTGTGACTAGACGGGATACGTCCCGTCTAGTCACAGTTTCGGCACCGATATTTCTTGGATTTTGCTTAACCGTCCTATAACCAATCGAACATGGGTTACACAATTTATATTTCGATGTTGCGGCTCGGAATTGTTTGTATATATTATTCTGTCCTAAAATTTAAATATGATGGATATTTTTTGATTAAGTATTTCGTAAAATAAGATGACTAAAAAGTACAAAATTAAAAAATGTCTCATTTTTTCACCACTTGATCCTACACAATAATAATAATAATAATAATAATAATAATAATAATAATAATAATAATAATAATAATAATAATAATCTTCTCTCTTGCATACTCTGCTGTCACCTGTCAATTTTAGATTTGATTGTTGTTTTGTATTTATAACGGCTTAAATGGAAATAACGTGGAGCGTGTGTGTGAAAGAGAAATGTTCTGTGTAAGTATGAAGCTGTGACGACACAAATTTAGGCCGTGTTCACAAACCCAAAAGTTCATTAGCAAATTTATGAATAAAAGGTCGCATATTTCCAATTATTTTATATTACTATTTTATTACATGAGTAGAATTTCACGATTTTATAAAAAAAATCAACAACTTATTTTTAAATGACCCCATTCTAACGTGATTCTCGTTAATTTCTCTCGGAGAAAAGTATTTATTCTAGTAGTGCTTGAATCTGTCCAGAACCACCTTCCAACCCTTTCACTTCTTCTTCTTCCAGAAGACCTCCATCACAAAGAAAGTGACCCTGACCCAAGACAAAGACGTCCCTCACAACATGAGCAAGAAAGATGTGATTAGAGCCACAGATTTCAACTTCCTCATGGTGCTTGGCAAAGGCTCGTTCGGAAAAGTAATGCTGGCGGAACGCAAGGGTACAGACGAGCTGTACGCCATCAAGATCCTGAAGAAGGACATCATCATACAGGATGATGATGTGGAGTGTACAATGGTGGAGAAGAGGGTGCTGGCGTTGAGTTGTAAGCCGCCGTTTTTGGTCCAGTTGCATAGTTGCTTTCAGACGATGGTAAGAGTGATTTTATTATTTTTATAGTTATAGTTATAAAGAAGCAGTAAGACCGTGGAAGGAGGGAAAAAGTTAGCCATTAATCCATTGGCGTAACTAGGGGAGGGCCAGGGGGGGCCCGGCCCTCCGCAGGATGGCCATGACCCCCCCTAGGAAAAATTACATATTAGTGTAATTATTTTAAATTTTAATTATTGATATAATTTTGTGAATGGCGTGATGTAAATTGATTAATCGACAGGAATTTAAGTGAGTAGTAAATAATTTAGTAATTATTCGATTTGAAAAATTCTGATTGAGCAATAATTAACCCACAAATTATGCTTTTTTTAAACAATAAAATAAGCGATTTATACTTTACATCCTAACCACATTATTCTTAAATTCATTGTATTTCATCGCTACCTAAATTAACTAGCGATGCCTAGAAGTTTTCACGTAGAAAATTTCAAAACATTCCACATTATAGGTAAACATAAATATTCGGAGAGTTCGAAAAGTTTCTTACCTACATGTTCCAAAATAATCTAAAAAGTACATAAAAGTTTAAGAAGATTTTCATAAAGTTCCAGAGAGTTCCAGAATGTTTCAGAAAGAATTTCGAGAGAGTTCTGAAATTTCCCATAAAATTCCAGAACGTTTTAGAATTTTCTTTTCCATAAAGTTCTTTAACGTTACAGAATTATTCTGAAAGTTCCAAAAAGTTCTATCTGTTTGTGTCGCTATATAAAACTAAAATGAGCTCAGCTATTCTTTATATACTTATTTAAAATTGCCAAAAATTTATAGAATATTCTAGAAATTTCCAAAATATTCTAGAATTTAATGGGATAAACAATAATTTTTTGGAATATTCTAGAACAGTGATTTTGAAAACACATTTTTTAATGCGTACATACGACAAAATGGGATTACCTATTTATTTTGCATTTCGAACTCAAAGGGCCTGGCCCCCCCTAGAAAATTTTTCTAGTTACGCCCATGCATTAATCCATACTTTTGACAGCGACAATGACTATGTTTACACGTATAGCAAAAAAGTACTTTGACTTGACTTTGACTTTCAAAAGGCGACTTTTGCCGTTGTGTAAACACTCTCGCCTATTACTTTTCTTCCTAAAGTCAAGTCCAAAACAAAATAGACTTGACTCATATAAGTGACTTTTAAAAAGTCGTGTGAACCAACGAACGAAACATACTTTACTTTACTAACAGTGACATCTAGTTTTCATCCACAAATTTCTAGTAATTGGATACTTAATTATACAATTTTGTGTTTTATATGTGAATTTAAAATTGTCACAAATTTTAAAATATTTTATGCGATTATTTTGTAATCTATTTCGCATCCAATATTGTTGCTGCATAGTTATATTATGTAAAAAATATCGCGCTTAAATTTAGTAAATGTAGTTTACTATCCCTTTTTTCTATAAATAATTTATTCTTAATTATGATTATATGATAATAGTTGAATAAGTAACTTACATCACACGTATTATAACCAAACTTTACTTTGCTGTCAAAGTCAAAGTTGAGTGAAGGACAAGTAACAAACGTAAAGTCAAGTAGATTTGACCCGTATGTGTAAACGCACCAATAAATTGGCTTTTCATAAGTCGCCTTTTGAAAGTCAAGTCAAAGTAAATTTTTCTCATACGTGTAAACGTAGTCTATAGTCGTTTTCAAAATGACTAGGCAAAAGGGCTACTTGCGTGGTACTGAAAATACGATATCTTTCACTATATACCTAAAGTTAAGTTGAATATGTATATAAAAATATAAATTTTATTTAAAAAATTCTGATGTGGCCAACACATAACCTACCGTCAATTCCATGTTTAATAGCAATGAGCTTTAAGTAAAATATCACTTCCGATTGATCGTTTGTAAACAAAATCTAATTTCTCGTTCCAATAAATAGAAAAGTCTGTAATACGAAATTTGTGTTTATATTTTATTGTTTTTCCTCGAAAATCTGTTAAGAGCTCCAAATTAAGTACCACTTCCGGTTTATCATATATGTATAATCAAAATCTCATGTTGTTTCAAATTATACACGAGTTTTAAATACCAAATTTGAGAAGTTTTGAATCATGTTTTAACATATTTTTTCAAGAAAATCTGTTTATAGCTTCCTGTAAAGTATTACTTCAGGTTTATCAATTTTAGAAAACTTCTAGTATGTCATTCTCATTAATATAAAAGTCTTAGATACCAAATTTGAAATTTTTTGGATTGTATCAATTTATTTTTCACGAAAATCTGTTCAGAGCTTCAAATAAAGTATCACTTCCGGTTTATCAATTTAAGCCAAAATCTAATATGTTGCTTCCCTTTATATAAAAGTGTAAAACACTAAATTTGACAGGTTTTGGAATATATCATAATATATGTTTCACGAAAATCTGTTCAGGGCTTCAAATACAGTATCACTTCTGGTTTATTAATTTTAGCCAAAATCTAATATGTTTTTCCTCTTGATATAAAAATCTTAAATACTAAATTTTAAAAGTTTTGGATTATATTTTAACATAGTTTTTCATTAAAAACTGTTATGGGCTTTATGTAAAGTATTAGGGGCGCGCCATACCATTGTGTCGCCCGTGTGCCAATGCTCATCTTGCCCCCCCCCCCCCCCAATTCAACAGTTATAAAAAAATAAGCAAACTAAACTAAAATCTAGTACTATTTCATATTTAGAAAGTATGTATTCACAAAAAAACTGCAAAATTAACATTTTTGCCTATATCTAGTGACCTACGGATTTTTTCTCAAATAACGACACCACTAAAATGGTCTTCTTATGGGGCAATAATTATGTGAACACGTTAACTTGAACAGCCTGGGTACTTTTTTATAGTTACCATGTGTTTTAAATAAACCACAATAATTGTTTTTACCCTATAAAATTAATAATTCTTGCATTTTCTGCTTGAAACATAGATACATCGTTGGAAAGCTAAAATAAACTCTCTTTGTATAATTTTGCGACTATGGAAATTATAAATTGGACTCCATTACTTGAAATCTAATAGTGATAAAAAATCTGAGCATCGTCGTTTGAGGGAAATTAAAAAAAGGTCCTTAAAGACGTGCAAACCAAAATTCCATATAATTTCATATTTGGAAGTTATTTGTGAATATAAAAGGAAGTGGATAGAGTACCGAACGCGGGACCGTGTTCCAAAAATTAAAATCTCAAATTGATATGGTTTTCGCAATTTCTCTAAATATACCCCAACATTATCCAACCTAACGCCCAAACTCAGGCTTGGAAAACGCGGGTCAAGTATTATGCGTTAGGTGAGGTTATTGTTCTCTTTAAAGTAATATAAAAAGAAACCTTAGTAAGCTATTCAACAACGGTCCCGCGTTCGTGCCGGGATTTAAATTTTTAACAATGGTCCCGTATGTTGACACATCTTTTCGACGTTTCTAGTACTAAACGAGGAACTAAATCACGTCATTTGGAGTTTTGTACAGTAACCATTTGTATATGCATTTTTCGGGAAAAACAAAAACATAGTCTACTAATGGGGCAACTTTGCCCTAATTCAGTCGTCTTCGTATCTCTTATAGTTTACGAGATACCAATGTGAGCCTCGAAAAACGGGTATATTAAATTAAAAAACTTAAGTCTTATTACAATTTTGCTCCCCGTGTCGCCCCTGACCAAGTGTCGCCCGTGTGCGACGCACACATCGCACCCTTTGACGGCGCGCCCCTGTAAAGTATCACTTCCGGTTATCCAATTTTACCCAAAATCTAATCCACTGTTTATATGAATGCAGAAAGCTTAAATACGGAAAATAGAAATATTTGGAAGTTTGTTATAAGAGTTATCGTCACACACATAGACATCATCGTAAAAATAGTAAAAACGTGTTGTTGAGACCCTAATTCGTACTTATTCACTGAAAATTTACCATCGAATTTTTGGACCGATAACATTACCTTCCTTACCTACGGTATGACGGGAGGTAAAAAAATGGCCCGCAAGTAGCTCATTCTGCAAATTTTGGACTTCTGATACAACATGTGTCACATAAGTCTTCAGAAAAAAATTGAATGGACGATACTTAGGTTTAAGGAAAAAATATTGAATCTGCTTATTACATCAACAATTAATATAGCTTAAGCTTTAACATTCATATTTAATATAGAGCTAGTGGCCCTTTTCTTCTATTCGACAAAGATTAGTTCTGACTTGCTCCATGAGTCTGCCAATTTAAAATTTATTTTGCTTTACCTTTTGAAAAATTCTTAATTATTTTCATTTTGGGGCTCCTACATATCTTTCTTGTAAGAAACGGCCAAACGTTTTGAGATAAAATAATGGTGTGCAGTGACGTCACTAGGGGGGTGCGGCCCGCATCGGGTGAAACCGATTTGAAAGGTGTCACCAAATTTACTGATTGTAAAATTATTATGTATTATTTCAGTGAAAATTGTATTGTTTTATTTTCAACGAGAGGGGGGGGGGGTGACAATTTAAGCTAATTTGATTTAATGTTTAGGACCGCCTATATTTTGTGATGGAATACGTAAACGGCGGTGATCTCATGTTCCAAATACAACAGTGCGGCAAATTCAAAGAACCTGTAGCAGTGTAAGTACCATCATTATTGAATTGGATGTTCCAATCTATATTGTTATTTTAGTTTGTTAAATCTTATTTGTTGTTTGCTTTACGTTACATTTAGTGTTCACTGTTTTTAGGTACACTTTAACAATGACACTGTGACATTTATAGAATCAGCTAACTGAACTTTCATTTAATGGACACTTTTCTGTCGTTTCCTTTTTATGTCTCTATCTGTTTTTTTTTTTTTAATAAAAAGACGTTGAACAATTCTAAATTTTATTGCAATCCAAAATACATTTCCTAGATTTTTTACAAATATTTCATAACTTTTTCTTTTGTCTCTATTGTCATCGAACCCGAATCTTAACATTTTAGCGAACCCAAACCCAAAACATAACTTCAAATATATTTTTCAATTGAACCCGAGTCGGGATCGAACCTGGTACGAGCCCAAACTCATATTAGGTGGGTCGGTTTACATTTTCAACAAATTATAAAATCTACACAAATGGTTAGAAAATTCTATAAAATTCTTTCGGCTACTTTAAATACAGGGTGTAAATGAAATAAGTGCATTAAATTTAACCAGTAATGTAACTCGTCGACAGCAACAATTTTCTTTAATAATTATTTTTCTAAATCTTCTTGTTTTTGAGTTAAAATTCTTTAATAATTTGTTTAAAATTTCGTTACCCGCCAATGGCAAGATCTCTGCTGTCTGAATCAAAGTTCAATATACACAGCACAAAAATTGTCGGGTGATGGTTGCACACCTGCAGACACAGTAATTAATAAACGATCAACGGGAAACATATTTATTATTAATAAATTCGTAATAGTACAATTTTTAAAATAACAAAATTATAAAATTGTGTATTAAAACAGGTTTCTGAACTTGTGTGAATAGAGTAAGAGAGTGGGAAGTGCATAATATTTATGAGGTTATGTGATTTAGCTTCTACCGAGACCCTTTACTTTTGGCACCAACGATCACAAATACACTATTATTCACGAAAGATGACTATTCAAGGTCATTTGTTCGAAGAAAGAATACACATCACTTTACAGCAATAGCTTAGCAACATTTTGTATTAGAAAGAGAAAGATTATTTGATCTATGTCTATTTAATTTATGTGGTGTGACAGATATACGTAAATAGTGGCACTACTTTCTAACGCAGTATAAATAGTAATGACGTATGTCGTAGAATTACAGATACCTAATTATCTACTACACTGCCCCCTGTGCTAATATATACCCAGTGGCGTTCACGTTTAAATCAAATTATTATTCCTTGGTTTATAGTTAAGTCTATGTTTTTGAATTTTGCAAAAACATAAGTGAAAAACATAAATCTTTCAAAAAGGCATTATTTAGAAAGAAATATAATTTTCAAATAAATTACTATTATTTTTTCAATTAAAATGTGCATAAATATTTCATGTTGCACGCCTATGTATAGGAAATGCAATGAAGTTATCTGCAAGTAATATTATATCAGACGGCTCACAAATGACCTTGAATAGTCATCTTTCGTGAATAATAGTTTACACTAGATATAACTTCAAAACATTTTTTTTTTGTTTTCGGGTGGACAGAAAGAGACAACTAAGGATAGAGATATGTTAAGTGTCCTCACGGAGTAGTCGCTAGATGTCACCGCTTGTTCTATTAACATGAACTGTACTATATTTAAAACATTTGAATTATTATTAACGAAAACCAATTATAAAATGAATGAAACACTTTGATATTAGTATTAGGAAAGGATAAAAAGAATTGTATATAATTATTTATATTATTTTATTGATTTTTAAACAATGTTGTTTTTGTGTACATGCTTATTATTATATTTGTAGTTTTTTCTAATTTTATTTTTGTGGTGGATCCGGATTTTGAAATAAATGTCTAAAATTAAATTGATCAATGAATGCCATGATTATTTAATGTATCCTGGTCCAGGATATGGTTATGAATACAGTTCAGAATTGCCGTACGTAGGTAAATTTCTCATGGTAGTATTAATTAATTGTTTTTTTTTTATTTATTTAATAAGAGTTTTTAAAATTATGCACCTTTTATTTCAAAACTCACTTGAAAAAGGCAGATTTATAGAGAATAATGAAACTGTAAAACTTTGGACAAACAAAACTGGGCCTCGATTTTCTAACTTTAAATTTTGTCTGATTTCAAATTCTTTCGGAACTGGGTTTTCCCCACTATGAATTCTACTGCTCTAGACCAGTAGAATTTGAAATCTGTCAGAATTGCGATTTTTCCAATTCATGCTCAGGATAGATTTAAAATTTGAAATCTGACAGAATTGAGATTTCCCCAATTCTTTCTCCGGATAGATTTCAAATTCTACTGTGTAACACGAGGGGGTGCGGATTTGATGATGATGAAGATTATGATACTACTGCTTACTCCAACGATGATACACTGATTCTTAATGACTGGTGATAAGGAACTTCTTGATAAGGATTTTGCTGAGAAGGATGAGAACACATATACACTTCATTTTACACTGACGAACACTTACAATACGATTTACGGACATGGACACAACTTGGTGATTTATGGGTCGATTCTGGTCACATCTGTAAGTCTTACAGATCTGTAAATTTGTAAAAAACTAACAAAAACGCATCTATTTTTGTTGATTAATATTAAATTATACATAGGAGTGGTAGGTTTCGTTGCGATTTTGTTCATTATTTACAAATTTACAAATCTGTAAGATCTACAGATGTGAACAGAATCGACCCATTAATAACTAATAACTTTTATTTACATGATTGTTAATTAACACTAAGCCTAACATACACAACTAAGCAAGTACTAAACTGTTACATTCCGTAACACAGCGAGCGGGCGTCGCCCCAAAACACTACATGTTCAAAAACAAAACACGTCTTCACGACTCGACGAATTAATCTCGACTCTTCTACGCTATCTTCAGGACAGGATTATCTTAGGGGTACGGGGTGCATAGGTTAGGGCATTCCAAAGTCACGCACGTATACATAATAATTTCTAGACTAATGATAAACAAATAAATGTCGTGACAATCATAATACAATATGAATTTCTAAACTGAATTTTAACTTAAATAGATAAACAGAGTTAAAATATGAATATTGAAACTATAATTTAGAAAAGTTTATAAAAAGTTATTTATCTATTATTGCTCTTACCCGCGCCTTGTCACAACTGGTCTGGAACAGGGAGAACCCAATTCTGACAGAATTTGAAATCGAGGCCCGAACGACTTCACAGCTTCCAAACAAAGGAACAAAATGTCACAAATACATTATAAGAACCGTAGAGACATCTCTCGACAAACTTTAGAGTAGACTTTATATATCTCTTTCTCTAGTTCTCTTTCTATCCAGCCGAGAACATAACAAACAATAGTGAGGTATAGGGCATGTTTTGTCTAGTATATTTGTGGTCATTGATTATACCTGGGTAGGTAGGCACAATGAAAAGCAATTTCGTAAAAATTCAGTCTGTACAGTAAAATCTACTCGTCGCAGGATAATGTGCAGAACTTAGGGATCCAATGCTGATTGAATTAAAGTTGGTATTACTAATAAAGGCGATGTAGCCCAATTTTAAATGGCGGAAAACTTGAAAGCAAATTCCGTTTTTTAAGTTTAAAATCTATATTTTAAATTAGCCGAAAGAAAATTGTAAAAAAAATTCACCATTTACCTACGTAAGTTTTATAATTTGTTTGTTGAAGATGTTAACCGACCCAACTAATGTGAGTTTGAGCTCTATCCTACTAATCGGTATAATACAAATTTCAATAACTATTTGATATTTATTTTTCTGTGTAGATTTTACGCAGCTGAGATAGCCATCGGACTGTTTTTCCTTCACGTACGAGGTATTGTGTACAGAGACTTGAAGTTAGACAACGTACTGCTAGACCAAGATGGGCACATCAAAATCGCTGATTTTGGTATGTGCAAGGAGGGGATCACAGGGGACAAAACCACCAAGACTTTCTGCGGGACGCCTGACTACATTGCGCCAGAGGTCAGTACAAAATATATTAATATAGTAACTCTTTCGAAACGAACAGTGCTAATTTATTGGTTAGCACACTTGCTTACCCGAAATTTGCGTTCAAGATGTTTCCTAATTATTTACTCTTAAAAGTGTATTAAAATAATAATGCGTTTTAAATGTACTTCTTCTAATATCAATTTATAAATTGAAAAGAAATTAATATATTATACGGATTATAATAAATTCAAACGTAACTTTTAAATACAACAATTTTTGGAAATTTTCTTTTGAGGTACATGCAAAAACCTTTTGCGTACCTCCGTCCATTTTGACTAGTATTACAGAACTCAAAATCGTCCAGAATTGCGCTATTGCTGACCTAGGCCGGCAAAAGGAGTTGGCATTACTGTTCTGGTGATATGTCAATTTAATATTATTTTCAGCACAAGAATTAGCAAAATGTTTACACATTTTAGGGCTAAATCTTTAATTGTTGTAACTTAAATAACTAAATTTTGTCATAAAAATAATAATAAGCTGTCATTACTGACATCTCGTATAGCTTAATTATAAGTTCCAACTTTAGGACTAGTTTGTTTTGTAACTACAACTAACTTCACGTGATACAATTGAGTTTCCGCCATCTGTCATTAAAAATATGCGAAAGTATATAAAATATATATATATATATATATATATATATATATATATATATATATATATATATATATATATATATATATATATATATATATAACTAATGTTTGTATGTTATATTTTCAATAGATATAAAATAATTACGCATTTTAAGCTCAAATGTAAGTAATTATAATTAAACTTGCAATACAAAACCGATAAAAATATATATTCATTTTTTGGGTTATGTAATATAGAATAAAGGTAGAGAAATATACGAAGAATTTATGGAGAAGCCGGTACAAAAAATCTTGTGTATCACACGCCCAGAAACTGTTTTGCGAGATCCCGTATTTGCAGACCTCGCTTCTCGGTCTCGCAAATGTTCAGTTTCTGGCTTAGTGAAATAAATAACTATTTCGTACTCATGCATTGAAATGTGCTGTTTTGCGTCGCTTAAGCAACGTCTGAAACGTCAATTTCCCAGGTCTCCCTCAGATAAGTGTCTGGGAAATTTTGGAAAAAAACACCCTCCTATTTCTAAAGCATTTCTTAAATAATATATTTATAATAAAAAAGTATAGTTTATCAAACATTCTTTCGCTTAATAATAATAATAAAAGAAAATGATGGAATATTGAATGAAATTTAATTTTAAAATAATGAAGTTAGTGTATTTGGTTTACAATATTGGCAACAATTTCTGCTTGACGAGAATCGGCAAGACAGAGCACTCGCGAAGTCGGTAAAACATAACCAACAAACGTAATGTAAATTTTAAAAAAACAATGAAATGTAACAAGTTTATTAAGTTTAAATTTGCTATATACTACAAGTGACATACTTGGTAAGTAATAAATAGTTATTTAGATACCATGATTAATATTACGTTACATTAAAAAACATTAAAATAATTATTGGAATTTAAATTTGACACATGACTCTGAAATTAGCTACAAAGCAGTGTTATTTCAGTGTTGAAAGAGTCATCAAAACGAAACGTCGTTTCTGTGCTTGTTTCAGGTTTCAGTAGTGTTTGTATAAATTTATACAAAAATTCAGTAAGATTTTTTAATACGGCCCATTACTTTCCCTAAAACCCTTCAAGTTCGAATAATTTATGAGTCCTGAACACTTAAATTCAGAATCCACCATAAGAGCTTGTAAACCCTGCAAAAGTTAGTTTCATAGATCGCTTCCTCGAACCATATAGGGCGCGAGCAGACACGTGATTCGAGCGTCCTTGACGTGCTAGGAATCAGCTGATTTGTGTGCGCTTGTCATTTTGACGAGAACAATGTCACTTTGACAAGATCAAGCAGATCAAAACCAAAATAAGTCAAAACATTGGTCTTGTCAAAGTGACACTGTTCTTGTCAAAACGACATGCGCACACAAATCAGCTGATTCCAAGTACGTCAAGGACGCCCGAGTCACGTGTCTCCTCGCGCCCTATACTCGTAAAATGGCACTATAAAAAAGATAGTAGTGATAATACAAAACAAATTTACTTTTTTCCTAAAACAATTTATTTTTCTTTCTCTGAAGACATTAGAGGCAATAAATAACATGTTCTTTAACTGTAACGTCCTGGTTTCCAAAGACCCAAGGATAAAGTTCAAGGTCGACTCCAGTTTGAGGCTAAAGGAAATCATAAAAACTAGCAAAACGCTAGAGATTCGTCTGGGAGACGTGATGTGATAAATGCAATTGCTGATATCAACGTACCCCTGTTATATTTCCTGAGGATATTGTCCATATTTTTTTTTTCTGGGATCATAGAGATATTTACAAGATGGTGACAAGGTTATTTAGGGATAATAAATTTGTCTAACGTGTTAAAAATTAAAATAACCATATTTTTGAGAGTATATATATATACAGGGTGAGTCTGGGAAGACGCCCCCCCCCCCTTTAACTTTTTTATTATAAGTAATAGAAAAAAATGGCTCATATAAAAGTTTTATTATTTTACATATACTATTTGATGGCAGATGTAGATATTTTTTATAAAGTTAGGTTTACAAGATACGACTATCAACTTTTATTTTTCAAATAGCAACCTATAATTATTTTTATAAAATAGAAACCGCCATTTTTTCTCTTTTCAACGATGTATTATTTTTTATTAATGTATTTGAAAAATTTCGAGAAAAATGAGATAATTTAGAAATAATTTTTAAACAAATATTATCGGTGGCTATGTGAAAATAAACAAAACGTAACAGTGCTATACAACTTAGCAAACTAAAACAACAAATTTAGTAACAAAAACAACTTAAAACAAATGTTCAAAATTACGACCATGTTCTGTAATACAAAAATTCAAGCGTTGAACGTGATATGTTCAAACATCTGCCAGCATGTTTCGCGAAATATTCTGAAAAGCATTTCGAATACGCTTTTTCATATCTTCTACATCTGTAGGTATCTTCTGATAGACAAGATCCTTGAGGTATCCCCAAAGAAAAAAATCCATAGGCGTAAGATTAGGAGATCTTGCTGGCCATGAAATAGGTCCACCTCGTCCTAGCCATTGTTCCCTCCAATCAATTAATTCGTTCTTCGTAAACATTTCAAAATGTTTTTTTGTTTTTGTTTACAAAATAAGTTAAATTAAGTAACAAACAAATGTATACTTTTTTGACATTAATTTAATTGTTTTACATTGTTACGTTTTGTTTATTTTCACATAGCCACCTATAATATTTGTTTAAAAATTATTTCTAATATTTCTAAATTATCTCATTTTTCTCGAAATTTTTCAAATACATTAATAAAAAATAATACATCGTTGAAAAGAGAAAAATTTGGCGGTTTCTATTTTATTAAAATAATTAGAGGTTGCCATTTGAAAAATAAAAGTTGATAGTCGTATCTTGTAAACCTGACTTTATAAAAAATATCTACATCTGCCATCAAATAGTATATATAAAATAATAAAACTTTTATATGAGCCATTTTTTTCTATTACTTATAATAAAAAAGTTAAAGAGGGGGGGGGGGCGTCTTCTCAGACTCACCCGTATATATAAACGGTTATTTTTAAATAAATTATATTAAATTACTGTTTGTTTATGCAAATAAAAACAATCGCATTATTTTGAACAAAAACATCAAATTTATATAATCATCAAAGTGGAAGGGGCAATTTATTTAAATTTACATGAAATTGTTTATATACATGAAAACTCGATAAAACTGTAATTGTCTTTACGTCCAAACATTCCCAATTTATTATCAAATACCAAAAATTCTGTATCATTTTCCAATGCAAACAGTGGCATTCCAAAGAGCTCATTAAAATCGCTATTTATTTTGGTTTGGTTCGATCTTTTGCTTTTATTTATCCGACCAGTTCAAATTTTCAATCAGTGGTTTTTATATTGGTGTTTAATTTAGCTTCGTAAACTGTGTAAATAAATTAATGCAATTTTTACTCTGAAAGAAAAGTGAACAAGAATTTCATCGATTTGTTTTACAAACTGTTTTTATTTTTTTTTTGCAGTGGCGGATTTAATTTTAAAAAAGTTCGAAGCGTTACACATTTTTGGAGCCACTAATGCCAATCTGTCGTTTACTTTTCATATTCACAGATGGCGTTGATAGTTTCTGGGCATGTGATACACGCGATTTTTTTATGCCGACTTCTCCATAAATTTTTCATATATTTCTCTACACTTTATTCTGTTTTACATAATCTAAAAAAATGAACATATATTTTTATAGGTTTTACATTTCATGTTTAATTATAATTACTAACATTTGAGCTTATAATGCGTAATTATTTTATATTTATTGAAAATATATCATACAAACATTAGTTATAGATACCGTGTGTCTGTCTTAAAGGTGTACAGGTGTCTCATTTTCGATGTTTTTTTTAAGGTACCTCGGGTAATATTAACGATAGATCAAAATCGTTTGCACATTCCACAGTCAACTTTTCCAGAAAGGTTTAATAGACACCACAAGAATTTTCGATCTTCTTTTGTTTCTGAGCTACAAGCAAAAACTTGTTTTTCGTTCATTTTGAAAATATATCATATCTTATTTATTATGATAGTTAGAGAAAAATTGTTTTTACAAAAATTTTACTGTTTTTTAGATAGAATAAAATGGCGTAATTAGATTTTTTTAAAACTTAATAATTCTCGAGATATAACTCAAACTTATGATTTGTTAAATGGGAACCTAGGTTGAAAATAGTCTCGCCTTTTTGCTTAATTTATAAGGTTTTCAATGATATATAACAAGTCTACATTCTTTTGTTTTAAACATTAATAAAAGACGAATTATTAATTTATTGGGGTGTAAATATTGGAAATTATTAAGAAACAAATGAAAAATTTATTACAGATCATCATTTGTTTATTTTTATTCTATATCTATTAATTGTGTTCTCAAAATTATTCTTAACCAATTATTTTCGGGTTAGTTAAATTACTATTTATCTACGTTGTAGTTGGCTTTGACACAATCCGAAAAAAATGGTTTAATATGCCTTTGAAGTATATAAATTGAAAAAATTAGTAAAACTGAAGCAAATACTATTAGAAATATGCAAATGATGATCGGTAAGAGATTTTTTCATTTGTTTCTTAATAATTTTTAATATTTTCACCCCAATAAATTAATAATTCGTCTTTTATTAATGTTTAAAACAAAAGAATGTATAGACTTGTTATATATCATTGAAAAGCTTATAAATTAAGCAAAAATACGAGACTACTTTCAACATAGGTTTCCATTTAAAAAATCATAAGTTTGTGTTATATCTCGAGAATTATTGAGTTTTCAAAAAATATAACTACGCCATTTTATTCTATCTAAAAAAAACGGTAAAAATTTTGTAAAAACAATTTTTCTCTAACTATCATAATAAATAAGATATGATACATTTTCAAAATGAGGGAAAAACGAGTTTTTGCCTGTAGGGCAGAAACAAAAGGAGATCGAAAATTCCTGTGGTGACTATTACACTTTTCTCAAAAAGTTGACCCTGCAATGTGCAAACGGTTTTGATCTATCATTAATATTACTCGAGATACCTTAAAAACACATCGAAAATGAGACAGCCTGTACAGTACTGTTCGTGCACGAAACTAACCAGACGAATTTTGTCGCGTGCGGAAAATTTCGCATGATTTCAAGAATCGGGCCCCTGGCCATTTGGCAATAGTCACTCAAGCCGTACGGGCATACGGGCTTTCGTAAATATTGCCTGGCAACAAGTTTTCAAAAAATCTGTCAAATTATATTCAATTTATTTTCACTCTCTTGTTATATTATTACTGAAAACTTTTTTCTCCAGATAATCCTCTACCAGCCATACGGCAAATCCGTCGACTGGTGGGCCTACGGCGTCCTCCTCTACGAGATGCTAGTCGGCCAGCCTCCTTTCGACGGAGAGGATGAAGAAGAACTCTTCGCAGCCATCACAGATCACAATGTATCATATCCAAAATCTTTGTCGAAAGAAGCTAAGGAAATGTGTAAAGGACTTTTGACAAAGAATCCTGCAAAAAGACTCGGATGTGGCAGTAGAGGCGAAGAGGATATCAGAGGGCATGCTTTCTTCAGGAGAATCGACTGGGAGAGGATTGAAAACAGGGAGGTTCAGCCACCGTTCAAACCCAAAATCGTAAGTACAAAAAGGATTATCTTTTTTGTAAATCCCGTTTAGCACGATCATAATTTTTTATTATACATGCATCATAATCCCTCTTTAAAACACGCCAAAGCGTGTTTAAATCGACCATAAAAACACGCTAAATTTTTGAGTTACCTAGGTAACGAAAAATGACAATTAATATGAATAACAACTAAAACAATTATTATTATTGGTTTTTATTTAAATTTATATAAAAATTACAATTTTTGTTGTCAGCAATATGGAAATTACAGGATTTTAGCTGGGTATTTATAGTTTCGCTGTCGCCGTTTGCTGGAATGTCTATATTATCTTTTAATATAGTTTGTGTACTGGTAAGTGCCTCTCCAATGCGTTTCGTGACTGATATTTTGTTCTGTATGGATTCTTCAATATATCCACTCGCTACCGTTGATGATTTCCATCCTACTTGGCGCTTCAGTTCATCCACACTCATTCCGCTGTTTGCCATGATTGTGGCAGAACTGCGCCTGAACGCGTGTCCGGTATACTTTGTAGCGTCAGGAAGATTTAAGAAACGCGCCAGAAGAGAAGGACATTTTCCAAAAGTATTAATTCCAACGACTTGTTTAATGCATTCTCCATTGGCGTATTTCAAAAATACTCTATTTTCTGGATGTAGAGATAGGTATTTGTTAAATAATTTGACATACGATATGTCATCATTATCAACCACAGCAAACTTTCGACCTTTTTCGGTTTTTGATGGTCGAATATTAATAATTAAAACAGAACCTTCTTTTTTAATATCAGACAGGCGCAAATCACATAATTCATATCTCCTGCATGAGCCAAATATTCCACATATGGCTACCACCTTTAAAATAAAATATTTATTAAATTTTGTAAAAAATATCATAATCTCGCGCTTACCTTCAAAAATAAGTAGGTATTATCTGGGGCTTCAATAAAAAATTTCCTTAACTGTTCTTCCGAAAATACGAAAGATTTTTTCGGCTCGTAGCCTTTATTAACGCTTTTCATGAAAGCATGCAATTTATGAAAAGTAGCTATGTTTACTCCTTTCTTAAGTTTTAGCATTGCTTGTAATTTGGAATGAATGCACCATAATGATGAAGGTTTATACTGATTTGACTATAACGAAACACAAAATAAGTACAATAAATTTCACAAGTTACCGTTATACCATTTGGTTCATATAGGCCAGCATGAGTGTTTCATCCACAGTTACGGCATTTTTATTTTCCATCCATTTATTTAATTTTTCTTATTCCTTATAATACGCGTCTTTAGATTTAGGCGGAATTAATCTTAACTCCGCCTGTTCAGCTAATTCTTTAATTTCATTCATTTCTCACTCTCACAATCACGTGAAAAAATATTGACTTGTTGACAACTTAAACAATACGAATAATTGCTAACTGTCTCCTTGGAAACGCTTAAACTCACTGGATCAAAAATCAAAACCGTATGATTTGCAATAATTTTCAATTTTAAATGGTTATGATGCATTTATAATAAAAAATAGCGTATGATACACGTGTATAAGCTTGCCTTTAAAGCACTACGACATTAAAGCCACTCCGCTACGCGTCGCGGCTTTAAACTTGTCGTGCGTGCTTTAAAGGCTAGCTTATACACTTATATCATAATATACTATTAACAAATTAGGAAGTTAAATTGTTTATACTCTTTTCCATTTAAGCCATTCAGTAGATGGAGCTGGAAACAGCGCAAACTTCAAGTAGCCGCAATTACATTGGGTAAACTTGTCTCTTGTCTCCAATTTCAGCCAATCAGAGGGCTCAAAACTATTCCCTATGCTCTGCAATACTGAATGGCTTAAATGGAACAAGATATAGTAGAGGTGCCTGAGTGTCTGGTCGCGAATCCGGGGAACCGGGTTCGATCCCGACCGGCGCCAAATATTTCGAATTTTAAATGGCACATAATTGACTCCTGTGGTGCACTCTCCACGCCAGCAATGAGTGCCCATGAGGTGACGCCTGGTAAACGCCCACACGGTACAAATAATTATCATTACCGATACCTGCGAACAAAGCAGATTGGCACACCCAGCAATGGGTAATATGCCGTGATGATATATTTTTATATAGTAGAAGATTTTGATATTGACGTCACAATTCGCGCCACTTCTGGTGAACTATGCAGACAAACAAAGCATGATTCAAACTGTAAATACAGTATTTGGGAGATTTATGTTCAAAATGAATTTTTTAGTCAGAAATTGCACATTTAATAATAGATGGAGTCTAAGATTAAATATAACTAAAACTATTATAATTACCTCTTAACCTTAAAATTAATTTTAATAAAAACTAAGTACGTATTTCGAGAACTAAGTTCTCATCATCAGTAGTCCAACAAGGGAAAGTTAAACAGAGTAGTCAAGATTGCTCAATATGTCAACCATGCCAGAGGTCCTAACAACTCTGTTTAACTTTCCCTTGTTATACTACTGATGATGAGAACTTATTTCTCGAAATACGTATTTAGTTTTTATTAAAATTAATTTTGAGGTTAAGGGGTAATTATAATAGTTTTAGAAATTGAACATATCAGTTTCCAAATTTAGAAATGATAATGTAGAAGAATTGATAAGGTAGCTTGAATGCAGACAATAGACTTTTTCAATTTAAAGAGATAGAAGATAAAAAATTTAGATGTAAAATGTGATAAAAATCTCATATAACTTACTACATATTTTAATGACTGCAATATTTTTGACGTTTCTTTTGACAGCCCAACTGCCAGTTGTTCGCGCCATTTTCTTACTATTTGAAGCGATAGAAAGAGATAGCCGTTAAATTGAAAAGGTCTATTAAATGCAGGGTATTCCAGGATGAGCTTACGCTATCGTTATTTAAAAAACTATTTAATATTATTTTACGAAATTTGGTATCTTAAGGATTTTGCGATATGCTCGTTTCAACTAAAATATTTTCAAAGCAGGAACACTTCCGGTTTAACCGAAAGTAGACCCTAACTTTCTTATGTTAAATGGAATGCTATATTTTTTTTATTATACCATTGAATTCAACAAAAAATATATATATGGAACCATAAAAACATTTTATTCATGGTCAACCACTTCCGGCGTAATTCAACTTTTTTTAATTTTTATCTAAAAATGGCCATTTCTTTATCACTATCGGAAATGGAATCGAATTTCTATAATCTGTAAAAACAGTTTTATAAAGAAAGCTTTTGTTTACACCAGTATAAATTAGTAATCGACAATTTTTGAAAAATGTAATTTTTACGTCAACGGAAAGTTGAAGTTCAAAATATTAAAAAACTCCAAGTTTTTTAAATGGACAACCTCATAAAAATCTATCAACTTTCAACATAGGACATGCTATACAAACTACCCCTATTTTTTAAAGAAGAATTCATTTAAAAAAATAAAAATGGAGTGTTCCATTTAAAAAAATTGAGTTTTTTTTAACTTTAACTTCATCTTACGTTGACGTAGAAATTACATTTTTTATATATTATCGATTGTTAATTTATATTACTGTAAACAAAAGCTTGCTTTATAAAACTGTTTTTACAGATTATAGAAATTCGATTCCATTCTCGAGATAGCAAATGATAAAGAAATGTCCGTTCTTACAGAAAAAATCTAAAAAGTTGAATAGAGTCCTATACCATTAAAAAAAAAAATCTGTAAGAACAGGATGAAATAAGAATATTAGTGCAAACGCAACTTAAAAATTTTACGTAATAAGATATGAATTTTAAAGTTAAGAATTTCTTGCGTGACGTAGTTAGTACTTCCAGTGGTCGACAAACTGTTGGTTCTAGAGAGAACAGATTTTTTCATGAGAGAAGACTGTTTTGGTGTAATTCAACAGTGAAATTTCCGTCTTCGTTTATATATTTAAGATTTTTTCATGTTTGCATAGCTGAAATATTTTTATATAAAAACTTATACGTTATATTCACGATGAAATTATTGAGTATAAATAACATAAATAATAAGCATTTTTTTCTTAATAAATTATAGAACATTGAAACAGTTTGACAATATTATGACACAAAGTATGACGGCGGATAGCGCTAGTGTTTGATTAGTTAATATTATTATTATTGATTTACCTAATACATATTAGAAATTGATTTAATTATAAATACATTATTATTGTTAATAATACTAGATATTATAATTAAACAAGTTCATAAAACGTGACAGTTCATAATCTTTCAAAGGTGACGGCAGCAGACGCGCGAATCTCGTTTTTAAAATCAGGCGACCAGTCAAATTTTTAGGACCTAACGCGTCATACCTAATTAGTAATCAGCTTTAATCACTTGTAGTTTGCGATCTAATCAATATTGAAACAAATTTTTTTCACTAATACTCATTAATTTATGTATATTTTCGTCTTCTTATTTAAGTTAGTTAAAATTTGACTATGGTGTAGTACCTTATTCCGCCGGAAATGGTTGATCATGAGTGATAGTTATTTATGTATCAAGGCACTGAAGTTCTATTTTTTATCACGAATGTGGAGTTTATTTTCAGAGGCCCTTTAGGGCGTGATAAAAAGGTGCTTCAGTGCCGAGGTGCATATTAAATTTTATTTGAAATCGAAAATTTGTCAAAATGAAAGAAATACTTATTTTTATAGGTTATGTTTACATACCTGTCTGCCTTGTCTGCCATTCAATATTATCAAAATTATAACTTTGAAACAATTTATTTAAATATTTATATTTATTGAAATAGAACAATTTTTATTATTTGCAATATTAATGGGTTGTAATTTATTTAAATTATTAAGTGTTATATCGGCTGTTGATGTTGATGGTGGGGCTATGGATTGCCCTTCAAGAATTCTCGTAGCAATTTCTTGTTTTCTTGTAATGGATGATTCCACATAATGGTATTTCTATAGGTTATATCTAGCCGTCAGTTCGTCTGTTACACATTCGAATGTATTCAGTGTTGCAAACATCGGGCAATGAAGTTTTCGTAAAGAACACTCAAAATTTTGTGTTTTATTTGAAACTTATTTATTGGTATTATTTAGTCCGTTCATTTTGTATAAATTTATGTCATTTTAAGTATAAATTCACTATTGTACATCGTGTACCTGCTTCAATTATTTTACGTATACAATAATTACTATATCGTTGGCAACACTGCATTTTCAGAAATCGTCCTATAATGGATTACTTTAGTGCCGATTTCTGAGCTTTTAATGCCGATTTTTGTGCACTTTAGTGACGATTTCAAATAAAATATTTTTATTGTTTCATTTGTTCAATTTTCTACTGAATTCAATGCTAAAATAAAAAGTATAGCATTCCATTTAAAATAAGAAAGTTAGGGTCTACTTCCGATTAAACCGGAAGTGCTACTGCTTTGAAAATATTTTAGTTGAAACGGGCATATCAGAAAACCTCTAGATACCAAATTTTGTAAAATAATATGGAATAGTTTTTGAAATAACAACACTCAGTATTTATTTTTCGATGCAATATTTTTTATTTTAACTAACATTTTAACCAGATATAAAAATCCCGGACGTAACGCATCTTTTATGTTTTAGAAACACCGCAAAGACGTGTCCAACTTCGACAAGCAATTCACCTCTGAGAAAACCGACCTAACCCCCACCGACAAACTCTTCATGATGAACCTGGACCAAACCGAGTTCATGGGCTTCTCCTACCTGAACCCCGAGTTTGTGCAGCACGTCTAGATGGCTCTGCAGCTAGCTGAGCTGCTCACTCACTTTCTGTCTCTCTCTCTGTGCTCTGTGTCCACGTCCAAGGACCGGTGTTCCTTCTTCACCTTCACGCGATACGGGGGATACGCTATACCATATCAGTAATTATGCATAAGTAGAGAAGTATGGTCAAGATGGTGAAGGTGATGTGATAAGAATAAGATGGTGCCTTCAGGTTCGCGATATGTATGTATGTAACATCTTTTTAACAAACTAAATTCATACGAAATTCTCATAATTATTGACTTAAATAAATCATATTTTATTTATTTTTTATTGTAAATAAACTTGGATAAGAAAGTAGCGTTTGTTTCTGAAGTTGACGACTCAAAAATTGTTTTCTGTGTTCATTTATTTGTTCGAAATATCTCATAAAGACTTCACATTGTGCGAACTGTCATATTTTTTCAAAACTTGCTATAGTGCTTCAATAATCAGTAATATTTAAATAAATACTTTCTGAACCACAAATGTTTACAATTTTTAATATGCGCGCGCAATCTGTACTAACCCTGCACATGGATCAGGGTTGAAATTTTTTGATCGGATACAAACGCCGAACTCGACAGATTAACCCGATTGATTTTACGAACGCTTTAGATTGCATCGGATCAATCCTGTCGACTTTACACTTTACGAAATCGCTTAATATGCATAGGTTAACAACCTTTTAAGCATTTACGTAGTATTTCGTGTGCGCTATCAATGCCGTATGTATTGTGCTGCCATCTTTGATTATTTTACTATTTAGGCGTAGTACGAGCCCCAACAACTATATAGGCGATTTCGGGCGACAACCGTTCACTTGCGGTATGTTGCGTTCAGGTACGTTCACACATTCGGGCGCTAGGAACAACATACTCGGTATGCTTGGATCAGTGCTCACAGCTGAACGGGTTTGCGAGTCCGGTCAGCTCTCTGTTCACTATTTCTATCTCTTTTTATCATGTCTTTTTTTGAAATGTCAAAAGTCAAAACAGTCGGAGTCGTGGTCTTATGTCAAACAGGGTGACATTATTTTTGTTGACTCTTTTTTGGACAAATATGGAAAAAACTATCGTTCTCCGTTAATACATTTTAATTATCAGACACTATTTTTGATAGTATTAAATGTCGCAGAATATACATAACCTCCAAGCACGGTGTCAACAAGTGAACCATTGATTTTTGGCGCCACCACTGACCATAGCATACCGCAAGTGACCGTAACTGATCCTAAGAAGTGAACGGGTATGTCGCCCGAAATCGCCTATGGTCACAGTGCGTGCATCGATGACAATCGCGTGTGTACCGTCAACTTATTTGATATATCAAACTTGTTTGATTTTCGTACCGCGGTCGATGCTGCCCGATGGAAACAGACATGCGTAGTTGCATGTGTACTTGCGCAATGCTCGTTGAGGGAATAGGGGATTCCGATCGTGACGTCACAAAGTGCGCCATTTGCGGTGAAATCTTGAAATATGTGGACAAATATACATTTTCTGTTGACATGTGTTCGGTTAGTGATGCAAATGATTTTTTTTAGTGCAGAGTTAGTGCCAGGGGCGAAATTAAAAAAGAAAAATATTGAAAATCATTCTGTGAATGACCTAAAAAGATGGTTAATATCGTGGTCTGAAAAAAGGCAGAAAAAGAACGATCTTATTTTAAGGTTTTAGTTTCGGTTAGTTACTGGGTATTTACTGATTTATACTAAATTGTTTCGAAGTTTTCAGAAATCAAAATTATATGAATACGGGGCACAGTAATAATGTATTACCCTGTATTGATGGTGGTAAATGGGTATCTGCGATAATTTCATGTAATACGTGTGTGCTAGTTGATGTGTATAAAGTGGGGCTATTTTCCATCTCATAACCTATTTAACTACGGTCACATGTACCACTACTTCCAAGAAACCATTTAGTTTGATTGTTACGCATAAACCATGTGAGATGAGATCGGCTTGGAAAATGGCATAAAATTAACTCCTCTCATATATTTTTTATATTTATTCCTGTAATCACTCTTCCAGAGGCCATACTCGTACCTAATACCCATATTTTTAATATAAAACACAAATTTCACAAGGCTATCAACTTGACAGCACGATGACAGTTACTTGTATGTCCACATAGTTCATAAAAATACCACGACGGGGCGCTTAAAATTCGCTTAATCTAGGGTACCTTTATAACCAGGGTATGGCCATGGGCCAAGATCGCCGCCATTGTCGGTAATTGATTTTCCTATTTATTTGTAATAAATGTGATATTATATTATAAAATAATATTAAATAATCACACTGTGATTTTAAAAAGGTAATAAAAATGAATTTATTTAAGATATATACAATTATTATTAAGACATACATTTATAGGTTATGTAGAATATGATATGTGTTGTTATTATCACATCTAATTTAATATCACTAGTTCTTAATTACATAATAATTATATATTCTAAACTTACCTTTTAAAAATTTAAATGATTGTGCTTAATATTGGTAATTTTTAGTTGTTTTCAGTGACAGTAATCGTGGTGGGTATCTTAACAAACTACACAAGTAAATAAGATAAAATATATTACTTACACTTTAAATACATATTAAAATGATAATTAAATGTGTTTTTCATTAAAATAAAACAAATAGCCACGAAAATACATAATACTTTGCGCAAGAACAACACATATAACAGATGTCCCGGTAATGGCGGACGAAACGTGAGCCACGCCATGGCCATACCCTGGTTATAAAGGTACCCTAGCTTAATCGGAATCCCCTATTGATTCTGACAAATTCTAACTTTTTGAGTTGTTTATCATTAGCAAAAGAAAAAATACAGAACATTGGACTATCAACGAAATTGATCAATTAATAAATTTAGTTCGCTGCTATGAAGATATCTATGACCAGAGCAGGGTACAGCAATGCCAATAATATCGACAAACTATTATAAATAAATTCATGTTACTTGTTTGTTTTCTGTTAATCATTTCACATCAGACGACAGTTATTGGAAGACGCCGCTGTAATTTTAAAAGTGACATTTCACTCCTTACCGCTCGATGGAGCAGTGTGACCACTTACAAGAAAAAACGGTTGATGGTTGTCGAAAATTCTACATGAAAATATGTTGTCTAGAAATGGAGGGTTATTCACAAGTGACACCAAGCGCCATGACATCTGGCAGCATAATTTGTAACTGTGTGATTTAGTACTCTGGCTGATTTGACATTAAAACTTGTATAGTGAAAATGAATGTAAATAAAGATAAAAGCAAAACTGATTGTTTGTTGTACGGTCGTAAGTCATGAAGTGGACTGTCGGCTTTTAAAATTATCGTTACTTCGGTGAAAATATTATAGTTATCGCTAGTACAATGAGTACAAAATTAAACTTTGATGGGCGCAATAAAGGGTTTGTATTTCGAATTAAAATATCAATGAAATAAATAAAATAAAGTTTTTAATGCATTATCTTCGTGGAGGACATTTTCAATTTCATCAGAAGCCGATTTTAGTACACCAGTTTGTAAACACCACAAAATAAATAAAAGAATAGGTCTTGCTTCTCCCGCAAATTATACTGTAATATTTTGTGCATTATTACATTTTCGCCTAATTAAAAAATATTCTAGACACATATTTAGTAATGTTCAATTTATTAACGTACCTTGGTAACTTTTACAAAACATCTTGAGGTAGGATTTGCATGTAGAAATCTAACCTCGGCAGTAGTTATCCTTATTTTCGCTTAAATATAACGTTTTATTTTTGTAATAATGCCTAGTTTATTTAAATACCTTCTATACAAGATTAATCGGTTGGTTTTTTATATAATAATTTTACAGAAATGTGTTATATTTGCAAAATTGTATAAGGCGCCTGCAGAAGTAATACGAATGGCAGATAAGAGTACTAAATCAAACGCACGTGTAGTTGGCAACGGTGCTGCCACCAACGGTCGTGTCAGTTGTCAATACAGAAGTATATTTTCGGGCTGTCATCTATTGGTATTTTCCTTGTACTACACTTGTGACTCGTTTCACTCCGTTGCTAGATTACAAACAAATCGCTGTCATGGTGACAGTTGCAAGATGGTGCCAAGTATCAAGCGAGTGTATGGTCTTTGCAACAGTGACTCCCGCTATAATTATAAAGAATACATGACAAATGTGAAATTCTTTAAGTTTCCACAGCCGTCCGAAGACATTGAATCACATGTATAACTCAAATGTCAAAACACAAGTGACAGAGGACAGAACTTTAAAAATGGTGTGGTTTGTTTGTAATCCGATCTTCTATCTCAACTTCTACATCGTCGCATTCTTTCTTGTGTGTGACGTCAAAATCATAACCCTCTATTGGATGAGTTTGTTTTCATAGTAATTTTCATATGAAAACGTTCAAAAACGATTCATTTTGGTATGATTATTAATGTCAAACAAATTCTGTTTAAATCTGTTTATATATTACCAATCCTTAGCAACATAAACAAATTTTTCGTGGATAATTAATAATTCATATTAAAAAAAATATTCAACTTGCGACATGGCGTTGTGACATCTGATAGAATTATTGCTTTAGTCCGACCATGCCAGATAAACCCTAGTTGGTATATTATTTAAATATCGTTTGCAATGTTGATGCTGTACTTTATAATTGAGACCCAATTATTAATTCATATTGACAATTTTTAATTTTATTATCATAGAAAGTTTTAAATAAAATATCCGTGTACTTGGTCGTGCTATACATGGTTCATGTTCGCAAATATCTGTCATTTGTTTAACAACATCTAACCTAAAAATATGTTGTTGATCGTGTGTGTGCATTGTGTTTGCTGCTGTTTTCTGTTCTTCGAATTAACACAAAACAGGTAAACTGATAATATTTTATTTACAAAAATTATGTACGTTAGACTTTTGAATATTGTAGACAAAAAAATTGTTCATCAATTTTGCATTTGGTATAACTCGAGGTATAACTTTTCAGAAACAAATTGTATGACTCCATTCGGTATACGCACGCTAAACTTTTGCTTTTGCAATTGGAACACTTATTACTCGCTTGTAATTTCTAACATAAAAAACTATTAATATACATAAATTATTCAAAAGATGCAATGGTTGTTTTTGTAAAAAACTGTGAAGCCGATAATTTGCAAACAGGAAAATCAATGAACATTTTCTTTTATTGAAAGTAAAATGCATTATACAAAATTAGTCTAACGTTTACTTCAAAAACAAACAAGGTTGTTTTGTTGAATTTGTGTAGGACTATGCTTGTTTCTAGGTTAATTTTTGAGATTTATAAATTGTAAAAAAACATGAATGCCATATAACATTTACTAACCATGATATCCGATAATGTAAAAGGCACCAATTAAGAACTATATGTACAGAACTTGACCATACTCTGAAAATATCTCTACTGAAGCTAATATTAATCGTACTTATCATCATTCGATATATTGAATTTTCTCTAGTAAATGTTTCTATTTGTGTCTATTTACGGTTTAAATTTTGCCCAAAAAGAACTCATACTATAATAAACAAAAACTGCATTATTTATTTAGAAATGCAGTGTTTCATCAACAGTAAAAAGACAGTATCTCTTTCTTACTTTGAGCAAAAGTTAAGCTGTGAATACGGATCAATTTTCACGTATTTTACTGGAGAAATGAGTTTTGAAACGCATCTTATAGATCGTCGAATTAAGAATGAAAAAATATAGATTCATATAGTATGACTATTGGAAGTTAAGATTTTTGAGAATATTTCGAAATTTGTATGAATTTTAGGAATGTATGTTTTGTTTGTTTTTATCAAATTTTGAACAATTATCAATAAAAAATCATAAAAAATATATTTTAAACTTGACTCTAATCAATAATATTGTAAAATAAACAAAATTTCTAAGTTAATTGTTGATATTTGATAAAAATTATAACAAAACAAAATGAGATATTTGAAGTCATCTTCCTATTTTTAGCGTCCCATAATTGTCATTTCGTAGTTATAGAGCGATTTAAATATTTCCTAAGCTTAATACTTAGATATAAGATTATCTTCTCATTGTAGATAACTTTGCTTTTATTTCATCAAAATCATCTAAAAGATGATTTTATGACATATCCATTTCTTTAAACGCCAAATATTTATTTAACGTAGTCTAAATGTTCGAGTAGTTGTAGATATTTATATTTCAAAGTAAAATGAGACGAAGTAAACCACGACTCCGAATGTTCTAAAGCCAGAAAGCCACATTTCGAAATTTAAAAATCATACATAACATGGTTTTAGAAATTTTGAAAGTACAATATTTTTATAGCAACAATAAAAATATACTATATTCTATAAAAGAATTCTGAAATGGTTAATGTTGATTCTACATTTTTCATACATTTGGTTTGTATTTTGTATACAGGCTGTTCATTTTAAATGGGCCACCATTGCTATCTCAAGAACTAGAAGAGCTACAAAGTCGGTTAAATGGCCAAATAATTTCTATTTCACAAGACAAATTTAAAAAAAGAAAAATTATTTTTGTGGACCAGTGGTTCTCAAAATACGGGACCTAACTTTTTAATTTTAAATGGGATCATATATTTTTTATTTGCTCATTCGTTAGAGAATTTAATTCTGAATTCAGTGATATAATATTTTTATTTCCTTACATGTAGTCATTTTTTCGATTCATGGCACTCTTATTATAGCCATATTTTAATCAAATTGGCATAAAACTTTATATGCATTTTTCTCAAAAAAAATCGTTAGGTAAGGGTATAAAAATATTATATCATTGAAATCAAAATTAAATTCTCTAACGAATGAGCAAATAAAATATATATACAGGGTGTTAATACTAACTTGTAACACCCGAAAACAACAGGTAGAACTCATTGAAACAAACAACTTTTCTTAGGTCAATTTTTTGATATGGAACCCCAGTTCATAGTTATTGGCGTTCTTTTGTTTTTCGAAAAATCGTCATTACTCCTTTATTTTAAGGAATATTTAAAAAATACAAAAACTTTCTGCATTTGATAAAATAGAAAATAATTGTAAATACAAATGTTTTAGAGAACCGAAAGCAAATGCAGAAAGTTTTTGTATTTTTTAAATATTCCTTAAAATAAGGGAGTAATGACGATTTTTCGAAAAACAAAAGATCGCCAATGACTATGAACTGAGGCTCCAAATAAAAAAATTGAACTAAGAAAAGTTGTTTCTTTCAATGAGTTCAAACTGCCGTTTTCGGGTGTTACAACATAGTATTAACACCCTGTATTCTCATTTAAAATAAAAAAATTAGGTCCCATATTTTGAGAACCACTGGTTGAAAAAAATATTTTTTTTTTATTTAAATTTGTCTTGTGAAATAGAAATTGTTTGCCCATTTAACCATATTTGTAGCTCTTATAGTTCTCGAGATAGCAATGGTGTCCCATTTAAAATAAACACCCTGTATAAGGTATAAACAATTTACTTTTTAAGTTTACTAACAACTCAATTTAATTAATACATTTTAATTATTTTTATTTAAAAGAAATTATTAATTTCTCTTTTTATAATGTTATGTAGAATTTTGTTATTTCGAAGTTGTGGCTTCCGGTCGATGGAAATCGAATCCAATGGCATTCTCAGAGTGACACTAAAAAAATCAAATAACTGAGCTTAATAAATTTCTGATAATAAACACTTTTATAATTGTGAATAACTACAGATTAACCCTCAAGGCCTAAACTAACCTGTATATAACTCAAGGCATAACATTAGAAAAACAAACAGTTGAACGGAAGGTCCAATGCCAACTAACGCGCGAATTACAAATTTGCGAACTAAGGTTAGAATACATCAGTTAGAGTAAAATAAAATACTTTACTTAATCTAAATAAACGTAAACGTAGGGTTGTCTAGCTGTATGAAAAAGTTGCCAAAATAATAAAAAGAACAAATTTTCAATTTATCCTACATTAAGGGTCTTTAGCAATCAATCATTACGTATATTTATCTACTGCTTTCATCATTATTATAATGCGTAATTAATATTATACTTATTATTAATTAATATTAGCGTATAATGTTCCAAATCTGATATTACATAAATTTCATTTAGACAGTAATTATTATTAATAATAAGTGGTGATTTTCCAAAATATGTTATCTTTTAGTAGGTATATAGATATTAATATTTGAAATTATTATACGTACATAATAAAAATATAAATAAAAATAAATATCCGATCAAAAAGTATTTGGCTTTTATTATATTTTTAGAACTAATTTTTAAATGACAATGAAATTTATACAGGATGATTCATTGGTCTGTCCTCTCTTTATAACTCTTTTATTTTAAGTCAGATAGAAAAACTCTTCAAATATAATTTATATGATATATTATTGTCTATCTACGTACCATATGCATTTGTATACAGGGTGCTCCGTTTAAGCGCAACAATATGTAACTTTATATTTCTTAATGGAACAGCCTATATTTATTTATTTATTTTGATAGTAAATTAGATTCCCTTTAAAAAACTATTAAGTAATAAGAGGTCTAAAATTATAAATTAAGAAGTTATATACGTTCATAAAAAATAGTATTTCAGAGTGGAAAAAACCATAATATAATACAAAATTTTAATCCTTTTTTATTAATACTTATTTTAAACATTACACTAATTCCAAAGAAGCTTTTAAAATTTAGTGACAGACTAAATAATGCAAAATTATAATAAATGCTCGAAAACTTGTCCTTCAATTTCAATAGATTTTTCTATTATAAATATTATATTAACCATCTCATCTTTACTAAAATTATTATTATTCATTTTCACATCAACATCAACAATGATAAACTAAGAGTATTTGGACAACTTGTTTGTTTAAATTCGAAACAGTTGATCAAATTATCCATAGCTTACTTTGTTAATAATAACATGATAGAAACATATCATTCAACGAATAAAAGTAAATAACTTCTTAATTTATAATTTTACACCCTTTATTATTTAATACTTTTTTAATGGGAATCTAATTTACTATCAAAATAAATAAATAAATATAGGCTGTTCCATTAAGAAATATAAAGTTACATATTGTTGCGCTTAAATGGAGCACCCTGTATACAAATGGATATGGTACGTAGATAGATAATACTATATCATATAAATTATATTTGAAGAGTTTTTCTATCTGACTTAATATAAAAGAGTTATAAAGAGAGGACAGACCGATGAATCACCCTGTATATCTAAAATTGGTATTTGAAGATGGTCGTACTTTTCAGCAACCCAATAAAACAGAACGTCTATTAAGGTTATAATACTTGAATATTTAATGCTGAATTATAACAGAAACAATGTAGACAGTAATTACAACAATTAACATCAATCACACGGAACTGTCAATATTAGATATTGTTTTATTTGTTTTTTTTTTTGTTGACCATGCCTATCTGATTTTTGGCGAAAATGTCATATTTTATTTTCTAAATATCTAGTGCTACAGAGATTCTATTGCATTAAATGGCGACTTTTTAAAAATAAAAAATTATTTTAAACAACTTTTCAGTGACGTACTTTTGCTCTAAAATGTACAAGAGTACCAATTTCCGCACATTTGTGCACATCCCTGTATATATTATTTATATGGAACAATTATTTTGGAAACATTTTTTTTTTCTCCAGCAAAGTACCGTTTTCTGTGTAGGTACCTATATTTTTTTCAAATAATCAAATTATTCGATGATTAGAATTTTTTTCTTTACATGTATATTTTGTCCAATTATTAAATTTATAGAGTAAAAACAGTGACTAAAACAAGCAAACAAATAAAATCATCAGTATTTATTATCAAATATTTGTTTTTACGTTATTTTTGCATTTTCAGTCAATTTGTTTTTAATTTGAATGTCATTACTTGTTATATCGTCCATGTAAAAATATTAACATTAATTGGTTTTAATGTTATTTTGAGAACTAAATTATTGGCAATGAAAATAAACAAAATAAATCTGTAATTGCATATTTCATTTGTTTCATTGCTACTACAATTTTTTACCCTGTAAATACTATTGTCGGTTGAGACAAAATACTATTTTGTAAAAATTAAATATGCATCCATTAAGATTGTTTAGAATTAATATTAATTTTATAATTATTTTAAAATTTAAATGTTTTTCATCATCGTTGGGATCATTTTGCATAGGGTTGCTATTTAAAAACAAACTTGAATAATTTTATTATAAATAACAATAAAATCATACTTTTAATGCCAATCGGCGAAAAATTAGTTGTTTATTGGATTCTTAATTTTCCTTTCTTTATTGGAAACAATTTTAAAATATGAAGGTTGAATACTTTTTGATCATATCTCCATTTTGTTTTTCTCGAATAAATGTGATACAATAAGTTGTTTCCAACATACAATCAAATCAGTGCGGAATTGCCCGGCGTATGCGCAGTATTAAAATGTCTCCCATTTTAATACTGCGCATGCGTGGAGCAGTTCCGTACTAATTTGATTATAAGTTTGAACAAACTTAATAATTAAATTGAAATTAACGTCTAAAACTAAATGGAATGTATATATTATTGGATTTGGAAATACACCACATGTATAATATCTTGATACGTATGCACATAAGCATAGATATTACTATTATATAAATGTAAAGTTAGGTAAAGTAGATAGAAATAGCACATTGGTCGTGTGCAGCGTTACTATTCTAATATACAGAGACACATATTGTTGTATATGCCATCCTTCCTTGGTCTCGTCGTATTCGTATTCGTACACCAATTTCTCATGTCATTTTTACTCTTTATTTTGGGGGAAAACACAAAAGAAAATCATTTAAAAGTTTTAAATCGTAAGAGTAGCAAACTATGTAAAATTTATTATAGTTTTGATATTCCCTTTGTTAAAATGTGATTTCAAACGTATTGGACACAGCGTGAAGTTAGCAACCACCATTTAGGCTGTGTCTGAAGTTGCACTAAATGACGTCATTATTTAGGATACAAGGAATTTGATTTTAGGGTATTGTAGTACACTACGCCTTGAAGTTGGTGCGTACTAAATTTAATAAATCATGCGCGTTGCTACAATTTGTGCTCCATATCAAATTTCTTGTCGAAGAAAAGCTGTTTGGCTCTATTTTTATATTAACATTTAATCTTAAACATCATGTTGAATCAAATAGAACTTATTAATTTAATAATTATTTTTTTCTATCTCTGCACTTATAAAGAAAAATGGTGCCTGCAACTGCCAGCTGGGCTGTCAAACGTCAAAAATATTGCATTCATTAAAATACTTGTATTCTCTGAAAATTAACATCGTTTGACTTTTTAGCTTTAATAAAAGCTTTTGTAACTCCTTTTGAGAAGTTTTTTAATGTTGTCAAAAACTTTCCGTAGATTTTACGTCTAAATTTTGAAGAAACAAACGCCATGGATCTAATATAACAAGCACGTAATCCCATTGCGCATATTTTCTATATTTTTCAATTGAAAAGGTCTGTTGTACACTTTTGTATTTATGTGAAGTATACTAAATGCCAAAATGCGATATCAGACACAGCCTCATTAAGCACGGGCTGAAGTTAGCTTCACTAGAGCATACAACACTAAATCAGCTGGTAGTTGTCATTATGTAAACATTAATAACATAAAAAGTGAGGTTCTGCATTTTTGCCCATGTAATTGGCAGTTGTAGAAAAAGTATAGTATGTAATTCGTTTTATAAACTCTTCAGACATTCGTGACGTAACTATGGAGGCTTTTAAAAATTTTGTTACATAATATACTATTATTAAAAATGAGTGAACGAATTATAGTAAAGTATAGATTTATATTATATTAATTCAAAAATATTTCATATTCTTTATTAAAACAATAATACAATATAATAATTATAATTTTCATTTTTAAAGTTCCCAAATAATTTTAAAGAAATTTCAAAATGAAATACTTATATCTAGGTATGTATAATTTGAATTATCTATAAAATTATTTAACAATGAAAATAATAATTAAATATTGTCATTAGAAATAAAATATGAATAACAAGTTATTGGAACCTCCAGAATCTTCTTTAGCTTTTTATGTAAATAAAAAAAATCTTCAAAAATTTGTCGTATCTAATAACAATTAAAAACGTATTAGAATAAACCAGACAGTCGGTCTATACGAGTTCGTCCACGAAACCCAAGTAGCCGTAAATAAATATGATCCGTAATACGTTTGTGCGTTAAGGTGGCTTTAGACGTTTAGACGATCAAATATTTACATCAATTTTGTCAACTTCGTATTGTTCAATACGATTCCAAAACTTTACACGTTCAAAGAAATTTGAACGTTCGATGTTCAAACCATTTGATCAAAAAAATCCAACTTAGGGCATGTTCTAAATTTCAAGGTCATTTACTTCAAATTTTAGTTACTTCTGGGGATTATATTATCCTAGATTGCATGCGCTGTATTTTGTAATGTTGGCATAAAGTCTTTTTGACAAGTTCCATCTTTGCACGTCAAATGCACAAATCAAATATGTCAAATTTCAAGCCTAAATAAACATGAAATTATGTATATGTATTTAAAAATATCAGTGCTACCAATCTGCATTTTCATTCTCTTACTATGGTATGCCCACTTGTAAGCAAAAAATGTTCATATAATTTGAACGTGTAAAATGAAACCATTTGATCAAAAATTATGTTGTAAACATTTGACAAATAAAAAGTTCAATTTATTTGATCGACTAAAGCCACCTTTAGGTAAAAGTTTCTGTTGCTGTTTTTAATGGGGACTTATGATTATAGAATTTTACTGTTGCCATATACTGAGTTCTAAAGTAACCTTTTAGACAAAGATGACAAATTCGAGGAAAGAGACAACAAAGCACTACCATGACCTCCTAGATAGAACCTAAAACAGTATTTAAATGTGTTGAATAGTTTTTTGTTTCGGCATTTTATTTTTTTAGAATTTACTAGCAGCTAACACATCATTGTTTTAACAAAACTGATTGCTCATATATACCTCAAACATCACCGCAAAATAAAACAGCAAATATCAAATTGGATCAGGACAATACGTTGAAAAGAGAATAGAGGCCATGGTACTACAAAACTATCTCTTTCTTCGAGCCTGGCGTCTTCTTCTAAACATGTAGTACTGGACGGGAGAATACGTGTTATCTGACGTCAATTCCCCATTGAAATGGTCGATTTCGTCTACGTCCATTTGGAACATTAATTTTTTACAAATTACCATTTACATTTAAATCAATAACCATCTTTTGCAAGCTTAGCGTCACTTATTTTTGAGACATTTCAAAACAATTGTTTCAATTTCGTGTATCTCCGAGTTCAATCTAAAACTTTTGAATGATTTTCTTATCAAAATTTCCTTGTGTAAGTACGTAGAACAGTAGTAACAAATATCAAATGTCAAAATCAAATTTATTTTGATATATTGTACCTTTTAGGAAATGTGTATTTATCTCTATTATACCATGACAATCTTAAATGTGTAATTTATATAACAGATAATTATATCTTTCAATGTACTCTACAAATTTTACATTGTGTTCAGTGTAAACCCTCTAGAGTAGAATAATCATTATTTATTTTTAATTATAAATAATATATTAGCTTGTAAGTCTATCTTGTGCAGATGTCTTCTTTGTCTTGTATTTTTGATCTAAGCGACGAGCGGGAAAATTCAAAATAGATTTTTTTATATATTTCAGAATTAAAGCATACGTAGTTGCCCAGACGGTGCCCATATTTAGTTTTAAAATTTACGCAGTAAAAATACAGATTGGGCCCCAGGAAATTCCTTTGTTTGAAGGCGAATAAAATAAAAAGTATTGTTGAAAGACAAAATTTATTTTTGGATAATGAAAGAACATAATTTAAAGTTTTCAGCTTCAGAAATCGGTGCATGATTTAAAACTTCAAATAATGTTATTAATTATCCAAAAATAAATTTTATTTTAATCACCTACAAAAAAAGAATTTTGTAGGCCCCACCTGTGCATTATTAATTATAAATTCTGTTTGAATCTTCCCGCCCTCAAAATAAAATTTTGAGTCAATGTCGTAATGTATAATAATTGTAATGAATCAATAATGATTGTAATATTAATGAATAGTATTTTCTATATTGTTGTTAGGCTGTCTTGTAAATCCAAGATGGCGGTAAATAATGGAGGCACCTTGTGATATGAGTTAGGTACTTAATGTAACAATAACGATGCGTGATTGGTTGGAATTAAACTCTATCGATGTTAATTATACATTCCACTTAAGGTGTTGTCATCATGCATTCTTCGCGGTCTCAAATTTGAGGTTAGCGGGAAAGTGACAGATGTTTTTCAGGTTATGTTGGATGGTTGAAATTTGGCGGGAAATATGGACAAAGCTATTGCACTTTAAATGTAAATTTAACGAATATTTTCAGTATAATCTTCGTGTTAAATTATTTTTGTTTAAAGTTCCAAAAGCATCATGCCAAATATCATGATTTGTGAGCCCCTAAGCCTGGTTTACAAATATATTAATAAATTTAAAAATAATTATAAATATAAAGTTGTTTTGCGTGCCAGTAAAACTATATGTAAGTAGTTTTATTTATTTAAACGTTACTTGTAAAAACAAAATCGTAATAATCCCTATAATTAAAGAGTTATAAAAAAAATGTATAAATTTTCAAAAAAATCACGTGGCAAAATGTTCCCTGACGTCATAGGTCATGGTATAGCTACTAAATAAATTACAGTCGATTCGTCCACCATTTTGGAGCCACATTAATCATTCAATAACAGTGTTACAGTACTAATAATCATAGAAATTATCCACAATGACGGATTGTTCTGCTCTAAATTGTGCAGATCATTTGAGAAATGGCTATAATTTTATTATACGAAGTGTTTCCTTTAAAACAACCAGCGCTTTTTTGGGCGAACTAAGAACTTTAGAGAAAAATGTTTTATACCAAAAATGATCAAGAATAAAGGGATAATGTATCAATAGTAACAAACCGAATATTTAACCAGTGGTTCTCAAACGGTAGAACAAAATTAATTTTTTTTAAATGGCACCCTATATAATTTTTTAGCCCTTATAAATATATTATAGGGTTGTAGAACAATTATTTCGAGAAAAATGGTATTAAAAACTAGAAATAATGTAATGAAAATGGGTTTACTACTAGCGTAACTAGGTAACAAACGTATCAATACCTGTGTATTGCATAGCCTATTGTGATATATTATTTTTAATACCATTTTTCTCGAAGTAATTGTTATACAACCCTATACCATATTTATATCGTTGAAATCAAAAAAAATTCTCTATCTAATGGGCTAAAGAATTATATAGGATACCATTTAAAAAAATATAATTTTGTTCTGCCGTTTGAGAACCACTTGTCGAATTTTCAGTTTGTTATTATTAATAAATTAGCTCCTTATTCTTGATCATTTCTTGTATATAACATTTTTTTTCTAAAGTCATTAGTTCGCCCAAAAAAGCGTTGGTTGTTTTAAAGGAAACACCCTGTAAGTATTTATGCAATGCACATATTTTTCTTTAACCTCAAAAATCTTAACGAACTGTATTTTTTCTTGTTTTATTATTTTAAATAAATACAATATGGCAAATATGGAAATTATATTTAATTATGAAAAATAGTTACTAAACTTATAAAAAATGCATTTTTATTTCATAATTTACTATGTTCATTTTGGCTCCAATATTACGGACGACTTAGCTATGTATTATATAGTAGCTGTACCATGACTTACAGTTACTAGATAATACATACCTGACTTGTCCGCCATATTGGTGCCAAAATCAATGCAGTAAATTATGAAATAAAAGTGTATTTCTTATAAGTTTATGTACTAACTATTTTTCATAATTAAATATAACTTCCACATTTGCTATTTTATACTTATTTAAAATAATAAAACAAGAAAAATACGGTTCGTTAAGATTTTTGAGGTTAGAAAAAAATATATTAATTGCATAAGTACCTGTAAAAATTATAATCATTTCTCAAATAATTTGCACAGTTTGGGCCAAAACAACCACATTGATATTGAATGATTGAAGTGGCTCGAAAATGGTGGACGAGTCAGCTGTAAGTTATTTAGTAGCTATGCCATGACTTATGACAAAACAATTTTTTTAAATTACTGTAAATAAAGTACCAAACACTTTCCATTAAAATGATTTATAATAAATGTGCAACCACCTAATTCTGTCGATTTTATTTAATCAAAGATAACTGATAACTGCATTTTTTATGCTTTTATGAACTAGGTATGCATTCTGGCCAATCAAAGGGCCGAATTCATTTCCCTGTCGAAACCAATGCTATTTTCTTATATTTATAGAAGCAATGACTAATTGTGAATAAAACAGTATGTAAACCACGAAGGCATGCTTATTCCAGCCTCGCGCTCATAGCTCTGCGCTTGGCTGTAATGCATAGCATTTACCCATTTTCCAATTCGGTGTATAAATAAACACACTACGAAGTCATATTTGAAATTAATTCTAACATAACCAATAAAACATTGTCATTGATTTCTTGCTAGATCAAAATTGGGAATAATTTCGTATCATACATAAATGTCTGTTAGATACACATCTGATACCTCTAAAAATAAATACTGTAAATCATATATTTATTATACCTTCTACAGTAATGTAATGTTCTGTAAGAACAGAACAGTAACAGTGTTAAAAATACTGATCGTCTTCGTATTTAAGACAGTGATTATTAATTAACTTGTGCTATCGACTAGGAATCTCTTGTTAATACATATTGCTTTGTGAATTATATGCAATATCTTATACTTTATCAAGTCTTATATAATATATATAAATATATCTATTACTGATATCATACAAGTAAATAAATATATTCAACAACTCAACGGTTTGCTTTTCTTCTACCTCCCTTTATAGAAATGTTGACAAATTTAAACAAAAAAATCTGATGTGGCCAGCACATTACCTTCCGTCAGTTCCAGAGACAACTCAGCTATCTAAAGAGAGATTGGAAACTCAATGCTTTTGTATCGTCATAAAGTTCGCCATTTATCAACATATGCAACTAACTAAACGACGGTAACTAGATCTTTAAACTGTTGACCGTGTGTGTTTTAAATTTATTTTTTTAATATTTGAAAGAAAAAGAAAAACTCATATGTATTATGAACATTTGTTTAAAATATAAAGTGTACAAATTTTCAATTACAAAAGAACAATTAGTAGGTATGTAAATACAGGGTGTAAATGAAATAAGTGCATTAAATTTAACCAGTAATATAACTCGGCGAGAGCAACATTATTTCTTAATAACTTTTTCTCGAAATCGCATATTTTTTTAGCATTTTTACCACCCCGTAAATTGACGAGTCGTTCCAAATATTTTTGTGATAATTGAATGCAGTAGCACTAGCTATGAAAATTTTGTTTTAGCAATTGACAGTCCTGTCAATTGTTGCAATTAAATTTTGACATTAGTAATAAACTTGTTTATAAGGTAAAATTCTGTACACAGACATTGCAATTACTTACCTATGGTTTATTTATTTATTTTTTTACTCGTATCTGTACTACATTTTACTTGACATCATGGTTGACATAAAGACAGTGTCATGGAGTTGCCAACGCATTTACACGGAGCGTTTCCAAATCATCACCAAATCATTCTGTTCTTCATATTCGCACATTTGTTAATCTTGTACATCTTTATCACATCACAATACGGAGTGTCACATATGACAATTTAAAAAAAAGCAACAGTTATATCCATAACATGTGCAAAAAGTTGTGTTTTCAGCACATAACAGACTTCGATTTTGGGAATGGCTCATAATGTCCATTAATGAGACTGAATTTACTTGGGAAGGTGTATTTATTATGCACAATACACATTTCAACAGACGAAAATTCTGTAAAAATTTTCATTAAAAAATGTTTGAGCGGAACCAATAAATGGACGACTAATTATTGGTACTCATGTACCTCGTTTAAATGGACAAAAGTTTGTACTTACATTTTTTGAATAACGTATTTAAACTATTATGATTTGTCGACGATAAATAATCATCTCATAACCTAATAACTATGCTTTTTCTCTTCCTCTAGTTACCCCGTCCCTCCTTGTCTTCCTCTATTCACACTATTCACAGCCTGGTTTAATACAAAACTTTATAGTTTTGTTATCCAAAATTTAAATTTCTTTATTTTAAAAATTGTACTATTACGAATTAATTAATAATAAATGTTATTTTCGTTGATTCGTTTATTAATTACTGTGACTGCAAGTGTAACCGATAATCGAAAATTTTTGAGCTGTTTGTATCCCACTTGAATACGAAAGCTGCCATTTGTTCTCCATGGGCGCGCGCCGAAATATGCAGCAAATCTTTAAAGAATTTTAACTCAAAATCTAAAAGACTTAGAATAAAAAGTTATTAAGAAATATTGTTGCTTTCGTCGAGTTACATTACTGGTTAAATTTAATGCACTTATTTCATTTACACCCTGTATATTAATAACAGAGTTTAATAGTATTTATCCAGATAATTATTTTGAGGAATAGTGTTTTTTTTACAAATTCCACACCTCTTCGCGAGATTCAAGTCCTAATTTGTGTACTGTAATATCTTAAAGATGTGTTGAAGAGACGTACGCATTTCATATCGTGAAAAAAAAGAAGCGAAAATTGGGAGCTAAGGAATATCAACCTCCAACATCTTCATAGTTCTTCACATAACTCATTTAGTCGTAACTTTATGAACGATATTGTCAGCTTTTATGTACTACTGCAGATTTTTAGTTCTTTTTGCATTGGTTCCTTTCTTTTCTCATATAGAATTCTTCCGAAGAATTGCAAATGCTCAAGTTCATTTGATAAATGTTCAACAGGATATTTATTTGTTCTCCATGAAATTCTACAGAAACATATATAAGAAAAACTTACAAATTTTATTATATATAAAGTAATTAATGTTCATAAGATACCTTACGAGTTCTCTATATGTTTTAAACATATAAAAATTCAAATAATGCGGGATCAGAAATTATCTATGTCATGTCAGCTTATAAATTTTTCAGTTTGACGTTTAAATTTTCCATTATATTTTTTTGCATTGCCTTCTATGTTAAGTCTTCGTCATTTTTGTGATTTTGCTGCCCTCTGAAGAAATATGCAGGGAACTATTTTCCCCGTGCTCCATTTACCCCTCATCACCAAAAACTTTGTTACAAGGCCACCCATAAGTCTGTCCAATCTCTCTTTAGATAGTTGTCTCTGGTCAGTTTTATGTATTTTGTATAAATGTCATAAAGAAAGTTTCTTGCAAAAGATTATATTTCTTGTACATTACCTTAAGGCAGTTGTATGTACTTTATACAAATTCCATACAGAAAACAAAAGATCCTATATTTCCAGTAAAATTATAACACATACATACTGTCAACTGCACTTGACACTGACATCTTTCAATAAAAATTTTCTTAATAAAACAGCTGTTTCCAGAGATATAGCATGGCTGGCTAATATATAATATTTAATTTCTTTGTAATTTTTACCTTCCGTCACCTTTAGGTACGAGTACGTATTGTCTTTGGTCAAAAAATTCGGTGGTGAGTTTTTAATGAATAAGCACGTTTTAAGGCCCCTAGAATACGATTTTACTATTTTTACGATGATGTGTGTGTGTGTGTGCGTGCGTGCGCGTGTGTGTGTAACAAAATTTTCGTCTACGATAACTTCCATACTACAATTCCAAAAATTATAATTCTTTCGTATTCCTCTTCGTTGCATCCATATGAAGAGCTGATTAGATTTTGGTTATAATTGGTCAACCGGAAGTACCCTCATTTGAAGATTTTAACAGTTTTTCTGAAAAAACGATGTTAAATATCATTTTTCTGTTTTGGTTCTTTAATATGTACTTTATGAAACCCATTTGGATATCATAAAGTACTTCTTTATGACATCCAAATGAGTTTCATAAAGTACATATTAAACAACCGAAATTGATATTCCTGGACATGAATTAACGTACATTTTTTGAAAAAATGACCAAAATAAAAAAAATAGTATAAAATACATGTTTCATAAGACATTTCAGCGCACTTGTCCCCTTAGAAAACTCGCGGCAAGCCGCTCGTTTCTAAGAATGACGCGTGGGCTAAAATAATGTCTTATGAAACTTGTATCTTAATGTACTATTTTTCACATTTAATGTTAATATAAATATTAAAGAACATTGTATTCTATATACAATTTGACTGCATTTTATACTTCATATTAAATGGATATAGAATTATAAAATTATAAAGAAATTAAATTTCATAAATTAGCTAGCTATGCTAGAAACAGCTACTATATTAAGAAAATTCTGATTGAAAGATGTCAGTGTATCAATTGACATATTCGTAGTATATTTGTGTTATAATGTTACTCAAAATATTGGGTCTTTTTGCTCGAAACTTTCTGTATGGAATTTGTATAAAATACAACTGTCGAAAGTTATTGTACTTACAAGAAATTTAGAATCTTTTGCAAGGAACTTTCTGTATAGATTTTATCGAAAAGACATAGGCATTTACGAAAATTCTACCGGTAGATACCGCATCTACCGACTGTGTTCGAAAACACGAGTGGTAAAAAGTTACCGTGTTCGAAAATTGTACAATATCTACCAGGTCCATTTACCGGATTCATGAAGAATCTAATCTCAAAAAAAGGTAGTGATGCAAAGCGAAGTGGAAATGTGTTCAAAGTAGGATTCTGCTCAGTTTGTTAAATACATCAAATTTGTAACCTGTTTAAAATTTTCAATTTTTTTACCTCTCGCTAAGAGAGGTATTGTATTCATGTTAAAAATCGCATATCCAGATTTTAATGAATAAGCACGTTTTAAGGTCCCTAGAATCCGATTATAACATTTTTACGATGATGTCTGTATGTGTGTGTGGATGTGTGTGTGTGTGTGTGTGGATGTTGTATTCACTATATCTCAAATACTATAAGACTTAAGACATTTTTAACTACGGATTCCTCAATCTAGCAATAATGGGAAGAGTCTAGTCAGTTTTGGTAACAATTGGACAACCGGAAGTAGTAGTTACAAGAAAAAAATCATCTAAATATTATTTATCGAAAATTTATGTAAATACTTATATTAAAGAACGTTAAATTCTTTATTCGATAAATATAAATTCATTATTATATCTTTTATAGATTTAGAGATAAAGAAAGGCATATAAAATAGTTTGATGTAAAAAATCTCAGATCAAACTACTACAAGGCAAGAAATTCAAATGTTTGTAATTGTCACATAAATGTCACTGTCAAAAATATTTGTATGCCTCTGTCAAAAATATTTGTACATTATTATGAAGATTATGAAAATAAAAAAAAAAGTCAACAACGCAAAAGAATATATGTAAAAAAGAATATAAAAAGAATTTGCGAAAAAATGACGAATATAAAGAAAAAGAAAAGGAAAGCAGAAAAAGAAAATTTCAGGATATTGAATATAAAGAAAATGTATGTATTGTACATAATTTATTTTAAAATATCCCATAGATTTTGCAAATATATGTGAGAATTATTTTGTAGTGAGACATGAATATATGTATTTGTATTTAAAAATATTTTTCGTTTTATGCGTACAACCAGGTAAAATATCTGGCGAGAGGTTATGTGTTGTCCACATCAGATTTTTTTTATAGGTTATGGATCTACCACTGTTTACCCCTTGGGTTCATAAAATATCGATTCCAGTAGCTATAACCTGATAAACAACTGTTTACCGGTAACAGTTCACTGGTAGAATTTTCGTAGATGCGTCATATAACTTAAGGAAGGTAATGTGCTAGTTACACCGGATTTTTTTTATAGGTTGTGGATCTACCCTGTTTTCCACTTGCTTTCTTAAAATATCGATTCCGATAGCTATAATCAAATCCCAATTTGGACGTCGGATTCGAAATCCTTGGGGTCGAATTAAGGGGTTGCCATGTCTAACTCAAAAATTATTTTCCCGATCGAAATTGGAAAAGGTGGTGTTTTTTTGGCAAAAAAATCTTTTTGACTCCAATTTGTTTCAAATTTTGTATACGTTAACTAGGGGCAAAGGACTAATGGATAGCTAAATCTGAGCCCCTAGGGGTTGATGTTAAGGGAGTTATTGAAGTCTGAAGTGGGTTTTTGGAAATAACTGTCTAATAATGTTTTTCTGTTTGATTACAGGATCAAGAGCGGACCAAGGACCACTTAAGGACATCTCAGAATACATTATTAAATAATTAATTTAATTATAAAATTTAGTTAGTGTAGGATATATTCAAAAACATATTTTTTTTCAAATAACGTACGCCTTACCTACACCCATGAATTCCTTTTAGCTTATAATACAAATAAAATGTTTGTAATTGTTCTAATTGTGATTGTTATTTATTGTGTAGAGGGTGTACTATTATTAATTTTGTAACAATAATGTACTTGTAATTGTTGCAATAAATATTTATTTTTATTTTAAAAAATGTTTTATTTATTCTTTTACTGATAGGTATTTGTTCAAAACGTCATTGGCCCCTAAACTTTGTTGATTTTTTAAATATATCTTATTTTTATATTTTAAATACATGCCTACATATAATTCGACAATTTTCTAAAGCGTATATCCTTTAAAAAACTTTAAATTCCGAGTGCTCTTTTCATTTCTGTTATCCTGATACCACCAGAAATTTTCAACAAAATTCGACAAAAGTGGTGCTACTTCAAGGTAGCATCTATGCACCGAAAAAATGTTTATTGCGTGCATAGATGCTACCTGAAAGTAGCACCACTTTTGTCGAATTTTGTTGAAAATTTCTGGTGGTATCAGGATAACAGAAATGAAAAGAGCACTCGGAATGCTTCTTTTTTGAAGCAGCCATGCACGCAATAAAAATTTTTTCGGTGCATAGATGCTACCTTGAAGTAGCATCTATGCACGCAATAAATGTTTTTTCGGTGCATAGATGCTACTTTTATGCACGACTAACTGAGTTTAAATTCCCAATAGGTATACGCATTAAGTGGTATCTATGAACGATTTGCAGAATTTAAGAAGAAGCATCCATGCACTATTTATTGGTTTTAAATTCTCAATAGGTATACGCCTTAAGTAGCATCTATGCAATTCGAGTTTAAAAAGTTAGCATTTATGTACGATTCACTGAATAAAAAAGGGTGTCCATCATTTTTATACATTAATGAAAACGAATAAAATAAAAATTGCTATTTCTGGTTGCCTATATTTTAGGGGCAGTGCTTTCCGACAGGTGCTGCCCCATGTTGATTGTTTTAAAAACTATATACGTATTACCTTCACTACTCTATTAGAAATACTTACGTGTGTTTGAGGGGTGAATTGAAAAATAAAATATTTAAAATATTAAAATCAATTTTAAAGTTTATTAGCAATATATAATTACATATATATTTAAAAAATATATACACATACATTAACATTTTATTACAATTTTGCAATATTTAATATTTCTCTTATACTGCCTTTGGGGTCCTTTCAGTTCACAACGTTGACAATCTGCACAGAAAAATATATAAAAATTAGATTATTAAACATATAAAATTACTAAATAGGAGGGTAAACAAAAAGGGGTTGATATTGTTATTGTTGTGAAGAAACAAATAGAAATATTTAAATATTTAATAATATAACACACATAATATAAAAAATAATCTTACAGGATACTAGAGAAAATATGCAACAATATGGAACGCCGTTTGACTTTTTATTCAACATGATATTCATATTTCTAATTGTTAATAGGACGTCGAACCATATTTTTAAATATTTATATTTTAATATGTTTCTTATATTTTTCACGTTTTAAATATATCACAAACATATTTTTAAATAAATAAAAATATCATTGGGATTCATTTAATTTATTTAAAATGTTCTGAAGCATATTTGTAAATCAAATATAAACTAGCGAACAATTAAAAATAAGGTTGAATTTCCAATATGTATTTGAAAATATGGTTAGTGTGCTCGTGATTTATCTTTTTAAAAACATATTTTTAATTCACATTGGAAACTCAGTTTTATTTGAATTAAAAATTTGTTTGTGAAATTTTTAATTCTCTGTCGCTCTCGTACTCATAGCGTTATATGGGAGAAATAGAAAGAGACAGAGAATTAAGAATATGTATCAGTAAGTTTGTAACCATATTTCTAATTCGAAACATATTTGAAATTCAAACATATTTTTAAATGAGGATTTAAAATTATGTTTCGAGTTCTAAAATGTATTTAAAAAAATGTTTTATTTAATTTTTAAACGATTTAAATGCAGTTTGCTATTTAAAAATATGTTATAAAAACCATTTTTAATATGTATAGCACTGTACAAAACATTTAATTTTTGTAAAAGGAGGTGACTTAAAAATATGTTTAAGATATCTATTGCTTCTCGAATCGCAAACATATTTACAATGGTTCAGAATAAACTTAACCATATTTTTAAATAATTATTTGAAAATATGGTTGAATTTATTTTGTATCATTGTAAATATGTTTGCGATTCGAGAAGCATTAGAAATCTTAAACATATTTTTAAGCCACTTCGTTTTACAAAAATTACAAATTAAATGTTTTATACAGTGCTATTACATATTAAAAATGGTTTAAAATTTTTATAACATATTTTTAAATAGCAAACTGCATTTAAATCGTTTAAAAATTAAATAAAACATTTTTTTAAATACATTTTAGAACTCGAAACATAATTTTAAATGCTCATTTAAAAATATGTTTGAATTTCAAATATGTTTCGAATTAGAAATATGGTTACAAACTTACTGATACATATTCTTAATTCTCTGTCTCTTTCTATTTCTCCCATATAACGCTATGAGTACGAGAGAGACAGAGAATTAAAAATATCACAAACAAATTTTTAATTCAAATAAAACTGAGTTTCCAATGTGAATTAAAAATATGTTTTTAAAAAGATAAATCACGAGCACACTAACCATATTTTCAAAAAAATACATATTGGAAATTCAACCTTATTTTTAATTGTTCGCGGGTTTATATTTGATTTACACATATGCTTGAGAACATTTTAAATACATTAAATGAATCCCAATGATATTTTTATTTATTTAAAAATATGTTTGTGATATATTTAAAACGTGAAAAATATAAGAAACATATTAAATTATAAATATTTAAAAATATGGTTCGACGTCCTATTAACAATTAGAAATATGAATATCATGTTGAATAAAAAGTCAAACGGCGTTCCATACAACAATGAAAGATAATTTAGAAACTTATACAGGCTGAAACAGTTAAACGAGTTACCTGAAATAATTTCTATATTATTAAAGATACAATAAAATGCTATAAGACAATTTTATAGAAGACTAAGGGGGACATTCGATTAGAGAAGAAAATATTTTTTATAATAAGTGGTTCTCAAGTTACAATACAAAGTTAAATTTTCTTAAATGGGATGATATATATGTTTTAGGCTTATTCGATAGATTTTTTCTGAATTCAACCATGTGATTATTTTATATCCTTACATAACAAAACTATTGAGAAAAATTAAATAGAAATTTAAGTAAATGGGATTTTCATAGTTATTTTTCAGTAGGCTATGTATGAAAAACAATTGACCTTAAATTAAAATGAAACAAATATTTGTTAATAACGTTATAAACAGTGTTCTATTTGATTTATATCCTAAATAATTCAAATTGACAAATATAAGTTTTTGGGTTTTATACATAGCCTATTGAAAAATGACTACAAAATATAATTTATTTAAACTTCAATTGAATATTTTTCAATATTTTTGTTATGTAAAGATATAAAGTGATTATACGGTTGAATTAAAAAAAAAATACTTTATCGAATGGGCCTAAAAATATATATACCATCCCATTAATCCCATTTAAAAAATAACTTTATGTTGAAAGACGACTATTCAAGGTCATTTGTGAGCCGTCTGATATATTCCTTGCAGATAACTTCATTGCATTTTGTATGCATAGGCGTGCAACATAAAATATTTATGGACACATTTTAACTGAATAAATAAAAGTAATTTATTTGAAAATTTCTTTCTAAATAATGCCTTTCTGAAAGATTTATGTATTTCACTTATGTTTTTGCAAAATTCAAAAACAGACTTAACTATAAACCAATTAATAATAATTTGATTTAAACGTCAACGCCACTGGGTAAAAATTAGCACAGAGGGCAGTGTAGTAGATAATTAGGTATATGTAAATCTACGACATACGTCATTATTATTTATAGTGTGTTAGAAAGTAATGCCGCTATTTACGTATATCTGTCACACCACATAAATTAAATAGACATAGGTCAAATAATCTGTCTCTTTCTAATACAAAATGTTGCTAAGCTACTGCTATAAAATGCTGTATTTTTCTTCGAACAAATGACCTTGAATAGTCATCTTTCGTGAATAATAGTATATATATATATATATATATATATATATATATATATATATATATATATATATATATATATATATATATATATATATATATACAGGGTGATTCATCGGTCTGTCCTCTCTTTATAACTCTTTTATTATAAGTCAGATAGAAAAACTCTTCAAATATAATTTATATGATATAGTAGTATCTATCTACGTACCATATCCATTTGTATACAGGGTGCTCCATTTAAGCGCAACAATATGTAACTTTATATTTTTTAATGGAACACCCTATATTTATTTATTTATTTTGATAGTAAATTAGATTCCCTTTAAAAAAGCATTAAGTAATAAGGGGTCTAAAATTATAAATTAAGAAGTTATTTATCCTTCTTCGTTGAATGATATGTTTCTATCATGTTATTATTAACAAAGTAAGCTATGGATAATTTGATCAATTGTTTCGAATTTAAATAAACAAGTTGTCCAAATACTCTTAGCTTATCATTGTTGATGTTGATGTGAAAATGAATAACACAAATTTTAGTAAAGATGAGATGGTTAATATAATATTTATAATAGAAAAATCTATTGAAGTTGAAGGAAAAGTTTTCGAGCATTTATTATAATTTTGCATTATTTAGTCTGTCACTAAATTTTAATAGCTTCTTTGGAATTAGTGAAATGTTTAAAATAAGTATTATTAAAATAGGATCAAATTTTTGTATTATATTATGGTTTTTTCCACTCTGAACTACTATTTTTTTGAACGTAAATAACTTCTTAATTTATAATTTTAGACCCCTTATTACATAATACTTTTTTAAAGGGAATTTAATTTACTATCAAAATAAATAAATAAATATAGGGTGTTCCATTAAGAAATATAAAGTTACATATTGTTGCGCTTAAACGGAGCACCCTGTATACAAATTCATATGGTACCTAGATAGACAATAATATATCACATAAATTATATTTGAAGAGTTTTTCTATCTGACTTAAAATAAAAGAGTTATAAAGAGAGGACAGACCGATGAATCACCCTGTATATATATAATTGTATCTAGGTTTTTGCTACAGGAAAAAATACTGCATCCGAATATGCTAATGTTTATAATTTTCCAATATCCGGAACCGTAAAAATAGTCGAAAACAATAAGAACATTTTTGCAAAAACAATGATGCCATGGAACAAAAGCGCAAACATCTGTCACTATTTAAAGAAATCTTAAATTTCGTGCTTGTTAAATTACATTGTTGTAATCAACTATACATTGTGTATTATTTGTTATTAATTACTTTGCATATTTATTCTAAATATGTATTTAGCATCTTCAGGAGCAAGGGGGTGGTACTGTCTTAAACAAGGTTACCCGACGTGTCAACCACGCTAAAGGTCGAGTTTAAGCAACATTAATTCCCGCATTTTAGCTCCTGTCCCTGAGTTTTACAGACGTAAATACAGGGAAACTTTAGAAATATGGAAACATCCTAATAACATCAATCGGGATGATGGTTATTTCTTGAGCCACACGTGGAAACCGGTGATTCTCGGAACACGACACGCCCAATCTACCATTACGAACTCGATTCCCATTGGTCCTCATTAGCTTTGCTCATCTACCGTATCGTTAGATTAGTATACAGGGTGTAAATGAAATAAGTGCATTAAATTTAACCAGTAATGTAACTCGATGAGAGGAACAATATTTCTTAATAACTTTTTTTTCTAAGTCTTTTAGATTTTGAGTTAAAATTCTTTAAAGATTTGCTGCATATTTCGTTACCCGCTCATGGAGAACAAATGACTGTTGCCGTGTTCAAGTGGGATACAATCAGCTCAAAAATTGTCGGTTATCGGTTACACTTACAGTCACAGTAATTAATAAACGAATCAAGGGAAATAACATTATTATTAATTAATACGTAAGAGTACAATTTTTAAAATAAATAAATTTAAATTTTGGATAACAAAATTATAAAGTTGTGTTTTGAACCAGGGTTTTAATTACCTTTGAATAGTGTGAATAGAGGAAGACAAGGAGAGACGAGGAGCAAAAGCATAGTTGTTAGGTTATGAGATGATTATTTATCGTCGAGAAATCATAATAGTTTAAATAAGTTATTCAAAAAATGTAAGTACAAACTTTTGTCCATTTAAAAGAGGTACATGAGTATCAATAATTAGTCGTCCATTTATTGTTCCCGCCCAAAACATTTTTTAATGAAAATTTTTACAGCATTTTCGTCTGTCAAGATGTGTATTGTGCATAATAAATACACCTTCCCAAGTAAATTCAGTCTCACGAATGAACATTATGAGCCATTCCCAAAATTGAAGTCTGTTATGTGCTGAAAACATTGAACTTTTTGCACATGGTATGGATATAACTGTTGCTTTTTTAAAAATTGTCATGTGACACTCCGTATTGTGATGTGATAAAGATGTACAAGATTAACAAATGTGCGAATATTAAGAACAGAATGATTTGGTGATGATTTGGAAACGCTCCATGTAAATGCGTTGGCAACTCCATGACACTGTCTTTATGAGAACCGTGATGTCAAGTAACATGTAGTACAGATACGAGTAAAAAATAAATAAATAAACCATAGGTAAGTAATTACAATGTCTGTGTACTCGCATTTTGACAGAATTTTACCTTATAAACAAGTTTATTACTAATGTCAAAATTTAATTGCAACAATTGACAGGACTGTCAATTGCTAAAACAAAATTTTTCATAGCTATTGCTGCTGCATTCAATTATTACAAAAATATTTGGAACGACTCGTCAATTTACGGGGTGGTAAAAATGCTAAAAAAATATGCGATTTCGAGAAAAAGTTATTAAGAAATATTGTTGCTCTCGATGAGTTATACTATTGGTCAAATTTAATGCACTTATTTCATTTACACCCTGTATAACTGTCTTCTCGGCCTTTCTTCGTCACCTTGTAAACTGAGTCTCCCCCTCTTGTTGCTTAAACTCGGCCTCTAGCGTGGTTGACACGTCGGGTAACCTTGTTTAAGACAGTACTTCAGGAGCAAGGGGGATCCCTTGCTCCTGAAGATGCCCCATACGACTGCGGGCGAAACGTTGAGCTCTGACTCAAAATATGACACAGTCCATTCCCGGAAAACGAATATTTCTCATGACTCAGACTCTGGAAGCCTACGCAATTATTTCTAAATAAATATTTATTTTCAGATAAACTTTTATTTACAGAATAAAGATGCAAAATAATTAATAATAAATAATATGATAATTGATTTGGTCACAAACGTTTTAGTTTTATAACTAAACCATGTGTCATAAAATGTTATTAGATTTGTTAACAAATTTAGTAACATTTATGAGCAGAATTATATCAAATGAATCTTAAACGACATTTGTGTTTAAAAATTCTGTTCATAATTATTTCGGCATATGAACGTATGTATTACCTACATTTACCTTCTTAATCATAATACGTTGAAGGCCCGGTATTTTCTTTCATCTCTGGTTAAATAGCCTGTTAATATTTTAACAGAAAAACACAACATCGATAAATTGTAAATTTACACGTGTTTTACCAGAGATGAAAATACCGGGCCTAAGATTGTTTTTTTTTGCAAAATATGTGATGTAATAATAAAATAAATAAACTCACCAGTTTGATGCAATGGATGCACAAGTATTTGGTATCAAAGCTTCAAGATAACATCTTGAAAATTTATAATTTTATCAAGGAAATTTCTGCGAAAGTTTTGCTACATCGAGAGACGAAAACCAACGATGGATGGCTCCAACGACAATTTTCAGGTGGTTTTTACATCTTCAAATCTGTAACAAACAAAATATAAACTTTGAGAAGAATGTTACAACATTATATGAGCCGGATTCACATTTTTTACCTCCCGTCTTACCATAGGAAAGGGAGGTAATGTTATCGGCCCAAAAATTCGATGGTGAGTTTTCAGTAAATAAGCACGAATTAGGGTCCCCACAACACGTTTTTACTATTTTTACGATGATGTGTGTGTGACGATTTTTTCCTTCACAATAACTCTTATAACAAACTTCCGAAAATTTCTTTTTTCCGTATTTAAGCTCTCAACATTCATATAAAGAGTTGATTAGATTTTGGGTAAAATTGAACAACCGGAAGTGATACTTTTCAATTTTAGTATTTAAGACTTTCATATCAAGGAGAATAACATATTAGGTTTTGGCTAAAATTAATAAACCGGAAGTGATACTTTACTTGAAGCTCTGAATAAATTTTTGTGAAAAATATTTTATGGTATATACCAAAATTTTTCTAATTTGGTATTTAAAACTTTTATGTTAATAAGAAAGACATTATATTTTTTCTACAATTGATAAACCGGAAGTGATACTTTATTTGAAGTTCTGAACATATTTTCGTGAAAAATATATTGATACAATCCAAAACTTTTCAAAATTGGTAGTAGTACTTTACAGAAAGCTATAAACAGATTTTCTTGAAAAATATATTTTTTGTGCAACCGGACGCGAAATAAGCATTTCGCAGCCGCAATACAGGCCGCGAAATTGGATTTCGCGACCGTTGTTATGGTAACGGCTGCGAAATTAGCTAAACAATCACTTTAACACTTGAGAATTGCATGGTTTTGTTTATCAAATGTCAATCCCATAGCCACCTTGAAGGCTAACTTTCTATTTACAATGAAACTGTTTAAAATTAATAAAATTTGTAATTATATATTTTTTACGGTTGCACAAAAAATATTGTGTACACCTTGTCCGCGAAATCCTTTAGCGCCCTCGAGATTGTCTTGCCTCGGCCGCAAGCGGCCTCGGCGACAATTTTTTTCTCGGTACGCTAAAGAGTGATTTCGCGGCCTTGATATACAAATAACTAAAAACATAATCCAACACATCAAATTTGGCATTTAAAACTCGATTTTGACTATACTTATATGATAAACCGGAAGTGGTACTTAATTTGGAGTTCTTAACAGATTTTGGAGGAAAAACATAATAAAATATAATCCAAAATTTCGTATTACAGATTTTTCTATTTATAAGAACGAGAAATTAGATTTTGTTTACAAACGATTAATTGGAAGTGATACTTTACTTAAAGCGTATTGCTATTTTAAACATGGAATTAATGGGACGTTATGTGTTGGCCACATCAGATTTTTTAAAAGTATTTTAAATTATAGTTTATGCAATATTTTTCATAGTAATATAAAAAATTATATTTTTTGTTATTTTCGTAAACAATTAAATAAAAAAATCTGATGTAGCCAGCACATAACCTCTCGCCAGGTATATTACCTGGTTGTAAGCATAAAACGAAACATATTTCTAAATACAAATACATATATTCATGTCTCTGCAAAATAATTCTCACATATATTTGCAAAATCTGTTGGATATCCTGAAATTTTCTTTTTCTACTGTCTTTTTCTTTATATTTGACATTTTTTTCAAATTCCTTTTATATTCTTTTTTACGTATATTCTTTTGCGTTGACTTTTTATTTTCATAATCTTCATAATGATGTACAAATATTTTTGACAATGGCATACAAATATTTTTGACAGTGACATTTATGTGTCAATTACAAACATTTGAATTTCTTGCCTTGAAGTAGTTTGATCTGAGAATTTTTACATCAAATTATTTTATATGCATTTCTTTATCTCTAATTCTATAGAAGATATAATAATGAATTTATATTTATCGAATAAAGAATTTAACGTTCTTTAATATAAGTATTTACATAAATTTTCTATAAATAATATTTAGATGATTTTGTTGTGCAATTGTAACCAAAACTTAATCAACTCTTCCCATTATTGTTACATTGAGGAATCCGTAGTTTAAAATATCTTAAGTCTTATGCTGGATTTATACAGAACTTTTACGGTACATTTTCGTAAAAAGTATACTAATGCTTTGTCGATACAAGTAAAGTGTCCCTACATCAGATTTGTATTTATCAAGTTCGTTAGTTTATTTGCGATGCACTATATTTCATATATATTTCCATTCAATATATTACTCCAAACTTTGACACATGACACATGTCACTTATGTCAGTCAAAGTCACACAAGACAGACTATTCGTAATGTAGTATTTTTTATATTTATTTCTATTTAATTTATTAATCCCAACTTTGACAAAATTAGCCACACATAAACAGAATATAGCGCAGAGCAGTAGTAATTTTCGTAATATCGCAACGTACCGTAACGTGCCGTAACGTAGAAAGATAAAAGTTGGCGATCTTTGGGATTTTGACACGTTACGGCACGGTACGTCACGTTACGGCTTACGTCTGTATAAATTATCACATATGTATGCATTGATTTATTCTTTACGTTACGTTACGGCACAATACGTTACGTTACGGCTTACGCTGTATAAATCCAGCATTATACTCCCCCACTCCTGTTACGTCGGAGCACAGTAGGAAGACAGTTTGCGTTATATACATATATATATATATATATATATATATATATATATATATATATATATATATATATATATATATATATATAATATATTTAAAAGTTGGCGATACTTTGTCACATGTTAAACTGTATGTGCTCTGACGTCACATTTTGTTTCAGATCACGTAACTTTTTCAAAATATTACACAAATTTCAATAATTAATCTAATGGATATTTCGTGATATTTTCAACTTTGAAGCTCTTTAAAGAACAATATCTTTTAAAATTTAATACTTAGAATACATATAAAAATTCTTGCAACAGCCCAATTATTTGCAAAACACGTATTGTATTCTTTATCTACATTTTTATAATTTTTGATAATAATACGATATCTGCATGCATTTATTTATCTTGCAATTCATAATTATAATCATAATTAGAGATATTATAACCTTCCTAAAAAATTATTTAGAAATTATCAAAAAATAGAAATATTTTATATTATCTTTTGACATGTATTTTTTTAATAATCATAATATTACCTACGTTTGTTCTATTGTATTTTTATAGTAATTTTATCTTAATTGTAGTTTTTAGTATATTTTAAAGTACCAGATTAAATGAATATTTAGTAAATAATTACACAAGTACCTACATACTTATCTTATTTTCAAGTATAATTTTATAAAAAAATCCATTTTAAAAAATCTTGCAGCTTATATGCTTTATCTTGGTTACACATTTAATTTTAACATTTTTCAATGAATGTAAATTTTTTTCACTAAAATAATAGCATAATTCATATGCTAATGTTTTTGCTAAATATTGCGCGAATATTCATTTGATATTGTACTCATATACGCGGTGCTACGAAAAATGATAAAAAAATAATGTTGTGTATTTGATTAGTTATTTGTATACAAAGGCACTAGAGTATAATTTCTTATAAATAATAAAAAATACTTTATGCAGAGGTATACATAATATTTTTTCCGAAATCGTTAAACAATTAAATTAATTTAAAGTTTTACTTTACCTACTATTTTGGCTAACTTTGCGGAGTGATATCGCGTAAATTAATGTCGATTTCGGAAAAAAAATTATGTACAAATAAAAATGAAAATATATTGCCCAATATATATCTCATACATAAAAGATTAAATCAAATTTGGAACTATGAGTATTATCTTCTACATATTTGAATCTCCCAGTATAATTACAAAATTCTATTTATTAACATAAGTAGATAAAAAAATAGACTTTTTTGAAAAATGGAAATTATCTATTCTTATCAAAAATGAGATTTACGAAGATGATTAGTTGCAATATAAAAGAAGCTTCAAGGATTGAAAAACCTAAACAACAAAATGATTCGATTTGTTGCCTTATTGTCGTGCGTCGTTTTGGTCCTCGGTAAGTTTAAATATTTTCTTTTGAATTTTACCAGTGAGTATAAAGTATATAGGTATATAATAATTTATTCATATGAATTTTTCGCAAGAAGAACTATCAATACCTAATAGCACAAATATTAATAATAAACAGTTTTATTTATTGACTAATCCAAACTACTGTCCATTATTGTAATTGTTTCTTAATAAAAACACAATTTTCATAATATACTTGATTTAATTTAAATAAATTTAGACAAAAATGGTGGAACAACTACGAAATTATTGGTTTTAGGCATAGGATACCCTTAATAACATAGAAAGATAACATAAAAAGAAATCCAACTAAATAATAAAATATAGGATGTTCCATTTGAAAATGACGAGTTATAGTCATTTGAAATTGAGTAAATTTGATTGGCTTTATTGGACAGCCTATGTAATTATATATATGAGAACATAGAGCATAGTTATAGTTGTACCAAATATAGTTTATAATCCTTCAAATTCGTTTCATAATATTTTAGTTTTCTTTTTATATTTATAAACAGCGAAATCACAAAAATATATTAAGTTTGTTAGTAGTTAGAAATAAATTTATTTATAATAACTGTTCAGTATATAATTTCAAACTTTAATTTCAATTTATTATAACTCTGATAAACATTAACAAGGTAACCACTGCATTGCAACTGGTTATATTTTTTCAGTAACCACGACCATTACCGCGGTTATCACTGGTTCATTTTGGGAATACTAAATATTAGTTAATAGGGGACACACACACACATACAGACATCATCGTCTAAATAGTAAAATCGTATTCTAGGGACCTTAAAACGTGTTTATTCATTAAAAATACACCACCGAATTTTTTGACCAAAGACAATACCTTCCTTACTTAAAGGTGACGGAAGGTAAAAAATGGTGGAATCCCCTATTATTATGCAAGTAGTATTTTTTAAATAATTAATTTGCATTTTATCGTAGCTGGAGTTAAGGATCCCCTTAATGACAGGGTAATTGGTGGCCAACCAGCAGCTGTTGGCCAGTTCCCTTACCAAGCTTCCATGCGTTGGAGAACTGGAGGACACACCTGTGGAGGATCCATTCTCACTTCTCGTCACATCCTCACTGCTGCTCATTGCGTCTACCAGTAAGCCCTATTTTACACTTCTTTTTTTTACCTCCCACTACCCTTAGTAAGAGAGGTATAGGGATCGTGCTAAAAATTGCATATCGAGATTTTGGTAAATGACCACGTTTGAAGGTCCCTAGAATCCAATTTAAACATTTTCACCATGATGTCTGTGTGTATGTGTCCATTAGATTTTGGTGAAAATCGGATAACCGGAAATTATTATAATTTTTCTTCGAAAAACACCTTTACATGTTATTTTTTCGAGATTAATGTTATTATAATTTAAATCCCAGAGCCTACGCTTTAAACAAATAAAACACAGTTATTCAAATGTAACTGACAGATAAATGTCACTATCAAAGAACTAATCATTTCAAAATAATATTGTGTTTTAAAAAGAAAAAATCTGATGTGGACACCACACGACTTCCTTGTACACAAGACCAATATGAAGTATAGACCGAAATATAAAATTGCACGTATTTGACGTAATTTGACATTAGCATCTATTTTTTTATTTTTTTGTTATTTTTTGTCCTAATCCATAGCAAGCTTCATTACAAAAACCAAAAATTATATAAGTTTTAAATATACATATCTCGCTTATACAAAGGGCTAATTTAATAATACTTGATGTGCTAGACACAGAATTTAATTCTGTAAAACAATTATTTGAAGCATTTATTTCTAAAATCAAAATGAAACCATTTTATTGAAGAAAAACTGTTAACAACTTCAGGTAATATATCACTTTCGGTTAGCCTGTTTTAACCAAAATCCACTATGTTATTCCAATTGACATAAAAGTCTTATATACCAAATTTGAAAAGTGTATTATATTTTAAGATAGTTTTTCATTAAAATCTATTATAGGCTTCAAATAAAGTACCATTTCTAGAAATTATGTAATGATCAAAACGGGAGGTGCACAACTAGATGTTATAGCAGTCCTAAATACAAAATTTCAACTTTCTACGGCTTACCGTTTTTGAGTTATGCGAGATACATGCACACGTATGCACGTACGCACGTACGTACGTACAAACGTCACGACGAAATTAGTCAAAATGGATTCAGGGATGGTCAAAATGGATATTTCCGTTGAAATCTAAAAACCGAAATTTTTCGCGATTACTTCGTACAAGGGAGTAAAAAGTAAATAGAACAATAGAAAAGGAATTTAATACAGTTCCCAGCATAAGTAAATATGTAGGTATGTATTTAGATTAATAAAAATTAACGATTCACAAAAATGTTTGAGCTAATCCTCATTTTTGGATTAGTGAATTCTATTCTATCCCGGTATTTAAAATTTAATCTTCATTTTATTATAGCTCCAGTGGCTCAATGGTTAGAGCAACGCCTCATGTCATGAGTGCCCTCGGGGCTCTGGGTTCGAATCCAACTAAGGCATGGATGTGTGTGTGTGTGTGAATGTGAATCCACTCTGTAATTGGGATTTAGTCCTATTGAGGGGTTCAAAGAAAAGGTACTTACTTGGATTAGATTAGAAATAAACTGTCAAAATTAGAGTAAAATTCACTAATCCAAAATTAAGGATTAAGGCTGTAAATGGTGCGAGGTATTGTGTTGGGCACACCAGATTTTTTCATGTATAATATAAGTGGTAAATTTTTGCCGGAAAAATTTTCAGATTGTTACGTGAGCCGGTTGCCTAGCAATTTATTGAGTGGCATTGACAAAAAAATTACGAGTTGTCAAACGAGTAATTTTTGATCAATGTCACGAAATAAATTGGCAACAGGCTCGAGTAAAGCAATCGGAAAATTTTTCTAGGATAAAATTTAACCACGAATGGTATTCGGATGACTATTTCCAAAATAAAAATCAGGTAATCATTTATATAATTTCTTTCTTGACAAAAATCTTGTAAATATTTATTGTGTTTCGAGGTATTATGTTTCAGTTTGTTTTTTTAACGTTTTAAATATACTCATGTCCAAATCGACTCGTTTTTAATAAAAACTGATAACACTGAAAATATACAGACTTTGACAGGTATGTAAAAAATATGTTTTTAAATGTCAAAATTTTTTCGCTTATCAAAACTCACTTGTAAAAATACGACATCTTATTGGCTTAAAGGATGCGAAAAAACTTTTGTGACGGTGTTTTGTCGAAATGAAACTTGGTAACTCGGTAAAATCCTGAATTTGGATTGGTTTATATATTTATGAGTGAAATAGTCAATTTTAAATCTATCATCTTTCTGTAGACATTACGTCAGCGAATTCATCGTAGTAGTCGGCGCCACCCTCCTTTCATCCGGTGGCCAGGCCTACGAACTAGAAACCGCTGTCTATCACAGTGGCTACAATCCAGAAAACCAGGAACACGACATCGCTATATTAAAAACATTGTCTGATATCGTCTTCAATGATTTGGTACAACCTATTCCTCTGCAGACAACAGGCGTACCTGATGGGGCCCCAATGGTTCTTAGCGGATGGGGGCTGACCACCTGGCCGGGCACGGGGGCCCCTGATAACTTACAGTGGGCTGATTTGATTCATTTGAATATCAATCAATGTATGCAAAATATGCAGCCGAGTCAAATTTTCCCTACTCAAATTTGTACATTCACTAGGCCAGGGCAAGGGGCGTGTCACGGAGATTCAGGTGGACCGTTAGTGTATGCGGGCAATTTGGCTGGTGTTGTTTCATGGGGTATGCCTTGTGCTCTTGGGTACCCAGATATTTTCACAAGCGTCGAGTTTTACGTACCTTGGATTACTGGTTTTATTAATATGCAAATTGTAAAATAAATAAATTTATTATTATTTATTACTGTTGTATGATTTTTATGTTCCCAAACCATTATCCAGAAAACGGATTCATTGAGTTCTGATTTATGGTGCTATTCTGTACCGTTCTATAAGCTCTATAGCCTCTGTATGTAACCAACGTTACAGGATGCAAGCAAATTGCTATTCTGTAACCAAGTTACAGTACTGTAAGCGCTAGTTATAGAAATTTCTATAAATTTTACAGCGCCAAAATCTTGACTGTAAAGTATTTACAGAGCATATTGAAACGTCAAAAATATATTTTAAACGTCAAATATATATTTTATATAAAAAATTTAAACAAATATGGAAATTAATAGCAAAAGTTAACAATTTTTATTATATCTTATTAAATGAAAAACGTAGAAGGTAATTACTTCCTACCAATTCTTATAGAAATATTTTTAGCATTAAAATAGAGAAGATTTTTCCAGACTTATCAAAATCCATTCAGATCAGTGTACCAGATAATGAATCACATTACTAATTAAGAAATGTTTTTAACAAACTCATTGTAAAACTTTAATTAAAGTGCCTTTTTTCTTTAATATATAAAGTTGAATAATTTTAAATAGCTATACTTAAGAATTTGTCATAATTATTGATTCAAAGCTAAGGCAAGGGCAGTTTCCGCCAGTCAAGATAATTTGAAGAAAACCCTACCTATTTGTACGAGTACAAATTAATGGTAGAGAACTGTTCACAGTTTCATAGAATAATTGAAACAGTCATTAAATGATGATTGCATAATTAATATTAATAGATCACACTAGCGAGGAGAAAATATTACAAAAATTAAAACACGGGAGATAAAAAAAATCATTAACAATGACAAGCATTGATTACAACAATGACAGAAATTGATTACCTGCAAATATCAAAACATAACGTATTTTGATTCAATAATTATATATTTCATTTAATCATAAACCTATATATTACATATGTGTAAATCTGATGTATTTATAGAAATTAATAATAATGAAAAAATCGTGATGGAATCTATTGCTTATTCTACTACATAAATATATTATGGAATATGTATCTTTGAACCAACATACCTATCATTTTATAGTGTATTATTTATATAACAATCGTTTCTATTTCATATTTTTTAGAATGCCTACAAAGTTACTGTCAAATATACTGTAGCATATTTGACAGCTAGACAGGAATGAAGTTAGGCATTCTATAAGAATAACTCTGTAGCGAGACTTGTTATAGACGGAGTTACAAAATAGTTAATTTTACTACTCTGTAAGCTGTCGTCTTACAGAGCTCTATAGCTTACAGAGTCTACAGAGTTACAGTCTTACAGAGCAAAGTTACAGAATAGCACCATTAGTATTCTATGATTTCATGCATGCAACATGGTTTCATTAAAGGCAGATCAACTGTAACTAATTTTACGGAACACACAGTCAATACATTTCGCAAGTAGACGTTGTTTCCACTGATTTTGCGAAAGCATTTGAGACTGTGAATCATGAAGTGTTGCTATACAGACTGTCTCACAACTCGCGCCCCAGAGCGAATGAGGAAACACGAGACTGCACTCGGATGTGTAATTTCGAAGAAAAAAAATCTAGCTTAAAAGATATTCGAGAAAAGAAGTCTTAAAATTGACTAATCAGAGACCTACACATTTAACGTGTGTTTGCCGTAATTTTACGTTACTAGGGTTTTATACAAATAAAATCTTCTTTAAAATGTGTGGGCGACTGTAGTTTTCGAAAAATGTCAGTGTCAAATTAAATTTGACAAGGTGAATAAAAAAGGCAAATTCTTACCCTGTATTCAGCCGCTGATTACTTAGAAATGATTATAATTTTCGGAGAATGTGGATGTAACGCCAGAGAGGCAGCACGAGTTTATTCGGAATGTTGCACTGTACGATATAAATGATGATCTCGGATGACATCTTCGCTAACCTAAATTTGTTGACAGTGAAAAGTCAACTCTAAAGTGTTAAAATTACATCAAACAAATTTTGTAACTCACTAGTAGTATTTTTAAAACCTAGCAACCAGTTTTATTTTGTAATAATATCATCACACCTCAAGATATCCTTCCGGGATTGATGTATTAAAAAGTCTTGTAACTCCGTTATGCAAGCAGCCGCAAATTATTTTCTTCTATTTGTTGGCAACCTATTGTCGTCGACAAGTGTCACTTTCGTCTGGGGCGCGAGTTGTGAGATACATAAGCTTCAGCATCAGTGTGACTTTTCTCCTAATCTTCTTAATTTGTTGCGCTCATATATTACAAATCGCAAGCAGTTTGTTCGGTGTAATGGCATTAATCTAATCATTTTATTCCAACATCTGCTGTACCACAAGGGTCAAATTTAGAGCCACTCCTTTTTGTTTTATTCATAAATGATATTACTGAGTGCTTGGAATATTCAGAATCACTGCTATATGCTGATGATTTAATTTTTTTTAAAGTCATTGATTCAGTTTCTTATTGCCATCAGCTTCAGAAGGATATTGATAACCTTTTAGCTTGGTGCTCATCCTCATGTCTTTTCTTGGGAGTTATATTTGATCCCAGATTACATTTCGGTCTTCATTATGATTATTTAGTGAATAGAAATTCACGTAACTTCACTAATATCACAACTCTCAACTCCTTATACTTTTCTTTAGTTAGATCCAAGCTTGAGTATTGCCTGATTATCTGGAATCCCATGTATCATACTCATAATATCAAAATTGAATGGGTACAAAGAAATTTTGTACGATATTGCGCGATATCTTCTCCTCTTTTTAATTCATTTACTTACAGTTACTCCGTGACTTTATAAAATCTAAATATGCAAACATTGGATTCTAGACGTAAAATTCGCTCATGCTTATATTTACATGGGTTACTGCGAAATGATATAGATGACGTTAATTCAATGAGCCGTATACAAATAAATATTCCTCGGTTGGCATCTAGGTCTTATATAACGTTTTGTACTGGGCTATGTAGAAAAAATTATGAAACTAGAGATCCAGTTAAACGATTATGTCTAATATATAATGAAGTTAAAAGTATTATGAATGATAAAATGGCTATTTTCACTCTTAGCTACTGTCAATCAAAAAATATTTTATGTAAAAATTTACTGTAATATTCTAAAATCAGTTTCTACTTTATCGTTGTACTTGGTTGTTTTCTTATTGTATAGAATGTATATTTTTGTATAATGTATGTCTATTCATGTTGTTATTGTGATGTATTGGTGTATCCAACCCCCCTGTTATTGGGACACTTTGTATCCTGTTGGAAGGTTGTAAATAAAAATAAATAAAAAATAAATTTTATTATGGGGACAAACAATGATCTCAATATATGTATTGTAACGTGTGAGTCCCGCTGCTGCGCTGAACAAGAATCTAAGTATAGCGATGACGCAATCGCGCTAGCAGCCGGGCTACGTAAACAAACAAGCCGCGACGTGTTTAATTACATCCGGTCGCCTGATCTTTTTGTGTTCATTGTTATTATGCGGTCGAAGATTCTAGAGCTCTCTGAAAAGTAATGGCAGCTGTATAAAAGGGCCGCAGCTATGCTCGGGAGTTAGTTAGCTACATGAAGAGACATATAGAGACATTCACATAGAGTGTTAGTGAATCACAGCAGTATCGTGGTGAGCGTATGCAGTATAGTGTCGAGTGGAGGACTCGGGAAGTTTCTGGTTAAATGGGATAGCTGTGGATGTGAATACTCGGTAGTGTTGACGAGCTATAGTATACGAGGACTAGGGAATGCAATCCCGCGGATCCGCAATCCCGCAAATGCGGGATCCCGCATAAAATTAGCGGGAATACAAATGCGGGATTACATCTGCGGGATCCGCAAGATTTGCAAGATTTTATTTTTTCCAGCCTGAATTCGCATAACAATATGTACGGCACGAACAGTGTTGGATTTCGTAGTATAATTATACTATTTGTACCATTATTTCATGACTTGTAGTATGTAGTATCGTAAAGCAAGGATACTACGCGAAAATACCATAATTGTACCTTCAGTTCGAATGACTTCATTTATTGGTCGAATCATTTTGTTTTTATTGTTTACCCTTCAATATAAAGAAGTTATTTATCAGGCAATAACGAATTAGTCGTCAAGAAGCTCCGGGGATTCCCTATGTAATATTTTACCAAGTAATTTGTATACTGTACGTAGTATACAAATTCCTTGTGTTTTACTATCTCGGTCGTTGTAGTAGGATGGATGTATTTTATGTATGAGCGTGAGTGAGACGATGATATGTACAAATCAATCAATTTTCGATTACCGCAAGTCGGCAGTCGGCACTCGAAATGACAGTTTTCGCTTTTTTTTATTACAAAATCGACGAAAAACGAAACGTAGTATAATTTACGACAAATAGTATAATTTTATTTAACTTCCTTGTAGTATAATTTTCTGAGGGTCTGAATCTAACCCTGGGCACGAATGTACGATAATGGGGTGATCCCCAAATCGAAATACATACCTGGTAGACAAGTGAGTCGAGATTTCTTCTAAGTAAATTCTATTGTTTCATTTACTGACTAAAATAATTTTGTGGACTAATAATTCTAAAATATTGTACAATGCTGCAAATCTTGCGGATCCGCGGGACTGATGGTCTCAATCTTGCGGATTTGCAAGATTGTCTTTTAGGTGCTGGATTGCATTCCCTAACGAGGACAGTAACGGCGAGTCGGAAAGTTCCTGGTATACCAGGATAGCTGTGAAAGAGAATACTCGGTAGTGTTGAAGATTATTGGGAAACAAGGTATACGAGGACAGTAACGGCAAGTGAAAGTGGATACTCGTCAGTAGTGGTGAAGAATTGTGGCATACGGATAGTCGGTGATACTGAAGCTGTGGAAGTTAGACTCTTAGTTACATAAATAGACAGATAGTGAGGTAGTGTGACTTCTGTCCGAGCAGTTGAATATACAGACGCTGTTGAGTCAGTTGAGTATATAGACGCTGTGGAGGTCGGTAGGCGAACAGCTGAACGTGATATAAATAAACAGTCACATAAATAGTCGAAATAAATAATTAGTGAGATCGTATAAATAAATTTTACGGATAAATTTATAAAATAATCTATAATTTATATCCCAGAGTCTATACTTTAAACAAACAAAACGCAGTTATTCAAATGTATTTAACTGACAGATAAATGTTACTATCAAAGAACTAATCATTTCAAAATAATATTAGTAACGTTTTAAAAAGAAAAATGTAAATAGAGCAATAGAAAAGGAATTCAATACAGTTTCCAGCATGAGTAAATATATAGGCATGTATTTAAATTAATAAAAATTAACGATTCACAAAAATGTTTAAGCTAATCCTCATTTTTGGATTAGTGAATTCTATTCTATCCCGGTATTTAAAATTTAATCTTCATTTTATTAAAGCTTCGGAGGCTCTATGGTCGGAGCAACGCCTCATGTCATGAGTGCCTTCGGGGCTCGGGGTTCGAATTCCACTAAGGCATGGATGTGTGTGAATGTAAAGCCACTCTGTAATTGGGATTTAATGCTGTTGAGGGGTTTAATAAAAGGAAGTTACTTGGATTAGATTAGACTATATTTTAAGAAATCAACTGTAAAAATTAGAAAAAAATCGCTAATCCAAAAAGAAGGATTAACTTAATCTTTTTTTGTGACTCGGGCTGTAAATGGCGGGAGGTATTGTGTTGGCCACACCAGATTTTTATTAATTCAAATATACCATCTTACATATTCACCTATGTTGAAAACTGTCCCGTTCCATATAACTATGGTTCTATTTACTATAATATTCTTTTTAAAAAGCTTGTATTATTAATTTGAAATGATTAGTTCTTTGACAGTGACATTTGTCTGTCAGTTACATATATTTGAGATATGAACTGTGTAATCAAGGGGTTGTGTTTGTTTTATGCGTAGGCTCCGAGATGTAAATTACCTATAGATAATTTTAAAAATTTATCCATAAAATATATAGAAAAACTATTAATGCAAACCTGTGGAAAATTTAATAGTCTTTAATTTTTATAATAACAAAAATCTCGAAAAAATAACATTTTTCCACTAAGCTACCCGAGCCTTTTTTGGCGTTCAGGCCACTCTTTTGCTATGTTATCGGCCAACCGATTGGCGCCTGAGCAACCGTTTTGACATCAAGGAGAACTACAGAGAATGTCCTGTAAAGGTTACAGGGTAAGAGACCCTTTTGAAACCCAAGTAGGGACTGTTGCCTTTTCGTACAAAATGGCGCCCGAGCAGGGACAGTCGCGCCTTTTGTCTATGATAAAGGTATACGCCAAAAAACGAATGCGTATTTTACTAATTCTGAAATAAATGCGTTTTAATATTCAGACGATTTTAATAAATATGTTTATGAACTGTTACGTATGTAGTTATATATGTCACAGATATTATTTTGCGTAAGATTATTTTTATTAAATTTATTATGTTTTGCCTCTAATTAGCTATTTAGGTACGTAACCGATGCTGTTGGATAAGAGCTACATTTAATGATACTGGTATTCACGTATTTTATTTCAGTTTATTTCTAGATTTCAGTGTGAGAACATCGATATTATAGTGATTCAGGTGAGAGAGTTAATCTAGCATGTGTATGATTGTGAGTGTGCATGTGAGCAGTACTTGGTACTGTAGTGGCCGCATCGTGTGAACCCGAGGGTCGCCAACGGTAGCAGCAGGGAAGGCTGTAGTGACCCGCATCTGTGGTCGCCAACGGCAGCAGCAGTTTGGGCTGTAGTGATCTGATCCAGTTGGTTAAGAGGAATGTCTCCGGATCACCACCGAAGCGGCAGTGGTTCCGTAGTGGCCGCTCGTGTGAACCCGAGGGTCGCCAGCGTAGCAGCAGGGAAGGCTGTAGTGACCCACATCTGGTGTCGCCAACGGCAACAGCAGTTAGGGCTGTAGTGATCTGATCCAGTTGGTTAAGAGGAATGTCTCCGGATCACCACCGAAGCGGCAGTGGTTCCGTAGTGGCCGCTCGTGTGAACCCGAGGGTCGCCAGCGTAGCAGCAGGGAAGGCTGTAGTGACCCACATCTGGTGTCGCCAACGGTAGCAGCAGTTAGGGCTGTAGTGATCTGATCCAGTTGGTTAAGAGGAATGTCTCCGGATCACCACCGAAGCGGCAGTGGTTCCGTAGTGGCCGCTCGTGTGAACCCGAGGGTCGCCAGCGTAGCAGCAGGGAAGGCTGTAGTGACCCACATTCTGGTGTCGCCAACGGTAGCAGCAGTTAGGGCTGTAGTGATCTGATCCAGTTGGTTAAGAGGAATGTCTCCGGATCACCACCGAAGCGGCAGTGGTTCCCTAGTGGCCGCTCGTGTGAACCCGAGGGTCGCCAGCGTAGCAGCAGGGAAGGCTGTAGTGACCCGCATCTGTGGTCGCCAACGGCAGCAGCAGTTTGGGCTGTAGTGATCTGATCCAGTTGGTTAAGAGGAATGTCTCCGGATCACCACCGAAGCGGCAGTGGTTCCGTAGTGGCCGCTCGTGTGAACCCGAGGGTCGCCAGCGTAGCAGCAGGGAAGGCTGTAGTGACCCACATTCTGGTGTCGCCAACGGCAGCAGCAGTTAGGGCTGTAGTGATCTGATCCAGTTGGTTAAGAGGAATGTCTCCGGATCACCACCGAAGCGGCAGAGGTTCCGTAGTAACTAGCGGTACTGCCCGTAGTTGCCAACATGTGTGTACGGTGTGTGAATGCCTGAACCTTTTGTAAATGATTGCCTCCTCACTGAGTATTTCTCATGTGTTAATTCTTTTACAGAAATAATCACGGTGTGAAGGATTCCGCTTGACCGGGTTCGGCCAGGCGACGGTCGTCTAGATTTGTTATTATTTTTGTATTAATACTGTATATACCAGTTTGGGTGATAAATGTGTTTTAATATTCTAATTTTCAGCGCTAACATTTAATCGTCATTTATAACATATAAAATTAATTTGTCCACATTCGTGCATCACTGTGAAACAATCGTGTTTTGGTATAATAACATTTTAGATTTTAGTACTATACACATTCGTGGTTTAGGTTTTATAAATTTAAAAATTCATCCTACGTGTAACATATTCGTGTCTTTGGCAGATAAAAATATACTAACCAACCAACAAATTCGTGTATTAAACATAAAATCGCTAAATTTTCACATTGGTGCCTTTAGCATAAAACTGGCGATATGAAATTTGTGACGATGATTAGTTACAATATAAAAGAAACTTCAAGAATTAAAAAAGCCAAACAACAAAATGATTCGTTTTGTTGTTTTATTGTCGTGCGTCGTTTTGGTCCTCGGTAAGTTTCAAATTATTATTTATTCTTTGCATTCTTTGTATTTTATGCATAATTTGGAAAATATAATAAAAACATTATAGGATATTCTGTTTGAAATAATAGTTGTATAATTACAAAAAGGAGCCAAAGACTGTTGCTGCACTAAACATGAAAAAAAACACACTTTTCGTTTTTTTTTTTTGTAAATTTACCCCTACTCTGTTGCATTAGTCATAAAATGAAATTTATAAATGGATTTTGTAGGTAAGGACTTTTACGCTAAAATGAAGTGTTACGGAGTTATTGCGATGTAAAGTGGAAAGAAACTCAAAATTTTGCGAAGTGCGCAATTGTTGCCTTTTTTGGGAGCTTCATAGCTCCGTTGCTATGAATCGTGGAAAAAACTTTTCGTATCAAATTTTTAGAAAATTTCAACCTTTACAAGTCGGCAAATAACTTTTTTTTCGCTAAAATTCACCAGATAGAAGTTATAGGTGAAAAACTGAAAAAAGCGCTGATTTATGGTGATTTTTTCCAAGATGGCGGAGGGAGCGGAAGAAGGGGATTTGTGAAAATTTGGATTTTTCATTAACTAACCATCCTATACAACATATCAAAAATTCAGAACTACCCGATCTTTTGTAGGGTAAAATCCTTCATTTACTATAGGGAGAGAAAAGCATAATTTTTCTTGAGGTGAAATTTAAAATACAAAGCACCGAGGTTGTAAAATGCCGCCAGATTATCATATCTTCGTTGTCTTAGCGATGATTTACAATGTGACTAGTCGTGTATATTTCTCCAAATATAACAACAATGACAATTAATTCCACCCTAAACCTTCTTCACATTCCTTTATAGTTCGGTAAATAGTCGTTTGTCCAATGTTCTGATTCCCAAAAACGTTAACAATTTCACGTTTCGGGTGTTTGTCCTATTTACCTATACAGGGTGTCCCATAACTTCAGGTACATATTAGAAGGGCATATAGTTCTTAATGTCCTGAATACGGAACAAAAAGAATTTTTTCAAAATTCAAAAATTAGTTTTTGAGGTTTTTGAAGGAAACAGTTTTTAGGACGACGGCATCCGAATTCTCGCATATTTATAAGCCTTACAACGCCTTCGCGACACTGGTTCTTTGCAACCTAATCGGGGAAGAGACGGCGGGGCTCATCGGAGACCAGTAAATGTTGAAAATGCTGTCTTAGATTTGGTACGTAATGACCCAACAATCAGCATAAGGAGAATATCTCGTCAACTACCAGTTGTACCACGAATGACAATTTGGAGAATTTTAAGGAATAATAATTTACATCCTTATCATTTTCAACGGGTCCATGCGATAATTGAACCCGATCATTACTCTCGTGTAAGGTTTTGTGAATGGCTTCTAAACCAACATGCTCAGGATGGCAATTTTACGTTAAAAGTAATACATATTTTCCGACGAAGCGATATTTACTCGTGATGGTATACATAATATTCATAACTGTCACTACTGGGCCGAAGAAAATCCACATGCTGCTGTCAGGAGTCATTTTCAGCACAGATTTTCACTAAATGTTTGGGCTGGGATGGTAAACGGATCGTTACTGGGACCATACATACTTCCTAACAGAATGTCTGGGAATGATTATTTACAATTTTTGCTGAATAATTTGCCTGAATTAGTACAAGATATTCCTCTTAATGTACGTCAAAATGCATGGTTTATGCATGACGGTGCGCCGCCACATTTTGCTAGAAATGTCAGACATCATCTTGACAGAGTATTTGAGGACAGGTGAATTGGTCGAGGAGGTCCCGCGTCTTGGCCCCCTAGATCCCCGGATTTCAATCCGTCAGATTTTTATTTGTGGGGTAATTTTAAATCCCTCGTCTATGATAATCAAGAGGCATCTGAAACCCTTGAAGAATTACGGCAACGAGTTGAAAATTGTGCTGAAAGAATTAGACAAGAGAATGCAATTCATCGGGCTTGTTCAATTTCTTTAATTCAACGTGCTGCCTTATTTTTAGATGTTAATGGAAATAATTTTGAACAGTTTTTGTGAAAATAAAGTAAATAATTTGATTTTTTACCTTCCGTCACCTTTAGGTAAGGAAGGTATTGTCTTTGGTCAAAAAATTCGATGATGAGTTTTTAATCAATAAGCACGTTTTAGGGTCCCTAGAATACGAATTTACTATTTTTACGATGATGTCTGTATGTGTGTGTGTGTGTGTGTGTGTGTGTGTGTGTGTGTGTGTGTGTGTGTGTGTGTGTGTGTGTGTGTGTGTGTGTGTGTGTGGATGTGTGTGTGTGGATGTGTGTGTGTGGATGTGTGTGTGTGTGGATGTGTGTGTGTGTGGATGTGTGTGTGTGTGTAACAAAATTTTCGTCTGCGATAACTCTAATACTACAGTTACAAAAATTATGATTTTTTCGTGTACTTCTTCGTTACATCCATATGAAGAGCTGATTAGATTTTGGTTACAATTGGTCAACCGGAAGTACCATCATTTGAAGATTTTAACAGTTTTTCTTGAAAAAACTATGTTAAATATAATTTTTTCACAATTGATGTTATTATAAATATTAAAGAATATTTTATTCTCTATACAATTTGACAGCATTTTATACTTAATATTAAATGGATATAGAGTTAAAAAATTATAAAGAAATTAAATTTCATAAAGTAGCCATAGCTGTGGAAACAGCTACTATATTAAGAAAATTCTGATTGAAAGATGTCAGTGTCAAGTGAAATTGACATAGTGTGTATAAATACATACAACTGCTTTAAGGTAATGTACTAGAAATAATAATAATAATAAATCTTTTATTTCTGCAGATACATTACACTGTATATAGAAAACGTCACAAAATAATAATTTTCTGTATGAAATTTGCATAAAATACATACAACTGCGGGAAGGTAATGTACAAGAAATAGAATATTTAATTTAGCAAGGAACTTTCCGTATGAAATTTTTACAAAATACATAAATCTGACGGAAGGTAATGTGCTGGCCACATCAGATTTTTTTCATTACATATACATCTCCCAAACTTAATTGGTGTGACAAAGCTTTACGTAATTGCATAAATTAATTTTATTGTTAAATTTTTTTATGTAATAGTTATAACTAATTTCACTATTTATATTATTATAATATCCAGGGGTACAAAAAATGTTCTTCTTAAGTGAACTACCCTTAATTATGAGAATTTTGAAAAAATTCTTTTTGTTCCGTAATTAGGACATTAAGAACTATATGCCCTTCTAATATGTACCTGAAGTTATGGGTCACCTGTAGACAGGTTTGCGTATTTCAAGTTTCCAAAATATTTACTATTAAGTATTTATTATGTGTCCGTCCAGCGACAACTAGAATACACCTCATTTAGTAATAAAATTGGGAGAGTAAAATTTTTCCGTAAACTTTGAGACGTACGAGCAATAGCTTATCATATTCCATATTTACGCCCAAGCTTTTATTTACCGAGACAGAAAGCCTAAGAAATATTCTTTTTCTTTTTCTGTGCATTGTAATAAAAGTTTGTTTTTAAAAAAAAATTCTAGCTGGAGTCAAAAATCGTCTGGACTGTGTAATAGGTGGCGAGGCCGCCGTTGGCCAATTCCCTTATCAGGTCTCCATTCGAAACAGAACTAATGGACAACATAACTGTGGAGGATCCATCATCACTTATCGTCACATCCTCACTGCTGCCCATTGTGTCAACGAGTAAGTCCCAATTGAATCCTCAACTAAACTGAGAGCGATTTATAGTTAGAGTTTTTATTGTTATTCCTTCCAGTCAATACAGGGTGTAAATGAAATAAGTGCATTAAATTTAACCAGTAATGTAACTCGACGAGAGCAACAATATTTCTTAATAACTTTTTTTTCTAAGTCTTTTAGATTTTGAGTTAAAATTCTTTAAAGATTTAATGCATATTTCGGCGCGCGCCCGTGGAGAACAAATGGCAGTTCCAGTAATCAAGTGGGATACAAACAGCTCAAAAATTGTTGGTTATCGGTTACACTTGCAGTCACAGTAATTAATAAACGAATCAACGGAAATAACATTTATTATTTATTAATTCGTAATAGTACAATTTTTAAAATAAAGAAATATAATTTTGAATAACAAAATTATAAAGTTGTGTATTAAACCAGGCTTTTTAATCACCTGCGAATAGTGGATGACAAGGAGGGGCGAGGTGGGGTAACGACAGGAAGAGCAAAAGCATAGTTATTAGGTTATGAGATGATTATTTATCGTTAATAAATCATAATAGCTTAAATACGTTATTCAAAAAATGTAAGTACAAACTTTTGTCCATTTAAAAGAGGTACATGAGTACCAATAATTAGTCGTCCATTTATTGTTCCCGCTCAAATATGTTTTAATGAAAATTTTTACAGCATTTTCGTCTGTCGAGATATGTATTGTGCATAATAAATACATCTTCCCAAGTAGATTCAGTCTCATTAATGAACATTATGAGCCATTCCCAAAATTGAAGTCTCTTATGTGCTGAAAACATTGAACTTTTTGCACATGGGATGGATATAACTGTTGCTTTTTTTAAAAATTGTCATATGTGACACTCCGTATTAAGATGTGATAAAGATGTACAAGATTAACAAATGTGCGAATATTAAGAACAGAATGATTTGGTGATGATTTGGAAACGCTCCGTGTAAATGCGTTGGCAACACCATGACACTGTCTTTATGTCAACCGTGATGTCAAGTAAAATGTAGTACAGATACGAGTAAAAAATAAATAAATAAACCATAGGTAAGTAATTACAATGTCTGTGTACTCGTATTTTGACAGAATTTTACCTTATAAACAAGTTTGTTACAAATGTCAAAATTTAATTGCAACAATTGACAGAACTGTCAATTGCTAAAACAAAATTTTTCATATCTATTACTACTGCATTCAATTATCACAAAATATTTGGAACGACTCGTCAATTTACGGGGTGGTAAAAATGCTAAAAAAATATGCGATTTCGAGAAAAAGTTATTAAGAAATATTGTTGCTCTCGCCGAGTTATATTACTGGTTAAATTTAATGCACTTATTTCATTTACACCCTGTATGTACAATAGATCCTTGCAAAAGGTCGGGTAGTTATAATTTTTGGATATATTGTAAGAACCAAGGCCAGTGATAAGAAACCAATTTTCCAGAAACGAAAGCCCTGTGCCACTAGAAATATAGGGGAAAAAGTTCGAAATATTCGGCCGTTTTTCAGTTTTTTCCTCAATTTCTCTGTTTCTATACATCGAAGTATCGATGTAGACCGGATGTTAAGAGTGTAACACGAGGGAGTCTTCTAAGCTGATGATGTTAATTTGATTACTGCTTACTCCTCCAACGCTGATACACTTTCGAGATTACAGATCCGAAAACGAGACGAGATTAGTATATTAAAGAACGTGTTTTATAAGACATGTTTTTTATTTTTTGAAACAAATGGAAATTCTCATGTTTTTTTATCAAACCTCATACGTATATAGTCAGATTAAATTGTCTTTTTGTTTGTTTAAGACATAGATTATTATACTCTACACTTTTTTTGAGAAGTATTTTTATCTAAAACAATTTGGCAAGGAAAAAACAATGAAAAAATATTATAGTATTTTAATAGTATATTAAAGAACGTGTTTTATAAGACATGTTTTTTTCGCACGCGTCAAAATTTAGAAAACGAGCGTTAGCGAGTTTTCCTCGGAGTTTTCTAATTGACAAGTGCGAAAGAAAGTCTTATAAAATGAGTTCTTTATACTATTTTTTATATTTTGCGCCTTCTACAATTAACATTTACTTACTCAATTTGTGATTATATTTGTAACCATTTGTACATTTTCATGTAAATAATCTTCCCTAAGGGTCACTTTTACAATCATTAGATAAACCTCGTATAACGCTATACCAGGTATAAAATTGGAAATTGTATTTTACAAACCTCGGATAAACCTCAGATAGAATAAACACCAGTATTTCTTATTCCATGGAAATCGGTCGTATAAACCTCGTATAACGCTATACCAGGTATGAAATTGGAAATTGTATTTTACAAACCTCGGATAAACCTCAGATAGAATAAACACCAGTATTTCTTATTCCATGGAAATCGGTCGTATAAACGTCGGATAACTTTATCCCTGGTTCTTATGGATACCACGTAAATACAAACGATGTTTTGTTATTCATACGTTTGACAGATGTCAATCAAGTATTTCATCATCACTTTCAGAATCAAAAATAACATTTATATCATCTATCATCGTGAAAAATGCAAATTAGAAGGCAGAAATAATAACAATACTGAAGAAAAATAGTCTAACAAGAAGATAATTTCATTGTGCCAATACCAACCTAAAGTGATTTAACCTAATACCTGGTATAACTAGCTGACAGATAAAAATGCATTGTAAAAGACAGTCTTGTTTATCGAAGGTATAATTGCTAGGATAAAGTTATACCTCCGATAGCTATACGCTTGTACCGTTCCTTTTTGAGCGACTGCAGCGCCGACTACTGGAAGCGATAAGCATCTTTGAGCTGATCATTGTCAAAATCCGGAAAATGTCAGTTACAATTACTTGTGGTTTTCAAGCTGTAAACTTGAATGTTTTTCGAAATAAAAGTAAAAGTAAAGGTAAAAAATTAGTGGAAAGCTATAAAGTTTCTAGAGTCATGAGTCAAGCAAATTATTGAAAATAATTCGCGAAAATTAAGGTGCTGTTTTAAGAGAAACTTTAGGAGCTCTTGGCAATAGAGCACATTAAAATATTTTATAATGTCGAAATTAAGGTAAAATAATGTAGATATTACTAGTTTAAATAATAATTAATTTTAAAATATGTTAGGTGAAGAAAAATGCAAGAATCATGTATAGCTAATAAGAAGGAAACTTTAGTGCAATTTTGTCAAATTTGAGATAAGACCAGGCCCTAATTTAGGTCATGGACACTATACTGGATTTGCCTAAGGCCTGTAATTCCCAAAAGACAAACTTTTTAATTTTAAGTCGACGAAATAACTGTTACAAAATATATGTTTCCCAATAAAGAAAATTTGATTTCAATAATGAACATGACTACCTAATAATACAAAAAATTTATAACAGTTTTATGTTTTTATAAAACTATAGTTTAATCGGGGCAAATGCACATATCTAATGTGTATCATATGGCTGGAGATAATAGTGAATATGTGTCTCTTTGATTCAGAAAACGACTAATCACACAGAAAAATTATTAAAATAATTGTATCAATACTGTATGTTTTTTTAATTTAATCGTGGCATATGAACCTATATGTAAATCAAGGATGTATACCTATGTAGATAATTTACTTAATATATGTACTTACGTCTGATTATAGCCCCTCTATGAATTTTGATTTGATTACAATAAAGGAATACTTATACAATTACAACAAAGGACCTTTGATTACAATAATGAAAATGGTTAATCACGAATGTTTCTTTAATTCTAATGCAATTTAATTTATGATATATTTACAGCTACATTGTCTTGTAAAATTATAGATCCTAGTTTTTTGATGATGGCCTGAAAAATATTTTTTGCCTATGGCCCATAAAAGTCTAAATTAAACCCTGGATAAGACTAAATTATTATAATTTCAAGTTTATTTATAAAATATTTCTTTATTTATTAAAATATTTAAGTGATAGAAGTAATGTTTCTTGTATTAAAATTACTTATTAATATATTATTCAACTAATCAAAGTTCAGAATTCTGGGTTTTTACTTTCAAAATTTGAGAAATTTTGAGCGTAGCATATTCACCTTCCTTTGATTTTAATTATTTCTACTGAACCAAGTAATCATTATCGAAGATAAAATCTTTTAAAGATAAAATAACATGTAAATCCTATTGAATACACACATTTCTGTCAGCTCAAATATTGCATTTTCGGCCGATTGGCGTCGCCTCGAGCGTTACGGTACAAGCGTATGCATCAATAATTGTAATAGTGGCCCTAAATAAATAATAATAATAATGTCGACATTATATTATTAAAATGAATTGTCAATTAACGAAAAATAAATAAGGTAAAAATGGGTTAAAGAAACGTCATCTAGTACCAAACGTCTAAAACAAAAAATTGCATATCGAAATGAAGGTCATTACCAGTGGCGTAACTAACGGGCCCGCAGGGCCCGCATTGCGGGCGGGCCCCCGGCTCTAGAGAGGCCCCAATTTACATGATTTATAATTTTGTTACTACGAAATTTTGAATTTAATCATTTTTTGTAGCAATATACAAATTTATTTAGTCCTTTATTTTTTTAAGTGTCAATTTCCAAAAATAATATTGGCTAAGGGGCCCCTTATACGCTCATGCATAATCAAGCTCTTTATTTCCATCACATTTCGGCCGATAGATTTCGATTACTTGGCAATATTTTCCTACAACTGATCCAGAGTTTTCCTTTAAAATAACCCCATAAAAAGAAGTCTGGGGCTGTCAAATCAGGACATCTGGTGGCCAATGTGTATTATCAAAACGCGGGATTAAATGACGATAAGAGAATGATTTTCGCAAAATTGCTATTATTTAGACTGTATGATACTGATCCATCTTGCTAATACCATATTTTGTCGCATCCAAGTTCTTTCCTTTGGGATACCAAACAGATTGCATTTTCAAAAAAAAAAAAAAAAAAAATACGGGCCAATCACATTTTCATAGTAAATGCCACAACATACAATGACTTTAGTAGGTTGTAAAGGTGCCTAATCTTGGATTTTCAGACCTGCAATATTGGATATTTTGCTTCTTAACATGTCAACTCAGATGAAAGTGAGCCTAGTCACAATTTCCACAAGTTCTTCATGATAAACGCTACAATTAAAACGGGTCCCAAAAACTTTTTGCGGGCGGGCCCCCGAACTCTTAGTTACGCCATTGGTCATTACGATACGCAATTGCGTATCGTAATGACTTCATTATGAACGCAAAATATAAAAAGATATTTTATATTACTCATTGTCTCTATTTTTTCACTTTTAAATGTCTTCTTTTGTAGAAATTTCGTCAGGGAATTCTACGTAGTAGTTGGCGCCACCTACATTTCATTCGGTGGCCAGGCCTACGAGGTTGAAACTGCTAAGGGTCACAGTGGCTACAATCCAGAATACCATGAAAACGACATCGCCATATTAAAAACAGCCTCCGACATCATCTTCAATGATTTTGTGCAACCCATTCCTCTGCAAACCAAAGAAGTCCCTGACGGTGCTCCAATGGTTGGTAGCGGATGGGGGTACACCAACTGGCCAAATTATAGGCTCCCTGATAATCTATTGTGGACTGTTCTGACCAATTTTAATATCAATCAATGCATGCAACTTTTGTACCCGTATCAGATTTTCCACACCCAGATTTGTACGTACACTAGGCCTGGGCACGGGATTTGTAGAGGGGACTCGGGTGGCCCGTTAGTGCATGCGGGACATTTGGCAGGGATTGTTTCGTACTATACAGGCTTAGAAAGTAACCCCTGTTCTCAAGCGTTTCCAGATATTTACACAAAGGTGGCTTCTTACGTACCTTGGATTACTGATTTTATTAATAATAATATGTAAAATATAATAGCTATTTGTGTATTAGAAGAGCAAAATGGTACATTGTCAAAATTGATAATGTACATTTGCGCTCGAAACACACACAAGATTTTTTTTGCAGTCGCCACAATAAATTTACCATTGTTTAGAAACCTATTCTTTATTTAAAACCTGTCACTGTATATCTGTTACAAGACATTAAGAAATGAAAATTGTTTATTTGCTGTCACTGGTTGTTATTTATTTATTTTATTTATTTTTACCTTCCGTCACCTTTAGGTAAGGAAGGTATTGTCTTTGGTCAAAAAATTCGGTGGTGAGTTTTTGCTGAATAAGCACGTTTTAGGGTCCCTAGAATACGAATTTACTATTTTTACGATGATGTGTGTGTGTGTGTGTGTGTGTGTGTGTGTGTGTGTGTGTGTGTGTGTGTGTGTGTGTGTGTGTGTGTGTGTGTGTGTTTGTGTGTGCGTGTGCGTGTGCGTGTGTGTGTGTGTAACAAAATTTTCGTCTGCGATAACTCTAATACTACAGTTGCAAAAATTAAATTTTTTTCGTATACTTCTTCGTTACATCCATATGAAGAGCTGATTAGATTTTGGTTACAATCAGTCAACCGGAAGTACCATCATTTGAAGATTTTAACAGTTTCTCTTGAAAAAACTATGTTAAATATAATTTTTTCACATTTGATATTATAAATAATAAAGAAAAGTTTCTTCTCTATATGATTTGAATGCATTTTATACTTAATATTAAATGGATATAGAGTTAAAAAATTATAAAGAAATTAAATTTCATAAAGTAACCATAGCTATGGAAACAGCTACTATATTAAGAAAATTCTTATTGAAAGATGTCAGTGTAAAGTGAAATTGACATAGTGTGTTTGTCTTATAATTTTACTGGAAATATAGGATCTTTAGCTTTCTGTATAGAATTTGTATAAAATACATACAACTGCTTTAAGGTAATGTGCAAGAAATAATAATAATAATAATAATAATAATAATAATAATAAATCTTTTATTTCTACAGGTACATTACACTGTATATAGAAAACGTCACAAAATAATAATTTTCTGTTTGAAATTTGCATAAAATACATGCAACTGCCGGAAGGCAATGTACAAGAAATAGAATATTTAATTTAGCAAGGAACTTTCCGTATGAAATTTGTAAAAAATACATAGAACTGACGGAAGGTAATGTGCTGGCCACATCAGATTTTTTTATTTATTTATTATCAATCTGACCTATAGGATGTAATATCCCAATTACAGGTAGATTATATATAAAAGCAATAAAAAATACCTTAATTAGCACAAGTATACTAAAAATGAACAAGCAGAAGACTCACATCATCGACCTGAAAAAAACCTTACAAAATGAAATATAACTTATAGAAATTATTGGGTGTTAGTTATTTTTTAAAAAAGAAGGAACAAAAAATACTAGTATTAAGAAACGTATATATTATAGCTATTAATATACCTATAGGAATGTTATGCACATCTTAACTGCCGCAGATGTCGGTTTGAAATCCGAGCTCGTAGAGCGAGGATTTTAAGACATCTAAGGCTTGTTATGATTAATAACATCCGTGGTTTGTTCAATAGTTTATCGGTTTCAAAAATTTACACATTATTGATAAATATCATTTTTTCAAATTTTCTCATTAATGCTACTTTCAGATTGCTATGGTTAACAGAACAATTATTTTGACATATGTCAATATGACAAATATTCAAATTATGTGCTTTATTCCTCATGTTTATTACTTTAGAATAAAGTAGACCGTATTTAGAACGATAGGCTATCGTTATCTGTATGTATTAATGAAGAGCATTATATTTTCATTTTGTAGACCGTTGTTGACAAGTCAGTATGGTAATAATATTACCATACAGATACAGTTATTACTTAGTTACCAGCCTACTTTTGTACATGTAAACAATGGAATAATATCCTGAAACCGGTAAATGAAATTTACCTTCATATCAAAGTCAATCCTTACTCCTTTTAGGGAATATAAAATTATTTGAAATAATTGTAGTTTATTTTCGTATCATAACGGTAGCACTACTGACTATGTCCATGTTTACAATCGATCAAATATCGATCCTGTCCCTGTCACTTGATTGTCAGTGATTGTCAACTCATCTCATCCAGGCACGAGTGACTTGAATTAATATAAATAATTGTAAATATCAAAGTAGTTATGTATTATTTTGTAAAAAAATATATAGAACTGTCAATTTGCTGACAATATAATATATCAATATAATATACCGTTCTACTCGTAGTTTATCTACGTATTGTACTAATTACAACAGTTTCTTCTGAGTTAAGTATTTGTGAGTTGTGTCTTGTGCTACAGAATTACTGCATTACCCAATTACCGGATAGGCTGACTAGGCTGCAGCCTAGGGCGCATAGATTTTGGGGGCGCACAATTTTCTCATTTTATTATAGTTTTTGGGGCGCTTTGATTTGATTAGAGGTGAGACGACCTAAACCACATCCTGAGTATTATTGGTTTGTTATAATAAGTATTACACGATAATTCATCTGCATGTATTTTATACAGTAAGTTATGCAACACGCATTGTATTTTCTAGAATAAATTAGTACCCCATGTAGGTAAATAAGTGACGTCATTATCTAGTAATATTTATACGCCAACCCATCAACTATTCGCCCGACATCTGGCGGTCATTTTCGTAAAGAAACCGCTGACAGATTGACAACCGATACACGTTGAGTTGTGTGAAAACGCGTTAAATTAAAAGTACAACTGCGTTAAAATTAGTGTTACCGCGAAAAGACAAAGTGAAGGACGAGTCTGTTGTGTTTCCGGCTGCCCTAGATCGTAATATCGCAACGAAGAATTGAAATTTGACAGTTTTTCAAATCGTGATTCGGAAAACTGAGCGAAAATAACTTTGGATTGCACGTGTTCAGAGAGAATCGTAAGTATTATTAAATGATAGTAGTTTCTAATCAAGTTTAACGTTTTAATAGTGTATTTTATTTTGAGCTGAAAAATATAATAAAATTGTTATTAACCCCTAGTAGCCACACTTTTTTAGCGTCTCTGTCTCAAACATAAACTACACTCTAGTGTCTCTCTCGTTGGTGCAAATTTGCACTAGTAGTCGACTCGGTGGTCGAGTGAGTTGAGGCAGCGTGCTTCTGCAGCATTCGAAGCGACCATCACCGTTCGGTTCTTGGGGTCGTGGGTTCGATTCCCACAAGGGGCTTGGATGTTTGTGACTGTCCTATCGTCTCATCTCCATCAACGGAATGCAAAAATGGTACAAAGATGTAAGGTAAAAACTGATTCACCCTTATCAATATCAATTGTAATACTTTATAATACGTTCAATACAATAAATTATTATTATTATTATTATTATTATTAAATTTGCACTAGTATGCCTACCAGGGGTTAACTAAAAAGTTATATAACAATCTCGAAATAACATAATCATATTATTATTATTTTTTTTAGAAATGATTCCAGCAAAGTATATTACAATCTGTATTGCACATTTTGTTAGAGGCGAAAAATCCAATGACCCTCTTAATGAAAGATACAATCCAAAATTTTTTTCATGAAGACCAGAAACATCTACATCTGCAGATCGAACAAAAAGATTAATGGAACAGCATGAAAGAGGGAGACTATACCTATCACTGATGGAAACAAATAATGTTAATAATGGTAAAATGTTTATTTATTTTTCTGTCCTTTTAAATATACCGTTAATTAATCATTCATAAATTGTTTTAGATTTGGAAGAGGGTGAATTACCGACAGTCAACATCATCCATAGGAAAGGAGACCTGTGAAATATCTGTTCAAACTGATGATATTGCATAAATAATATACATGTATATTTACTTATTAAATTATTTAAGCAATAAAAATTACTTGGCCACATTTCATTCTACAGCAAAACAAACAGTTTTTTACCTTCATTTAAACTTTTCTTCCGAAAAATACTAATGTATACCGGCCTAAACCACATTTGATTATAATAACCGACATTGCACAACGGGATTATATTAGTTTTTGTCACAAAAGACACTATTTTGCATTCATAATAAAACGCGTTCAATCCGTTCTGTTTAAACCTATCAGCGCTTTGTTGTCGCGCGTGGCCGCTAGAGCGGCGCTCGCAACGCACCGGCTGATGTTGGGTTGGCGTATTGATGATATGAACTGTGTAATCAAGGGGTTGTGTTTGTTTTATGCGTAGGCTACGAGATGTAAATCACCTATAGATAATTATAAATTTATCCATAAAATATATAGAAAAACTATTAATGCAAACCTGTAGAAAATTTAATAGTCTTTAATTTTTATAACAAAAATCTCGAAAAAATAACTTTTTTCCACTAAGCTACCCGAGCCTTTTTTGGCGTTCAGGCCACTCTTTTGCTATGTTACCGACCAACCGATTAGCGCCTGAGCAACCGTTTTGACATCAAGGAGAACTACAGAGAATGCCCTGTAAAGGTTACAGGGTAAGAGATCCTTTTGAAGCCGAGCGTATTTTACTAATTCTGAAATAAATGCGTTTTAATATTCAGACGATTTGAATAAATATGTTTATGAACTGTTACGTATGTATACTCTATCTGTTTTAACTATAGAGCGTTGGGTGAGATAGGGCTTAAGATTCTAGCTCTCTGATTGGTTCAAACGTGAACCGAGTTTACACAGTAAAATAATTGACGCGCAATTTAAATTTTCTTGACAACTGTATCAATTATTTTGCCGTCTGACATAAAATATATAAATGTCAACATAGTTAATAGTACACGATTTATTACATATTATCAATTTCTGTTCAGTGGTGTTTGTTTGTTTTTTCGTTTATATAATTTTCATAGTGTTTTATCGTTATATTTCATATTACATAGTTTTCATTGTACGCGTTTTCTTAGTTTTTAGTTAGTAGTTCGTTAGTTTTGTTATTGTTCTCTTCGATAATATTATGGATAAAAATCCTGAACCTGGCTCTGCCAATGTTTTAAAATATCCAAAAGGAAAGGCCCTCCGAAGCGGGAAAAAAAAGTGGCGTATAATTTATACTGCACATTCGTGCCACGAATGCATATTCCAAATTAGAATGGTCCAAATTGTGGCATCAGAACTGGGCATAGGTATAGGACGATGTAATGTTTAGAAAGCTATAAAAGAACATGAGAAAAAAGGGTCATTCGGATCACCCCAGGAACAAAGAAATTTGTTTAGAACATTATTTTGTTCATATTTAACGGTGTATATAGTTTATACATATAATGTATATATTTTAGAGTGTAAATATTTATATTTCAAAGGTGAATTATATTTTTATTTTACGTTGTTTTCTTTAAAATTTATTTGAATAATGTGGTTTTCATTTATGCATGCCCCTTTCGCTGAAATGTAGAGAAAGGTATGGAGATTATAAGTAAGTATATGCATAAAAACACAAAATAGATTAGCACATGTACGTACAAGACAAAATTACTGAAAAAATGACAATTAGAAAGAATTTTTTAAATCCAGGAATGGCGCCAAAATTTGAATTTTTTATTTAATACATGTAAAAACGGCCGCGCTCGTAACGCCATCTAGTCTATAGTTAAAACGGATAGAGTATAGTTATATAAAATTAATTTGTCCACATTCGTGCAACACTGTGAAACAATCGTGTTTTGGTATAATTACATTTTAGATTTTAGTACTATACACATTCGTGGTTTGGGTTTTATGAATTTCAAAATACATCCTACGTATAACATATTCGTGTCTTTGGCAGATAAAAATATACTAACCAACCAACACATTTGTGTATTAGACATAAAATCGCTAAATTTGTACAGTCGTGTCTTTGGCATAAAACTGACGATATGAGATTTGCGAAGATGATTATTTGCAATATAAAAGAAAGTTCAAGAATTGAAAAAGCCAAACAACAAAATGATTCGATTTGTTGCTTTATTGTCTTGTGTCGTTTTGGTCCTCGGTAAGTTTCAAATTATTATTTTTCTTTGCATTCTTTGTATTTTATATATAATTTGGAAAATGTAACAAAAACATTAGTTTAAACTATATTCAAAATTCACTAGTGACCAAATCAAAACTTACTCCACCTTTCAAATTCCTTTGTCCTATAAAACATAAAACCAAATGACTACTAAGGAAAATATTTGAAAATTAAGGAAACATTTAAATTCTGATTTTTCCAGTTACTGCAAAAATTTAATTGCAATTTCTCACAAAGTACGTTTTTTGATTTAGTCATTTTTACTTGTAGAAAATTGGACTTCACTTTGGGCAGCATGTTAAAAAGTTATTTTTAGCACAGCTATTGACTTAGGTAATATTTCCTTGTATAGAGATTACATTTTTAAAAAATTGGGCACATTAACACATTTTCTATCATTTTTGATTTGGTCACTTTTAAAAGTATGCCAGAATGCTCAATTCGTGACGTCACAGCTAGCCTCTTGCTGTCACGCCACGCTTCGAACGATAGCAGTGTAAGCATAGGAAATATACGGAATTTTAAACAAATAGGATTGTAAAATGTGATTTATAAATGACTATTCAAATATAATATAATAACTATTTTATATACATAACTAAACAAACTAAATAAAAAACGAATTGTAAATGGCCTAAATTTACATTAATAAATCTTTAGATGCTCCATCTGACTACGATGATTACATGTAACATGTAATTCTACAATTTTTGAACATGTACAATAATGTAATTCTGCTTCAACGTGTATTTATACCGGGTGTTCACTTTTTTTGTAGGACATAGGAAATACAATGTTAAAATTTTCATTATGCGATAGTTCGTTCCCTATGAATTTTAGAACAAAAGTGTAAATACAAAAATGTTCAGAATTAAAAACAAGCTTCAATTTATTGATATAATTCGTTCCTATGTCATGAGATAAACGTAAAATAAAATTTATAATTTTTAGCTATTTACAGCGTGCCATGGAAAACAAAACATTTGTCATTGTCATTAAGTTATTACATAGAGGAATAACACTTCCTGTTTCATTAAAAAGGTTTATAATTCTGCTAATAGTCCCACGTGCAGGAATAGGCCGGGCCTGATATAATGCACTAAATAAATCTCTCACTTGATTTAACGAATTTCCAGCCAAATACCATTTTATCCATTGAATTTTTTCAGATATAGTAAATGTATCCATAATTACTGATAAATAATTTAAATGAAGGCAATAATTATTAAATCTTTACGACAATAACAAATGTCATCTGTCAAACTCAAATAGTACGACTGTTTGAATTGTGTTTTGTTTTCCATGGCACACTGTAAATAGCTAAAAATTATAAATTTTATTTTACGTTTATTTCATCACAGGAACGAATTATATCAATAAATTAAAGCTTGTTCGATGCAGTTTTTACTTCTGAACATTTTTTGTATTTACACTTTTGTTCTAAAATTCATAGGGAACGAACTATCGCATAATGAAAATTTTAACATTGTATTTCCTGTCCTATAAAAAAAGTGAACACCCGGTATGTATATTTTTTGACGTATTTGACATTTAGATAGTGTTGCCATCTAGCGAATTGTGGAAGAAAATGATACCGTTCTGTTACGAAACTCATGAAAATGGACAACTCTTTTGGATAATTAAATAATTTATTAGAAATAATACTTTATATATTTAATACAATTCTTGGACATTTATTTTTATGTCATATAAAAATACTAAATTATAACAACTGACAATAATTTTTCAAAACTACTTGATCTGGTAGGGTCATCATTAGAAAACACTTGATCTAATATTTCAACACCCTCCCTCAAGTATAAATTTACTATTTAAATTTATAATTGCAACATTACAAATTTTTAACATTTAATAAGTCTCTAAATTTACAATGTTTAATAAACGATAACGATTTAGTAAATATGTCGGCTACGTTTTCATGTGTAGAAACATACTTCATGTTTATTATATTTTTAGCGACAAGATCTTTTATAAAATGAAAACGTATGTCGATATGTTTACTACGTTTACTATTTTGAAAACTTTGAGAAAGGTCAATAGCACCTTGATTGTCTATGTAAACGGTACTGTCAGTTTTCTTCATGCCGTTGATGTCCGTTGATACTCCCTGAATTGCCAGTAACTCGGTGGCGGTGTTTGCAGCGGCGATATATTCTGCCTCTGTGGATGACAGCGCGACGGTCTTCTGCTTTCGTGCCAGCCACGAAACAGCATTTCCTTCATAGAAAATTACACAGCCGGTCATACTCTTTCGATCTGTGGTGTCCCCTGCCCAATCAGCATCGGAGTAGGCGACGATTTCATTCTTCGATGATAAGTAATATCTGGACGACTTGCTATAGACAGATACATAATGCTACCTATTAGTTCGCGAAATGGTACCTGTATTACTTCTTCTTCTGAGTTGGCTTTGAAATTTACTTCTAGAGGTGTTTTCGCACCTTTACAATCATTCATATTAAACTTTTTAAGAATTTTGTCAATCATTTTTATTTGGGTTATTTTCAGACAATCGTTACTTCTTTCTATTTCTAATCCCAAGTAATTTTTCAGTTCTCCAAGATCTTTTGCTTGAAATTTATCTTTTAAAGATTTTACTGTTTCATCTATTTCATGTCCTGTTACTAATATATCATCTACCCATATTAGCATGAATGTATTACTTCTTACATAAAGACAAAAATCATGTTTAGAACGTTCAAAATTATTTTCTTCGGCAAATTTATGAAATTCTTCATTCCAACAACGGGGTGACTCTTTCAATCCATATAAAGATCTTTTTAATTTATATATTCCTCCTTCTAATCCTTCAGGAGCATTTATATAAACATCATTTGTCAATTTTCCATTTAAAAAAGCAGTTGGTATATCCAATTGTCTTATTGGCCAATTTTCTTTTATAGCCTTCGCTAATATCATTCTGATGGTAGAAAATCTGGCAACTGGTGCATATACATTCATATCACATGTTGATTGATAGCCTTTTGCTACAAGTCTTGCTCTCTTTGTTCCATTTTCTTTTGTCCTAAATATCCATCTTGTATCTATCACTTTCTTCTCCTTTGGTAATGGTACTTTAACTTCTTCCCATGTTTCCATTTTTCTAAGTGCGTCCAATTCTTTTTGTATCGCATCTTTCCATTCTTTTGTTTTACACGCTTCAGTGTAAGTATGTGGATCTTCATCTGTCAATGAACAATATGCTGTGTAGACTTCGTATTCATTCAAATAATTTGGTACTTTTACAACTCTTCCTGACCTTGTTTTTACTTCATTTTCTTCTTGCTTATTTATTTGAGTATCATTATTTATTTCAGTATCTTCTTTCTCAGTGTTCTCTGTATTTTCAATTATTTTAATATTTTCGTGTTCATATTTTACATTGTCTTCGTCAAATGTTACATCTCGAGCACAAATTACCTTGTTCTCTCTAAAATTCCATAATCTGTAACCTGAACCTGAATATCCTACCATTATGTAAGATTCTGCACGAGCATTCAATTTATTGTCTTTTGGAAGAGTTACAGCCCATGCGCGGCTTCCGAAAACTCTTAATTTTTTTAAATTATTATTTCCGTGCCATCTAGTAGCAGGTGGTATTCCTTGATTGGCTCTTGTTGGACATCTATTCAATTCGTATGCTGAACATTGTATTGCTTCGCCCCATAATTCCTTCGGAATATCAGTTTCGGCTAGTTTTGTTCTAACTTTATCCATTAAAGTCCTATTCATTCTTTCTGCAGTGCCATTCTGTTGCGGACTATATGGCGTAGTATACTGCATTTCTATTCCTTTAATCTTGCAAAAATTTTGTAAATATTTTGAAGAGAATTCTCCACCATTGTCCATTCTAATTTTCTTTGTTTTCTTTCCATGTTGTGTCTTTATAAGTTTTATAAAATGTATTAAATTCTCTTCAGCTTCATTTTTTGTTTTTAGTAACTTTACTACAAGAAAATGTGAAAAGTCATCTATTAACACTTGAAAATACCTGTGTCCTTCTGATGTTGGTGGTTTGATTGGTCCGGATATATCTGTGTGTATCAAGTCCCCTATTTGTGTATACTTCTTCTTTGCTTCATAGAATGGTTTTCTTGTTGCTTTTCCTTCAATACATTTAGCACATATCTTCTCGCTACACGGTAATCCTAATTTTTTTAATCCTGTACGATTTAAATGCCCTAATCTACGGTGCCATATATTTTCATTTTCATTTATCGCTTTATAACATTTTTCTTTTCTATATTCTTCAATATTGTCAGTTAGTAACACAAACAGATTATTTATTTTTTGGCACTCGATGGTAAAATTTTTTCCTATTATTTTTGCTTTGTCTTTTTCGAATATTACTTTTATTCCCTTATTTAGAAGTTGTGAAACAGAAATTAAATTGTGTTTCATACCATCAACTGTCATTGCTGGAATAGACAATTTTCTTCCTTGGCAGCTTGTACGTAAAATTCCTTTATTTTTGGCCTCCATATTTTCTCCGTTTGCTACTTTTATTATTACTTTTCTTTCTACTGGTACAATGTCAGTCATATGTTCTTCAATTTCCTTTGTAAATAAATGCTGTGTTGCACCTGAATCTAAAATAAACATACTTTTATTATTTAATTTTGGTATGCAATTTAAAGCAATAAATGTTGTTTCATCTTCATCTTCTTCATTAACTTCATTTGCTTTTCCGTAATATTTGTTTCTTTGATTCGGTATAGTATTTATTTTTCCTTTGTCACGTTTGAAGTTTCTTCCCTTGTATCGGTCTTGGTTTTGAAAATTTTTATATCTGTAACAATTAGGAGCTTTATGTCCTTCTTTTCCACATTTAAAACATGTAATTTTTGCAGCCTTAAATGCCATTTCTTCATTATTACTCCTTCTTCCATTTTTATTTGACAGTTTTATTTCTTCGTCGAGAAGTCTAGATTTAACAAAATCCATTGTTACTTCTGTATTTAGAGTCTCTATAGCAGTAATTACAGAATCATATTCTTCATTTAACGATAGTAACAAATGACATATTTTATCTGACTCATCAACTTTTGACCCAATATTTTCTAATTCTCGTACAGTGGTATCAAAATTCAAAAAATGGTCTTCTAATTTTTCTCCTTTCTTTAATTTTAATGTTAATAGCTTCTTTTTTAAAGTTAATTTCGTGAAGACACTCTTCCTTTCAAATACATCTTCCAACGCTTTCATCATTTGTTTGGCTGTTTTTGAATCTTTCACCAAATCTAAGTGCTTATCTGTAATACATTGGATTATTGTAGATTTAGCTCTCGCATCTTTTACTTGAAATGCACTCCTTTCATTTTCATCTGTGATATCATTTTCTTCTTTCTCTAGGGCCACCTTCACCTGTTTTTCTTCTAAAAGAGTTGTCACTCTAAATTTCCAGTTGTTAAAATTCCCTGAATTTAACTGGGGCAATTGCATGTATCCAGCATGCATTTTTAAATATTCCTTTTATCTGGATATTCGTATTCTTTACTTACACAGAACACTATGTCTGGGCCCATAACCTCATGAAAATGGACAACTCTTTTGGATAATTAAATAATTTATTAGAAATAATACTTTATATATTTAATACAATTCTTGGACATTTATTTTTATGTCATATAAAAATACTAAATTATAACAACTGACAATAATTTTTCAAAACTACTTGATCTGGTAGGGTCATCATTAGAAAACACTTGATCTAATATTTCAACAAACATTCGTTTCTAGCACGCCGTAAAAAGGTACCGAGATATAGGGGTGTATTCTGTAAAAAATATGTTAATTTTAACATGCCTTTAAAAAATTATATTTTAACATGACTGTTAACAATAAATTCATTTTTTGGTATTCTCTACGCGAAAATTTGCCACTGCTGTTAAAATCATAAATTTTAACATGCCTGTTAAACACCAGAATGAAGTGATCAACAAGACAGAAAAAAGGCACGTCTTTGCTAAAGTAATGTAGTTCGTAACCATAACACAAATAAATAAACATGATAAAAAGAGTGAACAACTGTCAGTTTATGTGTCACTTTGAAATTTTAGAAAACTAATCTGTCATCTTGATATTTTAGAAAAACGAATGGACATAATGCTTCGGAAAATAAATAAAAATCTGCTGCATAATCATGTCTCATTTTTAGGTTCCATATTATAAAATAAATCACATTGAAATTGTAAACTATTAAGTTATCATTAGGTATGTAAAATTTATTCTTCTTGATCCTCAGAATTGACATTCCAAAATGTTAAGTTACGTTGGTTTGACGAACAAGACAGGAATAAGCATTTTTAACTGCATTTCATACCTACATTATAATAAAGGACTATGTTTTACGATACATCTAAATCGTGCTCTCGGTATACCATTCAAAGGTTCAGTCTTTCTCGAATTACGTTAATTAAATATTCCTACCGGCACCACGGTGTGATATACGATGGAACGGGTGACCGTTATTAAATAAAATACTTCGTAAAACAGTATATTTTATTAAATATCCCCAAGATATTTTTTTATATTCATCCATGGTAAATTTCTTTCGTTTTCTATTTCATTTTCATAAATTAGAAGTGCAAAATAGTCAAATGCTGTGATAATTTTATTATATAAACAGATGTTAAAATTTTAAAGGCATCGATTTGAATGACGTTAAAATATACAGTTTTAACACCCAATTTTGATAGTTACAGAATAGAAAATATATTTTAACAGCAAGTTTATTTTTAACATACTGTTTAAAATTAACAGTTTCCTTACAGATTACACCCCATTAGGAGGTACAAGGCAGTTAAGTAACACGTAGATACCGCTATGTTTCTAGTACTCCATTTAGTAATAAAATTTGGGTAGTAAAGTTTTTCCAAAAACTTGCGAAACGTACGTTATTTCTCGTACGCTCGTCGTGTTCAATATTTACGTCCAAGCTTTTATTTACCGATACAGAAAGCCTAAAAAAAATATTTTTCTTTTTTGTGCATTTTAATAAGTTTAAAAAAATTCTAGCTGGGATCATAAATCCTCGGGATGATAGGGTACTTGGTGGCCAGGCTGCCGTGGGCCAGTTCCCTTACCAGGTCTACACACGAAAAAGAACTCGTGGAGAACATGACTGTGGAGGATCTATCATCACCCATCGTCACATCCTCACTGCTGCTCATTGTCTCAACCAGTAAGTTCTAATGGGGTCCTCCACTTCCACTAAACTGAAAGCGATTTGTAGTTTTAGAATAGTGCATATATTCACATATGGATTAGATATTTTCCGCGCGAGCAAAAAGGTCTACGGTTTCGCAAGTGACAGAAATACTATTTCATACGAGTTTTAGATTGTACAGAGTGTCCAGGATAACTTCTCCAACATAATAAAATATAAGTATTTTCTTAAAGTAATAATCAAATATGGCTTCCACTTAAAAAAATATAATTTTGTGTTATATCTCGAAAATTTGCCGACAGAAAAATTATTTTCGTACGTCACTGGATAGACATTGAAATTATCTAACTTTTCTATTTGAAACATTTTTCTCGATTATTGCTGGATTAGAAATAATTTTGAAATGAAAAAAAATCGACCAATTTCAGTACTCCCCCATTATCAAGTAATTTATGGGAATATTTGGAAAAACAAAAGCACATCTAAGATGGCCTCCCAAAGGCGCACCACATGTCCCATATAACTGAAGTCGTATCTCTTATAGTTCCCGACATAGGCGCCAACTTGAAAGAATTATTGGGGGGGCTCAAAAATAGGCAAGTTAAATTATATTATTAATACAGATACCTACACTTTAAAATTAAAATAATGGCAAGTTATAACATTTGGTTATAATTGTAAATAAGAGGTATTTATTATAGAATTAAAACAATAACAAAAGTAGATTTTTAATGTTTAATTGCAAATGTTTGTTTTCTTATGTTAGCTTGGGATATAAATTCATTTGCAATATTGTCAAGATTTAATGAATCCGTGAAATTACGATGTGTATTTAAAATGCTTACTACATTTAATCTGCTTTGACCCATTGTATTTCTCAAGTATGATTTTAGGCGCCTAAGACTGGAGAAAGATCTCTCAGCAGTACAAGTTGACACCGGGATAGTCAACAGTAATTTAATAAAATTGGCCAGTTCTGGCATGTCTTTTAAAAATTTATCCTCTTTGAATAGCTTAATAACATGTTCTAAACAATTAAAATGAATATTATGTCAAGCAACATATCTATGTAGAAGCAGTCTATCTGCATCAATCTTATCCTTATAAAAAGTTTGAATATCATCAATATTAATAGTTGAACCAAGAATAAATTGTTCAGCTTGAGTAACGAAGTTTGAAGTTTTCGATTGAAATCTAGATTTTATACACTCTACGGAAGTATCAATTACTTCATAAAAAATGCTCCGATACATGTCTGTTGGTGTATCAAAATAATGAGCACTACTACCTCCATCAATTCGTTTTGGAATTTGTTGTTTTCGAGGTAATTGTGGTTCCGGGAAATGAAGTTCATTTGCTTTTGCGGTAACATTCTTCCAAAATATATCAAAAGATGAGCGTCTTATTATTGGGGGAGCTCAAAGGTACTCAGCCCCCTGGAGTTGGCGCCTATGGTTCCCGAGATCCCAATGGTGGCTTTCGAAATCCGGACAGCCTGTATAAATAATTGAACGCCCTGAAATGTTTCTGATTTTAAATAATTGAAGATAACAAACATTTAAAAAAATAAATCATTAAAATCGGATCTGTTTTAATGGGTTTAAAACATATCGTTTCTATTGGAAAACCCTTTATAAATGTTCTAATTTGTTACTATTGTTGAGGACTCATTGTCACTATTTTTTCACTTTTAAATGTCCACTTTCTTTAGAAATTCCGTCAACGAATTAATCGTAGTAGTCGGCGCAACCCATCTTTCATTTGGTGGCCAGGTCTACGAGCTTGAGAACGCTATAATTCATAGTGGCTTCAGTCCAGAACGCCATGAAAACGACATCGCCATATTAACAACAGCCTCCGACATTATCTTCAATGATTTTGTGAAACCCATTCCTCTGCAAACCACAGAAGTCCCTGATGGTGCTCAAATGGTTGCTAGCGGATGGGGATACACCACCTGGCCAACTACCAGAATCCCTGATAATCTACAGTGGGCTATTCTGACCAATATGAATATCAATAAATGCGCCGAACGTGCGCAGCCGAATCAGATATTCCCTACCCAGATTTGTACATATAGTACGCCTGAGCACGGGGTTTGTGCAGGGGACTCCGGTGGCCCAGTAGTGTATAATGGACATTTGGCAGGAATTGTTTCGTACGGTATAATCTCAAAAACCGAGGTTTGTTCTCAAGGGTACCCTGATATTCACACAAAGGTGGCGTCTTATGTACCTTGGATTTACGATTTTATTATGAATAATAAAATATGAAGAACACAAAATGATACATTGTCGATTGAGAGGTTGTTGCATTCTCTTGAAATCGGCAATATACATTTGCGCTCGAAACGCACACAAGATTTTTCTACAATCGCCACTATATATTCTTATTTACAAGTTGTCAGCGTATATCTGTTACAGGACATTAAATAATGAAAATTGTTTATTTGCTGTCACTGGTTGAGAGTGAGCGTTTTTTCTGTTTTGTTGCGCATGAGCAGTAATATTTTGCGTTGACAAATGTAAGCACAAATGTCTACTTTATATATATTGACTGTAGAAAAATAATTAAAGATATTTATCACAAATAAAAGATATAGTTTTTATTAATTTTTTCCTTTATTATTTAATTAGAATATATGGGCGATAATACATGCATTAACCTAATATATACAATTCACATTCCTTTTTGACCTATTATCGGCGTCCTCTTCCACAAACGCAAATTTGTCAGCGACGGACTGGTCCTCTAGAACGCGTTCCCTTAAGTGGGATAAAATACATATTGTCATTCCAATTCACAACAATTATCACAGGCTTGCACTATCATCTAATAAGATAGACAGGAGGGGGGCAGGAATAAGGTTGCTCCCAAGTCCCAAACTTGGACACCTCGTGGCTTCCGGTACCCCTATCCGCAAAGATATGCACCCAGTGCAAGAACGAATTGCTGGAATACGGCTCTCGTGAATAGTCATTTCTGAGCCACTAGTAGTACCGTAGCCACATACGCATGTCCCAGACATGTTGAATTCCCAGAACTCGACCTCCCAGAGGTCAATGGGTCCCAGACCCATTATGAGAGTTTAGCTTACGATCATACGTGTGTAGGTTCCAGACCTATCATGATAAACCCCAGGTTTATCCTTTCGTCCCAGACGTTCTCGTGTATCTCAGTCTCTCAGTTGGTGTTTCGCACACCTCAGAGCACATGGCTCTATAGACCCAGAGTTGTCCCAGACAACTCTTCGGATAATGAGGAAACTACTACATATGTCTGCGGCCACAAACTAATAATACCAGTGGCGTACCTAGGGCGGGGCAACCAGGGCAAGTGCCCTGGGCGCCAAAACCAAGGGGGCGCCAGTTGTAGCCCTTAGTATCCGTATGTAACTTAGGTGCCAGAATTTGAAGTGTTAAAACTGTTGATTACTGTGCGTATTGACATTTTTCAAAACTGTAGAAGCTCTCTTTCTGTTTTTTTATCGTCTGCTCAACGCTGGGAGATATTCAAAAACGCTGTGCCCATAGATATTAAATCTGAGTCTAAAACATATGGAGTGCAAAAGTGGAAGCTGTGAAGCCCATAAACAATTACCTTGACGACTCGAGACTATAATGTATAAGTGACGCTACGCAATTGTACAACCGTATGTTGACACTCGATTTTCTGACTCTACTTGGATTTTGGACGAGAGTACTCATTCCTATTGATAGAGTTCAGAAAAGACTACAAGATATAAAATATGAACTTTCATGATACCGCCTTAGATTTGAAAGGTTTAAGAGATTATTTTCGCAATGAAAGAGAAACTTTGGTGACTGAAGCTCTGGAAATTGGACTTAGTCTCTGTCAAAACTAGGATATTGAAACCGAAAAACGCCAACGGCGAAAAATCTTCGAATAGCCATGCAAATAATGATGACTATTGCAGTTTCCATCGCTAGCTGTGAAAGATCTTTCAACAAATTAGAACTGATCTTAAATTATCTGAGTCTCCATGGGTCAAGATTTTTTGATCGTAATGACCTCCGGAAAATATGGTAGGGTGTTTCCTTTAAAACAACCAGCGCTTTTTTGGGCGAACAAACAACTTTAGAGAAAAATGTTTTATACCAAAAATGATCAGGAATAAGGGGATAATGTATCAATAATAACAGACTGAATATTTAACCAGTGGTTCTCAAACGGTAGAACAAAATTATATTTTTTTAAATGGCACCCTATATAATTTTTTTGCCCTTTAAATAGAATATTATTTTCTGATTTTAACGATATAAATATAGCATAGGGTTGTATAAGAATTATTTCGAGAAAAATAGTATTAAAAACTAGAAATAATGTAGTAAAAAATGGGTTTACTACTAGCGTAACTAGGCAACAGACGTGTGTATTGCATAGCATATTGAATTTTCGGTTTGTTATTATTAATAAATTAGACCCTTATTCTTGATCATTTCTTGTATATAACATTTTTACCTTCCGTCACCTTTAGGTAAGGAAGGTATTGTCTTTGGTCAAAAAATTCGGTGGTGAGTTTTTGATGAATAAGCACGTTTTAGGGTCCCTAGAATATGATTTTACTATTTTTACGATGATGTCTGTATGTGTGTGTGTGTATGTATGTATGTGTGTCTGTGTGTGTGTGTGTGTGTGTGTGTGTGTGTGTGTGTGTGTGTGTGTGTGTGTGTGTGTGTAACAAAATTTTCGTCTGCGATAACTCTAATACTATAGTTACAAAAATTATAATTTTTTCGTATACTTCTTCGCTACATCCATATGAAGAGCTGATTAGATTTTGGTTACAATTGGTCAACCGGAAGTACCATCATTTGAAGATTTTAACAGTTTTTCTTGAAAAAACTATGTTAAATATAATTTTTTCACATTTGATGTTATTATAAATATTAAACAATATTTTATTCTCTATACGATTTGACTGCATTTTATACTTAATATTAAATGGATATAGAGTTAAAAAATTATAAAGAAATTAAATTTCATAAAGTAGCCATAGCTATGGAAACAGCTACTATATTAAGAAAATTTTGATTGAAAGATGTCAGTGTCAAGTGAAATTGACATAGTGTGTTTGTCTTATAATTTTATTGGAAATATAGGATCTTTTGCTTTCTGTATGGAATTTGTATAAAATATATACAACTGCTTCAAGGTAATGTACAAGAAATAATAATAATAATAAATCTTTTATTTCTGCAGATACATTACACTGTATATAGAAAACGTCACAAAATAATAATTTTCTGTATGAAATTTGCATAAAATACATGCAACTGCCAGAAGGTAATGTACAAGAAATAGAATATTTAATTTAGCAAGGAACTTTCCGTATGAAATTTGTACAAAATACATAGAACTGACGGAAGGTAATGTGCTGGCCACATCAGATTTTTTTCTAAAGTCATTAGTTCGCCCAAAAAAGCGCTGGTTGTTTTAAAGGAAACACCCTGTATATATATATATATATATATATATATATATATATATATATATATATATATATATATATATATGGATATTCTTGGATAATATCAACATTTACACTAAACCGAGAAAGATGTAATCTTGATTTTACATTGTTGACAAGGGGCGCAATTACGACCCTTGCCCTGGCCACCATTTCACTTAGGTACGCCACTGAGTAATACAAATGTATATCTCACATATATCATGCATATGAAATACACAAGCAGTGTATAACATATCAATCAAGCATCTGGTGATCAACACCACACTATACCTATACAGTTTCATCTACGTCCGCATATGACTGCTAGCTAGCACACACCAACTAGCCCTAACAAGAATTCCTATAAAATAAGCTCTAACAAAATCATTGACAAGGAAACTGTATGGTATAACGTTTAAATTATTTTATAGATGTGGTTCCTTTTGAAACCCTAGAGAAGAACAGAATTGCTCGAAATATTCAGGTATGATATTTTTGCATGAACCCATTTAAATACTGGACTAGGAAAGCACAGATATACATTACTATGTCTTGCTGAAAATAGATAGCCGACTAGGCTAAATAAATATCAAAACAGGCGTGCGTTTAAAATATTTTAAACATTTTTCGTTTATCTTGATTATAACAAAATATTTTGATTTTTAAACTATTTAGTTTGGCAATTCTATGAAATAGGATTATTTTTAATTTCCTCTAACAGTAATTCCGACTCGGGGGTTGCTTATACCTGAGACGAACGAACTAGAATTTGCGGTATTAAATTTTTTAAATACATCCCTGAATTCTGTTGCTAAATTAATTTTAAATGCCTCCTGGTATTGAGAACAATTATAATCTTGTGTAACGGAATACATAAGGGTCAATTTCCTTTCAAATCAAGTATAGGGAAATGTTTTCATACTGTAACGTTTTTATTTATGGGTGAAGTGTAAATATAAGACAATTATTATTAATTAAAATTAAGTGTTTATTAAACTATAATGAAAGTTACTATTACTAATTTTAAACAAATATTAAAAACTAATTAAGACTAAAACTATAATTAATTAGATGACACTAACACTATTTATTTAACCAATTAACACTACTATTTATTTCCACGATATTATTTATTTCACTACGCGTTCCAATCTTAGACTGCCGGTCTATTGCAGATTCTTGTAGACTGTTTACGCGATATTTATATCACTATATTTATATCACTACATACTTATATCATGTTCAACTGTCCGCCTACCGACCTCCACAGCGTCTATATACTCAATTGACTCAACAGCGTCTGTATATTCAACTGCTCGGACAGAAGTCACACCTTTCACCTCACTATCTGTCTATTTATGTGACTCTCTCTCTCTCTCTTCCACAGCCTCCGTATCACCGACTTTCCGTATGCCACAATACTTCAACACCAATGCCGAGTATTAGCTTCCACTTGCCGTTACTGTCCCCATATACCTAGCTTCCCAATACTCTTCAACACTACCGAGTATTCTCTTTAACTGCTATCCCGGTATACCAGTAACTTTCCGACTCGCCGTTACTGTTCTTGCACACTATAGTTTCCCAATACTCGTCAACACTACCGAGTATTTACATCCACAGCTATCCGAATATACCAGTAACTCCCCGGGTACCTACTCGACACCAACTGCATACGCTCACTACGATACTGCTGTGCTTCTCACTAACACTTTACTCTCTAACACTCCATGTCAATGTCTCTATAACTGTATGCAAGTAACTAATTCCCGAGCATAGCTACGTCCCTTATATACAGTTGCCATTATTTTCTAGAACAGTTTAGAATATTCGAACACGTAATAACAATGAACACAAAAGGTTCAGGCGACCGGAAGTAATTAAACACGTCGCGACCAGTTTGTTTACATCGGCCGGCTACTAGCGCGATTACGTCACCGCTATAAATAGACACTCGCTTAGGCTCGGGCCACACTATGCGTTTTGGCGGGACCGGTTTAACGGGACCGGTTGACCGGGAAGACAACAACTTATTGTTTTAAATGGATGCGTCCACACTTATGCGGTTGCGGTTTGACCGGACGGTCAATTTGCCGCATGACAACTACAACATATTGGAAATAATGCAAGCGTTCACAAGGGTCTGGTTTTGTTTTTTAATAGACAACGTATACTATTTGAGCTCTGCACTGATCAGACATTGGTCAGACAGTGTCCGAATCGGGTTGTCAATGCTGCCGTCCTGTTTCGAGGGATGTATGTGGACGCTACATGATCCATCCCGTTTAACCGGATGCGGTTTTACCGGTCCCGCTAAAACGCATAGTGTGGCCCGGGCCTTAGGAAGGCGCCACATTTGCGGCAGAACCGCGTGGCGCTGCAGCTGCGGCGTGGCCGCTCTACGTGCAATCAGTGTATTCTTATGAGAGATGACACACTTGCGGTTACGCCGCGACGCGCCGCTCTTTGACCGCAACATGTAGCGGTCGCGCCGCGTACAGCGGTTCCACCGCAAAGAGTGTGTTGCATTGTTTCTTATGAACCTGTTCACACTTGCGGCGCGGCCGCTACTCGCTAGAGTCATGAAACCTGGAGTTTTCTTTTTGTAGCTTGTTCCTCATAAGGAAAAGTAACGCATCAAACGAATTAATTGACATTCGGAAGTAATTGAAAAAAATTTCTGGGTATTTTCGTAACTCTCCGCACAATAAACTAAATTGCCCAAAACTAATTCGTCTCATATTTAAGGGATGAACCCAACCCAGTATCGTCTTTTACGTTTAGTTCTTTTATGTAGGGCATAAATTACGTATACAAGCTCCTTCGTACTCATCGACATTTTGTTATCTGAAATTTTTGTCAGAAAATCACATCAGTTTGCGGTTATGCCGCCAAGTGTGAACGAGCAAAATTTTCGACGCGGTCACGCCGCAGCAGCCGCGCCGCGCGGCGGTGCCGCAAGAATGGCGCCAGCCTTAACAGTGGCGGCGACGGCGGGCGTCCCATGTTACAATACTATACCAATATGGCGCGAACAAACACATGACTCGAGCACCCTTGAAATGCTTGGAATTAGATGATTTTGTGCGCGTGTCACTTTGACAAGAACAATGTCATTTTCTGATTAACAAAAAAAACTAATTCTTCAAGAGATTTAAATTGTTATTTGCTCTGCTATAAAATTTATCAAAATGATCGATTCATTTAGTTTTCCTCTTAATTATTAACGAGTACAAATAACCCAGCTTTTTCATCCCATCAATCATCCTATCTGTTATTAACTTATCGTCTACATATGATCAGATATGATCACAGACTTTGCACATCAATCCATAAATTAAAAGAAAAATTTATAACCAACAATGATATTTTTAACAAATAAAAATCCACAAAATTTTCAGGTCGTTCACATAAGTTCATCCGTATGTCAGTTATTATAAAAACAAATTCTTCTCTACCGCCTTGATCATATTTCACAACATATTTACCAACACGTATTTATTTAAGCAACAGTAACCGGATGGCAATAATGGTTCATGCCGGTTTGTCGTCTCAATGGCGCATTTTGGACAGTTTTTGATAAATATTTCAATGTCATTTGAAAGTCCTGGCCACCAAACTGATGTATTCGCTCGTGCTCGGCATTTCGTAATGCCTTGATCCCCATATAAATTCATTTTTCTCACTCAAAAGTTCATTGAGCGGATGGGCTTTTGTTGCTAAATTAGGAACAAATTTTGAAATATAATTAACAGAGCCAAGCAGACTTCTGAGTTCGGAAATGTTATCTGGCCGGTCCATCTTCAAAATTGCTCGCACACGGTCATCGTTGACGCTGATCCCGTCTTCTCCTATCAGATGTCCGAGATATTCAACTTTTGTAGCGCCAAATGTGCATTTGTTGATATTTAAAGTAACCTTGTGTTTCATGAGTCGTTTCAAGACGCGATGTAAACGTTGATCGTGTTCTTCAATCGTTTTCCCGTTTACGAGAACGTCGTCCATATTAACTTGCATTCCGTCCAGTCCGTCTAATATCTGCATCATACGTTTTTGGAAAAATTCAGGAGCCGCCGTTATACCAAAAGGAAGTCTTTTGAACTTAAACCTTCCAAATGGAGTTATAAATGTTGTGAGCAACTGTGATTCTTCATCCAAGTCGCACTGCCAAAAACCATTATTCGCGTCGAGTTTGGAGAAGAATTTTGCTTCACCGAGACGTCCTAATATATTGTCAGTGACTGGCATCGGATGAAGTTCTCGTTTCACGTATTTGTTAAGGTGTACATAGTCAACGCACATACGAATAGTCCCATTTGGTTTTGGTGCGAGTACTAGGCCAGCACACCAATCAGTAGGTTCCTCCACTGGTTCGATGACTCCGAGTTGAATCATGTTGTCGAGATTTGCTTTGATTTCTTTCAACATTGGTATCGGAATACGACGAGGAGCCTTGAGTGCATATGGTACTGCATTTTCCTTTAAATTTATCTTGTACGGTATTCGAATTCGTCCAAGTCCTGTAAAAAGTTGAGGATACGTCTTGATTGGGTCAAAAGACATTTTTGTATTGTCTTTTACGGCGTCTACGGCGTTGCATCTCTTAATTATGCCAAGTTCTTCGCTCGTGTTGCCGTCTAGTAGAGGGTCCGTCAGGTTTCGTACGACGTATATCTGCGTCATTACTGATTTGTTTCTATATTTCACCTTCTCCCAGAAAGTCCCTAAGGTTTCCATCATTTGGTGATTTGCGTTGTACAGTCGAATCGGTGGCGGACGTAAACTAACTTTAGTGAAAAAGTCCTTGTATGTTTGCTCTGGAATGCAAGTAATGTCAGCTCCACTATCAATTTTAAAACTGACCTTTGCATCCCTTATGTAAACGAGAGTTCGCCATTTACCCTGCCGACCAATCGCTGTGATGGTTCCAATGTAGCCCTCTTCCTCGTTTGTGACTTCTTGGACGTTCCGTCTCGTATTCTGACACATTTTCATATAATGTCCAATTTTATGACAGGAGTTGCATTTTATCCGCTGAGCCGGGCATTGACGTACTGCATGTTGATCGCCGCCACATCGTCTGCAACGGTCCACCGACACGTTCGACTTCATATTTGGTCTTGACGTTTTCTGGAATTTTCTTCCTTCTTGACATTTTGTACGCCAAAATTCAGCCTTTCTGTCTTTTTTGGTGTGAATCCGGTTTATGTCGAGTTTTAGCATTTCGGATTGCAACTGTGGCAACTGAGACTTAATTTGTTCGCTCTGTTTTGCCATCATGATTGCCGTCTCCAACTTAAGGTCGGCCGTGAGCTGCATGCGTTCCGCTAACTTGCGATCTCGGATTCCGACGATGATACGGTCACGTAAAAGTTCATCACGTAAAGCACCGTATTCGCAATTTTCAATAAGACCATACAATGCGGTAATAAACTCCTCCATAGTCTCTCCTTCTCTTTGGTACCGCTGATTAAATATTACTCGCTCATACACTACATTTCTTTTAACGATAAAATGTTTCTCGAAGGCTTGTACTACCGTCTTGTACTTCTTAGCATCGTCTTCACTTAGCTCAATACTTTTAAATACATCGTCGGCCTGCTTCCCCATACAATAAACAAGGGCTGCAATCTGTTGCTTTTCTGGTTTGGTATCTAAACCAGAAGCTACCCGAAATAAATCAAACCTTCGGATCCATCGAGGCCATTCTTGCGCTTTCGCAAAATCAAACGCATCGGGCGTTTCCCACGAGGTTCCAGTAGACATTATATAAGTTTCAACCGTGGTACCTAGGATTATGCTGCTTTTCCGCTGCCACCATGTATTATATTTATATATTTTAATATAAACACAAATGATATGACATTTATAATTTTTGAAAACTATTTGTTATGTTTATTATTCGTTACTAACGTAACGATCACAAGCGTCTATACAACAATGTTAAAATTGGATTCTGACTTTAAAACGTGGTCATTTACAAAAATCTTAATATACGATTTTTAGCACGATCCCTATATACCTCCCTTACCAAGGGTAGCGGGAGGTAAAAAGTATTAATGTAGAAAATTTAATAATCTTTCATTTTTATAATAACATGAATCTGAATGATGGTATTTGAGTTAGAGTGGAGGATCCACACATACACACAGACATCATCGTGACAATGTTAAAATTGGATTCTAGGGACCTTAAAACGTGGTCATTTACAAAAATCTTAATATGCGATTTTTACCACGATCCCTATATACCTCCCTTACCAAGGGTAGCGGGAAGTAAAAAGTATTAATGTAGAAAATTTAATAATCTTTCATTTTTATAATAACATAAATCTGAATGATAGTATTTGAGTTAGAGTGGAGGATCCACACATACACACAGACATCATCGTGACAATGTTAAAATTGGATTCTAGGGACCTTAAAACGTGGTCATTTACAAAAATCTTAATATGCGATTTTTAGCACGATCCCTATATACCTCCCTTACCAAGGGTAACGGGAGGTAAAAAGTATTAATGTAGAAAATTTAATAATCTTTCATTTTTATAATAACATGAATCTGAATGATGGTATTTGAGTTAGAGTGGAGGATCCACACATACACACAGACATCATCGTGACAATGTTAAAATTGGATTCTAGGGACCTTAAAACGTGGTCATTTACAAAAATCTTAATATGCGATTTTTAGCACGATCCCTATATACCTCCCTTACCAAGGGTAGCGGGAAGTAAAAAGTATTAATGTAGAAAATTTAATAATCTTTCATTTTTATAATAACATAAATCTGAATGATAGTATTTGAGTTAGAGTGGAGGATCCACACATACACACAGACATCATCGTGACAATGTTAAAATTGGATTCTAGGGACCTTAAAACGTGGTCATTTACAAAAATCTTAATATGCGATTTTTAGCACGATCCCTATATACCTCCCTTACCAAGGGTAACGGGAGGTAAAAAGTATTAATGTAGAAAATTTAATAATCTTTCATTTTTATAATAACATAAATCTGAATGATAGTATTTGAGTTAGAGTGGAGGATCCACACATACACACAGACATCATCGTGACAATGTTAACATTGGATTCTAGGGACTTTAAAACGTGGGAGGTAAAAACTAATTCTTCAAGAGATTTAAATTGTTATTTGTTTGCTCTGCTGTAAAATTTATCAATATGATCGATTCATATAGTTTTCCTCCTGATTATTAACAAGTTACAAATAACCTAGCTTTTTCATCCCATCAATCATGTTATCTGTTATTAACTTATCGTCTACATATGATCGGATATGATCACAGACTTTGCACATCAATCCATAAATTAAAAGAAAAAATTATAACCAACAATCATATTTTTAACAAATAAAAATCCACAAACTTTCAGGTCGTTCACATAAGTTCATCCGTATGTCAGTTATTATAAAAACAAATTCTTCTCTGCCGCCTTGATCATATTTCACAACATATTTACCAACACGTATTTATTTAAGCAACAGTAACCGTTAATTCATAAATTTTAACGTGATACGCAAATCATCCGCGATGGCTATGGCTATAGCTATGCGATTGTTTATAGTTGTAATCACAGCACTCTTGTGTGTGATTTATAGTTGAGAGAGTCGCGCCTCGCGGTCGCATGGTGTTTACTCTAATATAAATCAGCGTTTTTTCGGACGGTGTAATTTAGAAGAAAGATACCGCCAACACAGTCAACAATGCCGGTTAAATATTACATGCTACAACGCTTGTTTGGAATCTCACCAACAAAGAGGTGAACAAGTGGAAAGGGAAGAGGTATGAGATCGAAAATTTGTTGATCGAAAAGAAGATTTTGATCGTTTTTGATAGCGCAAAGATGTTTGCTAACTAGAAATTTAGGCTTGTGATTTTGCTCTGTTTAATGTTCGCTTCTTCTGCCTTTTTGGCTCGTTTTTCATTTCCGATAGAATTAGAATGTGGTGTTCCGATTCATTATTTTCTTCAGCCCACTTCAGACACGTTTCAAAAGTTCTGACTGCCTCTTTGTGCTTTACATGTCCTGGTATCACTTCTACTTCTTCGTCGGAGCTTGATTTATTCTGAATATGTTCCAAAATATCCATATCATTTGTGGATTCTAATGATTCTTCATGTCCGATAGCTCATTTAAGAGCTTCTTGTCGTGTGACATCTTCAGAAATTTGGTTTATTAGTGGCAGTAACCTCGTTTGTCTTTCTATACCCTCCAACTCTATTTGACAAGAAAGTTACTTTTCAACCTCACATAGAACAACTTATAAGAGGTACCTACAAAAATCTTGGATTCCTATTTCGCGTAACTCGTAAATAATAAATGGTGCTTAGTGAATATCTTTTTCACTCTAATTAGAAATAAACTTGAGTATGGCGGCGTGCTTTGGAATCCATTCTATAACTATCAAATTGCTGCTCTAGAAAGTGTTCAAAGAAAATTTTGTAAATATTGCTTTTTTTGGTATTTACAGCTCCTGGCCTGATATTGATTATTATTGCTTACTGCAACAATTCAATTTAGAAAGTTTGTCAGCTCGTCGTTTCAAGCAATAAATTTTATTTGTTTACAAAATTGTAAATGGTTTTATAGATTCACCTGAGTTATTGGGACAACTAAATTTTCATATACGTCCATGTAATACGAGGAACTCTGTCACTTTTGTTTGCAAATTTTCAAGGACAAATAATCATTTGAAGTCTCCTATGAATGCAATGTGTAAAACGTACAATATTTGCTCATTACACTTAGATCTTTCCGATAGCTTATCTGTGTTTAAACGGAAAGTATCTGAATTAGATATGTAGATTTGTAGTTCAATTTGTTAAATTCTTTTTTATATCAACCATATATATTTTATATATGTGTACTGAATTTAGAATACCAATTTCGCTACTGATTTATAATTCATACCACACTACTCTGGGTTATATAATTTTTTGCTGTGTAATTTTTAAATTAATGTTATTGTTTATTAATTTCTCACTCTCTCTTTAATGTATTTACATATATATTATTCTGTTATTGGGATGTATCCTGTTGAATAATGGTAATAAATAAATAAAAATAAACTCCATTCTGTCCCTCCACTGTAATAGTGGAAGATTATCGTCTTCAGTCCAACCATCATCAAGAAGTGGTGTAAGAAGTTTAGTCCAGGACTTTTGGATAAGTTCCGGCCTCACATCTTCCCATCCTCTTGATAATACAATAACAACATCTTTCAAATTAACTTTCTTCAGTTCTGCAGAAATACCTGCACTTTCGAATGCAACAATTTTTTAAAAAACCATCTTGCGGTAATATAACTTAATCGCTTGAATCACAAAGGATTCCCTCATTTAGGCAGCAGAATAAGACAATATGAAATCAAGGGATTCCCTCATTTAGGTAGCAGAATAAGAGAATATGAAATCAAGGGATTCCCTCATTTAGGTAGCAGAATACGTGAATCTAAGGTAACAGAGAACATGAAACCAAGTAATTCCCGCATTTAGGTAGCAGGAATCACTTTGCTGTTCGGATTAACGAGGCGTTGTTCGGATTATGGCTCCGAGTTGTTGCTGTTCGGATTACTGGAGGTTCGGATTAGAGCATGTTCGGATTAAAGAGGTCATACTATAATTAAAAAATGACAATGACAAATGAATTTCAAGGAAAGATTTAGAATTTTGCAAATTATAATTAGCAATAATTTAACAACACCATTTTCTGAATGTGCTAAATTACTAAATATTACTTGTACAATACTTATGACTACTATGGAATGTGAACGCTGTTTTTCTACACTTAAAAGAATAAAAACACAAGATAGGCAGACTGCATTGGCGATGTTATCCATCGAAAAAAATGTGATCAAGAACATACCTGAATATTATAAAAACTGATTGATGAACATTTTATTCACGCAAAAGAGCGCATGATGGATTTTATTTTTAAGTAAAGATTAAATAATTTAATTATATTTTAACGCGACGTGTTTAATTACTTCCGGTCGCCTAAACCTTTTGTGTTCATTGTATTATACGGTCGAACATTCTAGACCTCTCTGGTTGGTAGTTAATGGCAGCTGTATAAAAGGGTCGCAGCTATGCTCGGAAGTTAGTTATATGGAGAGACATATAGAGACATTCACATAGCGTGTTAATGAAGCACAGCAGTATCGTGGTAAGCGTATGCAGTATAGTGTCGGTCGAGTGGAGGACTCGGGAAGCTACTGGTTAACTGGGATAGCTGTGGATGTGATTACTCTGTAGTATTGAAGAGTATTGGGCAGCTAGGTCTACGGGGACAGCAAGCAACGGCAAGTGGAAGTGGATACTCGGCAGTGGTAGTGGTATTGAAGAATTGTGGCATACGGACAGTCAGTGATACTGAGTCTGTTGAAGAGAGTGAGAGATACATAAATAGACAGATAGTGAGGTGAAAGGTATAAATATAATGATATAAATATCGTGTAAACAATCTACAAGAGTCTGCAACAGACCGGCAGTCTAAGATTGGACTGCGTAGTGAAATAAATAATTAGTAATATCGTGGAAATAAATAGTAGTGTTAATTGGTTAAATAAATAAATAGTGTTAGTATTATCTAGTTAATAATAGTTTTAGTCTTAATTAGTTTTTAATAATTATTCAATATTAGTAATCGTCATTAATTAATACCTTTTTAATATTTCTATTATAGTTTAATAAACACTTATTTTAATTAATAATAATTGTCTAATATTTACACTTCACCCAAATAAATAAATAAAAATGTTACACTATTGTATTTACTTTGTTTAATTTTTGTGCCCTACCATACAAAGATATCACCAGACGCCACTGATTGAGGGTACATTGGAATCTCGTCTCCCTTGAGGATATTGTAGTGCGTAATAGAATGATGATACTAATACTGTTTACTCCAGCGATGACACACTAACTGACTGGGATGATTGGCGTCCACGACTTGATGACAAGGACTTCTTGATAAAGGAAGAACACACATGCACTTACACTTGACACTGAATGAACACTACAGACAACGGACAAGGACATTACTTGGGTTTTAATAACTAAACTTTTTAACTAAATGATTACATAATTATTAATTAAACATAGACTAACACGTTACACAGTGGGCCGGCATTGAGCCACCACTCAAAATCCAAAAAAACACTGCATTTTTCGTCAACAACAAGACGTCTTGACGATGCGACGAACTGATTTCGACTCTTCCATGTTTAGTCCATGAGTAACTAAATTTGACTCTCTTTGTAAACAAAACGCTATCTTCAGGACAGGATTATCTTAGGGGTACGGGGTGCACAGGATAGAGCATCCAAAGTCACGCACATATACATAATAATTTCCAGACTTAATTATCAACAAATAAATGTGACTATCATAATAAGATGAAAATTTCTAAACTGAATTTTGACTTAAATAGATAAACAGAGTTAAAATATGAATATTGAAACTATAATTTAGAAAAGTTTATAAAAAGTTATTTATCTATTATAGCTCTTACCCTCGCCTTGTAACAATACTCCGTATCTCAAATACGACAATTTTGCTTATTCAAGAAAATCATTAAAGATGATTTTCTAGGCAAAATATTTGCGGTTCTTTAAAATCCAATTTACGAATTGTCGAAGATGTTGTGTTCTACCTTCACTAATAGAAATAAAATTTGAATTTGGCCCTCTTATACTCTTTATATGTGTTTGAATTTGCAGTTAAATTCAAAAAATCAAATTCATATCAACTACCAATGCACATCTTTTCGACTGGTTCGTTTTCGATCCTTAGTCACCTTCCCGATGAATTATGTCTTGGGCCTGTTGACATACAAATTATATACCTGCATGCTATAAACGAGCTGAGAAGCGAGAGTTGAGGCGAGCTCGAGGCTTGTCCAGCCTTTACGAGCTCCAAGCGAGTGAACGTAATAACGCCAATGCTTACTCCAAACTCCAATGTATACTCCTCGCAACGATCAACGGATCAACCTCTTGCTTTGCAGCCACGCTCTTGCCCGGCTCGGCTCGGCCACTCGGGCTCTTGTTATGCCTATAACCGCGCTGTTTATTAACACACTATGTAATTATATTCATTTACATCTTGTTCCAGTCAACCGACTAGCGAGTGATAATTTGCACTTACGGGTTGAGGACTGGAATTGAGAAAAGATGAGGAAAATGAAAATGAGGACGGGTTTTTTTTAAATATAAATTAATATATAATCAGGGTTTTTATACATGGACCAAGATTGAGCGTGTCAATGTACTTTAAGTAGATTTCAGTAATAAAAATCTGATGTGGCCAGCACATAACCTCTCGCCAGATATTTTGCCTGGTTATACGCATAAAACGAAAAATATTTTTAAATACATATATTCATGTCTCACTACAAAATAATTCTCACATATATTTGCAAAATCTATGGGATATTTTAATATAAATTATGTACAATACATACATTTTCTTTATATACAATATCCTGAAATTTTCTTTTTCTACTTTCCCTTTTCTTTTTCTTTATATTCGTAATTTTTTCGCAGATTCCTTTTATATTCTTATTTACGTATATTCATTTGCGTTGTTGACTTTTTACCTCTCGCTAAGAGAGGTATTGTATTCATGCTAAAAATCGCATATCCAGATTTTAATGAATAAGCACGTTTTAAGGTCCCTAGAATCCGATTATAACATTTTCACGATGATGTCCGTATGTGTGTGTGTGTGTGTGTGTGTGTGTGTGTGTGTGTGTGTGTGTGTGTGTGTGTGTGTGTGTGTGTGTGTGTGTGTGTGTGTGTGTGTGTGTGTGTGTGTGTGTGTGTGTGTGTGTGTGTGTGTGTGTGTGTGTGTGTGTGTGTGTGTGTGTGTGTGTGTGTGTGTGTGTGTGTGTGTGTGTGTGTGTGTGTGTGTGTGTGTGTGTGTGTGTGTGTGTGTGTGTGTGTGTGTGTGTGTGTGTGTGTGTGTGTGTGTGTGTGTGTGTGTGTGTGTGTGTGTGTGTGTGTGTGTGTGTGTGTGTGTGTGTGTGTGTGTGTGTGTGTGTGTGTGTGTGTGTGTGTGTGTGTGTGTGTGTGTGTGTGTGTGTGTGTGTGTGTGTGTGTGTGTGTGTGTGTGTGTGTGTGTGTGTGTGTGTGTGTGTGTGTGTGTGTGTGTGTGTGTGTGTGTGTGTGTGTGTGTGTGTGTGTGTGTGTGTGTGTGTGTGTGTGTGTGTGTGTGTGTGTGTGTGTGTGTGTGTGTGTGTGTGTGTGTGTGTGTGTGTGTGTGTGTGTGTGTGTGTGTGTGTGTGTGTGTGTGTGTGTGTGTGTGTGTGTGTGTGTGTGTGTGTGTGTGTGTGTGTGTGTGTGTGTGTGTGTGTGTGTGTGTGTGTGTGTGTGTGTGTGTGTGTGTGTGTGTGTGTGTGTGTGTGTGTGTGTGTGTGTGTGTGTGTGTGTGTGTGTGTGTGTGTGTGTGTGTGTGTGTGTGTGTGTGTGTGTGTGTGTGTGTGTGTGTGTGTGTGTGTGTGTGTGTGTGTGTGTGTGTGTGTGTGTGTGTGTGTGTGTGTGTGTGTGTGTGTGTGTGTGTGTGTGTGTGTGTGTGTGTGTGTGTGTGTGTGTGTGTGTGTGTGTGTGTGTGTGTGTGTGTGTGTGTGTGTGTGTGTGTGTGTGTGTGTGTGTGTGTGTGTGTGTGTGTGTGTGTGTGTGTGTGTGTGTTTGTGTGTGTGTGTGGATGTTGGATTCACTATATCTCAAATACTATAAGACTTAAGACATTTTTAACTACGGATTCCTCAATCTAGCAATAATGGGAAGAGTCCAGTCAGTTTTGGTAACAATTGGACAACCGGAAGTAGTAGTTACAAGAAAAAAATCACCTAAATATTATTTATCGAAAATTTATGTAAATATATTAAAGAACGTTAAATTCTTTATTCAATAAATATAAATTCATTATTATATCTTCTAGAGATTTAGAGATAAAGGATGGCATATAAAATAGTTTGATGTAAAAAATCTCATACCAAACTACTACAAGGCAAGAAATTCAAATGTTTGTAATTGTCACATAAATGTCACTGTCAAAAATATTTGTATGCCTCTGTCAAAAATATTTGTACATTATTATGAAGATTATGAAAATAAAAAAAAAAAGTCAACAACGCAAAAGAATATATGTAAAAAAGAATATAAAAGGAATTTGCGAAAAAATGACGAATATAAAGAAAAAGAAAAGGAAAGCAGAAAAAGAAAATTTCAGGATATTGAATATAAAGAAAATGTATGTATTGTACATAATTTATATTAAAATATCCCATAGATTTTGCAAATATATGTGAGAATTATTTTGTAGTGACATGAATATATGTATTTGTATTTAAAAATATGTTTCGTTTTATGCGTACAACCTGGTAAAATATCTGGCGAGAGGTTATGTGTTGGCCACATCAGATTTTTTTATTTTCATAATCTTCATAATGATGTACAAATATTTTTGACAGTGGCATACAAATATTTTTGACAGTGACATTTATGTGTCAATTGCAAACATTTGAATTTCTTGCCTTGAAGTAGTTTGATTTGAGAATTTTTACATCAAATTATTTTATATGCATTTCTATATCTCTAAATCTATAGAAGATATAATAATGAATTTATATTTATCGAATAAAGAATTTAACGTTCTTTAATATAAGTATTTACATAAATTTTCGATAAATAATATTTAGATGATTTTTTTCATGTAACTACTACTTCCGGTTGTCCAATTGTTACCAAAACTTAATCAACTCTTCCCATTATTGCTAGATTGAGAAATCCGTAGTTAAAAATGTCTTAAGTCTTATAGTATTTGAAAAATCGTGAATCCAACATCCACACACACATCCACACACACATACGGACATCGTCGTAAAAATGTTATAATTGGATTCTAGAGACCTTAAAACGTGCTTATTCACTAAAATCTGGATATGCGATTTTTAGCATGAATACAATACCTCTCTTAGCGAGAGGTAAAAATCTGGTGTGGCCAACACAATACCTCCCGCCATTAAACGCCGAGTCACAAAAAAGATTAAGCTAATCCTTATTTTTGGATTAGCGAATTTAACTCTAATTTTCGCAGTTTATTTCTTAAAATATAGTCTAATCCAATCCAAGTAACTACCTTTTTTAGTAATAAAATGTAGATTAAATTTTAAATATCGGGATAGACTTTTTTGCGAATCGTTAATTTTAATTAATCTACATACATACCTACATATTTACTTATGCTGGAAACTGTTTTGATTTTCTTTCCTACTGTTCTATTTACTTCTTTCTTTTTAAAACATTACTATTATTAATTTTAAATTAGTTCTTTGACAGTGACATTTATCTGTCAGTTACATACATTTGAATAACTACGTAAGGAGTTTTGTTTGTTTAAAGCGTAGGATCTGGGATTTAAATTATAGATAATTTTATAACTTTATCCATAATATATGTAGAAAAAGTATTAATGCAAATCTGTAGAAAATTTAATAATCTTTAATTTTTATAACGTTAATCTTGAAAATAACATTTGAAGGTATATTTCGAAGAAAAACTATTTTGAGCTTCCAGGTAGCGGGAGGTAAAAATATTGTAACATGGAACGCCCGCCGTCGTCGCAGTAATGAGCGAGTATCTATTTATAGCGTTTGCTCAATCGCGCTAGCAGCCGGGCTACGTAAACAAACAAGTCGCGACGTGTTACATTACTTCCGGTCGCCTGAAGCTTTTGTGTTTATTATTATTATGCGGTCGAATATTCTAGAGCTCTCTGGAAGTTAATGGCAGCTGTATAAAAGGGACGCAGCTATGCTCGAGAGTTAGTTACTGGTAAACTGGAATAGCTATGAATGTGAATACTCGGTAGTGATGAAGAGTATTGGGAAGCTAGGTATACGAGGACAGTAGCGAATTGTGGCATACGGACAGTCCGTGATACTGAAGCCGTGGAAGTTTGACTGTTAGTTACATAAATAAACAGATAGTGAGCTGAAAAGTGTGACTTCTGTTCGAGCAGTTGAATATACAGACTCTGTTGAATCAGTTGAGTATATAGACGCTGTGGAGGTCGTAGGCGGATAGTTGAACGTGATATAAATAAACAGTGACATAAATAGTCGAAATAAATAATTAGTAAGATCGTAAATAAATAGTCGTGTTAATTGTTAAACAAAAAAATCTAGTTAATCATAATTTTAGTCAGTTTTTTTTAATAATTGTTTAATATTAGTTAGTCATTTTCATTATAGTTTAATAACGCTTATTTTAATTAATAATAATTGTCTCGTGGCCGCGTGCCTGAGTGTCTAGTCGCGAATTTGGGGAACCGGGTTCGATCCCGACCGACGCCAAATATTTAGAATTTTAAATGGCACGAAATTGACCCCTGCGGTGCACTCTCCACGCCTGCAATGAGTGCCCGAGAGGTGACGCCTGGTAAACGCCCGCACGATATAAATATGTCATCATCTTTACCGATATCTGCAAACAAAGCATATTGGCACACCCAGCAATGAGTAATATGCCGTGATGATATATTTATTTATTTAATATTTACACTTCACCCATAACAAATAAAAACGTTACAATATGTATGTCTTGTTAAAAGGTTTTGGCAGATGGTATATTTCAGGAATGCTCAACTTGTTTGTTGTTGGGATCGACTTTTTATATTTTTACCTCCCATCACCTAGAGGTAGGTACGAAAGGTATTGTCTTTGGTCAAGAAATTTGATGATGAGATTTTTTAAAGAACACTCACGTTTTAAAAACTAAAAATGCTCCGTCCGTACGGAAATAATTTTAGGGGTACATTGTTGCTTAAGAACAAGCAAGTTTCCTGAAATTTGGTTCCTAAAGAAATGCAGTGACCCCACTACTATTCAATCTCGCATTGGAAAAAGCAGTAATGAAAGCAAAAATTAACAGGAATGGAAATATCATTGTAATTGTACACCAAAAAATACTTTCATTTGTCGATTACAAAAAGAAAGAAAAACTTAATGAACCAATTAGAAGACTAGAAAAAACGATAACAAAAATCAGACTAGAAATAAACGAAGAAAAAAGCAAGCTGCTAATAACAAGATTAAGACAACAGATGGAATATGACGAATTGAACATTGATGGTTATATAGCTACGGTCCTTTTCCCTATTTTAATGGTTTCAAGCCATTTTTAACTTTCATACACATGTAATATACACTGAAAGGAGGCTATATTTGCGTGAAACGCAAAAATTTTTACAGTAGCAACGATTAGTGAAGCTACGTAGGATTTAAAAATTATTGCTTGAATGACTGGCGTCCACGACTTGGTGAAAAAGAAGAACACACACACTTACACTTTCCACTCACTTGTTGCCTGATGAGGGATGCTGACAATCACTTAGATTTTTGGACATGGACGTCAATATGACGTTTTATTTACATAATTGCAATTATTTATTATTACGGGGTCGCGTGGCCGGGTGCCTGAGTGTCTGGTCGCGAATCTGGGGAACCGAGTTCGATCCCGACTGACGCAAATTTTTTCGAATTTTAAATTTATGTCACTATTTATTTATAGCACATTCTACTGTCCGACCTACCGACCTCCACAGCGTCTATATACACAATTGATTCAACAGCTTTTGTATATTCAACTGCCCGGACAGAATTCACGCCTTTCACCTCACAGTCTGTCTATTTATGTAATTAACCTATCTAATTGTCCTTCTGACGGACTAACTCTATAACTACTACTTAGTATCACCGACAACTCTTCAACACCACTGCCGAGTATTCACTTCCACTCGCCGTTACTGTCCTCGTATACCTAGCTTCACAATACTCCTCAAAACCAGCGAGTATTCACTTCCACATCTATCCCAATATACAAGTAGAGTCCGTTCACTGTAAGAATATGCCCAGGACGTCATCGTTTGTGTGCGCGAGAATATTTTAGACACGCCCATCAACAAATAGTAGAGTGGCTAATAGAATAGACTTAGTATCCCGTTGCTATGCAAAGTTACTCGTTGCTAAGGGGAGGCGCTAATTTTGACTACTGCGCAGCCATGAAGTAATGGCGTATTCATGACGTGCCTAGTATATTCTTACAGCGAACGTACTCTAACTCCCCTAGTATTTCACTCGACGCCAAACTATATACACTCCCCACGATACTGCTGTGCTACTCAAACTCACTGACACCTTACTTCTTACTGCCTATGTAACTGTCCTTCTGACGGACTAACACTCTATGTGACTGTCTGCACACAAGTAACAATGCGCCTGTAATTACGCTTATCTCCCCTCTTGTTTACGCAGTAGTCCCCTTACGTCGCCTGCCTTCGTAAGTCGCATCTTTGTTATCGATCGCCTACCTAGGCTCCTCCTCCCTACTAAAACGCTTCTATCATAGGCGTTGGCTCGCACGCACTGGCCGGGCTCGCGGATCAAATGTTGTAAGTACTCTCACGTTAAAATATTTATAGTGGGGGACCCCATCGGTGTAACAAAATAGTTATTTGTATCACTAGTCCAGAAACTGAATATTTGCGAGAACGAGTTTATTTTGACAGGCCGAGCTGAAAGCGAGGCCTGCAAATACGAGATCTCGCAAAACAGTTTCTGGGCGGGTGATACACAAGATTTTTTGTGCCGACATCTCCATAAATTCTTCGTATATTTCTCAACATTTTATTCTATTTTACATAACCTAAGAAAATGAACATATATTTTTATCGGTTTTGCATTGCACGTTTAAATATAATTACTTACATTTGAGCTTAAAGTAATTATTTTATATTTATTGAAAATATATCACACAAACATTAGTTATAAATATTTTATATACTTTCGCATATTTTCAATGACAGATAGCGGAAACTCAATTGTATCACGTGAAGTTAGTTGTAGTTACAAAACAAACGAAACAAATTGGTCCTAAAGTTGAAACTTATAATTAATCTATACGAGATGACAGCAATGACAGCATATTATTATTTTTATGACAAAATTTAGTTATTTAAGTTACAATAATTAAATATTTAGCCCTAAAATTTGTAAACATTTTGCTAATTCTTGTGTTGAAAATAATCTTAAATTGACATATCACCAGAACAGTAATGCCAACTCCTTTTGCTGGCCTAGGTCAGCAACAGCGCATTTCTGGACGATTTTGAGTTCTGTAATACTAGTTAAATTGGATGGAGGTACGAAAAATTATTTTTATATTTCGCGTTCATAATGAAGTCATTACGACACGCAATTGCGTATCGTAATGACCTTCATTTCGATACGCAATTTTTTGTTTTAGACGGTTGGTACTAGATGACGTTTCTTTAACCCATTTTTACCTAATTTATTTTAAGTTAATTGACAATTTATTTTAATAATATAATGTCGAAATTACTATTTTTTTTATTTTTTTTTTCATTTAGGGATGATTATTTATATGAAAATGTACAAATGGTTACAAATATAATCACGAATTCAATAAGTAAATGTTATTGTAGAAGGCGCAAAATATAATAACTCATTTTATAAGACTTTCTTTCGCACCTGTCAATTAGAAAACTCGCTAACGCTCGTTTTATAAATTTTGACGCGTGCGAAAAAAATATGTCTTATAAAACACGTTCTTTAATATACTATTTTCTTCAAGCGTATTATAATATTCATATTATGCTACTGTATACACACTATAGAAGATATTCATTGTCTTACTAGTACAAAAATGTTGTTATTGTTGTACTAGTAAAAAAATGTTAGTGTTAGAGTTCACCGCTGGCGGCGGCAGTCGTCACAGCAACACAGGTTATATTGAATATTTTTATTTCACAGTTGTATCGTTTTTGTTTTGTGGTGTAATGATTTGAATGAATAAATAAATTTGAAATTTTTACCTAATTAATTATCATACTGATTTGAACCTAACTTGAGATTTCCAATTACAACTTGTTATTTGGGCATGTTGCGTGGGCAGTTTGAGTGGGCATGTTGCGTGAGCATGTTGCGTGGGCAGTTTGGGTGGGCATGTTGCGTGGGCAGTTTGGGTGGGCATGTTGCGTGGGCAGTTTGGGTGGGCATGTTGCGTGGGCAGTTTGGGTGGGCATGTTGTGTTGGCAGTTTGAGTGGGCATGTTGCGTGGGCAGTTTGGGTGGGCATATTGCGTGGGCAGTTTAAGTGGGCATGTTGCGTGGGCAGTTTGGGTGGACATGTTGCGTGGGCAGTTTGGGTGGGCATGTTGCGTGGGCATATTGCGTGGGCAGTTTGAGTGGGCATGTTGCGTGGGCATGTTGCGTGGGCAGTTTGGGTGAGCATGTTGCGTGGGCATATTGCGTGGGTAGTTTGAGTGGGCATGTTGCGTGGGCAGTTTGAGTGGGCATGTTGCGTGGGCATGTTGCGTGGGCAGTTTGGGTGGACATGTTGCGTAGGCATGTTGCGTGGGCATGTTGCGTGGGCAGTTTGGGTGGGCATGTTGCGTGGGCAGTTTGGGTGGGCATATTGCGTGGGCAGTTTGGGTGGGCATGCTGCGTGGGCAATTTGGGTGGGCATGCTGCGTGGGCAGTTTGGGTGGGCATGCTGCGTGGGCAATTTGGGTGGGCATGCTGCGTGGGCAGTTTGGGTGGGCATGTTGCGTGGGCAATTTGGGTGGGCATGTTGCGTGGGCAGTTTGAGTGGGCATGTTGCGTGGGCGTCATAAACCACTATCGGCGGAGCCCTAGGGAAAACTCGGCGAAGCCGAGGTTACGCTATTAATATACTATTGTTTAGAAACTTTGGCCGCTACTGTAAATTGTTAAAGAAAAATTTGTAATGATTTGAATGAATAAATAAATTTGAAATTTTTACCTAATTAATTATCATACTGATTTGAATCTAACTTGAGATTTCCAATTAACAACTTGTTATTTTAATCACTTAATATCATCTTTTAATTTTTAAAATTACAATGTTAGTGGATATGCATGTTTGCTTATTTGAACAAACTTGTATTTAAAAAGCGAAATTTCTTTATTTATGGTCGTTAAACCTATATTTATCCAAATAAATTTCGTTTCCAATTATCAGTAAATTATTCCAATTTTCCATCGTTTAATTAATAGCCTGACGTATAATATTTGCATGTTCGATCCGGCCAACTTTTAAATTAAACAAAAATTAATTGCACGTCAATATATCCACCATCCAATTATCTAAAAATATATAAAGATTCTTAAACGAACATTGTCTTCTTTTTTTCAGCCTCGAATTTAATCATTTCCTAAACAAGTCTAAAAAAAGTAAACGAAAGAAATGGAAAAAATCCAGTTCTGATTATAATACCCGAGACGGTCCGAAAAGCTTCGGCCATCATCGTGCATTCCACAGCAAGCTTGTTAAACGAAAGTGGCGCGGGCATCAGGCATCTTTACTACAGTCGGAGAGTTCGAACAGGAAGGTTGCATGTTGCATCTTGTCTGCAAGATGGCGCGAGGAGTGACATTAGTGTTTTTCTTATTGTTTATCAACGTAATTACCGGCGAGCCGGGCCTGCGTACTTGTGAACCGATTCGTGTTGAAATGTGTATGGGTTTAGGGTACAATAAAACCGGAATGCCGAATTATGGAGACCATGAGAGACAAAGTGATGCTGTTATAACTTTAAGAACATTCCAACCGCTGATAGAATATGGTTGTAGTGCACAATTGAAGTTCTTTTTGTGCTCAGTGTTTATACCAATGTGTACAGACAAAGTTGCGCAGCCTATAGGGCCCTGTAGAGGACTATGCGAAAAAGTTAGAAGTCGCTGTTACCCTGTTTTACAAGGATTTGGATTTCCATGGCCCATGGCGTTAAATTGTTCGAGGTTTCCAAGCGAAAACAATCACGAACACATGTGCATGGAAGGTCCAAGCGAAATGAATCCAGATTTTACTTCTGTAACTGTTCATAAGTTTCATATGACACCACAAGGTCCTACACCTTGCAGTAAACTAACCAAACCTAATCAATATCTATATATTAAATCTTCCGGGGGATGTGTGCCTTACTGTGGATCCGATATATTATTTGACAGTTCCGATAAGTCTTTCGCGGAAGTGTGGTTGTCTATTTGGGCTGCCATGTGTTTCGTCTCAACAATTGTCGCGTTGTTGTCATTCGCGATTGATTCGGACACCTGGAGAAGATATCCAGAAAACTGTTTAGTGTTTTTGACGTTGTGTTACGCGTTAGTAAGTGTCGGATGGAGTATCAGATCGGCAACTGGACGATCTGCAGTCGCGTGTAAACCTGATGAAACTGGAGCAAGATTGTTGATGTTAACGGAAGATGGATTGGGAAACGCTAATTGCGCGGTGGTGTTCATTCTACTGTATTATTTTGGGATGGCTGCGTCTGTCTGGTAAGTTTTAACTTGTTTCAGACCAATATTATACAGTTTTTATTTGTTTATGTTATGGGATAATATATTCTGTATTGTTTTGATGCTCACTAACACGAGCTCACTTAAATAATTTTACATGCAGGTCAGCACAGAACTTTAGAGCACAAAATTCTGAATGTTTTGATGTAATTTTTCCCTGAAATTACATCTTTGGTAACCGAGTAAACTTAATTTAAAGTCATGATAAAAATTAATCTAGTATGCGCTTATTTATAAAAATGAACATCGAATTAATTTTATTGTCATAAACACCACTTCTATTTTGTGTGAGAGATAAGAAACGATCATTTTCTTTTTTAAAAAAATCTGCATTCTAGATGTATTTTTGCCATGAGTTTAATTAGTAACTGATGAAATAAATTCTAAAGTTTTGTCATCAAAATATTAAGAATTTTCTGCTTTAAAATTCTATGTATAAAGCACCATATAATATTTTATTAGGTCAGATATAGTATTTAAAAAATGTTTCGCAAATTAATCGCCTATAAAATTTCTTTAGTGATGCACGCGAGGCAAAAAATATAAAATATCGATCTCGTCTCGTTTTCAGATCTGTAATATTGATCTCGCTCTCGTTTTCGCACATTTTTCTGGGTCTCATCTCGTTCTCGCACGAGAATCTCGCTATAAAAATAAGCGGTTGTGCGCGATTTATTTTCGTAACAGTTTAACTACAAGAGACAAGTTCGCACCAATCACACCGTCTTCCGTGTATTTGCAGTCATATAACTATAATAAAGAAACGAAACTCTAAACTCTGGTCACCAAATTATTTCAGTAGGAACTTAATAGTTATTCATTTACGGTCACCAGAAAATGTGATAAGTTAATAAATAATTTAATTTACCTCTAAAATATCCAATTTATCACCAAACTGTGATTTCTAAAGTATTTCAATACGAACATCTGTTAATACATTCTGTCATCAGTAAAACAAATTAAACATTAAAGAATTCTTTTTTGTAACTAAAAGTACCTACACTTTAATATTAAACATATGCCACTATTTAAGTAAAATTTAGTCATAAAAAAAGTACTTTTCAGGAGCGGCAAGAATTTTATTAACATTGGTTTTACTGTGGTGAATTAGGAACAGAAATATTTGAGAAAACTAGTTTCACTATGGATGTAGAACCGATTTCGTCGTTATTTTGCATTTCCTCGCTCTGGGACCGATACCAATAGACTCTAAAAATATATATAAATTTTCACATTCACGTATTCTATGCACGAATTAGCGTTGACTCCACTTCTTATACGGTACATTTTTCATTGAATTTATGAATCAAAGCTGTAAAGTTACAAATACTTTTTATTGCGAGACTCTCGCGAAATTTCTCGCTTGTCGTCGCAGTTATATCTATCTCGCCTCAAATTTTAAACGGCAATCTCGTTCTCGTCTCGCAAAATGCGAGAGTACTCTCGCCTCTTCGTGCATCACTAAATTTCTTCGATTTTTCCTGTTTCAAATAATAGAAAATTATGAATTAGGATATTATTACATGCAGAATTTGTTTCTATATACATAAAACTATTTGACTATTTTGCTAAAAAAAATTAGTGGAAACAATTTTGAACATTTCAAGATCAGATGGACCATCCTGTTTACTTTAAAATATGTATTTAATTTTATTCACTAAAGAGAAAACAGTAGTAGTTGTCGATTAAAGGCTATAATAAATTATATATATATATATATATATATATATATATATATATATATATATATATATATATATATATATAGTTTTTCAATCTATAAAAAATTTAACCAATTGTTAATTAAATAAACAAAATTGACACGAAATGAACTGTCAAATGACATACTTAACAAATGCTTTCAATAAAACGATATAGGTAATATTATTTGATTAACTGATGGTTAAAATTTTAACCAGAGGTTGAAAAACTGGTCCTTACATGATACTATGTTAAACAGTATCCATTGTCCTTAATAATATAATCGGTATAATTAATTATTAATATATATTGTTGTAGCGAATCAAACGTAGAATATTTTAATTTAATTAAATGTATGTTTACAATGTTTTTATTTGTAGTATAATTAAATTAGACACACCTTTTTTCTAGGAATAAAAAAATATAATTTTACTTAAATTAGAAATGTTGTCACGCGTCTTCATTTACAATTAAAATAAGTAAATTTATTAAACGCATAATAATACATATGCTCCTCCTTCTACAAACTGCAAAATATACATTGTCGATTTTTTTTCTAATTGGGGAACTTTTGTCTCTCGAGATTCTTATGTTTGACACATTATCCTGGACACCCTGTATAGTCTTTAAATCCATCGTATTCTTTGATGTGTTTATATTTCCCATAATTGATAATGATAACTCTCAGCACACACATACGAACCGAGACCAGCGTATAAAATAAAGAAATTAATATTTTCTTAAGCTTTTATTACACTGTTTTATAAACTTATTCCATTGTCTCTTATCTTTTGTTTGTAAATAATGTACTTAACAGTCTCAAGATTGTTATTATCACCATAAACAATTGGATATTCCATTAGTAGAACAAAGTATAATTGCTTTTATCTCTGGTCGTTTTCTATGTATTTTACAACATATGTTACGATCATCGTTTGAGCAATTCTTTTTTTTATGTCGTCAATTACAGCAATTTGTAATAATTTTCGTATTAAGATAGCAATTATCTTTTACACACTTTTTGTACCCATTAAATTTTTCTTCTACAAACATATTTACAAATCTTATGCTAAGTAAATAAACTCATTCATAAGAGAAATTCGCTTTAATAAACACAATTATGTGTGTAAATATGTTATTATAATGTTAACACTATGTAAATATAAACAATTTTAAACTTTCAAAATGAAAGGTCAAATATTTAAAAAGGTGTATGGATAAAATGTCATTGAATAAAAAACAATAGACAACTGGAATACGTAATTAAGTTAGACAGTAATAAAAATAAAAGAGTTATCGTGGAAGAAAAAATCGTCATATACACTGACATACATCATTGTGAAAATAGTAAAAACGTGCTGTGGGGACCCTAATTCGTGCTTATTCACTGAAAACTCACTATTGAATTTTTGGACCGAAAACATTATGGTATGACTAGCAAATGAAAGTTGACGTTTTAATTATTTTATAAATGTGGTTTCTGTTGAAGAATAGAATTGTACGAAATATTCAGGTATGAAACTTTTGCATGAACCCATTTAAGTACTGGACTAGGAGAGCACAGAAATACATTATGTCTGGCTGAAAATAAATGGCCGAGTAGGGTAACTGAATATCAAAACAGGGGTGTGTTTAAAATATTTTAAACATTTTTCGTTTATGTTGATATAACAAAATATTTTGATCTTTAAATTATTTAGTTTGGCAATTCTATGGAATAGGATTATTTTTAATTTGCTCTAACAGTAATTCCGACTCGAGGGTTGCTTACACCTGAGGAGAACGAACTAGAATTTACAGTATTAATTTTTACCTTCCGTCACCTTTAGGTAAGGAAGGTATTGTCTTTGGTCAAAAAATTCGATGATGAGTTTTTAATCAATAAGCACGTTTTAGGGTCCCTAGAATACGAATTTACTATTTTTACGATGATGTCTGTATGTGTGTGTGTGTGTGTGCGTGTGTGTGGATGTGTGTGTGTGTGGATGTGTGTGTGTGTGTAACAAAATTTTCGTCTGCGATAACTTTAATACCACAGTTACAAAAATTATAATTTTTTCGTATACTTCTTCGTTACATCCATATGAAGAGCTGATTAGATTTTGGTCACAATTGGTAAACCGGAAGTACCATCATTTGAAGATTTTAAGTTTTTCTTGAAAAAACTATGTTAAATATAATTTTTTCACATTTGATGTTATTATAAATATTAAAGAATATTTTATTATCTATACGATTTGATTGCATTTTATACTTAATATTAAATGAATACAGAGTTAAAAAATTATAAAGAAATTAAATTTCATAAAGTAGCCATAGCTCTGGAAACAGTTACTATATTAAGAAAATTCTGATTGAAAGATGTCAGTGTCAAGTGAAATTGACATAGTGTCTTATAATTTTACTGGAAATATAGGATCTTTTCCTTTCTGTATGGAATTTGTATAAAATACATACAACTGCTTTAAGGTAATGTACAAGAAATAATAATAATAAATCTATTATTTCTGCAGATACATTACACTGTATATAGAAAACGTCACAAAATAATAATTTTCTGTATGAAATTTGCATAAAATACATGCAACTGCCGGAAGGTAATGTACAAGAAATAGAATATTTAATTTAGCAAGGAACTTTCCGTATGAAATTTGTACAACATACATAGAACTGACGGAAGGTAATGTGCTAGCCACATCAGATTTTTTTAAATACATCCCTGAATCCTGTTGCTAAGGTCATTTTAAATGCCTCTTGGTACTGAGTACAATTCTAATCTTCTGTAACGGAATGCATACGGTTCAGTTTCCTTTCAAATCAAATATAGGAAAATGTGTTGGCGGGAGGTAAAAACCATCGATTTCTGCCCATCCTCATTTTACTCTTATAGCTACTGTTTGCTTCTGAAACAACTGCTCTCTATACTTATTGAAACATAAAAATTATGTAAATTAAAACAATTTTCTACTTTCAAAAGTCAAACGAAATGTCAACAATCGTTTGTTTCAAAAACCATTTCGAAATGGCCCTCCAATTTGTCCATAAATCAAAGTTAATTATACAAAGCTTTTATTAGTTTTTCTACCTAACGTTTCTGACTTTTGGGACTGACCTGGCCCAGACAAAGGGCCGAAGGGTCCGGCCACCTGCAATTTCAAATATTTATGGTGCTATAAATATTTTCACAAGCTAATATTTTATAGGTTTCTATGTAGTTTTGGGTGGGCAATAAAAATAATTACTAATAAAGTAATATTTCAATAAATTTTTATTAGGGCGGTAAATGTAGACCTTGAGGTTTTGATCTTTAATGATATTTTCAAAACAAAATAAAACCGTTTTTAAAATTGATATTTTTATGTTCAAGAACAACCAAAGTCTAATTATAAAGCAGATTATAGGAATCGGCAATCATTGCATTATTCATAACATATAAAATCTGATGTGGCCAGCACATTACCTTCTGTCAGTTCTATGTATTTTATACAATTTCCATACAGACAGTTATGTACTTGTTAAAGATTCAATATTTCCAGTACATTACCTTCCCTCAGTTCTATATATTTTGTACAAATTCCATACAGAAACTTTCGTAGAATTGATTCTATATTTGCAGTAAAATTACAAACATACCATGTCAATCGCACTTGACATTGACATCTGTCTATCAGAATTTTTTAAATTATTAACTGTTTTCAGTGTTATTGCATAGCTGGCTGCTCTATAAAATTTAATTTCTTTGTAATTTTTTAACTTAATATCCATTGAATATAAAGTATAATATGTAATCAAATCGTATAGAGAATAAAATATTTTTTAATATTTATAATAGCATTAAATGTGAAAAAATCTGATGTGGCCAGCACATTACCTTCCGTTAGTTCTATGTATTTTGTACAAATTTCATACAGAAAGTTCCTTGCTAAAGATTATATTTCGTGTACTTTACCTTCCGGCAGTTGCATGTATTTATGCTAATTCCATACAGAAAATTTATAGCAAAAGATCCTATATTTCCAGTAAAATTATAAGACAAACACACTATAGGTACGTTCCATCGGTGTCAGAAATCTTACTACTTCTTTTAGTAGAACCTCAATGATCGTTCTTTTGCGTCAAAAAAATCTGAATATTCCTACGAATCATTCCAACTTCAGAGCTGGAAGCGCTGGTTGGAAGATATATAGATTGGAGATAAATTCAAAATTGTACTAGCCGACTGTCGCGCGTACCTTCTGTTACATTTGTCAATGTTCAGATTAGACTGTGCTCAAAGAAATATCTCCTTTACATGTTTATTATTTAATATATTTTTATATAATTATAATCTCTGTAATAACAACATTTTGAAGATCCAAAATAAACATACAAAGTTAGCTTTAGTTGTTAACTAACAATAACACATAAACACTCCCACTGTTCTATCGTATTTATTTTTTACTTGACAGTTATTTGCCACTGAGTAAAAATGATATTTAACATCGTTTTTTCAAGAAAAACAGTTAAAAGCTTCAAATGAGGGTACTTCCGGGCGACCAATTATAACCAAAATCTAATTAGCTCTTCATATGGATGTAACGAAGAGGAATACGAAAGAAGTATAATTTTTAGAATTGTAGTGTTGGAGTTATCGTCGGCGAAAAAATCGTCACACACACATATACGGAGACATACAGACATCATCGCAAAAGTAGTAAAATCGTATTCTAGGGACTCTAAAACGTACTTATTCATTAAAAACTCACCATCGAATTTTTTGACCAAAAACAATACTTTCCTTACTTAGGGCTATGGTGGAATAGCAAGAAAATTATATATATATATATATATATATATATATATATATATATATATATATATATATATATATATATATATATATATACAGGGTGATTCATCGGTCTGTCCTCTCTTTATAACTCTTTTATTTTAAGTCAGATAGAAAAACTGTTCAAATATAATTTATATGATATATTATTGTCTATCTACGTACCATATGCATTTGTATACAGGGTGTTCCGTTTAGGCGCAACAATATGTAACTTTATATTTCTTAATGGAACACCCTATATTTATTTATTTATTTTGATAGTAAATTAGATTCCCTTTAAAAAAGTATTAAGTAATAAGGGGTCTAAAATTATAAATTAAGAAGTTATTTACGTTCATAAAAATAGTAGTTCAGAGTAGAAAAGACCATAATATAATACAAAATTTTGATCCTTTTTATTAATACTTATTTTAAACATTACACTAATTCCAAAGAAGCTATTAAAATTTAGTGACAGACTAAATAATGCAAAATTATAATAAATGCTCGAAAACTTGTCCTTCAATTTCAATAGATTTTTCTATTATAAATATTATATTAACCATCTCATCTTTACTACAATTTGTATCATTCATTTTCACATCAACATCAACAATGATAAACTAAGAGTATTTGGACAACTTTTTTGTTTAAATTCGAAACAATTGATCAAATTATCCATAGCTTACTTTGTTAATAATAACATGATAGAAACATATCATTCAACGAATAAAGGTAAATAACTTTTTAATTTATAATTTTAGACCCCTTATTACTTAATACTTTTTTAAAGGGAATCTAATTTATTATCAAAATAAATAAATAAATATAGGGTGTTCCATTTAGAAATATAAAGTTACATATTGTTGCGCATAAATGGAGCATCCTGTATACAAATGGATATGGTATGTAGATAGATAATACTATATCATATAAATTATATTTGAAGAGTTTTTCTATCTGACTTAAAATAAAAGAGTTATAAAGAGAGGACAGACCGATGAATCACCCGTATATATATATATATATATATATATATATATATATATATATATATATATATATATATATATATATATATATATATATATATATATATACAGGATGTTCCGCGACTCGACCGACAAACTTATACCATATATTCCGGGGGTCATTACGATCAAAAAATGTTAGATGACCTATAGGTGAATTCCTCTTCGTTTCGAAGATATCGAGGAAATTAAAATAAAATAATAATTGAGTTAGCCTTGACGAATGAAGGTATGTTTGACAAATTAATGATTTTTTTGTAAATCTCACATCTGGACGGATCAAAACCCACACGAAACAATCGTGATTAACCATCAACATCGTTTTTCCGTCAATGTATTTGTTAAATAATCATCTTATTGGGCCTCATTTTATTGAAGGACGTCCTAGTGCAGAAACTTACCTTCACTTTTTGGAAGAAGAATTGCCTTATTACATGGAAGATATTCCTGTGAAAGCTCGTCGTGGCATGTGGTTCCAGTAAGATGGGGCACCACCACATTTTGGGAGACAAGTGCCCGCGTTTCTTAATGAAAATTTTCCGGAAAGGTGGATAGGGCGAGGTGCTCCTGTACATTGGCCAGCTCGGTCACCTGATTTGTCGCCTTTAGATTTTTTCTGTGGGATTGCCTAAAATCTCCTGTGTTTAGTAATGGTAAACCAGATACACGCGAAGAGTTGACTGACCGTATAGTTGAAGCAACTAATTCTCTAAAGAATGAATTGGCAGTAATTAACTGGAAATATTCTATAACTCGAAGGATAGCTGTATGTTTAGAAAATGGCGGTTCTCATTTTAAACAGTTGCTGTAATTTTGTGTTAATTAGTTATCCATTGATGAATAAATTTTCTTTTATAATTTTTTTTAATTCCTTAGATATCTCCGAAACAAAGAGGAATTCACCTATAGGTCATATAACATTTTTTGATCGTAATGACCCCCGGAATATATGGTGTAAGTTTGTCGGTCGAGTCGCGGAACACCCTGTATATATATATACATACATACAGGGTGTCTCAATAAGCTTGCTCACTGTTAGTAACTTTTTTATTTGAAGAGATATGAATTTGGTTAAATGAGCAAAATTGTGCCATTTTGAATTACAAAACTACTGATACCAGCAAACATTAATTTATATCAGCGGTTCTCAAAATATGGGACCTAAATTTTTTATTTTAAATAGGAACATATATTTTTTATTTCCTTATTCGCTAGAGAATGTAATTCTGAATTCAACGATATAATTGTTTCATGCCATCACATAACAAATTTTTTGAGAAAAATCCATAATAATTTTTATATTAATTTGATTTAAATATGACTATAATAAGTGTGCCACGAATGGAAAAAATAAATACATGTTACTTTTTTTTACGTAAAATTAGAATGCCATGAATGAAATTAGTGAATCTTTTGTTTTGTCACTTGATCATACTTTTTATTACATGTCAACAAATATAAAATACTCATTTTTTTCATTCAAGGCATTCTAATTTTACGTAAAAAAGTAACATGTATTTATTGTTTCCATTCATGGCACCCTTATTATAGTCATATTTAAATCAAATTAATATAAAATTTATTATGGATTTTTTCCAAAAAAATCGTTATGTAATGATATGAAACGATTATATCTTTGAATTCAGAATTGAATTCTCTAGCAAATAAGCTAATAAAAAATATATGTTCCTATTTAAAATAAAAAATTTAGGTCCCATATTTTGAGAACCGCTGATATAAATTAATGTTTGCTGATATCAGTAGTTTTGTAATTCAAAATGGCACAATTTTGCTCATTTAACCAAATTCATATCTCTTCAAATAAAAAAGTTACTAACAGTGAGCAAGCTTATTGAGACAGCCTGTATATATATATATATATATATATATATATATATATATATATATATATATATATATATATATATATATATATATATATATATATGCAGGCATTTTGCATTATAGTGTATCCATATTTGAAAATTGTAATTATTTTTTAGTTTACAACCGGTTACATGACACCACGTGACTTCATTATCATTTTCTTCTATATTCATTTTCTGTCCTTATTCTTATCTCTTAATTTCTCTTCATCCGCGGTAGCATCAAAGTCCATCTTCATCTCCGCCATTTTTCCATTTCATTATAGATTTTGTTTGTTTTAGCCGCCGGGCTTGTTCTGTTCTGTTGTGTTGCATCTGATCAGAGCTTGCCATGACTGTGATGCATGACAAGGGTTTGACGTGAACTAATAGAAAGCGATCAGCAGTACAAGACCAGAGAGAAAGATGAGGTAGACACCCCATTGTTAAAGAAATTACCAGAGAGATGAATAAGTTGATGTAAGGTGGAATGAAGAAATTAAACATATGTAAAAATATGATGGATTACGGATGTGAAATGTATCATCACGATTGGGGGTGATTGTGAATAGTCATCATTAGTATCATCATACATAATATAACAAGTGATATGATTATCATCGATTATATTCTCGAAATACCCGAAAGATGATTGAAATGTGCTGCTTCGGTTTCACGAGCAATATCTTCGATTATTAATTTTTTCTATTTCGGTGTTTTTATGAGTCTATAAAAGCACTGTTTATCACTGAAAACACGACGTTTAGAAGATCTATAAACGTACTGTTTTTGGCGCCTTTTATGTTCTAGAGGTGGTAGTCATGCTTTCATAACTGACAGATAACCTCAAAATGGTAAATTGTTTGCGTTGAAATATTACTTCTAATTGTGGATTTTTATCCTTTCTCTAGGTGTTAGGACTAGAAAGAAAATAAATTTATAGCTATAGCTGTGTTAGTTAAGAAAGAATAAGAATCTGTGAAATTAAAATTTCAACTATAAAATTATGAAAGAAGAAACAATGCGCTCGGGTTTACTTTGTCAAAATAATTAAAACGGTAAGTTTTATTTATTACAATTTAAATTTATGGTAATGCAATTTTGAATTGAATGTATTGTTATTCCAGGCAGGTTACGAAATGTATGATGCACGTTACTTGAAAATGTTGACACTGTGTAGATAGTGATAGTGTAGATGGTCTGTGCTGTGTACTCAATTTGTGGCGGTTGCTAGCAAACAAATATGAAAAGTTGATGTTTTAATCCATGATTTCCAGTTCCACGTTGTGGCGAACTATCGAATATATGCCATATATGTTTTGTATTAAAAATTGTAAGAACAGATATTGCCGTTATCTGTGCAACTGGGCAGTGAGTGTTGACAAAATGGTGGAAAGTAAAAGTCTACATCAATAAATTCTTCATTAAAGTATTTCATTATTTAAAGAGTTTTATTTATATGTTGTTTTCTCAATAAAATGGCTTGATGGTCCACGTAACGTCCTTCAATCCCATATTCAAGTTTTATTTATGATAATAACCAATACGAACAACCGATATGTCAAATCAGGATGGTTCATTAATAAAGCTTGGAGTTCATTGTATGTATTGGCTTTCCTCTTTCATAATTGTATAATGCTTGATACAATGTTTTAATGTAAACAATCAGACAAAATCACAAGATACACAAACTGTCAAATGTGAAGTTTCAATTTTTACCGGGAAGCGCTACCAACATAACTGATAAAAAAACACCAACTCATATTTTTGACATCCTTTTTTATAAATCTAATTGTAAAATTACCTCAATAGAAAAAATAGTATAAAAAACATGTATTATAAAGCCTGTTGACGCACTCGTCCTTTGTAAAATTCGCCTGCCGGCGTGCCGGCTCGTTTTCCAAACTTGGACTCGTACGTTAACAGATTGCCTTATGATACTTGTGTTTTAATGTACTAATATCATATCATAGCTTATATTTATTGAGAAAATATAATGAATTTTTGTTACACAATTGTGTTTGCTGCTAACCTAACTTTTCATATACTGTATTATAACATAGTTAATTTTATAATTGCCTTATTATTTTCATCGTTGTTGATATATAAGGTGATAATTTCTTTGTTTTTTATCATCGCTGTGATAGACATGTATCTAGGGAGATTCTGAATGTTGATTGGCGGAAAATATGTCACGTGACTAATGAATTATATTCTACACACACCAGGGTTGGCCTGATTTAAATCATTTGAATTAAATCTCGATTTAAAACAACTGATTTTTTAAAAAAATCATTGATTTAAATCAAATACATTTTTGTCGAAAATCAATTGTTTTTGGTCATATAAAATAAAAATCTGGTGTGGCCAACACAATACCTCCCGCCAGGTACCGCCCGAGTGACAAAAAAGATTAAGCTAATTCTTATTTTTGGATTAACGAATTTTTCTCTAATTTTAGCAGTTTATTTCTTAAAATTTAGTCTAATCTAATAACTACCTTTTTTGATAATAAAATGAAGATTAAATTTTAAATACCGGGATAAAATAGAATTCACTAATCCAAAAATGAGAATTAGCTTGAACTTTTTTGCGAATCGTTAATTTTTATTAATCAATATACATACCTACATATGCTGTATTGATTTCCTTTCCTATTGTTCTATTTACTTTTTTCTTTTTATAGAACATTACTATTATTAATTTGAAATGACTATTCCTTTGACAGTGACATTTATCTGTCAGTTACATACATTTGAATAATTGCGTAACCAAGGAGTTTTGTTTGTGTAAAGCGTAGGCTCCGGGATTTAAATTATAGATAAATTTATCCATAAAACATATAGAAAAAGTATTAATGCAAATCTGTAGAAAATTTAATAATCTTTAATTTCTATAATAACATTATTGTCGAAAAAATAACATTTAAAGGTATTTTTCGAAGAAAAATTATTTTGAGCTTCTAGTAAAGTGCCATTTCCGGTTATCCGATTTACACCAAAATCTAATGGGCTCTTTCTAGTACAGAAAAAGTTCGAAATACAAGGTTCCAAAATTTTCTGAATGATAGTATTTGAGTAAGAGTAAAGGATCCACACACAAATACATACATACATACATACACACAGACATCCTCGTGAAAATGTTAAAATTGGATTTTAGGGACCTTAAAACTAACATTTAAAGGTATTTTTCGGAGAAAAACTGTTTTGAGCTTCAAGTAAAGTATCATTTGTTTTATCTAAATTTCAAATTGATTTGATTATTTATATGGGAGGAGCAAAAATTAAATAAACAATAAAAAATTACAATTTTATTTATTTACGATGTTATTGACAAATGGCTATACATTTCCTGTAACCTGTAACATAATTAAAATTTTACTTTATCATTCGTTGTATTATTTAATTAGAAGGTGTGACCAATGATAATTAAACAGCAAATAAAAAAGTACATATTTTTAATTAAATAATCATAAAATTTGATTGGTCAGTCTGAAATAAATAAATGTAGGTAATAATTAATTATTCAGATAAATAATTTATTTTATTACAGTAATACATAGAATGAACATGAAGACTACATTATTTACGATTATTTATTACAGATTCCATTAAAGAATTCCTACTTGCATATTGCTTCCAGATGTTATTACGTTCTGTATACCATAATTCATTAAAGCCCTCATCACATGCTTTTACATTTCTTTATTCTTTCTTTCTGTGGATAATATAGTCAAAGATGCCGCTAATGTTCCTACAATACAGGTGTCAATCATAACTACTGCTTAATTTTCTTTTCAACAAACTTTAGTAGGAATCATATTTCATAGGTGTATTTTACACGTACGATGTAACGACAATGGTGTTTAAGGGGTATTGTGTAAAGAAATACAAATACCTCGACAAATACTAAGAAAAAGCTTATTGGAGGATAAAGAACTTTTTTGAGGTCATTTTCTGTACATATGGCCATATTCATAATGAGCCGGTTTCACATTTTTTAAAAAGCATTTTAAATGAAAGTTTACGCAATATTTTTTATATTAATATAAAAATAATAGTTTATTATATTATTAGGAGTAGAAAGCGGTCTTTTTGTGTTGAACCCAGCTATTGCGGCCGAGGCGCTAGCCGAGGCTAGGCAAGCTGGGTAATACACAAAAAGGGCGTTCTACTCCGAATGACATATACTATTTTTTCTTCAAGTATTTTAAATAATTTTTTGACATTTTTTTGGAATTTTTTTATTTATAAAATTTCCAATTTAAGCCAATGCTGGCTGTGTACACTACAAAACACAAACGATGGAACTGTCAAATAACAATTTTCAATATGATCTGTGTTGCTGTGGTGAATGCCGCCGCCAACGGTGAAGTAAGAAACTAACATTTTTTTACTAGTACAACAATATCAACATTTTTGAACTAGTAAGACAATGAATATCTTCTATAGCGTGTGTACAGTAGCATAATATGCATATTATAATACGCTTGAAGAAAATAATAATTTATTGTTCTTTTCGTAAATAATTAAATAAAAAGATTGGAACAAGATATATTCATGAACCCTCCTCCTGTGACGTGGCGATAGTTTGTCACATGTTAAACTGTATGTGCTCTGACGTCACATTTGTTTCAGATCACGTGACTTTTTCAATATATTACACAAATTTCAATAATTAATTATAAAATATTTAATGGATATTTCGTGATTTTTCAAATTTGAGGCTCTTTAAAGAAGAATATGTTTTAAAACTTAATACTTGGAAGTCATATAAAAATTCTTGCAACAGCTCTATTACAATATTTTTTTGTACCTCCGTCCATTTTGACTAGTATAACAGAACTCAAAATCGTCCAGAAATGCGTTGTTGCTGACCTAGGCCGGCAAAAGGAGTTGGCATTACTGTTCTTGTTTAAGATTATTTTCAACACAAGAATTAGCAAAATATTTGCAAATTTTAGGGCGAAATCTTTAACTGTTGTAATTTAAATAACTAAATTTTGTCATAAAAATAATAATATGCTGTCATTATTGACATCTCGTATAGATTAATTATAAGTTCCAACTTTAGGATTAGTTTGTTTTTTAAATACAACTAAGTTCACGTGATACAATTGAGTTTCCGCCATCTGTCATTAAAATATGCGAAAGTATATAAAATATATATACACTATTATTCACGAAAGATGACTATTCAAGGTCATTCTTTCGAAGAAAGAATACACATCACTTTACAGCGGTAGCTTAGCAACATTTTGTATTAGAAAGAGAAAGATTATTTGACCTATACGTATGCCTATTTAATTTATGTGGTGTGACAGATATACGTTAATAGTGGAATTACTTTTTAACACACTATAAATAATAATGACCTATGTCGTAGAATTATAGATATCTAATTATCTACTACACTGCCCTCTGTGCTAATATTTACCCAGTGGCGTTGACGTTTAAATCAAATTATTATTATTTGGTTTAACTGTTGAACTTGAGGGATCAGGTGAGAATTTTGAAGGTATTTTTCCCAAGGATAAGGCCTTTCTGATCCAGGTAATTTTTTTGTAGAATGTTTTATTTACATAATGGACGTTTCGGCGGACGTTTCGGGTGTACACCCACAAGTTTCTTGACTTATATAACAAGTTTGCACAATTATTTCCTTAACAATGCTAATTGTTAACGGATTAAACAAACAAAAATTTTTTGTATAAATTTTCAATAATTTTTTTTATCATTTCAACAGTATAATAGCTGAAGATGGTCCATTGTGGGCCGAAACGTCCATTATGTAAATAAAACATTCTAAAAAAAAAAATTACCTGGATCAGAAAGGCCTTATCCTTGGGAAAAATACCTTCAAATATTCTTTGGTTTATAAGTTGTCTACGTTTTTGTATTTTGCAAAAACATAAGTCAAGAATATAAATCTTTCAGAAAGGCATTATTTAGAAAAAAACATAATTAATTACTCTTATTTTTTCTGTTAAAATAATAATAAATATTTCATATTGTACGCCTATGTATACGAAATGCAATGAAATTATCTGCAAGTAATATTATATCAGACGGCTCACAAATGACCTTGAATAGTCATCTTTCGTGAATAATAGTTTAACTAATATTTATATGTTATATTTTCAATAGATATAAAATAATTACGCATTTTTAATCTCAAATGCAAGTAATTATAATTAAACTTGCAATGCAAAACCGATAAAAATATGTTCATTTTTTAGGTTATGTAACATAGAATAAAGTGTAGAGAAATATACGAGAAGTCGGTACAAAAAATCTTGTGTGTCACACGCCTAGAAATTGTTTTGCGAGAGTTCGGCCTATCAAAATAAACTCGGTCTCGCAAATGTTCAGTTTCTGGCCTAGTGATACAATTAACTATTGTACAACCGGGCGCGAACTAAATATTTCGCATACGCAATAAAGGTCGCAAAATCCTATTTCGCGGCTGTTGTTATTGTTATAGTAACGGCTGCGAAATTGGATGTAACCTACAATCACTGACACAAGAATTGATATGATGGATAATATGACAATGACAGACTGTTTCTAAAATATGACAACAATAAGTTTCTTGGTTTGTTTTTTTTTTTAATAAATACAATAAATATTTGAAAATAGTAATTTTAGAAATAACTTTTTCTTCTTTTCAACTATTTTTTACAAAACTAATTGTTTTGTTTATCAAATGTCAATTCCATCAAAGCCGCCTTTCTATTTCAATAAATTAAACTCTATACATTAAATTTGTTTTTTCTACAGTCTATATACAAAGTAGCCATTTGCGCTCTCTTTTGTCAACGCAAAATGTCACTTTGCCGCTCTAGAGCGACAAAGTAGAAAAACGCTGGCTCCTCAAATTTCTAACTATACAATGTTGAGAAATGTTACCTGGCTACATTCTTAATGGAAACGTATAGTCAGGAATTAATGACACTGTAGTTACAAATTACCTACTTACATAACCAAACAAAATGCTGCACTGCTGTGAAAATAAAATAGGGCATTCATTTACTAAAACGAAAGTATAAAATGCTTAGATTAGATTGAAGCAATAGCTCAAAAAGAATGGAAAATACCGATAAGTAAAAATAAATAAAAAATAAATTTTTGTTATGGTGGAGGACCTTATTGTGGCGACTGTAGAAAAAATCTTGTGTGTGTTTCGAGCGCAAATAGACATTGTCGATTTCGAGAGAATGCCTCGCTCCTGCGTCGCGCAGCAACAACCTCTCAATCGACAATGTCCCATTTTGCGCTCTTAAATACACAAATAGCTATTATGGTTGCTCAAAAAATAGTGTGTACATCTTATCCACGGAATCCTTTTGCGCCTTTCACGGCTTTGATATACAAATAACTATTGTAGAATTTAAGTGTGTATTATTACCACAAAATATACAATTTCAGCTTAAATTAAGAATAAGAATAAAATAGTTTCGATAACAATTAAGTTTTAAATTAAATTAACATATATTGTGTTCGCCCAACTAATATGATTTTGGTCTCGTAGATGGAGCAACTTATAGACGGAGAGTTGTCCAGACCTAGAATACCATTTTATTGAAAAGTATAAGACATTGATTTATAGATTTTCTATTATATATTTAAATATTTTAGAAATTTAAGAGAATTTGTAGAATTACACTAAAAATAAATCTATGTCAAATGTCAATTAATATAATTAGCAAGGCTGTTGAAAAGCGAGCATGACCATGACTGTTGTGTTATGAGAAATTCCCAGGTTGGTAACACTTGGAGTCACGCTAAATCCCTTCAGTTTAGCAGTTATATTTATTTCATTTTACCGCGAGGAAATTAATTCAGGTCTTAAGTTCTACCCGCCTGTGGCCAAGATACAGGCCTGTATTCAGTCATAATGTTATATGTGAAATAAAATAACTGTTTGACAGTAATTCGTTCAGACTGAGGTTCAGGCATATATCCAGTGGCGTATTTCCGCACAGGCGCAGGAAGCGCGCGCTTGGGTTCTCTTAAATCGAGTTTGCTCTATACTAACGAGATAAAAATAGAATATCCTTACTACTTACTTTAAATTTGGCGCTAGTACGGTTCGATCACTACTCTTTCAAAATACAGGTAAGAAACCGGGAACCTACTTTCAACTTTTGTAATTCCCGCTCGATTTTGACGTCATAACTTTTGGAGTCTATTCTAAACGCTGTATTTGTGAAAATTATAACTTCTTCGCTTGTAAATTTTCAAACAATACTTTAGTCTAACGGTAACCTAACACACAGAACCCAATTTGACGAAATTTGGGTATATAATGTAATGTAAATAGATATATTATTTCTGTTAGGGTAGTTGTATGCATTTCGCGATAAAATAATTATTAGTTTTTTAGGCTGTATTTGTGAAAAATTTAACATTTCCGTTTGCAAATTTTCAAAAATACTTTAATGTTAAGTACATTCGTTTTATAGGAATTTACACTTTATTTTTCAAAATAAATAAATAAATAAATGCCAAAATCAGTAAGTTTTACTTTCCGTTCTATTTTTTTGCTAAATCCGCCACTGCATATATCTATCTGCGTTTTTTATTTTATATTTTGATGTTTAATTTGGTGTTCATTCAACTTGAATGAATGTTTAAGAACATTATCTTTCATAACTATATTTTTTTCTATAATAGAGCCCTCCACTTTTTTCATCAAACTTGAACCTTCAGAAATGTCAATTTTTAGATTATAAATGTCTTCGTGGGGTCTCGTGGCCGCGTGCCTGAGTGTCAGGTTGCGAATCTGGGGAACCGGGTTCGATCCCGACCGACGCCAAATATTACGAATTTTATATGGCACAAAAATTGACCCCTGTGGTGCACTCTCCACGCCAGCAATGAGTGCTCGTGAGGTGACGCCTGGTAAGCGCCCGCACGGTGCAAATATTTCATCATTACCGCATCTGTGTACAAGCAGATTGGCACACCCAGCAATGGGTAATAAGCCGTGATGATATATTTATTTTATTTATTTATATAAATGTCTTCGTGAGAAAACAAATTAATTATAAGTTTGGCAACACTGCATTTTCATGAAATCGTCGTATAGTAGATTACTTTAGTGCCGATTTCTGAACTTTTAATAACTATTTTTGTGCACTAAATAAAACATTTGCATAATAAAATAGGTTTAAAAATTGAATCCACACATCACACCTTTTAAAATATACAACAGCAACTATTCGTGGGCAAAAGAGCCACTCCTTCCCTGTCTTATTGGCTTACTCCTCATCACCGTACACCGAAGCAATTTCTCAACTCATAAATAATCCCTCAACAGCCGTCTGCCCTGAAGATGGCAACACCATCGCCGCTCAACGGGAGGGCGGTAAATTTAAATACTTCACCAAACCGCGTGTTTGTTAATGGTCTTCCGAACCACAGGAGTTGTGGAATTCGAACCCGGTTCTTCATCTCTCCACACGCAACATGGCTACACTTCATCGAAGAGTATGAATATTTATTATTGTTATTTATTGAATGAGTCAAATGTGGTTTTGGGAGTTTGGAAATATATTCATTATTGATAGGATTAATGACGAGGAAGAATGGTTGGTTGAATTTGATATTTTTGGTAATGAATTTGATTAGTTCTAAACGGTTATACTTTTAAGCTTGTGGTTTTTAATTCAGTGTGAATTAATGAATTATGTAAATGAACTTAGGTTAAATTAACAAAATCTGCTGTGGACAGCACAATAATTCTCTGCAAACATATTTGTTTATAATGGAGACTCCTATATATTTAATAGGACTCTCCTATATTTTATTTTTTGCAATAAGTTTTTTTTTGTTAGAATCCCCGTAGACTACCGGCAACCGATTAAACTGTTGGCCGATCACAAATCGGTAGTCTGCGAGGGCTCTTAGTGTTATTGTATTATAAAATTATAATACTTTAATAAAAAGTTTGAAATTAAAATGTGTCCTATATATTCACTCCTATATTTTTTGTACATTTTGTTCTCCCATATAAATACTTTTAAAATCTGGCAACCCTATACGCTACGTCTGTTACTTAGGCGACGAGAGGTATAAAATGAATAATGAGTATAATTAATTATTAAATTCTATACTTAAATATTGTTATAATTATTAAAAGTTAGTTGTCAATCCTACCTTAACAGCAGTTGGGCTAATTGTGACCCCTGACGAATGTATATGATGTATGACAATAAATGTTCTGAATTTGCACTGCACTATCTGTAAAAAAAGAAAATTATTATATCTGTAGAATTTTTGCAGTAGTTAGGTATATGTATATCACTCAATGCATATTTCCGAATAAAAATATATACGAGCAAACATAATAATATAATAAACAATTATAATTATATTCATATATTTTACTATTTTCAATAATATAATATACTCGTATTATTGTTCAAAACTGATATTTTGTTGCTTCAAAAATTACACTTATTGTTTGTTGTTTAAGGATAAAAGGGTCCGGTAATAAAAAAAAGTTATATACAGGTTGTAAATGAAATAAGTGCATTAATTTTAACCAGTAATGTAACTCGATGAGAGCAACAATATTTCTTAATAACTTTTTTTTCTAAGTCTTTTAGATTTTGAGTTAAAATTCTTTAAAGATTTGCTGCATATTTCGTTACCCGCTCATGGAGAACAAATGAGCAGCTGCCATTCAAGTGGGATACAAACAGCTCAAAAATTGTTTGTCCATTTAAAAGAAGTACATGAGTACCAATAATTAGTCGTCCATTTATTGTTCCCCAAACATTTTTTAATGAAAATTTTTACAGCATTTTCGTCTGTCAAGATGTGTATTGTGCATAATAAATACACCTTCCCAAGTAAATTCAGTCTCATGAATGAACATTATGAGCCATTCCCAAAATTGAAGTCTGTTATGTGCTGAAAACATTGAACTTTTTGCACATGGTATGGATACAACTGTTGCTTTTTTTAAAAATTGTCATACGTGACACTCCGTAATGTGATAAAGATGTACAAGATTAACAAATGTGCGAATATTAAGAACAGAATGATTTGGTGATGATTTGGAAAAGCTCCGTGTAAATGCGTTGGCAACTCCATGACACTGTCTTTATGTGAACCGTGATGTCAAGTAAAATGTAGTACAGATACGAGTAAAAAATAAATAAATAAACCATAGGTAAGTAATTACAATGTCTGTGTACTCGCATTTTGACAGAATTTTACCTTATAAACAAGTTTATTACTAATGTCAAAATTTAATTGCAACAATTGACAGGACTGTCAATTGCTAAAACAAAATTTTTCATAGCTATTGCTGCTGCATTCAATTATCACAAAAATATTTGGAACGACTCGTCAATTTACGGGGTGGTAAAAATGCTAAAAAAATATGCGATTTCGAGAAAAAGTTATTAAGAAATATTGTTGCTCTCGATGAGTTATACTACTGGTCAAATTTAATGCACTTATTTCATTTACACCCTGTATATATATATATATATATATATATATATATATATATATATATATATATATATATATATATATATATATATATTGTCATATTATGAAAATATGACTAATTTTAAATGATTTTGTACCAACATATTTTTAAAATATAAAACTTTTCATTTATAATTTTAATAAAAACGATTAGCACTATAACGATATGACGTCACAACTGTATTTTTGTATCAGTGTACCAAGCGAAAAGAATATAATTTTATATTATTCATAACCTGTGAAAATAAAATCCATATATTTATATGTCGTTCGATTTTACATGAAAATTTATGAAACATTCATCATTTTTATTGAAATAAAACATTTATTTAAAATCTTTATAACAACAGATTTTTCCTTTGACAAGATACAACTGTAGTTTTCTGAAAGTGACAGCTGTCACTAGTTAACCCTACTTGACATCATTTTGGCAGAATGACATTGACAGATATAAACAAATTTAGTCAGTAGGCGAAGTAAAATTGCAAATATGACGTCACACAAAATTAATTTTTAAAAACGTTAAAATTCCCGAGCTCGTTGTTACCGACTGGTTCAAACCATGACGTACTACGATCTCAAAACCAGGAAAAATTAATATAATTCTATAATAGTTTAAAACTGTTATTTGAAATTAAATTTAATGTTTTCAAACTATTAAAAATGCACAGATGTAATTTCTATAGCCAGAATGTTGATGTTTCTATTTCAAATATTTTTTGGTTAAATATGAATGCATAGTAGGTACGTAAATTCAGTAATAAGAAAAGTATTTAAAAAATAAAAATCAAGAAAAATGTTACTTCGAATAGCTATAAAGAAATAAGAGTTTAATTTAAATAAATAATATTACACAAATTGTATGGGGTCTCGTGGCCGTCTACCTGGGTGTTAGTCGCGAATCTGAGGAACCAGGATCCTGACTGACGCCAAGTATTTCGAATTTTAAATGGCACAAAATTGACTCCTGTGTTGCACTCTCCACGCCAGCAATGAGTGCCCGTGAGGTGACGCCTGATAAGCGCCCGCACGGTACAAATATTTCATCATTACCATATCTGTGTACAAATAAGCAGATTGGCACACCCAGCAGTGGGTAATAAACCGTGATGATATATTTATTTATTTTACACAAATTGTAAATTTTTGTAAGCTATAATGCTATAATATTTCTTAAAACAAATCTGATCTGGCCAGCACATTACCTTCCGTCAGTTCCATATATTTGGTACAAATTCCATACAGAAATTTTCCTGTACAAGATTCCATATTTCAAGTACATTACCTTCTGTCAGTTTTATGTATTTTGTATCAATTCCATACAGAAAGTTTCATGTACCTAAGAGATTCTATATTTCCAGTAAAATTATAACAAACATGTCAATTGCACTTGACACTGACATCTGTCAATCAGCATTTTTTTTAATATAGCAGCGGTTTCCATGGTTAGAGCATATAGTTAGCTGCTTTATGAAATTTAAGTTTTTATAATTTTTTAACTCTATCCACTGAATATGAAGTATAAAATGTAATCAAATCGTATTGAGAATAAAATATTCTTTAATATTCATAAATAACATTAAATATGGAAAAATGATATTTAACAGTGTTTTTCAAGAAAAACTGTTAAAATCTTAAAATGAGGGTACTTCCGGTTGACCAATTGTAACCAAAATCTAATCATTTCTTCACATGGATGTAAAGAATTATAATTTTTTGAATTGTAGTATTTGAGTTATCGGATTCGAAAAAATCGTCACACACATACACACATATACATATGTACATACATACATACATACACACATACATACAGACCTTGTAAAAATAGAAAAAACTTATTCCAGGGACTCTAAAACGTGCTTATTCATCAAAAAGTCACCACCAAATTTTTTGACCAAAGACAATACCTTCCTTATCTAAAGGTGACGGAAGGTAAAAATCGAGGTAAAAATATTTTTCCTACATTATAGTGTGTCAAGTGTCACTTGTCAAGCACTAGTGCTTGAAAAGTAAATAAGCGTTGCTAGGCAACATTAAAATTCGGTTAATTTTCCTGTCAGGTATATAATTAGGTAGTAAATAATAATGAAAGTAATAAAATTTATTAAGAAATATGAATATACACTGGAAATGAAACAAATCTAATATTTTTTAACAGATTAAGTACTAATCTAATTTTGCAGAACATTAACATTTTTTGACATGTATTCTAATCATACCTAATTTTTAATATTAATATCTATTAAATGTACAATTTGTACATTATAAAAGACTAATCATCGTCTGTCTGAGATTCTTCAAAGTGTTTAAGTTACATTTTGTACAGTGTTATGAGAAAGAGTACTAACAGTATTTGAAGCTGCTGGATGCCGGTACACTCAGTATTATGAGAAACATCAATACCATTTCGGTTCGAGGAAAAATGTTGTATGCAACACGTGTGTAAAATAGTATTTTTTGTCTCGTGCTACAATCGCACTCGACCAAAAAAGTACTACTTTACACACTTGTTACATAAATAACTATTATGCTCAAACAGTGGAGTTTGCTAGTAGTTGGAGTCACATACATTTAACTATTTCAACACTTCTAAAAATATAGAAATATGAGTATATAAAATAATTTTCTTGGTCAATAATTGGAAATAGGAATGAATAAGCAATTTAATAAATTAAAAATTAATAAAACTACGTCTATGTCATTCAATATATCTTTCATTTTCATGCAAATGCGCGTGGTTTCTATTCAAACAGGTATTATTTGCTGTACTTTCGTTGTTTCATTATTTTCTGCAATATTCATTTAACTTTGATAGTCTATCATATAGCTTTAAAGTCTAGTTTTAATCTTTTAATATAAATAACTTATGTTCCAATTTGCTTATGGTGTAGGTTTGTAGCATCATTCTCTTTTTTGTAATCTAGTATTCTAACGCCTTTTTGCTCTCATGTTCCCTGTATTGTGACATGTTTGTTTTCTAAATACGCCACACGGCCACACCAGAACACCAGATGTCCCACGTTATCTCGACATAATTCGTGTAAACAGAAAACAGACTGATGTTCGTTCACAGTCCCATTCGTTAGACAAGGGTTCAATAATCTTTCCATTTCAATATTTTGATAGGAGCTTATCAGTTTCTCGCTTCCAAATACAAATAGATTGTTATGCTGTCTATGTAGATATGAAAAATGAAGTAGTTAGTAATATATTCTTGCCGATGATGACCATATATCATATTTAATTGTTATAGGATGCATTGGGTGATTTCCGCTGAACATTTTTATGAATAAGTAATGTATGGTAATGCAGAAGTATTTATTGCCTCACGTACACTATACATCATTATTAGGAAGGCATATGCTCAAGTAAAAATAATAAAATAATGATTGTATGATTTGATTTGCAGAAGGATAACGAAAGCTACATTCTACGGTGAACACTGAAATTGTTTATATAAATTCATACGATTAGCGATTATACGGATTAGCATTTCTTTGCGCCCTAGGCCAAAATTCATGACTGCACCCCCCTCCCCCTCAGAATATGTATCGAGTTTTAATAATGCTTGATTTCATTAAATACTTGTTCTATATCGGTGCCTTTATGAGTCTATAAACGCACTGAAAACATGTTAAGAAGATCTATAAACGTAGTGTTTTCGGAGCTTTTCGTTTTCTAGAGGTGGTATGGCTTACTGCTATTAAAACTGATACATAAATGACATATCAACGTCAAATTACTGTCAGTCAACAAAGAATTTTCATACCTGAAGCTCAATTGGTTAGCGGGAAGTGCTACCAATGTAAATGATTTTACAAGTCGCATTTATTAAAAATCTAATAGAATTATAACATTACCCCAATAGAAAAAATTATATAAAACATGTTTCATAAGAACTGTGATCGCACTCGTCCTTTATAAAACTCACCGCGAAGCGCCTCGTTTTCCAAAGTTGGACTCGTGGGTTAACAGATTGCCTTATGAAATTTGTTTTTTAATATATCTACTATTATATCAGTCATCAAAGATACATTTACAATCTTTTTATAACTAGCTAAAGATTACAACTTTTATTTTGCTTCTCTATCTCTCAAATGAAACGCATGTAAACAATAATTTTGGACTTGATGCAGTTTTTATTTCTGAACAGTTTTCGTATTTATACTTTTATTCTAAAATTCATAGGGCAGAAATTACAGTCATGAAAATTTTACCATTGTATTTGCTAAGATTCGTAAGTAGACATCCGGTATAGAAATATTAGAGTTATTTAAAATCTTCGACAACTGTCATAGCTCAACAGGATTTACCAATCGCTCTACTATACTGATTTTGTATAATTCAAACAAATGTGACTGTTTACGTCGTCTAGTAGAGGTGGTGCCAAATGTCATGAGCTATGAAATGCGCAGATTAAGAAGAGAGACAGCTAGAGAGAGGTCATACAATAGGGGAGAGAGAAAGAGAAAGATAGAGTTTTGCTTTCTGCGCAACAGCTCTTGAGATTTGGCACGGCTATAACTGCAGGCACTTCTCTCTTTCCGTTTTCTCATTTATCCAACTACTCGATGTGCGCCCCCTTCGTGCCCGCGCCCTAAGCCATGGCCGAGGTTGGCCTTATGGGTAATCCGGGCCTGTCAGTGTGCAATGTATCATATTAGTCACGAAAGAAAAAGTTTAGTTTTTAGTTTAATTTTCTTTAGTGACAAATATACATTCCACACGAATGTAATACAATGTTTTATCCAACACTTTTTTAAAAATTCTTCAATCATTTTTGTTTTCATTCATCGTTTGACACTGACAAGTCTATTGATATAATATTTTAAATTACAAAGTAGCCATTGAATGGTTGTTATGGTTTTGTTATATTGTTATTGAAAAAAAATTGCTGTAATAATTATTGTCTGTCATTGGGAATTATTTGAAAGAAAAGTACATTCAATTGGGTGAAGCACAAGCAGCATCGTTGAATTTAATTCCGAAGCAAGTAACCACTAACTCGTTTCTCGTTTTCGTTTCATCAGCCGCACATGACAGCTGTCATTGTGTAAAGATAAGTAACCTATTTTAGCATAAATGTTAATATTAATTTAAATAAATATGTTTCATAATGTTATTTCAATAATAAAATAATTTTGTAAAATTGCTTTTTATTTAAATTAAAAAAAGCACAACAATCAGTAATAATCCCTCCGTGACTTTTAAAATATTCTCTCACGGAGTGACTAACAGGCTACAGAACCTTAAAATGGTTGATATTTTGACCGTACAGCGTTTTTTCAAGAAAAACTGTAAAAATCCTCAAATAAGGGTCCGGTCGACCAATTGTAACCAAAATCTGATCTGCTCTTCATATGGATGTCACGAAGAGGAATACAAAAGAATTATAATTTTTAGAATTGTAGTGTTGGAGTTATCGACGTAGAAAAAATCGTCACACGTACATGCACGCACGCACGCACGCACGCACACACACACACACACACACACACACACACACACACACACACACACACATATATATATATATATATATATATATATATATATATATATATATATACCGTGTGTCTATTTTAAAGGAAATTAACATGGGAAATCAATTTTTTGCAATTTCCTGCTCGCCTAATTATTTTAAGCAAAAATGCGTCAAATAAGTTTTAGGGTATAAAATTTTACATCTAAAACAATAAACAGAATTACCTTTACATGCTTTATAACGGCAGAAATTAAATATGAAAATGTCGAAAATTACGTTAAAAATATCGACAGCCATGGAATTGAACAAAAAATAAATAATGCCTGATGTTTTATCTGTCACAACGTAAGTTAACTTATTTGACGTTTCTGACAATTTTATTTGAACAAATATCGATAATTATGGCAATAGAAATATAAAATTGATAAATAAAGTTAAGAAAATAGTTTTGTTTTAATAATATATAAAAAATTCAACACTGAGTAACAAAATTGTGTATGATGTATTCTCAACTCATTTCCAATACATCTACCTTAGTACTACAGAAGCGGTCTACACTATATTCTGATTCTGATTACGCGGCTCACGTGTATTTTTGTCACGAATTTAGCTCTTTATTCGTATAAATGTTCATTTTTTAATCATTTCAGACAATAAAACTAGAGACAAAATCAATTGTCAGAAACGTCAAATAAGTTAAATTACGTTGTGACAGATAAAACGTCAAGCATTTATTTATTTTTTGTTCAATTCCATGGCTGTCGATATTTTCAACGTAATTTTCGATATTTTCATATTTAATTTCTGTCATTACAATGCATGGAAAGATAATTCTGTTTATTGACTTAGATGCACAATTTTATACTCTAAAACTTTTATTTGACGCGTTTTTGCTTAAAATAATTAGGCGAGCAGGAAATTGCAAAAAACTGATATCCCATGTTAATCTCCTATGTACACCTTTAAAATAGACACACGGTATATATATATATATATATATATATATATATATATATATATATATATATATATATATATATATATATATATATATATATATATAGGGTGTTTCCTTTAAAACAACCATCGCTTTTTTGGGCGAACTAATGACCTTAGAAAAAAATGTTATGTACAAGAAATGATCAAGAATAAGGGGCTAATTTATTAATAATAACAAACCGAAAATTCGACCAGTGGTTCTCAAACGGCAGAACAAAATTATATTTTTTTAAATGGTATCCTATATAATGTTTTAGCCCATTAGATAGAATTTTTTTTTCCGATTTCAACGATATAAATATGGTATAGGGTTGTATAACAATTATTTCGAGAAAAATGGTATTAAAAATAATGTTATAATATTACAATGGCTATACAATACACAGAAAATAATATTCTATTTAAAGGGCTAAAAAATTATATAGGCTGTCATTTAAAAAAAATAATTTTGTTCTACCGTTTGAGAACCACTGGTTAAATATTCAGTTTGTTACTATTGATACATTATCCCCTTATTCTTGATCATTTTTGGTATAAAACATTTTTCTCTAATATTGTTAGTTCACCCAAAAAAGCGCTGGTTGTTTTAAAGGAAACACCCTGTATATACATACACATAGACATACAGAATCATCGCAAAAATAGAAAAATCGTATTCTAGGGGCTCTAAAACGTGTTATTCATTAAAAACTCACCATCTAATTTTTTGAGCGAAAATAATACCTTCCTTACCTAAAGGTCTCGTAGCCGCGTGCCTGAGTGTCAGGTCGCGAATCTGGGGAACCGTGTTCGATACCGACCGACGCCAAATATTTACAATTTTAAATGGCACAAAATTGACCTCTGTGGTGCACTCTCCACGCCAGCAATGAGTGCCCGTGAGGTGACGCCTGGTAAGCGCCCGCACGGTGCAAATATTTCATCATTACCGATATCTGTGTACAAAGCAGATTGGCACACCCAGCAATGGGTAATAAGCCGTGATGATATATATATATATATTTTTTCTTACCTAAAGGTATGATGGAAGGTAAAAATTCTGATAGACAGATGTCAATGTCAAGTGCGATTGACATGTTTGTGTTATAATTTTACTGCAAATATAGAATCAATTCTAAGAAACTTTCCGTATGGAATTTGTACAAAATACATAGAGCTGAGGGAAGGCAATGTACTGGAAATAAAGAATCTTTCGCAAGAAACTGTCTGTATGGAATTTGTATAAAATACATAGAACTGACGGAAGGTAATGTGCTGGCCACATCAGATATTTTCTTTAAGAGGAATGGAACTCCTGCGTACTAGATACGAAGCAAAAATTCAAATTAATTGTGCCTGTACTAGAACTATTAATATTTTAAAAAATTCGACATTGACGAACATACTTCTAATATGAACCTACATTTTAAAAAAGTATTATTGAAATCTATTAATATTTGACCTTGATTTTGTAGGAAAAACGAGAAATGCCGTTTTCCCCATAAAATCATAGTCAAATGATAATAGATTTTAATAAAACTTTTTTTAAAATGCAGGTTCATATCAGAAGTATGTTCGTCTAATGTTGAATTTTTTAACATGTTAATAGTTCTTGTATAAGAACAATTTATTTGAATTTTCACTTCATATCTAGCACGCAGGGGTTCAATTCCTCTTAAGCCTTGGTGATTCAAATGAGAATTAGTAATTTACCCGGTAATTTACGCATTTTCATTGATGAGAAATTGATTGGTGACCAAATTATCAGTTTCTCTTTCTCTTCCTTTTAAGGTACGAAAATTATTACTTATAATTAAGTGGTATTATTGTATAACTCTAAAGGTACATTCACAAATGAAAATTAGGTTTAGATTTATGGTTTATACTTTAGATTTAAAGACTTTGGCCGCAAATTATGTAATGACTCCATTCACACTTCAGAATTTAGTGTCTCTAAATCCAAATCATAAAGCTAAACATTGCAAGGTCCAAACTTTAGATTTATGATTTACTTTGACGTCACAAACTTCACCAATTAGAACGAGTATGAAACGATATAGATATATACACCCATATTTATTTAATATTCACTATCGGCTTTTTAAACAAATGCGAGAAGAACATGGAGACTGTTAAAACATAATTGCTAAAATATAACCAATAATACCAAGCGAATGACAGTTTCACGGTGCACAGGTGCCTTGTTGAGCACTGCTCTACCGATATTTTAATATTGTTTTTGAAGGATTTACAGAGATGTCTGTACGTATCAAAATTAATTTTCAGGTAATTTAAACTTACACTTATGAATGACTTACTTAAACCTAAACAAAAACCATAAACCTAATTTTCATTTGTGAATGCACCTTAAAACAGTGTTTTGTAGGACATGAACGTTTTCCACTCTTGATTTGGCGTATAAAATGAATATTTTAAGTAGCGATCAACTTTTTAATTTTACTCTGTTCTTTAATTTTAAATTAATGTGCGTAAATAAGATTTGTTTTAAAAAACAGCTATTTTCATAATATGCAAGTTTTCTTTTATAATTATTATCTTTATAGCTACTACTTTCGAAACCAGCAGCGCTACCACTTGAATAAAAATATAAAATCAACGGCGGCACACATTTTACATTTCCTTTGGTGTCTTCGTGACTAAAGCCCATTATCTACTTAGAACATCACAAGAAACCAACACATCCTCACATCAAATAAAAAATCCTCTTGCTGAGTCGTTGACTAGGTATATACTTTCTTCTAACATCCAGATAAAAACCACATATACTTCATTTTTTATTTTAATTGAAACTCGATAATTATACACAGGCAAACAAAATAAACAGCGACGAAGCGTCAACAAAGACAAGAAATGAAAATCATGCAGGAATGAAAACACATTAATAAGATGTGTTAAATAAGTCGTTAGCACTTAACAGGTTGAGACTTGACAAGTTAGAGGTTTTGGGTTTTATTTTTGTTCTCAAACAAGAAGTGGTGCCTGACAAGTGACATCTGTAAAAATATTATCAGAGGAGCAAGGTTTTTGAGAGGATGTTCACACTTATACGCATTCCAGCATGATTCAAACTTTTTTAACTGCGAGAAAAGAAAACAGGTCTTGTTAAAAAGTTTTTGTCATGTTTTAAAAGTGACGCCTGTGCTTTTTACCTCCCGCTACCCTTGATAAGGGAGGTATAGGTATCGTGCTAAAAATCGCATATCGAGATTTTGGTAAATGACCACGTTTTAAGGTCCCTAGAATCCAATTTTAACATTTTCACAATGATGTATGTGTGGATCCTCCACTCTAACTCAAATATTATCATTCAGAAAATTTTGAAACCATTAGATTTTGGTGTAAATCGGATAGTCGGAAATGGCACTTTCCTAGAAGTTCAAAATAGTTTTTCTTTGAAAAATAACTTTAAATGTTATTTTTTAACAGTGATTATCCCGGTTGAAATTCGACCCGGTCTCTACCGTTTATCTCGCTCTTGTTATAGCGGATCGAGTGAACCCTATTTGAACCCGATCGAAAGCGTTGGCGAAATGTCAACAAGAACAAGTAATGACATGTACATATTTTTAAAATAAAAGCTTACGAATGAAAAATAATACACGTAGTTTTGACTGGTGGGAAAACATTTTGCTACAATTTACAAATTTAGAATAAATACAATATTTTAGTCTCTAAAAGCACTTTTAATTATATTTGCGAGGTACTAAATACTAAATTTAAACCAATATATAATTTTTTAAGCGACCCTTCTAAAATTGTAAGTTTTGAGAAAAATATTGCTCTTTCACTATATTGTCTCGCTAGCTGTTGAGAATATGGAGTATTCTAAGCTTTTTCCGTACATAAGACCGAGAATTTTCATTTCCTTCATTAAGGAAAAATAATACATTACTTCCTGATTCTACCAAATGTTTCTTTTTGACATAATTCAATTCGAATCACATACGATTTAACTGTTAAAATGCAGGTGATAGATAACCTCTAACGATAGTGAATGTTAAATGTACTTCGATCGGGTTGAGCGTTTATCCCGTAAAGTCAATCCGATCGAATAAGCTCAACCCATTTGTATTTTACAGTCGAGTTGAAAATTCCAATCCGGTTGAAAATGCGTTTATTCCGATCATTTCAACCCGCTAACTTCAATCGGGACGATTCAACCCATTTTCAAGCGGGTTGAATCTATCGGGATAAACTAGGTAAGTAACGTTTTAAAAAGAAAATAGTAAATAGAACAACAGTTATATGGAAAGGAATTTAATACAGTTTCCAGCATAAATGTAAGTATGTATTAAAATTAATAAAAATTAAATGGCGGAAGCTATTATGATTATAGTTTAGAAATTAGAATACCACTTATTTTTACTTCCTTGTACAAAGTAAAAGAAGTATTGTATTCGCGAAAAATTTTGGTTTCCAGATTTCAACGGAAATATCCATTTTGACCATCCCTGAATCCATTCTGACTAATTTCGTCGTGACGTCTGTACGTACGTACGTATCTCGCATAACTCAAAAACGGTAAGCCGTAGAAAGTTGAAATTTTGTATATAGGACATCTATAACATCTAGTTGTGCACCTCCCTTTTTGGTCATTACATAATATCCAGAAATGGCACTTTATTTGAAGCCTATAATAGACTTTAATGAAAAACTATATTAAAATATAATCCAAAACTTTTCAAATTTGGTATATAAGACTTTTATATCAATTGGAATAACATAGCTGATTTTGGTTAAAACAGGCTAACCGGAAGTGATATATTACCTGAAGTTGTTAACAGTTTTTCTTGAATAAAATGGTTTCATTTTGATTTTAGAAATAAATGCTTCAAATTAGAGTTTTAGAGAATTAAATTCTGCGTCTAGCACATCAAGTATTATTAAATTAGCCCTTTGTATAAGCGAGATATGTAAATTTAAAACTTATATACTTTTTGGTTTTTGTAATGAAGCTTGCTGGATTAGGACAAAAAATAACAAAAAAATAAAAAATAGATGTCAATGTCAAATTATGTACGTCAAATACGTGCAATTTTATAATTGAGTCTATACTTCATATTAGTCTTGCGTACAAGGAAGTCGTGTGGTGTCCACATCAGATTTTTTTTAAGTAGTTAACATGCAATATTTTTCATTCTACTGTCCATACATTCTTACTATTCTTACATTGATTTGTAGTGCAACAATTTCTATATCCACCCACACAGTCGTTGTGTGTGTGAGGCACACATTAAGCAGGAGGAATGAGCAGTGTTAGTCGCGTCTGTTACCGCGCCTCGGCTCATAACCAGGCCTATAAAACACAACTCGTTTACGTTTATTCGCCTCCAAGCAGACAGCAGTCAACTCGACCAGGCCTGGCCTCAACATAAAAGTGCTAAGAAGAGGAATTATCGTGCGCGTTCGTGCATTGGGCGAGAAGAAAATGTGGAGTATGATTAGTCAGAAGAAATTTCGATAGAAAGATTATGGATTTTCTTATTATTAGTGTAGTCAATGGAGACCAAAAAATAATACTGTAACGTTTTTATTTATTTGGGTGAAGTGTAAATATTAGACAATTATTATTAATTAAAATAAAAGTTTATTATAACAATAAATAGATATTAAATATAATTAAAAGATGATAAATATAACGAACACTACGATTAAACAAATATTAAGACTAAGAATATTATAAAACACTTAAACACTAAGATTATTTATTTCAACAATATATAGATCACTTATTTATTTATACAACTATGTTTATTTATATCCACCACTTGTCTACTATCTGTTTATATCACCAACTGTTTAACACGCAACGCTTATTTATATCAGACTGCCTTCGCTAACGGTGCTTATATACCCTAGCGGAAGAAAATTCCAGAACTCACTAGAAGACTTCTAGATAAAACACAATAGGTTACATCAACCGCGTAATTAAGCAGGTTCCGACACGTCTGCTGCGTCATCGCTAACAATAGGCACTCGCTCGTCCCTGCGACAGCGGCGGCGACAGCGACGGGGACAGAGGCGGTGACAGTCACGGCGACGGCGGGCACTGCACATTACAATACCTTTGCCTTAGAAAAGGTGGTGTAGAAACAATTTTAAAATATATTGCTCGGGTCGGGACGGGAATGAAAAATTCAAGTTTTTGACCTTGGGGACACGGCGAGAGCAGCCATCTTGAATCAAAGGCGCAAAAACTGAGGTTTTTTGGGTTTCTGACTATTTTCTCAAAAACAGTACCCCGTATCAAAATTTTACTAGAATACAAAATTAAAGCCCGTAAATTTTTGTACAAAAATCTAGTGTGGCCAACACAATACCTCCCGCCATTTACAGTCCGAGTCACAAAAAAGATTAAGTTTTTTGGATTAGCGAATTTTACGCTAATTTTGACAGTTTATTTCTTAAAATATAGTCTAATCTAATCCAAGTAACTACCTTTTTTTAAACCCCTCAACAGGATTAATTCCCAATTACAGAGTGGGTTCACATCTTAGTGGGATTCGAACCCAGAGCCCCGAGGGCACTCATGATATGAGGCGTTACGCTAACCATTGAACCACCGGAACTATAATAAAATGAAGATCAAATTTTAAATACCGGGATAGAATAGAATTCACTAATTCAAAAATGAGGATTACCTTAAATATTTTTGTGAATCGTTAATTTTTATTAATCTAAATAAATACCTACATATTTACTTATGCTGGAAACTGTATTGAATTCGTTTTCTATTGTTCTATTTACTTTTTCCTTTTTAAAACGTTACTATGCTCTATCCGATTTAACTACAGAGTGGAGTGAAGATAGGTGCAATTTAATCTTGTTGTTTCATTGGATAATATCGGGATATTAACCAATCAAAAACCAAAATCAAACTGCACCTATCTTCTCAGCACTCAATAGTTAAAACGGACAGAGTATAATATTATTTTGAAATGAATAGTTCTTTCATAGTGGCATTTATCTGTCAGTTACATATATTTGAATAACTGTGTTTTGTTTGTTTAAAGCGTAGGCTCTGGGATTTAAATTATAGATAATTTTATAAATTTATCCATAAAATATATAGAAAAAGTATTAATGCAAATCAATAGAAAATTTAATAATCTTTAATTTTTATAAGAATATTAATCTCGAAAAAATAACATTAAAGGTATTTTTCGAAGAAAAACTATTTTGAGCTTCTAGTAAAGTGCCATTTCCGGTTATCCGATTTTCACCAAAATCTAATGGGCTCTTTCCAATACAGAAAAAGTTCGAAATACAAGATTTCAAAATTTTCACACACATATACACATCATAGTGAAAATGTTAAAATTGGATTCTAGGGACCTTAAAACGTGGTCATTTACCAAAATCTCGATATGCGATTTTTAGCACGATCCCTATACCTCCATTGCCAAGGGTAGCGGGCGGTAAAAAAGGGCACTTACATATTTTACCTAGGATGAACTGAAATATGTAGTTAACATACATACATACATAAAATCACGCATTTCCCAATTAGTAGCACAAACCCGAAACAATAATAATAACATCAACCACAAAAATAATTACTCTCTTTCAAAAACACTCTTACTAACCTGACGTCATACAACAAATATTTCTCACATATTAAAGTGTCCGATTTTCGGTAGCGAAATACCGCAACCGGACCACAATAATAGTTCTTCTATTATAAGAAAATAGGAAAAAATTACAATACTTTCACTCCAGACACGGTTTCAGTTATGCAGCTAAGCGTTAAAAATCAACACTACCAAGCGCTACGCTTGTCATACTACTAGGCGCTTCGCTTGGCATAGACGGTCAATTTGTACACTACTGCGTAAAGCAATAGGTTTGTTAATAACGCCAACCAGCCTACCTCTATGCAACATGCGAAGCGCAAAGTAAAGCGCGCTTGGTGTGCTCGTACCCTAAGGGCTTGCGCTTTTTTTCATTTTTACCTCCCGCTACCCTATTATATTGAGATTTTGGTAAATGACCACGTTTTAAGGTCCCTAGAATCCGATTTTAACATTTTCACGATAATATATGTGTGTGTGGATCCTCCACTCTAACTCAAATACTATCATTCAGAAAATTTTGAAACCTTGTATTTCGAACTTTTTCTGTAATGGAAACATGGAAAGAGATTTTGGTGAAAATCGGATGACCGGAAATGGCATTTTACTAGAAGCTCAAAATAGTTTTTTTCGAAAAATACCTTTAAATGTTATTTTTTCGAAATTAATGTTATTATAAAAATTAAAGATTATTAAATTTTCTATAGATTTGCATTAATACTTTTTCTATATATTTTATGAATAAATTTATAAAATTATCTATAATTTAAATCCCAGTGCTTGCGCTTTAAACAAACAAAACGCAGTTATTCAAATGTATGTAACTGACAGATAAATGCCAGTATCAAATCATTTCAAAATAATATTAGTAACGTTTTAAAAAGAAAAAGTAAATAGAACAATAGAAAAGGAATTCAATACAGTTTCCGGCATAAGTAAATAAATGTGATTCACAAAAATGTTTAAGCTAATCCTCATTTTTGGATTAGTGAATTCTATTCTATCCCGGTATTTAAAATTTAATCTTCATTTTATTATAGCTCCGGTGGCTCAATGGTAAGAGCAACGCCTCATGTCATGAGTGCCCTTGGGACTCTGGGTTCGAATCCCACTAAGGCATGGATGTGGGTGAATGTGAATCCACTTTGTAATTGGGATTTTATCCTGTTGAGGGGTTTAAAAAAAGCAGTTACTTGGATTAGATTAGACTATATTTTAAGAAATAAACTGTCAAAATTAGAGTAAAATTCGCTAATCCAAAAATAAGGATTAACTTAATCTTTTTTGTAACTCAGGCTGTAGTGGCGGGAGGTATCGTGTTGGCCACACCAGATTTTTTAATTTATAACTTTCAAGCAGTAATAGCTTGCGAATTAGTCAAAACCATTTTAACGCTTTACATTCGGTGTCAACACGTTAACTTAGTGTTTCACATAGTAGTATGCAACATGCGAAGCGCTAAGTAAAGCGCGTTTGGTGTGCACGTACCCTAACAGTTTATTATCGTCGTGGCATCGAAAGAAGTAAATTATTGATGATTTTTAAATATTTTTTCAACGCATTTCTACGAATTCAAACACCACTCTTACTGACCCGGTTAAAGATATGAATACGCGGGTTGAAAATTTGAATTTAGCATCATGCCATTTATTACACGATTTATGCCAATGAGCGGTTCGCGAGTTACTAACAACTTAAACTTATAAGAAACCCCTCTAAAATATTAAACATCTGCAAATCGGTTTAGATCTCATTTTTCATCTGAAATTTCGACACGTATTAAATAAGTAATACTGTTTTCTTTAATAGTATATATTCCCTGGTGCTTGAAAAAGAAGGAAATGCAAATCCCTACGCAACTCGTAAAATAAAATATTATTTGTTTTTACAGATATAATAAATTTTATTTAAATATACGAATAAGAAATAAGGAAGAAAGATAAAGAAAAAAAATGGTAATCTTAAAGAACATGAGCTAAGAATTCCTCTTGTATCTTTGATAAATTATTACTGTGTTTTAATGGTACAAGTAAAGTTATACTCTTAACGACCTACAGTAGATTCTAGCATGACGATAGTAAATAGTTTTGTTTAATAGATACAGGATTCTTAGTTTCAACTATCATTCTATTACACTATTGTGAATAGTACTTAAAATTACTTCTAGTTACGACACTATATAACTGCGTACATACATCTACTATTCTACTCTATTCCAATTGCTTGCTACTTTCAAACCTTATATTACCGTCTTTTTGAAAGCAGATAATAGCGAAACGACGAAAGTAAACCAAATAATATTTTTTTGAATGGGGTCATACCAGATTTTCCATTTTTTTTTTCTAAAAGTACACTTAAAACTACTTACGAAAATATATATTTTGTTAAATAAGTTTCTAGTTGTACAGAAATAATTTTTTAAACTTTATATAAAATTTTAAATGACGTCATAATTTTGCGAACTTAGTGTCGCCTACCGAGTAAAAATGGAACTACATTTGACGTTTATGTCATCACAAGCAAGAGTAATCTTCACAACTTTTGGAGCATTTATTGCCTTATACCATCTTTCCCTTGCATCTTGAGCCATAAGAAAACGAACAAAAAATTTATTTTCACTTCTCAACGAGTTGTTCTCGCAGGACGGCACAGAACAATATTGTACAACCATTGTAATATCTAAATCAAACATAAATTGTATTTATGAATTATTTCAATTTAGCATATTTCGTTGTTTGTACATACTTAAAAAAAAACTTGTTGCAAGGATATTGACGTTACATTCAAAATATTGGTTATATAAGAATATGTTAGAAAAATACAATACAATACATGCACGAGTACATGTGTACCTCACTATCGTGTATTTGGGTACAAAATTATGACGTCACAAAATCCGACTCAGAATCTTTATAAAGAAAATCATGAATGAAAAGCATAATAATATTAAATATTAAATATTTTTGCCAGCAAAGAGTGCCCGTGAGGTGACGCCTGGTAAGCGCCCTCACGGTGCAAATATTTCATCATGCATTACCGAATCTGTGTACAAGCAGATTGGCACACCCAGCAATGGGTAATAAGCCGTGATGATATATTTATTTATTTATTTATTTTGCATATTAGGTAAATTTTTCAACAAATCAACATTTTTTTTCTTTTTGGTATGACCACATTTATGATGCTACGCCAAGCAGAAATCATTTGCGTTTGTATGGAAATGAAGCATATACGGGGTGGTGAATTTATTTATGCAATATTGGAAATACAATGATATTTTTTGAACATGGTGACTTACTTCCCTAATTATTTTAAGTAAAAAGCTTCAAATAAAAGCTGCATTTATAAATTACAATTAGTAATTACAAATAGTAATCGGTTGGAGCGTCTTAAAACTATACAGGTTTTAAATCTGTAATAGCGTTTAGAATTAGCACTTAGCGAAAGTGAAATCTATGGAAAAATCGATGAAGTAATCTAAATAAATAAATAAGTAGGTACATGTGGTTCTTCTGTAACACAAGGAGGTCTAAGAAGCTGATGGATATGCGCTCAATTGTTTTCTAACGATGACAATTTTAACAAACTGGTGGACGCTTGGATGATTGACGTCTACGACTTCGTGAAAAGGAAGGAAAACACACACTTCCACATTCACTTTCACTTGTTGACAGAGGGATGCTGATGGACACTTAATAAAAATAAATATTTATTGGCTAATGCAAACTACTGTAATAAAAACACAATTTCCATAGTATACTAGATTTAATTTAAATAAATTTAGACAAAAATGGTGAATAACTTCGAAATTATTGGTTTTAGGCATAGGATACCCTTAACATGGAAAGATAACATAAAAAGAAACCGAACTAAATAAAATATAGGGTGTTCCATATGAAAATGACGAGTTATAGTCATTTGAAATTGAGTAAATTTGATTCGCTTTATTGAACACGCTGTATAATTATATTTTAAAGAATTATGTGAGAACATAGAGTAAAGTTATAGTTGAACAGAAAAAATTTTTCTTAATTTTTACTATTAAAATAACTTTAGTACGCCTTTATAAAGCAATGCGTGTATTAGGTCATTTTTAGAGAAAAAAAGTGAATAGCTTAACAACGCCGAGGAAAATAAAAAAATATATATATGTGCATATAGGTGAATAAATTATAATTCAAAATATATGAAAATATATAGGGTGTTCCATTTAAAAAAAGAGAAACAATTCTTGTCGAGCCGTAATGCAACACCCTGTATATGTGAAAATAATTTTAGGTTATACTCCTTGAGTAAACGAATAAATTCTATCAATAAATTTATGCTCTATTTCTAACAAGGGAGATATCGAGGACGGTCATTTCAAAGATTCACCCTGTATATGTATGTACTTTAAACAAAATTTCCGTTCCTCTTTGGGTGGTCCTCATGCACACTGCACTTATTTAAAATCGTCTATTACCATTTAAAATTGTTGGAAACGTTTAGACTAGAAACGTCACGTATAACTCTAATAAATTTATCGCTCAGTATGGAGGTTATGTTTATTTTCATGTGACATTAACGAGGTCCGATTATATGGGTAACACGGCGTGTCAACCAGGAACTAGGGTTTAAAAGCCGAGGGTGAACCACATGTGTTGTAAACAAACGCTTCTAGTCTAAATATAGACCTAGAAAGGTTATAGAACACTTTCATTGCCGTACTAAATCTCGAAAATATGGGTGCTAAAACAAGAAATATAATAATGGCTATGAGTAGCTGTTCAAGGAAAGTCACGTGAGGATTTAAAACCGTTTATGTATTAGATTTATTGCAAATAACTTATTGAAAATAAGTTGTCAAGTTTTTGTTTACTGAGTATGAGCAATCAATCAAGCAAGCAATTAATAAGCTAAAGCACTTATTACTTTACTTCCATGGTAGCAATGAGGTGTTGCAATAGTTATTTACGTATAGAGGGCCGAAAGAAAGGGTTTACTCCTAGCGGAGGGCTTTTATTCGTCCAAGGGCGTAAACCTCTTTCGGCCTGAGGTATTGTTTGTTCATAGATATAAGAAAACTATTCCCATTAGACCCGTGGAGTGAGTAAACACTAAGTGGATTAAAAAAATATATGGTAGCAAAAATGTCAAAATTTCCAGTGATGGATTTAGAATAATTGAAAATTTATTTTCCCGAGGTAATTTGTTGATTTTCATGGAATAAAACACAACAAATAATAATACACAATTTTTTTTATTAACAAAGTTAAAAGTCAATATAAAAATAACAATCTAAGAATTATTTATTTGCTATGCAGGTATGTCACTGTCATATACATAATATTTTATAAAGAATGTTAAAAATCAACATAAAAATAACACAATTTTAGAATTATCAATCTACTATGAACCTATATGTCACTGTCATTACAAAAATCTAACTCACTTTCAGAACTACTACCACATTCATTAAGATTAATAATGAACTCGTCATTAATATTATTTATATTAATATATTGATCTTCAATATCAATAACATGTCGAATACATTTCGTCCATCTTTCTTCACTTATGTTTTCTATTTCTCGTTTAATCAACGATATAACGCTGGGGCAATTTGATGGTGACACATTGTTTCTTCTAATATTTGCTTTTATATGCCCCCAAATTAGTTCAGTAGGATTAAAGATACAATAATATGGGGGTAAACGCAATACATTATGTCCATAAGTTGCAGGTAGTTCATCACAAACGTATCTTTTACAAGTAGGTTTCGTTTTCACCACTTCCAGTAACTCATCTTTCGTATAATTATCTTCAAAGTATAAGTCTTGAGCATAAAGATATTCCATTATTTCCGATTTATTGCTGGATTTATTTGGTACTTTTACACTTTGCCGAGAATGATACGGCGCATTGTCCATTACTATTACACTCTGCGGAGGTAAATTTTGTAATAAATTAGTTTCAAACCAATGTTCAAAAATAACTGCCGACATGTTGTCATGATAATCAAGACTACTGTCTTTTACATTTTTGGCAGATAACAGCAGTCCGTTGTTGATCCACCCATTTTCATATCCAGCGTGTAAAATTATAATGCGTTTTCCTCGGAATACAGGCACATCTACAGAACAACCTGGAGTATCATCTTGCCAACTTTTTTTCACAATATCATGCGAATCGTAGCAGGTTTCATCCAAATAAATTATTGGGCGATTTTCGGTCCGATAACGTTTAATTTGAACCAAAAATGTATGTCTCATTTCACATATTCTTCGGCTTTCCATAATAACTTGTCGTTTGTTCACTTTTTTATACTTAAACCCCATATCCTTTATAATTTTGTAAAGTGTTGTCACTGAACATTTAATGTGAGTTTCGTTGGTCACTAATTTCTGGTGTAAACTTCGAATAGTATGCAGCACTTTTTCACTATACATATTATAAATAGTTCTACGTATAACGTCTTTCTCAAATTCATTCACTACTTTTGTTTTTCCAGCATCACATCGTGATTTTTTTCTTCTGCTGCAGAATGTACAATTTTCCATACAGTACTGTATGGCACATCGGTTGCTTCAGCTGTTTTTTTAAGTACTGAATCACAATTTTGTCTTTATTAAAATAAAGATAAACATTCCGAATAATTTCTTTCGCGTCGCTCGATAAATGTTTTCGATGCTGGGCTTCGTCGACGACGTCCTCTTGTTCATCCCATGGTCTCCACATTTTGACTTCTTTTAATTTAGAACAAGTAGTTGTTTCAAAAACAGATTCGATTCAACTGAACTCATATTTTTCTTACCCTTTATAAAGGAATAATTTAGAAAAGGGATTATCTATGTAGCTGTATGATTCTAAACAAAACCTATGGTTGGTTAAACAGTAATCTTGTTTTATGTTAATGATAGAATTACCGTTAAGTATAGAAATTTTTAATTTTAATTGCAGTGTTACGAAAAATAACAGTAAAGTTCATTTTTCCTGTAATCCGGCCCCTTCAATCGGTGCTTGGACCGCATGCTGTGGGGCGGTTTGCCACAGTCATTAGTGACCCAGGTAAATTTTCTTATATCTATGAACAAACTATACGTACAACGTTTTACGCACAACTGAAACCAAATGAAACGTAATTTTTAATTGCATGACTAAAAGCTTGTTGCTATGTAAAAAATATTAGATGGCCAGATGGCTATGCCAAAAAACATTTAGGCGATACGTTGTATTGGTAACCATTTGTTTTGTGTAATCAAATAATTAAAAATGTCAAGCATGGAGCTTCAAGCTGAATATGATACTGAAATTTCTGAAAAAAAATTGCTAGAAGCTAATGAAGCTTTAGCGGATTTATGTCCTGGTAAGTTAAAGGACCGATATCAAAACGAATACGATGTGTTGCAAGCCTGGTTGACAGAAAAAAATGTGACAATTTTGAACGAAACTGTGTTGCTCGCATATTTCAATGAAAAGGTATGGTGATATATCAATATTACTCGTATATATTGTTATTCTATAGATTGTGTATATGAGTTCTTCATTATGGTCCAAATTTTCCATGATCAAAAAGATGTTAATGATCAAGAAGAATTTGAATATTGGTCGTTATTATAAACTGGGATCATTTTTGAAAATGATTGTAGTGTGATAAGGTGTGAATAAACAAAAATCTAGTGGCCAACACAATACCTCTCGCCATATACAGACCGAATCACAAAAAATATTAAGCTAATCCTTATTTTTGGATTAGCGAATTTTACTCTAAATTTGGGAGTTTATTTCTTAAAATATAGTCTAATCTAATCCAAGTAACTACCTTTTTTGATAATAAAATGAAGACTAAATTTTAAATACCGGGATAGAATATAATTCACTAGTCCAAAAATGAGGATTAGATTAAACTTTTTTGTGAATCGTTGATTTTTATTAATCTAAATACATACCTACATATTTACTTATGCTGGAAACTGTAATGATTTCCTTTCCTATTTCCTTCTGTTTACTTTTTTGTTTTTAAAACATTATTATTAATTTGAAATGATTAGTTCTTTGACATTGATATTTATCTGCCAGTTACTTACATTTGATTTTAATAACTGCGTAACCAAGGAGGTTTGTTTGTTTAAAGCGTAGGCTCCGGGATTTAAATTATAGATAATTTTATAAATTTATCCATAAAATATGTAGAAAAGATATTAATAAAAATCTGTAGAAAATTTAATAATCTTTAATTTTTATAATAACATTAATTTCAAAAAAATAACATTTAAAAGGTATTTTTCAAAAAAAAACTATTTTTAGCTTCAAGTAAAGTGCCATTTCCGGTTATTCGATTTACACCAAAATCTAATGGGCTCTTTCCATAATAGAAAAAGGTCGAAATAAAAGGTTTCAATATTTTCTGAATGATAGTATTTGAGTTAGAGTGGAAGATCCACGCATGCATACACACACATACACACAGACATCATCGTGAAAATGTTAAGATTGGATTTTAGGGACCTTAAAACGTGCTCATTTACCAAAATCTCGATATGAGATTTTTAGCACGATCCCTATACATCCCTTAGCAAGGGTAGCGGGAGGTAAAAAAAAGTCATTTTTAAGAAACACGACGAACAGAACAATTCAGAATAGAGAATTAAATGCAAACAGAATGACAGGTACAGTACTATGCAGAGGTACGTTACGTAACACAACAAAGCGGAGGGGGGGGGGGGTTAGCAAGATCCTTCTATCTCGCTCTTGCGTATGATTTTAATTATGTAAGTGCCTATTGGTCAGTTTCTTATAGAAAACTTGTAAAACAAAAATTGCTGCCAGATTTAGTATCTCTCAAAGTATAAAGTTTCAATTTGAAATTTGAATGAAAACCAATGACGGATGTTGTTTGGAAAAAAGTCAGAAAACCTTTCTGGTATGAAACTTGTAAGCCTTAAATCCTGTTTTACATTATATTTTCTTCTGACTGATATCTAGTTTCAATTTAGGAACTAGTTTTTGTAAGTTTTATTTAGAATTTACAATAATACTATACCATTGTATAGTTCTGATTTGAATTTATGTTTTGCTATATTCACAGATCATTGAACTAGAACACCATTATATTATAGTCTACTCTACTACAAGATATAATAACCATTCTTAGAATACAACAAAAGAAAAGACGAATAAAAATGACGTATTGAAATTGTAATACAATAATTTGTAAGTGCATCTGTGCATCTATCGATGGATGGTTCGGTTGAGGAAGCCTTGCTATGCTCTGTGGTTATGGTTTCTGGTTTCTGGATGTGATTGTGGTTTTGTGACTTGCTCTACACTAGAACGGAATGTATGTAATCATGTGTTCACTGTTGCTCAGGAATATAAAAAAGGAATAAGAGTAAAAACAGATATTTTCGTTTTCATATCATGTTTCTTATTACTTCTTTAGTTTCCAGTAAAAAAATGTAAAATGTAGTACCTTTAGATACACGGTTTCAAGCATTCATTATGACAAACATATATGTATAGGTATACAGTATGATTCATCGGTCTGTCCTCTCTTTATAACTCTTTTATTTTAAGTCAGATAGAAAAACTCTTCAAATATAATTTATATGATATAGTATTATCTATCTACGTATCATATCCATTTGTATACAGGGTGCTCCATTTAAGCGCAACAATATGTAACTTTATATTTCTTAATGGAACACCCTATATTTATTTATTTATTTTGATAGTAAATTAGATTTCCTTTTAAAAAGTATTACGTAATAAGGGGTCTAAAATTATAAATTAAGAAGTTATTTACCTTGAATGATATGTTTCTATCATGATATTATTAACAAAGTAAGCTATGGATAATTTGATCAATTGTTTCGAATTTAAACAAACAAGTTTTCCAAATACTCTAAGTTTATCATTGTTGATGTGAAAATGAATAATACAAATTTTAGTAAAGATGAGATGGTTAATATAATATTTATAATAGAAAAATCTATTGAAGTTGAAGGACAAGTTTTCGAGCATTTATTATAATTTTGCATTATTTAGTCTATCACTAAATTTTAAAAGCTTCTTTGGAATTAGTGTAATATTTAAAATAAGTATTAATAAAAAAGGATCAAAATTTTGTATTATATTATGGTTTTTTCCACTCTGAAATACTATTTTTTATGAACGTAAATAACTTCTTAATTTTAGACCTCATTACTTAATACTTTTTTAAAGGGAATCTAATTTACTATCAAAATAAATAAATAAATATAGGGTGTTCCATTAAAAAATATAAAGTTACATATTGTTACGCTTAAACGGAGCACCCTGTATACAAATGCATATGGTACGTAGATTGACAATAATATATCATATAAATTATATTTGAAGAGTTTTTCTATCTGATTTAAAATAAAAGAGTTATAAAGAGAGGACAGACCGATGAATCATCCTGTATATACCGGGTGTCTTAGGTCTTAGGCCAACCGACACATGGGGGATTAACATGGAAAATCAGTTAATTGTGAATAGTATCTCCCCAGTGCAAGATATTAAGTTGAAATTCTGTATGCTTATCCGGGGATACTAATTCTATGGATTATATTTCAAATCGCTATTAACGAACTCTTTTGAGTGTGGTAATAGCCTAGTTATAGATGCTATTTCAAATGATAGCTAAATAACTGTTTGAAAAGATAGTGCTAATAATAATAGGTTTGTTCGCGGTTCCGATTCCGGACTAGTTTGAGCATCATACGCATGCGCAGTTTTATTTTAGTTGTTCGCAGTACGACTCTGACTCAGAGATATATATATATATATATATATATATATCTATATCTCTGCTCTGACTGACGTGATTTTCGTATAGTTGTTGGCCATGTGCACAATTTTTCTTAAAAAGAAACTTCAAGCAGAGCCGTAACTAGGGTTTTGAGCACATGTGGCAAAAAATTTATTTGCGCCCCTACATATGAAGAAAATAAAAACAAAATAAATTTCTGATGAGCGGTTTGCGAGTTACTAACAACTTAAACTTACATGAACAATTTCTAAAATTTAAAACATCTGTAAATCGGCTTAGTTCTCATATTTTCATCTAAAATTTTGACACGATTAAAGATAAACATATTACGTATTTAATACGTGTCGAAATTTCACATGAAATGATCTAAACCGATTTTAGAGGAATTTCGTATAAGTTTAAGTTGTTAGTAACCGCTCATCAGCAAAACGTCTATACTCCTCTATTCCATTTAAGCCATTCAGCAAATGGCGCTCGCATCAGCGCAAGTTTTAAGTAGCCGAAATTACATTGGGTAAACTTGTTTCTGGTCTCCAATTTCAACCAATCAGAGAGTTTAAAACTATGCCCAATTCTCTATAATACTGAATGGCTTAAATGGAACAAGATATATACTAAGTATTAAATACTTATTGTTTATTTTTTTTGTGGGTAATTTAAATTTCTATCATAAATTGTTATTCTGGTTAACTATTTTTTAACATAACTCTTTGAGAGTTCATCCTAGGCAAAAAATGTAAGAACCCTTTTATGTACAGGAAATTACGAGCTTTAATTTTGCATTCTTGTAAAATTTGGACCACTGTTTTCAAGAAAATGACAAAAACTTATTTTTGCAGTTTTGGGTCAAGGTGTCGGCCAATTCCGGGGTATTAGTATGTCTTTTTTGAGGTACCAATAAAGGGAATAAAATTTAAGCTAGCTTGTCACCAATTATTTCCACAATAAACACCTTGCCGACTGGCCTATCTGTAGATAATTATTTTTAGAAAATAGATTTTAGAAATATTTGATCTAAAACCATATAAATGATTAAAATTTTGCGCCCGTGGCGTGCGCCTCCTTTGCCACATCCTAGTTACGGCACTGACTTCAAATACCGTTTACTGACAATTTATATTATTTCAGTCATTTAATTTTTTATTATTTATTGCATTTATATTCTTTTACAATTGACTAACACAATAAACAATAAGATTTTGGCCAGAATTTTTTTCCATCGAACATTCTTTTAGGGATCGAAGCACAAATTACACGTTGAAATAATTATACATCATTGAAATGCAAGTAAAATTACCATAACCCTATAGAAAAATCCGAAATTTATGGGATATCTTTGCATTTAATTTTCCATACATTATTCAATTAACAAGTATGTCTATTTACGAGACACTTAATGTATTCATAAATTAAAATTAATTGACTAGAAAATAAGAAAATGAGTGCGTAAAAAGCGTAAACTAGTTTTTGAGTTAGGGTTATGTTAAATCATGCTGACTATGTTCTGCATCAACTTTCTTATGCAAATTACAAACGATCCAGTTTAGGATACGCCTAGTCGTGCATGCGTGATTGTGGGTGTCATTCCGAGAATTGATATGGCATGGCCATTCACTTATCTTTTATGTGCAAGCATATTTTTATAGATTGCTTCAAGTGACACAAGGATACGAGATTTTTATTTGTATTGTTTCCAGTTATGGTCGAATGATCCATATTTATTTGTATATTAATAAGATAGAATATGAACTGTAGAGTAAAGTCAGTGAATGTGGAATAGTCATCTAATGTGGAATAGGCGCTTTTTGAAAAAATGGTACACGACATCTGCGATCTAATGACACAAATGCACGTGTGTAGGGGAGTTATTACCTACATAGAGACACCAATTTAACTACATTGTGCATAACATGAAAAACCTTGAAAAATAGTATGAGTGCCTGCTGAGCTTTTTAAGCAAGTGTAAAGATACGTAGTTTTATTAGTGATTGTGTAGTCGAAAATACGATTTTTTGCAACTGCAGTGTGGATAGGGGTTTGGGGATGTAGGCTAGATTTAAAAAATATTGTTCAAACTAATTTCTAAATGAAATTCGATGGCGGGAATTTAATGTCAACAAATCCGCTAATGTGGAATACCAAGGGGTATGCCAATGTGGAATATTCCAAATTAGCGAAAATGTTATAATATGAGTAGATAACTGTTCTTGGTTTAAGAAAATGTACCAGAAAAGTATACCTAGCAACAAGCAAACATGCAGAAGGCAGTGCGGAATAATATAGTTTATTTTGTTACATTCTAATAGCATACTCATTTTATTTTTGTTTATATTTTTGATAAGAAGGAATAAATAATTTAAAGAACATATTTCCATGGTTTTCCGAATTTTCTTATACTGTGAAAGTAAGTATGGTTATGTGGTATATATTCCACGTTAATGCACTATGGTATTCCACATTACCATCCCTTTTTCAACAGGTGTAAAAATTTCCATTTTGAAGAAAATTGCTCTTATAAATGAATCATTTTAGATAATCAACCTGAAAGTATTACTATTTCGTAAAGTACATTTTAAATGACCTATATACAATATTTGATGATTAACCGCCATCTTCTCGCATGTTTTTTTCAATGAAATAAAAATGGTATTCCACATTCACCGACTTTACTCTAATTATTGAATATCCCTGTTTTAGAATGAGAATGTTTATTGATGTTAAAATGAACTTCATTATTAAACGATTTTTGGTAACATTTTGGTATTTTGGGTTGTATGAATGCAGTAAATAAACAAAATATCTTGGTATAGTAAAATGCATATTAGAAGAACACTTTGTCGTAAAACGATTTAGCAATTGCATCTATAAACCAACAATAGGGACCTTTAGTTTGCGGTTACATATTTATAATTATTTATTAAAAGAACCAACAGCCAAGGGCCAATAGTAGGTTCCCACGAAAAAATTAACAAAAATAAATATAAGAGACAGTTAAACATACATAAATAACAGCAATAAAAAAAATAGCATTTAGCAAGTGAAAAACTGATAACCAATATTATTTTTAAATTTTGCGTTCATAATGAAGTCATTACGATACGCAATTGAGTATCGTAATGACCTTCATTTCGATACTCAATTTTTTGTTTTAGACGGTTAGTACTAGATGACGTTTCTTTAACCCATTTTTACCTAATTTATTTTTAGTTAATTGACAATTCATTTTAATAATATAATCGATATTATTTTTTATTTTTTTTGTACATGTACAAATATAATCACAAATTGAGTAAGTAAATGTTAATATAATGTTCGAATTAGTCCACATAGATGGACCTAGTAGTACTAAAAAATTGTAGATTGAACCTTTGAACGATAGAAAATTATTTTTAATTAATTTTAAAGCAAGTTTTAGTTCAAATATAAGAAAAAATAAAAATTTCCTGTACACTGAGGCTGAAAGGGTTAAATTGTCAAACGTCAAAGCTGGAAGATAAGAAATTTCAATATAACCTCAATATTTCTTTTACTTAATAAATCACTTTATTTAATGAATATAATAATAATACATATTTTCGTCTTACTTTGCATTTCAAAATAAGCAATCAAAACATTCTCTGTTACGCCTTTGACATTATTTTCTTTCTCATAAATCTCGCGCGATTTTTTAGGAAGTAGATTATTTACTGTAGTCTGAGCTATATTACGTAGCTCAGGAGGAGTGAACTGATTTCATCTTCCATGATTACACTAAAATTCAATGTTACCAACTACAACATTTCACTTACAAATTTCCCTAAATCAACTCGGTTTAATATTAACAGTTTTTTAAAATATTTTAGTTTGTAGAAGGCGCAAAATATAAAAAATAGTATAAAGAACTCATTTTATAAGACTTTCTTTCGCACTTGTCAATTAGAAAAAAAATTACGCACGTACGTACGTCACGATGAAATTAGTCAGAATGGATTCAGGGATGGTCAAAATGGATATTTCCGTTGAAATCTGAAAACCGAAATTTTTCGCGATTACAATACTTCCTTTACTTCGTACAAGGAAGTAAAAAAGACAGTAACGTAGTTATATGATATATAACCGTACATAACCTTATCAAATCAAAGCGTCACGGAAATCCCCGAAACCGTGATCGGCTTGGCCGACTAGTCGGCCTCTTTACATCTTTACAACCGGATAATCGGCTAGTCGGCCAAAGTCATAATCGGCACATCTCTAGTTTATACGAATAATTTATATTTATTATATATTTTGTAATTTTAAACTTATATTTCTTTCTGCAAAGGAAAAGGAAATGCCTGTTTTGGCAGAAATTTGATCTGTCCGTTTATAAGAAGTTTAATATCTTTGTGTGGATATATTTTAAGCCGACCGGAATTCTTAGAAGCTTGGAGCTCGGCTGTCTATTAGAAATAAAGCTGATTAAAGTTGACAAATCTTGTGATGCGTTAAGAACATGTCCAATCTGATTAGAGTTAGGAAGTGTTTTCTTTTTTTTAAGACGTGTCTAGGAACAGGTGAAATTCTAATACTCTTGTCACATTTCACAAAGAATACAAAAAGTTGGATTTCGTTAAACTATAAATTCAAATAAGAGCCACTTTTACAATCATTAGATAAACCTCGTATAACGCTATACCAGGTATAAAATTGAATATTGTATTTTACAAACCTCGGATAAATCACAGATAGAATAAACACCAGTATTTCTTATCCCATGGAAATTGGTCGTATAAACCTCAGATAACTTTATCCCTTGTTCTTATGGATACCACGTAAACACAAACGATGTGTTATTCATATGTTTGACAGATGTCAATCAAGTATTTCATCATCACTGTCAGAATCAAAAATATCATTTATATCATCTAACATCGTGAAAAATGCTAATAAGAAGATAGAAATAATAATAATAATATTGAAGAAAAATAGTCTAACAAGAAGATAATTTTATTGTGTCAGTACCAACCTAAAGTGATTTAACGTAATTCTTGGTATAACTATCTGATAGATAAAAATGCATTGTAAAAGACAGTTTTGTTTATCGAAGGTATAATTACTAAGATAAAGTTATACCTCCGATAACTATACCATAGTTTATCCATCAATTGTAAAAGTGGGCCTAAGTTATTTATTATATTATGTAGTATTAAATTAAATTATAATATGAGTATAGGTGGTGTGCACAAAAGTAGTCAGCGCCGACTGCGGACAAAAATGACAAAAGTGGTTACTCATTGAAACATAGCAAGCATAGCAAGGTTATGTTTTATGTCAGAATAATTTTGCAACTTCTACTTTATATAATATTTGCAAAGAATGCGAATGATAGGACGTCAAATATTATGTGAGGCATGTAATAATTCTTACAAAATTACCGATTGAAGTATCAAACTTTAAAAATTTCCTAGAAGATTATATAAGGAACAGATGTATATGAAAATAACTTTTCATCAGATATCTTCTACTAATATGAAAAATTCTTTTCGGTATACATATTTTCTCATTGTAAAAGATACTTATCGTATGAATAAAATTCCAAGAATGATCGTCTGATTGCAATAATGAATTATATAAAAATGTGTTTCTTAAGTTACTATTTGAACAAGATATAATACAAGAAGCAGAAAATTGTCTTAAAATTGTATAATACTAGCACTTGTATGAAATAGAAGTCTATTTTTGACATAATTCGTCTATTTATTATAGATTTTATACATGTAATGTTAATGTTAAAGATAGAAATTCACATGGTTCGTATTTTTCATGTATTTTCTTTTCAGAGCTTGTGCAACTGATTCCATTTAGACCCTGGTATATTTTCAATGAAGAATCTTCTTCATTTATTACGCATATTACAGGAAGATGTTAATATGATATTCTTTAATTAACATATTTTAATGTATCTATGTTTTGTGACAACTTTGACTGTATGTAAACACTGACAAGAATAAACATCATACACTGATATCGTGATATGTAGAAATTTTCTTTCCAATCATTCTAGTTTTCCAACTTTTTGATCTCAATTTCCATGTATTGTGCATCGTGTAACTTTTAACTAATATTATAAATTATAATATAAATTTAAATATGATAAAATGGTTTACAGAAATCGCACATATTATAAGAAAAATTATACTTTCTGTCACAGTACCTTCGCTGGTATTTTGGCTTTTTTGATTGTCACATCACATATATAGCATTTTAAATATTTTCTTTATTCATTTCAATATACTATGATGTATAATATTCATACACAATAGCAACAACTCAAAATAAAATTGTAAATTGTATCACTTTCTTAAAATGTCAAAATTGATTCGGTAATCAAAAATGCCAATGTAGCCGTTAGAGGCGCTGACGCTCAAAATGTGCACATCGCCTATGCAGCACAAGTGGTTTTTTATGTTATTTGAAGAATATTTACTGAGTTTACATGCAGTTTTGAAACTGTTTTTAAAACGTTTTTAGTTTTGAATTATCTCAAACCAAAACTAAAATTCATGGGTTGGACTTAAAAACTAATTTCAAAACTACTCATGTAAACACTTATAATTCAGTTTCGATACTGCGCATGCGTACAGAGCATAACGTTTCTGTCGCTTTGTGTTACTAAACTTCAAATATACTGACAGTTGTGTAGTTTTAGTGCCTAGTGGTACGAAGGATAAAAAATAATTGGAATAATAGCAAAACGAAGTATTTGGAGTGAAGAGGATCTGTCACGTACATCAGCTAAATGCGCATGCGCCGAAACTGATTTCAAATCAATTTTTAGACTTGTTTTGAAAACTGCATGTAAACAGTTTTGCATAATTTTGACTGAAAACTTAAACCTTTTTCAAAACTGAATGTAAACGTAGTAATTATTGTTTCAAATTAATTTTAAAGGTATGTTATGTGAATATAACTAGCTAGCAAGTGTCAAGATCATGTCTTAATTCTGTCTAGCATTTTGCTACAACTTAGCGGTAACAATAAACTATTATTCACGAAAGATGACTATTCAAGGTCATTTGTGAGCCGTCTGATATTACTTGCAGATAACTTCATTGCATTTCGTTTGCATAGGCGTGCAACATGAAATATTTATGGACACATTTTAACTGAAAAAATAAGAATAATTCATTTGAAAATTGTTTCTTTCTAAATAATGCCTTTCTGAAAGATTTATGTTCTTCACTTATGTTTTTGCAAAATACAAAAACATAGACTTAACTTATAAACCAAGGAATAATAATTTGATTTAAACATCAACGCAACTGGGTAAATATTAGCACAGAGGGCAGTGTAGTAGATAATTAGGTATCTCTAGTTCTACGACATATGTCATTATTATTTATAGGTGTTAGAAAGTAATGCCACTATTTACGTATATCTGTCACATCACATAAATTAAATAGACATAGGTCAAATAATCTTTCTCTTTCTAATACAAAATGTTGCTAAGCTACTGCTATAAAGTGATGTGTATTCTTTCTTCGAACAATTGAACTTGAATAGTCATCTTTCGTGAATAATAGTGTACACCCAATAAATCGTTTATTAATAACAAATCATGCATTTATGGGGGTCATTAATTTCAATACCTCTTTTTTAAGAGTGCGGTAAATAAGTTATTAATTATAATTCATTTATTTATCTTCATTTCATTGTTTACAAATCCTGTTCTGCTAAACTCCTCAGTCTATATTTCTCTATTACACATTTACTTCACATTCAGTTGTTGTCGGTTGCTGTAGGTTTACCATTTTATATCCCAACCGATGTAGTGTAGCGAAGTTGAGTGACAGCAGAATTGGCAGAGACAGATACGCTAGTCAGGGTTCAAGCAACTGGATTATGTTGTGGTTATCCTTCTAGTCCGGTCACTGCCTATACATACGCCAGGCCGGCGATTATGTTGTCACGAGACTGTACAAAGTGTTGTCTGTACGGTATTGATTCAAGAGTGAACTACTTTCTCTATAATAGCGAGGAAAATCGAATTATTGAAGTGAAATTGAAATTAGATAAATTGAAATTTATTGAATGTTTCGTTATAAGCGATATGCACTTAAGTAGTGAAGGCCGACCAAGCGAAGAAAATGATAGTGTTTGAGACGTAAAAAAAATATGTCAAAATATTTTTGCAATTTCTATTTTCTATAATATTTGCATTAAATGTGAATGATAGGACTTCAAATATTATGTGGCGCATTTGAAGATGTAATAATTCTTATAAAAATACCGATTAAAGTACCAAATTTTACGGATTTGCTAGAAAATTGTACGAAGAATAGTACTTATGAAAATAATTTTTCAACTGATATCTTCTACTACCAATATACGTCAATAATTAATATAGGTTTTCATATTTTATCATTGTAAAGGATATCGTAAAGCCGGCTTCCCTCGACGCGTGGCTCGGCGAGTCTCGCGCCGCTCGTAGACTTGGGCGAGCACGAGCTTTAACGCACCTTGACCTTTTCCACGGCGTCTGGCTCGCTGCTTGTGGTTGGTTTGTACTGGCTCGGGCGAGTTACACCGAGCCATTCTTGTTGATATCAGGGTTGCCAGATTGGGGGATTTTCCCCTATTTTTAGGAGATTTTATCTCTCGTATGGGGAAAACAGGGGAACAGTTGTTTTGGGGGATTTTTTAGGGGACGCCTGACAGGAACTACTAAATCAAAAATGTGTATATTATATGTTTGTTTCCTTATAACCAAAAGCAAATATATGTAACCAAATTTATTTTTAAAAAATGACATTGTTACGGGTGCGTTATGAATCCATATGGAATGAAGTTTCTTCCAAGGATATTTCCTCCACCCGTTTAATATACAATGATTGGTGTTTGAATTCCGATTGTATTTGGGCACATACTCTGGGTGTATCAACTTTGAACCATCCCAGAGTATGTTAAAAAGATTTATTTCTGAAAACATTTACAAATGTAAGGACAATGAAGTAGATATTATGGATGTATTTAATTTAGAATAAGTATACTTTTTAACGGTTGTATTATTATTTTTTTAACATATTTTGTTTTAGATGTGCTAGAAAAATAAATTTTATTTCGGTTTTTTTTTCTGTAAATCTGGTTGATTTAGAGGATTTTTAGATTTCATTTGGGGGAAATCAGTATCAGTCATCTGGCAACCCTGGTTAATATATACGTATTTGAAAATGAATCCCCGGGATAAACAGATCGTTGTATATTTATCGGGAAAATAATAATAATAATAATCATATCACTGCTGGATGATCAGAGTTAGCTGACATTGCTTAAATATAGCCTAATCTAATCCGAGTAACTACCTTTTTTTAAATCCCTCAACAGGATTAAATCCCAATTACAGAATAGGTTCCATTCACACACATCCATGCCTTAGTGGGATTCGAACCCAGAGCTCCGAGGGCACTCATGACATGAGGTGTTGTTCTAACCATTGAGCCACCGGAGCTATAATAAAATGAAAATTAAATTTTAAATACCGGGAAAGAATAGAATTCACTAATCTAAAAATGAGGATTAGCTTAAACATTTTTGTGAATCCTTAATTTTTATTAATCTAAATACATACCTACATATTTACTTATGCTGGAAACTGTATTAAATTCCTTTTCTATTTTTCTATTTACTTTTTCCTTTTTAAAACGTTACTAATATTATTTTGAAAGGATTAGTTCTTTGATAGTGACATTTATATATAGAAAAAATATTAATGCAACTCTATAAAAAATTTAATAATCTTTAATTTTTATAATAACATTAATCTCGAAAAAATAGCATTTAAACTATTTTGAGCTTCTTGTAAAGTGCCATTTCTGGTTATCCGATTTACACCAAAATTTAATGGGCTCTCTCCATTACAGAAAAAGTCCGAAATACAAGGTTTCTAAATTTTCTGAATGATAGTATTTGAGTTAGAGTAAAGGATCCACACACACATACATTCACACACACACGCACGTACGCGCGCACACGCACACACACGCACACACCCACACACACACACGCACGCACGCACACACACACACACACACACACACACACACACACGCACGCACGCACGCACGCACGCACGCAGACATCATCGTGAAAATGTTAAAATTGGATTGTAGGGATAGGGACCTTAAAACGTGGTCATTTACCAAAATCTTTCAAAATTTTTAGCACGATCCCTATACCTCCCGTACCAAGGATAGCGGGAGGTAAAAAACCATTTAACAACAATTGTTCAATACTAGCAACGGGATAAATGCAGTTGCTAAATTAACAACTCGACGTAACGACTAGTTGTTAAATTTTAGCAACTTGATGTAATAGAGAATTGGGATTTTGAACTTAGCAACTGACATTCAATTTAACAACTGGAAATAGTTGATAATTTTCACAACTTTGCTTAGAGAATTTGGCCGATAAAGATCATAACGATTAGACAAATATTGAGTTCTGAATAAGCCCCATTATTTGTATCTTCTTCAAGTCATTATGGCTATCGGAATCCAAAATTTAATGTGAAACCCCATTTATTTTGTCATCTGCAGTACAACCCTTAACTTTCTCTACAAAAACAAACAAAAAACCACCGGAAAAACACAGCATCCATCAAAACATTCATTTCCGTTAGATGCTAGATCTCTTACACATTACATACTTCTTCTTTTTTGTCCAATGAGTAAAAAACCTGCTAACAAGATCCTCGATCCTCGGCCGCTCACGAAAAGGCAATTATGCGATGGTCTTATTTATTTTTTTCTTAATGACTTCGGAATTAAATTCCTGTAAAATGGTAGTGATTACGGGCGCCCGAGGGCCTGGGGAAAACAAACAGACCCCCCTTATGACGGGCCACGCCTCCGTGTCGACAATGAACGCACCAAGGGAAAAAAACCCAACCGCCATCTTGCCCATCATAGGATTTAATGTACAGTCACGTCAACTTGTCTCATCTCATCTCATTCATTCCAGTTTTGACATGTTGGATAAATGTTTGTGTTAGACCGAACAAGATGATGCATGTGATTTTAATTTTTTTTTTCTGTGAATGATTGCTTATGAATATGGTTGTCCAATTAAGCTTCTCAAAGAGCTTGAAGTAGGATTGTCATTTTTGTTGTTAATTTAAGAAGTTCATCAGTTTTTTTACAGGCGTCTTTTCTGATATTTTATAAACAGACAAATATCCCATTTTAATTTTGACTATATTTGTGTAATATGGAATAACCGACTGATGTTGTTGATGAGATGAAATTATAGTAGAATTGCAGTCCAAATTTTTTATTATTTAGTCTGCTGCATACGTTTCGCTGCCATTGACAACTTCATCAGGGCAAAGACTAAGGCGTTATATTTATTTTTGCACGATCGGGTTATTTTTTATATTTACCGATAGTGTTTCCAAAACAGTAGGTCTTATTTATAAATTAATGAACTGTAAGTGATGTGACTCACGTCGGTAAGTGATGTGCTTCACTTACCGTTCAGGAGGCGAGACGGTAAATAAATGAAAACAAAAATCAAAGCTTACTTCAAAATGACAAAAAAATTTAATATAAAATAATTTTCAAATCTTATTTGTCTTATAAATTTTGTGTACGTCGATCGTGCAAAAAATAGTATAAGCATCACGAACGTTAAGGAATTACCGATCTCAGATAACATTGTCTTCGATCGGTAAACTGTCATTACCGTTCTTAATACTTAATATAATATTATTACTTGTTATTATATTTGTTAATACGAGGTATAATCAAAAAGTAATGACAATTTTCATGTTTAAAAAAAAAATCTGATGTGGTCAGCACATTACCTTCCATCGCATCGGTTCTATGTATTTTGTACAAATTCCACACAGAAAGTTTCTATATTTCCAACAAAATTATAACACAAACATATTATGTCAATTGCACTTGACACTAACATCTGTCAATCAAAATTTTCTTAATATACTAAATGTTTCCATGGTTATTGAATATAAAGTATAAAATGCAATCAAATCGTATAGCGAATAAAATATTCTTTAATATTTATAATAACATTAAATATGAAAAAATGATATTTTTCGCATTTCCGAGACTAAAGAGCGATTTTAATCACTCATTTCAGGGACCAAACATCATATAGTTACTATGATTTATTTGTTCGTATCTGCACTACATTTTGAGCAGGCGTTGAGCTTAAATTTGAACAAAATTTTTGACATTTGTATTGTCAAATTGTAAGATTAATTTCTTTTACACTAATATGGTTCCATTTGATACGGGAGTGCGAAAAATAGCGTAGATACCACAGGACTAAAGTGCATTTAATCGCTCAGGTGATTATTTCCCTCACCTTGCTTAAACTCGGCCTCTAGCGTGGTTGACACGTCGGGTAACCTTGTTTAAGACAGTACTATCCCCCTTGCTCCTGAAGATGCCCCATACAACTGCGGGCGAAACGTTGAGCTCTGACTCAAAATATGGCACAGTCCATTCCCGGAAAACGAATATTTCTCATGACACAGACTGTGGAAGCCTACGCAATTGTTTTGAGAATATTTACAAAATTTAAAGATGATGGATGTTTAGATGATTATTTTTTGACGTTTCTTAAAACCAATGAAATCCTATAAAATATATGTTCTTCCTGATTTCCGTAATATAGAATTACCATACTGACGTACAGGTGGAAGGCGTTACCACGGTTACGCATCTTACATCTGTTCTTCCTTCCATCTCCAATCGATCTATTTTACTTCTTTTCTTATAAATCTCTCCTCATCGCCAGAGCTGGGCAATACTTGCAAGAAACGTACTTTATTAGGCTTGCAAGTACTTTCAGTACTTCAAGTACAGTACTTGAAGTACTTTCTATTTATAGTACTTTGTACTTGACAAAGTAAGTCTATTCACATGTACTTGGTACTTAATACTTGCAAAAATACTTGAAGTACAATGAAAAGTACTTGAAGTATTTTTAAATACTTGAAGTACTTTAAATGTACTTGAATTACGTTAAATGTACTTGAATTACTTTAAATATACTTGAAGTTCGATGAATAATTTAAAAGTTAACAATGTTATGAGAATTGTTTGTCTGTCAGTGTTTCTTCTGCAGTGGTGTGGTGTTATTCCTGTAGTACATAATCATGTGAATTTCATTAATAAATATATTTTCAGCGATAATATGAAAGTAAAGATACAGTTGCAATTTTTTTGGCATAAATAAATTAATTCTAATCTGCATACTGTATATACCATATAATGTTTGTATTATCTAACTACAATGCTGGCGATCGCATGACGTAAAAATGACGTCATTCTAACATCTCGGTACAGTTTCTCGTATCGCTTGGCGATCATATGACGTCAATTTTATGTCGTGAGATCGCTGGGTGATACGACAGTTCCAACAAGGAATTCTTGTGTAAAATAACCAAATAAATATCGCATACTGAAATTTTTGTCAATAATCACCTTTTAAGGTCCATATAATCAGAAAAATATGAATTATCTGAAAAAGTACTTGCACCCAAATTTACAAGTACTTTTTCAAGTACTTGGTACTTTCAAGTACTTTAGAAACTAAAAAAGTACTTGTACTTCAAGTACATTTAGAAACATCAAGATACTTGGTACTTGTACTTCAAGTACTACTTTCCGGTACTTTGCCCAGCTCTGCTCATCGCTTATGACATTTCCTTGCAACAATCTTGTAACCCCTCCTCGCCGTGCGTTTTCACAAACCTCGTCAGTCGTCACAGACTGTATTTACAAGCAGGGCATGCATGCCCGAGCACCACAATTGCATGCAGAATACTTTGTGGCTGTGTGGTACGGCATGGTTTGGCATTGCACGACATGCATACTGAACCTGAAGGATAAACATGGCATTGGAAATGGGAGGAGGAGGAACCAGATGAGGAGATGAAAATTGTATTTAGTAAGTACGAGTATACATATACGTAATTATACTTTGCATGTTGATGTTGACGCTTTAATTATACAGGATATGAGATGATTGGAATGAATTGGGATGGGAGCTGTAGATCATGTTCGGATTCTGCTAAGATTTATTTTTATAAATAAATAAGGAAAAAAGATGAATGTCACAATATGTGTTGGTTTTTTTTCAATACGCGAATAACTCAGATTGATTATTTCTTAACATTATTATACCCGCAAATGGGTCGAGCTTCAACTTGTGTGCGACCTTATAAAATTTTACCAGTCCGACTACCACATGTACTAGACAAAAATGATAATTATTATTAGTTTCCAAACAATATAAAATATACACAAATAATTAAAAAAATCTGATGTGGCCAGCACATTACCTTCCGTCAGTTCTATGTACTTGGTACAAATTCCACACAGAAAGTTTCTTGCAAAAGATTCTATATTTCCAGTACATTACCTTAAGTCAGTTCGATGTATTTTGTACAAATTCCATACAGAAAGTTTCTATATTTTCAGTAAAATTATAACACAAACATGCTATGTCAATTGCACTTGACACTGACATCTGTCAATCAGAATTTTCTTAATATAGTAGATGTGTCAATGTTTATAGCAAAGCTGTCTGTTTTATGAAATTTAATTTCTTTATAATTTTTTAACTGTATATCTATTGAATATAAAGTATAAAATGTAATCAAATCGTATAGAGAATAAAATATTCTTTAATAATTAATAATAACATTAAATATGAAAATAGTTATTTGTAAGGCCGCGAAATCACTCTTTAGCGTACCGAGAGAAAAATTCTCGCCGAGGCCACTTGCGGCCGAGGCAAGACAATCTCGAGGGCGCTAAAGGACTTCGCGGACAAGGTGTACACAATTTTATTTGTGCAACCGTAAAAAATATGTAATTACAAATTTTATTAATTTTAAACAGTTTCAATGTAAATAGAAAGTTAGCTTTCAAGGTAGTTTTGGGATTAACATTTGATAAACAAAATCATGCAATTCTCAAGTGTCAAAGTGGTTGTTTATCTAATTTCGCGGCCGCTACCATGACAACGGTCGCGAAATTGAATTTCGCGGCCTGTATTGCGGCTGCGAAATGATTATTTCGCGTCCGATTGCACAAAAAATTATTTTTAACAGCGTTTCTTCAAGAAAAACTTTCAAAATCTTCAAATTAGGGTACTTCCGGTCATTATTATTATTATTTTTATTATTATTATTATTCAGAAATAATAAACCAATTAAATAAATACTATGTAAATATAAAAGATGAAATATATCTCTTTTCATTGTCCTAAAGAAATAAGGTGTAATAATTGTCGGAAATCTTTGCATAGCAAAATGTACAATATGTAGAATCCCTAGAATTAACAAAAATACCAACACACAACGAAGCACAAATTATTATCGACATAAAAATCACTTTAATCACATGAATGACAATGACATGAATATTCAAATAATGCAAATATTTGAAAAAATTTGCTGTTGGTTTGACGGAGATAGCTTACACCCCTCTGAAAAACCGACGACAATGAGATAACGAATAAAAGTCTCATATATGTCATGCGTGTACGACAAAGATGCTAGATAAAAGTTTTGTAATTCTTGCATCAACAATTGATGACGTGAGGATCAACTGGGAGATATATAGAGTGTACATACATAAATACATACATACATACATCCATACATACTGATATCATCGTAAAAATAGTAGAAGCGTATTCTAGGGACCCTAAAACGTACTTATTCATTAAAAACTCATCATCGAATTTTTTTACCAAAGACAATACTTTTCTTACCTAAAGGTGCCGGAAGGTAAAAACAATAAATAAATAATACATTACAACATATTTTTCTCACTCCTTACAAGCTGAAGTGACCTATTTTCTGTAGCAAAATACCGCACCCGGACCGCATGGAGTGAGTCTGCTGAGCACTTGTTAAAACCATATAAATAGTCAAATTTGGATATCATAGGTCTGATGCATCGCCCGGCATAAACTAGGACGGGGAAGATGCATCTTCTCCCGGGATTCTTTCCTTATGCCAGAGGAAAAACTATCCGCAAAAACTGGCAGCTGGTGTTGCCTTAGCCAGATCTTCTCTCGTGCATTCCTCTTCTAAATTGGCACAAGTGAGCAGGTGGGCCATTGTTTGTTTTTGACCACAATGACATAAAGTGGGCTCTGCTTGGTACCCCCAGTTGCACATGTTTAATGCACATTTTCCTACTTGACGTAGGCGATTTAAAGATTTTCAAATGGGCCATTTCTGGTAATTACCTAGTGGTAGTTTCTCATCTGGAAGAATACCCATTGCTTTATCTTCTGGCTCTAATGATTCATTCCTCATTAAGCGTAATGATGAAGGTCCATGAACTCATATTTTTGAAATTCAATTTGTTTGTTACTATTTATTGATCATAACATTGTTAAAAATCCACAAAACAAGGAATCATTAAATATTTTCTGCTTGAAATTAGTGCGATTTTGAAAATTTTACTAAAGTGAATTTAAGGGGCCTTGATCCTAGAAGATTCAGATGGAAAGAAAGAAGTTCTGGGAAATATAATGATGAACGTTTTGCATAACTGCGGTAACGCCTTCCACCTGTATGTCAATATGGTAATTCTATATGAGGGAAATCAGGAAGATGAAATATTTTATCCTTAACGAGCTGTGCATATATGTATGGAAATATTTTACTTGTTTTTCTGTAAAAACAAGAAACAGTAAATTATAATGAGACCTGTATTGAGAAAGATACAAACTCTTGAATGTTTTTGAAATAAAATTTTATATTGTAACAATTTTTTTGAATCAATTCAATATAACTTAGTTAACTTCTATTTGACTTGAACACGGTCATAATCATAGCCGAAACGTCGTCTATCTGTATACTTCTATACAATACAATAATAGTATTTTATATACCAAGGGCGTTACGATGATGATAATGCCAGGAGGACGACGAGGATCTAGTCCGATGGTCTTTAGCCCGAGGGATAGATGTCGTCCGATAGTAACGCTCGTGGTGCATCAAGATTTTATGTCTCACTAGAGTATGTGAAATAAGTTATCATTTATAATAATTTTGATTACAATAAAGCTTAAGCTTTCGCGTTGCTAAGGATGTTGTTTAATTGTTTTATTTATTATCAACATTTATTTATTTTTAAAACATCAACGTTTTATATTGGTGGAGATGATGGAATGGGTGAATTTGATGTTTCGGAAGATATTTTATCGAAACAATGGAAAGAAATTATTTTGAATGCTTCTACATACTTTGAGGAACATAAACGCATAAATGTTCCCTTAATTATTCCATCCTCGTCTGAAGAAGATGTAAGTATTATATTTTGAGGTTCGTTTTTACATAACAGATCTCAGTTCTTTATTTCTTATGCACTTATTTCTGAATATTATTACATTTTAGAGAATTTGTACTGGTTTGGATGTGTCACATGTGACGGTAAATAATATCAAAAATGAATTCAAACGTAGATAAATATCGTCCCCAAAAAAATTAGTGATCCGTCATCCGTCCAAAATCAATGCGAAACATTGCAGTCTGCGATTCGACGTACTTACTATTTACATGTGTGGTGAAAGTAAATTGCTTGTTAAGGCCCTTTTCAAAAACAATTTTAAGAATTATCATTAAATAATAATGAATAATCCCAGATGGCATGTTTTAAATCATATTCCTGACCTAACAAATAAAATAACCAGAAAATTAAAAAAACACGTTATTAAAACCATTACAGTCAACAAATCAAATTTAGGCGAAATTCTCACAAACAACAAAGAAAAACCAAAATTATTAGAATTATCCGGAGTCTATCAAATCAACTGCGATAACTGTGATGCTACTTACATTGGAAAAAGCGGCAGAAATTTTGGCGTTAGAATGGAAGAACATCTCAAATCTATTAAAAACAATAAACAAACCACGGGATTCTCCACACACTGCATAGAAGAACAACATAATTTCCAAGGAAATTTCAAAGCACTTCATATTGTCGAAAACGGATTAAGATTAGAATTATTAGAAAATCTTGAAATCAGGAAGGCGGTTAACTGTCAGAAGTTTATTCTCAATGACCAATTAGATGTGACAAATTCCGCAATTATAAATATGTTCTGAATGTACCACAAACTGCTATTAGGGGCAATACTACTACTAATTTTGTTGAAAACAGGTAGAGGTAGACGTATTCTCGATATAAACAATTCCCCCACCATGAATATATTCCTAACGTACTAATAGATGCTGTTCAAATTTTATATTTAGTCTGAAGATGTCCGCAAGGACGAAACATACTTTACGTAGTAATAATAAAAAAAAATGTGAAACAATTAAGTGTTCTTATTTAATTTAATTTAATAAATAATGATTTCTGTGTTGTGCTTTCGAAGGTGTGTTCTTATTAAATTAATTGTTATAATCAATCCTTATTATTATTGTAATGAATTTTAATTAAAAAGAAAATAATTTTCATTGTATACTGTTCATATTATTTCTAATTTAAAGTCCATAAACGATGATCGGATTGTAATGAGGGCAAATGAGCCATTATGCCCTCATATAATGCCCCGGTTGTTATAGATATGTTTATATACACCGTATCCTAGCAATAAACAGTTCATAATGTTTTAGTGAGAAATAAATAATTATTTTATATTTTGCGTTCATAATGAAGTCATTACGATACGCAATTGCGTATCGTAATGACCTTCATTTCGATACGCAATTTTTTGTTTTAGACGGTTGGTACTAGATGACGTTTCTTTAACCCATTTTTACCTAATTTATTTTTTAGTTAATTGACAATTCATTTTAATAATATAATGTCGTTATTATTATTATTTTTTATTTAGGGAAGATTATTTACATGAAAATGTACAAATATAATCACAAATTGAGTAAGTAAATGTTAATATAATGTTCGAATTAGTCCACATAGATGGACCTAGTAGTACTAAAAATTAGTAGATTGAACCTTTGAACGATAGAAAATTATTTTTAATTAATTTTAAAGCAAGTTTTAATTCAAATATAAGAAAAAATAAAAATTTCCTGTACACTGAGGCTGAAAGGGTTAAATTGTCAAACGTCAAAGCTGGAAGATAAGAAATTTCAATATAACCTCAAAATTTCTTTTACCTAATTAATCACTTTATTTAATGAATATAATAATAATAATACATATTTTCGTCTTACTTTGCATTTCAAAATAAGCAATCAAAACATTCTCTGTTACGACTTTGACATTTTGGACATTATTTTCTTTACACCATGTGTCAAAATTTGCAAATTCTTTCTCATAAATCTCGAGCGATTTTTTAGGAAGTAGATTATTTCCTGTAGTCTGAGCTATATTACGTAGCTCAGGCGGAGTGCAACTGATTTCATCTTCCATGATTACACTAAATTCACTTAAATTTGTTCGTAAATATTGAAATGACATAAACTTTCAAATAATAATTGAATGTGGTCAATTCAATGTTACCAACTACAACATTTCACTTACAAATTTCCCTAAATCAACTAGGTTTAATATTAACAGTTTTTTTAAAATATTTTAGTTTGTAGAAGGTGCAAAATATAAAAAATAGTATAAAGAACTCATTTTATAAGACTTTTTTTCGCACTTGTCAATTAGAAAACTCGCTGACGCTCGTTTTCTAAATTTTGACGCGTGCGAAAAAAACATGTCTTATAAAACACGTTCTTTAATATACTATTATAACATCGTTCAAAGCTTTTATCCAAAAAATCCTCAAAAATGATTAAATCATTACATCATATTTATAGAAATAAATGGATTAAGCAAGACCGGTCACTCCATATTTTAAGTATAGAACCTAAACGAAATAAAGTTGTTCATTCATCAGTTCTAATCCTTCTTTTATGGCATTCTTTCAATTTCGAAGGATTCCAGAAATTTAGAATGATTGACAAAAAAGATCAGTAGTATTAATCTAGAAATATCTGTTCTAAAACAAGTTGGAGTATTCCGAACGGTGGTGGACTGTTTGTACAACAAAGGTGGTAATGTTAAGAGAGTGGTAACAAGACATTGTTTTAGTTGCATGGAGAGCGTGACCGCCTCCTAGCTCATCTTCCCAACAAGACAAGACAAGGCAGAGCAACAAGGCTGTTGAACAGCAGAGCAGACCATAGCCAGCCTGCCTCAGCCAGCAGGCAAAGGCGATGGGATGAATTAGTGCTCAGAGCACTGCAGAGACCACCAAACAATATTATACATTACTATAATTCTCTAGATGCTTGTCTTCTGTTTTATATGTAATATAAGGCAGGAAATTCATGTTGTTCTTTGTTCATTTTACTTTTTAATAATTCAGATTCACTGATTGTGATGCTCTGTTACACATTACGCAATCAACAATTATACTTATAAACTGAGGCGTGATATATGAATCATTTTTCTTTTATAATCTTTAAATAGCAACGTACTCGTATAGTATTCTCCACGTAAAAATGGCATTAAGCAATAAAAAAGTGTATGATTCTTGACCACATACGTATTAATTTGGAACTGTCAACAGAGTTCGTATATATTGGCATGTACTTTATTTTGTATTGATTTACGTGATTTATCAATAATGCCATAAAAAACTATCGAAAAATATTGCAAAGGTCCCTAATAATGTCAGATACGAGGGATGGTCTGTTAATAGTTAGTAACAGGCCATGGAAGCTCAATAGGCTACTTGCGTGGTACTGAAAATCTGATATCTATCACTAAATACCTAAAGTAAAGTTGAACACGTATGTAAAAATATAAATTTTGTTATAAAGAAAATTATATGTTATCTAATAAATTAAGAAACAAGATTTTCTTTGTCGTCATTATTTTGAACTAGAGAAAGGGACGCATATTTAAGAATGTAACCTGTAGATGGCGAGCGAGTGCGAGTTATAATTTGATTTTGACATTAGTTCATTTTTCTGTCACTGTCTCTCTGCTTTATTATTTACAATTTGCGTGGTTTCTGTTACTTTTATTGCGTATTTCGATTTGTTAAGCAGAATTTTGAAGGATTTTAAATTAGCCTATACTCGTGCAAGATTAAAATGACAAATATTATTAACCTCCAAAATATTATTCAAGCGTCAAACAGATGATCTGTCATGCCGTTGCTATTGGACGTACCGATGTTATTGTTTTACGGCCATTCATTGGTTCGGCGTAATTCTACATCATACACAGCGGTAATTTAAATATAAAAATTTCATTAATTTTTTTCTGGCCAATTAATAAAAATTTTGCCAAAAGAAAAAATATGGGTAGCAAGTTTTTATATTAAATATAAAAATGGCACGCAATTAGTCCATTGGCTAGAAACATTTGCAATAATTGAATGTCGCATTAGTTGACATTCGTTACCCACAATTGTCAAACATTCCGATTTCCTTGTGAAACGTAGTTAATTTTGTAAGTTAAGTAGTTTGCATTTTTAATTCAGTTAAAATGAGCATTTCAGTTAGGATACCAGCAAAACCATAAAAATTTGTTAGCAGCTTTTGGCGATGCTGCCCCTTCATTATCCGCTGTTAGTCATTGGTTTCGCGAATTTCGACGATGGTGAGAGCTGTTAGAAGAGGAAGCAAGACCTGGAAGATCAGCGGATGCTACCTGTTCATAAAATGTTAATCGTGTGGCAAGCTTAATTCAGTCCAATTGAAATATTACTTATAGGGAGATTCAGGAGGACGTGAAGATTGGATCCTCGGCGGTGAATACCATTTTGCATAAACATCTTGGAGTAAGAAAGCTAGCAAGCCGTTGGATACCGCATTTGCTCTCAAAAAGTCAAAAACAGGATCGAGTAGAATGGTGTAAATTTATGTTGCAAAAATCTGACGGAGGAGCTTCCAAGCAAGTGGCATACATTGTAATAGGTGACGAATATTGGGTATATAGTTACGACCCTGAAACTAAACAGCAGTCTAGTGTTTGGGTATTCGAAGATGAAGACTTGCCCACAAAAGTAATTCGTGGCAGAAGCGTCAATAAGAAAATGATTGCTATTTTATACCGCCGAAGTGGTCCTGTTGCTGTTATTCCACTTGAAGATCGCAGAACTGTTAATTCTAAATGGTACTGCGAAGTGGCTTTGCCACAGATGTTTGCAAAATTACAAACAGGTCGCCAAAGGACCGGTTTGCGTAACATTTTAGTTCATCATGACAACGTATCCTCCTACACTGCTGCCAGAACATTTTTTGAAAAATTCGGGAGTTCAATTGGTAATTCATTCACCGTATAGCCCAGATCTGGCGCCGTGCGATTTTACTTTTTGTTCACAACTGTTAAAAAAATGATGCAGCAATTACAGAATTTCAAAGGATTTTTGAGAACCTTGCAGAAAATGAATTTACCGAATGTTTTAAAAAGTGGTTTTAAAGAATGCACAAGTATATTACTAAGAATGGAGAATATTTTGGAAAACAATAAAGATTTTTTGTTTAAAAATGCAACGGTCTTTTAATAACTAACAATTTTCAGTGCAACCCTCGTATAAACAAAAAGCTAAAATCGCATATAAGGTGTTGGTACGGAACGCTATTTCCACAAGGGATGTATCCAGAACTTATTGTTTAACAAAATTGGTTAATTTTATAGAAAATTAATACGCTGCGGACGATTTTATTTTTTGGCCAGATCGTGCATTCTGTCACTATGCAAGACAAACTCAAAATTGGCTAACAGACCAAAACGTACCATTTGTTTCGCGAAACGACAGTTCTCCTAACTTACCCCAGACTCGCCCCATAGAAGATTTTTGGGCTCTTTTATCTCGAAAAGTTTACGATGGAGGATGGGAAGCCCAAAATGACAGCGAACTTCAAAGCAGAAAATATAGGAGTCAGGAATGTCCGTTCATATTATGTATTACAAAATTATAAGTAAATGCATCTTTTTTACAAATTGATGAAATTTGTGCCAATATTTTTTAGGATATACATTACCTCTGTTTTTCTAGTACATATTATCCAAGTCTTCAACCATGTTATTACATTTTGAGAACCACTCCTGTTCGACTCTCTCGTCATCTGATTAGAATCTCTCGGCTTCGGCTGACCGCTATCCCGCTCTAAGCCTTGTTGGCCGTGTGCTATGTTGATGTTATACTGATGCTGTAGCCTGTATGTTGCGTTGTGTTGTGACTCGAGACCAGCACCAGCTAGGGCTTTGTGCTTCGTTGCCCGACCAGAGATATAAGCGAGAACAAAGAGGCTCAGGTGATTGGAAACGAGTGATGGAATTTATTGGCTGTGGTTGTGCTGTGAGGTTTCAGATCGATGCGGATTTGACTTTGTTGCACAGATACAGAACGGGGCTAGGGATTTTCTTATACATTGTTATAATTATAAATAAATATGTATATAAATTAAATAAATAAATATATCATCACGGCTTATTACCCATTGCTGAGTGTACCAATCTGGTTTGTAAGCAGATATTGGTAATGATGAAATATTTGCACCGTGCGGGCGCTTACCAGGCGGCATCTCACGGGCACTCATTGCTGGCGTGATGTTGATGATAAGAAGAATTTTCATTTTGTTTCAATATGTCTGCTCTGGTGTTTGAGCAACGGCTCTTAGTCATGAGTACGCTAGGGGTTCTGCGTTCGAATTTCGCTAAGGCATGCAGTTAAATGAAAAATCTTGTGTTACTAATTCCTTAATTTTAAAACTGTTCCTTTCAAAGTATTTTCTATTAGATACATATACATAATTCACTTATGCCAACGTTTTTACCTTCCGTAAGGAAGGTATTGTCTTTGGTAAAAAAATTCGGTGGTGAGTATTTAATGATTAAGCACGTTTTAAGGTCCCTAGAATACGATTTTACTATGTCTGTCTGTCTGTCTGTCTGTATGTCTGTCTGTCTGTCTGTCTGTCTGTCTGTCTGTCTGTCTGTCTGTCTGTCTGTCTCTGTGTGTGTGTGTGTATGTGTGTGTGTGTGTGTGTGTGTGTGTGTTTGTGTGTGTTTGTGTGTGTTTGTGTGTGTTTGTGTGTGTGTGTGTGTGTGTGTGTGTGTGTGTGTGTGTGTGTGCGTGCGTGCGTGCGTGCGTGCGTGCGTGCGTGCGTGCGTGCGTGCGTGTGTGTGTGTGTAACAAAATTTTCGTCTACGATAACTTTAATACTACAATTCCAAAAATTATAATTCTATCGTATTCCTCTTCGTTGCATCCATATGAAGAGTTGATCATATTTTGGTTATAATTGGTCAACTGGAAGTGCCCTCATTTAAATATTTTAACAATTTTTTTTGAAAAAAATATCATTTTTTCACATTTAATGTTATTATAAATATTAAAGAATATTGTATTCTCTATACGATTTGACTGCATTTTATACTTCATATTAAATGGATATAGAGAGAGAGAAATTATAAAGAAATTAAATTTCATAAATTAGCTAGCTATGCTAGAAACGGCTACTATATTAAGAAAATTCTGATTGAAAGATGTCAGTGTCAATTGACATATTCGTAGTATATTTGTGTTATAATTTCACTCGAAATATAGGATCTTTTTGCTCGAAACTTTCTGTATGGAATTTGTATAAAATACACACAACTGTCGAAAGGTAATGTACATACAAGAAATTTAGAATCTTTTGCAAGGAACTTTTTATATGGATTTTATAGAAAATAAATAGGCATTTACGAAAATTCTATCGGTAGATACCGCATCTACTGACTGTGTTCGAAAACACGCGTGGTAAAAAGTTACCGTGTTCGAAACTTGTACAATATATACCAGATCTATCTACCGGATTCATGAAGAATCTAATCTCAAAAAAGTAGTGATGCAAAGCGAAGCGCGCGCATTAAAAGTTTGTTAACTATATCAAATTTCTAACCTGTTTCAAATTTTCAATTTTTTTATAGGTTATGGATCTACCCTGTTTACCACTTGCGTTCTTAAAAAATCGATTCCGGTAGCTATAACCTGATAAACAGCTGTTTACCGGTAACAGTTCACCGGTAGAATTTTCGTAAATGCCTCATATAACTGACGGAAGGTAATGTGCAGGCCACATCAGATTTTTTGCTATTATTATATAGATCAGTTTTGTTCTTATTTTATCTTTTTTATTTGTTTACTTATTTCAAAAGTAGTTTTCTAGTTGTAATTGAACACGACGATTTATTTCTTTAGTCGCTTTTTATTGCGGTAGTGCCTTTGATCAATTTGTATACTACACAATATTCACTGGTATTTATACAGGGTTAGTCAGAACAACAGTACATATTCCAGAAAATACGTGCATTCATTTTATAATTATAAATAAGCATGAATCTTGGTGGCTAAAAATCCAATTGAAACTTTTAATTTTATGACAGTTATCATTCATTTTGTGAGAAACTGGATCAACATATGTACGAATTGCATACCTTGATGAATCTGTATAGACAACCCTGTAGGTCCATAATATTAGCAACTTTAAACAAAAATACAACAATTCATTTTACAACAAACGACATAAAATATAACCAAACAATTACATTGTATGCGTAATTTCAACCAATACATAATAATAAAAATGTAAAACAACATTTTTACTGGTCGGATTTGAACCTCGATTTGAATTTATAAACTTTAGCAAAATAACTAACTTATTAACCACAAGACTAAAATGCTAAACACGAAAATTAAATCCAAATCTAGTAACCATTGTCACATGTAATTATTGTGTGTCATTGGAAATTATTTTAAAGAAAAATACATGAAAATGGGTGAAAAGGAGGACCTTCCTTTAAAACGTATTCACTTTGAAACACAAACAGCATCTTGGAATTTATTTTCGAAGCAAGTAACCACTAACTCGTTTCTCGTTTTCGTTTCATCAGCCGTACATGACAGCTGTCATTATGGAAAGATAAGTAATCTATTTTAGCATAAATGTTAATATTAATTTAAATAAATAAGTTTCATAATGTTAAATTATTTCAATAATAACATAATTTTGTAAAACAGCATTTTATTTATATTAAAAAGACACAGAAATCAGTAATAATTCCTCCGTGACTTCTAAAATATTCTCTCACGGAGTGACTAATGTTGTACATTAGTTATTTCAAATAACCATGGTAACAAGTCGGTGTTGGATAAAACTACATAACTGCTAAATTTTATTAAAATCTCCTTTTTTGCAATGCAAAGAGAAAACATATTTATTTATTAGATTAATGTTTTGCAATATATTTAAATTTCTTTTCCATACGTTCAGTTGATCAATTTGTCTTTTTTGCCAAAACTTACGGAATATGTCTTGAATTTTTGTTGTACGCGTACACTTTTCAACTCAGCACTTTTTGGTGGATAATTATGTTCATTTTCTTTAATGCGCTTATTTTTCATACATTTTGAAATGAAATTATAAATTTTAAGCGTAAGAACATCTTTTTATGTTAAACGAAACGATGATTTTTGACGTTTATATATTTGACATGTCCTAGTGGCCGCCATTAATTTAGTTCCTTAAAATTCCGCTGATGTCGCATGTTAATTTGCGGGTCTAAATAAGCACTGGAGCCCCAACAAATAAGCGATGGAAAACAAAATTTACACTATCATTTTAAACAGTTATTACTTTTTACTTCCCGCTACCCTTGGTAAGGGATGTATAGGGATCGTGCTAAAAATCGCATATCGAGATTTTGCTAAATGACCACGTTTTAAGGTCCCTAGAATCCAATTTTAACATTTTCACTATGATGTATGTGTGTGTGGATCCTTTACTCTAACTCAAATACTATCATTCAGAAAATTTTGAAACCTTGTATTTCAAACTTTTTCTGTAATGGAAAGAGCCCATTAGATTTTGGTGTAAATCGGATAACCGGAAATGGCACTTTACTAGAAGCTCAAAATAGTTTTTCTTCGAAAAATACTTTTAAATGTTATTTTTTCGAGATTAATGTTATTATAAAAATTAAAACATGGGTAATAAGCCGTGATGATATATTTATATTTATTTATTTATTTATTTATTTATTTATTTATAAAAATTAAAGATTATTAAATTTTCTATAGATTTGCATTAATACTTTTTCTATATATAAATTTATAAAATTATCTATAATTTAAATCCCAGATCCTACGCTTTAAACAAACAAAACGCAGTTTTTCAAATGTATATAACTGACAGATAAATGTCACTATCAAAGAACTAATCATTTCAAAATAATATTAGTAACGTTTTAAAAAGAAAAAAGTAAATAGAAGAATATAAAAGGAATTCAATATACAGTTTCACGCATAAGTAAATATGTAGGTATGAATTTAGATTAATAAAAATTAACGATTCGCAATAATATTTAAGCTAACCCTCATTTTTGGATTAGTGTATTCTATTCTATCCCGGTATTTAAAATTTAATCTTCACTTTATTATAGCTCCGGTGGCACAATGGTTAGAGCCATGCCTCATGTCATGAGTTCCCTCGGGGCTCTGGGTTCGAATCCAATTACGGCATGAATGTGTGTGAATGTGAACCCACTCTGTAATTGGGATTTAATCTTGTTGAAGGGTTTAAAAAAAGGTAGTTACTTGGATTAGATTAGACTATATTTAAAGAAATAAACTGTTAAAATTAGAGTAAAATTCGCTAATCCAAAAAATTAATGTTTTTTGTGACTCGGCCAGTAAATGGCGGGAGGTATTGTGTTGATGGCCACATCAGATTTTTTTTTAAGTATCGTTGTGAATGAAACTACGAGATTCATCAGAGAGCAATTTCGAATCAATTTATTATGATTTCAAATAAGGTTTAAGTGTCCATGAGTACAAAGAAAGTTTATATTCAGTTTTTAATGAACAAGCGCCTTGTTTGGCTCAAATATGAATGAAGTACGTGCTAATATTATAATCCATCCATTACCCCCTCCGCCCTTCGTTTCTTTCCTGCTGAACCAGTCTGGTTAAGAATGTTTGCTTTATGCTAATTACATGTTGGAATCATCTCGGGGCTTATGAATAATAAAGCAAGAGCAAACAGCCTCAACCTGGCTCGTGTACTCAACGCGGAGGGCAGGCAGAGCATCAGACACAACATCCTACAGCTACATGCGAGGCGAACGCGAACTCTGCTGTTCTGGCTGCTAATTGAATAAATTACACGTGCACAGCCCACTCGATGTGCCTGTCATATTCACCCGCGGGGTGTTTGCACTTGGGAATTAATAGGGAATCGTGATGAGCACAAATACGAGAACATTCTAGATGTCATTAATTATTTTATGTTGGAAGTGAAGTGGAGTTGTAATTAACAAAAAGTTAAGCAAGATAATTGATTGAAAAATCTGATGTGGCCAACACCAAACCTCCCGCTATTTAATTTTTATTAATTTAAATCAGGCACCGGACAGCTAAATGAATGTGCCAAAACACTGTCATAGTTCTAGGAAGCAAACTGTAGAGGCGCGACAGTGCTTAAATTCACCTTTGAGTTCAAAACATTTTGCAATATTTTTAATTGTAAAGTCACATAAGTCATCACACATGTCATTGAACGTACGCTTTAACATCTTTAATTATTTGGTAATCCAATTTGTAATAGTTTATAGATTTAGTTATAGTGCCAGTAGTGATTTAATTCGTGATTTCTCCAGTTTTAAAGTGTATTAACTGTGTTTATTTTTTGACGTAATACGGAATTAAAATTCAATAAGCTGATGAACATTCGTTGTGCTGTTTGATATAAAGTGCAGTACAAAGAAGCAAATAGACGTTTACTTTTATATTTTATGATGAAATGTCGTACCATTTCCAATATCCTTTTATCTTACTTACATATAAACAAAAATTAAAATAGAAGTGTATGTCTATCCGGCAAGTAATTTTAAATTTATTTAGCAATGAATTTATAATTATTGTATTATGATTATTTAAAATATATGTATGTACTTATATTCAATGTTTATTGTTTTTTATTTTAAAAATTCAAAATTTCAATTTATCTATACATGACAAGTCTCCTATGTCACAAACTACCAAGCCGACCAAGCCATCACAGTGTGAGTTAGTTCATGGAAGCAATCTGTAGATGTCACTATTTTGTATTTCGAAAAATACATTAGCTGTCCTATCTGTAGTTGAGGTGATCCGTGATTTAAATATACAGGGTGGTGGCGGTTAGGGGTGAACATAGGGATTTAACATGGGGTTTTAGTTTTTTGCTATTTCCTGCTCTCCTGTTCATTTTACAGCAAAAATTGTTCAGAATTACAAATTGCATACAAAAATGTATTTACATTTATTATTATGTTTTAGGTTTCTTCACAATTTTAAAAAGAAATTTCAAAATTTCTGTTATTTTGTAACTATAGCCATGGAATTTATTTTGTCAAAAATTATTTATAAACGTCAACCATGCGTTAATCTAACTTAAAAATTAAATAAAAACAAACAGATTTTAATTTTAATACGCATTTTTTATTAGGTATACCATTTAATAATAAACCAATTCCAAATGTACCAACTACGTAGAATTTTGATTTATCATAGCCAATACCATTTCTTCATTCACTTCGTTATAACGTCTTCTATTATTATTATTATTATTTCCTTCATTACCTTCGTTCACAGCTACACTAGCTGCGTTCTCAAATTTTTTAACAAGTTCAGAAATTGTTGCTATAATAGGACGGTGTATTTTCGTACTTTATGGAAAACAAATCACGTATTCTTTTAAAACTATTTCCACCATAATAATTTTTTATAATGAAAACTCGTTCCTTATTCGAATAAACATTCATTATTAAATTACCTTTTTATTACAGAAAATTTCGAAAATTTGACAGAAATTGAATGACATTATTATGTTTAAACATTTGAGTTATAAGTCATGGCTATTGCTACAAATTTACAGAAATTTTGAAATTTCTTTTTAAAATTGTGAAGTAACCAAAAACATAATAATAAATGTAAATACATGTTTACGCAATTTTTAATTCTGAACAATTTTGTACTCTACAGTTTTTGCCGTAAAATGAACAGGAGAGCAGGAAATTGCAAAAAACTAAAATCCCATGTTAAATCCCTATGTTCACCCCTAACGGCCACCATTCTGTATATACCGTGTGTCTATCTTAAAGGTGTACATAGGAGATTAACATGGGAAATCAGGTTTTTGTAATTTTCTGCTCGCCTAATTTCTTTAAGCAAAAACGCGTCAAATAAAAGTTTTTGGGCATAAAATTCTGCATCTAAATCAATAAACAGTATTACATTTACTTGCTTTGTAACGACAGTAATTAAATATGAAAATATCGAAAATTACTTTGAAAATATCGACAGCCATGGAATTGAACAAAAAATAAATAAATGCTTGACACTTTTTCAAATTATCAGAAACGTCAAATACGTTAACTTACGTTGTGACAGATAAAACGTCAAGCATTTATTTATTTTTTGTTCAATTCCATGGCTGTCGGTATTTTCAACGTAATTTTCGACATTTTCATATTTAATTTCTGTCGTTACAAAGCATGTAAAAGTAATTCTGTTTATTGTTTTAGATGCAGAAATAAATAGGCGAGCAGGAAATTGCAAAAAACTGATTTCCCATGTTAATCTCCTATGTACACCTTTAAGAAAGACACACGGTATATACTAACATATTTAGTTATTGCGGAAACTGTATTAAGATCCATTCCATTCCATATAACTAGGGTTCTATTTACTATTTTCTTTTTAAAACGTTACTGTTATTAATTTGAAATGATTAGTTCTTTGACAGTGACATTTATCTGTCAGTTATATACATTTAAGATATGAACTGTGTAACCAAGGAGATTTGCTTGTTTAAAGCGTAGGCTCCGGGATTAAATTTATAGATAATTTTATGAACTTATCCATAAAATATATAGAAAAAGTATGAAATCTGTAGAAAATTTGATAATCTTCAATTTTTATAATAACATTAATCTTGAAAAAATAACATTTAAAGGTATTTTTCGGAGAAAAACTATTTTGAGATTCATGTAAAGTGCCATTTCTGGTTATCCGATTTACACCAAAATCTAATGGCTTCTTTCCATATTAGAATAAGGTATAAATACAAGGTTTCAAAATTTTCTGAATGATAGTATTTGAGTTAGTGCGTAAACAGGATCCACACACACACACATACACACAGACATCATCGTGAAAATGTTAAAATTGGATTCTAGGGACCTTAAAACGTGGTCATTTACCAATATATATATATATAATGTGTGTGTGTGTATATACGTGTGTGTGTGTGGGCGCGCGCGCGTGTGTGTGTGTGTGCGTGTGCTGCGTGCGTGCATGTGTGCGTGTGTGTGTATGTATGTGTGGATCCTCCACTCTAACTCAAATACTATCATTCAGAAAATTTTTAAACCTTGTATTTCGAACTTTTTCTGTAATGGAAAGAGCCCATTAGATTTTGGTAAAAATCGGATAACCGGAAATGGCACTTTACTAGAAGCTCAAAATAGTTTTTCTTCGAAAAATATCTTTAAATGTTATTTTTTCGAGATTAATGATATTATAAAAATTAAAGATTATTAAATTTTGTATAATTTGCATTGATACTTTTTCTATATATTTTATGGATAAATTTATAAAATTATCTATAATTTAAATCCTAGAGCCCACGCTTTAAACAAACAAAACGCAGTTATTCAAATGTATGTAACTGACAGATAAATGTCACTATCAAAGAACTAATCATTTCAAAATAATATTAGTAACGTTTTAAAAAGAAAAAAGTAAATAGAACAATAGAAAAGGAATTCGATTCAGCATAAGTAAATGTGTAGGTATGTATTTAGATTAATAAAAATTAACGATTCAAAAAAATGATTAAGCTAATCCTCATTTTTGGATTAGTGAATTCTATTCTATCCCGGTATTTAAAATTTAATCATTTTATTATAGCTCCGGTGACTCAATGGTTAGCGCAACCCCTCATGTCATGAGTGCCGTCGGGGCTCTGGGTTCGAATCCCACTAAGGCACGGATGTGTGTGAATGTGAACCCACTCTGTAATTGGGATTTAATCTTGTTGAGAGGATTAAAAAAGGTAGTAACTTGGATCAGATTAGACTATATTTTAAGATATAAACTGACAAAATTAGAGTAAAATTCACTAATCCAAAAATAAGGATTGACTTAATCTTTTTTGTGACTCGGGCTGTAATGGCGGGAGGTGTTGTGTTGGTCACACCAGATTTTTACATTTGAATTGATGTTTTCTCGATAAACAAAATTTCTTTGGAATGCCATCTTGATATGTTTATCTCCAGCATTGGAATTTAGAATTTACAATAAATATACACTATTAAACATCTTTCTACAAGAAATTTCTACATTTATAGCGTGTTTTCGAATCCTTTGTATCATATCTTCCAATCTGATGTTTTCTAAAATTTATTATCCGGGTGATAAACTTCTCAAAAGATTCCATTTCTCATAAATCAAATATTTTTAAATAATATAAATATTGAGCAATAAAATAAATCTCTGTGTCCATGCGAGATGCACGAGACGTTAAAATTAATTAGTGAGATAATATGCGACGTCGTGAAAGGCTGTAAGGCATTCAGACATCCTTACGATCGTAATTTATACATACATATATTACACACATATTGCATGTACTCTGTTATTTATTATACGTCGTTCATTATATGAGCGCTCATACTGTATTGCTTCGAGATGTATAGGATATTATACAGGGTGTTGAGGAACAAAACTAATGATAATGACGGTAAGAGTAAAGACGTAGTTATTGTAACAAAAATTGAATGGTATTCATACAGACTGATTATCTGAAGATTTTTTCATAATTATTGTATAAAACATCAGATCGCAAAGTAACTTTATAAGGTAAATGAGATTTGATCGACAAATAACATTTTTTTTATTTTAATGCGTTATTCGTTTTTACCTTCCGTCACCTTTAGGTAAGGAAGGTATTGTCTTTGGTCAAAAAATTCAATGATGAGTTTTTAATCAATAAGCACGTTTTAGGGTCCCCAGAATACGAATTTACTATTTTTACGATGATGTCTGTATGTGTGTGTGTGTGTGTGTGTGTGTGTGTGTGTGTGTGTGTGTGTGTGTGTGTGTGTGTGTGTGTGTGTGTGTGTGTGTGTGTGTGTGGATATGTTTGTGTGTGTGTGTGTGTGTGTGTGTGTGTGTGTGTGTGTGTGTGTGTGTGTGTGTGTAACAAAATTTTCGTCTGCGATAACTCTAATACTACAGTTACAAAAATTATAATTTTTTCGTATACTTCTTCGTTACATCCATAGGAAGAGCTGATTAGATTTTGGTTACAATTGGTCAACCGGAAGTACCATCATTTGAAGATTTTAACAGTTTTTCTTGAAAAAACTATGTTAAATATAAATTTATCACATTTGATGTTATTATAAATATTAAAGAATATTTTATTCTCTATACGATTTGACTGCATTTTATACTTAATATTAAATGGATATAGAGTTAAAAAATTATAAAGAAATTAAATTTCATAAAGTAGCCATAGCTTTGGAAACAGCTACTATATTAAGAAAATTCTGATTGAAAGATGTCAGTGTCAAGTGATTGAGATAGTGTGTTTGTCTTATAATTTTCCGGGAAATATAGGATCTTTTGCTTTCTGTATGGAATTTGTATAAAATACATACAACTGCTTTAAGGTAATGTACAAGAAATAATAATAATAATATTAAATCTTTTATTTCTGCAGATACATTACACTGTATATAGAAAACGTCACAAAATAATAATTTTCTGTATGAAATTTGCATAAAATACATACAACTGCCGGAAGGTAATGTACAAGAAATAGAATATTTAATTTAGCAAGGAACTTTCTGTATGAAATTTGTACAAAATACATAGAACTGACGGAAGGTAATGTGCTGGCCACATCAGATTTTTTCGCATTGTACTAAGCGTCTTTGGAGTATATCTCAGATTTCATTCATAATGGATTATAGTGATGCACGCAAGGCGAGATGAGACGAGAAATATAAAATATCGATCTCGTCTCGTTTTCGGATCTGTAATCTCGCTCTCGTTCTCGCACATTTTTTTGGGTCTCGTCTCGTTCTCGCACGAGAGTCTCTGAAGTGTGAATGGAGTCATTACATAATATTCGGCCAAAGCCCTTAAATCTAAAGTATAAACCATAAATCTAAACCTAATTTTCATTTGTGAATGCACTGTTACTATTACCAATAACTAAATAATATTGGTATCCTTATGAGTATATGCTTATCAGCGCCGGATTTAAGGAAAAACGTCCAGGGCGCAAAAATATTTCAGGAGCCCAGGCCTATTTTTTTCTTATCATGTTAACGAAAAATTAAATTTAAATAATAGGCCCGTATTACGAGCGTGCTTTTATTGCCGCTTTTAATGGCGATTTTGTTAAAAGCGAACGACCACTTTTATTGCGTTCCGTATTACGAACGCACTTTTATGACCGATTTTATTAAAACTGCGAAATGTTAAACAATAATCTTGGCAACGTCGCAAAACTCCGCAAATGTCATCAGCTGTAACGGAGAAGTAACAAATTTTTTCGTAAAAGTAAAAATATATGGGTTTTACTAAAGATATTTCGCCAGTAAATGTAAGTATGTTAATAGTTTTTCGATTTTACTGTAATTTGTACCATTTTGTTGTATAATATAATGAATTATGATCATGCACATTTACAAATGTAAGGTTATGTAGATTTAAAGTTCACATTCAAACTATTATTTTTAGTTTATTATCGGTATTATTTTGGATTATAATAAATAATTTCATATTATTAAAAATAACCTCTAAATATTACAGGTGAACCCAGTAAACAAATTCCAGGCGAGAATTCTGAACCGAAAGAAGCTATACCAAAGTGTATCAAATGATAAAAAGAATGAAAAAGTGGATGAAATTAATAGCTGCAGGTAGTTGCCGTGAATGAATTCTGGAAGAGTGTAGGGGATGACTACGATTACATTATCAAGGAAGCTAAATTAGGCATCTAAAGCAAAATCACTGTGTACCATTTACTTTGAAAGTATAATAAATAAAAAGAATACCAGTTATCAAATGTGTTTTATTTAACATTTATTACTAGCAGAATTGTATATGTTTCCATCATTCTTATTTATACAAATTAATAAAAAAGCATATTGAAATATGTAGTAAAGTTGACAGCAGTTTGTATAAGCAGCAAACGTTCCAATCCAAATCTTTTATTGTTGAAGTAGGTATCTTGAACTTCCACTTCATAGTTTTTTCTATGTATATACTATCATAAACACGATTTCTTACACCCCGATTCTGCAGTCAGTAACACATATCACCTGCCTGTGTATTGAATAAAATCTCTTCGTTTGGAATAATTTTTCTCTTGCCTAATATTCCACCTTATTCAGAGAATGCCTCATTCCATTACTTCCTTTCGTAAATCTAATGCCAGCAGATCTCCTGAAGATTACATTATAATAAATTAAACAGCCATAGAGATATATTTAACATTGCAATTATATTTTAGTATCACAAAAGTGAGGTTTATCACATAACACAAATATCATGAAAATTAAAATCGTATGTTGTATGCTTACCATTTTGTTTGTCGTTAATAAATCTATTTTTGAAGAACATAGAGTATGTTTCGTTCCCTTGTTTTATATATTTGTGACATTTCATAAGTCCGACGGCCATTTAAAACGAAGATAAAATTGACAGAAGCACTTTTATTCTTCGGTTTTATGTAGGCCAACAAAAGCGCGCTTTTATACCATAAAGGTGGGTTCGGAATAGGCGTGGTTTTATAGCGCGGTTTTATTCGCACTTTTATTATAAAAGCATTTACAAAAGTGCGCTCGTAATACGGGTGAAGTTTGTGACGTCAAACTAAATCATAAACCTAAAGTTTGGACCTTGCAATGTTTAGCTTTATCATTTGGATTTAGAGACCCTAAATTCTGAAGTGTGAATAGAGTCATTACATAATATGCGGCCAAAGTCTTTAAATCTAAAGTATAAACTATAAATCTAAACCTAATTTTCATATGTGAATGCACCTTAAGTGCATTTCACAAGTGTTTATATTATATCTAATAGGGAATACTTTGAAGAGGACAGTATAAATATTGATGAATAAAATATTACTTTCTGAATAAAATGAAAATTATCGTGATTTTTCCCCGTCACTCCTCATATTTCTCCCAGTTGTCAATTTTTTTAGCTTCTCCTCTTCTTAACTACTTTTCCGCATAAATTAAATATTCTCACATCTTCTCGTGTTCGTTTTGAACTTTTAGGTGTCACGTAACGTTAAAGACACGGGTTTTTAACGCCTGTACCTCATCCATATTGATTTACAATATTTGCTGTTCGTCTGTGTTTATCCAAGTGGATGTACAGGCCCCCGTATTGGCTTTCTTGTTTAAAGATGTTGAAATATGAATATCAGCTTCAGGTGAGAAAATATCGTATGTTTTGGTAACGTTAAAATAATGTTTATACAATACGACAATAGGTTGTCAACAAATAGAACAAAATAATCTGCGGCTGCTTGCATAACGGAGTTACAAGACTTTTTAATCCACCAATCCCGAAAGGATATCTTGAGGTGTGATGATATTATTACAAAATGAAACTGGTTGCTAGGTTTTAAAAATACTACTAGTGAGTTACAAAATTTGTTTGACTTACTGTAATTTTGACACTTTAGAGTTGACTTTTCACTGTCAACAAATTTAGGTTAGCGAAGGTGTTACCGCATTGACGTATTATATAAATGGACGCAACGTAGGTACTGCTTTACTGTATAAGCATTGACGCACACCTTAGAAAAGGATAGAGCTAAGTTAGGGGCAAAGTCAAAAGATGAAAAATAACACAGAGTGCTTAGGAATATTCATCTCATTCGTAATAAATGACAATGTAAAATATAGTTCATATTCGATTTAACATAAAATATTTCATTCGTATATTAAATTATTTGTAAAAATAATAAATATGGAAAAGTACTTTTGCTTTAGCTAATATTATTTATTTAAAACTATTTTTATATACATTTTAGGTATAGTCCGTCGATTGAAAATGATTTCTGCATCACAGAATGTTTAGATTTCTAGAAATTGTGTCTTCTAACTGCAATAAGCAGTCTGTTCACAGTTCATCTTTCGGAAATCTACTCGAAAAACATTCATATAAGATATGTCAGTGTAGTTTACGACGAATAAGAAAGACTTGTGAAATTTTATGTCTTTTTGATAACGAACTGTTCCATTTGCACTGCATGACATTACCATTTTAAAAGAATTCTGAAATATAAATGAAATCACACTTATATGCATAGCATGAATGACAGAACATAACCTGAATTACCAGCAAACTACATTCAAATTATTTCTATTTCACATTAAATCAAAATTACTCACTTTGTATTGTAACTAACTCTTAGTTAGAGATATGAATATTATTTTTACTAATATTCTGAGGAAATATATTACACTTTTACTAGCTGTCACTACTGTCAGACTAGCAAACAAAACAACAGACCGCAACAATGTTCTTGTTTGACGTTGCCCCGCTTATCTATCTTTCCTTTTCTAAGGTGAGCGTCAATTCCTCTCTCTCTACGTTGGGTCCATTTATGTAATATGTCAATGTGTTACCGAGATCATCATTTATATCGTACAGTGCAACGTGTTGTAGCAGATGTGTAAAATGTGTTAAACGAAAATATTATTGTCATTTGTAATCTTTAAATACATGGTAAGAATTTGCCTTTTTTTATTCACCTTGTCAAATTTAATTTGACACTGGCATTTTTCGAAAACTACAGTCGCCCACACATTTTAAAGAAGATTTGATTTGTACAAAATCCTAGTAACGTAAAATTACGGCAAACACACGTTATAGGTCTGATTGGTCAATTTTAAGACGTCTTTTCTCGAATATCTTTTAAGCTAGATTTTTTTTCTTCGAAATTACACATCCGAGTGCAGTCTCGTGTTTCCTCATTCGCTCTGGGGCGCGAGTTATGAGGCAGCCTGTATAGGGATGGGAATTTTTTTTCTCTTTCCCGCTCGAGGATGTAGTCATCAAGAATTGCTCCATACTTTTGAATTCTATTCCCTTGAAACCAGACACTCTGAACAAAGCTTATCTTTTTTATATAAACTTATAAATAATGAAGTTGATTGTAGTTACTTAGTTGCTAAACTTAATTTTTCAGTACCTCGTATTGCGTCTCGTAAAGTTAGTACATTTTACAAACCTGAAGCTAATACTAGTCTACTACAAAAGTCTCCAGTTTTCATTATGTGTTCTAATTACAATAAAATTAACAATGTTTGTGACATATTTAATTGTACAAAAACCAATTTGCGTAATGTATGTTATCATGAACTTTAGAGAAGGTACAGCGTAAATGCATTTATACGTATGCAATGTTTTTGCTTATTTCTTAAGGCATTGTAATTTTCTTTATTCACAATCGGTTAGTAATATGACGATTTCTGACTTTTAAAAAGTTAGGAAGTTAGTTATTGTTAACTTCATATTCCAAGAGGTTGGAAAGTATAACGTGACGATAGCTGGGGTTGGAAAGTTGACACTTTCCAACCTCAGCTATACTCACACTATACTTTCCAACCTCGAGGCGGGAAATAGCTGCCCCCCGCTTTGAGAGATCAATGCGTATCAATGATGCGTATTTACATATAAACAAAGCATCTTTACAATTTGTATGATAAAAATATGGAATAAACTTGTAAATAATACAAGTAATGAATGAAATCAATATTTAAGGTTAGAAATCAAAGTGACAGTTCATGTTACAAATGAACAATCTCAGACCATTCGTTTATTTATGTTAGGTTATTATTATTTAAATATCAAATATTAATTTTTTATTTCAGATTGTGAATAAAATAGTATACAAACCTCGGTGAAAAAACACTTTCCACCTCGGTTAGTAATATACTATTACCTGTTTTTGGACTGTTGTCTGTAAGGTTTAAAGTTAAATAAATAAAAAACTTTTCAAGATGGAACTACATTAACCGTGGTTTTACTAAATCAGTCAAGCAGGTCTCATTTTCTAATTCAGAGATTTGCCTTCTCAATTTCACGGAAATCTTTCTTACGTGCCTGTAAATCTGCACTGTATATACATATTTGTTGGTGAACGACCGAAGTTTATACAGTTGAAAGTTGGGCGTTTATTTTTAGCAGCCATAAACGGGGCTGGAATATACGCACAACTTCGTAAAACGATATAAATACATTTATATTCATTCCGGTTTGCGATTTAAATATTCATATAACTACGGTTCAAGCACGGGTGACTAACAGTTATTTTTATGTTAGATGCACGTAATGAAAGTTTGTTTACGATAACACGAGAAAGTACAAGAAATATGAAAATTTTTATGGAAACATATACATATTTTAATTAAAAATAAGTAATAATTCCTCCGTGACTTCTAAAATATTCTCTCACGGAGTGACTAATGTTGTACATTAGTGATTTCAAATAACCATAGTAACAAGTATGAGTCTGTGTTGGATAAAATTTGTTTTTTCATAACAGACACGCTGAAAAAACCTTATGCAACATTTCCAACATTTTACTACAGTTTATTCCATTTTAACACAAACGTAATGCAAATCTTTGTTTTCAAAATGGCTGAAAATGGACACAATATTTCCGAGTCTGGTATAACTAAAACTGTAATAAAAATCTCAATTAATAATTTTTATGTCTCAATAAATTATTATGAACTGTTTATTGCTAGGATAGAATATAAACATATCTATAACAACCGGGGCATTATATGAGGGCATAATAGTTCATTATGTCCTCATTATAATCCGATCTTCGTTTATGGACTTTAAATTAAAAATAATATGAACGGTATATAATGAAAATTATTTTCTTTTTAATTATAATCCATTACAATAATAATAGTAAGGATTGATTACAACAATTAATACATTAATTGATGACAACAATTAATATAATAAGAAAACAGCTTTGAAAGCACAACACAGAAATCATTTTTAATTTAATTATGATACTTAAAATTGATTATGAAAAAGGCCTTAAAAAGCAATTTACTTTCACCACACATGTAAATAGTGCTACGATTACTTCATCGACTAACTTTCTTATAAAATAAAGGTATTTGTATAAAGTGATGTAGGTGATTATAAATATCAGCTTTTAAATAAAAAAATATTTTATTCTTTGTGGAGCTAAAGTGACTTTGAGGCTCATTTCTAGTTGTCAAATGCTTACAGAATCGCCACGAAAGATATCACTTTAGCTCCGTATAAAATAATTTATTTTTACTTGAATCCTCATTTCTTTCATCTTGTAGTAATCGAAAATTAATAGTAAATGGAGTCTAAGGTTAAATATAACTTAAACTATTATAATTACCCCCCAGAGTTGTTTGGACCTCTGGCATGGTTGACATGTTGAGTATACTCTATTTAACTTTCCCTTGTTGTACTACTGATTATTATTATTATTCGTGTCCAAACCATATACATAATATAATATTTATAAAACATTACAACAAATATTTCTCACTCCTTTTAGATACTGAAGTGACCGATTTTCGGTACTGAAATATCGCATCCGGACCACATGGAGTGAGTTAGCTGAGCTTGTTGTTATAACCATATAAATAGTCAAATTTGGAAATTATGAAAATAGGCCTTATGCATCGCCCGGCATTAACTAGGACGGCGAGGATGCATCTTCTCCGAAGATTCTCTTCTTCATGCCAAAGGAAAAACCGTCCGCAAAAACTAGCAGAGAAGTGGCCTATCTAAATAGTATTCATCCAAAAAATTGCACAGTTTATAGCAGCTGGTGTTGCCTTAGCCAGATCTTCTCTCGTGCATTCATCTTCTAAGTTGGCGCACATGAGCAGGTGGGCCATTGTTTGTTCTTGACCACAATGACATAAAGTGGGTTCTGCTTGCTACCCCCAGTTGAACATGTTTACTGCACTACTTGACTTCGTAGTCGATTAACGATTTCCAAATGGGCCATTTCTGATCATTACCTGGTGGTAGTTTCTCATCTGCAAGGATACCTATTGTTTTATCTTCTGGCTTTAATGTCTTATCCCACATTAAGCGTCTTGTTGCACTCTTGGTATCTGTCATTGGATGCACTGAAGAGAAGAAACTGTGATGATGAGAACTTAGTTCTCGAAATACGTATTAAAATTAATTTTAAGGTGAAGGGGTAATGGGGACTTATAAATTTGACGTCACCCGCGGCGGATCGGCGGCGGACCTCCCTCCACACAATTTAGAAAAGGACAACAAATTTTTAGAAAAGGCGAGGTGATGTACCATGGCCGAGTCAATCACATGCTCTCCCCTTCAGCTCTTCGCCTCGTTGATCCACAAGTTGTTTGTTATTTAGTCAGCAAACTTTGGTTATGTTATTTTTTGTGCAACCGGATGCGAAATTAGCATTTCGCAGCCGTAGTACAGGCCACGAAATTAAATTTCGCTACCGTTGTTATGGTAACGGCCGCGAAATGTATTTCGCGGCTGTTGTCATGGTAGCGGCCGCGAAATTAGGTAAACAATCACTTTGACATTTGAGAATTGCATGGTTTTGTTTATCAAATGTTAATCCCATAGCCACCTTGAAAGCTAACTTTCTGTTTACAATGAAACTGTTTAAAATTAATAAAATTTATAATTACATTTTTTTACGGTTGCACAAAAAATATTGTGTACACCTTGTCCGCGAAATCCTTTAGCGCCCTCGAGATTGTCTTGCCTCGGCCGCAAGCGGCCTCGGCGACAATTTTTCTCTCGGTCCGCTAAAGAGTGATTTCGCGGCCTTGATATACAAATAACTATTGTGTAGTGCCTGTTATTAATTATCTCTTGTACTTAAGTGTAGTGATCCTTGAATTTGAAATAAATAATGTGTTTAACACGAGATGATGTACCGGGGGCACGATTTGTGTTTAAAAACATTGAAATCAATCAGTCTTACATTTGAAAAGATGGTTAGAATGCCGGGGTTTGAATAAAAGTGGAAATAAACATGAATTAATTGCAAGATATGCACTGAGTAGATCATATACTTAAATAATTATATAAAAATGTGTTCTGACATGTTTACGTTTCCTTTCAAAGCAGGTAACATTGTTTTGATCACGTGCTGGATCACATGATAAATGTCAAACTGTAGTGCTAAGGCCCAGTTGCATAAAGCATTGTTAACTTTAATCACGTTGTTAACTTTGACAAGGCTTCTTTTCCAATGTATTTTTGATACGTAACCATGGTTACAATCAGTGGCGTAACTAACGCATCGCGGGCGGGCCTCCGGCTCTAGAGGGGCCCCAATTTACATGATTTATAATTTTGTTACTACTGCGAAATTTTGAATTTAATCATTTTTTTGTAGCAACATAATTTAGTCCTTTATCTTTTAAATGTCAATTTCCAAAAATATTATTGGCCAAAGGGCCCCTTATCCGCTATGTTAAATCAAGCTCTTTATTTTCCATCACATTTCAGTCGGTAGAATTTTGATTTCTTGGCAAATATTTTCCTGCAACTGATCCAGAGTTTTGTTTTAAAATAACCCCATAAAAAGAAGTTTGGGGCTGTCAAATCAAGACACCTGGCGGTCAATGTGTATTACCAAAACGTGGGATTAAATAACGACAAGAGAATGATTTTCACAAAATTGCTATTATTTAGACTGTATGATACTGATCCATCTTGCAAATACCATATAATATTGCATCCAAGTTCTTTCATTTGGGATACCAAAAATGTACGAATCAATTCCCTGTAACTTTCACCAGAGGAATGTACCAACAATTGCATTTTCAAAAAAAAAAAAAAAAAATACGGGCCAGTCACATTTTCATAGTAAATGCCACAACATACAATGTGGGATGTAAAAGTGCCTAATCTTGGATTTGCTGGTCTCTAATATTGGTTATTTTGCTTCTTAACATATCAATTCAGATGAAAGTGAGCCTAGTCTCAATTTCCAAAAGTTCTTGTGGCATGTAGTTCTTAATGATAAACGCTACAATTAAAAACGGGCCCCAAAAACTTTTTGCGGGCGCGCCCCCGAACTCTTAGTTACGCCACTGGTTACAATGTGTAGTTAAACACATGATCAGCTAACAACGTTTTATGCAACTGGCTCTAAATCTTACTCACTACATAACTACTTATTAATTACTTTTTTACTCACTAGATGGCGTCCAAAAAGTTTGAATTGTATAAGTCCCCATTATAATAGTTTTACTTAAAAGTAATCGTTTTGAAATTTATGTACGCACATGTGTCCAATAATCTTCTCAAAACAGTTAAATTATCCTCACAATAATTTATAACTTGTATAATAACTACATAGTTATTTTATTAGGTGTTTTTCACCTATAAATATAGCTATAAACGTGCTCATACATACAGTACGAGTACATTTGCAACATGTGAATATAAATTAAGTTTAGGTTATGGTAAATTACCCACAATACCATTAGTGCGCTGTGTTCTTTTGTTCTTTGGTTTGTTTATAACAAAGCAGCATCGGGTTATTGTCGCCATGGCGATGGCTGTGGCGATACATTTACCGTCTGAAAGAGGTGTACGTGCTATTGAGTCGGCGAGACGTATTTATACCTTAACCAACACGCATTAATTTTAATAGGGAGATAAATTATAGGTTGAAGGAGATGAATGCGTTTCACACATCAACGCCTCGGAGAAATGAGAAATAGCGGACGGGGTTTAATGAAAAATCGAACGATTTATACGAGTAACTGTATGAGTAATTAGCGAGTTATATTAACCATAATTGGGTATTGTAATTATAATTGTAATTTACTGTTCAAAAGATTAGTTTTCTTGCAAATTTGTTTTCCTTTCTTCTGTTGAAACTATTGTTCGAAAATATTTATACTGGATGAACATATAGAATCATCTTTGTATGACGGAAATGTAATATGGGGACATTTACCATAAGTTTTCGAAAATTGTTATTTTTGCCCTCTATAGAATTTTTATTAATAATAATTGTCTAATATTTACACTTCACCCAAATAAATAAAAACGTAACAGTACATACATTTACCTATAATAATGGGGTCATACCACATTTTCCAATTTTTTTTTTTTCTGAAAGTACATTTAAAGCTACTTACGCAAATATATATACACATAAGGTTCTAGTTTTACAGTAATAATTTTTTTTAAGTTTATATAAAATTTCGAATGACGTAACAGTTTTGCGACCGAGCAAAAATGGAACTACTTTTGACGTTTATGTCATTGTGTTTTGAAACCACGCTTGAAACCAAACGTAGTCTTCAAAACTTCTGGAGTATTTACTGCCTTATACCATCTTTCCCTTACATCTTGAACCATAAGAATACAAACAAAAATTTTATTTTTACTTCTCAACGAGTTATTCTCGTAGGACGACACAGAACAATATTGTACAACCATTGTAATATCTAAATCAAACATAAATTGTATTTATTTATATTTTTATTTAGCATATTTCGTTATTTGTACTTACTTTTTTTTAAAAAAAATAACTTGTTGCAAGGATGTTGACTTTACTTTCAAAATATTGGTTATATAAGGTTATGTTAGAAAAAAGTGACAGATCTGTTCATGTACAGTAAAAGCACGAATACGGGTGTGCCTCACTATCATGTATTTGTGTACAAAACTGTGACGTCACAAAACCAAACTCAAATCTTTATAAAGAAAATCATGAATGAAAAGTATAATAATATGAAATATTTTTGATGTGTTTATGCATAATATTAGGTAAATTTTTCATTTATGAAAGAAAAATCAACATTTTTTCTGTTTGGTATGACCCCATTAACAATGACTGTCAAAATGTGGAAACCATGATCATACTTTTTAATAGTTACGTTCGCTCTAAATTAGAATACGGATCAATAATATGGTTTCCAATTTATGATCGATATAATGTTAAAATAGAGAATGTACAGAGACGTTTTTTGAAATATTTGATGTACAAGTGTGATCAAGTCTATCCACAACGAGGTTGTGATTATCTTATGTTATTAGACCGTTTTGATTTTACGTCAATCGAAACAAGACGAACCTGTCATTCTATCATGTTTCTAGTAAAAATGTTGCAAAATAAAATTGATTGTGCTGCATTGTTAGGAAATATTAACATTCATGTACCACGGTTTGCATCAAGACAACAATTATATTTTGAATGTCCTAGAGCCAGAACAAATATGCAAACTAGGTCGCCAATTTATAATATGTGTAGCAATACAAATTTAATTATAAATGATATAGATATCTTTACTGCGTCTCTGATTTCTATAATGAATGTAATTAAAAATGCGTAGTAAGTAAATATTTATTTTTGTGGGCATTAGTTATTCTTTCATGTTACAATTTAGTATGTTCCATCAAAATAATTTTTTTTTCTACAGTCTATATACAAAGTAGCCATTTGCGGTCTCATTTATCAACGCAAAATGTCACTTTGCCGCTCTAGCGCGACAAAGTAGAAAAAACGCTCGCTGTCCAAATTTCTAACTATACAATGGTGAGAAATGTCACTTGTCTACATTCTTAATGAAAACATTTAGTCAGGAACTAATGGCACTGTAGTTACACATTTACCATCTTCACAACACAAGTCAATCTGACATATTATAACTGCTCTGTCGGTATATTACATAACCAAATAAAATGTCGCACTGCTGTGAAAATAAAATAAGGCATTCATTTACAAAAACGAAAGTATAAAATGCTTAGATTAGATTGAAGCAATAGCTCAAGAAAAATGGAAAATAACGATAAATTAAAATTAAATATAAAATAAATTGTGTGAACAGTTGTGCTGCCACCTGCAAAAGTTTGGCGTGGACGCTCCCAATGGACATCCACTTTTTCACTGCACTAGTTTAATATACTTGAAACAAATAAATTTTTGTTATGGTGGAGGGCCCTATTGTGACGACTGTAGAAAAAATCTTGTGTGTGTTTCGAGCGCAAATGGACACTGTCGATTTCGAGAGAATGCCGCGCTCCTGCGTCGCGCGTCAACAACCTCTCAATCGACAATGTCCCATTTTGCGCTCTTAATACACAAATAGCTATTGTAGTGTAATTATGTGTCATATTTTGTCCTTTATATGGTGTATACTGTTGGGCAAATAAAGTTATTATAATTATTATTATTTTTTAAAAAGGGTTAAGGGCCGTTAACTGTACTAAACTTAGCTGATCAAAGGTTGATGTATGATCAATCAAGAAACCATGTTCACCATCCTCCAAATGAATTTCCAAAGTCAAATCTCCTTTCTACTCTTATTTATATTTTACCATCTTGAACACATCTCCAACATATCTCCAACCAGCATCTCAACAACCCGCCTGCATCCTTCTCTTTCTCGCTGTGCGTGAGAGAGACAGCCGATGCTAGTTAGGAGAGATTGAGGTGGTGTGTTGGGAGTGTGGGAGGCAGGGGGAGGTGCTGTCAGGTAAAAAGCGATGAGTCAGGTGTTGGAATCCAACCGCGCGAGCTATACACGTACCCGGTGTGAGGTTAAATGGATCGGAATCCACAATGAGGATAAGAACACATTCGAAGAGGAAGGGGGGATTGTTGGTGGACAGCTGCTGTATAAGAGATAAAAACGTTAATAAATAAATATAAACAAGACTAATTATATCGTCTACATATTAAAAGAGTAAATGGTAGCTACATAAGTTGATTTGTACATGAAAGGTTTTTTAATCGAATTTGGGTAAAATATGGACGCACATGTTTCTAAAATCCGCCTAGACATTTTATAAAATGCAGACAGTTGAGCGTTGACTTATTATAAAATACGTAGTGATGCACGCGAGGCGAGACGAGACGAGAAATATAAAATATCGATCTCGTCTCGTTTTCGGATCTGTAATATCGATCTCGCTCTTGTTCTCGCACATTTTTTTGGGTCTCATCTCGTTCTCGCACGAGAGTCTCGCTATAAAAATAAGCGCTTGCACACTACGTATTTACGTAACTGTTTAACTACAAGAGACAAGTTCGCACCAATAGCACCGTCTTCCATGTATTTGCAATCGTATAACTATAATAAAGAGACGAAACACTAAATTCTGGTCACCAAATTATATCAATACGAACATAATGTTTATTGATTTATGGTCAACAGAAAATGTGATAAGTTAGTAAATAATTAAATTTACCTCTAAAATATCCAATTTATCATCAAATTGTGATCTCTAAACTATTTCAATACGAACATCTGTTAACACATTCTGTCATCAGTAAAATGAATTAAAACATTAAAAACTTATTTTTTATATTTTGCGTTCATAATGAAGTCATTACGATACGCATGTGCGTATCGTAATGACCTTCATTTCGATACGCAATTTTTTGTTTTGACGCGTGCGAAAGAAACATGTCTTATAAAACACGTTCTTTAATATACTATTTTGTAACTAAAAGTACCTACACTTTTTCATTAAATATATGCCGCTATTTAAGTAAGATTGTCATAAGAAACCGCTACACTGGTGACCCGCCGGCTATCAATCACTCCGCTTCTCTCCCTGTTGACTCCCATTGACGTTTAATATAACATCCTTTTCAGGGGCGACAATAGTTTTATTAACCGTGGTTTTAACTGGGGTAAATTATGGGATACCGATTTTGTCTTTATTTTTGCATTTCCTCACTCTGGGAACGATACTAATCGAATCGACTCTAGATAGACTCAAAAAATATAGTCAATTCATACAATTTTCACATTTACGTGTTCTATGCATGAATTAGCGTTGACTCCACTCCTTGTACGGTGCATTTTTCATTGAATTTATGAATCAAAGCTATATAGTTACAAATACTTTTTATTGCGAGACTCTCGCGAGATTTCTCGCTTCTCGCAGTTGTTATATCGATCTCGCCTCGAATTTTAAACTGCAATCTCGCTCTCGTTCTCGTCTCGCATAATGCAACGAGACGAGATACGAGAGTACTCTCGCCTCGTCATGAATCACTAAAAATACGTACCGTTTTATAAAATGACGAACAGCTTCCGACCATATTGTCATACGTAATATAACAAATGATTATCATCGATGATATTCTCGAGTGAAACTGAGTTGCAGATTTCACGAGTCCGAAGGACGAGTGAAATGTGCTGCTTCGGTTTCACGAGCAATATCTTCGATTATTAATCATATTATGAGCTTATATTTAATGAGATAATATAATGATTTTTTGTGATACATTATGTGTAATGCTAATCTAACTTTGAATATATTGCATTATAACATGGTTAATTTGACAATTGCCTTATTATTTTGATCGTTGTTAATATCAATCCAACGATTATCGCACATTTTTATACTCAAAATTAACTGTCAATGTCAAGTAAAGAAAACAGATCAAGGTGAAAAGTTCTCGGCATGGCAGTGAAAGACTGTATTTTTAAAGTCAAAAATGCATTTATTTTTTTACATAAGCCCCCATAAGCTCAATGCACTTTGCCCAACGTTTTTCCAATGAATGGATTTCATCCGTGAAGTGCGATTCCGGAAGGCCTGCAAAATACCCATCTACGGCTGCTATCACTTCTTGATTTGAGCTAAAACGCTTTTCAACCAAATTTTTTTTTAGATTTGGAAACAAGTGGAAGTCAGAGGGAGCCAAGTCTGGTGAATAGGATGGATATTCCAACAATTTGTACTTCAAATCCCTTAGTTTTCCCATTGCTAAAGCACCTTTGTGTTGTGAGCAGCATTGTCCTGGCGACAGATATTTTTTTTCTTTTGCAATCCAGGCCTCTTCTCATGAATTTTTTTATTTAGTTGGTCCAGAAGATTTGCGTAGTACTCTCCAGTTATGGTTTTACTCTTTTCAAGGTAGTCAATAAAAATAATCCCTTTGAAAACACTGGCCATAATCTATGCTGGAAACTGTATTGAATTCCTTTTCTATTGTTCTATTTACTTTTTTTTTATTAAAACGTTACTAATATTATTTTGAAATGATTAGTTCTTTGATAGTGACATTTATCTGCCAGTTACATACATTTGAATAACTGCGTTTTGTTTGTTTAAAGCGTAGTCTCTGAGATTTAAATTATAGATAATTTTATAAATTTATTCATAAAATATATAGAAAAAATATTAATGCAAATCTATAGAAAATTTAATAATCTTTAATTTTTATAATAATATTAATTTCGAAAAATAATATTTAAAGGTATTTTTCGAAGAAAAACTTTTTAGAGCCATTTCCGGTTATCCGAATTTCACCAAAATCTAATGGGCTCTGTCCATTACAGAACAAGTTCGAAATACAATAGTTCAAAATTTTCTGAATAGGATCCACACACATATATACACATACACACAGACATCATCGTGAAAATGTTAAAATTGGATTCTAGGGACCTTAAAACGTGGCTATTTACCAAAATCTCGATATGCGATTTTTAGCACGATCCCTATGCCTTCCTTACCAAGGGTAGCGGGAGGTAAAAACAAATTTGAAAATTATTCATAAATATGTCAGATCTTTTTTATTATGTTCCTTAAAGAATTTGCTGATCATCATTGTTAATTTCTTCAATTCCTCAATCAATCAACAACCATTAATGACCATAATACCAACTTACAATACAATAACATATTGTGTTATTATTATTGTATTAAAACTAACTAACCATCCCGAAGACAGAAAGTAGCGATAGCATCCTCTAGTTCGAAACAATCTCGTTAGAGGGCGGGTCGGTAGGTGTCGCCACTCACGACAAAGCTATTCGGAATCAGAACCAGAGCTATTGAGCGAGGTGAAGTTATAGAGAGAAAAGAACCATTAGGACTGCATATTGTATTCGTACTCGTATATTCTCAGTGCAGTGTATAGAAACTTGAAGATAAAAATAATGAAATTTATAAGCTGCAAGCAAACCAGCTTCATATTGACAGGGATTTATGGTATGGGATGGGAAGTAAAAGCAGTGGCGTAACAACAAGAAAACGGGGACTTATACAATTTAATCTTGTCTAACGCCATCTAGTGAGTAAAAAAGTATTTAATAAGTAGTTATGTAGTGAGCAAGATTTCACTCTACAGTTTGACATTTATCAATCATGTGATCCACCACGTGATCACAACAACTGTTCTTTTAAAGGAAGCGTAAACATGTCAAACTGAACACATTTTTTATATACTTATTTAAGTATATGTTCTACTCAGTGCATACCTTTCAATTAATTCATGTTTATTTCCACTTTTCGTCAAACACCGCATTCTAAACCATCTTTTCAACTGTAAGACGAAATTAATTCAATGTTTTTAAACACAAATCGTGCCCCCGGTACATCATCTTGTGTTAAACTCATTATTTATTTGTGAACTTGATTTTTAGTGATATTTCAAATGCCAAAGATCACTACACTTCAGTACAAGAGATAATTAATAACAGGCATTACACAAAATAACATAACCAAATTTTGCTGACTAAATAACAAACAAATGTTGGGATAAACGAGGCGAAGTGCTGAAGGGGAGAGCATTTGATCGACTTGGCCATGGTATATCACCTCGATTTTTCTAAAAAATTGTTGTTCTTTTCTAAATTGTGTGGAGGGAGGTCCTCCGCCGATCCACCGCGGGTGACGTCAAATTTATAAGTCCCCATTAAATATAATTGTACATTAAACTCTTATTATACAGTTTTTTATTGTCAGGTCGCGAATCTGGAGAACCGGATTCGATCCCGACCGACGCCAAATATTTCGAATTTTAAATGGCACAAAATTGACCCTTGTGGTACACATTGGCACACCCAGCAATGGGTAATAAGCCATATATGTATATATATATATATATATATATATATATATATATATATATATATATATATATATATATATATATATATATATATATATATATATATATATATGTATATATTCGTTTCCAGACGTCGTCCGACTTGATGCTGTATTATGAAGCTGATTCTGATATGTTTAAGGAAAAATTTGGTACTATACAGTGTCCCACACTCTATGTTCAGTGTAGGGTCTTATGGAGTACCATGTTGTCATATTTACCCGTTGTAAGTCTACAGGATAGAAAGAGCAAAATAGATGCCCAAAAAGAGATGAAATATTCTGGGTACTTCATTAAATGTATTTATGACTGGTGTACTTTCAGTGTAAACAGGTGGGTGAAAAGAAAAAATAAATAAATAATAAACTGGTCAGTTTTAATTATTAAGCATTATTTTTTTTATTTAATTTATATCTTCTTATTTGATAATTTTCTAATAGTAGACTTTATAGAAATACTGCAAATGTATATTTTACATATTTCATAAGTCGTTATTCTTTCTTTATAATCTCCAAAAGGAAACTTGTTCATATAGAGTGGATTAAAAAATATAAATACATATAAAGAAGATATGTGTACCAGACATGTTAAATATGTACTATACTTACATAGCCTAATATGAAAATTGCGAGAGGTCTTCTACTGGCCACAACAGATTTTTTTATTTAACTTATATCTTATTTGATAATTTACAAATATTTAGGCTTGATAGAAATACTGCATATATTTTACATAGTTCGTAAGTCTTTATTCTTTCTTTATAATCTCCAGTTTGAATTTATAATATTTTAATATTCTAATCTCTAATGCTTTTGATCAAGATTAGTATGCCAGGCGATTTTAAAATATTGTATTGAAATATTACTTATTACAGGTACAAATAGCTTCAGCATGTTTTTTACACCCCGGTTCCAACGCATCTTTTCGCGGCCCTGTATTTAAAACTATTTAGAACTGCAGACAAATTTCGGGGGAATGGTGAATACAATAAGCCATTGGGTAAATAACAGACCTTCATAAAACTTAAATTGTATAGTGTTATCTAATTTTGGTATAGCAATGAAAATTTATGAATGTTTCAATATTACATTATATTGAAAAATTGGCAACATGGTACAGAAAACGTCCATAAGAATAACATTGGCTATCTCCGCAACACTGAACATAGAGTGTGGGACACTGTATACCGGTAAAATATAAATTTACCGCTATCAGCCTAAATCAAATCAATAGTTGAACCAGTGGAAGCAAAGTGGTTCACCACCAGCCAAAAAAGTCAATGCATACGTTAATTCATAGAAATTTCCTAATTGCCTTTTCCTAAATCCACACTACTGCCTAAAAGACTACTGTATTTTTATCAATGTCGTAATATAATATATGATAAGATAAAGTGATAAAAATGCATGGTTAACGTCAAATGTAATCATCAAAGTCATATTTTATTTTCAATTTATCAGTTAAACATATAAATATTTTGGGATTAAAGCTATAAAATGATTACCACTTCTAAAGATTTAAAGCCGCTTTCAATAACTAAGAATTTTTTTAATTTTTCGTTATGAATATAAATACGTTGTTATTAATTTATGATTTATTTCTTAGAAATCGGTTTTTAGAATATACAAAATTAAGAATATATATATAGTTGTTCATCATCAGCATATTACAAAATATAATGTAAAAAAGTAGTTATTGTTCAATAACAATTTGTCAAAAAAATATTTTTAGTCAGAAATATAAAAATATTTGAACTGCAATACAACTTGATAAAAACCCATCTTTAACTTAAGGGTTTTTATCAAGTTGTATTGCAGTTCAAATATTTTTATATTTTTAACTAAAATTTTTTTTTTGACAAATTGTTATTGAACAATAATTACTTTTTTACATTGTAATATGCTGATGATGAACCACTAGGGTACGAAACGTCCGTTTTTACTTCCTTGTACAAAGTAAAGGAAGTATTGTATTCGCGAAAAATTTCAGATTTCAACGGAAATATCCATTTTGACCATCCCTGAATCCATTCTGACTAATTTCGTCGTGACGTCTGTACGTACGTACGTATGTCGCATAACTCAAAAACGGTAAGCCGTAGAAAGTTGAAATTTTGTATTTAGGACTTCTATAACATCTAGTTGTGCACCTCCCTTTTTGGTCATTACATAATTTCCAGAAATGGTACTTTATTTGAAGCCTATAATAGATTTTAATGAAAAACTATATTAAAATATAATCCAAAACTTTTCAAATTTGGTATATAAAACTTTTATATCAATTGGAATAATATAGCAGATTTTGGTTAAAACAGGCTAACCGGAAGTGATATATTACCTGAAGTTGTTAACAGTTTTCTTGAATAAAATGGTTTCATCTTGATTTTAGAAATAAATGCTTCAATTAAGAGTTTTAGAGAATTAAATTCTGCGTCTAGCACATCAAGTATTATTAAATTAGCCCTTTGTATAAGCGAGATATGTAAATTTAAAACATATACTTTTTTGTTTTTGTAATGAAGCTTGCTATGGATTAGGACAAAAAATAACAAAAAAATAAAAAAATAGATGTTACTATCAAATGGACCTTTCCAATTTAAAGAGATAGAAGATATGCGCAATGGAGATCTGCGCATAGTAAGAACAACTGAGATCTATGACGTTTGATTCTAAAAAAATTAGACGTAAAATGTAAGATAACTTTAAAAAATCTTATCGAAATAAGTTACAAAAGCTTTTATTGAAGGCAAAATGTCTAACGATGCAAATTTTCACTGAGAATACAGGTATTTTAATGACTGCAATATTTTTGACGTTTCGTTTGACAGCCCAACTGGCAGTTGTTCGCGCCATTTTCTTACTATTTGCAGCGATAGAAAGAGATAGCCCTTAAATTGGAAAGGTCCATTACGTCAAATACGTGCAATTTTATAATTGAGTCTATACTTCATATTAGTCTTGCGTACAAGGAAGTCGTGTGGTGTCCACATCAGATTTTTTAATTATATAAAAAAAACATTCTGGATCACCAAGGCCTTGCTAATTTTTTCAACAAAGTACAGTGTGTTAAAAAAATCCTAATAGACCGGGGGCTAGTGCCAGCGGCGAATTTAGCACTTGAGGGGCCCCAAGCGCAATTCAATTTTGAAATTCCAAATTTTCACTTAAAGCTATTTAAAAAAATTGATTAAGTAAATTCAATACCAACTTATGTAACTTTCGCTTAATTTAATTTCAAATGATAGATAGTACAAATTTTGTTTTCCAACATGATTTTCTTATTCTCTATAATTCTATCGTGATCCTCGTATTTTCAGTTGACCTCACAAGCACTCAAAATTGTTGAGCATAGTACACCGTATGTGATAAGATGAGGGTAAGAGCAATAACAGATAAATAACTTTTTATTAACTTTTCTAAATTTTAGTTTGAATAATCATATTTTAACTCTGTTTATCTATTTTAGATATGTCAATATTCAGTTTAGAAATTCTTATCGTTTTATGATAGTCACGACATTTATTTGTTGATCATTAAGTCTAGAAATTATTATGTATACGCGCGTGACTTTGAATGCCCTAGTCTATGCACCCTGTACCCCTAAGATAATCCTGTCCTGAAGGTAACGCTTTGTTTTACATAGTCGACATTAGTTACTCATGGGTAAACATGAAAGAGTCTAGATTAGTTCGTCGCGTCGTGAAGACGTTAGCTGTCGGAACATGTATTGTTTTTACCTTCCGTCACCTTTAGGTAAGAAAGGTATTGTCTGTGGTCAAAAAATTCGGTGGTGTTTTTAATGAATAAGTACGTTTTAAGGTCCCTAGAAAACGATTTAACTATTTTTACGATGTGTGTGTGTGTGTGTGTGTGTGTGTGTGTGTGTGTGTGTGTGTATGTGTGTGCGTGCGTGCGTGTGTGTGCGTGCGTGCGTGTGCGTGAGTGTGCGTGCGTGCGTGTGTGTGAAGATTTTAACAGTTTTTCTTGAAAAAACGATGTTAAATATCATTTTTTCACATGTAATGTTATTTAAATATTAAAGAACATAGCATTCTCTATACGATTTGACTGCATTTTATACTTCATATTAAATGGATATAGAGTTATGCTAGAAACAGCTACTATATTAAGAAAATTCTGATTGAAAGATGTCAGTGTCAAGTGCAATTGACATATTCGTAGTATATTTGTATTATAATTTTACTCGAAATATAGGATCTTTTTGCTCGAAACTTTCTGTATGGAATTTGTATAAAATACATACAACTGTCGAAAGGTAATGTACATACAAGAAATTTAGAATCTTTTGCAAGGAACTTTCTACATGGATTTTATAGAAAATACATACGCATTTAAGAAAATTCTACCGTTAGATACCGCATCTACCGACTATGTTCGAAAACATGAGTGGTAAAAATTTACCGTGTTCGAAAATTGTTCAATATCTACCAGATCCATCTACCGGATTCATGAAGAATTTATTCTCAAAAAAAGGTAGTGATGCAAAGCGAAGCGTGCGCGGTAAAAGTGGAAATGTTTTCAAAGTAGGACTCTGCTCAGTTTGTTAACTACGTCAAATTTCTAACCTGTTTTAAATTTTCAAATTTTTTCATAGGTTATGGATCTACCCTGTTTATCACTTGCGTTCTTAAAATATCGATTCCGGTAGCTATAACCTGATAAAAATCTGTTTACCGGTAATAGTTCGTAAATACCTCATGTAACTGACGGAAGGTAATGTGCTGGCCACATCAGATTTTTTTGTTTTGGGTGTTGGCTCATTGCTAGCCCACTGTGTAACAATGTAATTTGTTTAATCTTTAGTTTAATTGTTAATAATGTTTAGTTTAACCGATAGTTCATAATAAGTTATAATAATCTTGTAAATAAAACTTTAATTAGTCAGTAATCAGTAAATATCAAGTAATGTCCGTAAATTCTCGTAATGTAAGTGTTAGAATATGTGTGTTCTTCCTTCTCACCAGTCAATAAAGAATAAAGTGTGTCATCGTTGGAGTAAACAGTAATTAGTATTAGTAGCATAATCCTCTTTCGCACCCCCTCGTGTTACACATAAGTATCATTTTTGTACGTTTTGAAAACGGAATATAATAACTCATTCAACCAGGCTGTTCAATGTCCTATATTTGTATTTATGTATTTATTTATTACATAATCCGCTCCCTGGATAAAATATTTATCCGCCGCCACTGCTCACTCTCACCTCATAACTCGAAACTCGATCCTTTTTGCGTTCACAGTACGTAGCCTACCTAGACGATTTAGCATATCTATAGACAGGTTGTTAGCGAGCGAAGCACACAAGCACAGGGTAACTCGTTTTACAGCGGCGTAGAGGGTGGGTTTTAATTGGAAGGCACGCCCACACCAAGTAATTGCTTGGAAGAGTTAGTGAACGGGTAAGTGGAATAATTGTACGCCAAAGGAAAGTGATTTATAGAGAGGATGGCATGAATAATTCCAACCTGATTAGAAGGAGAATATAAGTGTGAAGAAGTGAGTTTGTTTTATGGTTTGCATGCACGGCTATGTTTCTGATATAATAAATATATCATCACTTATTGCACTCATATATTACGGTGTAATAGTAAAATATATTCCACCTAAAAAAAACGTAGCAATAAATAATTTATAGGAGTGTCACATTAGAATTATTGAGAATACGAGTAAGACCCATAGTTTATATTTTTAACAATTTTATTTTAAATATTTTGAAAGTAATTCCCTTCGACAATAATACACATAACAATTCTTATCCTTTCACTTCTTAAAAGATTCCAACCAATATTCTTTTAGAATGCTTTCCAACTAATTTGTGGGAGATTTTAAAAATATTAAAGCTCTGTTGAATTAATTTTTGGTGACTTGAATACTGCCAAAGCTGTCAATTACTTACTAGGAGTATAGACACCGACTATAGGGGGGGGGCAAAGGTGGCGTCAATCAAACCTTCAAAGTGAAGAATCAGGCGATGCTCCAGGCACTTAAGACGGCGGATTGAAAATTTCTCGTTCTAATACAAAGAGGGTAGCACTAGACGCAATTATTTTTTGTGAGGTTATGTGAACGTTAGTGTCTACGATTTTTTTTTAATCCCAACGATCACAAATACACTAGAGCCGCTTTCTTTTTATCAAGAAGATCAACTCCGAGTAGCACGCATCTACCCTAAATCGTTCTTTTTAAAAGAGGATAAATGATCTTGTACTACCCATTTTCTTCGTTCCCGCCCCCGCGAAGCACCACCTTTGAAACATAATTCAATAGATCCTGAACTGATCCCGAATGTCAATGTCACGTCAGTATGACTGATTGCTATGCATTTTTTTTTTTTTTTGTAAGTATTTGATATTAAAATGACATAAATAGGAGAAATTAATTAGTTTGAAACGTTATATCATGTTTCATTACCATAAGAAATACATCCATATTTAAATACTGACAGGTAGAAGAATTTAATATGTCAAAATCAAATCACATATACAACAGACTATAACCACAAGCAAATTCAGCATATTATTATATTATAAATATAATGCTATATATGTATGTTTATACCTTCTACTTCTTATTTAAAAAAAAAAAAAATATGCTGTTCTTTTTAGGAGTAGCTCAGTTCAGTTCAGTATGAGATAAGATCAGTTCATTTTCTCCTTAAAAAGAAAGCGCCTTAGATATAATTTCAAAGCATTTGTTTTGTTTTCGGCTGGACAGAAAGAGACAACTAAGGATAGAGATATGTTAAGTCTCCTCACGGAGTATTCCCTAGATGTCACTGCTTGTTCTATTAACAAGAACTGAACTATATTTCAAACATTTGAATTATTATTAACGAAAAGTAATTATGAAATGTATGAAACAAATTGATATTAGTATTAGGAAAGGATAAAAAGAATTGTATATATGTCAGGTCGCGAATCTGGGGAACCGGATTCGATCCCGACCGACGCCAAATATTTCGAAATTTAAATGGCACAAAAATGACCCACGCCAGCAATGAGTGCCCGTAAGGTGAGATCTGGTAAGCGCCCGCACGGTGCAAATATTTCATCATTATCGATATCTGTGTACAAAACAGATTGGCACACCCAGGAATGGGTAATAAGCCGTGATGATATATGTATTTATTTATTTTATTTATATTATTCTATTGATTTTTAAACAATATTGTTTTTGTGTATATTCTTATTATTCTATTTATAGTTTTTTCTAAATTTATTTTTGTGGTGGATCCGGATTTTGAAATAAATGTCTAAAATTAAATTGATCAATTGAATGCCATGATTATTTAATTTAATGGTAAACTTCTCATGGTAATATTAATTAATTGTTTTTTAATTAATAAGAGTTTTTAGAATTTCGCACATTTTATATCTAAACTCACTTGAAAAAGGCAGATTTATAGAGAATAATGAAACTGTAAAACTTTGAACAAACTAAACCGGGCCTCGATTTTGTAACTTTAAATTCTGTCTGATTTCAAATTCTGTCGGAATTGGGTTTTCCCCACTACGAATTCTACTGCTCCAGACCAGTAGAATTTGAAATCTGACATAATTTCATAAATATTTCCACTCCAGATGTCGTCCGACTCTGTTACTTAGCTTATCCAGGTATGTGTATGGAAAGATTTGTTACTGCTGATGAGGCATGGGTTTACACCACTATCAGCCTAAATCAAGGCAAGAGTTGATACAGTGGAAGTAGAGAGGGTTCACTATCTCCCAAAAAAGAAATGGTGGTGCCGTCCCCTGGCAAGATCATGGCTTCTGCCTTTTGGGGCGCGAAGGGTCTAATCATTACAAAACAATGCTACTCGAACTTGTTACATCAACTTCGTGAATAAATAAAAAGAAGCGACCTAGAATACTAAGGAAAGGTGTTGTGTTCCATCAGGATAATGATTTTTTAATCTACTCTCTTAATGCGATAATCTTTTAATTAGTGATGCACGACGAGGCGAGAGTACTCTCGCATCTCGTCTCGTCTCGTTGCATTATGCGAGACGAGAACGAGAGCGAGATTGCAATTTAAAATTCGAGGCGAGATCGATATAACAACTGCGAGAAGCGAGAAATCTCGCGAGATTCTCGCGATAGTCTCGCAATAAAAAGTATTTGTAACTTTATAGCTTTGATTCATAAATTTAATGAAAAATGCACCGTACGGAGTGGAGTCAACGGTAATTCGTTCATAGAACAAATGAATGTGAATATTATATGAATTGACTATATTTTTTGAGTCTATCTAGAGTCGAGTGATATCGGTCTCAGAGCGAGGAAATGCAAAATAAAGACAAAATCGGTTTTGCATCTAATAGAACTAGTTTTTCACTAACATTTCAGCCCATAATTCATCCCAGTTAAAACTACGGTTAATACAATTCTTGCCGTCCCCAAAAAGTAAAGGATCTTATATTTTAGCGTCGATAGAAACCAACACGGAGTGAAGCGGAATGATTGGTTGCCAGCGGGTTCCCAGTGTAGCGATTTTTATGAGTAAATCTTACTTAAATATTGGCATATAGTTAATGATAAAGTGTAGAAACTCTAAGCCACAAAAAATATTTTTTTAATGTTTAATTAGTTTTACTGATGACAGAATGTATTAACAAATGTTCGTATTGAAATAATTTGGTGACTAGCATTTAGTATTTCGTCTCTTTATTATAGTTATACGACTGTAAATACACGGACGACGGAACGACTGGTGCGAACTTGTCTTTTGTAGTTCAACTGATACGTAAATACCGAGGTAAATAGGTAGTGCGCAAGCGCTTATTTTTCCAGCGAGATTCTCGCGAGACTCTCGCGCGAGAACGAGACGAAACCCAAAAAAATGTGCGAGAACGAGAGCGAGATCGAGATTGCAGATCCGAAAACGAGACAAGATCGATATTTTATATTTCTCGTCTCGTCTCGCCTCGCGTGCATCACTACTTTTAATATACTCCCCCAAACTAAAGATAAACGCGAACCCTTGTCGTCACCCGGTGTTTATAGTATTCCTTGTTCTTGCGGCACAGTATACATAGGTGAAACAGGAAGGAGTGTTCACACTAGATTGTCAGAACACAAACGCTGTCTGCATAGTGGTATGGTATTAGCATCTGCGGTCGCAGAACACCAACACAACACAGGACATAACATCTTATTTGAAAATTCCCGCATTTTAGCTCCTGTCCCTGAGTTTTACAGACGTAAATACAGGGAAACTTTAGAAATATGGAAACATCCGAATAACATCAATCGGGATGATAGCTATTTCTTGAGCCACATGTGGAAATTGGTGATTCTCGGAACACGGCACGCCCAATCTACCATTACTAACTCGATTCCCATTGGTCCTCATTAGCTTTGCTCATCTACCGTATCTTTAGATTAGTATATAACTGTCTTCTCGGCCTTCCTTTCGTCACTTGGTTTATTTGGCCTCTAGCGTGGTTTACACGTCGGGTAATCTTGTAAACTGAGTCTCCCCCTTTGTTGCTTAAACTCGGCCTCTAGCGTGGTTGACACGTCGGGTAACCTTGTTTAAGACAGTACTATCCCCCTTGCTCCCGAAGATGCCCCATACGACTGCGGGCGAAACGTTGAGCTCTGACTCAAAATATGACACAGTCCATTCCCGGAAAACGAATATTTCTCATGACAGACTGTGGAAGCCTACGCAATTATTTCATCTTTTAATATAATTGTTACTTTGTAAGCTAATGAAGCTCTTCCAATAGATCATTTTCTTGGCTAGGTTCTGCGGCTGTCTTGTGATGTTTTTGTTTTCAAATATTCCATATGTTTATGTACACTTGTCCCATATATTACAAGTCTTATCTTCTTGTTCCATAACTTTTGCTAGTTTATTCTTTAGCATTTTTATATTTGTATTATTCTTTACTTCGTGGGAGTTGCGGGCAATATGTATCATGACAAGTTCATTACGGCAAATGGAATATTTAATATGTGCGGCGATCTTCAAATATGTACATACTGAGATGCAACCAGAGCTAATGAAGCTATGCCAATCAATCTTCTTATCGGTTAGTCTGTAGCCTTCGTATGATGTTTTTCTTTTCAAATATTTCATTTATACGCTCGTCCCATATATTACACGGTCTTTTCTTCTTGTTTTCTTCATAACTTATCGTCTATTTTCTTATGAATTGACTTTGATGATATATCCATTGTCGTCTTTTTGTTTTACTTTATGTCCCAAAGCATTTTATAGCAATAATATAATTTTTGATTCTTTGTTTTGTATTTTTGACTGTACATATACGTATTACGAGTATAGTTCAAAGTTTCCTAGTTGTTACGGTTGTTAGGCAACTTTATCGTCAAATATGGACCACTGACCACGTTTAAATCATGACAATTACTAATATTGAACAATTATTAAAAACTAATTGACTAAACTATAATTGCCTAGCACTAACACTATTTATTTATTTAACCAATTAACACTACTATTTATTTCCACGATATTACTAATTATGTATTTTACTACGCGTCCTAATCTTAAACTGCCGGTCTGTTGCAGACTCTTGTAGACTATTTACGCGATATTTATATCACTATATTTATGTCACTATATACTTATATCACGTTCAACTGTCCGCTTACCGACTTCCACAACGTCTATATACTCAACTGCGTCAGTATATTCAACTGCTCGGACAGAAGTCACACCTTTCACCTTACTGTCTGTGTATTTATGTAACTAACTTTCTCTTTCCACAATTCTTCAACACCAATGCCGAGTATCCACTCCAACTCGCTGTTACTGTCCTTGTATAACTATAGCTTCCCAACACTCGTCAACACTACCGAGTATTCACTTCTACAGTTATTCCGGTACACCAGTAACTTTCCGACTCGCCGTTACTGTCCTTGTACACTATAGCTTCCCAATACTCGTCAACACTGCCGAGTATTCACATCCACAGCTATCCCAGTTAACCAGTAACTTCCCGAGTCCTCCACTCGACACTATACTGCATAAGCTCACCACGATACTGCTGTGCTTCACTAACACTCAATGTGAATGTTTCTATATGTCTCTCCATGTAACTAACTGGCTCCCGAGCATAGCTGCGTCCCTTTAAACAGTTGCCATTACCTTCCACAGAGCTCTAAAATGTTCGATCGCATAATAACAATGAACACAAAAGGTTCAGGCGACCAGAAGTAATTAAACACGTCGCGGCTTGTTTGTTTACGTAGCCCGGCTGCTAGCGCGATTGCGTCATCGCTATAAATAGACACTCGCTCGTTGCTGCGACGTTACAGTACTATCAATACTATTTATCTCTCTTGTAGTATAAATAACTATTATCACTGTTTGACGTTTGATTTTATTTATTTTTCAAGAAAGCAATAACATGAAAACTTGTGGCTTTACTCAAATATAATAAACTACTAAAACTAAATGTATTTGTCTGAAACTTTACCATACGACTTTTGACAGATTAAGCTTGGCAAAAATGATTGAAATTTGACACTACTAGCTAGTGATGTGTTACTAAAAAATTCCCGCAAGGAATTTTGTTTTTCCCCGGAAAATTCCCGGAAATTCCTGCAACTACGATTTGCAGGGAAAATATCTTGACTTTTTTCCCGGATTTTAAAAAAAATATTTTAGATAATATTATACCTTGGCGCCTGTTATTTTGCTTTGCATGTTTGTGACTTATGCCTGCCTTTTTCCTACTCTTACTCATCAAATATTGTGGTTCAACGAAATATTTGAAATTACTTGGGAAATTTTCAAAAATAAATTCTTAGGAATTTCCCTGGGAATTTCCGGGAATTTTTCCTCATCATTCAATTTCGGGAATTGACCCATCACTACTACTAGCACCATCTTTGTGTCAGGCCAAGGACATTTCGAACTACCTTTGTAATTTCACCTTTGTTCTTTTTCTTTTCGAATTCCGTTTGCGCTAGTACTTCCCTGTTGTATAGGTTTGTATCCAATTATGTGGATGATTGAGTCCGGCATCGGGCACGGCTTCGCGTGAACTCTGAACCTGTGACGCTTCTCTCTACATTCTCCAACAGCTACAAGTCTGACAACCTGCGCCTAACACCTTGCAGCCTGCCTAGCACCTTACATTATCACTTCTTTTCAATCGCGTTCTATGTACAGCTGTACGAGTACGAATCCAAAACAACTAATTAAATTGTTGGTATTGGTATTAATTATAACTTACATACATAAGATATTTCAACTTGTAATAAGATAATAGATCGCTATCTGGTTTATAATTATAATTTTCATACAACACTACAAGGTGTGATTGAAATATTCAATGAATGCTGAAAAATAAAACGTTAATAACAATAATATAAATTACCCCTAACCTTGTGGGTTATTTAAGACCAACTTGAGGGTAAACGAGATAAACCACCATGGTAGGGTATGGTAGAGGGCCGTTTATTTGCAAGAAGAAAGAAATTGTAAATAGACAATCTTAAACAAATTCTACAGAAAATTACAAGATGTGATTTTAACAGTCGCGCAACATGGTTGCTTTGCGCGCTAATCCTCAGGATAGATATAAATCACCCTCAAATTGCGCCACTGTTAGAATCAAATTTCACAATTTTCTATCGAATTCGTTGTAGATTATCGTATACGTAACTATGCCAGAGGTCTTAACAGTGGTTTATATGTTGGGTAATTTTAAATCGTAATCACTCAATGAGATAAAAAAATCTGATGTGGCCAGCACATTACCTTCCGTCAGTTCTATGTATTTTGTACAAATTTCATACAGAAAGTTTCTTGCAAAATATTCTATTTCTTGTACATTACCTTCCGGCAGTTGTATGTAGAAGTGGGCGCGTGAGTAACTTTTTGTTCACGATCACGCACGCTCACGGAACTAAAAATGTAATCACGCACGACTTTTTATGTTTGATTCACGATCACTCACGCTCACGATTTTATTTTGGCACTCACGCCCGATCACGCCCGGCGGGTCACGTACGTGTCACGTAATTGTTTCTATGTACATTTAAGCCTGTTTAACACATTCATAAGTTGTTATTAAAATTTGTTAACAAATTGGTAATAAGTTAGGTAACAGATTGGTTTCATTGGAAACGAATGTTTATGGACAAATAGGTTGTTCTATTCCATCACAAATATCATTATAAATTTGGTAACAAATTTGTTAACAAAATTATGATCGTGTCAAACGAGCTTAAAGATTTGTATATCTTTAGTGAAATCGGAGCAATTGTACATACAAACAATAACACTATTTTTTATGCAAAAAATACTGTTGATGACATATTTGGACATAATAATAATAATAATAATAATAATAATAATAATAATAATAATAATAATAATAATAATAATAATAACAAAAATGTAAAGTAAAAGATGGAAATTGACAATTTTTTAAATAAAAAATCTGATGTGGCCAGCACATTACCTTCCGTCAGTTCTATGTATTTTGTACAAATTTCATACGGAAAGTTCCTTGCTAAATTAAATATTCTATTTCTTGTACATTACCTTTTTTTGTGACGTTTTCTATATACAGTGTAATGTATCTGCAGAAATAAAAGATTATTTATTATTATTATTATTATTATTATTATTATTATTATTATTATTATTTCTCATACATTACCTTAAAGCAGTTGTATGTATTTTATACAAATTCCATACAGAAAGCAAAAGATCCTATATTTCCAGTAAAAATTATAAGACAAACATACTATGTCAATTTCACTTGACACTGACATCTTTCAATCAGAATTTTCTTAATATAATAGCTGTTTCCAAAGCTATGGCTACTTTATGAAATTTAATTTCTTTATAATTTTTTAACTCTATATCCATTTAATATTAAGTATAAAATGCAGTCAAATCGTATAGAGAATAAAATATTCTTTAATATTTATAATAACATCAAATGTGAAAAATCATATTTAACATAGTTTTTTCAAGAAAAACTGTTAAAATCTTCAAATGATGGTACTTCCGGTTGACCAATTGTAACCAAAATCTAATCAGCTCTTCATATGTATGTAACGAAGAAGTACACGAAAAAATTATAATTTTTGTAACTGTAGTATTAGAGTTATCGCAGACGAAAATTTTGTTACACACACAAACACACACACACACACACACACACACACACACACACACACACACACACACACACACACACATACACACACACACACACATCCACACATACACACACACACACACACACACACACACACACACACACACACACATACAGACATCATCGTAAAAATAGTAAATTCGTATTCTAGGGACCCTAAAACGTGCTTATTGATTAAAAACTCATCATCGAATTTTTTGACCAAAGACAATACCTTCCTTACCTAAAGGTGACGGAAGGTAAAAATAGAAGAAAACTTGTATTCACGCCCGATTAAATTTCAATCACGCCTGATCACGCACGATAATTTTTTCGTGCCTCACGCTCACGTCCAATCACGACGCCAAATTTAAATTATATTCACGATCACGCGGGTCACGTCGTAACCCATCGTGACCCGACAAAATAACGGCCCTCGCCCACCTCTAGTTGTATGTATTTTATACAAATTCCATGCAGAAAGTTTCTAGCAAAAGATCCTATATTTCCAGTAAAATTATAACACAAACATACTATGTCAATTGCACTTGACACTGACATCTTTCAATCAGAATTTTCTGTTTCCATGGCTGAAATTTAATTTATAATTTTTTAACTCTATATCTATTTAATTTTAAGTATAAAATGCAGTCAAATCGTATAGAGAATAAAATATTCTTTAATATATACAATAAAATTAAATGTGAAAAAATAATATTTAACATAAGAAAACTGTTAAAATCTTCAAATGAAGATACTACCGGTTGCCCAATTGTAACCAAAATATAATTATACACACACAAATACAGACATCATCGTAAAAATAGTAAAATCGTATTCTAGGAACCCTAAAACGTGCTTATTGATTAAAAACTCATCATCGAATTTTTTGACCAGACAATACCATATTTACCTAAAGGTGACGGAAGGTAAAAACGAATGCTAAATATTTCTAATATTTTTTTTTCTTGTTGCAGGTGGGTAGTGGTATGTGGATGCTGGACAGCCGTAGCAGGACTCCGTTGGAGTCAAGAGCGTCTTCAAGGGGCGTCGTCTCTCCTTCATGTTGCTGCTTGGGGAGTACCAGCCGCCCATACCCTTACCGTACTCGTACGTCGAGAAGTCGTTGCTGATGAACTAACCGGTACGTAATAATATTTTTTTCTATAATCGTGCGGAATATAAGTTTTCGTACTCATGCATTGAAATTTGTTGTTTCGTGTCGCCTAAGCAACGTCCGAAACATCGATTTCTCAGGTATCCACCAGATAGGCGACCGGGAAATTTTAGAAAAACACTCTTCTATTTCTACAGCATTTCTTAAAGAAATGTATTTATAATAAAAAATCTGATGTGGCCAGCACATTACCTTCCGTCAGTTATATGAGGCCACGGTGTAGTATCTATAGGTGAGTGCACGACGTATTCCAATGCATTACGAAGAATGGCTAACTAACTGGGCTAGTTCATACAGTGTGCCGCTAGATGTCAGGTTTTGTTGCGACCCGGTTTTTACACAAAATATTTAAAATATTAAATTATTCATATATAACGCATAATATTCTATATTTTCAATCATTACCTTTTATCTTTTGTCAGTTCTATGTATGTATTTTGTACAAATTCCATACAAAAACGTTTCTATACTTCCAGTAAAATTATAAAACATAATATGTCAAATGCACTTGACATTGACACCTTTCAATCAGAAATGTATCTTAGTATCTGTTTCTGTGATTATAGTGTAGCTGGCTGCCGCTAAATTGCACATTTTGGCACCTTAAAAAGAATATATTTCTTTTTATTTGATCCATACCCTGTTGTGCATCTTGTAGCAAAACATTTTTTGTCAAATGTTAACGGGTCGCGTTAGCGCCATTTTGTTTCCCAGTTACTTAGCCATGTCAATGCATCTCGTGCTCTCACCTATAGATACTACACCGTGTATGAGGCATTTATGAAAATTCTACCGGTGAACTGTTGCCGGTAAACAGCTGTTTATCAGGTTATAGCTACCGGAATCGATATTTTAAGAACGCAAGTGGTAAACACGGGTAGATCCATACGCTATAAAAAAAATTGAAAATTTGAAACAGGTTAGAAATTTAATGTAGTTAGCAAACTGAGCAGAGTTCTACTTTGAACACATTTCCGATTTTAACGCGCGTGCTTCGCTTTGCATCACTACCTTTTTTTGAGATTAGATTCTTCAGGAATCCGGTAGATGAATCTGGTAGATATTGTACAATTGTCGAACACGGTAACTTTTTACCACTGGTGTTTTCGAACACAGTCGGTAGATGCGGTATCTACCGGTAGAATTTTCGTAAATGCCTATGTATTTTCTATAAAATCCTTACAGAAAGTTCCTTGCAAAAGATTCTAAATATGTTGTATGTACATTCCCTTTCGACAGTTGTATGTATTTTATACAAATTCCATACAGAAAGTTTCAAGCAAAAAGATCCTATATTTCGAGTAAATTTATAATAGAAATATACTACGAATATGTCAATTGCACTTGACACTGACATCTTTCAATCAGAATTTTATTAATATAGTAGCTGTTTCTAGCATAGCTAGCTAATTTATGAAATTTAATTTCTTTATGATTTTATAATTCTATATCCATTTAGTATGAAGTAGAAAATGAAGTCAAATCGTATAGAGAATACAATGTTCTTTAATATTTATAATAACATTAAATGTAAAAAAATGATATTTAACATCGTTTTTTCAAGAAAAACTGTTAAAATCTTCAAATGAGGGTACTTCCGGTTGACCAATTATAACCAAAATTTAATCAGGTCTTCATATGGATGCAACGAAGAGGAATACGAAAGAATTATAATTTTTAGAATTATAGTTTTAGAGTTATCGTAGACGAAAATTTTGTTACACACACACACACACACACAGACACACATACATACATACACACACACATACAGACATCATCGTAAAAATAGTAAAATCGTATTCTAGGGACCTTAAAACGTGTTTATTCATTAAAAATTCACCACCGAATTTTTTGACCAAAGACAATACCTTCCTTACCTAAAAGTGACGGAAGGTAAAAAGTATAGTTTGTCAAACATTCTTTCGCTTAATAATAATAAAAGAAAATGGTGGAATATTGGATGAAATTTAATTATAAATAATGAAATTAGTACATTTGGTTCACAATATTGGCAACAATTTCTGCTCGGTGAGATAAAACACATAATTTTGAATGTAATACCAAGTAATATTCCCATAATATGAATTCTTTTTTTGTATAACGTCTCAATCTGTCAGTGGTGCCAACATCAAGTCAGTGAACTGAGTTGTGTCTGCGAGAAAAACCCGCTGGGCCAGTAGGAAATTCGAAGTGCGGAGGTTGGTAGCATTTCGCTGGAATGCTAACGGGGATGTAAAAAGTCAGGTTATGTTTGGAATGCTCAGATTGGGCGCTTAACGCGTGTAACAGCTAAGAGTGAATAGAATGAGGATATTAGGATCGTATTCTTTTTATGACCAAGATAAAGCAATTTACTGGTGAATTTATTTCATCATAACTTACATTTTCAATGACGAATTATTTTACGAGTACCTCTCAAGAGTATTTGCTTATTTATATTTTTATAAATTACGTTTCTCTTATCCCTTCATTCGTTTACATCTTTACGTGTGATAAGGCGCGGGCAAGAGCAATAACAGATAAATAACTTTTTATAAACTTTTTACTTCCTTGTGCGAAGTAAAGAAAGTATTGTAATCGCGAAAAATTTCGGTTTTGAGATTTCAAAGGAAATATCCATTTTGACAATCCCTGAATCCATTTTGACTAATTTCGTCGTGACGTCTGTACGTACGTACGTACGTGCGTATGTATCTCGCATAACTCAAAAACGGTAAGCCGTAGAAAGTTGAAATTTTGTATTTAGGACTGCTATAGCATCTAGTTGTGCACCTCCCTTTTTGGTCATTACATAATTTCTAGAAATGGTACTTTATTTGAAGCCTATAATAGATTTTAATGAAAAACTATCTTAAAATATAATCTAACACTTTTCAAATTTGGTATATAAGACTTTTATGTCAATTGGAATAACATAGTGGATTTTGGTTAAAACAGGCTAGCCGGAAGTGGCATATTACCTGAAGATGTTAACAGTTTTTCTTCAATAAAATGGTTTCATTTTGATTTTAGAAATAAATGCTTCAAATAAAATTTTTAGAGAATTAAATTCTGTGTCTAGCACATCAAGTATTATTAAATTAGCCCTTTGTATAAGCGAGATATGTATATTTAAAACTTATATAATTTTTGGTTTTTGTAATGAAGCTTGCTATGGATTAGGACAAAAAATAACAAAAAAATAAAAAATAGATGCTAATGTCAAATTACGTCAAATATGTGCAATTATATACTTGGGTCTATACTTCATATTGGTCTTGTGTACAAGGAAGTCGTGTGGTGTCCATATCAGATTTTTTAAATTATAGTTTCAGTAATCATATTTTAATTCTGTTTATCTATTTTAGTTATAAATGTCAAAATTTAGTTTAGAAATTCTTATCATATTATGATAGTCACGACATTTATTTGTTGATCATTAAGGTGTATTCACAAATGAAAATTAAGTTTAGATTTATGGTGTATACTTTAGATTTAAAGACATTTGCCGCATATTATGTAATGACTCCATTGCCACTTCAGAATTTAGGGATTAAGGTTTATAATTTAGTTTGACGTCACAAACTTCACCAATGAGAACGAGTCTGAAAAGATATAGATATATACCCCCATCTTTATTTAGTATCGGCTTTTTAAACAAATGCGAGAAGAACATGGACACCGTCAAAACTTAATTGCTGAAATATAACCAATAATGCCACGCGAATGACAGCTTCACGGCGGACAGGTGTCTTGTTGAGTACTGCTCTACCGATATTTTAATCTTGTTTTTGAAGCATTCGCATAGATGTCTGTACATATCAAAACTAATTTTCAGGTAATTTAAACTTACATTTATGAATGACTTATTTAAAGCTAAACAAAAACCATAAACCTAATTTTCATTTGTGAATGCACCTTTAAATCTAGAAATTATTATCTATACGTGCGTGACTTTGAATGCCCTAGCCTATGCACCCTGTACCCCTAAGATAATCCTGTCCTGAAGATAGCGCTTTGTTTTAGGGAGTTTAGATTATTTCGTCGTGTCGTGAACACGTTTGTTGTTTTATACATGTAATGTGTTTTAGTTTTGGGGCGCGCGCTAAACGCCCGCCCGCTGGGTTACGGAATGTAACATATTAGTAATTGCTTAGTTGTGTTAGATATGTTTAGTTAATAATCATTTAAATTATTATAAAAATTTGACACGTTGTGTTTGCTTTCTTGCTACCGGTAATTTTCCTTTTGAAAACGATGTCGCAATGCGAACATGATTTTCATGGTGAAGATGAAGTACCGATGGATATAACTGAAGCTGCGAACGCCGCTGTGGCAGATTTACTACCAAAAAAATCCAAACAGCGGTACGAAAAGGAGTACGATAGATTCAAAAAGTGGTGCAGCATTAGAAAAGTGAATCAAATTAGTACATACAGTGGAAAGTAAAAATGACTAGTCATGAAAATTTTATTTTCATGACTAGTCATGGAAATCTTACTTTCAAGACTCAAATTAGTCCGGAAATGAGGATTTTCATGCCGATTTAAAAAAAAATGATATAATTGAAATACTTCGGAAATAAGGTTTTTGTTTTAGCAGCTCGTCACTCATATGAAATCCATATATATTTTGATTGGCGACTCAAAGACCACCTATAAATGTATAACTAATACCGAGTTAGGGGGTGGAGTCTACTACCAATGAAAGTAGACTAATTCAAATTGCTTACACGTGGCTACCAGTCCAGTACTGCAATTCTCAAACAGTTTTTATTTGAATATAAATTTCTTACATTAAACTTAATAATTTTAATACACTTAAAGTGCATTCACAAATGAAAATTAGGTTTATGGTTTTTGTTTAGGTTTAAGTAAGTCATTCATAAATGTAAGTTTAAATGCTTCAAAAACAAGATTAAAATATCGGTAGAGCAGTATTCAACAAGACACCTGTGCGCCGTGAAACTGTCATTCGCTTGGCATTATTGATTATATTTCAGCAATTAAGTTGACACTCTCCATGTTCTCGCATTTGTTTAAAAAGTCGAATCCTCCAAGTGGATACTAAATAAAGATGGGTTTATATATCTATATCATTTCAGACTCGTTCTCTTTGGTGAAGTTTGTGACGTCAAACTAAACCATAAACCTAAAGTTTGGACCTTGCAATGTTTAGCTTTATGATTTGGATTTAGAGTCCCCAAATTCTGAAGTGTGAATGGAGCCATTACATAATATGCGGTCAAAGTCTTTAAATCTAAAGTATAAACCATAAATCTAAACCTAATTTTCATTTGTGAATGCACCTTTACAATTATAAAGCATATAGACTTGTGCAGTGTTATAATATTAATAGTACATTAAGATAGTTTCATAAGACATGATTTTAGCGCACGCGTCATTTTTAGAAACGAGCGGCTAGCTGCGAGTTTTCTAAGAGGACAAGTACGCTGAAATGTCTTATGAAACGTGTATTTTATACTATTTTTTCTATTTTGGTAATTTAAAAAAAAAATGTACGTTATTTCATGTTCAGGAATTTCAATTTCGATTGTTTAATATGTACATTATGAAACTCACTTGGATGTCATAAAGAAGTACTTTATGACACCCAAATGGGTTTCATAAAGTACATATTAAAGAACCAAAATAGAAAAATATAATTTAAAAATAGCATACATTTCAAGAACATTTTAGATCCACGAAGAAAACAGTTTTATATAAAAAACATCACATTTATATTTTTAAACTTCGGGGGACCATAACTCGCTTATTAGGTAATAGGAATTTTTTCACCAGATATTCACCAACAGTATTAGTTTTAGTTATACTTTCTGATGAATTTATATATAAAAAAAATGGTGGATTCCTCTATTAACAATACTTCCCTACCATAATTTAAAATTCAGATCAAGATCCAATATTCCTACCATCCACATCCACTAAACAACTCCTGACCATTAAACAATACCCAGATTCCATTATGATACCACGGCAAAAGCACATCTTTCCCAATATTTGCATACCTCTTGTTCTCTTTTCATTCCTCACGTCTTGGGAAGACATAGTGCCTTGTAAGTTCCGAACCGAACCGAGAACCGCCTGCCGCCAATCGGCTTGGAAGGCTCGTAAATCTGAGATGTAAAATAGCGAGCTAGTGAGGTCCTTTGTAAGGACTTGCAAGGACCTGTGAGGACCCGTAAGCAAGCGGTGGAAGAGATGGCGGATCAGATATTCAAAGAGTTTGCAAATAAGATGAGGGAAAGAAGATATGTAGGAGATAAGGGCGTATAGTGCGATGCATTCCACTGCGTCTAAATAGGTTTGTTCGTTCCGCCACCCTGCGTCTATCGCAAACCGCGGCGGTGAAATTTGCTGTTCTTTTCGATTCGCGGTTCACTGTAAAGTCACTAGATTCTGTTCGTTCCGTTTTTCTAGTAACTAGCAGTAAAACGCCGCGGCAGCTGGCGGTGATAATTTTTACAGTGACTCATGACTCGGTTGTAAAAAAATAATCGGCGGTAATGTTCGCGTCTACATATGAAGTGCCAGTATGACAGTGTTTGACAAATAAATATTAGGAAAAAATTGTTATTTTTCAATAAGTATGCTATGTAATGTTTCAGTTTTAGAAATTGAAATACATTTGTAAAATATATAAATGTCATATGAATTATGATTTGCAGGCACCGGACAGCTAAATGAATGTGCCAAAACACTATCATAGTTCCAGGAAGCAAATTGTAGAGGCGCGACAGTGCTTAAATTTTAAGAAAATGGATTAAGTCACCTTTGAGTTCAAAACATTTTGCAATATTTTGAATTGTAAAGTCACATAAGTCATCACACATGTCATTGAACGTACGCTTTAACATCTTTAATTATTTGGTAATCCAATTTGTAATAGTTTATAGATTTAGTTATAGTGCCAATAGTGATTTATTTCGTGATTTCTTTTTGTTTTTGACGTAATACGGAATTGAAATTCAATAAGCTGATGAACATTCGTTGTGCTGTTTGATATAAAGTGTAGTGCAGAGAAGCAAATAGACGTTATTTTTATATTTAATGATGAAATGTCGTACCCTTTCCAATATCCTTTTATCTTACATATAAACAAAAATTAAAATAGAAGAGTATATATGTCTATCTGACAAGTAATTTTAAATTTATTTATAAATGAATTTATAGTTATTGTATTGTGATTATTTAAAATATATGTATGTACTTATATTCAATTTTCTTATTATGTCTTTTATTTTAAAAATTCAAAATTTCAATTTATCTGTACATGACATGTCTCCTATGTCTCAAACTACCTAGCCGACCAAGCCATCACAGTGTGCGTTAGTTCATGGAAGCAATCCGTAGATGTCACTATTTTGTATTTCGAAAAATACGTTAGCTGTCCTATCTGTAGTTGAGGTGATCCGTGATGATTTGTAACAAGGTAAATTTAAATGATAACAATAGTAAACAATTAAAATAATGGAAAATAGAATAATATGTTTTTACTGAGTATCCTTTATAATTATAATAGTCTGAAGTATATTCGAAAATAATTTAACGCAAACGGATCGAACAGAAAAATAATTTTTAGTAACTTAAATTATTACCGCGGCGATTGGCAGTGAATCGCAAAACGCAGCGACAATAACCGCCGCGTTTTGCGGTAAAACGCAGCATAGCGGAACGAACAAACCTAATGTCATAGCGCCCAAATTTCATAGCGTCTAAATTTCACAGCGTCTAAATCTAAATGATGCCCCACCACCAACTGTCACAGCGTCTAAATTTGTCCTGGTTTATTACGGCCACTGAAAGTGGTGTTTGTCTAATACAGCGAACTGTAATAGTATTTTATGTACCAAAGGCGTTACGATGATGATAATGCCAAAAGGGCGACGAGGATTTAGCTCGAGGGTCTTGGGCCCGAGGGATAGATGACGTCCGATGGGCATTATCATTAGTGATCGACCGATACCGGTATCGGTATATCGGCCATATCGGTCTTCTTGGCCGATATCGGTAACAGCCGATATGTAAACCACGATATCGGCCTATATCGGTATCGGCCTAAAAAAATATAGGGATTTTTTATAGGAAATTAAAACAGAAATACTAAATAAAAAACAAATCAAATTTATTCTTATTCAAAATTTAGCAAAAAAGCCATTAAAAATGTAGAAGTAAAGTTACACACTTAGTTAAACGAATTAATATTTAAAGTTAAGTTTTGGCAAGTTGTAATGTAACAAAATTAAGCTTTCTGCTCTTTCCGGAGTTAGACGATTTCTAGCGCTTTCATAAACATTTCCAGCTCAAGAAAATAGCTGTTCACGAGAAACACTAATTGACGATGGTGCTAAATATATTATTGCAACTTTGTACATCAAGGGAAAATAGTATATTGTGTTATTAGGAGTAAAAGTGATACTTTGTGTGGCGAGCATGGAAGTTTGCATGACGAGCGAAGCGAGTCGGACAATTGCATGCGAGGCACACAAGACACTTTTATTCCGAATGACACATTTTATTCGCTAATTCTGTGTAGTTACTATGGATATTTATTTATTTTATTTCTACGCCGCCGGCGTAGAAATTAGCTATTTCTACTCCGCCAGCGTAGAAATTTCCAACGACGTAGAAATAAAGCTTCTACCTTGTGAATTAAGTCACAAAAATGCCATTTCTACGACGTTTGAAAAAAATGTCTTTTTTTGCATTTGCTCTGCATTTTTTTGTGATTTATTTATGGTTAATGCGTGTAACGGTAACAGTATATCATTATAAATCACTTTTACCTCATTTATGCAGCAAAAAATTTACGACAAAATTTTATGGCCGATATATCGGCATCGGCCGATATCGGTCGATCCCTAATTATCATCTAGTAACGCTCGAGGTGCATACAAGATTTTATGTCTTACTAGAATATGTGAAATAAGTTTTCATTTATAATAATTTTGATTACAATAATGCTTAAGCTGTGGCGTTTCTAAGGATGTTGTTTAATTGTTTTGTTTATTATCAACATTTATTTATTTTTAAAATATCAACGTTCTGTATCGTTTGGAGATGATGGAATGGGTGAATTTGATGTTTCGGAAGATAATGTATCAAAACGGTGTAAGATATTATTTTGAATACTTCTGCATACTTTGAGGAAGACAAACGCATAAATGTTCCCATAATTATTCCATTCTCGTCTGTAGAATAAGTAAGTATTATATTTTGAGATTCGTTTTCACATGACAGATCTCAGTTCTTTATTTCTTATGCACTTATTTCTGAATATTATTACATTTTACAGAGTTTGTACTGCTTTGGATGTCATATGTGACGGTAAATAAAATCAAAAATGAATTCAAATGTGGATAAATATCGTTCCCAAAAAAATTAGTGATCCGTCATCCGTCAAAAATCAATGCGAAACATTGCAGTCCGCAATTCGACGTGCTTACTATTTACATGTGTGGTAAATTGCTTTTTAAGGCCCTTTCCACAATCAATTTTAAGTATTAAAATTAAATTTAAATTATTTCTGTGTTGTGCTTTCAAAGCTGTTTGCTTATTATATTAATTGTTGTAATCAGTTAATGGATTAATTGTTGTAATCAATCCTTATTATTATTTTAATGAATTATAATTAAAAAGAAAATAATTTTCATTATATACCGTTCATATTATTTCTAATTTAAAGTTCATAAACGATGATCGGATATTAATAAGGGCATAATGAACGATTATGCCCTCATATAATGCCCCGGTTGTTATAGATGTTTATATACTCCGTATCCTAGCAATAAACAATTCATAATACTTTAATGAGACAAATATATTTTGAGCTTCAAGTAAAGTGCCATTTCCGATTATCCGATTTACACTAAAATCTAATGGGTGCTTTCTATATTAGAACAAGGGTCGAAATACAAGTTTTCAAAAGTTTTCCGAATAATAGTATTTGAGTTAGAACGGAGGATCCACACATAAACACACAGGCATCATCGTGAAAATATTAAAATCGGATTCTAGGGACCTTAAAACTATACCTCCCTTACTAAGGGTAGCGGGAGGTAAAAACGGTACAAATTATCGAGACGGACCTGAAGACAGAATGTTTTTGCTAACACACACGTCAAACTAATAGACCCACATATGCTCATTAGACAAATTACTAATCGGTATAACAATCAATTAATTAGTATACATACATGTTGTATTTAACCCGCATTCAAGAACTGTTCTTTTGTATAGGTATTTTTTTCTGATTCACCATTTGATTTCACAATGTAATACTCGTGTATATAATAATAATATATTGGTCGCCTACGCAGTGACAGTTTCTATTAAATTTATCTTACTTCTATTTAGATTAGGTGTGGCCGATAATTTTAATACATAATATAATGACAACATATTTGTATACAACTTAAAAAACCTGCTGTCAGTTTAAAAATCTGGTGTGGCCAATACAATATCTCCCGCCAGTTACAGCCCGAGTCACAAAAAATATTAAGCTAATCCTTAATTTTGGATTAGCGAATTTTGCTCTAATTTTTGTAGTTTATTTCTTAAAATATAGTCTAATCCAAATCAAGTAACTACCTTCTTTGATAATAAAATGAAGATTAAATTTTAAATACCGGTATAGAATTAGTGTTTCACAAAAATCAAGATGTAAACTATTATTCACGAAAGATGACTATTCAAGATCATTTGTGAGCCGTTTGATATAATACTCATTGCATTTCGTATGCAGAGGCGTGCAACATGAAATATTTTTTATGGACACATTTTAATTGAAAAAAATAAGAGTAATTCATTTGAAAATTAAGTTTCTTTTTAAATAATGCCTTTCTAAAAGATTTATGTTCTTCACTTATGTTTTTGCAAAATACAAAAACATAGACTTAACTTATAAACCAAGGAATAATAATTTAATTTAAATGTCAACGCCACTGGGTAAATATTAGCACAGAGGGAAGTGTAGTAGATAATTAGGTATCTGTAATTCTACGACATATGTCATTATTATTTATAGTGTGTTAGAAAGAAATGCCACTATTTACATACATCTGTCACACCACATAAATTAAATAGACATAAGTCAAATAATCTTTCTCTTTCTAATACAAAATGATGCTAAGCTATTGCTATAAAGTGATGTGTATTCTTTCTTCGAACAAATGACCTTGAATAGTCATCTTTCGTGAATAATAGTATACTCTTGATCTTGTTTTGAAATGAAGACAACAAGTATTTTTTATTTCACAAGACAAGACAAGAAAGTATCATCAAGAATCAAGATTTCTTGTCAAGGTATCTTGATTTCTTGACAAAATTGCAAATCCATATTTGTGTGCTGTGTGTGTGTGGATCCTTTTAACGCTCTAACTCAAATACTATTATATCTATTATTATTTCTACCTTATTCTAATATGGAAAGAAGAAAGAAGCCATTAGGTTTTAGTGCAAATCGAGCAACCGGAAATGGCATTTTCCGTGAAGCACAAAATAGTTTTTCATAGAGAAATACGTTTAAATCTTTAAATGTAATTTTTTCGCGATTTATGCTATATTATAAATATTAAAGATTATTAAATTTTCTATAGGTATTATATTGATACTTTTTATATATATTTTTAAATAAATTTATATAATTAACTATTTTAAGTACTGTAGGCTATGATTTATTATATACGAGTACAAGCACAACGCCTTGGTTGTTGAATTATTTAAATACATTTACCGACAATGTGCACATTATTCCATTATCCATTATCTACTTTTACTGTAACATATATAAACAAAAACTATTTTTTAAATAATATGCTGTGGCATATATTAATTTTTAAGTTTAGTAATACATATTTAATTTTCTGAAACATCTCAATTATATGGCATTTACGAAAATTCTACCGGTAGATACCGCATCTACCGATTGCGTTCGAAAACACGAGTGGTTAATAGTTACCGTGTTCGAAAATTGTACCATATCTACCAGATCCATTTACTGGGTCCATGATTTGTGGATCGAGTAATTCAGCCGGTAAATGCGGTAAAAAAACCTCAAAAAAGGTAGTAATTCCAAGCGAAGCGCGCGTTAAAAGTGGAAATGTCTGCAATATTGGAATCGGAAGTAGCAATGTGCTCAGTTTGTTAACTACGTGAAATTTGAAATCTGTTTCAATCTTTCAAATATTTTTCATAGGTTAGAAATCTACCATGTTTACCATTTGCGTTCTTAAAATATCGATTTCGGTAGCTGTAATCTAGTAAACAGCTGTTTACCGATATATACCGGTAACAGCTCACCGGTAGAATTTTCGTAAATGCCTACTGTGGGGCTTCTAATGTCTCGGGACCCGTGTGCCCGGCACATCTTATGTGAAATGAACGAAATATAATAAAAATTAAGTGACGAGAGGTATTGTGCTATGCTGGCCACATCAAATTTTTATTAGATTTGAGATGGAGAAATATTATTTGGGATAAAACCGATTCTGAATCTAATTTATTTTTCTTTGCCCACTCATTGTTTTATATAAAAATTACGGAATATTGAAATAACACAATAAATAAATAACCAATGAACAAAATCTAGCAAATCCATTTTATGCGCGACACGACCATCAAAATAACATTATTTGACTACAAGGGGCAAGGGCAGACGCAGACGCCAACGTTACATTTGAACTTTCGGATTGGATAAAGCGATAGAGAAAGGGGATTCCCCTAAAATGTCAAGAAACAAGAAATATCAGGAATTCTTGAAACAAGACAAGAATTACGTCGTCAAGAAACGAGCAAGACAAGAAATTTTTATTTTCTTGTCTTCAAAATCAAGCCAAAAGACAAGAAATTATCATCAAGACAATAGGTTTGTTCGTTCCGCTATGCTGCGTTTTACCGCAAAACGCGGCGGTAATTGTCGCTGTTTTCTGTTCGATCAGTTTGCGTTAAATTATTTTCGAAGATACTTCAGACTATTATTATTATAAAGGATACTCAGTAAAAATATATTATTCCATTTTCCATTATTTTAATTGTTTACTATTGTTATCATTTAAATTTAACTTGTTGCAAATCATAATTCATATGACATTGACATTTATATATTTTACAAATGTATTTCAATTTCTAAAACTGAAACATTACATAGCATACTTATTGAAAAATAAAATTTTTTTCCTAATATTTGTCAAAAATTGTCATACTAGCACTTCATATGTAGACGCGAACAATCGAACATTACCACCAATTGTTTTCTTACCACCGCCAGCTGCCGCGGCGTTTTACCGCAAGTTACTAGAAAAACGGAACGAACAGAATCTAGTGACTTTACAGTGAACCGCGAATCGAAAAGAACAGCAAATTTCACCGCCGCGGTTTGCGATAGACGCAGGGTAGCGGAACGAACAAACCTAAGATTTCTTGGCTTGATGAATATAGAATAGAATTCACTAATCCAAAAATGAGGATTAGCTTAAACTTTTTTACGAATCGTTAATTTTAATTAATCTAAATACATACCAACATATTATGCTCGAAACTGTATTAATTTCCTTTCCTATTGTTCTATTTACTTTTTTCTTTTAAAACGTTACTATTATTAATTTGAAATGATTAATTCTTTGACAATGACATTTATCTAGATTACATACATCTGAATAACTGCGTAACCAAGGAGATTAGTAAAAATGAGAAGTACCATATATGATTTTCCATACACGACAACGTATAGAAAACAACGTAATACAATAAATACAAATACATTTGTCATTCATTTTTAACGACTTGTCAAGAGTGTTAGCCAATTATTGTTAATTTGACAGTCGTATATTTAAATCTTTTGATCATTGCCAAGCACAATTTCGCAAGTCATTATTAAATTAACGATTGAGTTGCAAGATACAGTTAAATATTATTTTATATTTTGCAAGATTGATTGCCAAAACCCATTAGCACACAATAAACACATTGTTTTATTAATTATTTTTATAGTTTTTATTTTAATTAGGAAGAAAATTTGAAGATTTACATTCCCCGCCATAATTTTTTATTCATATAAATATATGTCGGTACATTATATGTACATACGAAAGTGGATTAAAAGTTGAAGATTAAATTTTAAATACCGGGATAGAATAGAATTCACTAATCCAAAAATGAGGATTAGCTTAAACATTATTGTGAATCGTTAATTTTTATTAATCTAAATACATACCTACATATTTACTTATGCTGGAAACTGTATTGAATTCCTTTTATATTGTTCTATTTTCTTTTTAAAACGTTACTAATATTATTTTGAAATGATTAGTTCTTTGATAGTGACACTTATCTATCAGTTACATACATTTGAATAACTGCGTTTTGTTTGTTTAAAGCGGCTCTGGGATTTAAATTATAGATTTTTTCAAAATTTATCCATAAAATATATACAAAAAGTATTAATGCAAATCTATAGAAAATGTAATAATCTTTAATTTTTATAATAACATTAGTCTGGAAAAAATAACATTTAAAGGTATTTTTCGAAGAAAAACTATTTTATGTTTCTGGTAAAGTGCCATTTCCGGTTATCCGATTTTCACCAAAATCTAATAGGCTCTTTCCATTATAGAAAGAGTTCGAAATACAAGGTTTCAAAATATGCGATTTTTAGCAAGATCCCGATACCTCCCTTATCAAGGGTAGCGGGAGGTAAAAATTACAAAGAAACTAAATTTCATAAAGTAGCCATAGCTATGGAAACAACTACTATGCTCTGTTCCATTTAAGCCATTCAGCAGATGGCGCTGATATCAGCGGCAATTTCAAGTAGCCGAAATTACATTGGGTAAATGCATATCTTGTCTCCCAATTCAGCCAATCAGAGAGTTCAAGACTATACACTATTCTTTACAATACTGAATGGCTTAAATGGAACAAGGTATATATTAAGAAAATTCTGATTGAAAGATGTCAGTGTCAAGTGAAATTGATATAGTGTGTTTGTATTATAATTTTACTGGAAATATAGGATCTTTTGCTAGAAATTTTCTGTATGGAATTTGTAAAAAATACATACAACTTCCGGAACGTACCTATTGTATAAGAAATTGAATCTTTTGCAAGGAACTATCTGTATGAAATTTGTACAAAATACATAGAACTGACGGAAGGTAATGTGCTGGCCAAATCAGATATTTTTAATAATTACTTTGCGAGATATTTGAGGTTTGTTGTCAGTGTCATTGTGACGTCACAGTGCTACCTAGAGCTTGTGCGAGAGAAAGATATAGCAAAGGCACCGCCGTGACGTCATGTTGACATCAAAAATCAAATGCAGTTAAACTAAAAACAATAGGGGATTCCACTATTTTTTTTATAATTTCATCTGAACGTATAAATAAAACTAAGACTGTCGGTGAAAATCCGGTGAAAAAATTCCTATTAATAAGCGAGTTATAGTCCTCCGAAATTTGAAAATATAGATGTGACGTCACATATATAAGTTTTTATATCAAACTATTTTCTTCGTGGACCTAAATGTTTTTGAAATATATGCAATTTCTAAATTATATTTATAAAAAATAAATGAATATTATTATACTGTACAAGTCGACATGATTTATAATTGGAAATGTATTTAAATTATTAAGTATAATGCAAAATATTTATATTCAAATACAAAACTGTTTGAGAATTGCACTTCTGGACTGATAGCCACGCCTCCGGTATTTGAATTTTTCTACTTCCATTGGTAGTAGGCTTCGCCCCTAACTCGGTATTCGTTATATATTTATAGGTGGTCTTTGAGTCGCCAATCAAAATAATATACACTATTATTCACGAAAGATGACTATTCAAGGTAATTTGTTTGAAGAAAGAATACACATCACTTTATAGCAGTAGCTTAGCAACATTTTGTATTGGAAAAAGAAAGATTATTTGACCTACGTCTATTTAATTTATGTGGTGTGACAGATATACGTAAATACTGGCATTATTTTCTAACACACTATAAATAATAATGACGTATGTCGTAGAATTACAGGTATCTAATTATCTACTACACTGCCCTCTGTGCTAATATTTACCCAGTGGCGTTGACGTGTAAATCAAATTATTATTCCTTGGTTTGCAAACACTTAAGTGCAGAACATAAAACTTTCAGAAAGGCATTATTTAGAAACATAATTTTGAAATAAATTACTCTTATTTTTTCAGTTAAAATGTGTCCATAAATATTTCATGTTGCACGCCTATGCATACGAAAACCAATGAAGTTATCTGCAAGTAATACTATATCAGACGGCTCACAAATGACCTTGAATAGTCATCTTTCGTGAATAATAGTTTATATGGATTTCATATGAGTGACGAGCTGCTAAAACAAAAACCTCCTTATTTTCGAAGTATTTCAATTATATCATTTTATTTCTTTATTGATATTCATTAGTAAGCATATACTTTTACTATTTTTTACTAATTTCTCTTAATTCGATTGAGCTGTAATCCCCTATTGACTTTTTAATACTACGGATTGCTTCAAAATTAAAAGAACTTTCATTTAAAATAATAAAAAAATCAGAGTGCAGGATTCCATTCCACCCTCGTAGAAAGTTTTCCCAACAAACTTTAGTTTTGTAACTACAATCTCAACAATACGACACCCGATATAACATTTGAGTGACAGGACATTCCCATTTATTCCAAACCTAATCTCCCTACGCCTACAAACTCTCCGTAACACCTTCTCCTTAATCCTTTTCTATAATCCCTTAATCCGTACACAAACATCTATCCTAAATTCTTACCTATGTCCCGTGCCTCTGTGCATATATAGGGCTTGGTCAAACGCCTCCTGTTTCGTCGGTAGCTGATTTTGTTGCTCGCGAGACGACAGGGGGTGACAGATGCCGCATGCCTTGCGATCTGTGTCTGGATCTCCAGGTCTGGTTGCTTGCTCTGAAGCTAACAATGCCCCACTGGCGCGATTGTTGAACGGACAATGAGGTTTGCGAACCAGAGGCGTGGGGAAGATATTTTTTTGCAATTACGAGAAGTTCGCGAAATGGAGAGGTTTTTGAAAATACGAGTATAGTGGAGGAAGCGATCTATGAAACTAATGTCTTGGGACCCGTGTGCCCGGCATATCTTATGTGAAATGAAAGAAATATAATAAAAATTAAACGACGAGAGGTATTGTGCTGTGCTGGCCACATGAGATTTTTATTAGATTTGAAAGGGAGAAATATTGTTTTGGGATAAAACCGATTCCGACTCTATTTTATTTTTCTTTGCCCACACATTGATTTAAATAAAAATTACAAAATATTGAAAACACACAATAAATAAATAACTAACCAATGAACAACATCTAGTATAGTATATTGTATAACTAGTGCTGAAAGTTGGATATTTCACACGAACGTGAAGTTTGAGAAACGAGCCGAAGGCGAGTGGTTTAATCACACGTGTGAAATACCCTTTCAGCACGTGTTGTACACGATACTTTTCCGACGACCACAATTTGTTGAATTGACATAACTGTATATACATATTAAAACAGATTATGTTAACATCATTACTACCAGAATTCACCAAAAATTATGTTAAAATCTGATAAATCAGGGTCAAACCTTCTTAATTTGTGTAAATTCAGCAAATTATCTGCAACTGTCAAACTTTTAAATACAAATTTTTAGGTTAGTTCGCTCAGTTATCGCAGCGTGTGATAAAATCATATCACACAGTTGTAGACGCATCTGATTGGCTAACGAGCTTTCATATCACACAGCATTGCTAGTGATGTGCAATGACCAACTTTCAGTAATAGTTTAGCGTGTGAATTTATGTACTTATCGTGGTGGTCGTCGGAAAAATCCATTTCATGTGCGATACGACCATCAAAATAACATTATTTGACTAAAAGGGGCAAGGACAGACGCAAACGCCAACGTTACATTTGAGCTTCCGGATTGAATAAAGCGATAGAGAAAGGGGATTCCCCTAAAATGTCAAGAAACAAGAAATGTCAAGAATAGGGGATCACAGCTCAATCGAATTAGGAGAAATTAGTAAAAAAATAGTGAAAGTATATGCTTAATAATGAATATTAATAAAGAAATAAAATTATATAATTGAAATACTTCGGAAATAAGGGTTTTTTTTTTGTTTTAGCAGCTCGTCACGCATATGAAATCCATATATATATATATATATTATTTTGATTGGCGACTCAAAGACCACCTATAAATATATAACGAATACCGAGTTAGGGGCGAAGCCTACTACCAATGGAAGTAGAGAAATTCAAATAGCGGAGGCGTGGCTATCAGTCCAGTAGTGCAATTCTCAAACAGTTTTTCGTTGAATATAAATATTTTGCATTAAACTTAATAATTTAAATACATTTTCAGTTATAAATCCTGTCGACTTGTACAGTACTTATAATAATATTCATTTATTTTTTATAAATATAATTTAGAAATAGCATATATTTCAAAAACATTTAGGCCCACGAAGAAAATAGTTTGATATAAAAACTTATATACGTGACGTCACATCTATATTTTTAAATTTCGGAGGACTATAACTCGCTTATTAACAGGAATTTTTTCACCGGATTTTCACCTACAGTCTTAGTTTTACTTATACGTTCAGATCAAATTATAAAAAAAATGGTGGAATCCCCTGTTCTTGAAACAAGACAAGAATTACATCGTCAAGAAACGAGCAAGATAAGAAATTTTTATTTTCTTGTCATGAAAATCAAGCCAAGACAAGAAATGATCATCAAGACAACGTCGGACAATCGAAAACGAACTCAGCTTTTATTGCTGAAGAGGGTGCGTAATTTGGCAGCAAGAAAAGAAATTTGAAACCAAATAATATTAATGACTATTTTTATAAAATAGGGGATTCCACCATTTTTTTAATATAATTTAATCTGAACGTATTAATAAAACTAAGACTGTCGGTGAAAATCCGGTGAAAAAATTCCTATTAACAAGCGAGTTTTAGTCCTCCGAAATTTGAAAATATAGATGTGACGTCACATATATGTTTTTATATCAAACTATTTTCTTCGTGGACCTAAATGTTCTTGAAATATATGCTATTTCTAAATTATATTTATAAAAAATAAGTCAATATTATTATACTGTACAAGTCGACATGATTTATAATTGCAAATGTATTTAAATTATTAAGTTTAATACAAAATATTTATATTCAAATAAAGACTGTTTGAGAATTGCACTACTGGACTGATAGCCACGCCTCCGCTATTTGAATTTCTCTATTTCCATTTGTAGTAGGCTTCGCCCCTAACTCGGTATTCGTTATATATTTATAGGTGGTCTTTGAGTGGCCAATCAAAATATATATGGATTTCATATGAGTGACGAGCTGCTATAACAAAAATCCCCTTATTTCCGAAGTATTGCAATTATGTCGTTTTATTTCTTTATTAATATTTATTATTATGCATATACTTTCAATATTTTTTCCTAATTTCTCTTAAATCAATTGCGCTGTAGTCCCCCATTGTATCTTTAAGTTCTGGAATGTATAATTTAATTACTGTATTTGAAGTAAACAGTAAGCGTGTAGTGCTGCCCTCTCTGTGTTAGATCGCGAAATTTTCAATCCACCCCCGTAGCTTGATTAAAATAAATAAATAAATGTGCATGAAAAGAAAAGCAGCTCCCTTTCTGTGGAGCATGTGGTATGCGGCGCACGCCACTGCATATTTTGCATACAGTCCGGGATGTCGGCTTGGGGCATCGGCTGTAGGCTCGTAGACAATGCGCTCGTTAATTCCCAACGCAGACGTTTGGACAGGAACACCGTGGTCTGCCGAGAACAGAGAGCCAACATCCAGCCCAAGAACTCAGAGTTCGCATCACCCGAATTCACAACATGTACGCATAGTGATATATCGCAATGACACCAACAAAGAATCAAAGAAACGACCTAATAGATTTGGTTCCAGGCTTGATTAAAAAATCTTGTGTGGCCAACACAATACCTCCCGCCATTTACAGCCCGAGTCACAAAAAGATTAAGTTAATCCTTATTGTTGGATTAGCGAATTTTACTCTAATTTTGACAGTTTATTTCTTAAAATATAATCTAATCCAAGTAACTACCTTTTTTTAAACCCCTCAACAGGATTAAATCCCAATTATTGAGTGGGTTCACATTCACACACATCCATGCCCTAGTGGAATTCGAACCCATAGTCCCGAGGGCACTCATGACATAAGGTGTTGCTTTTACCATTGAACCACCGGAGCTATAATAAAATGAAGATTAAATTTTAAATACCGGGATAGAATAGAATTCACTAATCCAAAAATGAGGATTAGCTTAAACATTTTTGTGAAGCGTTAATTTTTATTAATCTAAATACATACCTACATATTTACTTATGCTGGAAACTGTATTGAATTCCTTTTATATTGTTCTATTTACTTTTTTCTTTTTAAAACGTTACTAATATTACTTTGAAATGATTAGTTCTTTAACAGTGACATTTATCTGTCAGTTACATACATTTGAATAACTGCGTTTTGTTTGTTTGAAGCGTAGGATCTGGGATTTAAATTATAGATAATTTTATAAATTTATCCGTAAAATATATAGAAAAAGTATTAATGCAAATCTATAGAAAATTTAATAATCTTTAATTTTTATAATAACATTAATCTCCAAATAATAACATTTAAATGTATTTTTCGAAGAAAAACTATAGGACGACCGGAAGTGATACTTTACTTGAAGCCCATAACAGTTTTTAGAGAAAAATTATATTAAAATATAATCCAAAACTTTTCAATTTTAATATTTAAGCCATATTAGATTTTGGCTAAAATTAATAAACCGGAAGTGATACTTTACTTCAAGCTCTGAACAGATTTTCGTGAAAAATATATTATGATATATTCAAAAACTTTTTAAATTTAGTACTTAAGACTTTAATATGAAAGGGAACAACATATTAGATTTTGGCTAAAATTGATAAACCGGAAGTGATATTTTACTTGAAGCTCTGAACAGATGTTCGTGAAAAATATTTTATGATATATACCAAAATTTTTCAAATTTGGTATTTAAAACTTTTATGTTAATAAGAAGGACATATTATATTTTTTCTAAAATTGATAAACCGGACGTAGTACTTTACAGAACGCTATAAACAGTTTCTCTTGAAAAACTATATTAAAATATGATCCAAAACTTATCAAATGTAGTTTTCAAAACTCGATTTTGACTATACTTATATGATAAACCGGAAGTGGTACTTAATTTGGAGCTCTTAACAGATTTTCGAAGAAAATCAATAAAATATAATCCAAAATTTCGTATTACAGTTTTCTATTTATTGGAACGAGAAATTAGATTTTGTTTACAAACGATTAATTGGATCGGAAGTGATACTTTAATTAAAGCTCATTTATATTTCATGCTGGATTTATACAGCGTAAGCCGTAATGTAACGTACCGTGCCGTGGCGTACTGTAACGTATCGTAACGCGTGATTTTTCTAGGCTATTTTATACAGAACTTTTACGGTACATTTTCGTAAAATGTAGTGTACATCAGATTTGTATTTATCAGGTTCGTTAGTTTATTCGCAATGCACTATATTTCATATATATACCGGGTGTCTTAGGCCGACCGACACATGGGCGATTAACATGTAAAATTAGTTAATTGTGAATAGTATCTCCCCAGTGCAAGATATTAAGATGAAATTTTGCATGCTTATCCGGGGATACTATTTCTATGGATTTCAATTCAAATCAGTCAATTTACAAGTGTAATATTAGAATAAATTAAGAAAAATTGTAGAAGTACCATGAATGTTATTCATATCTTGAAAATAATAGTATCTAAGCAACAGCTCTGATAGAGTAGGGGTAACGTGCGCGCTTCACAATTTAGAGAGTCGGGTTCGAAACCAACCGACAGCAATATTTATTTTTTAATTTTTTCTTTTCAAAATAATTTTTATTATTAGTATGTTTTTAATCTTTTATTAATATTTAATTTAATAAAGTGGATACATTGTACGTAACAAGATTTATTTATTTAAAAAATATTTTATTATTAAATATTAATAAAAGATTAAAAACATACTAATAATAAAAATTATTTTGAAAAGAAAAAATTAAAAAATTATATTGCTGTCGGTTGGTTTCGAACCCGACTCTCTAAATTGTGAAGCGCGCACGTTACCCCCTGAATAACATTCATGGTACTTCTACAATTTTTCTTAATTTATTCTAATATTACACTTGTAAATTGACTGAGTTGAATTGAAATCCATAGAAATAGTATCCCCGGATAAGCATGCAAAATTTCATCTTAATATCTTGCACTGGGGAGATACTATTCACAATTAACTAATTTTACATGTTAATCGCCCATGTGTCGGTCGGCCTAAGACACCCGGTATATATATATATATATATATATATATATATATATATATATATATATATATATATATATATATATATATATATATATATATTTCCATTTAATATATTAATCCAAACTTTGACACATGACACATGTCACTTATGTCAGTGAAAGTCACACAAGACAGACTATTCGTAACGTAGTATTTTTATATTTATATCCATTTAATTTATTAATTCCAACTTTGACATAATTAGCCACACAAAAACAGACTATAGCGCAGGTAAGCAATAATTTTCATAATATCGCAACGTACCGTAACGTAGAAAGATAAAAGTTCGCGATCTTTGGGTTTTTGACGTTACGGCACGGTACGTCACGTTACGGCTTACGTCTGTATAAATTATCACATAAGTATGCATTGATTTATTCTTTACGTTACGGCACGGTACGTTACGATACGGCTTACGCTGTATAAATTAAGCATTAAACATGGAATTGACGGGACGTTATGTGCTGGCCACATCAGATTTTTTGTTTTACAAATGTAATCTCGTGGGAATATGCCGTGGTCATCACGATGTATTTCTGAAGGTACTCGTAGGCGCAGTGAAGTTGACTTCAATTTAGTACAGCTCGACCGGGGCTGGCTCGCTGCCTGGTGATTTAGTGTCTTGTTAGTATGGGGAGTTTTTCTCTTGACTAGCGGCTTGTTTAGTAGATCAAGGTTAATTCATTCACTAACTTTATAATAATTGGATGTTGCTTCTGCTACCACAGACCTACTACCCAATATTTATAGGCGTTTCACTTCAACTAACGATTAAACCAATTATATAGACGGATTTCAATTTCAGAATCTTTAATTCAAATTATATATCGCAAAGGGTTATTCACGCCTCAAAGCTTTAACTATGTTATTTATTGTAGTAGTAAGCAGATTCAATATACTTTACGTAAACTGCAGTATCGCCCATTTAAAAAATTTCCGAAAACTTATGTTACATATTGTAACGTTTTTATTTATCTGGGTGAAGTGTAAATATGAGACAATTATTATTAATTAAAATTAAGAGTTTATTAAACTATAATGAAAGTTACTATTACTAATATTAAACAATTATTAAAACTAATTAAGACTAAAACTATAATTAACTAGATAACACTATTTATTTAACCAATTAACACTACTATTTATTTCCACGATATTACTAATTATTTATTTCACTACGCGTTCCAATCTTAGACTGCCGGTCTGTTGCAGACTCTTGTAGACTGTTAACGCGATATTTATATCACTATATACTTAGATCACGTTGAACTGCCCGCCTATCGACCTCCACAGCATCTATATACTCAACTGACTCAACAGCGTCTGTATATTCAACTGCTCGGACAGAACTCACCTCTTTCACAATACTATCTGTCTGTTTATGTAACTGACTGTCTAACTTCCACAGCCTCAGTACCACCGACTGTCCGTATGCCACAATTCTTCAACATCACTGCCAAGTATTAGCTTCCACTTGCCGTTACTGTCGTTACTCGTATACCTAGCTTCCCAATACTCTTCAACACTACCGAGTATTCTCTTTAACAGCTATCCCGGTATACCAGTCACTTTCCGACTCGTGTAACTAACTTTCTCCTTCCACAGCCTCAGTATTACCAACTATCCGTATACCACAATTCTTAAAAAAAAAAACTAATTGTTACTGTCCTTGTATACCTAACTTCACAATACTCGTCAACACTACCGAGTATTCACATCCAGAGCTATCCCAGTTACTCAGTAACTTTCCGAGTCCTCCACTCGACACTATACTGCATACGCTCACCACGATACTGCTGTGCTTTACTAACACTCTATGTGAATGTCTATATATGTCTCTCCTTGTAACTAACTAACTCCTGAGCATAGCTGCGTCCCTTTTATATAGCCGCCATTATCTTCCAGAGAGCTCTAGAATGTTCGACCGCATAATAACAATGAACACAAAAGGTTCAGGCGACCGGAAGTAATTAAACACATCGCGGTTTGTTTGTTACGTAGTGCGGCTACTAGCGCGATTGCGTCATCGCTATACTTAGACGCTTGTTCAGCGTAGCAGCGGGGCTCACACGTTACAAGAAGCTAGGGCTCGTAGTAGGTCTCAACATAGATTAAAGAGCGAATAGGGGATTCCACCATTTTTTAAATATAATTTCATCTAAACGTATAAGTAAACCAAGACTGTCGATGAAAATCCAGTGAAAAAATTCCTATTAATAACCGAGTTATAGTCCTCCGAAATTTGAAAATATAGACGTGACTTCACGAATATAAGTTTTTATAACAAACTATTTTCTTCGTAGACCTAAATGTTCTTGAAATATATGCTATTTCTAAATTATATTTATAAAAAATAAATGAATATTATTATACTGTACAAATATACATGATTTATAATTGGAAATGTGTTTAAATTATTAAGTTTAATGCAAAATATTTATATTCAAATAAAAACTGTTTGAGAATTGCACTACTGGACTGATAGCCACGCCTCCGCTATTTGAATTTCTCTACTTCTATTGGTAGTAGGCTTCGCCCCTAACTGGGTATTCATTATATATTTATATGCCGTCTTTGAGTCGCCAATCAAAATAATACGAGGGTCATTCAATAAGTAAAGAGACAAATTCTATCATTTTAAAACTATTCAATGAATGTGTACAATCTTTTCAGGGGTGTTAGTTGGCAACCTTGGGATATGCTCTGATCAGCTGTTTCATCATTTTATGTCAACATAACCTCAAAATTTTCAGTTCACCATGGCAAGTCCACTAGAAGATTGCACCTTAGAAGAGCAGCGCTCAGTCATTAGATTTTTAGTCGCAGAAGGTGTAAAACCAAGTGAAATTTTTTCTAGAATGTTGATACAGTATGGTAAAAGTTGTATGAACCGTGCGAATTTTTACAAGTGGGTTGATCGGTTTAAAAGTGGCCGAACAAGTGTAGGTGATGAACCCCGATGTGGACGTCCAGTGGAAGTTTCTGGTCCCTCGTTGGAATCGAGGATTGACGGACTTATTCGTGATAACAGAAGAATTACTGTTGAAATGATAGCTGAGGAAGTTCAAGTAAGTGTTGGAACTGTTCACAATGTCATTCAGAACAATTTAAAGTACAGAAAAACGTATGCCAGATGGGTTCCCAGACAGCTTACTGACGCTCATAAAGAATCAAGGTTTTCCATTAGTCAAGACTTAAAGCAACGAAGTTTGATTGACGGAGACGCTTTTTTAAAAAGAATAGTGACCTGCGACGAGGTCTGAATCCATCACTACGACCCTCAGACCAAAAGGTAGAGTGGAAACACACTAGCTCTCTAGTTCGCAAAAAATTCAAGGTTCAACCTTCCGCCGGTAAAGTGATGCTGACCATCTTTTGGGACTCACAGGGTCCAGTCTATTGCGATTTCCTTGCAGATCAGCGAACTATCAATAGCCAATACTACTCTGAGATGCTAGAACACATAGTTAGACCAGCTATCAGGAGCAAACGCCGTGGACTCTTGTCAAAAGGAGTCATTCTTCAGCACGATAACGCCCGCCCTCATATAGCCCAGCTGACCCGTGATAAGCTTCAAGAATTGGGTTGGGAGATCTTACCTCATCCTGCCTACAGTCCCGACCTCGCCCCATCTGATTTTTACCTGTTTGGACTACGTGGAAAAAGATTTGCTAACAATGAGGAAGTTAAGGAAATTGATTGAAATAAACCGTTTTTGAGCTATAGCCATTTGTCTCTTTACTTATTGAATGACCCTCGTATATATCCCCTTATTTCCGAAGTATTTCAATTATATTGTTTTATTTCTTTATTAATATTCATTATTAAGCATATACTTTCAATTTTTTCCTAATTTCTCTTAAATCAATTGCGCTCTAGTCGCCTATTGAAATATTTCTGAACTACCCACAAACGAAATACCTATTATGGCGCAATGCCATGAAGAATACAATAGGTATTTATCTTGTACCATTTGAGTATCAAAGTATTCTATCTACATTTTCACCTGCAGCATCATCCGTATGCCTATCTATCCCATCAGTTCCTATATGTAAATAAGCACCATCCGCTTGTTTGCTGACATGTGGAGACAGGTGTAGATGTAAATCCTGCTGATTTATGTTACAATTTAGGCACAATTTGAGGAAACATCTGCGAAGTGATTTCATCAGTTCAGAACAGAACCCAACTGTACTAATTGTCTGTTTGACAAGTGCTGCCATCGTTGCCAGTTGCCAACTAAATTGTAGAGTGATAAGGTGCTTGATCCACAGTGAAGATGTATAATCATTGTCCATATGATTAATTAGTATGAAAATGAAGATGAATAGCAGGAATCTTATAGAATAATTGTATACAATTACTTATTATAAAGCATGTTTTACACTACATAATATATTCAACAAAATAAGAATACTAGGGACACGATAGAATTAGTGTGAATGATAAAATCAGATAGGCCGTGAAAAACAAAATTTACACTATCGTTTTAAACAGTTATGCAGTTCTCATTTGAAGTTAAGTTGAGAAAGTTATTTATAACTTGGTTAATCTTTCTTTTAAATTTTTGAAAATGAAAATAGGGAATTAACCAGAGAGCATGACAGCTGTGCCAGTTTTAAATCAGTCTGAAATTAATTTGACATTTTTTAAGTCTCCCCCCACCTCAGTAATTAGTTTTAAGTTTTTAAGTCATCAGAAATTAATTTAACAGCATTGACAGTTTTTACCTCTCGCTAAGAGAGGTATTGTATTCATGCTAAAAATCGCATATCCAGATTTTAATGAATAAGCACGTTTTAAGGTCCCTAGAATCCGATTATAACATTTTTACGATGATGTCCGTATGTGTGTGTGGATGTGTGTGTGTGGATGTTGGATTCACTATATCTCAAATACTATAAGACTTAAGACATTTTTAACTACGGATTCCTCAATCTAGCAATAATGGGAAGAGTCCAGTCAGTTTTGGTAACAATTGGACAACCGGAAGTAGTAGTTACAAGAAAAAAATCATATAAATATTATTTATCGAAAATTTATGTAAATACTTATATTAAAAAACGTTAAATTCTTTATTCGATAAATATAAATTCATTATTATATCTTCTATAGATTTAGAGATAAAGAAAGGCATATAAAATAGTTTGATGTAAAAAATCTCAGATCAAACTACTACAAGATAAGAAATTCAAATGTTTGTAATTGTCACATAAATGCCACTGTCAAAAATATTTGTATGCCTGTCAAAAATATTTGTACATTATTATGAAGATTATGAAAATAAAAAAAAGTCAACAACGCAAAAGAATATATGTAAAAAAGAATATAAAAGGAATTTGCGAAAAAATGACGAATATAAAGAAAAAGAAAAGGAAAGTAGGAAAAGAAAATTTCAGGATATTGAATATAAAGAAAATGTATGTATTGTACATAATTTATTTTAAAATATCCCATAGATTTTGCAAATATATGTGAGAATTATTTTGTAGTGAGACATGAATATATGTATTTGTATTTAAAAATATTTTTCGTTTTATGCGTACAACCAGGTAAAATATCTGGCGAGAGGTTATGTGTTGGCCACATCAGATTTTTAAGTTACTGTTCTTGCACACTTAAATCCACCAAGGACAAAATACTTTATTATTTAAAGGCGTACAAATATACAATAAGTTACCTGATAGTTTAAAGATTTTAGATCTAAGATTGTTTAAAATTAAAGTTAAAGATTATTATTTACACAAAACACCTAGCTTTAAAGATTCTTTGTATACTCAAATGTTATATAGTAGATAAGAAATTTGTATTACTGTAATTGTATATCAATTAAGCTAAATAAAACTAACATGTAAACCAGAGGTTATTCTAACGTGCAGTTGGACACAAAATGTGCAGTAGGGAAAGCAAATTGTGCAGTGGGAAATTAAAATCTGTGCAGTTATTTTTCATTTATTACGATAAACCAAATAAAGTTTTTTAAAAAAAACGTAAACTAAAAATAATATAGGATTTATATTTATACAGTGTGTTTTTAAACCTGTCACAAATTTTAAGGCTATATAGTACTGACAAAATGAGTAAAAAAATCAGCATAGGTCCGATCTTCAATAGTTTCTGAGGTACAGTGAAAAATGAGTTTTTATGGAGTTATCTCTAATATCTCGAAAACTATACATAAGTTACGACTTCTCAGCCTTATCAAAAATAATAATTATACTCATTTAAATGTTGTGGCGACCTTGGCCATTATTTACTGGCATATACAAAATTTCGTTCGATCGCTATCTTTGTCAGTTTTTCTTGGATTTTTTGTTTTTCTCGGAAACAATTGAAGATCAGACCTATGATGATTCAGCTTTTTTACTCATTTTGATCTGTACTATATACGCTTAAAATTTGTGACACAGTTTTAGAAACACCCTGTATAAGCACTAAAATTGTGCCAGCTTTTCTCTCAACCTTATCTACATATTTTTCGCTTGCCTCATCCTCATCATTGGCATTGGCCTCAGCAAAACTACTATTGTACCATCTTTGTTTGGCTTTAGGGGTTGCCTTGACTCTGTGCTCACGCTTATTTAACCAAATCATTGTGGCTTGTCGGGGATCTCACTCTGACAGAGAAGGCATATTGTAATAAATATACAAACGCATTTTCGGAATCTACCGACAAGCTATTCCGAGAGTATTTCTGGTATACTTTCCACATCCGCACTATGCGGTTTGGCAGCCAAAATCCGCGCGTAAGCAATTCCGAAGAAATAGTTATGAACTTAACTAACTCTAGAACCGTCAGTTTCCGCAACTTTTCTATTTAAGTTGAGTTAAACAAAGATCTTTCCCTAAAATATTATAAACTTACAGCTATTTACTTCCTTTATGTGCAGTGGAAAAAATTCCTTAGAATAACCTCTGATGTAAACTCAGCTCTGATGATGATGTCAAATACATAAAACGTTTGCGATCTTCAATTGTTTTATTCGCTTCCTGTCCAAATTCCGACTACCAATCCCAATTAAGGTTTTTTCTGGACACGATCACCAGTTATATAATTATAGGCCGTCTTTGAGTCGCCAATCAAAATAAAATATATGGAATTCATATGAGTGACGAGCTGCTATAACAAAAACCCACTTATTTCCGAAGTATTTCAATTATATCGTTTTATTTCTTTATTAATATTCATTATTAATGTAACACGAGGGGGAGGGTGTGGAAAAAATGATAATAATACTGCTGATTACTACTTACTGTTTACTCCAACGATGATACACTTTATTCTTACTGGTGGACGCTTGGATGTTTAGCGAGGAAGAACACACATACACTTACACTTTTTACTTTACGAACACTTACATTATGGACATGGACATTACTAGGTATGTATTGATTAACTAAACTAAACGTTTTTATTTACATGGTTACATTCCGTAACCCAGCGGACGGGCGTTTAGCGCGCGCCCCAAAACTAAAACACTACATTCCGACAACAACCAGCGACGAACTAATCTAGAGTCTCCTACATGTTTACTCCATGAGTAACTAAAGTCGACTATCTAAAAAAAAACGCTATCTTCAGGACAGGATGATCTTAGGGGTACAGGGTGCATAGGCTGGGGCATTCAAAGTCACGCACGTATACATAATAATTTCTAAACTTAATGATCAACAAATAAACGTCATGACTATCATAATATGATAAGAATTTCTAAACTGAATTTTGACTTAAATAGATAAACAGAGTTAAAATATGATTATTGAAACTAGAATTTAGTAAAGTTTATAAAAAGTTATTTATCTATTAATTGCTCTTACCCTCGCCTTGTCACATTAAGCATATACTTTCTATTTTTTTCTAATTTCTTTTAATTCAATAGGGTCATACCACATTTTCCAATTTTTTTTTTCTGAAAGTACATTTAAAACTACTTACGAAAATATATATTTTATAACACATAAGTTTCTAGTTTTACAGTAATAATTTTTTTGAAGTTTATATAAAATTTCGAATGACGTAACAGTTTTGCGGCCATAGTGACATCTACCGAGCAAAAATGGAACTACTTTTGACGTTTATGTCATTGTGTTTTGAAAGCACGCTTGAAACCAAACGTAGTCTTCAAAATTCTGGAGTATTTATTGCCTTATACCATCTTTCCCTTACATCTTGAGCCATAAGAATACAAACAAAAAAAATATTTTTACTTCTCCACTAGTTATTAGAGCACCCAATAGCTTAGTTGGTAAGAGCACTGTCCCGGCAAGATAGGGGTCTCGGGTTCGAATCCCGATGGCTGACAATTTTTCACAATTTATTTCAAATATACAAACTGTTAACTCATTGTTAATATTAGAATTTGGTCTGGTAGGGCCTTGAGTAAATTATGACATCGTTCACTAGATGTTTAAACGCAGTGGTAGCTTGGCAACCCCACATCTAATCATGTGACGATTAATAATATCCTCAGCAGTTATACGACTTTAAAAGTGAAAGATTGTTCAGCCATCGAGAGGAGAGCAGCCAATAGCTTAGTTGGTAAGAGCACTGTCCCGGCAAGAGAGGGGTCTCGGGTTCGAATACCGATGGCTGACAATTTTTCACAATTTATTTCATATATAAGGTTATGTTAGAAAAAAGTGACAGATCTGTTCATGTACAGTAAAAGCACGAGTACGGGTGTGCCTCACTATCGTGTATTTGTGTACAAAACTGTGACGTCACAAAACCAAACTCAGAATCTTTATAAAGAAAATCATGAATGAAAAGTATAATACTATTAAATATTTTTAATGTATCTATGCATCATATTAGGTAAATTTTTCACTTATGAAAGAAAAATCAACATTTTTTCTTTTTGGTATTACCCCATTGCGCTGTAGTCTCCTATTTCAGGATGGAACAAATAAAATGGGCATCCTGTATATATAGTTATTGTTTTAATTATTTTTATAAGGTTCTCACAATTGTCTTTGTCTTCTAGGTATTTGCTACGCAGGCACCACCAATCCCCACACCCTTCTCTGGCTGGTGCTGGTACCACACACAGCATGTCTGATCGTCGGAGTGGTCCTTTTGATAACCGGCGCAGTACTTTTGTCTCGAAAAAGCACTACAGGACCTACTTTGCCACCTCCTGGAGGTGTTGCTAATAATCCTAATGGCACCCCTGCTGTGAAGGTGGTCGGGACATTGAGAAGAGGAAAACAGAAGGTGGAACTGATGAAAGTTGGAATGTTCGGTAAGGGAAGAATTATGTAATTGTTATTTTTATTGACCGATCCTTCGTTGAAAAAAGTTGGGGACTCATAAGTCACAACGGACTAAAAATAGATTACAACATACGACTAGCGCATCGCATACATCGTCCTTATTTTATTAAAACTGTTTACTGTTCAATTATAAAGTATTTTACCAATGGGGGTTTCCACTACTTTTTAATTTTTTTTATATGTTATTCTTCATGAAAAGTTATAAGTATTACAATAAATAAAACATTTTTATTATAACAGGTTTTCTGTAATATATATACAGGGTGATTCATCGGTCGGTCCTCTCTTTATAACTCTTTTATTTTAAGTCAGATAAAAAAACTCTTCAAATATAATTTATATGATATATTATTGTCTATCTACGTACCATATGCATTTCTATACAGGGTGCTCCGTTTAAGCGCAACAATATGTAACTTTATATTTCTTAATGGAACAGCCTATATTTATTTATTTATTTTGATAGTAAATCAGATTCCCTTTAAAAAAGTATTACGTTCATAAAAAATAGTAGTTCAAAGTGGAAAAAACCATAATATAATACAAAATTTTGATCCTTTTTTATTAATACTTATTTTAAATATTACACTAATTCCAAAGAAGCTATTAAAATTTAGTGACAGACAAAATAATGCAAAATTATAATAAATGCTTGAAAACTTGTCCTTCAACTTCAATAGATTTTTCTATTATAAATATTATATTAACCATCTCATCTTTACTAAAATTTGTATTATTCATTTTCACATCAACTCAACAATGATAAACTAAGAGTATTTGGACAACTTGTTTGTTTAAATTCGAAACAATTGATCAAATTATCCATAGCTTTTGTTAATAATAACATGATAGAAACATATCATTCAACGAATAAAGGCAAATAACTTCTTAATTTATAATTTTAGACCCCTTATTACTTAATGCTTTATTAAAGGGAATCTAACTTACTATCAGAATAAATAAATACAGGGTGTTCCATTAAGAAATATAAAGTTACATATTGTTGCGCTTAAATGGAGCACCCTGTATACAAATGGATATGATACGTGGATAGATAATACTATATCATATAAATTATATTTGAAGAGTTTTTCTATCTGACTTAAAATAAAAGAATTATAAAGAGAGGACAGACCGATGAATCACCCTGTATATATATATATATATATATATATATATATATATATATATATATATATATATATATATATATATATAAATTCAATAATAGGTTTACTGTTAACAGCATTTTTGTAAGAAAGCACAATACGATACTGTAAATTACTCATATTGAATTTTTTATTATCTAACACGAAATTTGACACTTGTTTGACAACTTTGACAATAAATTTATTATAACACTTGTAACAAAATACAAAGAATTGAAACTTTAAAGGGACCATTTGACTACTGTGACGTCATATTCTGTTGCAGATCACGTGACTCTCAAAATATTATACAAATTTCAAAAATTTATTGTAAAATATCTAATGGATATTTGGTGATATTTTCAAATTTAAGGTTATTTAAATTATGATATCTTTTTAAATTTAATACTTAGAAGGCATAAAAATTCTTGCAATAGACCTATTGGGACCGTGATGTCACAAGCAACATTCAACGACTTTATTAATTTTTCTCTCGGGTATTATTAATTTAATTATCTAATTTATTTTATCACTGTTAACATAAATGAATAGAAAGTCGTAGAAACCCTCATTCGAACAAATTATCTTTTGAAGATGGGATATTTATTTATCTATTTATTTATTTATTGTTGTCTAACCTATGTACGTGTAATGTACCTCAGTCCTTTATTGAATTTAATTATATCATTCTTTATTACAGCTCTGCTAAATACGGTTCCATTGGGTTGCCTAGTAGGCAGCTATGCCTATGAATATTGGGGAAGACCAAGTTGGCTTGCTGATACTGCCAAACCTGCTCTTTGGGTTTTCTTATTAAGAATATTCATGTCTCTTGTGGTAAGTGCTATCACTCCTTAAAAACTAGATTTTCTTGTACAAGTATCGATTGAAAAGTTTGCGAATTTTTACGTTAATCCGCTAATGTTTTACTTTCTTGATTACATTTGCAATTTTAAATATTTCATTATTTGTTCATACTTTTTAAATAAATAAAAAAAACACCTATTGCAAGCTTAGCGTCACTTTCAAAATTGTAGGTTGTGTTAGAATAAAGGTGCATTCACAAATGAAAATTAGGTTTATGGTTTTTGTTTAGGTTTAAGTAAGTCATTCATAAATGAAAGTTTAAATTACCTGAAAATTAATTTTGATATGTAGACATCTGTGTAAATGCTTCAAAAACAATATTAAAATATCGGTAGAGCAGTACTCAACAAGGCACCTGTGCGCCGTGAAACTGTCATTCGCTTGGCATTACTCGTATTGGTTATATTGCAGCAATTAAGTTATGACAGTCTCTATGTCCTTCTCGCATTTGTTTAAAAAGCCGAATCCACCAAGTGGATACTAAATAAAGATGGGTGTATATATCTATATCATTTTAGACTCGTTCTCATTGGTGAAGTTTGTGACGTCAAACTAAAACGTAAACCTAAAGTTTGGACCTTGCAATGTTTAGCTTTATGGTTTGGATTTAGAGACCATAAATTCTGAAGTGTGAATGGAGTCATTATATAATATGGGCCCAAAGTCTTTAAATCTGAAGTATAAACCATAAATCTAAACCTAATTTTCATTTGTGAATGCACATTAACAGTGAAAGATTTAAACTTAAATACTCTCTGCGCTGATATTTCACATACAGTATTTGTAATAAAAATATTTCTTCCTAGGTGGGCATAACCTCCTGCATCTGGATCTGGAACCCCCACACCGTTTCAAGCTGGCGTAACTTCCTCTCCCGCCTTCTCCCACACGGCTACCACCAACCCCCTGTCAAGGCTCATCCCCTCCCCGTGCTTCGCTACGTTCCAACCAATCACAGCGCTGCGCACGCGCAACCGCTGGTTCCCCCAAACCAATCAGCGCTCGGGCCTGGCAGTGGATCCGTGGTGGGGAGTACAAGCATGGTGGGGAGCATGGCAGGAATGGGGAGCATGGGTAGAGGGGGAATTGGAGGGGAAATGAATAGTGGGAGGCATACGAGGAAGCATAGGAGAAGTGGGAGGGTTAGAACGGGAAGTGAGACAATATTGTAGAATGTAGGGAAGTAAGAAAAATTGTTCAAATTTTGTATAAATTATTTTTAAAATGTTTATATTATCTATTCTGAATCTCAAATATCTCAAATGGTATAAATTTATTCATATCAGAAACATTAAAAATTAAGAAGTCTTTTATACCTTCCGACATTTTGAACAAAATATAGTTCAAATTACAAAAAAAAATCATAAAATATTTATGATAACTGAAAATAAATAAATATGTATATGTATTTGAGATTATAAATTAGAAAATTATATTGAAATGTACCTATATTGAACAAATTCTAACAAAACTCATATATTTATTACCATTTTATCAATTGTAAATAATATACAGGGAGTTGATCGTGACACTGGAACATAGGACTTTAACATGTAAAATCATATATTTTCATAATTTCCTGCTTCCCTAATTATATGAAAGTGGCTTTAGAGACCTTGACATCAATTTTTACTTCTTATTGTACTCTAAGATTCTGAAACTTTACACGTTCAAAGAAATTTGAACGTTCGGTGATCAAACCATTTGATCAAAAAAAAAAACGAACTTAAAGGTGGCTTTAGACGATCAAATATTTACATTAATTTTTTCAACTTCGTATTGTTCAATACGATTCCGTAACTTTACACGTTCAAAGAAATTTGAACGTTCGATGGTCAAATCATTTGATCAAAAAAATCCAACTTAGGGCATGTTCTAAATATCAAGGTCATTTACTTCAAATTTTAGTGACTTCGAGGGATTATTTCATCAGGGTTAGCCTGATTTAAATCATTTGATTTAAATCACGATTTAAAAGTTTGAGAACATCTTTTATTGTTAAACGAAACGATAATGTTTGACGTTTACATTTTTGACATGTCCTACTGGCCGACATTAATTTAGTTCCCTAAAATTCCGCTGATATCGCATGCTATTCTGCGGGTCCCAATAGACAATGCTAAATTAATTTTAAGTTCCAACTTTTATTTTGAAGCTTTTTAATCTAAAATAATGAGGGAAGCAGGAAATTACGAAAGTATACTATTATTCACGAAAGATGACTATTCAAGGTCATTTGTTCGAAGAAGGAATAAACTTCACTTTATAGCAGTAGCTTAGCAACATTTTGTATTAGAAAAAGAAAGATTATTTGACCTATGTCTATTTAATTTATGTGGTGTGACAGATATACGTAAATACTGGCATTATTTTCTAACACACTATAAATAATAATGACGTATGTCGTAGAATTACAGGTATCTAATTATCTACTACACTGCCCTCTGTGCTAATATTTACCCAGTGGCATTGACGTTTAAATCAAATTATTATTCTTTGGTTTATAAGTGAAGTCTATGTTTTTGTATTTTGCAAAATAATAAGTGAAGAACATAAATCTTTCAGAAAGGCATTATTTAGAAGACACATAATTTTCAAATGAATTACTCTGTTTTTCAGTTAAAATGTATCCATAAATATTTTATGTTACACGCCTATGCATACGAAATGCAATGAAGTTATCTGCAAGTAATATTATATCAGACGGCTTCAATAGTCATCTTTCGTGAATAATAGTTTATGATTTTACATGTTAAGGTTCTATGTTCCGGTATCACGGTGAACACCCTGTATGATAATATTCAACAAGAAGATCTTTTATTTTCATGCCATTATAATCAAAATTATTTATTATCACATTAACTTTCACGTTTTATTTGTACAAATTATGTTCCTTTTTGTTATTTTGTACATCTCGAATGTCACTAACATAATTTGCATAATTTATGCAACAATACTAAATTATTTACGGATTTCTTAACTTTTTCACAAAAAGTTTAAAGTACATCCTTCATTATAAATTCATTTCTTCATAAGCGGATTAATTTTTTATGTCCTAAGTGCCATTTACATCTCCATGTGCCAAATATTTACAATTTACAACGAAAATTTTCAACTAACTGTGAATATATTACGTATGTTACGTAACTAAGTGCCTGTAATGCAATGAGCAATGTAATGTGTATATTTTTATATTTAGGAAGCTTTTGTAATTTTATATAAGTTTATATTTATTACTAGGCTGTAACTCTTCATTGTATATAGACTTTAAGTAATCAAATGTATATTTGTGATATAATTTAATGTTTTAGACTATGTATTTACTTCAATTTTATATAAATATTTGAATTAAAAAAAATGTTTGTTTTTTATTATGTTGTGTGCCCTAAACAAAATAATCACCAAGGGGTTTCTTCGAAACTAGAAGAAACGGGACTTGTAGTGCGCCTTTGGAGGGGGGGGGGGTCGTGGGTCATCTTCAACGACCATAAATATACTAGACAAAACATGCCCTATACGTCACTATTGTTTGTTATGTTCTCGGCTGGACGGAAAGAGACAACTAGAGATAGAGATATATAAAGTCTATTCTAAAGTTTGTTAAGAGATGTCTCTACGGTCCATATAATGTTTTTGTGACATTTTGCTCGTTTGTTTGAAAGTTGTGGTCGTTCAGGCCTCGATTTTGTAACTTTAAATTCTGATTTCAAATTCTGTCAGAGTTTATACCACTACAAATTCTACTGTTCCAGACTAGTAGAATTTGAAATCTATCCGGAAAAAGAATTGGGGAAATCTCAATTCTGTTATTTCAAATTCTACTGGTCTGGAGCAGTAGAATTCGTTGTGGGGAACAACAGAATTTGAAATCAGACAGAAATTAACTTAAAGTTAAAAAATCTGATGTGGCCAGCACATTACCTTACGTCAGTTCTATGTATTTTGTATAAATGTCATACAGAAAGTTCCTTGCAAAAGATTCTATTTCTTCTACATTACCTTAAGGCAGTTGTATGTATTTTATACAAATTCAATACAGAAAGTTTCTAACAAAAGATCTTATATTTTCAGGAAAATTATAACACAAACATACTGTCAACTGCTCTTGACACTGACACCTCTCAATCAGAATGTTCTTAATATAGCAGCTGTTTCCAGAGTTGTAGCATAGCTGAATAATAGATATGATATTTAATTTCTTTATAATTTTTTAACTCTATATCTATTTAATATGAAGTATAAAATGCATTCAAATCGTATAGAGAATAAAATATTCTTTAATATTTATAATAACAATAATTGTGAAAAAATGATATTTAACATCGTTTTTTCAAGAAAAACTGTTAAAATCTTTAAATGAGGATACTTCCGGTTGACCAATTATAACCAAAATCTAATCAGCTCTTCACATAGATGTAACGAAGAGGAATACGAAAGAATTATAATTTTTGGTATTGTAGTATTAGAGTTATTATGTATTATTATATATATATATATATATATATATATATATATATATATATATATATATATATACCGTGCGTCTATCTTAAAGGTGTACATAGGAGATTAACATGGGAAATCAGTTTTTTGCAATTTCCTGCTCGCCTAATTATTTTAAGCAAAAACGCGTCAAATAAAAGCTTTAGGGCATAAAATTCTGCATCTAAATCAATAAACAGAATTATCTTTACATGCTTTGTAAAGACAGAAATGAAATATGAAAATTTAGAAAATTACGTTGAAAATATCGACAGCCATGGAATTGAACAAAAAATAAATAAATGCTTGATGTTTTATCAAATTGTCAGAAACGTAAAATAAGTTAACTTACGATGTGACAGATAAAACGTCAAGCATTTATATATATATTTTGTTTAATTCCATAGCTGTCGATATTTTCAACGTAATTTTCGACATTTTCATAATTAATTTCTGTCGTTACATAGCATGTAAAGATAATTCTGTTTATTGATTTAGATGCAGAATTTTATGCCCCAAAATTTATATTTGACGCGTTTTTGCTTAAAATCATTAGGCGAGCAGGAAATTGCAAAAAATTGATTTCCCATGTTAATCTCCTATGTACACCTTTAAGACAGACACACGGTATATATATATATATATATATATATATATATATATATATATATATATATATATATATATATATATATATATATACATACAGACATCATCGTAAAAATAGTAAAATCGTATTTTAGGGAGTCTAAAACGTGCTTATTTATCAAAAACTCACCACCGAATTTTTTAACCAAAGACAATACCTTCCTTACCTAAAGGTGACGGAAGGTAAAAATCGAGGGTCGCTTGTTCAAAGTTTTCTGGTTTCATTGTTCTATATAAATCTGCATTTTTCTAGTTTTGAAATAAAATGTACATAATTCTAAAAACTCTTATTAATTAAAAAACAATTAATTAATACTACCATGAGAAATTTACCTACGGGAATTTCGGTCGGACTGTATTCATAATCATATTCTGGATCACGATCCATTAAATAATCATGGCATTCAATTGCTCTATTTAATTTTAGACATATATTTGAAAATCCGGATCCACCATGAAACCAAAATAAATTTAGAAAAAACTACAAATAGAATAAGAAGCAAGTATATAAAAACAACACTGTTTAAAAATCAATAGAATAAAATAAATAATTATATACAATTATTTTTGCCTTTTCTTAATACTAACAATTTGTTTAATGCATTTTATAATTGGTTTTGGTTAATAATATTTCAAATGTTTCAAATATAGTACAGTTCATTTTAATAAAACAAGCAGTGACATCTAGCGAATACTTCGTGAGGGGACTTTACATATCTCTATCCTCTCTATCTCTATTTCTTGTGTATTTGTGATCATTGGTCTCATACTGAACATCAACGGTTTTTTTCTAACCTACAGAAATTTTAAGTGTTGCACGCTTCCTGTAGGTATAAATACCATAGGTGGTATACTTAAAAAAATTGCAGAGTTCCTCGGCCTCCCAAATGCTAAAGAATATACCGGGCATTGCTTTCGGCGGTGTTCTGCAACATTTTTGACTGATTCGGGAGCAGACATTACAGTGCTCAAGCAACATGGAGGGTGGCGTTCAAGTTCTGTTGCTGAAGGCTACGTTGAAAATTCTTTGGAAACTAAGAAAGAAATTTCACGAAGAATTTTGGGAGAAATAGAAACAGCAATTAAAAAAATAAAAATTGTCGACAAAGAATCAGAATCCAGCAGCACATCTACTTCAGTTTCTACCCACATTGAAGTTAACCAAGAAGTATTAAGAACATCAAATGTTCAATTTATCATAAATAAACAGTTATAATAGGTATTTAGTACTTTTACTTTTACGCATTAAACTGTCATTTTTAAGCACTAGTGCTTAAAAGTACTTCATTTAACAACGGAAATGACAATCGAAAAGTTATTATAATACGCTAGTATAAAAATAAACTATCAAAATATTAAATTTTGATCCCATATTAACAGGGGTTAGACACATACATATCTAATGGTGTATTGTGTTTTAATAAACAATTTTAGTAGGCAAATTATAGCATCACACGGAAAACGAAAATAACTTTTTCTACAGTCTATATACAAAGTAGCCATTTGCGCTCTCTTTTGTCAACGCAAAATGTCACTTTGCCGCTCTAGAGCGACAAAGTAGAAAAAACGCTCGCTTCTCAAATTTCTAACTAAACAATGTTGAGAAATGTTACTTGGCTACATTCTTAATGGAAACGTTTAGTCAGGAATTAATGACACTGTAGTTACACATTACCCGCTTACATAACCAAACAAAATGCCGCACTGCTGTGAAAATAAAATAGGGCATTCATTTACAAAAACGAAAGTATAAAATGCTTAGATTAGATTGAAGCAATAGCTCAAGAAGAATGGAAAATACCGATAGGTAAAAATAAATAAAAAATAAATTTTTGTAATGGTGGAGGACCCCATTGTGGCGTCTGTAGAAAAAATCTTGTGTGTGTTTCGAGCACAAATGGACATTGTCGATTTCGAGAGAATGCCTCGCTCCTGCGTCGCTCGGCAACAACCTCTCAATCGACAATGTCCCATTTGCGCTCTTAATACACAAATAGCTATTGTGATGGAATACATTCATATAGCAACAATATTTATTGTGAAATCAACAAACGAAATCTCTATTTAACTATTAACTATAAAAAAATCTGTCTAACCTTTTGTAGAAATCCCGTCATGTGCCATGATATTTCTGCTCTCCGTAATGGTAGTCTCCAACAACGTATTCCAAAGTCACTACTAGTTACATTAAACACAATAAAAATATTGATAAAGTCACGAATTACTTAAAAGTAACACAAAATATACAGAAGCACTTCAACAAGTCGCCATATTTTTCCAACTGTCACAAAACAAAAGTTACGCGGAGCAATGGGCAAAGCATGGCACGCTTCGATTACAAACAAGATTCGACAAAATTTTGCGGAAGTTTTAAATTGAATATTAATGTTTAACTATCAAATGATGTTTTAATAAATGTATTATTGTATTTTCTGTACATTGTGTATGACAGCAGAGTCTATATTTTTTCTATACTTTCCTATAAACATAAGGCCCGTATTCCGAACGCAGTTTTATAATAATAGCGCTTTTATGGAGCACGCTCCTCATAGGAACATAATGTAAAAGCGCGATCAATAAAAGCGCTTTTATTATAATAATGCGTTCGTAATACAGCATACAGGTCAGACATATAAATACCTATCACGAAGTATAATATATAAGGAGTGTACAAAAGGTAAGAAAAAACGTCACCCATAATGTAACAGGCGAATGAAGAGAGAGGTAGATATAGGTAGGCCGCATTTAACACACAACGTATACAATAGGGAATTACAGCTCAATCGAATTAAGAGAAATTAAAAAAACAGTGAAAGTAGATGCTTAATAATGAATATTAATAAAGAAATAAAATGATATAATTGAAATACTTCGGAAATAAGGGGTTTTTTGTTTTAGCAGCTCGTCACTCATATAAAATGCATATATATATATATATATATATATATATATATATATATATATATATATATATATATATATATATATTATTTTGAATGGCGACTCTAATACCACCTATAAATATATAACGAATACCGAGTTAGGGGGTGGAGTCTACTATCATTGAAAGTAGATAAATTCAAATAGCGGACACGTGGCTACCAGTCTAGAATTGCAATTCTCAAACAGTTTTTATTTGAATATAATTTTTTTGCATTAAACTTAATAATTATGATACACTTGCAATTATAAAGCATGTAGACTTGTACATTGTCACAATATTAATTTGTTTTTTATAAATATAATTTAAAAATAGCATACATTTCAAGAACATTTTAGATCCACGAAAAAAACAGTTTTATATAAAAACTTATATTCGTGACGTCACATCTATATTTTCAAACTTCGGGGGACCATAACTCGCTTATTAATAGGAATTTTTTCATAGGATTTTCACCAATAGTCTCAGTTTTACTTATACTTTCTGATGAAATTATATAAAAAAATCTGATGTGGCCAGCACATTACCTTCCGTCAATCATTTTGTACAAATTTCATACGGAAAGTTCCTTGCTAAATTAGATATTCTCAGCCGTATGCATAAATTTGTTAGTGGCCACTTAGATCATTTTAAAAACAATTTAAAATGTCACTAAGCAAAACCTTATGTATAGTGACATTACCTTCCGGCAGTTGCATGTATTTTATGCAAATTTCATACAAAAAATATTATTTTGTGACGTTTTCTATATACAGTGTAATGTATCTGCAGAAATAAAAGATTTATAATTATTATTTCTTGTACATTACCTTAAAGCAGTTGTATGTATTTTATACAAATTCCATACAGAAAGCAAAAGATCCTATATTTCCAGTAAAATTATAAGACAAACACACTTTGTCAATATCACTTGACACTGACATCTTTCAATCAGAATTTTCTTAATATAGTAGCTGTTTCCATAACTTGGCTCCTTTATGAAATTTAATTACTTTATAATTTTTAACTCTGTATCCATTTAATATTAAGTATTAAATGCAGTCAAATCGTATAGAGAATAAAATATTCTTTAATATTTATAATAACATCAAATGTGAAAATTCTGATGTGGCCAGCGCATTACCTTCCGTCAGTTCCATATATTTTGTACATACAAATTCCATACAGAAAGTTTTTTGCTGAAGATTCCATATTTCAAGTACTACCTTCTGCCAGTTCTATTTATTTTTTACAAATTCCATACAGAACCTAAGGGATTATACATTTCCAGTAAAATTATAATACAAACATGTCAATTGCACTTGACACTGACATCTGTCAATCAGCATTTTCTTAATATACCTAGTAGCGGTTTCCATGATTATAGAATAGCTGGCTGCTTTATGAAATTTAATTTCTTTATAATCCATTGAATATGAAGTATAAAATGTAATCAAATCGTATAGAGAATAAAATATTCTTTAATATTTATAATAACAGTAAATATGGAAAAATTATATTTAACAGTGTGTTTTTCGAGAAAATCTGTTAAAATCTTAAAATTAGGGTACTTCCGGTTGAGCAATTATAACCAAAATCGAATCATCTCTTCACATAGATGTAAAGAAAAGGAATATGAAAGAATTATTATTTATTGAATTGTAGTATGTATTTGAGTTATCGGATCCGAAAAAATCATCATACACACATATACACACATACATACATGCATACATACATACATCATCGTAAAAATAGTAAAATATTATTCCAGGGACTCTAAACCGTGCTTATTCATCAATAATTTTTTAACCAAAGACAATACCTTCCTTACCTAAAAGTGACGGAAGGTAAAAACAAGTATAAGGACTCGAGTTTTGTGCGTTAACTATTGTTTTTATCAGGATTTAAAAAAAACTCTAAAAATGAGTCTAATTTTCTACTCGGAAGACATCGTGTATCTTCGGTGGCTCTGCCGCCTTGATGGCTAGGCTCTAGTATTTTTTAGTTGCCCCAGCCTGTACCCTCTGATTTTTTAAATATTTAATTCTACACTTTTAAACATGAACACCACCAACATTTCAACAAAAAATTACAGAATTTCAAAGAAAGTTTCCCATAAAGCCCCAATTTTTTTAAATTCTGAGCCTTTTTCTTAAAATAAATAGTTTTGAAAAGTTTCAAGTTTAGCCGGAAAATGAAAATTTTGCAAATTTTAATAAAATATGAGACCCTCACTGCAATCTACAGACAAAAATCAGTACTACATACCTGGAAATTTTTATAAAATTAATAATTATTTTTACGTTTCATAACACATTCAGGTAGATTAAATATATTGTAGTTTAAAGTATTTTTTGGATATTTAATTTTGTTATTGAGCAAAACCAATAAATCGATAGATTTTACATTGGATGATCAAAAATCAATACATGTTCTGGCATCTGTATGGAATATTCTGTTTATAATAAATTATTTAAACTAATGATTTTTATTTATAAAATTATTTTTTAAATATGTTTTTCAATTTTATGCTTTAAAAATGAATAATAACTAATCTTTTGTAAATTGTTAATAACAATATTTATAACCTCAAATATCAAATGACAGTTGACGGCAATTGTTAAACAATTGTACCTCCACTGATTAGAACAGAAAACAAACCAAATTTAGGAAATTTTTACTTGATTTCAAGGTGGTATTTGGTAAGAAAACATTTGTTTAAACAGCAGATATGCAAATAAGTTATATTTCAGGTGCTATAAACCGGTTTTCAAAATGTTATGGATAATAAAATAAATCAGTTTGTGTATGGAGTACCTACTAAAATTGAAAAACTGGTTTGTGGAAGTGAACTCGTTATAAAAACAATATTTTATGTATTATAATAATAGGGTATGTATATTTGTAAATAATAATCATAATATGGCATTGTTATTACTAAATATACGTTGTTTATAGAATTGCAAATCAGCTGATTCATCTAAATGCAAACATTACAAATGTTTGGAGTTATCCTGCGAAGAATATTGTTGTTTAAGGGATAAAATATCGTAGGACTAAACTTCAAGGGTTGTTTATAAGTTCTAGCTACTTAATTCAGTTTTGGATTACAGCCAAATAAGAATGCAGGCCAGTACAGATATCAAATAAATGAAATAATTCAGCAGTATTAAGATATTTTTCATGTTGTAGGTACTTGGGGACCGTACAAAACGACCTGCAGGTATCTCAAAAGTACTATGTGATGCAGAAAATTTTGCAAAAGGTTGCCAAATTGTGTTCGAAGACTCTACTAAGCATAACAGAAGTCAGAACTCAAAGAAATGACGTGAAAGAACAAAATATTGGGAAGAATTTCTTTAACATAGCCTAGAAGACAATAATTTTATTGTTAATTTAGTATTTTTTGTGCTAGAATTTAATATCATTGCAAACTGAATCTGCTGATGTATAATTGATTTACTTTTGATGAAAATAAGTATGTCAAATGAAATGTATAAGATTTTAACGATATATTATAACTATAGTTTATAAATTTGATACTTTTGTACTCAGAATTTCATGCTGAGTCTTTTGATATATAACATAACTTTTAACGAAAAATTATTGCAAAAAAATGTCATTGTGATATAGATATAATATTTTTAAATTTATTTCGTATTATATGTTTATTTCTGCAAACTACATTATAAGTACAATATTTACAATAAGTTATTGTTAACAATTAATGTTTATAATATTCATATACAATTAAAAAGTTCTTTTTTGTACACTTTTGTAATGGACATAACCAAATATAGTATTTATTCATATATAAATTGGATAATATGTGTAATATTTTATTTATTAACATCCTAGAATACATATAATAACAATAATTAATATAAAAATCATAATACATTGTCAAAATTTGAAGAAATTCCAATGTTTTTTTTTTGTATTTAGGCGCCGGCGCTTCTCATATTTCACATACCACAAATAATTTTTTAATATAACACAAGACGTATTCAGGATTTTTTTTGCTAACCAATTCTCGAGTATATCTTCTCTGAAAATAAAGTTCAATTATTTATTTTCTACTTTTTATATACTATTGTGTTATATTTGTTGATTTACATATAAACAATAGCAAAAAAAAATATTGATTGTTTTCTGAAAATAATTATTTTTAACTACGGTACTGGATTTGATGGTCAGATATTTGTTGAGAATATGTGGAGACATCATGTGCAACGGTAGTTGCAATTAGTACTAACGACAAAAAGCAACAAATTCATATTTTAAAACAATTAATACCAAATGGTTTATTTTAAAATATAGCTGTATCAAATAATAAAATCTGAAAAAATAGTGCTGTTTGTATATTTCCCCAATGCCCATTGTAAGTATATTTGTTTATCGTTACTGTTATTTCACATTTGTTATTATAATTATTGTTTATATTAATTAACAAGTAGATATTTATTATTTTTTTGAGGCTAAATGTAAATAAATTTATAAGTGAAGATCATTTGTTAAAATACTTTATTATAAACAAATTAGTTCAGGATATTCCATATAGATGCCAGAACATGTATTGATTTTTGATCATCCAATGTAAAATCTATCGATTTATTGGTTTTGCTCAATAACAAAATTAAATATCCAAAAAATACTTAAAACTACAATATATTTAATCTATCGGAATATGTTATGAAACATAAAAATAATTATTAATATTTTATAAAAATTTCCAGATATGTAGTATTGATTTTTGTCTATAGATTGCAGTGAGGGTCTCATATTTTATTAAAATTTGCAAAATTTTCATTTTCCGGCTAAACTAGAGACTTTTTAAAAACATTTATTTTAAGAAAAAGGCTCAGAATTTAAAAATATTGGGGCTTTATGGGAAACTTTCTTTGAAATTCTGTAATTTTTTGTTAAAATGTTGGTGGTGTTCATGTTTAACAGTGTAGAATTAAATATTTAAATAATCAGAGGGTACACGCTAGATTAGATTAGTTGTTATTTGTTAAAATACTTTATTATAAACAAATTAGTTCAGGATATTCCATACAGATGCCAGAACATGTATTGATTTTTGATCATCAATGCAAAATTTATCGATTTATTAGTTTTGATCAATAACAAAATTAAATATCCAAAAAATATATTTAGATACACTTGAAATTATAAAGCATGTAGACTTGTACAGTGTTATAATAATTTGTTTTTTATAAATATAATTTAGAAATAGCATACATTTCAAGAACATTTAGATCCACGAATAAACAGTTTAATATAAAAACTTATATTCGTGACGTCACATCTATATTTTCAAATTTTGGGGTCCATAACTCGCTTATTAACAGGAATTTTTTTCGTCGAATTTTCACCAATAATCTTAGTTTTACTTATACTTTCTGATGAAATTATTTTAAAAAATCTGATGTGGCCAGCACATTACCTTCCGTCAGTTATATGAGGGATTTACGAAAATTCTACCGGTGAACTTTTACCGGTAAACAGCTTTTTATCAGGTTATAGCTACCGGAATCGATATTTTAAGAACGCAAGTGGTAAACTGGGTAGATCCATATCCTACGAAAAATTTTGAAAATTTAAAACAGGTTAGAAATATAACGTAGTTAACAAACTGAGCAGAGTCCTATTTTGAACACATTTCCACTTTTAACGCGCGCGCTTTGCTTTGCATCACTACTTTTTTTCGAGATTAGATTCTTCATGAATCCGATAGATGTATCTGGTAGATGTAGATATTGAACAATTTTCGAACACGGTAGCTTTTTACCATTCATGTTTTCGAACAGTGTCGGTAGATACGGTATCTACTGGTAGAATTTTCGTAAATGCGTATGTATTTTCTATAAAATCCATACAGAAAGTTCCTTGCAAAAGATTCTAAATTTCTTGTTTGTACATTACCTTTCGACAATTGTATGTATTTTATACAAATTTCGTACAGAAAGTTCGAGAAAAAATATCTTATATTTCGTGTAAAATTATAACATAAATATACTACGAATATGTCAATTGCACTTGACACTGACATCTTTCAATCAGAATTTTCTTAATATAGTAGCTGTTTCTAGCATAGCTGGCTAATTTATGAAATTTAATTTCTTTATAATTTTATAACTATATATCGATTTAATATGAAGTATTAAATGCAGTCAATTCGTATAGAGAATACAATGTTCTTTAATATTTATAATAACATTAAATGTGAAAAAATGATATTTAATATCGCTTTTTCAAGAAAAACTGTTAAAATCTTCAAATGAGGGTACTTTCGGTTGACCTATTATAACCAAAATCTAATCAGCTCTTCATATGGATGCAACGAAGAGGAATACGAGAGAATTATAATTTTTGGAATTGTAATATTAGAGTTATCGTAGACGAAAATTTTGTTACACACACACACACACATACGCACGCACGCACGCACGCACGCACGCACGCACGCACGCACGCACGCACGCACGCACGCACGCACGCACGCACGCACGCACGCACGCACGCACGCACGCAAGCACGCACGCACGCACGCAAGCAAGCACGCAAGCACGCAAGCACGCACGCACGCGCACGCACGCGCACGCACGCAAGCACGCACGCACGCACGCACGCACGCACGCACGCACGCACGCAAGCACGCACGCAAGCACGCACGCACGCACGCAAGCAAGCACGCAAGCACGCACGCACGCACGCACGCGCACGCACGAACGCACGCACGCAAGCACGCACGCACGCACGCACGCACGCAAGCAAGCACGCAAGCACGCACGCACGCACGCACACACACACACACATACACACACACACACACATACACACACACACACACACACACACACACACACACACACACACACATACACACACACATACAGACATCATCGTAAAAATAGTAAAATCGTGTTCTAGGGACCTTAAAACGTGCTTTTTCATTAAAAACTCACCACCGAATTTTTTGAGCAAAGACAATACCTTCCTTACCTAAAGGTAACGGAAGGTAAAAATGGTGGAATCCCCTATTGTGCAGGTGTTGATTACAACAAAAAATATTTTAATTATAGCTCAAGAATATTGATTACAAGAATAAATCCAACAATGAATTTAGTAGAAAAATTTGGTGTGGCCAACACAATACTTCTCGCCATTAACCGCCCGAGTCACAAAAAAGATTAAGTTAATCCTTATTATTGGATTATCGATTTTTTTTCTTAAAATATAGTGTAATCTAATCCAAGTAACTACCATTGTTGATAATAAAATGTGAATTAAATTTTAAATACCGGGATAGAATAGAATTCAGTAATAAGAAACAGTTTAAACTTTTTGGAGAATCGTTAATTTTTATTAATCTAAATACGTACCTACATATTTACTTATGCTGGAAACTATTTTGATTTGCTTTCCTATTGTTCTATTTACCTTTTTCTTTTTAAAACGTTACTATTATTAATTTGAAATGATTAGTTCTTTGACAGTGACATTTATCTGTCAGTTACATACATCTGAATAATTGCGTAAATTTTTTTGTTTATTTAAAGCGTAGGCTCTGGCAATCAAATTATAGATAATTTTATAACTTTATCCATAATATATGTAGAAAAAGTATTAATGCAAATCTGTAGAAAATTTAATAATCTTTAATTTTTATAATAACGTTAATCTCGAAAAATAACATTTAAAGGTATTTTTCGAAGAAAAACTATTTTCAGCTTACAGTAAAGTGTCATTTACTGTTATCGGATTTACACCAAAATCTAATGGGTTCTTTCCATAATAGAGAAAGTTCGAAATACAAAGTTTCAAAATTTTCTGAATAATAGTATTTGAGTTAGAGTGGAGGATCCACACATATACACAGACATCATCGTGAAAATGTTAAAATTGGATTCTAGGAACCTTAAAACGTGCTCATTTACCAAAATCTCTATATGCGATTTTTAACACGATCCCTATACCTCCCTTACCAAGGGTAGCGGGAGGTAAAAAGTAAAATTTTCTGGCATTGTTATGTTGCACGCTATAATTGTAAAATTGTTGATTACAACAAACGATATTACGCTCAAAAATATTAAATTCATTTATAAATCAATAATACTAATTTAATTAGTTTTAAAAATATATGTAATATTATTTATAATACAATAACTCCTCAAAACAATAGACCAGAAAAGTGTAACGGTCAAACTTAGGCGCGAAATTCAAACTCAGTTCATAACGCTGAAAACATAATTTCAATCCCCGTGTATTTCTTACCAAGGAAATTTTTGCTCAACTTTAAAGGCCGAAAAATCTCATAAAAGTAAATATCTTATGGAAAGCATTATAAGTAGCATGTAGACCGATCCTTTATCTCCAGATTCGCACAATAATATTCACATGAACTCTGCACAGTTTATAATTATTTAAATAATAATACAACACTACAAAATTCATTGAACGTATGTCTTAGTTTGATCATGCATGCTTCATCTTCTATTGTGCTGTCCCATTCACTGGTAATACTGGTGGGTCAACGACATACGGTATCCTTGCTTGCACGAAGCATTTTAATTTCTAATAATTTTGTTACGTTGCCTTTTCTACAGTTTTAAACTGTTGTAATCTATTACTGATTAAACAAACTATCGAATTCTTAGCAAGAGCTGTTTAATTTCTTTTACAAAATATCTTTTTTTTTGTCTGTAAAATTAAACTCCGATATGAAACCTATACTAGGGGATTCAAACTATGAACTCGCGCCAAAGGCAAATTCTAACCTAACTTTTCTGGTCTATGTAAAATAATTCCTATGTAATTGTATACGTTATGTGTTAAACGCGGCCTACCTATATCTATCTCTCTCTTCACTCGGCTGTTACATTATGGGTGACGTTTTATCTTACCTTTTGTACACTCCTTATATATTATACTTCGTGATAGGTGTTTATATGTCTGACCTGTATTACGAGCGCATTTTTACAATAAAAGCGCTTCTATGGAGCGCGCTTTAACATTATTTTCCTATAAGAAGTGTGCTCCATAAAAGCGCTTTTATTATAAAACTGCGCTCGGAATACGGGCCTTATGTTTATAGGAAAGTATTGAAAATATGGGGTCTCGTGGTCGCGTGCCTGAGTGTCAGGTCGCGAATCTGGGGAACCGGGTTCGATCCCGACCGACGCCAAATATTTCCAATTTTAAATGGCACAAAATTGACCCCTGTGGAGCACTCTCCACGCCAGCAATGAGTGCCCGTGAGGTGACGCCTGGTAAGCGCCCGCACGGTGCAAATATTTCATCATTACCGCATCTGTGTACAAAGCAGATTGGCACACCCAGCAATGGGTAATAAGCCGTGATGATATATTTATTTATTTATTTGAAAATATATAGACTCTGCTGTCATACACAACAATATGTACAGAAAATACAATAATATATTTATTAAAATATCATTTCATAGTTTAAACAATTTAAAACGTCAGTCTTCTATCAGTCTTACATATAACAATTTGATTTTTAATATATTCACAATATTGTAAATATACTGGTACTCCTTTTTTACTAAGTCACAACTTGTTCTTGACACATTTTTCTGAAATGGAAAACAAAGTTTTTTATGTAAAAATATTGTTTTTTAACAATTTAAATTTATAAATATTTTGTTATGGTACGACATCTTCAATATTTATAAAACCATTACTATTAACAACAATATATTGTAGAAGCTGAAGATGATGCTGGACCAGCATCGAAACGTCCTTTTGAATAAATTATAAAAAATAAATTCTCTCAAACTGATCCTATTGCCACACATCCACATCACGAACTCTCGAAGGATCACTACTACACAACATAATTTAAAACTTCTGCAAATTTTTGTCGAATCTGTAATCGAAGCGTGCCATGCTTTGCCTATTGCTCCGCGTAACTTTTGTTTTGTGACAGTTGGAAAAATATGGCGACTTGATGAAGTGCTTCCGTATATTTTGTGTTATTTTTAAGTAATTAGTGACTTTATCAATATTTTTATTGTGTTAAATGTAACTAGTAGTTACTTTGGAATACGTTGTTGGAGACTACCATTACGGAGAGCAGAAATATCATGGGACATGACGGGATTTCTACAAAAGGTTAGACAGATTTTTGTATAGTTAATAGTTTAGTAGAGATTTCGTATATTGATTTCACAGTAAATATTGTTGCTATATGAATGTATCCCATCACAAAGTCATTTTCGTTTTCCGTATGATGCTACAATTAGCCTAGTAAAATTGTTTATTAAAACACAATACACCATGAAGTATGAAAATCTGTTCAAAATGACATGTATGTAGATTAGATATGTATGTGTCTAACCACTGTTAATATGGGATCAAAATTTATTATTTTGATAGTTTAAATATGAGTTTAGTGTTAAAAATATTATGAATTTTATTATTTTAAGCGTGCTTTAGCATTTCATAAGATAGAAAATAATGGAGTCCTCTACTGTTAAATAAAATATATTACGAAACGGTAGTATAGGCCATCTGAAGAGACACCTGCGCGAAGTACGCATTTGCGTCTTAAAAAGAGAGGCAAATATGAGTAACAAGGAATACTACGCTACTCTCTGTTCTGCGTAACATCAGTTTCATTTTTCCTCATTCTGATGTTGACATCACTTGGATTCACATCGCACTCAGTTCTGCATTTTGACATTTGATCTACTCGTTTTGTTGTTTGTTTGTATGTTTTCGTGGTATATTCACATTGTTATTGTTTTTTGTTTGTTTTCGCGGTATATTTGTTTTTGTTATTGTTTCTTGTTTGTGATATGTAATTTATCGATTTAATAAAATATATTTCAACTTTTTTGCATTTTCATGAATATTTAAATAATACTCTTAATAACATAATTTAAATTAAAATTTATTAATATTTTAATAACGTTTACATTTTAGAAAATAATAAACTAAAAACTGTTCATTTATGAATTAAATAGCGTATATACAGTGTATTTAACGGATGGATTGAAATATAGGTACTTCAGTGCTCGCACCGCTTTGGTAGGTTGTGTAGTATATCATATAAGCACCGCCTCTACACGCAGGCCAGGTGTCTCTTCAGATGGAAAGACCTATAATAACTTTTTTTAAATATTTTGTAAGGCAGATATAGAGATTATTTTGATCTCAAATGTACACATTCAGAATCTCCCTAGTTCCATGTGTATCACACAGCGATGATAAAAAACAAAGCAATTATCACCTTATTTATATTCATATCTAGGGGATTTGTTTTCTTTATTTACTTGATTTACAACATTGACAGTTAATTTTGAGTATAAAAATGTGCGATAATCGATGAAAATAATAAGGCAATTGTAAAATTAAATATGTTGTAATACAATATATGAAAGTTAGGCTATAGCTGCACACACAATGTGTCACAAAACTTTATTATATTCTCTCATTAAATATAAGCTCGTGATATGATTAATTATCGAAGATATTGCTCGTGAAACCGAATCAGCACATTTTACTCGTCCTTCGGACTCGTTTAATATGCAACTCGGTTATATTCGAGAATATCATCGATGATAACCATTATATTACGTATGAAAATATGTATGTTAAAATAACTTTTATGATCAATAATTATTGTAAATATGCGTGGATAATAATCAATTTAATAATAGTTATTTATGTATTTTCCCGAGTGCTACTCGTATAATCTTGATTATGCCCGTGGTACATACAACGTTTTATTTTATTTTGGATCTCGAAAATCAAGGATTCAATAGGTATATGTATATTCGGTATCGTTGTGCTGGCGTTGTGAATTTTTAGTATGCTGTGGTTTCTAGCTATATTGTTTGTTTATAACAAATTTTAAATTAGTGTCAAATGAAAATGGAAGATATCGATTATTCAAAAGAAATATCGAATGAATTTAACGCTACCCAGAGCAAGTTAGTTTCATAGAAGTGAAAAGACGTATATGAGAAAGGATACGAATAGTTTTACGAGCAGCGGTGTTCAAAAAATGTGATTTATCGAATTTATTATGTTGTCTGACATTTATCTAAAAATGACGATTTTGACGTTTGAATAGCTGTTGCTTAGCAACTTTATAAGCTCTCGGGCGATAAAAGCCAAATTGCGCCCGTTTTTGAGGGCAGATAAACAAGTTTATGATTCCAAAATAAAATAAAATAATTAATAAAACAACTACGTAACTCCCTCGGTAAATACGTTAAGGTGCGTCCCAACCCCAAATGAGTCGACTTTTGCCGATTGCCAAGGCCGCATGACATTGAATTAATACAAATGTATCGTTTTTTGGGACTATAGTAATAAAAATGATAAAGTTGGGCATAAAAGGCACAATAGCTTTACAGAAATAATTGCGGTTTTCTTTGGTGAATCTAAAGATAAAATTGTACATAAACATAGGCGCCGACTACGTGCGGGCTTCGGGGCTCGAGCCCTCACACGGAAAAATCTGAAGGGGTTCTGCCCCACACACAAATTATTTTTAATACCAATAAAAAGTACACTCATTTTGAATTATTTTTAATACATCAATTTCTTATATAAAATAACCTCGAAAATAACAATGTATACGTATTCTATTATTTATTTTATAAGATTTTCAACTTGTCCATATTGTATTAACTAAAGTACTGTGTAAGTAACGCGTGCGCGCGCGGACTAGCAAATATTACTGCCACCAGTGTTGCCAGATTTAAAATGCAGTATTGTCGGAAATTAATAGTAAAATTATCAGATTTTAGTAAAAATTACGGTAGATTCTGTAGACTCCTGTGAAATAAATTTTGCATGTATTTTCAACATACAATTGAAATTTATGTTCTATCTGTCTTATGTTGAGTTTCCCGGTAAAAAAAAGATTTTTTTTTTAATTACGGTGATATTTGCATCTTTTTTACAATTTTATTTATTTATGTACCAATTTTAAGAAATAAAGTTTTTATTTAGTAAATTTTCTATTGCCTCTTTTAAGCCCCCACGCGAAAATCTAAAAATCGGCGCCTATGTACATAAATACATCTTTCACTTTCATAGAAAAGTTCTCAATTAATTTTAGACAAAAATATTTCAATACTTACATGAATAGGTATAGGAGTAATGTTAAATGTTAATTTATGTAAAACATCGATAGTACATATTATATACATAAATAAAAATCAGGTAAGTGAAATTAATAATTTTTGCTCGTTTTCATAATCAAGTTAATTATTCGCTTTAATAAATGTGACTTTCAAACTTTCTTTAATATTGAAGTTTTCATGCTCACCTAGTGCCATTATTATAATTAAATACAACATAGACAGTATTGATTACAATAATTAAAGCATAATTCACAATAAAAGGTATCCAACATTTACATTACTATTTACTAAATGATTACAACAATGATAAGTATTGAGATTACAATAATTAAAACATAAATTATAATATAAATTTATTAAATAAGTAAATTTTCATTTGATCTTAATAAAAAATTACTCGGATATATTAAATATGTGTATGTTAGAGTATGTGTAAAGCCAATCGCGTATTTATGAGCAAAATATGCATGGTCCACTTTATAGTGACATTTTCACAAGGAAACTGGACTACTGTAATGATACAAAATATATAGCAATTTTTACTTCGTTTTCATTTATTTATATTCAAAATTCATATGCGACATGTAATTTTTAAAAAGTCGAAGACTTGGACGGGCCAATTGCTCAATTTTAGTGAAGTGTGAATAATTATAATGTTAATTTTTTTTCGATTTATTTATATTTTGTTAATACTAATTATGAATTGAAATTTGGCATATTGATTCAGTTTGCAGTTATTATATTAAATTTTAATAAATAAAGATATCATCACGGCATATTACCCAATCCTGGATGTGCCAATCTGCATTGTACACAGATATCGGTAATGATGAAATATTGTAAAATATTAATAAGGTTTTATTTTAAATTGATTAGTATTTTTACCTCTCGCTAAGAGAGATATTGAATTCATGCTAAAAATCGCATATCCAGATTTTAGTGAATAAGCACGTTTTAAGATCCCTAGAATCCGATTATGACATTTTTACGATGATGTCCGTATGTGTGTGTAGATATGTGTGTGGGTATATGGATGTTGGATCCACGATTTCTCAAATACTATAAGACTTAAGACATTTTTAACTACGGATTCATCAATCTAACAATAATGGGAAGAGTTGATTAAGTTTTGGTAACAATTGGACAACCGGAAGTAGTAGTTACAAGAAAAAATCATCTAAATATTATTTATCGAAAATTTATGTAAATATTTATACTAAAGAACGTTAAATTCTTTATTCGATAAATATAAATTCGTTATTATATCTTCTATAGATTTAGAGATAAAGAAATGCATATAAAATAATTTGATGTAAAAATTCTCAGATCAAACTACTTCAAGGCAAGAAAGTCAAATGTTTGTAATTGACACATAAATGTCACTGTCAAAAAAATTTGTACATCGTTATGAAGATTATGAAAATAAATAAAAAGTCAACAACGCAAAAGAATATACGTAAAAAAGAATATAAAAGGAATTTTCGAAAAAATGACGAATATAAAGAAACAGAAAAGGAAAGTAGAAAAAGAAAATTTCAGGATATTGAATATAAAGAAAATGTATGTATTGTACATAATTTATATTAAAATATCACATACATTTTGCAAATATATGTGAGAATTATTTTGTAGTGAGACATGAATATTTGTAACCAGGTAAAATATCTGGCGAGAGGTTATGTGCTGGCCACATCAGATTTTTACTTCCTTGTACAAAGTAAAAGAAGTATTGTATTCGCGAAAAATTTCGGTTTCCAGATTTCAACGGAAATATCCATTTTGGCCATCCCTGAATCCATTTTGACTAATTTCGTCGTGACGTCTGTACGTACGTACGTATCTCGCATAACTCAAAAACGGTAAGCCGTAGAAAGTTGAAATTTTGTATTTAGGACTTCTATAACATCTAGTTGTGCACCTCCCTTTTTGGTCATTACATAATTTCCAGAAAAGATACTTTATTTGAAGCCTATAATAGATTTTAATGAAAAACTGTTTTAAAATATAATCCAAAACTTTTCAAATTTAGTATATAAGACTTTTATTGGAATATTGGAATAACATAGCAGAATTTGGTTAAAACAGGCTAACCGGAAGTGATATATTACCTGAAGTTGTTAACAGTTGTTCTTGAATAAATGGTTTCATTTTAATTTTAGCAATAAATGCTTCAAATAAGAGTTTTAGAGAATTAAATTCTGCGTCTAGCACATCAGGTATTATTAAATTAGCCCTTTGTATAAGCGAGATATGTAAATTTAAAACATATACTTTTTGGTTTTTGTAATGAAGCTTGTTATGGATTAGGACAAAAAATAACAAAAAATAAAATAAAAAATAGATTACGTCAAATACGTACAATTTTATAATTGAGTCTATACTTCATCTTCATATTGGTCTTGCGTACAAGGAAGTCGTGTGGTGTCCACATCAGATTTTTTTAAAATGTAAAAACGGAAATGTTTTGGCGAAGGAATACAGTGACATGGCATTGCTGGGTTTCTGTTTCTACATTTACCGTTCTGTCTTGCTCGGACCACCAAACCCATTCTCCAACTTTAATGGCTTTTTCTTGTAAATTAAGCGATTAGAAAAATAAGTGTATTTTACTGATTGTCTGATGGCAATTTAGTCACATACTCCATTATTAAAAGCGTTCATAAGTTTGCCGCTTGGTGGCTCCGCGTTAATTTCAGTCACAAATACACTGTTGCATCTCCGCTCCGGAAAACATCAATATTTCCCTCCAAAATTCAAACTTCCCGCCACTGTCCCTGTCTTACCTTAACCCTGATTCCGCATCCCTCCACTAGCCGCGTTGCAATCGTATCGACTAGTCTTCTCCCGCTCGGCTTGCATGCCAGTCGGGTTGCGTGCCAGTTCGCGTTAACTTCGCGCTGATCGCCAATCGCTGTTTCCGTTTCAGTTACGTTACTTCCTTTCTGCATTTCCCAGTTTGTTGTTATCAATCCAGTTCTTCTCAGCTAACTATCAATCGCAAACAGCACGGTGTACGCTGTTGTCAAGGAGATTGTTTACACAGGCATGACAGATGAAGCACCAAGTTGACAAATCTGGGGACCCCTCACATGGGCAACCACATCATGGGGTAAGAGATGAGATTTTTGATTGGTTGCCACTGAAAAGTTTGGGGATATATGGAAAAAATTGTAAGAGGTTATGGGGAATGAGTAAGGTTATTAATAATTAATACATAACCTAAATTCAATGTGTGTATTGTTGTCTCTTTATGTGTTTATGTATTTCGTTCATATTTACTGCAAATATTTATTATTATTATATTGTTTTTAGAATTTTGTGAACTTCAACTTAATGTTTATGCAGATATTACAATTTTCAAAAAATGTCGATTATGAATTTATATTATTGTAAAAAAGGGCTTTCTTTATGAAACTGTTTTTACAGAATATAGAAATTTGTTGTCATTATCGAGATATTATAGAGTGATAAAAATGTGGCCGTTATTCAAAAATCAAAAAAGTTACACCGGAAGTAGTTGATCATGAATAAAATTTTTATAAGGCTTCATATGTAAAATTTTCTGCTGAATTTAATGGTAAAATAAAAAATATAGCATTGCATTTAAAATAAGAAAGAGTATAGGTACTTCCGGTTAAATCGGAAGTGCTGCTGTTTTAAAAATATTTTAAGTGAAACGGGCATGTTGGAAAACCCCTAGATACCAAATTTCATAAAATAATATTGAATTTAAAAACTAACAGTAAATATTTTGAAAATTTATTATAGTTTGCTCACCTACGTGAATTATTTATACTCGAACCCATAAAATTTTCAAGGGGAGGAGTTAATGATTAAGGGGGGAGGGTCACGAATTACACTTAGAGCAAATTACAACAATAACTGCTATAAAAAAACTGATGTGGCCAGCACATTACCTTCCATTGGTTCTAGGTATTTTGTACAAATTTTATGCAGAAAGTTCCTTGCAAAAGATTCTATTTTTTGTACATTACCCTCCGGCTGCTGTATGTATTTTATACAAATACATACAGAAAATTTCTAGCAAAAAATCCTATATTTCCAGAAAAATTATAAGAAACACACTCATGTCAATTGCACTTGACACTGACATCTTTTAATCAGAATTTTCTCAACATAGTAGCTGTTTCCATAGCTGGTTACTTTATGAAAATTAATTTATTTATAATTTTTAACTCTATATCCATTTAATATTAAGTATAAAATGCAGTCAAACCGTATAGAGAATAAAATATTCTTTAATACATATTTATAATAACATTAAATGTAAAAAAATGATATTTAACACAGTTTTTTCAAGAAAAACTGTTAAAATCTTAAAATGAGGATACTTCCGGTTGACCATAATTTAATCAGCTCTTCATATGAATGTAACGAAGAAGAATACGAAAGAATTATAATTTTTGAAATTGTAGTATTGGAGTTATCGCAGACGAAATTTTTGTTTCACACACAAAAACGAGCGCGCACGTGCGCACGCACGACACATACAGACATCGTAAAAATAGTAAAATCGTATTCTAGGGACCCTAAAACGTCCTTATTGATTAGAAACTCATCATCGAATTTTTTGACCAAAGATAATACCTTCCTTACCTAAAGGTGACGGAAGGTAAAAATACAAAAAAATTATGAGCAAATGAAAAAAACTAACAAATTAAATCTTCTCAAATTAATAAAAAAAGCAATACAATACAATAATAATACAATCGTTACCTTTTAGTTTATGTTTTGTATACTTATTAATTACCCAACGTTTCGGCAGCATACACTGCTGCCTTCTTCAGGAAATAATACATTAATAAATAACAGAACAATAGCTACAAGTAACTAAGGTAACATATTACAACATATTTTATTTTTACCTAAACGTTGTTTAATTAATAAATATACAAAACATAAACTAAATGGTTGTATTATTATCTTCTACTTTTTTGACAATTAAATTTTAATTTTTGTGGGAAGGAGTGGGTTTGAATCCGTAGAACACCCTCCTAGGTTACGTCACTGGAACTGTTGATTTGTTTTTGGTCGTCAACCGGAATATACTTTAAGCTTTAAGCTCTTGACTGCTTTTGTTTTTCTTGAAAAATGTATTTAAATATTGTCTCGAAAATTATCATAAATATTGCAGAATATTTAAAGATACAAACAAAACTTAGCATTTCAATTGAAAAATATCTGGGTCATTTATATGTTGAAAAGTTATTGAACAAAAAGCATTTTAAGAGAAAAAGGATGTGTGTGTGAAAAAGAATTTTTTGTACGATGTGTAAAAACTGAATATTTAAATGTACTTGTGAATTGTAACAATTTGTAAGGTCTTACTATCCTGACAAGGTGCAAGTGTGCACTGAAACGTCGGGTTTGTAAGCATAAATGCCGTTTGTTTGACTAATTATCAACACCTTATCCACGTCAGAGTCGAGTAATTTCCCGCATTATTATTAATTTTTTTGCTCATCTTCATATGCTCATATGAATAAATGAGATAAGGCAGAGATGTATTCAGATTAAATAGGATTAAAATTCACCGCATCCGCTTTTTTCCGGACCCTAATATGAATATTTAATACTCCCTCTATGAAAGTATACGCGAGTATGTACAAAGATATTCTTTTAAAATTTTGTTTTGTAAATTTACATAGTGTAACGTTTTTATTATTTATTTGGGTGAAGTGTAAATATTAGACAATTATTATTAATTAAATTAGAATAAGTATTAAATGATAAATGATAAATAAATATGACTATTACTAATGTTAAACAATTATTAATAAACTAATTAAGACTAAGGGCCGGTTGTACAATTACAGTTTAAACTGCAGCTTAAAATATCGGCAGTTTAAAGTTAAACTAAGTTTACTTGTAGTTTAAACTGTCGATTACGAGCGTTTAACAAATGTGCAATAGTTTAAACTAAGCATAAACCGTTGATGTACAACAAGATTTTTGCGCGTTACCATGGATTTGTAATAAACATAGTTTAAACTGTGATTGTACAACCGGCCCTTAAACTAATTAACTAGTTAACACTAACACTATTTATTTATTTATTTCCACTATGTATTAATGTCTTTATTTATTTACATCACGTTCAATTGTCCGCCTACCGACATCCACAGCGTCTATATACTAAACTGACTCAATAGCGTCTGTATATTCAACTGCTCGGACACCTTTTACCTCACTATCTGTCTATTTATGTAACTAACAGTCTAACTTACACAGCATCAGTATCACCGACTGTCTGTATGCTACAATTCTTCACCACTACTGCCGAGTATCCACTTTCACTTGCCGTTACTGCCCTCGTTTACGTAGCTTCCCAATACTCTTCAACACTACAGAATATTCACTTCCCTAGCTATCCCGCTATACCAGTAACTTCTCGACTCGCCGTTACTGTCCTTGTGCACTATAGCATCCCAATACTCGTCAACACTACCGAGTATTCACATCCACAGCTATCTCAGTTTACCAGTAACTTCCCGAGTACCTACTCGACACAAACTGCATACGCTCACCACGATACTGCTGTGCTTCACTAACACTCTATGTTAATGTCTCTATATGTCTCTCCATGTAACTAACTAACTCCCGAGCATAGCTGCGTCCCTTTTATACAGCTGCCATTAACTTCCAGAGAGCTCTAGAATGTTCGACCGCATAATAACAATGAACACAAAAGGTTCAGGCGATCGGAAGTAATTAAACACGTCGCGGCTTGTTTGTTTACGTAGCCCGGCTGCTAGCGCGATTGCTTCATCGCTATACTTAGACGTTTGTTCAGCGCAGCAGCGGGGCTCACACGTTACACTAGATAAGATGTAACATGCGTTAGTTTTTGTAATATTGTGCAATGACATGAAAATGTTATGCTGTATTTGAAAAGAATTCTTTGTGTATTACATAATATTTTTATATACGTTTTTATATTATTTGATATTCATTTTACATTTATTTTGTTTTGGTACAGTTGGCAACATTGATTGCTTGCTACAGACAGTTGAGCATCGCAATCAAATTTGCATGGCTTGCTTGTGACTGTTTAGTTAGTTTAATTTAATTAAGTTTATTGTTGAAGGTTGAAGTAATGAGTAATAAAGTTAATGAAATGTATTTACAACTCTGTCATATGAACTGAGGTAAATGCAGTGTTTATTACATTTAATCATGCCAAATAAGCAATTACAGTACTGTTGAAACACAGAATGCTCGTATACAGACATCAATTATTGTCAGTTAATAATTTACGGTTGTATTTATGAACGTAATTATTCATTTAGAGGCAAAAAGTAGATATACGAGGTCTGTTATAAAAGTATCCGACCTTATTTTGTTTTGCGAAAACCTGATGAATTTGAATCAAGCGCGCTTGCATGAGCCGATATTGAACCTTCGTGCACATGCGCGAATTTTTTCCCGCCTGTCGATAGCGTCTGTTGCTGGCAAGCAGCATTTGAGTGAGGTTATGTGTAGTGCTCTCGTCGGTTTTTCATTGCAAGAAATATGACGGAACGACTATAGAGCAGTGCTGTTGCATCAAATTTTGCCTGAAACTGTGCGACAGCCAGGTGGACACCATTCGAAAGATTCATACGGCTTTCGGTGACGATGCTATGGGCATCACACAGATTAAGAAGGCCAGCCAAGTGCGCAGCAACGTCAAAGTGATGCTGACTGCTTTCTTTGACACCACGAGTACGCACCACAGGGTCAAACAATCACCAAAGAGTACTACAGGGATGTCCTCCGTCGCCTACGTGATGCTGTTTGCAATAGTTATTATCGGTTATTCGCTGTAGCAATCTTATAAAAGTTAGTAACTTTACCATATTGTAACGTGGAACGCCCGCCGTTGCCGCCGCTGTCGCCACGCCGTCGCAGCCGCGCCGCCGTCGCTGCAGCAATGAGAGAGTATCAATTTATAGCGATATCGCAATCGCGCTAGCAACCGGTGTACGTAAACAAACCAGTTGCAACGTGTTTAATTACTTCCGGTCGCCTGAACCTTTTGTGTTCATTGTTATTATGCGGTCGAACATTCTAGGGCTTTTCTAGAAGATAATGGCAGCTGTATAAAAGGGACGCAGCTATGCTCGGGAGTAAGTTAAAGTTACATGGAGCGTTAGAGTAAAGTGTTAATGAGAAGCACAGCAGTATCGTAGTGAGCGTATGCAGTTGGTGTCGAGTAGGTATTCGGGAAGTTACTGGTATATTGGGAAAGCTGTTGATGTGAATACCCGATAGTGCTGTCGAGTATTGGGAAGCTAGCAGTAGATAGTGTACAAGGACAGTAACGGCGAGTCGGGCAGTTACTGGTATACCGGGATAGCTGTTAAAGAGAATACTCGGTAGTGTTGAAGAGTATTGGGAAGCTAGGTATACAGGACAGTATCAGCTAGTTGGAGTGAATACTCGGCATTGGTGTTAAAGAATTGTGGCATACGGATAGTTTGTGATACTGAGGCTGTGGAAGGAGAAAGTTAGTTATATGAATAGACAGACAGTGAGGTGAAAGAGATGACTTCTGTCCGAGCAGTTGAATATACAGACGCTGTTGAGTATATAGACACTGTGGAGGTTGGTAGGCGGACAGTCGAACATGATATAAGTATATAGTGATATAAATATAGTGATACAAATATAGTGATATAAATATTACTTAAACAGTCTACAAGAGTTTGCAACAGACCGGCAGTCTAAAATTGGAACGCGTAGTGAAATAAATAATTAGTAATATCGTGGAAATAAATAGTAGTGTTAATTGGATAAATGAATAAATAAATAGCGATAGTGTTATCTAGTTAATTATAGTTTTAGTCTTAATTAGTTTTTAATAATTGTTTAATATTAGTAATAGTAATTTTCATTATAGTTTAATAAACCTTTATAATAATTAATAATAATTGTCTAATATTTACACTTTATCCAAATAAATAAAAACCTTACAATATAAAAATATTGCTCAGATATTTGAAACTCGTGTCCCACATTTCAAATTCTTCCCTCGCTGAAATATACACAACATCCTAATCTCATATCGTTTTTTATAGGCGAGCGCTTGGGTAGGCCTGGTAGCTATCCTCCTAGGCATCTGCGGAGTAGCTGCCATCTACTACATCCGGCGATGCAGGTGAGTACAGCTTCCACTTCCGCTACCGGTGCTACTCATCTGTCTCGCGATCATTTGTCTCGCTCGATTCGCCGTCATTTGTGTCCTGATCTCCTGATGTGTATACAGTACACCGCCAGGCTTACACAGTCCTGTAACGTTGTTGTTGGGGACTACCGCGTTCATTTGTCAAACAGTTGCTAGCGTAGTCACAGCACGGTTGATTGTGCGTAGTTAAAATGAATACAGGATAAAGTAGATTATGGTGGATGTTTTTGAAAGTATTTATGGAAATAAAAGCTTGGATAAGTTAATAGAGGATTTAAGAAATAATTGATGTTATATTCAATCCTTAGTCGCGTGAAAAAAAATCACGTAACTAGTCGCGTGGGGTCATTATGATCCCACTGTTTTTTTGAGGTATTAATATAAAGTAGTAGGTTCTAATCGTCGTTATTTAAATTGAAGCACCGCGTCTACTTAAAATAAATAAAACACCCATAAGAAGCAAAGTTATTAGTACAAAAAAAGTTAATCATGTCAACGCAGTCTGTACATAAAACTGAAGTGTGGGTTTGTCAAGTTTGAACATTTATTACATCTAACGGAACGTTTGTTGTCATTTTTTCTTGAGCACTTTGCGTACCTTCCCGAGAAGGTCCAGGCACATTTGTAAGTTGAAAAACATTCTGAAGTATATCCTATTGAATGCGACTTTGCTTTTGGGAGATATTGAGACGAGGTGCCAGATATTTAGTGATTTTTCACTAATTCCATTGACTATTTCCAGAACAATTTAATACCCAATGAAATAACAAGATTTTGAATAATCAGGGCAAACTTACAGCGAATATTGCATACTAGGCGATAATTTTCAGAAACTTACCACGAATATTGCAATGATTTGACATATAAAATCTCAAATGACAGCCTAAAATTGCAAACATATTTAAGCAATCTTTTAAGTTTTTTTGTAATTATAAACTGATAAGTGAAATAGAAATAACCCAATTACTTATTTTGTAATGCTATCCTTCTAAAAAAAATATCTTTTTCTTTGTATAAAATGGAATTTTGAGTATTGTGACACTTAGAAATTTACAGTAAATCCGCATTAAAAATCTGATGTGGCCAGCATATAACCTCTCGCCAGATATTTTACCTTGTACGCATAAAACGAAAAATATTTTTAAATACAAATACATATATTCATGTCTCACTACAAAATAATTCTCACATATATTTGCAAAATCTATGGGATATTTTAATATAAATTATGTGCAATACATACATTTTCTTTATATTCAATATCCTGAAATTTTCTTTTTCTACTTTCCTTTTCTTTTTCTTTATATTCGTCAATTTTTTGCAAATTCCTCTTACATTCTTTTTTAGGTATATTCTTTTACGTTGTTGACTTTTTTTTATTTTCATAATCTTCATAATAATGTACAAATATTTTTGACAGCGGCATACAAATATTTTTGACAGTGACATTTATGTGTCAATTATAAACATTTGAATTTCTTGCCTTGAAGTAGTTTGATTTGAGAATTTTTACATCAAATTATTTTATATGCATTTCTTTATCTCTAAATCTATAGAAGATATAATAATGAATTTATATTTATCGAATAAAGAATTTAACGTTCTTTAATATAAGTATTTACATAAATTTTCGATAAATAATATTTAGATGATTTTTTTCTGGTAACTACTACTTCCGGTTGTCCAATTGTTACCAAAACTTAATCAACTCTTCCCATTATTGTTAGATTGAGGAATCCGAAGTAAAAAATGTCTTAAGTCATATAGTATTTGAGATATAGTGAATCCAACATCCACACTCACATCCACACACACACACACACACACATCCACACACACACATACGGATATCATCGTAAAAATGTTATAATCGGATTCTAGGGACCTTAAAACGTGCTTATTCACTAAAATCTGGATATGCGATTTTTAGCATGAATACAATACCTCTCTTAGCGAGAGGTAAAAAGTAGGGCTGCTAATTTGTTTCTGTTGCTTGAGGATTGGTAATATATACCTAAACAGATTTTGACATTTATAATCATACCAAAATGAATTGTTTTGGAACGTTTTCATATGGAAATAGGTATTGAAAATAGTATTGACAAAACATTCTTGAAAATACTAAAAGATCTAAAACGTACGTGTGGAAGCAGTTTAAAATATTTTGTGATGAAATCCTAATTTGATAATACAACGTCAGATAATGTTTTGTCTAAAATTCTAACCGACTGGGCATACAAAATGGGTAAAATTAACGAAGAAAATTATAAAGAGGTAACAGTAAAAACCGTTTGGAACTACAGCCAAATTTTACCTATAAATAAGTATTGTTACGGATTATTTATTTTCCCGGAGATTTTCTGATCTGTAACACTGGTTATGTGTTAAAACAAGAGTGAATGTTTATTTTACACACAACTTTTATTTACGTACAAAACTTGTACCTCAGCATCTATTATAGTGTAACATTTTTATTTATCTGGGTGAAGTGCAAATATAAGACAATTATTATTAATTAAAATTAAGTGTATATTAAACTCACTAATGAAAGTTACTATTACTAATACTAAAGAATTATTAAAAACTAATTAAGATTAAAACTATAATTAACTATATAACACTAACACTATTTATTTAACCAACCGCGTTCCAATCTTAGACTGCCGGTCTGTTGCAGATTCTTGTAGACTGTTTAAGCGATACTTATATCACTATATTTATATCACTATATACTTATATCATGTTCAACTGTCCGCCTACCGACCTCCACAGCGTCTATATACTCAACTGACTCAACAGCGTCTGTATATTCAACTGCTCGGACAGAAGTCACACCTTTCACTTCACTGTCTCTCTATTTATGTAACTCTTTGTCTAACTTCCACAGCCTCAGTATCACCAACTATCCGTATGCCATAATCTTCAACACCAATGCCGAGTATTAGCTTACACTTGCCGTTACTGTCCCCATATACCTAGCTTCCCAATACTCTTCAACACTACCGAGTATTCTCTTTAACAGCTATCCCGGTATACCAGTAACTGTCCGACTCGCCGTTACTGTTCTTGCACACTATAGCTTCCCAATACTCGTCAACACTACCGAGTATTTACATCCACAGCTATCCCAATATACCAGTAACTTCCCGAGTACCTACTCGACACCAACTGCATACGCTCACTACGATACTGCTACTGCTGTGCTTTTCACTAACACTTTACTCTCTAACAGTCCATGTGTCTCTATGACTCTGTATGTCACTGACTGTGTGACTGTATGTAACTAACTAACTCACTATGTAAGTCAACCCCCGATCACACAACTAATGTTGTGTGATCAGGGACTCAACTGAACTAACTTACTAACTATCGAGCATAGCTACGTCTCTTATATACAGCTCCCATTATTTTCTAGAACAGTCTAGAATATTCGAACACGTAATAACAATGAACACAAAAGGTTCAGGCGACCGGAAGTAATTAAACACGTCGCGACCAGTCTGTTTACATCGGCCGGCTACTAGCGCTACTACGTCACCGCTATAAATAGACACTCGCTTACAGTGGCGGCGACGGCGGGCGTCCCATGTTACAATAGGTTATCTAGCTCACATTGCCCGCGAAATATTTCTTGGCGTGTCAGCAAGTACTGCCACCCATCGGGACTAGCGGTAACAACACAGTATCTATTTAAATAATAAAATTTAATATGATTTTTTGAATTTTAATGTTCTGAAAATAGTCTAACTTAAAAACAATTTAATAGTATATTAAGTATTTAGAACGGTAAGGACAGTTTACCGATCGAAGACAATGTTTTGTCTGAGATCGGTAATTCCTTAATGTTCGTGATGCTTATACTATTGGTAAATATAAAAAATAACCCGATCGTGCAAAAAAATAAATATGAAATCTTGAATACGCACATACTTCTCTGTTATAAACACAAAGTAAAGTAAATTTGAAGAACATTTAAAACACATTCATTTTTATGACAATATTAATCTGGTAATGAAATTATAAATATGCCTTGTTTACGGAACTTTTGTAATAAAATAGATTCATATTCATAAAGTAGGTATACGAGTATTGTTAACATATTAAGTTTATGGATTATAAAATGTGCGAACAACAACATTTTCAAATTCCATAACAAAAGTTATAGCTCATTTTAAAATAAGTATATGAGATATTCTAATTATATTTTCCAGAGTAAATATTTAATATTAGAACACATATACTTATGATTAGAACATACAAATGAAATGAATTATGAAACTCATTTTAAGAATAGTGTATTATCATTATCTAACAAGTTTTGTAAACGTCGCTTTAGTCACTAGTTACAAACTATACTTTTTTACGACTGCAATTTATGATAGGATAAATAAAAAAAATCTGATGTGGCCAGCATATTACCTTCCGTGAGTTCCATATATTTTGTACAAATTCCATACAGAAAGTTTCTTGCACATGATTCCATATTTCAAGTACATTATCTTCTGTCAGTTTTATGTATTTTGTACAAATTCCATACAAAAAGTTTCATATACCTAAGAGATTCTATATATCCAGCAAAATTATAACACAAACATGTCAACTGCACTTGACATGTACCTGATATCTGTCAATCAGCATTTTCTTAATATAGTAGTGGTTTCCATGGTTATAGCATAGCTAGCTGCTTTATGAAATTTAATTTCTTTATAATTTTTTAACTCTATATCCATTGAATATGAAGTATAAAATGTAATCAAATCGTGTAGAGAATAAAATATCCTTTAATATACATATATATATATATATATATATATATATATATATATATATATATATATATATATATATAATAACATTAAATGTGAAAAAATAATAATAATAATAGCGTTTTCAGGAAAAACTGTTAAAATCTTCAAATGGAGGTAGGTATAATCAATATTTTAATGCCTACGATAATTCCTAGTAGCGTATTTATATTGTTTAGTTTGGTGGTGAAATGCATAAATAGACCATAAAAGTGTAACAGTCAAATTTAGGCGCCAAATTCAGTTCATAACGCTGAGAACATAATTTTAATCGCCGTGTATTTCGTACCAAAGAAATTTTACCTCAACTTTAAAGGCCGGGAAATCTCATAAAAGTAAATGTCTTATGCAAAACATTCTATGTACCACTTAGAATGATCCTTTATCTCCAGATTCGTACAATAATATTTACATGAATTGTGCACAGTTTATAATTATTTAAATAAAAATACAACACTACAAAATTCAATGAACGTATATCTCGATTGGTCCTACAAGTTCGGTACGCAGCCAATCGCAGCATAGCTTGTGTTGCGCTTGACGTATTTACAGGCGTGTGAGAGACTATCCACGACATACGGAATTTTAACTTACAAGTAACATTTTATTTTCTAATAATTTTCTTACTCTACCTTTTCAAGGATTTTAAACAGTTGCAATCTATTACTGAATAAACAAACTATAAAATCCTTAACAAGAGCTGCTTAATTTCTTTTACAAAATATCTTTTTTTTTGGCAGTAAAATCACACTTCCATAAGAAACCTATACTAGGAAATTCAAACTATGAACTCGCGCCAAAAGCAAATTCTAACCTTACTTTTCTGGTATATACCGTGATAAATCGGCCATAGCTCAGAATTAGAACGTTACTCCGGAAAAGTAATGGTCCCGGGTTCAAATCCTGGTGGCTGACATGATCTTTCACAATTAATTTGAAGCATAAATATCGGTTTAACCAGATCTTAAATGTAAGAAATTTCTAGCTAGACAACGATTTAGAAATCGCTGGTAAAATCGACCGGGGCGGAGTTTAGAATAGGGTCCAGCTTTAAAATGCATTTTTTTCTATTGTACTATTGTACAACAAATAATACTGAACAAGGCTAGAAAAATTTATATGAAAGCACATTTGACAGACAGTACACTGAATATATCACAGATTACTACCTGTCTTACCGACATGCCGTCTACATAAAAATCGCGCGAAATTTAAATTTTCTAAATAACGACTATACAACAGTAAACTTCATTATAACCAAAATTTCAATAATAAATGTATTTTAATAACAACAATTAATTACATATTACATATTTTTAAATACACAAAACTCTTCAGTTCTGTTTAACTTGAGCTGTGAACATTTCTTGTAGAAGATAAACCTGTCTAAATTGCTAGGTATATGTGCTTTCTTCCGTCCCGAAGAAGTCGTTTACGCTTTAGCAGCCTTGCATAATAGTCCAGTACGTGGGTATCAAAAAGGGGTGTTTGAATGCAAAAGGTGGGGTAGTAGCGATTTTTTAGTATGTTGTTAGGCTTGGGGCCCTAATGAAAAATCCAAGTTTTCGACCTCGAGGCGCATGCGCTCGAGCCGCCATCTTGGATTTTAGGTACAAAAATTTGGTTTTTTGATAATGACTCAAAAACGGTGACTTTCACGACAAAAGATGTTCTATACAAAGTTAAAGAGGACAAAATTTCCTACATTTTATATACAATTTTTTTTTTTGTAGCACACATATGTTAGGAGTTACAACTCCGTGAAGTTGCACTATTTGAAAAAAAAGTATTATATTTTATTATTTGGCTGTTAATAACTAAAATAAATAATTTAAACAAATGCAAATCATATTGAAATAATTTTTAAAGAGACTTAAATATTATATTAATAGGTTGCCCTAAACCTTAACGGATAGGCAGGTAGCGAGAGCACGACCAGGACACAGACAACTACGACCAGGACACCGACATTAACCAACCCGGACCATCTAAACGTACCAAAGTGTAGTAGAAATTAATTTTTGGAACGCTCTAAAGTCATAATTTACTATTCTTAAATTTATACAAAAAATACAATATACTTTTCGCCTTTAAATTTGTTTACGAAAAGTATAATACTGTTAAATGATAATATTCAAGTGCCTTTTAGTTTTTTTATAATTATGTAAAAATATAATGATATATAACAAAAATAATAAAATAAAACTCAACCAAAATGAAGTTTCCGCATTTTTTTTTTTAAATAGTGCAACTTCACGGAGCTGTAACTCCTAACATATGTGTGCTACAAAAAAAAATTCTACAAAAAATGTAGGAAATTTTGTCCTCTTTAACTTTGTATAGAACATCTTTTGTTGTTAAAGCCACCGTTTTTGAGTTATTATCAAAAAACCAACTTTTTGTACCTAAAATCCAAGATGGCGGGTCGAGCGCATGCGCCTCGAGGTCGAAAACTTGGATTTTTCATTAGGGCCCCAAGCTTAACAACATACTAAAAAATCACTACTACCCCACCTTTTGCATTCAAAAAACCCCCACGTACTGGACTATAAATGACTCAATGCTGTTGGTATGAGCACCAGTTGTCAGGATCCTTGAAGTAACCGAATGGTTTACATTCAGGTGATGTACCCAAGCCTATCAATGCACTTATAGGCTCTCCAAAAATCCGACACTATCGTGGTGCCCGGTTCGATCCATTCCTTAATCAGAGCAATGAGGGTAGCCGCCCCACTGAAATAAATAATAAAATATACACTTATTAACTTTACAAATCAAATTTTATACGATTTTATTTTTCGCGCTACTACATTTACGAATTAAATTTTATTAGATTTTAAATGCCACAAAATTTAGCACTGTGGTGCACTCTCTACGCCAGCAATAAGTGCCCATGAGGTGACACCTGGTAAACGCCCGCATGATACAAATATGTCATTATCATTACCGAAATCTGTGTACAAGCAGATTAGCACACCCAGCAATAGGTAATATCCCGTAATGATATATTTATTTATTTGTTTTATTCGATTTTATTTTTCGCGCCACGCCCGCTCGCTATTTCATTTACGAATTAAATTTTATTCGATTTTCTTTTTCGCGCCACGCCAGTTGTTCTCCGGCGCGCTTGTACCTTTGAACAAGACCGGCACTCATTTACGAATTAAATTTTATTCGCGCGCGCCTTCGAACACGAGCGCCATCCATTTACGAATTAAGTTTTATTTGATTTTATTATTCGCGCCGCGCTCGTGTTCTCCGGCGCGCGCGCGCCTTCGAACACGAGCGCCATTCATTTACGAATTAAGTTTAATTTGATTTTATTTTTCGCGTCGCAAATTTTGTAACTCTCTAGTAGTATTTTTAAAACCTAGCAACCAGTTTTTTTTTTTGTAATAATATCATCACACCTCAAGATATCCTTCCGGGATTGGTGGATTAAAAAGTCGTGTAACTCCGTTATGCAAGCAGCCGCAAATTATTTTCTTCTATTTGTTGGCAACCTATTGTCGTCGGCAAGTGTTAGTTTCGTCTGGGGCGCGAGTTGTGAGACACCCTGTATATCTACAGGTTAAATAGAAAATTAACTGAAAGAATTTCTAAAATTTATATACTACACACAAATGAAAGAGAGGAATTGGAGTAGTTTAAAGACTTTCCAGAGAAATTGGCTTATTACACGGTGACAAATGAATACAATTTTCAAGATAAATGACTATTGGAATCCCGAACAGAATGGAAATGTACTCGGCTGGTATTTTCATACCGGAAAATTGAACATTTTAGTGTGTTTAACAGTTGAATAACACGAATTTCACAGCTGTACGTCGTACAAAATTTTATTGGACATAAATATATTTTAAATAAAAATAGATGCCACAAACTTTTTTGTGTCTTGTACATAAATTTTCATGGTAAATCGACTTCTGTGAATTTTATATCAAACGAGAAATTGCAATTTTGTATTTGCATTTTACTTTATGTAAAGTACAAAGACGAATAGGGTGCTTTAAATTAAACCAGGGTAATCTTTTTATGTTGGAAGGCCATCTAACGACCTAAGCGAACCTAATGAAGCTGTATTCAAGAAGTTTCAATTAGATGCATTTCAAAATGTACATTATTTTGTAGGCTGTAAATTCCGTACAAAATTTAAAGACAGAAATATTTAAAACGTAATGCGAAGGTCACTCTTGCCTAGAATTATGATACTGAAGATGTGGAAGTAAGAACAGTGAGTCCTTCAAAAGGACAGTTAGTTACGTAAATAGACAGTGAGGTGAAAGGAGTGAATTTTGTCCGGGCAGTTGAATATACAGATGCTGTTGAGTCAGTTGAGTATATAGACGCTGTGGAGGTCGGTAGTTCGGACATTTGAATGTGATATAAATAAATGGTGACATAAATAGTCGAAATAAATAATCAGTAATATCGTGTAAATAAATAATCGTGTTAATTGTTTAAATAAATAAATAGTGTTAGTGTTTAACTAGCTAATTATATTCGTAGTCTTAAATTAGTATTTAATATTTGTTTAACCATAGTAATCGTCATTGTTATTATCTTTTAATATTTATATATCATTTAATAAACATCTATTTTAATTAATAATAATTCTTTGAATTTTTCACTTCACCCAAATAAATAAAAACGTTAAACAAGAAAGCTGATGTGTCACAAAATACAAAACAATTGACTTTTTACCTTCCGTCACCTTTAGGTAAGGAAGGTATTGTCTTTGGTCAAGAAATTCGGTGATGAGTTTTTAATCAATAAGCACGTTTTAGGGTCCCTAGAATACGATTTTACTATTTTTACGATGATGTCTGTATGTGTGTGCGTGCGTACGTGAGTGCGTGCATATAACAAAACTTTCGTCTGCGATAACACTAATACTACAATTTCATAAATTATATTTTTTTCGTGTTCTTTTTCGTTACATCCATATGAAAAGCTGATTAGATTTTGGTTACAATTAGTCAACAGGAAGTACCCTCATTTGAAGATTTTAACAGTCTTTCTTTAAAACTTAAAATATTTTATTCTCTATACGATTTGACTGCATTTTATACTTAATATTAAATGGATATAGAGTTAAAAAATTATAAAGAAATTAAATTTCATAAAATAGACAGCTATGGAAACAGCTACTATATTAAGAAAATTCTGATTGAAAGATGTCAGTGTCAACTGCAATAGACCTTTTCAATTAAAGAGATAGAAGATATGCGCAATGGGGATCTGCGCATAGTAAAAACAACTGAGATCCATGGCGTTTGTTCCTAAAAAATTTAGACGTAAAATGTGAGATATATCTCAGATAACTTTAAAAAATCTTATCGAAATAAGTTACAAAAGCTTTTATTGAAGTTAAAATGTGTAACGATGCAAATTTTCACCAAGAATACATGTATTTTAATGACTGCAATATTTTTGTCGTTTCGTTTGACAGTCCAACTGGAAGTTGTTCACGCCATTTTCTTACTATTTGCAGCGAAAGAAAGATATAGCCGTTAAATTGAAATGGTCTATTGACATAAGTGTGTTTGTCTTATAATTTTACTGGAAATATATAGGATGTTGCTACAAATTTTCTGTATGGAATTTGTATAAAATAGCCGGGAGGTAATGTACAAGAAATAGAATCTTTTGCAAGGAACTCTCTGTATAAAATTTGTACAAAATACATAGAACTGACGGAAGGTAATGTGCTGGCCACATCAGATTTTTTTAAATGCAGGTGATCGTGTATGATTCTATTAATAGCTGAGGATCCAATCTTTAGTTGATGCTCTAATACAATTTATGAAAAAATTTGGAGTTCGATACTTATGTTTTAAATGACTTCACTTTCGCAAATTAATTTCAAATGACATATAAGTAACTCTAAAAAATGATTTTCTTAAGGTGCATTCACAAATGAAAATTATGTTTAGATTTATGGTTTATACTTTAGATTTAAAGACTCCGCATATTATGTAATGGCTCCATTCACACTTCAGAATTTAGTGTTTCTAAATCCAAATCATAAAGTTAAACATTTAGGTTAATGATTTAGTTTGACGTCACAACCTTCACCAATGAGAACGAGTCTGAAATGACATAGATATATACACCCATCTTTATTTAGTATCCACTTGGTGGATTCGGCTTTTTAAACAAATGCGAGAAGAACATGGATACTGTCATAACTTAATTGTTGAAATATAACCAATAATGCCAAGCGAATGACAGTATCGGCGCACAGGAGTCTTGTTGTGTACTGCTCTACCGATATTTTAATCTTGTTTTTGAAGCATTTACATAGATGTCTGTACATATCAAAACTATTTTTCAAGTAATTTAAACTTACATTTATGAATGACTTACTTAAACCTAAACAAAAACCATAAACCTAATTTTCATTTGTGAATGCACCTTAATTCTAGCGTGACTCTCGTTTTTGTTAAACTTGTCGTCTACGGAAATCGAACACCAACCATCCATTAATCATAATTCGATTCGATTAGTTAACCATTGAACTATCTTTGTGTTTTTCTTTCAAGAAATTTAGTGGCCTATTCAGAGAAATACAGTCATAAAGGTTGCTATGCATATAAAGATTGTTATCATAAAGACATTTGTAACAATCTTTATGAATTTTTCAATTCAGAACCTACGTCGGTATTACTAACAATCTTTACAAAATAATACTTGTGAATGAACCAGATTATTTGACAATTGCTAACTTCATTATACACATATGAACCTAATCTAACCTTAATCTTAGTTGTCAATGCTTTATTTTTTTTAAAAAAATAATGAATTGCCAATTAAATTTATAACGAAACGTTTTCCCAAAACAAGTACAGAAAAATATGATATTTATGCATATTTGGCAAGTTCTACATTATTTAGAACGGGTTTGTTAATTCCTACAAATGATCACAACGTGATTGAAAATTTATGGGAAAATTTAAATTTTTTATTTTGACCGAATATGTAACTGAAACATCACATTACAGAGTTTTCAAGAATACCACAGAATGTCAAAAGTAATTTTCTTCCACCACAATCTTTATCGTTCTTATGCTCATTATTCAAGTAGAAGCAGAATGCATATGTATAATAAACTATCCTGCTAAAATATAAAAACACCAATGTTTGGCAGAAAGGTCAATATTAATAATATTTGATTGATATAATAAGCTGTCACATTTCAAATAACAACGTGATAACAACCATAAATACATAGTTTTAGTAGTCGTTATGATAAAGACTGTCAAAACGCTTAACAATTGTTGACAGTAACCATTTTCAGTACTGAGAATACCAAATTCGATTTTAACAATCTTTATAGTACATAACAACCATAAAGACCATAACGACTACACAAATATTGTGGCCTATTCAGAGAAATACAGTCATAAAGGTTGCTATGTGTATAAAGATTGTTATCATAAAGACATTTGTAACAATCTTTATGAATTTGTCAATTCAGAACCTACGTCGGTATTATTAACAATCTTTACAAAATAATACTTGTGAATGAACCAGATTATTTGACAATAGCTAACTTCATTATAAATATATGAACCTAATCTAACCTTAATCTTATCTGTCAACGCTTTATTTTTTTTAAAAAAGATAATGAATTGCCAATTATATTTAGTACGCAAATGTTTTCCCAAAACAACTAAAGAACAATATGATATTTATGTCATATTTGGAAACTTCTACATTATATAGAACGGGTTTGTTAATTCCTACAAATGATCTCAACGTGATTGAAAATTTATGGCAAGATATAATTTTTTTATTTTGACTGAATAGGTAACAGAAACATCACACAGAGTTTTCAAGAATACCACAGAATGTCAAAAGTAACTTTCTTCCACCACAGTCTTTATCGTTCTTATGATCATTATTCAAATCGAAGTAGAATCTATACGTATAATAAATTGCATCCTGCTAAAATATAAAAACACCAATATTTGGCAGAAAGGTCAATAATAATATTTGATTGATATAATAACCTGTCACATGTCAAATAACAAGGAAATAACAACCATAAATACAAAGTTTTAGCAGTCGTTATGATAAAGACTGTCAAAACGCTTAACAATTGTTGACAGTAACCACTTTCAGTACTGAGAATACCAAATTCGATTGTAACAATCTTTATAGTACATAACAACCATAAAGACCATAACGACTACACAAATATTGAGTTCTGAATAGGCCCCATTAAGTTCTGAATAGGCCCCTATACGAATATAAATATATTTTCTTGAAAATAAGTGGCTACTTATCTCGTGAGTAAGTCATATATCACCCCCTAATAATTAAATTAGAAAGTTCATGTGAAAACCCATAAAAATGTACCCATTTTTCTTAAGAATAAATTTGCCGTCCAATGTACCAGCCAGCTATCCAGGCCTGTAATTAATTTAATTTAATAGCAAAACCAAGTACAAACTACGTTTCTTTCATCCAATTTCACCCTCGGCCAAAGCTCACTAGATATGACGCGCAGAATAATGTCTTCGTCTTTCCGGAGTAGAAGAGAATAATTGTCTCAACTCAGGACTGAGTTTTCTGGTAACTTTAGCGTTTTAATCAAATTTGGTTAAGAAGTTGAAAATTGAGTTGTTGGCGTTAGAGGAAAAGCAATTTAAATGAATTATGAAATGTTATTTAATTCTGATCATGATATTTGATAACGTTAGAGTACAAATAATATAGTATTATAGTTCAGAAAATCTACTGAAAAAGTCTGGTGTAGCCATAGAACTAATAAATACTTCGTAAATGGAAGGAGCGTAGACAAGGATAGTCAGTGGTTAACATTGTACAATAAAGACAGAGCGAGAACCACGTGACTGAGGTCTACTGTCGCTAGAAATGTATTAGCGATCTCGAAATTTCTTGTTTTAATTAAATATAATAAGAAAATTATTATAAATAAAGTATTAAGGATATTAAAAATTAAAATGGTTAAGGTGTGCTGTGCATATAATATAAGAAAAATTTTAATTTGATAATAAAGTAGTTTAATAGTCATTGGGCATTTAATAATATATTAATTTGCTTATTACACTATTAAAATACAAAAGTAACTAATAATTCATAAAATTATTTATTAAAAATCATTAGTTTTATTCATTTTATTCAACTTTCCCTGTTGCCTTACAGAGCGTACACGGTAGTCGTACCACGTGACTAAGGTCTACGTTCTTCTATCGCTCTCCCACTGCAGGACTTTGTGTATAGTTATCTCTCTCGAATGTTAACCACACAGCACACTGTGTACGGCTATAGGCAAGACTCCATCCATATGTATTTATTAGATCAATGGGTGTAGCCAACACAATTCCTCCTGCTATTTACAGCCCGAGTCACAAAAAATTAACGTTAGTGTGTCGTTCTAAATACGGTTTACTTTATTCTAAAATAATAAACATGAGGAATAAAGCACAATTTGAATATTTGTCATATTGACATATGTCAAAAAAATTGTTCTTTTAACCATTGCATTCTGAAAGTAACATTAACGAGATTTTTTTTTAAATAATATTTATTAATGTTGCCTTTATTTTCTGAAACCAAAAAACTATTGAACAAACCACGGATGTTATGCATGATAACAAGCCTTAAATGTCTTAAAATCTTCGCTCTACGAGCGCAGATTTCAAACCGACATCTTCGGCAGTTATGATATACATAACACTCCTAGGTATGTTAATAGCTATTACCGAAAATCGAATGCTGGATGATGGCTGAATTTATATCAGAAAACGACTGTTTTATTGTTGCCGAAATAAGGTGTGTGAATGAAGGTAAAATAAAATGTAAAAACCCAACCATCAGCTCTTCGACCTACTGGTTCCAGCCACAATTTTCTTTTCTTCGCATCTTTTGGCATATTTATAAATTCAATAGTAGGTTTGTTCCTAACGCATTTTTGCAAGAAGGCACAATACGATACTGTAAATTACTCATTTTATATTGAATTTTGTATTATCTAACATGAACCAAACTGTAAAATTTGACACTTGTTTGACAACTTTGACAATATATTTATCATAACACTTGTAACAAAACAAAGAATTGACACTATAAGGGACCAATTGGAGCCGATGAAAATGTATGTGTTGTGACGTCACATTCTGTTTCAGATCACCTGACTTTCAAAATATTATCCAAATTTCAAAAATTAATTAATCCTTATTTTTGGATTAGCGAATTTTACTCTAAGTTTATTTCTTAAAATATAGTCTAATCTAATCCAAGTAACTACCTTTTTAATAAAATGAAGATTAAATTTTAAATACCGGGATAAAATAGAATTCACTAATCCAAAAATAAGGATTAGCTTAACCTTTTTTGCGAATCTTTAATTTTTATTAATCTAAATATATACCATCATTACCGACATCTGTGTACAAGGCATATTGGCACACCCAGCAATGGGTAATATGCCGTGATGATATATTTATTATTTATTTATTTAAATACATACCTGCATAATTATACATATATGCAAGAAACTGTATTGATTTCCCTTCGTATTGTTTTTACTTTTTTCTTTTTAAAACGTTACCATTATTAATTTGAAGTTACATACATTTCTGATATGAACTATGTAACCAAGGAGTTGTGCTTATTTAAAGCGTAGGCTCCGACATTTAAATTGTAGACAATTTTATAAATTGTGGCGGGCGGGCGTGCGTGCGAGAGCGCGTGTGTGTGAGTGTGCGTGCGTGCATCCGTGTGACAATTTTTTCGGATCCAATAACTCAAATACTACAATTCAAAAAATTATAATTCTTTCGTATTCTTTTTCTTTACATCCATGTGAAGAGATGATTAGATTTTGGTTATAATTGGTCAACCGGAAGTACCCTCATTTTAAGTTTTAAGAGTTTTTCTTGAAAAAACACTGTTGAATATCATTTTTCCTTATTTAATGTTATTATAAATATTAAAGAATGTATTATTCTCTATACGATTTGATTACATTTTATACTTCATATTCGATGGATATAGAGTTAAAAAATTATAAATAAATTAAATTTCATAAAGCAGCTAGCTATGCTATAACCTAACCATGGAAACCGCTACTATATTAAGAAAATGCTGATTGACAGATGTCAGGTACATGAAACTTTCTGTTTGGAATTTGTACAAAATACATAGAACTAACAGAATTTCATGTACTTGAAATATGGAATCTTGTGCAAAAAACTTTCTGTATGGAATTTGTACAAAATATATGGAACTGATGGAAGGTAATGTGGCCACATCAGATTTTTTATATAATGAACCAATGTAATTCATTGCATTATTTTCGTATAAATGTTTTTGTTTTGTAAATGCAACCCTTGTCAAGTATTTACCAAATCCCATCATTTAATATTAGTCTTGTAAAATGAAAATTGTTTTCCAATTCAATATTTTTTTATCTCTTATAGTTCTCGAGATAGTAATGGTGGCTCATTTAAAATGAATAATCTGTATAAAGTATTTTGAATTTTAATTTACACTTTTTGAAAAAAGTCGAAATGCTATAGAATTTATTAAATTTAATAATCAATTTAAAAAAGAAAATTAGCTCAACAAGTTTATGTAATTATTTAAATAACTTGATTACTTACTATTAGTACACTCAATATTTGATATTATCTCCTAAATACTCGTAAATGAAACCATCTCCTTCGATGTTTTAATTTTAATAATCCAAATTTGCGTGACTTGTTTGTGTCTTGTTTATGAAATTACCTCTGGCTTGATTAAAATTATTTAAATGAGGTTAGATTTGACATGGAGATAGGCCTATAATATGAATTAATTTAATTGAAATTCAAGGGTGACTCGCCTCCAAAACCACGACATCCATGCGCGTGTGATGATAGGGTAATATATGCCAGTTATTACAATACAGGACGGTATTAAGTGTAATTGCCAGTTGAGTGGACCGTACTAGCGGATTTTAATAGCTAATCGATATGGGCATGCAGTTGAAAAAGCTTGTTATAGCAATTTTAATTGGAACGAAATTGTGCAATTTTCAAGTTTCATAAAGCGGAAATGGTGTAGATTTAAAGTAAACTGCGTATTAAGAGTTAATTAAAATGCTTTTAGTTTCATAGCTTTTGCTTTTTGTGGTATATTAATATAAATGCTAACATAGGTTTGCAAAAATGTAAAATGTAAATATACAGAGTGTAAATGAAATAAGTACATTAAATTTAACCAGTAATGTAACTCGTCGAGAGCAACAATATTTTCTAATAACTTTATCTCGAAATCGCATATTTTTAGCATTTTTTGAACCCCGTAAATTGACGAGTCGTTTCACGTACTTTTCAAATAATTTAATGCAGTGTAGCTATGAAAAAATTTGTTTTAGCAATTGACAGTCAGTCAGGGGGGGTCTCTGAAGCTGATGGTAATGATGATTCCCAACGATGATACACTTACTGACTGGTGGACGCTTTGATGGCTGGCGTCCACGGCTTGTGAGAAGGAAGAACCCATGGCTAACTAATACCGACTGACTTAAAACAAAAACGCTATCTCCAGGATAGGATTATCTTAGGGGAACGGGGTGCATAAGCTAGGGCACGTATACATAATAATTTCCAGACTTAAGATCAACAAATAAATGTCGTGACTATCATAATATGATAATAATTTCTAAACTGAATTTTGACTTAAATAGATAAACAGAGTTAAAATATGAATATTGAAACTATAATTTAGAATAGTTTATAAAAAAGTTATTTATCTGTTATTGCGCTTACCCTCGCCTTGTCACAACACAGACATTGTAATTACCTAAAGTTCTCAAGGTCAACGAATTTACATAAAAATTATACTCTTGCTAATATTCGCACATTTATGTTGTACAACATACAATATCTTCGATATTTTCACAGTATGAGGTGCCACATATGACAATTTGGAATATTTTAAAAGAGCAACATATTTTTTTCCTCTTTTCTATACTTTTGGTTTGTTTAGTTCTTAGGATTTGTTTCAATGAAATGATGAGAGCATCCTTATAATTATTTGAAAGCATTCTCCCTTGAAAGGTTAAATAATACTTTTAACCAGAAGACTAAACAATTTATTATATCCCTCATAAACATTTTTATCATATACAGTTTACTTCTTGTAATAAAATATGAGTAAGTTATTTTATTACATAGTTTTATTTGAAATATATTCATTTTTTAATAAGTTACATCGTAATTACCACGTTTAATCAGTTGCTATGAATATGAACTTTTATAATAACAAGTTACTATTTTTATAAAGACTTTCGAATTACAGAATACCAAATAGTGCAAAGTAACTATGAATGAGCATGTTTATAGCAACAGTAACTCAAATAGTTACTATTTGCGTAGTAACTCGGTTACAGAATAGGGGATTCCGATCGTGACGTCACAAAGTGCGCCATTTGCGGTGAAATCTAGAACTATGTGGACAAATAGACATTTTCTGTTGACATGTGTTCGGTTAGGGATGAAAATGAATTTTTTTAGTGCAGAGTTAGTGCCAGGGGCGAAATAAAAAAAGAAAAATATTGAAAATCGTTTGAATGACCTAAAAAAGATGGTTTGTGTCGTGGTCTGAAAAAAGGCGGAAAAAGAGCGATCTTATTTTAAGGTTTTAGTTTCGGTTAGTTACTGGGTATTTACTGATTTATACTAACTCAAAATGTTTCAACGTTTTCAGAAATCAAAATTATACGAATGCGGGACGCAGTGCTAATATATTACTCTGCATTGATGGTGGTAAATGGGTATCTGCGGTAATTTCATGTAATACGTGTGTGGTAGTTGATGTAAATATAAAGTGGGGCTATTTTCGATCTCATAACATATTAAACCTATTTAACTACGGACACATATACCACTACTTCCACGAAACCATTTAGTTTGATGTAGTTACGCATAAACCATGAGAGATGAGATCGGCTTGGAAAATGACAAAATTAACTCCTCACGTATATTTTTTATATTTATGCCTGTAATCACTCTTACAGAGGCCATACGCGTACCTAATACCCATATTGTTAATATAAAATACAAATTTCACAAGGCTATCAACTTGACAGCTACTTGTATGTCCACAAAGTTCATAAAAATACTGCGACGGGGCGCTTAAAATTCGCTTAATCGGAATCCCCTATAGGGCGCGAGCAGACACGTGACTCGAGCGACCTTGACGTGCTTGGAATCAGCTGATTTGTGTGCGCATGTCATTTTGACAAGAACAATGTCACGTTGACAATACCAATGTTTTGATTTTAAGTCATATAATATTTTACAAAAATTCAATCAATGACACATACACATTCTCATTCCTTTACAATAACATCATTTAAATTCAACAGCTTCTTGACAATACTTGCAATATCGACTTCCCGGTTTTGTTGTTACCGTGCCCCACATTTCCGAATGCAGCAGCACCAGTAGCAGCTACACTGACCCATTTCTTCCGAGGTCGAGGGTAGCGAGCACGTGGTGCCCTAATTGTTGTTCTCAGGGCATATAACTTGTATAAGAGAACCTATTTAATGAGCAGAACTCGTAGAACAAGTACGTACATAGTTGGGAGTGGGTAAGCAGAACGCATGGTCTCATGGAGTCCAAGGGGTACCCGGATAGAGATGTAGAAAGGATAGAGATATAGTGGAAGGGTTGAATTTGGATAAGGGTTGTTGTTATAGCGAGGGATGAGAAGTTAAATTAATTGTAAGGGTGGGAATATAACTTAACTGCTAAAGTGAGTATAACGTATTTATAAATGCAGTTATTAACATATTATGTTAATATGAAATTACGAGGATCACGCTAAAATGTTTGAGAATTAGACACATGGTTCATTCTTTTATAATTTTATGTTAAATATGTTTAAAATAATTCCCTTCAACAATAATACACGCAACCCCTTCCAATTCTTTGAATGCGTACTTTTAATATAATAATGAATTGCAGAAATATTGGTGAATATAGCGGATGTCGTATACTGTTCTTTTTATTTTTATTTTTATTTTTTTTAGCTAAAAACTGAAGAAAATGCTCTCTGGTTAATATTAACAATGAGTTAACAGTTTGTATATTTGAAATAAATTGTGAAAAATTGTCAGCCATCGGGATTCGAACCCGAGACACACTTATCTTGCCGGGATAGTGAAAAAAAGTGAAAGATTGATCAGCCATCGAGACAAGAGCAGCCAATAGCTTAGTTGGCAGAGCACTATCCCGGCAAGATAGGTGTCTCGGGTTCGAATCCCGGCGGCTGACAATTTTTCACAATTTATTTCTCTGGTTAATGTCATATTTTTCCTCACGATTTTAAAAAATTGATTAACTAAGTTTTAACTTTTGTTGAACTAAATTTCAAATGATATACACATAATGCTATAATGGATGCTCTTATTACCGAAGATGAAGTTTGCAACACGAGCGAGCGAAGCGAGCAAGGGTTGTAATCATCCGATGTAATAATGACCATTATAACCAATAGGAGACTACAGCGCAATTGAATTAAGAGTAATTAGAAAAAAATATTGAAAGTATATGCTTTATAATGAATATTAATAATCAATAAAACGATATAAATTAATCTACTTCGGAAATAATGAAGATTTTGTTATAGCAGCTCGTCACTCATATGAATTTCATATATATTATTTTGATTGACGGCTCAAAGATGGCTTATAAATATATAACGTGTGGTGTTTGTTATAAATAAAACATCTTTAAATAGTATTATAAACTTTTTATTAACCCAGAACGAGATGTTGCCTTAACTATTGTAAACTTACAACTGGCGAAAGCCAAAAAAATACAAAAACAGGTAAACTTAATTAAATTAACCAATTGAGAATCCAGTGATTCTCAAAACTTTATACCCATATATTACATAACGAATACCAAGTTAGGGAAGGAGCCTACTGCCAATGGAAGAAGAGAAATTCAAATAGCGAAGGCGTGGCTATCAGTCCAGCAGCGGGATCGCGGTTTCGAGCTATAGAATTGAAGCAATAGATAGAATACGCGATAGAAATGAAATGCCGTATCGTTTTGAAGAATAGAAATGTAATTTGGCTTTCGGTTTTTCTATGTTCTGTTTTGTAAAAATTGAGTAATATTTTGGTATTTTTACTTGTAGGTAATTCTTGTGATCAATATAAAGTTTTCTATAACGAAAAATTTACGTTTCGTTTCTATCTATTTTGACTTAAGGATGTAGTAGTGCAATTCTCAAACAGTTTTTATTTGAATATAAATGTTTTACATTAAACTTAATAATTTAAATACAATTCTAATCATAAATCATGTAGACTTGTACAATATAATAATATTTATTTATTTTTTATAAATATAATTTAGAAATATATTTCAAGAACATTTAGGTCCATAAAGAAAACAGTTTGATATAAAAACTTATATTCGTGACGTTACGTTTATATTTTCAAATTTCGGGAGACTACAACTCGATTATTAATAGGATTTTTTTCACCGGATTTTCAACGACAGTCTTAGTTTTACTTATACGTTCAGATGAAATTATAAAAAAAAAAAATGGTGGAATTCCCTATTGTATACTATACTTTATCTACGATTAATGTATTACAAATATAAATATAAAATAATTAAATAAATATATCATCATGGCATTTAACCATTGCTGAGCGTGCCAATCTGCTTTTTACATATACGAGGTGTGTTCAAAAACTATCGCGAATTTTGAATTTTCGCGGGTTACGTATATTCGAATTTCGATCTTTTTGTGGCTTTATGTTAGTACTCATGTCTCTCACTTATGTCGACAAGCTCGGCCATTTTGAATGTTCACTTAATTGTTGACAGCTGCTTTGCTTGCACGTGTTTTGGATCGTCTTCGATTTTTACCTATTCAAAAAAATGGAACAAAGAACCTGTATCAAATTTTGTGTGAAAAACGAAATTAAGTGCGCGGATGCATTCCGAATGTTGACTGTGGCATACGGAGAAGCTACCTTGGACCAAAGCAACGTTTATCGGTGGTACAAAATGTTCTCAGAAGGCCGAGAAGATGTGAACGACGAAAAGCGTGCCGGACGCCCGAGCACTTCAACAACAGACGAAAAAATTAATGAAGTGGAGAAAATGATATTGGCCAATCGTCGAATCACCGTTAGAGAAGTTGCTGAGGACCTAAACATATCGATTGGCTCGTGCCATTCGATTTTTATCAATGATTTGGGCATGAGACGGGTCGCCGCGAAATTTGTACCAAAATTGCTCAATTGCGACCAAAAACAGCATCGCATGAACATTGCTAATGAGATGTTGGACTCTGTCCGCGACGACCCAAATTTGCTCCAGAGGGCCATAACTGGTGACGAATCGTGGGTTTATGGTTATGACGTGGAAACCAAAGTTCAATCATCTCAATGGAAGCTGCCGCACGAACCAAGACCGAAAAAAGCGCGCCAAGTTCGGTCGAATGTGAAAGTTTTGCTGACAGTTTTCTTCGATTGCAGGGGCGTGGGGCATCATGAGTTCTTGCCACAGGGTAGAACGGTCAATAAGGAATATTACCTGCAAGTTATGCGCAATTTGCGCGAAGCAATCCGCCAGAAACGCCCGGATTTGTGGAAGAACAAAAATTGGCTTTTGCACCACGATAACGCCCCTGCTCACACATCGTTGCTTGTGCGCGACTTTTTAGCCAAAAACAACACACTAATGATGCCGCAGCCACCGTATTCCCCAGATCTGGCCCCCTGTGACTTTTTCTTGTTCCCTAAACTGAAGAGGCCCATGAAAGGACGACGTTACGCCACGCTTGACGAGATAAAGACGGCATCGAAGGAGGAGCTGAACAAGATAAAAAAAAGATTTTTTGAAGTGCTTTGAAGATTGGAAAAACCGTTGACACAAGTGTATAATATCTCATGGGGATTACTTTGAACGGGACAAAATAGATATTCATGAATAAATAAATAATTTTTGAAAGAACACAAAATTCGCGATATTTTTTGAACACACCTCGTATATATATATATATATATATATATATATATATATATATATATATATATATATATATATATATATATATATATATATATATATATATATATATATATATATATATATTGTGGAATGGATACACCCTCTTTTCTCGCTTATTATTGCAGATACACATATTGCTTATAGAACATGGTTTAATCAGTGCAATAATTGTTGTTGAAGTGTATGTAATGTAATTTTAGAAGTTCCGGTATAACCGGATGTGACATCAACTCTGTAAATTTAAATACAACCTATACTATTTATTTTTTTATAAATTTGAATTACATTTTATGTTCTCTTTCCGACCATACCAAATTTTGTAGTTGTAGTGTATTTAAAGTTTATACATTTAGGTTGGCTGTAAACATTTATATATGTGTTCATGTTACTTGTTGAGTTTCGCCTGGCTCATACTTTTGGCGGTCAGGCAGTCTGAAACGAGCCTTCGTTTAATAAAGTTGTTTTTGTAAAACTACACCTTTTAAATATTCTCCTTAAAATCCCAATACATCATAGTAGTATTCATTCAGTTATTCATTTGTTAAAAATAATTACTGAAATATATATAGTCAAGACATATTAATCACAAGTAAATTTCGGGTGGATGTCCGCCAAAACTTCACGCACTATTAATTATATCATAAAACCTTTTCTTCCATGAAAATACAAAAGAAATATGAAGCAAACGTTCGGAAATTCTTGTTCACCGTTACGTAAAATATAATAAATTTCGAATTATCACCCACGCAAACTGCAATAAATTTCAACTTTTCCTGTCTGGTAAAAAGTTTGCGAACCCGTGTCTAAATAGTTGAACATTGCCATATCCTACCCTACACTCTAAACTCTAAGGTCTAAATAAACCCTCACTGGATATGACGTCACGAAGTTATCCCACACTCTAAGCCAGTGGTTCTCAACCTTCTCAATACCGCGGAACACTATTATGAGCAAGAAATTTAGGCGGAACACTTGTTAATTAAAATAGAAAAAAAGTAAATTCATATTGTATCGTTTTTATTTATTTGAGTGAAGTGTAAATATTTGACAATTATTATTATTAAAAATAACTATTACTAATATTAAACAATTATTAAAAAACGAATTAACTAGATAACACAAACACTGTTTATTTATTTATTCAACCAATTAACACTACTATTTATTTGCACGATATAAGTAATTATTTATTTCGACTATTTATGTCACTTCTTTATTTATATCACGTTCAACTGTCCGCCTACCGTCCTCCACAGCGTCTATATACTCAACTGACTCAACAGCGTCTGTATATTCAACTGCTCGGACAGAAGTCACACCTTTCACCTCACTATATGTCTATTTATGTAACTAACAGTCTAACTTACACAGCTTCAGTATCACCGACTGTCCGTATGCCACAATTCTTCACCACTACTGCCGAGTATCCACTTCCACTTGCCGTTACTGTCTTCGTATACCTAGCTTCCCAATACTCGTCAACGCTACCGAGTATTCACATCCACAGCTCTCCCAGTTAACCAGTAACTTTGCCCGAGTCCTCCACTCGACACTATACTGCATACGCTTACCACGATATTGCTGTGCTTCACTAACACTCTATGTGAATGTCCCAATGACTACGTTTATCTCGACGATTGAAGCCGCTTGAATTTAATAAACCCCTTTTCAATCTTCGAAATAAACGATCGGGATTAATATTTGAAGCCACTTGAATATATCAAGTCAAGCCACTAAAATAACAAGCTAACTAAATTCATATCAGTTGTTGGTTGTTTGCATTTTAGTTCATTTTATAAAAGTCGCAACATAAAACTTAGTAAAATTGTCAAAAAGCGAAATATTTGGAGTGATGAAGAAATAAATGTTTTTTTAATGTTTTTTAAAGAGAAGACAAATAACAACATGACAGTTTTTAGATTTTGGGGTTATATATCCAGGATGAAATTAGATCATATACCTCTCCCTGTCTGTCTGCATAATCGAATATTTAACTATCTTTTTTTAGTCGATACGAATTTAAAGAAGATTGAAAATAACTCAATCCTATTTTCAATCCGCTGAGATAAACCAATAGGATTTTTCGTCGTAATATATTTGAAGCCGCTTGAATTATCGAGATAAACGTATTCTATGTCTCTCCATGTAACTAACTCACTCCCGAGCATAGCTGCGTCCCTTTTATACACCTGCCGAGCTGCCATTAACTTCCAGAGAGCTTTAGAATGTTCGACCGCATAATAACAATGAACACAATAGGTTCAGGCGACTGGAAGTAATTAAACACGTCGCGACTTGTTCGTATACGAGCCAGTGGGAACTGGCAAATTTAACCGGCCCGGGAAATTTGGTAATGACCAGGTCGATCGGCTTTTTTGTTGTTTTTTTTTTAAGTTGACGGTTATATACCGTGTTTGGTATCAAATGAGAGGTCAGGCTCAAGTGTCAGAAATTTGACAAGTTGAGCAGCTATTTTGCATAGTCATATAAGCTGTTTGAGAGAAAAGAACTTGCGTATCTATATCTGAGAAAAATGTATTTGTTTTATGACAATTAACTACCAAATAATGAAACAATAGTAGAATAAAGTACGTTGAGAATATACAGACCCACTACTGTAAAACTTATAAAGAAAACTGGTAAATAAATGCACGATTTTTTGATTTTTTACCTTCCGTCACCTTTAGGTAAGGAAGGTATTGTCTTTGGTCAAAAAAATCGGTGGTGAGTTTTTAATGAATAAGCACGTTTTAAGGTCCCGAGAATACGATTTTACTATTTTTACAATGATGTCTGTCGTGCGTGCGTTCGTGTGTGTGTAACAAAGTTTTCGTCTACGATAACTCTAATACTACAATTCCAAAAATTATAATTCTTTCGTATTCCTCTTCGTTGCATCCATATAAAGAGCTGATCAGATTTTGGTTTTAACTGGTCAACCGGAAGTACCCTCATTTGAAGATTTAAATATCATTTTTTCACATTTAATGTTATTATAAATATTAAAGAACATTGTATTCTCTATACGATTTGACTGCATTTTATACTTCATATTAAATGGATATAGAGTTATAAAATTATAAAGAAATTAAATTTCATAAATTAGCTAGCTATGCTAGGAACAGCTACTATATTAAGAAAATTCCCACTTGACATATTCGTAGTATATTTGTGTTAATTTTACTCGAAATATAGGATCTTTTTCTCGAAACTTTCTGTATGGAATTTTTACAAAATACATACAACTGTCGAAAGGTAATGTACATACAAGAAATTTAGAGTCTTTTGCAAGGAACTTTCTGTATGGAATTTATAGAAAATACATATGCATTTACGGAAATTCTACCGGTAGATACCGCATCTACCGACTGCGTTCTAAAACACGAGTGGTAAAAAGTTACCGTGTTCGAAAATTGTTCAATATCTACCAGATCCATCTACTGGATTCATGAAGAATCTAATCTCAAAGAAAGTAGTGATGCAAAGCGAAGCGCGCACGTTAAAAGTTTGTTAACTATATCAAATTTCTAACCTGTCTCAAATTTTTTTTGTAGGTTATGGATCTACCCTGTTTACCACTTGCGTTCTTAAAATATCGATTCCGGTAGCTATAACCTGATAAACAGCTGTTTACCGGTAACAGTTCACCGGTAGAATTTTCGTAAATGCTTCATATAACTGAATGTGCTGGCCACATCAGATTTTTTATATGTTAATGTAGAGATAAATATATTTGACCCATATTTTTTATTTTGCATAAGGAAGAAAAATGCAAAAGAATTTTGCAATTTGCAACAACTCCAGCAAAACACTTCCGAAGTGCTTACAGAACACCGGTTTAAAACCACTGCTCTAAAGAAAAACCCTCACTGAATATGACGTCATGAAGTTAAAAGGATTGCAGAGCCATTTACATGTAACAACATAAATGTAACAAGTTTTGTAGGTACTAATCGCTCAACTAGAGTTTGTTAAACAAATTTGTAATTAGCCGTATACGTGTGGTTGTTGTACATGACAAATTTATTTTTAATTATCGGGTAGAGCGTAGAACATGTGATTAAATAGAGCTTTTATACACAGGACTATTTTTATTTTTACTGTTATCGTGGAAAGGCGGGTATAAGAAGTATAATGTTTTTTTTTTTTAAAGATTTTTTGTACTGACATTAATAGTATATTATGTAATTACAAATATGTCATCATTACCGATATCTGCGAACAAAGCAGATTGGCACACCCAGCAATGGGTATGCCGTGATGATATATTTATATTTGTTTATTTATTTATGTAATTAGTAGGAAAAGTGATATATTCCTGATTGACAGTGGACAATTTTGGGACGAGGCGCTACCCGAGTCTAGCCACTAGGATTCCAGGAAGTTAAATTTTCTTACGTATTACACATACTATTTTTTTTTCTTCGATCGAAAGATTAATTATTTTATATTTAATTTTATAATGTTGGGCATGGACGGGAAAGCATAAAAAGAGAGTGACTGTCGTGGAAATAAGGTATTTACGTGGTGTATGTGGATATGTAAGACGGAATCGCGTGAGGAATAATTTGATGTATGAAGAATGCATGGTTAGGAAGAATGTTGTTAAGAGAATAGGAATGAGCCAGTTGAGATGGTTTGGTCATGTGGAGAGAATGAAGAGTGAACGGCTTGTAAAGCGTATATCTTGGTGAAATTGAGAGTGTTCGATTGCGCGGCCGTCCAGTGTGTAAGTGGATAAATGTGATTGATAAAGTGCTAAAAGAGGGAAAGTTTCTGAGTGGGAAGAGAAGAAAAACGTGTATGAATGCGGTTATGAATGTGGCCGATGCGAAAAAAGTGTGCTTAGACAGGAATGTGTGGATATTATTCTGAAATTTAACCCTACGTCCGACACGTGGGGACAAACCCCAAGCGTCGAAAATTGTATGTAACTTTTAGAAATTTGCGCTTTGGAGTCGGATAAACTCGGTAGCTTCTCATTTTAGTTGTCTTTGAGGTATTAGCATTCAAAATCTGTAATTATTCAGCGTGTTTTTGATACGTAGGCGTTTGAATTCGACTGGGGTGCACTACACCCCACCTGTCTTAATACGTTTTAAAATTGTATGTTCATGAAGATAGTGAAATCGAATTGTTATTTTAGATTTCAATGTAATAAGTGTGTTTTAATTTTTATTATTGTCTATGATCATGATATTTGAGAAAATAGCAAAATATGAAACAGGAGACTACGAGAAATTATCAAAATTAGAGGCGAGGCATCAGAATCCTCAACTAAAAAATCTGGTGTGGCCAACACAATACCTCCCGCCATTTACAGCCAGAGTCACAACAAAGATTAAGCTGATCCTTATTTTTTGATTAGCGAATTTTACTCTAATTTTGTCAGTTTCTTTCTTAAAATATAGTCTAATCTAATCCAATAACTACCTTTTTACCTCCCGCTACCCTTGGTAAGGGAGGTATAGGAATCGTGCTAAAAATCGCATATCGAGATTTTTCTAAATGACTACGTTTTAAGGTCCCTAGACTCCAATTTTAACTTTTTCACGATGATGTCTGTGTGTATGTATGTGTGTGTGGATCCTTTACTCTAACTCAAATACTATCATTCAGAAAATTTTGAAACCTTGTATTTCGAACTTTTTCTGTAATGGAAAGAGCCCATTAGATTTTGGTGTAAATCGGATAACCGGAAATAGCACTTTACTTGAAGCTCAAAATAGTTTTTCTTCGAAAAATACCTTTAAATGTTATTTTTTCGAGATTAATGTTATTATAAAAATTAAAGATTATTAAATTTTCTACAGATTTGCATTAATACTTATTCTATATATTTTATGGATAAATTTATAAAATTATCTATAAATTTAATCCCGGAGCTACGCTTTAAACAAGCAAAACTCCTTGGTTACACAGTTCATATCTTAAATGTATGTAACTGACAGATAAATGTCACTGTCAAAGAACTAATCATTGCAAATTAATAACAGTAACGTTTTAAAAAGAAAATAGTAAATAGAACCCTAGTTATATGGAATGGATCTTAATATAGTTTCCGCAATAACTAAATATGTAAGTATATATATATATATATATATATATATATATATATATATATATATATATATATATATATATATATATATTTAAATTAATAAAAATTACATAGCGGGAGGTTTGGTGTTGGCCACATCAGATTTTTTGATAATAAAATGAAGATTAAATTTTAAATACCGCGATAAAATAGAATTCACTAATCCAAAAATGAGGATTAGCTTAAACTTTTTTGCGAATCGTTAATTTTTAATAATCTAAATACATACTTACATATTTACTTATGCTGGAAACTGTATTAATTTCCTTTCCTATTGTTCTATTTACTTCTTTGTTTTTAAAACTTTACAATTATTAATTTGAAAAGATTAGTTCTCTGACAGTGACATTTATCTGTCAGTTACATACATTTGCATAACTGCGTAACCAAGCAGTTCTGTTTGTTTAAAGCGTAGGCTCCGGGATTTAAATTATAGATAATTTTATAAGTATATCCATAATATATGTACAAAAAGTATTAATGCAAATCTATAGAAAATTAAATAATCTTTAATTTTTATAATAACATTAATCTCGAAAAAATAACAAGGTATTTTTCGAAGAAAAATAATTTTCAGCTTCAAGTACAGTGCCATTTCCGGTTATCAGGTTTACACCAAAATCTAATGGACTCTTTCCATAATAGAAAAAGGTCGAAATACAAGGTTTCAAATTTTTCTGAGTGACACACACGCACATACACACAGACATCATAGTAAAAATGTTAAAATTGGATTCTAGGGACCTTAAAACGTGGTCATTTACCAAAATCTCGATATGCGATTTTTAGCACGATCCCTATAGCTTCCTTACCAAGGGTAGCGGGAGGTAAAAATCTAAACTAATTACGGACAGTACTTCGGATTTTCTAAGAGACAGTTTTACGGAATTTTTTGTCGTTCTTTTTATTTGACAAAAATCTAAACTCAGCTGATGTCAAACTCATCTCACTTTGAGCTGAGGTGAGGTGAAGCAAATGATAAAAAGAACACGATTATTGTCTTATCTTAACGTATTAACTAAGCCATGAATTCTATCTTAGAAAAGAATCCTGAAGAAATAAATCCTAAAAATAGAATAAGTGCAGCGGTAAGCAGACGAACGTTTTAAGAAAATTTGTTAGAGGAAGACATAAATATCTTTCCACAGAATTTTCTCAATTACTTGATTCTTACGTAACTGACCTCAAATTCCTCGTAAACTTCAATTTATCTTATACAATATACGATATAGTTTTCAAGAGAAACGACTTTATTTATAGCCTGTCCGAGAGTAAATATTGGAGATTTACGAAATAATCTACCGAAATATGGTGCAATCATTCGTAGTAAGTGTTATGTTGTCGTGGTGAAAAATTCAAAAGTTTTTTGCTCACAATTCTTTTCTCTGAGTCGTATGAAAACCATAACTAAGCCTAGTACTCGTATCTTCTTATCTAACGTCCGATGTATGCCGGCATTTGCAGACCCGAGGTTTGTGCGTCCTTTTAATTTTTTTGTCGTATATTTTCATTATTTTCTATAGCCTGCAACTACCCTATTTTAATGAGCAATATATTTATGCAAAAAAATTATGTCATTGTCCAAACGATATTATTTTCGTACCTCCGTCCATTTTGACTAGTATTACATAACTCAAAATCGTCCAGAAATGCGCTGTTGGTGACCTAGGTCGGCAAAAGGAGTTGGCATTACTGTTCTGGTGATATGTCAATTTACGATTATTTTCAACAAAAGAATTAGCAAAATGTTTACAAATTTTAGGGCTAAATCTTTAATTGTTGTAACTTAAATAACTAAATTGTCATAAAAATAATAATATGCTGTCATTACTGACATCTCTCTTGCACTACGCTATGTAGAAAAATTGATGAAACTAGAGATACGAAGCATAGATTGTTAGAATGCAATACGATCGATAAAGAGAGCGGTACGGGGGCGAGGGATTTATATCATGTAACATTTCGACTGGATGGGATTCGACGGCGTGGAAATATTTGAATTTCTGTAGAACGGACAAAGTGGTGCAGGTATAGAGTGTTTTTAGATATAGTGAAAGCAGTAAATCATCGGTAAGTGCGGGCCAGCCCCTGCACAGCGGGTATTTATTGCATTAGAGGACAGGGTGGAACTATGCAGATTTATACATTTAAATCTAAATATATTCTCCAAATATAAGACAATCTAGGATTCTTTAATCTTAAGAACGATAACATTGTGTAATACCTTAAGCTGATTGCTTTGTCCCGTGGTACGGTGGGGTTAAACACAAATTAGTGTCCGAAGGCAAATTAGTCAGTTATCGATTTAAATTTAAATCTGAAGATATTTCCCAAGTATAAGACAATCTAGGAATTTTTAACATAGCAACGAGAACATTATGTAATACGTAAAGCCTAGCCAATCATCGACAAAAGTCGAGCTCTTTGAATATTATTCCATGGACATTTATTGTGAAGAAAGTTATACAAAAAAACAATTGTTAGAATTAATTAAGATTAAGCCTATAGTAAAAAATTATGTTTGTGATCAAATCGCGGAAAAATATGGTCATACTGTGTTACGTTTGCCTCCATACCATTGTATATTTAATCCAATAGAATTAATGTGAACTTAAATTTAATATCAGGCGAAATAATACCTCACCAACAAATTGTCCGCAAATAATTGATATTAAAAATGAAACTAGGTATCAAATGGTTGGTTTCAGAGCATAGAGCATGTAATAGAAATAGAAAATAAGTACATAGACATAAGTAATATTTATAATAATTTTATTATTAATTTAGGTGATAGTAATTCTGATAGTGATAATGATGATGATGATATTGTAGTGGATTAATTAAATAAATAATAATGTACCTATATTAAGTGTATAATTTAAATTATTCGCAATACGTTGCTGTGTAATATACCTGAATTTTTCGCCCAACAATAGGATACTAAGCGAAGGCAAAAAGTAACAGTATTATTGCTTTCACTGTTTCACTATATCTAAAAACATTCTATACATTTCGACCCCGTGGGAGTTCGACCACGTGGGATTTCGACCTCGTGGAATTTCGACCGCGCGGGATTTGGATCGCGTGGAATTCGACCGCGCGGAACATACTCATTTTTCTCTCGGTACGCTAAAGAGTGATTTCGCGGCCTTGATAAACAAATAACTATTGTATCTTTCATCGAGAGCTAGTAAGTGTTTTAGCATGTATTGTTTCGAGCAAAATACATATTGTATTATTCTGATATCGTATTATGTCAGAATGTTAGAATTTATTTTATGCAAAGCATTCTTGAGATACTTATCTATTATGCATTTATATTAATATTTAACGTACACTTCATTTCATATCTTGCGTTTTTTAAATATATGCACCGTGTTCTGCAATGTCAGGTTGTCAGGTAATTTTTATTCAAAGGTAGAATTTATAATGAAACAGATACCGTAGGAAAACTAAAGAGGAAACAAGTTTCTTTAAGAAAGATGTAGGTAATTAAATTTTGAATTATTTATTTTATTTCTTTGTTCTAATCTTCTTATATTCCGGGTTGGCTAACAAGAATGTTGATAATTTATTATCCCTAAATATAGGAGAAAAGAAAGAAATCTTTTACTTTGATTGAATGTGAATCAAGCGCGCTTGCATGAGCCGACCTTGAACCTTCGTGCGCATGCGTGATTTTTTTCCCGCCTGTCGATAGCGTCTGTTGCTGGCAAGTAGCATTTGAATGAGGTAGTGTGTAGTGCTCTCATCGGTTTTTCATTGCAAGGAAAATGACGGAACGACTACAGCCGCGCTATTGCATCAAATTTTGCCTGAAACTGGGCGACAGCCAGGTGGAAACCATTCGGAGGATTCAGTCGTCACAGTGGCTGCCCTCCAAGTGCGCAGCAACGTCAAAGTGATGCTGACTGCTTTCTTTGACTCCCGCGGTGTGGTACACCACGAGTACGCATCACATTAAATGTGTGTTAATATATGTACTGCTTTATGTGCACATTTTTAATTTTACTTTAAGACCTTAAGTTAACCAACATTCAATTTAAGACCGTTAAAGTAAAAGAATATCACAACTGCGCATGAGCTCCACTTCACAAACGTCCGCGTGTTATGTATTTGTTTTTGTGTGTAGTTTTTAGGTTATGCAAACGAAAAATCGGTAAAGAACAAGATTGTATATAACATTTAATTCATAAATATCCCCACTTATATGATAAAACAGATATTTTATTCAAGGATAAAGTGGCCAAAATGAAAGTTTGGAAAAGTATAGGTCTGTATTAAATGAAACTGGTTAGTATATTTACTTACTACATAATAATATTTTGATATGAACATTCTTATCCATTTTAACAGGATATATTTATCTCTTTACATTTGCGACTATATGCCAGAAAAATCACATCTGCGCATGTGTATTGAATGCTTTAAAGTAGCTACATAAAGTACCAAACTTATGGTGCTATTCTGTACCGTTCGGTTCTATAAGCTCTATAGACTCTGTAAGTAACCAACGTTACAGGATTAAGCAAATTGCTATTCTGTAACCAAGTTACAATACTGTAAGCGCTACAGAGTTATAGAAATTTCTATAAATCTTACAGCGCCAAAATCTTGACTGTAAGGTATTTACAGAGCATATTGAAACGTCAAAAATATATTTTAAACGTCAGATATATATTTTATATAATAAATTTAAACAAATATGGAAATTAAAAGCAAAAGTTAACAATTTTTATTATATCCATTATTAAATGAAAAACATAGAAGGTAATTATACATACTACCAATTCTTATAGAAATTTATGTTTAAAAAAATATTTTTGCAGGAAAATAGAGAAGACTTTTCCAGACTTATCAAAATCCATTCAGATTAGTGGGGGACCAAATAATGAATTACAATACTAATTAAGAAATGTTTTTAAACAAACTCATTGTAGAACTTTAATTAAAGTAACTTTTTTTCTTTAATATAAAGTTTAATAATATATACTTAAGAATTTGTCATAATTATTGATTCAAAGCTAAAGACAAGGACAGTTTCTGCCAGTCAGGATAATTTGAAGAAAACCCTACCTACCTACTTGTAGGAGTTCGAGTACAAATTAATTGTAGAGAACTGTTCACAGTTTTATAGAATAATTGAAACAGTCATTAAATGATGACTGCATAATTATTATTAATAGATCACACTAGCGAGGAGAATATAGATTAACAAAATTAAAACAGGATAAAAAAATTATTAACAATGACAAGCATTGATTACAACAATGACAAAAATTGATTACCTGCAAAAATCAAAACATAACATATTTTGATTTAATAATTATATATTTCATTTAATCATAAACCTATATATTACATATGTGTAAATCTGATGTATTTATAGAAATTAATAATAATGAAAAAATCGTGATTGAATGTATTGCTTATTCAACTACATAAATAAATTATGGAATATGTATCTTTGAACCAACATACCTATCATTTTATGGTGTATTATTTATATAACAATTGTTTCTATTTCATATTTTTTAGAATGCCTACAAAATTACTGTCAAATATACTGTAGCATATTTGACAGCTAGACAGGAATAAAGTTAGGCATTCTATAAGAATAACTCTGTAGCGAGACTTGTTATAGAGGCAGTTACAGAATAGGTAATTTTACTACTCTGTAAGCTGTCGCCTTACAGAGCTCTATAGCTTATAGAGTCTATAGAGTTACAGTCTTACAGAGCAAAGTTACAGAATAGCACCATTAAAGTAAAAGTAAAAGCGAAAAGAAAAAGTAAAATAAAAAGTGGACTGCATAAATCCACCTTTACATGATATACTTTTAGTATACATTATCAAAACATTTAATTTTCACATAGTGATACTCCCCTATTCTGCACATGAACAGGACAATACATTGAATAGATTTTATTTAAGTGTACATTTATCACTACAAAAACTTATTCCTATTGAAAATGTGTTACAATAACTTACACCTTTTTATCTGTCTGTTCGATCCATTCGTGCGGTACGCGATGGTATCCTCACACTCGGACAGCTTTTCACTGTCGTGACAAATCCTGTGTAATGTGTCGCCATTTACCTTCAGGCACGCGGCTTGCTGCTGCTCTTCACTGTCACACAATCCATCCGTCACACAAATCGACCAAAAGGACACTAGAACTCTTTATAATGCTCGGTTTTTATAGCGGTCTGTGTGGTAAAGAGTTATAGACTGAGATCAGAAAATAATACTGTGTTGATATTGTTGAGTAAGGTGACCATTCGTCCTCGATTTCCGGGGCTGGCCTGGGTCGCTTATTAAAGTAGCAGCAAATAAACGGAAAACTTGCCTCAGGCCGAGGCCATACGAGAATACAGGCCTGAATGTTTATCCCTGCTCATAAGTAGCTCTTCGGTAACAACCACGGTGTAGTATCTATAGGTGAGTGCACGACGTATTCCAATACATTACGAAAAATCTGATGTGGCCAACACATAACCTCTCGCCAGATATTTTACCTGGTTGTACGCCTAAAACGAAAAATATTTTTAAATACAAATACATATATTCATGTCTGACTACAAAATAATTATTTTAATATAAATTATGTACAATACATACATTTTCTTTATATTCAATATCCTGAAATTTTCTTTTTCTACTTTCCTTTTCTTTTTCTTTATATTCGTAATTTTTTGCCGCAAATTCCTTTTATATTCTTTTTTACGTATATTCTTTTGCGTTGTTGACTTTTTTATATTCATAATCTTCATAATAATGTACAAATATTTTTGACAGAGGCATACAAATATTTTTGACAGTGACAATTATGTGTCAATTACAAACATTTGAATTTCTTGCCTTGTAGTAGTTTGATCTGAGATTTTTTACATCAAATTATTTTATATGCCTTTCTTTATCTCTAAATCTATAGAAGATATAATAATGAATTTATATTTATCGAATAAAGAATTTAACTTTCTTTAATATAAGTATTTACATAAATTTTCGATAAATAATATTTAGATAATTTTTTTCTTGTAACTACTACTTCCGGTTGTCCAATTGTTACCAAAACTGACTGGACTCTTCCGATTATTGTTAGATTGAGGAATCCGTAGTTAAAAATGTCTTAAGTCTTATAGTATTTGAGATAAAGTGAATCCAACATCCACACATCCACACACACATCCACACACACATACGGACATCATCGTAAAAATGTTATAATCGGATTCTAGGGACCTTAAAACGTGCTTATTCATTAAAATCTGGATATGCGATTTTTAGCATGAATACAATACCTCTCTTAGCGAGAGGTAAAAATGGCTAACTAACTGGGCTAGTTCATACAGTGTGCCGCTAGATGTCAGGTTTTGTTGCGACCCGGTTTTTACACAAAATATTTAAAATATTAAATTATTCATATATAAGGCATAATATTCTATATTTTCAATCATTACCTTTTATCTTTTGTCAGTTCTATGTATGTATTTTGTACAAATTCCATACAGAAAGGTTTCCAAATATCTAGTAAAATTATAAAACAAAAAACAACATATGTCAAACTCACTTGACATTGACACCTTTTAATCAGAAATTTATCTTAGTACCTGTTTCTGTGGTTATAATGTAGCTGGCTACCGCAAAATTGTACATTTTGGCACCTTAAAAAGACTATATTTCTCTTTATTTGACCCATACCCTGTTGTGCATCTTGTAGCAAAACTTTTTCTGTCAAATGGTAACGGGTCGCGTTAGCACCATTTTGTTTCCCAGTTACTTAGCCATGTCAACGCATCTCGTGCTCTCACCTATAGATACTACACCGTGGTAACAACTGAAAGAGGATACCCTGCTGACCCTTTTTGAAGCTCAACAGAATCCTTCTCATCTAAATTATTTACGTTTATTTAAGTTTTAAACTAACTTAACTTTCGCTCAACTTAATACGGCCTACGTACTTATTCTCAATAATTGTAGCGTGATCGTCGTAAGTCCAGGTAAACTTTAAATGTTTGTTTATAAACGGTTACCTTGTTCTTTCATCTACAAAGTACACAATTACATTTTTAACACTTCCTTAACTTTGTATAAACTTTACCTCTGTAAAGTGGGAAAGTGATTGGGTTTGCATCTAAGGACCCAAAGTTCCACTTTCAAAATTTATCAAGCGTCTAAAAATAGACTAACCTTTCTCTAATAAAATTATCATGGTAAGTAACGCTCCGGTGAGCATCATGCTCAGCTGCATAGAGACATCGCTCCGGAGCAGGAATGCCAACTTACAATAATTGAACTGTCAGAGATAATTCCGCGCTCACAACTCAAGCTATTGGCTCGTGATCAGACAGATAGTAGATAGCAAATTACGATTGAGATGAATTTGGTGTTTAATAAGGGAGAGATCAAATATTTATTGGGTATATTCGACATTTATGAGATGTTTTAAAGAAAATATTACATAGGTAAATTTATTAGTGCGCGTATTATTTCAAAAATAGTTTTTGTTTTTTGTGTCCCATAACTTCAGGTACATATTAGAAGGGCATATAGTTCTTAATGTCCTGATTACGGAACAAAAAGAATTTTTTCAAAATTCAAAAATTAGTTTTTGACGTTTTTGAAGGAAACAGTTTTGGGACACTAGTTGAATAGGTAGTAAAAATAAAGTAAATATATTTTTTTTTTCATTACATACACATCTCTCAATCTTAATTGGTGTGACAAAGCTTTACGTAATTGCATAAATTAATTTCATTGTTAAATTATTTTATGTAATAGTTATAATTAATTTCACTATTCCAAATATTATAGTATCCAGGGGTACAAAAAATGTTCTTCTTAAGTGAACTACCCTTAATTATAGGAATTTTGAAAAAATTCTTTTTGTTCCGTAATCACGACATTAAGAACTATATGCCCTTCTTATATGTACCTGAAGTTATGGGACACCCTGTATATGTTATAGTAAAAGTAGATAGTAGAATAATGTGCATATTGTCGGTATATGTATTTAAATATTTCAACAACCAAGGAGTGTGTTTATAGTCATACATAATGTATCATAGGCTACAGGAGTCATTAAAATAGTTAATTTTACAAATTTACTTAAAAATATATAGAAAAAGTATCAATATAATATAATATAGAAAATTTAATAATTTTTAATATTTAAAATATAACATAAATTGCGAAAAAATATTTTGTGCTTCACGGAAACTGCCATTTCCGGTTGCTCGATTTGCACTAAAATCTAATGGCTTCTTTCTTCTTTCCATATTAGAATAAGGTAGAAATAATAATAGAAATAATAGTATTTGAGTTAGAGCGTTAAAAACACAGCATACAAATGTGGATTTGCAATTTTAGTTATCAAGTAACCAAGATTCCTTGACAAGCTATTTAGGTACGTAACCGATGCTGTTGGACAAGAGCTACATTAAATGATACTGGTATTCACGTATTTTATTTCAGTTTATTTCTAGATTTCAGTGTGAGCACATCGATATTACAGTGATCCAGGTGAGAGAGTTAATCTAACATGTGTATGATTGTGTTGTGGGTGTGTGTGCGAGCAGTACGGTGTACTGTAGTGGCCGCATCGTGTGAACCCGAGGGTCGCCAACGGTAGCAGCAGGGAAGGCTGTAGTGACCCGCATCTGGTGTCGCCAACGGTAGCAACAGTTAGGGCTGTAGTGATCTGATCCAGTTGGTTAAGAGGAATGTCTCCGGATCACCACCGAAGCAGCAGTGGTTCCGTAGTGGCCGCTCGTGTGAACCCGAGGGTCGCCAGCGTAGCAGCAGGGAAGGCTGTAGTGACCCACATCTGGTGTCGCCAACGGCAGCAGCAGTTAGGGCTGTAGTGATCTGATCCAGTTGGTTAAGAGGAATGTCTCCGGATAACCACCGAAGCGGCAGTGGTTCCGTAGTGGCCGCTCGTGTGAACCCGGGGGTCGCCAGCGTAGCAGCAGGGAAGGCTGTAGTGACCCACATCTGGTGTCGCCAGCGTAGCAGCAGTTAGGGCTGTAGTGATCTGATCCAGTTGGTTAAGAGGAATGTCTCCGGATCACCACCGAAGCGGCAGAGGGTCCGTAGTAACTAGCGGTACTGCCCGTAGTTGCCAACATGTGTGTACGGTGTGTGAATGCCTGAACCTTTTGTAAATGATTGCCTCCTCACTGAGTATTTCTCATGTGTTAATTCTTTTACAGAAATAATCACGGCGTGAAGGAGGATTCCGCATGACCGGGTTCGGCCAGGCGACGATCATCTAGATTTGTTATTATTTTCGTATTAATACTGTATATACCGGTTTGGGTGATAAATGTGTTTTAATATTCTAATTTTCAGCGCTAACATTAAATCGTCATTTATAACACTTGATGATATTTTCTTGTCTTGTCTTGGGAAATAAAAAATACTTCTTGTCTTGGTCTTGTCTTGATTTCAAGACAGAATCAAGAGTATATATTGATTTTTGTGAAACACTATCGATAACATAGATGTGGCGAGCAACAGGCGGGCGACGAAGCAGACTCTTGTGTAAACAAGAGAGGGACATTGCTAGAATGTTCTCGCAAACATTAGAGCAATTATATAAGCGCCGCACTTGTGTTAGAGGGAGAGTTAGTCCGTCAGAAGGACAGTTACATAATAAGAAGTAAGGAGTCAGCGAGATGAGTAGCACAGCAGTATCGTGGTGAGCGTATGCAGTTTAGTGTCGAGTGGAATACTCGGAAAGTTACTGGTACTGGGATAGCTGAGGAAGTGAATACTGGGTAGCAAAATATTTATTAATTTAATTCATTTTCATTTCTAGAAATAATTTCAAGAACAATATTATTAAATTAAAAAGACCTATAAATGTTACTGAATGAGACTCGTGTTTCATTACCAATTACCATACATATTCATGCATAGCTTCAAAATAGAACTGCATACGGAATTCTAATTTTCCAACAATTTATTTCTTTTTCATTATCCTATCTTGCGTATTTTGCATGAACGTTGTAGACTGAAAGATTGTTAGAGGTAGACGTAAATACATTGAGGCCTTGGAGCAACAAAATGCATTATAATTTTTCCATAAATAACAACGGCGTAGATATAAACACGAGCAGATAGCACAACACGGCCTGAGTGTACGAGTACTGAAGACTGTGGAATTTCTTGTTATGAAAGTTTTCAGGAGAATATATCTTAATTTCAGCTTCAGCATCCGCGCGTGTTTAACCTGGGAGTTTTTGCTCTGAAAGTTTGCACATTTGCATTTTAGAATACTCGATGGAGTGCGAGTGTGCCTGAAACAAAATGAATATAGCTAAACTAAATCTTTATTATTTTTTATGACCTGCTGTCTGTAAAGTTTTTTTACCTCCCGCTACCCTTGGTAAGGGAGGTATAGAGATCGTGCTAAAAATCTCATACCGAGATTTTGGTAAATGACCACGTTTTAAGGTCCCTAGAATTCAATTTTAACATTTTCACGATGATGTCTGTGTGTGTGTCTATGTATATATATATATATATATATATATATATATATATATATATATATGTGTGTGTGTGTGTGTGTGTGTGTGCGTGGGCGTGGGTGTGTGTGTGTGTGTGTGTGTGGATCCTCCACTCTAACTCAAATACTATCACTCAGAAAAATTTGAAACCTTGTATTTCGACCTTTTTCTATTATGGAAAAAGCCCATTAGATTTTTATGTAAATCTGATAACCGGAAATGGCACTTTACTTGAAGCTCAAAATAGTTTTTCTTCGAAAAATACCTTGTTTTTTTTTCGAGATTAATTTTATTATAACAATTAAAGATTATTAAATTTTCTACAGATTTACATTCATACTTTTTGTACATATTTTATGGATAAATTTATAAAATTATCTATAATTTAAATCCCGGAGCTACACTTTAAACAAACAAAACTTCTTGGTTACGCACGCAGTTATTCAAATGTATGTAACTGACAAATAAATGTCACTGTCAAAGAACTACTCATTTCAAATTAATAATAGTAAAATTTTAAAAAGAAAAAAAATAGAACTATAGGAAAGGGAATAATACAGTTTCCAGCATAAGTAAATATGTATTTTATCCCGGTATTTATAATTTAATCTTCATTTTATTGTCAAAAAAGGTAGTTATTTGGATTAGATTAGACTATATTTTAAGAAATAAATTGCCAAAATTAGAGTAAAATTCGCTAATCCTAAAATAAGCATCAGCTTAGTCTTTTTTGTGACTCGGGCTGTAAATGGCGGGAGGTATTGTGTTGGCCACACCAGATTTTTTCAGTAATAATATATTCATATACATATACAAACGAAGGTGAATTGTAAAAATTTGCAGACTAACACAGTATGGCATCACTATACACCCAAATATTTTTTATAAGGTTTTGGGAACTGTCATTAGGAACTTTGCGAATTCGTATAGGTTAATTCGCTAATTTTTGACTTAATACGAAGTTTTTGAATTAAAGTGTGCATTCATTTAGCGAAAAATGGATTCCGAGTTTGAAAAGAAGACTTGAAAGTAGTAAGAAGACGTTAAGGACATTAAAAACGCAAATATTTTAAATTAGTAACTGGCGGGAGGTCACGTGCTGGCCACATGAAATTTTGTTTTAATATACTAATTTTAAACTTTGATAGTCATCTAGTTTAATAGTATGTTCCGTAACGTAACCGGTTCGACAAGATTTACGGTTTTGTGTTCCGTAAGTCCTGAAATTATTTACCGGTTTAAATTTGGAACGCGGTTCCTGAAAAAAGTTGCTAAGAAGTCAGACCACGGCAACCACGAAATAATCCTGGTTTCTCTGGTATTTTTACCCCCACTTCCGCTACTTTCAAACATCATTATAACTAAATCAAACGATATCCGTCAATGTCAAATTTCTAAACCACATTTTTATGGTATTACTAATAACTATTATGGATGTAAGTATGAAAACATTATTTATAACGGTCCCAAAAGTTTTGTCACAAATTTGTTTAAAACATTTTAAAAAGTAATAATGGTTTTACGACAATTTTTCAGAACAGATATAGGTAATTAATAGCTTTATAAACAACAAAATTTTTATTTTAAATTAAATGTAAAGGTCCATAGTCTTCAACAATACGCAGTCTTCTGGAAACATCTCGCATCAAGCCTTCGACCGTTGCAACATCTCTCGAATTTTTCTAAAAATCCGCCGTCTTAATTGTTGCTCGTTTTCGGCTTCCCAACCTCCATCGTACACTTTTCGAGACAAAATGGCCCAGAAATCTTCAATTGGCCGAGCCTGCGGTAAATTTGGGGGGTTGTCGTTTTTTGGCACAAAAGGTATGTTGTGAACATTCAGCCAATTTTGAGTTGCGCGTGCATAATGGCAGGAAGCCAAGTCCGGCCAAAACATAATATCATCTTGAGCATGATTCTGGTGGATAAAATTAATAAATTTTGTTAAGCAATTGTTAATATAACTTTGACTGTCCACAGCTTCGCCTCTAACTCGCTCTATATAAGGTCTGGAAATCCCACCAATTGATATCGCGCACCAAACTAAAACTTTATCAGCAAATTTTGCCTTTGGCTTGTATTTTATATCGTCTGGACATTCTTCTACATTGTCCGTGTAAAAACCGTCGTTTCCTTTACTTTCGGAATTACTTAGAGTAAAGTACTTTTCATCATCTATGACGATGACTTTATTATTTGCAAAATGAGTGCGCCTTAAAGCACGGCAACATCTTGGTATTCTAGCTAACTGATTTGGCGTATATTTCGGAAATTTTTTTCTTTTGCGATATTCTATACCTTCTCTCTTCAGTTCTCTGGATATTGTATTTATGGAAACACCGTAACGCCGTGAAAGTCTTCTCAATGACTGTGCAATTTTATTCTTGGCACTTTCGACTAACTGCTTTGCTCTATGTTCAGTTAACACTTTAGGTATACGCATGGTATACCTTGCTCACATTCTGCTATCGCACGATATATGGTTCTCCGCGACACATTTTGTTTTTCAAAAAGTCGGCTAACTAAATTATAAGCGCTTTTTCTAAGATCTAATTTATAAGCCATTACAACGCAATCGATTTCGGTAACTGAACTGTCATTAAATTGACAAATCATTGAATTACTTTTGTTTGCAAAACCAACCCGATATTTTGATATTTTTTATTTTTTTCATAGTTGTATTTTGTGACAAAACTTTTGGGACATACGTTATTTGATATATTGTTGATTGCGTTATTTTTATTGGCATTATTCAACGTTATCATTCATTTGGTTAATTTTTTTTTTTGTTAGGTTGTGTCAATTTTAAATGTCGTATGATTCAATGTCAATCTGTCCCGAAATAGATGACAATATTCAGGAACCATGTGTGGAATCAAGATACTGGTTTTTTGGTTGTTCTAAAGTTCTAATTTGTTACTACGGTGGAGTTGTATGACAACGTGACCAATTTATTTGAATAATACTATTGTATCTGTTTCAATCAATCACTCTTAATCCGTATAATAACGAATGTACTCTATGTGTTACATAATGAATTTATTCGATTTAAAATGTACGACATATATCCCTTTATCGATTACGTCAGATAAGGTCACTTGTTCTCTTGTCCACCCACACCACTCATCTAAAATCCCATTAATGTGGTATTGTCCCTAATCAATGCGCACAGGTGTCATCTACAAAACCCCCTGGAAATGCTATTCATTAATACAAGAAGGAATTATACAAGTCAATGAGCAGTTGTGAATAATGGCCTATGGTAATTTGGTCTCACGGGACAATTTAAGAGGATGATATTAGAAACAAAGGAAACAAGTGTTCAAAAATTAAAAGTTTGCTCAAATGAACCGGTTTCACATTTTTAAAAAAATATTTTAATTGAAAGTTTGTGCAATATTTTTCATAGTAATAAAAAAAATATTATTTTCGTAAATAATTAAATAGAAATATTGGTGTCAGAAATAGTCATTAAAAAGAACCGCACTCCTATGACGTCAAATTACATACAGCTTGTCATTCATAGCCAGTAGGGCTCGTTTATTACATGTTAAGCTGCTTACGTCACATACTATTTCAGATTAAATATTACATAAATTTCAACAATTGTAAAATGAAATATCTAATGGATGTTTCATGATATTTTCAAATTTATTATTTAGAACGCATACCATATGATAATTCTTGCAACAGCCCTACTACCTATTTCGAGTAATTGCTTTTCTTTTTTTTTAATTCACCAGGTGGTCTATTCTAATTCATTGGGATTTTCAAGCATCAAGAGATGGCGCTGATCGCATTAAACACTGGTACATTTTTTGTTGACGTGTGTCAGCGGAGCATTTCTGTCAATTATATTTGTTTTGTTTTCGTATTATTTTCTCATTTATTAGTATTTTTTATTTATAATTCAAGTATGTATAATAGAGTTTATATAGTCATATAGTTGTAGTTTCATGTAAATGTCAAATGTGTACCACTGTTTGTAGTTCTAATAGTCGCCAATAGTTAGCGTTTTCTTATTTGAAAATCCCAATAGCCACATGTGCTATCCGCTATATAAGTTCCACTACTAGTCAACAGATGGATTCAAGTCGGATAGCCACATGTGCTATCCGCTATATAAGTTCCACTACTAGCCAATAGATGGATTCAAGTCGGATAGCCACATGCGCTATCCGATACAATGACAGATGTCAAACGTGCTGATAGCTTTCACTCTAGTTTGACTGTGGATGATCGTGGCTTTATTCTTATAGTACCTATTTGTGTTTAATTTGTGTTAGTTCTTGGTGTGGCTATTTATTTAGGTTGTTGTAGGATTAATTTAGTAGTTTCGTTATAGTTCTTAATTTTTTATTAGTAATAGTGTGTTAGATTACTTAGTTTAGTTAATAGTTTTATTTATATATTACATTTTTAAGTTTTCGATTGATTTAGATTAAAAAGTCTTGTAACTCCGTTATGCATGCAGCCGCAAATTATTTTCTTCTATTTGTTGGCAACTTATTGTCGTCGGCAAGTGTCAGTTTCGTCTGGGGCGCGAGTTGTGAGACACCCTATGTACAAGCATATTAAATTCTATTATACAGCTGTCTCACAACTCGCACCCCAGAGCGAATGAGGAAACACGAGACTGCAATCGGATGTGTAATTTCGAAGAAAAAAAATCTAGTAAAAGATATTCGAGGAAAGACGCCTTAAAATTGACCAATCAGAGGCCTACACCTTTAACGTGTGTTTGCCTTAATTTTACGTTACTAGGGTTTTATACAAATCAAATCTTCTTTAAAATGTGTGGGCGACTGTAGTTTTCGAAAAATGTCAGTGTCAAATTAAATTTGACAAGGTGAATAAAAAAGGCAAATTCTTACCATGTATTCAGCCGCTGATTACTAAGAAATGATTATAATTTTCGGAGAATGTGGGCGTATCGCCAGAGAGGCAGCACGAGTCTATTCGGAACGTTTTTAGAACCACCATTTGTTGTTTTAATCTCAAAGAATTCAATGACAATAATATTTTCGTAACACATTTTACACAGCTGCTACAACACGTTGCACTGTACGATATAAATGATGATCTCGGATGACACCTTCGCTAACCTAAATTTGTTGACAGTGAAAAGTCAAAAGTGTCAAAATTACAGTAAGTCAAATAAATTTTGTAACTCACTAGTGGTATTTTTAAAACCTAGCAACCAGTTTTATTTTGTAATAATATCATCACACCTCAAGATATCCTTCCGGGATAGGTGGATTAAAAAGTCTTGTAACTTCGTTATGCAAGCAGCCGCAAATTATTTTCTTCTATTTGTTGGCAACCTATTTTTGTCGGCAAGTGTCAGTTTCGTCTGGGGCGCGAGTTGTGAGACACCCTGTATATCACATTCTTGTATTGCAATAGTGCAATTCAGTATATGATATTGGAGTTGATTTATATTCATTTTAGATTATTTCACTTGCACACTAAAAAAAAGGGGTAATAAAGCAGTAGGGCCATAATTAACATAAAATGTAACTTCTAAATCTTACAACAATTAATTATTTTTAGTTTTTATTGTATTATTTGAAACACAAATTATGAACTATCCAAAACCATAATACCTATGTAGCAGTTTGACATTTTAAATCCACAATATCCCGTGCATCCGAGCAATATCCTTCATTAACTTGAATTGAAACTATAGATTTATATTTACATACAAAAAACTATCCAATAGCAATAACCGCCCACAACATAAAAAACTCTTTATTGATCTCTAAATTAATCGCTATCATCTGTCATGTTCGTAGGGTGATATTATTTATATTAATGACAGTTAGCCATGACCTATAGAGGGTCCTCTGGGCGAATGTTTAATGAATGATGAGATGAGGAATTTATGAGGAACCCTCATCATTGGGAAGGATATAATTATTGGATGTTTGGGAATGTGAATTATAAATGTTATAATTGTCTACCTACAATTTATCGAATAGCTATTTATGTGATTTTAGGCTTTCGAGATTAGTTCCTATGTCAAAGTTATTTTCGCCTTTTATCTATAATTATGCATCTAAAATTCGCCGAGAATGTTAGGCATTTAAAAAATCCGTAACATCCTAACCAGGGGCGCGCCGTACCATTGTGCCGCCCGTGTGCTAATGCTCATCTTGACGCCCCCCCACCCAAATTCAACAGTTATAAAAAAAATAAGCACCGCCATTCGAAAGAACGTAAAAAAGCGGCATAAAAAGGTGCAAACTAAAATCTAGTACTATTTCGTATTTGGAGAGTATGTATTTACAAAAAAAAAAAAAAATCTGATGTGGCCAGCACATTACCTTCCGTCTGTTCTATGTATTTTGTATAAATGTCATGTGAACGAGTAGGTTGGCAATACAAATGTTTTTATGTATAGGGATATTTTGATTGGTAAAAATGATTTTTCAATGAGAGTTGCAAGTGTAAAACGTAAACGTAAATGGTTGCAATAATTATATATATTTTTCTACACATCTCTTCCTTTAATTTATAAATCCTTCTTCCAGCTTAATATAACAGGTTATGGGCCCAGGCTCGCGGTTATTTTGAAGAAGGATTGTGCGGTCGTATAAAAAAAGTTGTTGAGCACCGGTTGAAGTAAGGTTAAGTACGAAAAAAAAAAGCGCGAAAAGTGCGCGGGTTTTTTTCGGTTGTTGAAAAATAGTAAAAAAAACGGTACAGCAACTAAATAAAATGGATAGTGTAGGAAGTGTGTTGATTGTAAAACTCTCTGGTGAGAATTGGACAACTTGGAAATTTCAAACTCAAATCGCACTTAAGTCAAAGGGACTTTTGAATATTGCAACAGGCGTCCAGGCAAGACCAGCCACAAATCCTGAAGAATGGGATAAGAATGATGCAAAAGCTCAAGAGATAATTGTAATTAGATTAGAGGACAAACCACTACAACATGTGTTGTCATGTCAAACAGCTGCACAAATGTGGAATAAGTTGAAATCGATTTATGAGCATACGTCGCAGGTCAGTATACATTTACTACAACAAAGATTCTTTGCTTTAGAATACAAAGGAGGCAGTGTAACAGAACTTATATCTCAGTTAGAAGATATAAGAACTCAACTTAAGCATCTTGGTGAAGAAATAAGTGAAAAGATGATTATTACGAAAACCCTAATGTCGCTACCAGAAAACCTCAAACATTTCGTTTCAGCTTGGGAGTCCATGTCAAGTGACAACCAAACCTTAACTGAATTAACTTCTAGGCTATTAATTGAAGAAGAAAGAATGAATCAAAGTGAACAAGCTACAGCACTAGCTGGTAAAAGTAGTAAATCGTTTATGAAGCGTTCGAATGTAGTAAAATGTTATGAATGTGACAAGCCAGGTCACTTGAAGAAAAATTGTCCAAAGTTAAACGATTATAATAGAAAAAGTCCAGAAGTTAAAAAAAAATGCTTTTACTGCAAGAAGGAGGGACATGTCATAGAACATTGCTGGCATCGAAAGAAGAAGTAGAAGATCCAAGAGAAAACCGAAAATTAGATAACTCAGAAAATTCGAGCGAAAATGAAAGTCCAGACGATTACGATAGTTTAGAGAATTCAGAAAGCTCGAATACTGAAGAAGATGTAACTGCAAGTGAACATCCAGTAACAAGAAACAGAAGAGAAGTAAAAATACCTGAGTGGCTCAAAGACTATGAAACAAATTTTTATTCAGCTACAGAAGAACCCATTAGCTTAGAACAAGCAGTCACTGGAGAAAATGCAAACAAGTGGCAAAAAGCGATGGAAACAGAGTTAAGTGTGTTACGTGAAAACAATACGTGGAGTGAAGTGCCATGGCCTGTAGATAAAAAGGTGATTGAGAGCAAGTGGGTGTTTAAAATTAAAAGTGAAAATCAGTTTAAAGCTAGGTTAGTGGCTCGTGGGTTTCAGCAGGAGAGCAGTGAAGAGCTATACGACATTTACGCCCCTGTTGCCAAACTGACTACTTTCCGAATTCTGTTGGCGGTGGCAAATGAATTGAAGTTACCAGTATTCCAAATGGACGTGAAAAGCGCGTTTTTATATGGCGAAATCTCTGAAGAGGTATACATGTCATTACCTGGTAAAAATAAAAATAATTGCAATACAGTTTGTAAACTAAATAAATCTATTTATGGCCTTAAAAAATCTCCAAAATGTTGGAATACCAAATTTGATTTATTAATGAAAAATGAAGGTTTTATAAGGTCCAAAAATGACTACTGTTTATATTGTAAGTGTTCACCCATTAATAAATTGTATGTTTTAATTTATGTGGATGATGTGCTAATTGTTGGTACAAATTTAATTGAAGTTGAAAAACTTAAAGTCATTTTAAACAAAAATTTCAAGATGAAAGATTTAGGCATTATATCTTGTTACTTAGGTATAAATATTAAACAAAATTTGGAAAAAGGTTACACAGAGTTAAATCAAACAAATTATCTGAAGGGTGTTTTGAAACGTTTCGGTATGCAAGATTGTAAACCAATGAACACACCCATGGATAATAACTTTGATTTTAATCTTGTAAAAGGCGATAAAAGTAACCCGAAATTGCAAACAGTATGTAGGCAGATAATTGGTAGCCTCATGTATGCAGTTTTTGGTACTAGACCTGATCTATGTGAATCTGTTTGTGTACTTAGTCGTTTTCAAGATAAGGCAAATGAAAATTTATATGTTGCACTTAAAAGAGTACTACGCTATGTAAAAGGTACTTTAAATTTAACGTTAATATTTAAAAGTAATAGTAATAAAAATGTTATTTTGTATGGATATGTTGATTCAGATTGGGGTGGGGACATTACCGATAGAAAGTCAACAACAGGCTCCATTTTTAAATTATTTAATTGTACTGTTTCATGGGCAACTAAGAAACAACAAAGTGTCTCTTTGTCCTCAACTGAATCTGAATTTATTGCACTTAGTATAGCTGTAAGCGAGGCTTGTTGGCTACGGAAAATTTTGACTGACTTAAATTTAATTCCGGTTGATAAACCTGTCATCATTTATGAAGACAATCAGTCTGCCATTCGAATAGCCAATAACCCTGAAAACAATAGAAGACTGAAACATGTAGATATTAAGTATTTCTTTGTTAAAGAAAAGATCGAAGAAGGTTCGGTGAATATAATATATATAAAAACCGAAAAACAATTAGCAGATATGTTCACCAAATCTTTATCGAAAAACAAATTCTTAAAATTTAGAGATAGATTGGGGTTAACACTTAATGTTTAAAAACACGAATCAGAATTGTAAAAACATTTTTATTGAGGGGGTGTGTGAACGAGTAGGTTGGCAATACAAATGTTTTTATGTATAGGGATATTTTGATTGGTAAAAATGATTTTTCAATGAGAGTTGCAAGTGTAAAACGTAAACGTAAATGGTTGCAATAATTATATATATTTTTCTACACATCTCTTCCTTTAATTTATAAATCCTTCTTCCAGCTTAATATAACATGTCATACAGAAAGTTCCATGCAAAAGATTATATTTCTTATACATTACCTTAAGGCAGTTGTATGTAGTTTTTACAAATTCCATACAGAAAGTTTCTAACAAAGGATCCTATATTTCCAGTAAATTTATAACATAAACATACTGTCCACTGTCAACTGCAATTGACACTGACACCTTTCAATCAGAATTTTCTTAATGTAGCAGCTGTTTCCAGAGTTATAGCAAAGCTGACTAATATATACGATATTTAATTTCTTTATAATTTTTTAACTCTATGTCCATTTAATAAAAAGTACAAAATGCATTCAAATCGTATAGAGAATAAATAATTCTTTAATATTTATGATAACATTAAATGTGAAAAAATGATATTTAACATCGTTTTTTCAAGAAAAACTGTTAAAATCTTCAAATGAGGGTACTTCCGGTTGACCAATTATAACCAAAATCTAATCAGCTCTTCACATGGATGTAACGAAGAGAAATACGAAAGAATTATAATTTTTGGAATTGTAGTATTAGAGTTATTGCATTAGAAAATTTTGTCACACACAGACACACACACACACACACACACACACACACACACACACACACATACACACACATACACACACATACAGACATCATCGTAAAAATAGTAAAATCGTATTGTAGGGACCCTAAAACGTGCTTATTCATCAAAAACTCACCACCGAATTTTTTGACCAAAGATAATACCTTCCTTACCTAAAGGTGACGGAAGGTAAAAACTGCAAAATTTACATTTTTGCCTATATCAAGTGACCTACGGTATTTTTTCTCAAGTAGCGACACCAGAAAATGGTCTTCTAATGAGGCAACAATTATGTGAACACGTTAACTTGAACAGCCTGTGTACTTTTTCATAGTTACCATATGTTTTAAATAAACCACAATAATTGTTTTTACCCTATAAAATTAAGAATTCCTGCATTTTCTGCTTGAATTATAGATACATCGTTAGAAAGCTAAAATAAACTCTATTTCAATATGGTATAATTTTGCGACTATGGAAATTATAAATTGGACCCCATTACTTGAAATCTATTAGTGATAAAAAATCTGAACATCGTCGTTTGAGGGAAAATAAAAAAGGGTCCTTAAAGAGTACCAAACGCGGGACCGTCTTCAAAAAATTAAGATCTCAAATTGACATGGTTTTCGCAATTTCTCTAAATATATCCCAATATTACCCAAAACTCAGGCTTGGAAAACGCGGGTCAAGTATTATGCGTTAGATGAGGTTATTGTTGTTCTCTTTAGAGTGATATAAAAGCAACCTTAGTAAGCTATTCAACAACGGTCCCGCGTTTGTGCCGGGATTTGAATTTTTAACAACGATCCCGAATGTTAAGACATGTCTCTTCGACGTTTCAAGTACTATACGAGGGACCACGCCATTTGGAGTTTTGTACAGTAACTATTTGTATATGCATTTTTCGGAAAAAACAAAAGCATCTTTAAAATAGTCTACTAATGGGGCAATTTTGCCCTAATTTAATCGACTTCATATCTCTTATAGTTTACGAGATCCCAATGTGAGCCTTGAAAAACGAGCATATTAAATTTAAAAACTTAAGTCTTATTACAATTTTGCTCGCCGTGTCGCCCCTAACCAAGTGTCGCCCGTGTGCGACGCACACATCGCACCCTGTGACGGCGCGCCCCTGATCCTAACCCTCACCTAACGCTCAAAACTCATGCTCTGATCAGTATGTATTTGTTAGTTTTCTAAACATAGCTTAATATAACCTAACCAAAGCAAATTGGCATATTATATTATTATTATTATTATTTTTATTATTATTATATTACATTTTTTAATATGACATTTTATATAATCGTTTTTTTACTGTACCGGAGGAAAATTTGAGATTTTTTTTTAAGAGTAAAGAAGCATGTAGAGATTTACGCATATATCACCATATATGAGGAACTCATTCAAGTGATGGTTTGCCAAAAAATTCTAGATTATTTATAAATTATTATTTATGCGTATTACATTACATATGAATGCACATAAATATTTTGTTTTCAATTCAGATGATGGCAGCTTTGCATTTTTTGCTCATGGAAGCTATCAGAAATCTGTAGCAAGGAGGATATCAGTAGAAAAGGATTCATCTGTGGTATTAAGTCAATCATTAATAATCATATCATTAATAGAAATCTGCAATATTATTGTTGATCATTTTATAGACATATACCTATATCGAATTTCATACGGCGCAAGTAGATATGGAGCGTGTAAACTGTAAAACGAGGGTGAGAATAATAAATAATTTTATGTACGATGAAAATTTCAAATTTGAATCAATGTCAAATTTGAATTGAAAAACAAATATAAATTTATTCTGTCAAAGTCAAAATGAAGTTAGATATTATCGTTAAACTCAACATAACGATAACTCGATAACGATATAGTTAGTAGAATACCTTTTTGGCATTTGTCGTTGTCGTTACTAAAGTCGTTCAACCAAAAGCTTAGCAACAGTCGTATGGTAACGATATCGTTATACATATTTTTAGTAGAATAGGCTTGTAAGTCCAAAAGTCATCGTTTTACAATCGCCTAGTTATGTAGAAACCGATTATTTCATTTCAAAGATGAATTCCACAATGAAACTATGACGAGCAACTACGCTTTTATTTTAACAAACTTGCAAAACACCAATCTTTCATTCTTAGATTAATAGTCGAAATCCATTTCCCATTTCGTTTTTAATCTCCTTGTACCTACACAAAAGTAGAATATCATTATGAATTGGTGCGCATGCAACATCCCCTATTTTCTACTTTGGCGTAGTTGGTAGTTTTCCAACAAATTTCCCGATCACTACCGTGATTACATTAATGCGCTTGTCATGTTCTGCTAAGAGCTTTTTTCATACTCTTCATGTCGCTCTTATCAGATAACTGGAAGGTGACGCGCATGCACACCCCGATAAAAAATAGCTATTAATATATTCAATAAGTAAATGCTAAGTTAATAACCCAAAATTTTGTTAAGGCTGATGATAAAATGCTTGATAACAGTAAGAAAGAAAACGTTTTATTTTTGATTTTATCGAATACAAAATTATATTTTTTTTTTGTATTTTTAGTCTGTATCAAAGCCATTGCCATTACAGCGAGTTCGTTAATAGCTCATTCGAGTGCTGTAATAGATTAGTACAATTAGTTTTTTCATGTTGGTTGTTATGGACGCCAAAATTATCAAATGTCAAATTTCGCTAAATAAATAAACACGAACCATTGTTAAGAATATTATTTTTTTATATTTTGCGTTCATGATGAAGTCATTACGATACGCAATTGCGTATGACCTTCATTTCGATACGCAATTTTTTGTTTTAGACGGTTGGTACTAGATGACGTTTCTTTAACCCATTTTTACCTAATTTATTTTTAGTTAATTGACAATTCATTTTAATAATATAATGTCGAAATTATTATTATTTTTTTAATTAGGGAAGATTATTTACTTGAAAAAGTACAAATTGTTACAAATATAATCACAAATTGAGTAAGTAAATGTTATTGTAGAAGGCGCAAAATATAAAAAATAGTATAAAGAACTTATTTTATAAGACTTTCTTTCGCATTTGTCAATTAGAAAACTCGTTAACGCTCGTTTTCTAAATTTTGATGCGTACGAAAAAAACGTCTTATAAAACACGTTCTTTAATATACTATTTTATATAATTTTTAATTTAAAAGTAAGAATAATAAGAAGAGATGAGAAGAAATATAGTAATAAAGTTAGAAAGAAATCAAAAATATTGTAGATAGTTGGTGTTTTTAAGGATTAAGGTTAGAGTTTGAATTTTACAACGTCAAACTGACACCAAATTCCCTAAATTTTGAAACTCCGATTTTTTATTTAAAAATCTGATGTGGCCAGCACATATCCTCCCGTCAATTCCATGTTTAAAATAGCAATGAGCTTTAAGTAAAGTATCATTTCCAATTGAAAGTCTGTAATACGAAATTTTGGATTATATTTTATTGTTTTTCCTCGAAAATCTATTAAGAGTTCCAAATTAAGTACCACTTCCAATTTATCATATAAGTATAGTCGAAATGTAATATGTTGTTTCAAAATATACACGAGTTTTAAATACCAAATTTGATAAGTTTTGGATTATGTCTACACACCTAAAACCGCAACTACATCTACATCCACGAATTTTTCTTTTGAAGATCCTATTTCACTTAATCGTATAACGAGGGAAGAAATAGAAACTTATTTACAAAAACTTAAATCTAACCTCTCCAGTGGCCCTGACTCGGTACCAAGTCTCGTTATAAAGATTGCGCTTTTCCGTTTTCTAGAGCTTTATTCCATATCTTCAATTTGTGTCTTTCTACAAATATTTTCCCGAACATCTGGAAACAAACCAAGATCATACCAACTTTAAAATCTGGCGATGCCTCTTTCATAAATAATTACAGGCCAATTCCTATGCTTTCTAATTTCAGTAAAGCTTTCGAAAAAATCATTTATTCCGACAGGATTGATCCTACCATTTTGCTTAATAAATTGCACCTTTTCTCTCTATCTGCATCTTAAATTTCTCTTCTCTCTTCTTACTTACAAGACAGATTACTTTCTGTTCATTTGCTAGGATATAATTCATTTTCATTTACTGCCACCTCTGGTGTGCCACAGGGCTCCAATTTGGGACCATTACTTTTCCTCTTATTTATCAATGACATCACAGATGTTATCCATTGTGGTAAGTTACTCTTTGCCGACGATCTGAAAATTTTTCACCCGATTTCTTCACCTTCTGATTGTGACATTCTTCAACGTGACCTAATTAATATTTCCAACTGGTGCTTGTCCAATAATTTGTTTTTAAATCTTGATAAATGCCAAATAGTTTCATACTACAGGAAATTCTCTCCAATTTTGTTCAATTATTCCCTAGATAATAAAATTCTAACCCGTAATGATCTCATTACTGGCCAGTAAAATTCGACAAGGAATTAACATTTGTGCCACACATAAACTTTATCTGTAATGCAGCCTTACGCTTACTAGGTTTCATCATTCGCAATACACGTTCTTTGTTTGTTTATTTTATTCCTTAGTACGATTAAAATTGTTCTCTTATTTGGAGTCCTTCTGCTGAAGTTCATCAGGATCGCATAGACACTATTCAAAAAAAGTTCCTTAAGTTTTTATTTCTTAAAACATATGGAACATATCCCGACCGTTTCATGTCTTATCACCAGTTGCTACTTACATTTAACTTTTTATCTCTTTGCGAGCGACGTAATATTTATTCTGTTTACCATCTTTCTAAGATAATCCACAACAATGTTGATGATCCACAGTCATTAAATCTTATTAACTTTCACGTACCTATGTACCTCATTAGATACTCATTTACTTTTTATTTACGAACAGCACGTACCAATATTTTCTTCTCTTCTCCTATTAATAAAATGTGTCTTTTATACAATTCTAAATTTTCGTCTTCCTTCTATCGTCTAAGCAATTTTACCACTGTCTTCTGAAGTTTTCCGTTGGTCAAAACCACAACCCCTCGTTATTACCTCGTTAAGTTATTTCTTTACCCACCTACTTTGTTCCTCAACCTAGTTTTCCTCTGTACTGTAATTGGGCTATGCCTGTTGTATGGAGTATTTAATAATAATAATAATAATAATAATAATAATAATGTTTTAGTATATTTTTTCAAGAAAATATGGTTATAGTTTTCTGTAAAGTACTACTTCCGGTTTATCAATCTTAGAAAAAAATCTAATATGTCGTTCTCATTAATATAAGAGTCTTATATACCAAATTTGAAAAGTTTTGGATTATATCAATATATTTTTCATGAAAATATGTTCAGAGCTTCAAATAAAGTTTCGGTTTATCAATTTTACCCAAAATCTAATATGTTGTACCTCTTTATATAAAAGTCTTAAATACCAAATTTGAAAAGTTTTGGAATATATCATAATATATTTTTCACTAAAATCTGTTCAGAGCTTCAAGTAAACTATCATTTCCGGTTTATTAATTTTAGCCCAACTCTAATATATTATTTCTCTTGCTATGAATAAAGTCTTAAATACTAAAATTGAAAACTTTTGAATTATATTTTAATATAATTTTTCATTAATAACTGTTATGGTCTTCAAGTAAAGTGTCACTTCCAATCGTCCAATTTTACTCAAAATCTAATCAACTCTTTATATGAAAGTAGAAAGCTTAAATACGCAAAATAGAAATTTTTGGAAGTTTGATGTAAGAGTTATCGTGGACGAAAAATCGTCACACACACAGACACACACACAAACACGCACTCATTCACACTCACACACATACACACTCACATACACACTCACACACACAGTCATCATCGTAAAAATAGTAAAAACGTGTTGTGAGGATACTAATTCGTGCTTATTTACTGAAAACTCACCATCGAATTTTTGAACCGATAACATTAGGTACCTCCCTTACCTTTGGTATGACGGAAGCTAAAAATGGCATAAAAGGAGCAAAATAGAATACTTTATAAAGAACTCTTTCATAAATAAATATATCATCACGGTATATTACCCATTGCTGGGTGTGCCAATCTGCTTTGTTCGCAGATATCGGTAATGATGATGACATATTTGTACCGTGCGGCCGTTTACCTCACGGGCACTCCCTGCTGGCGTGGAGAGTGCACCACAGGGGTCAATTTTGTGCCATTTAAAATTGGAAATATTTGGCGTCGGTCGGGATCGAACCCGGTTCCCCAGATTCGCGACCAGACACTCAGGCACGCGGCCACGAGACCTCATTTCGTAAGTGTCATTTTATTTTATTCGAAGGGTTGAGCCACTCCGCTCAATGTACTATTTTGGATGACCGTGTTCTTACTAATCTTACTAATCTGCAAATCTGTAAAAAACTGATAAAAATACGAGTACATCTATTCTTGTTGATTAATATAAAATTATTCATAAGATTAGTAGTTTTCGGTTCATAATAATATAAAAAATCAAGGAAATCAGTTTTTTGATAATAAATTTTTTATGAATTCAATACACTTAAATAAATTTGCTATTCAATATGATTCAAAATATTAAATTACGGACAGTAATAAAACAAGTCGTAAATAGCGTTGTAAAATAAAGGACGCATACTAAAAATCGTTTCATGGTTTCAAAAGTCATAAAATTCAAAGATGAGATAAGAAACAACCGAGTAAAATCTTCGTAAAATGTTATTAGCACAAATTTTCATATTTAATTTTTGTTTATGTGATGCGCTTCCACCATTTTTCGTGGCCTTCGTATTTCAAATAATTGTAGTGTAAATACAAATTTTAACATAACTTTTAATACATTTCTAATCAAATAACAAATAAAATATACAATATCTCCCGCTATTTAATTTTCATTAATTTATATATGCATACTTAACATATTTAGTTATGCTGGAAACTATATTAAGATCCATTCCATATAACTATGGTTCTATTTACTATTTTCTTTTTAAAACGTTAAAGCTGGTTTATGATGGATTTAATTTACAAATTTAGATTTACGAATTTACATTTATAAATATAAATTGTACATATCTGCTTTTACCGGTTCATGATGAATTTAGGAAATTTTTGATTTAGAATTTACATTTAAAATATCACCATATTTTATATGTAAATTTGTGAATGCGTCCAACCATTTCACAGTATTTGAAACAATGATTTTGGTTTTGGGAAAATGACAGTTTCAAGTGACAGTTGAAACATTTTAATTTTGATTTGACAAATGGGTTCTGAAAATATGGATATATTATTAATATTATCTGTAGAACAATACAGATTGATTATGATAAAAGTTATAAATATCATATAACTGTCATCCCATTTGTGTCAAACCACGTGATCCAATATAAGTTGATTGGACGTATTTCATATCTTTAAATTCACTATAAACTAGCAAGGTAAATTGTAAATTTCAAATCTAAATTTGTAAATCTAAATTTATAAATTAAATCCATTATAAACCAGCTATTACTATTATTAATTTTGAAATGATTAGTTCTTTGAGAGTGACATTTATCTGTCAGTTATATACATTCATGATATGAACTGTGTATTAATGGAGTTGTGCTTGTTTAAAGCGTAGGCTCTGGGATTTAAATTATAGATAATTTTATAAATTTATCCATAAAATATATAGAAAAAGTATTAATGCAAATCTATAGAAAATTTAATAATCTTTAATTTTTATAATAACATTAATTTCGAAAAAATAACATTTAAAGGTATTTTTCGAAGAAAAACAATTTTGAGCTTCTAGTAAAGTGCCATTTCCGGTTATTCGATTTTCACCAAAATCTAATGGGCTCTTTCCAATACAGAAAAAGTTCGAAATACAAGATTTCAAAATATTCTAAATGATAGTATTTGAGTTAGAGTGGAGGATCCATACATCCATACACACATACACACAGCCATCATCGTGAAAATGTTAAAATTGGATTCTAGGGACCTTAAAACGTGCTCATTTACCAAAATCTCGATATGCGATTTTTAGCACGATCCCTATACCCTATACCTCTTTTACCAAGGGTATCGGGATATAAAAATCAGGTTTATTTTGTTATCCCAGAATTCTACAAAATATTTATAGCCAAAAACATGCAAAACTAAATCATAAATCTCCAAAAACAAAAACATTCTAAAACTGCAAATATCTTCCAAAACTTGAATCTGTTCAAAACATCCCACAACGCATACTTCCCACCTCCCCATTATTGTAATCACCCAACAACGCACTAGACAAGTAGGCACTATATATCTCTCTCGCTCTGTTTACACTTGGCAACCGAACGCATTTGCCGGTCTGACATAACCTCAAACCACGATTCCACTCAGATATCAGTTCAGTTCGCTTCTTCATTCAGTCTTCAGCTCACAATACGAGCGAAACGAGGAAAAGACTTCTTCTTAGTGAGTTTACAACAAATCCGCGATTGGTGATGTGTTTGTCTCTTCGATTGTGACCGACCCGAAGCCATACAATATTTAGATGTTCGTGGAAGGTTGCCGTAATAAGATTTAAACAGTGGCAAGCGTATCGAACGCGCGGTAAAGTCAGTATGAATTGTGCTAGCATTGTGGAACGGTCAAAGAATTAGTGGCTTATTTATTTGATTACGATAATTGGGGTTGAAAAAGTGAATTGAAATCAGTTGTGAGCTGTTCTGTTGAGAAAAGTTAGGTTATGTTTAGCTTCAAGAATTTGTGAATTTTGTAAAACTATTAAATGTTTTTGTGTTAAAAACTTTGATTAAGTGGATAAAATGTGTAAATATTTATAATAACTTTAAAATAAGTGATGTTACTAAACTTTATGAGAAGTTTTAAAAATATTTGAACAATTTTTAACAGTATTTCCATGTAAATACTTTGCTAGAATAAATTAAAAATCTTTCTTAATTTATTTAATAAAACAAATGTAAACTTATTTACAGTATGTATTTTGGAAATGTACTTAGTTTATTATTATAAACAATAACACACTAGAATAATTCAATACATATACATATATGTGTTTAATAGAAAAAATTAATTAAAAATTACAGAAAAATACAAACTTTACAAATTGAAATGTATTTTTCTATTGTTTTATTTTTAATATTTAGTTTTATTGTTTTGTTATAGCATACAAAACAAAAACTTTATTTATTATAAAATTGTTACGTATTCTAACCTCAAATCCAAATACAAATTTAATATTATAGCAAATTATAAAATTCAATTTTAACTATTTTCGCGTTTTAACCATAAACAATTTAATAAACTTATTTAAATTATAAGTGTAGTGTATTTAAGAAGAAGATTTAATCATCCACCATGTTTAACCTATACCAAAATATGAACCGGGGTGCAGACAAAAGCGAGAAAAGGGAACCGGATGTAATAGGGCATGATAGGTTTTGTCAAGAGCGTCCATCAAGGTTTGAGATTTAGTTTTTGACTTAATTTATATATTTATAGGGATATGTGGTGCGAAAATTGGTTATTACAATGAGAAAGACATGCAGTAGTACATACAGGCCCGGATTAACCACTAGGCAAACTAGGCAATTGCCTAGGGCCCGGAAATGGCTAATGCCTGTAAATCAGAAATGCATCATTAAAAATTATTTTGAATTTACTTTGTAAGCAAAATGTAATACATTTTAGCTAAAGCTAACTGAAAATAATATTTATGCAGATTCATAGAACTGAATTAAAAGTAGGGAGTTATCGTCTATACATTCGTCTGCCATCTGGTATCTGGTGGTGCGACTATGCGAGCATTATCATTACAAATTATCAACAACAGAATTAATACATTAATTTTTTCAACAAAATAATATAATAGCAACAATCCCAAATTTGGATATTTTTAAGAATATTTCTACCTTTGCCAATAAGCAATGCAGGTGGAGAGAGGACATTTTCAGTTCTCAAAAGAGTAAAAAATTATTTGAGAAGTATTTTAGAACAACAAAAATTAAATAGTTTATCTATGTTGTATATTGAAAATTATGTTTTAAGCGAGTTTTTAAATTATGAAGATTCGATTACTAAATTCACTGAATTAAAAGTACGATAAAAAATAAATTGTAATTAATACTATTATTTATATTGTAATAGATATTATTTTTATGTAGTTTATTTTAGATTTATAATTTTCTAACTTGTGTTGCAATGTTGTACAGGTTTTATTTCATTTTTGATTATTTTTTATTGTTTAAAATTTGCATGTGCATTATATCATAAACTAATCAAAATTTCAATGTTGTACTTATTTATTTTCGTTTTTAACTTTATTAAGTAAAAAAAATGGGGGAGGAGGGTAGGGGCCCGACGTAAACTCTTTGCCCAGGGCCCCATATTTCCTTAATCCGGCACTGAGTACATACCGGGTGAATACTCGAAAACCGAACGTAATAATAGTAATAATATTTTGTCGGCTTTTCATCTTTTCAACTCTGTAGGTTATAAGCTCTATCTTTACTACTTTATTTTTCATTTTATTTTGTCCGCCATAAGAGCTACGAGGTCGTTTAAATTAGCAAAAAATTTCTATTTTATTAGACTATTTGAATGAACATAAATTAATCTTTTTCAACCAGTTTTTTCAAACTGTGGTATTTATTTGTTTGTTTCAATTCCATGGCTATCGCCATTTTTAGGCTGAATTTCGATATTTTCATACCTAATTTCTGCTGTTTACACAGCATAAAAAATTTTGCTATTGATTCATATGCAGAATTTTATGCTCTACAACTTTTATTTGAAATATTTTTACCTAAAATAATTAGGGATGCAGGAAATTGCGAAAATATGATGTTAAAGTTCGGAAATTCCAGTCACTACCCTGTACATATATTAATGGTATGTGTTCTGTGTTCACTTGATTTTGGGAGCCCTAATTGTTGGCTACGACCGAGGCCACACGAGAATACAGGCCTGAATACTTATCCCTGCTCAATGCGTCACGTCAAACTATGAGGCCAGCGCGCTAGTGTAGCCCTATAAAATCAGTATAGCTACAGCAGTCAGCGCGAATGGACGCACGGTACAGCGCAGCACAGAATGTCAAATTTCGATGGGTCTTTGTTGCAGGATATTGCAAAAATGGTTTTAAAAGGCTTTGTGCCAATTTGCAGGACCATTTACGGTAACATGGCTAAATTGATATACCTGACATTAGAGAAAGCTAAACAAGTTTTCCTACTATATGGTGAATGTATATCATGCAGAACATCAAATTTAGTTACGAAATTTTTTTAGGGATATTCTGCAACATTTTACTTAATAATTATAGAAAAACTGTAAAGAACAAATTTGTAATAAAAAGCAGTTTAATAAAAAAATAAATTGTAACGTGGGACGCCCGCCGTCGCCGCCACTGTAAGCGAGTGTCTATTTATAGCGGTGATGTAATCGCGATAGTAGCCGGGCGACGTAAGCGAACAGGTCGTGACATGTTTAATTACTTCCGGTCGCCTGAACCGTTTTTGTTCATTGTTATTGTGCGGTCGAACATTCTAGGGTTTTTCTAGAAGATAATGACAACTGTATTAAAAGGGACGTAGCTATGCAGTATCGTAGTGAGCGTATGCAGTTGGTGTCGAGTAGGTACTCGGGAAGTTACTGGTATATTGGGATAGCTGTGGATGTAAATACTCGGTAGTGTTGACGAGTATTGGGAAGCTAAAGTGTACAGGGACAGTAACGGCGAGTCGGGAAGTTACTGGTATACCGGGATAGCTGTTAAAGAGCATACTCGGTAGTGTTGAAGAGTATTAGGACAGTAACGGCAACTGGAAGTGTATACTCGGTAGTGGTGTGGAAGAATTGTGGAATACGGAGAGTCGGTGATACTGATGTGGATGTTAGACAGAGAGTTACATAAATAGACAGATGATGTTGTGAAAGGTGTGACTTCTGTCCGAGCAGTTGAATCAGTTGAGTCAGTTGAGTATATAGACGCTGTGGTCGGTAGGCGGACAGTTGAACATGATATAAGTATATAGTTATATAAATATCGCGTAAACAGTCTACAAGAATCTGCAACAGACCGGCAGTCTAAGATTGGAACGCGTAGTGAAATAAATAATATCGTGGAAATAAATAGTAGTGTTAATTGGTTAAATAAATAAATAGTGTTAGTGTTATCTAGTTAATTATAGTTTTAGTCTTAATTAGTTTTTAATAATTGTTTAATATTAGTAATAGTAACTGTCATTATAGTTTAATAAACACTTAATTTTAATTAATAATAATTGTCTAATATTTACACTTCACCCAAATAAATAAAAACGTTGCAAAATAAATTAGCGAGCACCTAAATCTATTTTATTTAAAAGTAATGGTTATTCTAAATATATATGTGTATGTTGTTCATTTTTAGTTTCATTATTATCATTTTCATATTATGTTCTATTTAATATTATTTTCATTTGTTAGCTCCAGATCTAAAGATTTAATAATGTTATTATTATATTTATTATTTCTTGTATTATTTAAAAATAAAACGAGTTTATTCAAAACATGAGTTTATTTGTATATTTAGGCCATTTATAATTCGTTTTTTATTTAATTTGTTTAGTTATATATATATATATATATATATATATATATATATATATATATATATATATATATATATATATATAAAATAGTTATTATATAATATTTGAATCGTTATTTACGATGTGTATCTTTATAAATCTCTTTTTACAATCCTATTTGTTTAAAATTCCATATATTTCCTATGTTTACACTGCTGTCGTTCGAGGCGTGGCGTGTAGAGGTGGGCGCGCGAGTATCTTTTTGTTAACGATCACGCACGCTCACGGAACTAAAAATGTAATCACGATCAATCACGCACGACTTTTTATGTTTGATTCACGATCACTCACGGTCACGATTTTATTTTGGCACTCACGCCCGACGGGTCACGTTCGTGTCACGTAATTGTTTCTATGTACATTTAAGCCTGCTTAACACAGTCATAAGTTGTTATCAAATTTGTTAACAAATTGGTAATAAGTTGGGTAACAGATTGGTTTCATTGGAAACTAATGTTTATGTACAAATAGGTTGTTCTATTCCTTCACAAATACCATTATAAATTTGGTAACAAATTTGTTAACAAAATTATGATCGTGTCAAACGGGCTTAAAGATTTGTGATTTTAGTGAAATCGGAGCAACTGTGTATACAATTTTGGGTACAACAATAACACTATTTTTATGCAAAAAAAATACTGTTGATGACATATTTGGACATAATAATGATAAAAAAATGTAAAGTAAAAGATGGAAATTGACAATTTTTTAAATAAAAAGTAGAAGAAAACTTGTACTCACGCCCGATTAAATTTCAATCCCGCCTGATCACGCACGATAATTTTTAGTGCCACACGCTCACGTCCGATCACAACGCAAAATTTAAATTATACTCACGATCACGCGGGTCACGTCGTGACCCATCGTGACCCGACAAAATCACGGCCCGCGCCCACCTCTAGTGGCGTGACAGCAAGAGGCTAGCTGTGACGGCACGAATTGAGCATTCAGGCGTGTATTCTCGTGTGGCCTCGCTACAACTAATAATGAATTTCTTTGGGTTTGGGATTATTATTAATTAATTCAACTGTTCGACTTACTAGGTGTATGGATCTTCTCGATGATTTTCTTTTCTTCCCACAGAACCAGTCTTTTCTCTCCTTGAACTGTGGCACTCTAATCTAAATTTACTTTTCATTTGAATTATATATTTCAATACGGTTAACCAGAAAACATGCGGTCTTTTCTTGGACAGTTGTCATTGTGAGACAAATATCTGATGGAGAGTAACTTTTAAAAGAATAAACGTCAAAGTATGATAGTTGATTCAAAGTGACAATCAATCTCCTAGATTAAAAATTAAACGAACAGGGCAGAAACAAAACCCAAGAAACTTTTCTCGAAAACCTTTCGGGAAATCCTGTACGAGTATATCAGATCGGCTTGTCTATGTCTATATTGAGTAATCTTTCCGAAGTTTCCTATAATATCAATAGTATGCTTCTTGAAACTCCATTCTTAATTTTCACTTTAAGAATAGGGATTACAGCTCAATCGAATTAAGATAAATTAGTAAAAAATAGTGAAAAAAGATGCTTAATAATGAATATTAATTAAGAAACAAAATGATATAATTGTAATACTTCGGAAATAAGGGGGTTTTTGTTTTAGCAGCTCGTCATTCATATGAAATCCATACATATTATTTTGATTGGCGACTCAAAGACCACCTATAAATATATAACGAATACAGAGTTAGGGAGTGGAGTCTACTACCAATGGAAGTAGAAAAATTCAAATAGCGGACACGTGGCTACCAGTCCAGTACTACAATTCTCAAACAGTTTTTATTTGAATATAAATTTCTTGCATTAAACTTAATAATTTTGATACACTTGCAATTATAAAGCATGTAGACTTGTACAGTGTTACAATATTAATTTGTTTTTTATAAATATAATTTAAAAATAGCATAAATTTCAAGAACATTTTAGATCCACGAAGAAAACAGTTTTATATAAAAACTTATATTCGTGACGTCACATCTATATTTTCAAACTTTGGGGGACAATAACTCGCTTATTAAAAATTTTCACCAATAGTCTTAGTTTTACTTACACTTCCTGATGAAATTATAAAAAAAAAATGGTGAAATCCCCTATTACACACCACTCTCAGACTTTCTGACGAACGTAACTTCAACTCGACTCGACTGAACTTTACATCAGATTATAAATACAGGCTGTTCTAAATAACGTGTGCATCTTAGAAACTGATATACAGGGTGGTGACTTGAACGACGCAGCATAGGGGTTTCAATGGTAAAATCCGAGGTAAAATCTTGATGTGGAGTTATTTGCTACCCTAATTATTTTAGAGCAAAATTGTATTTAGGTTTTTGCTACAGAAAAAAATACTGCATCCGAATATGCTAACGTTTATAATTTTTCAATTTCCGGAATCGTAAAAATAGTCGAAAACAATAATAACATTTTTGCAAAAATCATTGATGCCATGGAACAAAAGCGCAAACATCTGTCACTACTCAAAGAAATCTTAACTTTCGTTCTCGTTAAACTACATTGTTGTAATCAATTATTAAATTGTTATCATCAACATTACAATAAAGGTGTTTTCTTGATCCTTGTTTTGAAAATAAGTCAAGAATCTTTGACAGATGACAGATGTTTGCGCTTTTGTTTGTGTATGTATGTGTGGATCCTCCACTCTAACTCAAATACTATCATTCAGAAAATTTTGGAACCTTGTATTTCGTCCTTTTTCTATTATGCAAAGAGCCCATTAGATTTTGGTGTAAATCGGATAACCGAAAATGGCACTTTACTTGAAGCTCAAAATAGTTTTTCTTCGAAAAATACCTTTAATGTTATTTTTTCGAGATTAATGTTATAAAAATTAAAGATTATTAATTTTTTTACAAATTTGCATTAATAGTTTTTCCACATATTTTATGGATAAATTTATAAAATTATCTATAATTTAAACCCCGGATCCTACGCTTTAAACAGACAAAACTCCTTGGTTACGCAGTTATTCAAATATATGTAACTGACAGATAAATGTCACTGTCAAAGAACTAATCATTTTGCAGCATAAGTAAATATATAGGTATGTATATAGATGAATAATAATTAACGATTTACAAAAAAGTTCAAGCCCATCTTCATTTTTGAATTAGTGAATTCTATTCTATCCCGGTATTTAAAATTTAATCTTCATTTTATTATCAAAAATGGTAGTTACTTTAGACTATTATTGTAGTCATCCAGGACAATTTTTATTAATTGACGATTTTCACTCTGTGATCTGTGATTTTTAACTATTTATTTATTTATATTTTTTAAATGTCCGACTTGTATGTATCTACGCTTATCCACACGTGTACTTTTCCCTTCAACTGGACCATTCTGTAAGTTTCATGTTATAGTTTTTTGTAATCTAGAATTTTGTAATTGATTTGTGTTCTCATGTACTATTTCACTCTGTATATATATTGTAGAGCCCTGAAGAAGACTATTGGCAACGAAAATGACCGATAGAGGCAGCACCGATTGTAGAAAATGGCCGGCGAGAAGAGTAATTGTCAAAACTTGTACAGTGTTAGACAGGGATATAAGCAAATAAAGTACATATATTTTTGAATGTAAATTGATTTGAAGTACAATATTGTTTAAAAGGCAGTATGACAACCGTAAACACAACAATTTGATTACTTTCTAGGCAAGTTCATAATTTTGCCACCAGGCGGCTACGAGTTCATTTTCTTCGCCAATTGTATAGTCGAAACGTCGGCGTGAATAAATTTGTAATATTGACTGCTAGTCTGAAACTTTATTAATTCCACTTTAGACTATATTTTAAAAAATAAACTGCTAAAATTAGAGTATACTTCGCTAATCCAAATATAATTTTGTAATTTGACATTTTGACAGTTTTTAAGTGGTGGCCCATTAGGAAATGTGTGACTTGTGTTAGGGGAAGAAAATTTTCCTTTGAAGAAAAGATTGATATTGCAATTCATGCTTATTTCTAAAGGATTCCAAAAGAGGATTGGTTGGGACCTTTTAAGAAGTGGAAGGAAAGAATGGTGAATATTGTATTATTGTTGAATATTTAAAATAAAATTCTACAAAAATGTAACTGTGTCTTATTTTCAATAATTTTAGCGTAACCCTGTAACCCTTGTATATCATAAATAACATCAAATTTTACTATCCGGATAAAAATAATCTGCTTTCAAAAATCTATTTCGTATATAGCACCCACATCCTCTTTTTGTAAAATACATTTAAATTTCCTGACTCCACCCCTGTCGTTGGCATTTGACCTGCCAGTTCAAACAAGAACACCATTTTAAAACCTCCCATAAATATGTATTGTTGCCTTAGGTAATCCCGTGTTGGAATCAATAGTTTTTGGGTGTTCTCCTGTCAGTCTGGGGGGTTGCCAAATATTTGTGTCGTATGCCCCACTTCCTCTGGACTTACCCCCTCCCCTGGTCTGTCGCCAAACAGACAGAATCCCAGACAGCGGAGTTTTGCGTTGTTTGCAGTTTGCACTGCTAATTGACGGCTCGAATAACACAAAGATAAGTTATTATTATGGTAATTATACAAGACTGAATTTTGAGGAAGTGGGATGTTTGTAATGTAATTAGTACGGGTATAAATATTTGTTGAGTTATTGTTTAATTATAAAACGGATCCCGTGTGGATAAAGTTTATAATAACACATTAAAGTTATTTAGAATGAGACACATGGTTTATATTTTTTAGAATTTTATTTTAAATATATTCAAAGTTGTTCCGTTCAACAATAATACACAATTTACCAGTCTTTCCTTTCACTTCTTAAAAGCTTGCAAACAATCTTCTATTCGAATTCTTTCAAAATAATTATTAATTGAAGCATCAATCTCTTCTTCAAATGAAAATTTTCTACACCTTAAGTTTTAATAAAAAAGAACTGAAGTGTTTTGAAGCTTCCCTATATGGCTATGGGAAGATGCATTATCGTGATGTAATATACGAGTACTTAGGCCCAATCCTATACCACCTCTAGTTAAAATGATAGTTTATTATCTAATCATTAATTAAGAATGCGTTCATACGCGAAACCAGTAAAAAAATATTAAAATTAAACAAATCAATTTCAAATAAGAATTTATTAATATTTTGTATAAAAATTGCATTTTGAATCAACATGCCAAATTTCAATTCGTAATTACTAATAGAAGCTGAGATCTAACACTTCTACTTACTTTTTTAATTATTATAAACAAAATATTAATAAATCGAAAAAATTAACGTTGAAAATATTCACAAAGCCTGTATGGTTACAAGATATTAAAGTTTAAAATTTTTCCAGTCATACATATTTACAATAAACATCAGTGACGAGCATTTCTTCAAACGCGCTAAAATAGGTGTCATACATATATATCTATATATATATATATATATATATATATATATATATATATATATATATATATATATATATATATATATATTATATATATATATATATATATATATATATATATATATATATATATATATATATATACCGGGTGGCGCTCGAAACCCGTTACATAGGCATTTAACATGGGAAAACCGTTTTTCCTAGCGCGTTGCTCCCCAAATTATTTTAGAAAAAAAATCTTCAAATTAAAGTTGTAGAATATAAAATTCTGCATGTAAATCAGTAAACAAAATTCATTTCGTATGTTTAGTAACTCCAGAAATTGAATACGAAAAATTTGAAAATTTCAGTTTCATAGCGCTAGCCATGGAATTAAAACAAAAAAGACAAACAAATGTGATGATTTAAATGCCAAATATTGTTATTTTTTGTCAAGAAAAATGTGTATTTGAACTGTATTGAAGAATTAAATTATTATTCTGCTTAAGAATTTTACGTTGTGATAATTTTATTAAATAATAAAAAGTTAATTAAATTTTATGACAGATAAACACACGTTTGTTTGTTAAGCTTTTTGTTAATTCCATGGCTATTACTACTTTTGAGTAGATTTTCGACATTTTCATACCTAATTTCTGCTGTTACAAAGCATGCAAACTTAATTTTTCCTATTGATTCAGATGCAAAATTTTATGTTCTACAACTTTTATTTGAAGATTTTTTTCTAAAACAATTTGGGGAGCAACGAGCTAGGAAAAACGGTTTTCCCATGTTAAATGCCTATGTAACGGATTCCGAGCGCCACCCGGTATATATATATATATATATATATATATATATATATATATATATATATATATATATATATATATACTTCTATATTGTCATTATTGTTATATCAATTAATTTAATAATATGAAAATTTGTATAATTACGTAGAAATGTATAGTCCATAATGGAGTCTCATAATTTTTGATTTTTTTAACCAAGTTATTGAGTCTCAAACTCAACTGACTATAATTTTGAAATTGATAGTACTCGTTGATGTATTGATGTCAATTTTTTACAGATTTACGAATCTGTAAAACTTACAGATTTGTTCAGAATTGGAATATAAGTTTCCGGTCACAATTTAACAAAAAAAATTGTTATTTGGCACTATTTAATTGTTTTAAAGTTTCTTGGTAAATTCTTACACAAAATGACTCCGTTGACATTTTTTTTAAATGCAGGTGATCGTGTATGATTTTATTAATATATGAGGATCCAATCTTCAGTTGATACTCTATTACTGCATTACTGGTTCTATTGTCTTCTTCGATTATTTTCTTAACATCATTAACGTTAATAATTTGATTAATTTTATACATATTTTTCCCTGACAACGTTATTTAAAAAAAATTATTTTCAAATAACAGATAGGTAAATAACTGTTGAAAATATATTGCCTTTATTAATTTTGATTTATACCTATTTAAAAAATATTTTGTAAAAACAGTTTTTATTATTTAATTGTATTCATTTACCATCCATTCAAATTGAAATAATCCAATTTCATCATTAAATTTTTAACTTTCGTATCTATCTATTTAATCTCATAAATAATGCACTTGTCTCTATTTTTCAAACGAGGACAATAAATAACAAACAGTTTTCATTGCAGGTTTTAAAATTGTATATGTTGTTCCAGTTTTAAATTCTCGTGGAAGTAATTTAATTCAAAACTGGAATATTAAATCACGAAAAATTCAGTTTGGCTAAAATGCTAATATAAATCCCAAGAAAAACAAATTAAAAGAAAAATAAGTTTGTATTTAAATTTTCAACACCTGCTCTTAAAATAATTACAAAATTGTTTCGTTTTAAAACGAAGAAAAAGTTTTATTAAATTTTTAAACGCTGTACAAGGTAGTTAAATTTATATTTAGAAACATAATAGAAATTCTTTTTGTTTTTGTCTGAGTTTTATTAGCCAAGTTGATGTTCATAGGAGTTTAAATTAAATACCTCCCTTCAATCCACTTTTTATTGTTTATGTTGGTTTTTAAATTGTAATATTTTTATCTTTTTTAATATTTCCACTATATAAATATGAATTTGAATGTCTAATGTAGGATGAAATTAGATTTTTCTACATAAATGTTAAAGGATATCGGAAAGCCAATTTAATTTTCATATTTAAATGGAAATTGATTTTATGTACTTCGTTATCTTTCAGTTCCTTCTTTTTATTATTTATTTTATTCCGTATTCCTATTTATCTGTACGGATTTACTTCTTCTGTTCATTTTTTTTTGTTATTCTACATTGGTTTCAAAAGAAATAACTTTATGAATTTTTCAAGTATCAGTGTAAATAAAAATAAGTATAGAATTAACCAGAGATCATCTTCGATCTTAGAATCATGATTTATTGTGTTATCAAAAAAGGTTTAAGTGCCTACTAGTGCAAAGAAAATTTAGATTCAGTTTTTAATGTAAAATTGTCTTCTTTGCCTACAATTTACCGATGTATAAAAAAATTTAACGAAAAAAGGAATTCTGTTCAACATCAAAAAGGAGCTGGATGTGCTCCTACACTTGCTACCGAAAAGAACATTGATGCTATGATAAATGTATCATCACGGCATATCACCCATTGCTGGGTGTGCCAATCTGCTTTGTACACAAATTTCGGTAATGATATATTTTTACCGTGCGGGCGTTTACCAGGCGTCACCTCAAGAGCACTCATTGCTGGCGTGGAGAGTGCACCACAGGGATCAATTTTGTGCCATTTAAAATTCGAAATATCTGTTCCCCAGATTCGAGACCAGACATTCACGCACGCGGCCACGAGATCCAAAGAAGACAATAAGCGGTAAAAATGCATCAATGCTCGCTTTCACATATTTTTTTAATAACTTTGAATTATAGTTTATGCAATATTTTTCATAGTAATATAAAAAATCTGATGTGGCCAGCACATTACCTTCCCTCAGTTCTATGTATTTTGTACAAATTTCATATGGAAAGTTCCTTGCGAAATTAAATACATATTCTATTTCTTGTACATTACCTTCCGGCAGTTGCATGTATTTTTATGCAAATTTCATACAGAAAATTATTATTTTGTGACGTTTTCTATATACAGTGTAATGTATCTGCAGAAATAAAAGATTTATTATTATTATTATTTCTTGTACATTACCTTAAAGCAGTTGTATGTATTTTATACAAATTCCATACAGAAAGCAAAAGATCCTATATTTCCAGTAAAATTATAAGACAGACACACTATGTCAATTTCACTTGACACTGACATCTTACAATCAGAATTTTCTTAATATAGTAGCTGTTTCCACAGCTATGGCTACTTTATGAAATTTAATTTCTTTATAATTTTTTAACTCTATATCCATTTAATATTAAGTATAAAATGCAGTCAAATCGTATAGAGAATAAAATATTCTTTAATATTTATAATAACATCAAATGTGAAAAAATTATATTTAACATAGTTTTTTCAAGATAAACTGTCTTCAAATCTTCAAATGATGGTACTTCCGGTTGACCAATTGTAACCAAAATCTAATCAGCTCTTCCTTTGGATGTAACGAAGAAATATACGAAAAAATTATAATTTTTGTAACTGTAGTATTAGAGTTATCGCAGACGAAAATTTTGTTACACACACATCCACACACACACACACACACGCACGCACGCACGCACACACACACACACACACACACACACACACACACACACACACACACACACACATCATCGTAAAAATAGTGAATTCGTATTCTAGGGACCCTAAAACGTGCTTATTGAGTAAAAACTCATCATCGAATTTTTTGACCAAAGACAATACCTTCCTTACCTAAAGGTGACGGAAGGTAAAAAATAACAATTTATTGTTATTTTCGTAAATAATTAAATAAAAAGATTGGCGCAAGAAATAGTCATGAAAAACAACCCCCCACTCCTGTGACGTCGGAGCACAGACAGTACGTTATTCATAGCCAACAGGAAAACATTTTACGTTATTTATAAAAATAAACATAGACGATAGTTTGTCACATGTGAAATTGTATGTACTCTAACATCTTATCAACAGTCAAGAAATACCAGTAACTATAAAAATTATTTTTTTATTCGGTCTATATACAAAGTAGCCATTTGCGTTCTTTTTTGTCAACGAAAATGTCACTTTGCTGCTCATGCGCGACAAGGTAGAAAAAACGCTCGCTGTCCAAATTTCTAACTATACAATGTTGAGAAATGTCACTTACATTTTTAATGGATACGTCAGGCACTAATGGCACTGTAGTTACATATTTACCACCTTCAAGTCAATCTGACATATAATTGCTCTGTCGGTATACTACATAACCAAATAAAATGCCGCACTGCTGCCATATTTGAATACGTTCCTATCTTCACTGTAAAACTATTGAGTAGTACTGTAAGTACAAAGTGTACATTTTATTATTTTTTGTTATGGTGGAGGACTGTAGAAAAAATCTTGTGTGTGTCCAGCGCAAATGGACTCTTAATACACAAATAGCTATTGTTTATTAATTCATGTTTCATCTTCTGAATCATTCTGGTGTGACTCTTAAGCAATAACTATGCCTACACATTTTGATCAGAAAAGTCATTGATCAAATAAAAAATATTGGAATATTTGTATTTCCATAAAGCGTTATTGTTGTCAACGAAACTGAAAAGAATAAATAAATGTTAAATTCTGAAAATATCCTATTCATTCATCATAACTAAAAGCTTATATATATATATATATATATATATATATATATATATATATATATATATATATATATATATATATATATATATATATATATATATTTCATTTTAATATCACACTTCTGTATCTAGGCCCGGATTACCCATAAGGCCAACCTAGGACATGGCCTAGGGCGCAGGCACGGAGGGGGCGCACATCGAGTAGTTGGATAAATGAGAAAACGGAAAGAGAGAAGTGCCTGCAGTTATAACCGTGCCAAATCTCAAGAGCTGTTGCGCAGAAAGCAAAACTCTATCTTTCTCTTTCTCTCTCCCCTATTGCCTGACCTTTCTCTAGCTGTCTCTCTTCTTGATCTGCGCATTTCATAGTTCATGACATTTGGCACTACCTCTACTAGACGACGTAAACAGTCACATTTGCTTTAATTACACAAAGTCAGTATAGTAGAATGATTGGTAAATCCTGTTGAGCTATGACAGTTGTCGAAGATTTTAAATAATTATAATATTTATATACCGGGTGTCTACTTATGAATCTTAGCAAATACAATGCTAAAATTTTCAAGACTGTAATACTGTAAAACTGTTCAGAATTAAAAACTGCATCTAATAAGTCCAAAATTATTGTTTACATGCGTTTTATTTGATAGATAAAGAAGCAAAATAAAAGTGGTAATCTTTAGCTAGTTCTAAAAAGATAGTAAATGTAGCTTTGATGACTGATAATAGTAGGTATATTAAAAACAAATTTCACAAGGCAATCTGTTAAACCACGAGTCCAACTTTGGAAAACGAGTCGCTTCGCGATGAGTTTTGTAAAGGACGAGTACGATCACAGTTCTTATGAAACATGTTTTTATATAATTTTTTCTATTGGGGTAATTTTATAATTCTATTAGATTTTTAATAAATGCGACTTGTAAAATCAGTTACGTTGGTAGCACTTCCCTCTAACAAATTGAACTTCAGAGATGAAAATTCTTTGTTGACGGTCAGCAGTTTGATGTACCACCTCTAGAAAACGAAAAGCTCCAAAAACAGTACGTTTATAGATCTTCTTAACATGTTTTCAATGCGTTTATAGACTCATAAAAGCACCGATATAGAACAAGAATTTAATGAAGTCAAGTATTATTAAAACTTGGTATATATTGAGAGGGAGAGGGGGGCGCAGTCATGAATTTTGGCCTAGGGCGTAAAGAAATGCTAATCCGGGCCTGTCTGTATCATAAAAACAGTTCATATCAGCAATTCATCATGATTTTCACGATATTTCCATTACCTATAAACTAGGACTCTTTCACTAACTCATTAATTACTGATATGTATTTATAACAAACCCTGTATATATTGTACGTATTTATTTAGATATATCTGTATAATGGATTTAGATTTACTCCAACCGTTTATCTAAATTATCGGTAGCGATTTAACTTTAGTTTGTCAGCGTTTACAGTTGCGGTTCGCTTTAATGAAACTCATTACCGCTTGGTTTACCGATTGGGTTTCTGTTAGACACAAATAGTTCAACAGGAAAATATTTCAAAACAAGATGTAGTGAAGTGAATTAATTGTATCAATTAGTGAATAGGATATACGAGATATAAAATGAATTACAAAGGTGTTACATTAATATACAGATGTCCAGGATAACATATCCAGCATGGGGATTTTGAGATACGAAGACAAAAGCTCCGCCATGAAGGACAGTGCCATTTTAGTTATTTTATTAGAATACAGGCGAAACTGTTAATTTTGCAGTTTTTACCTCCCGCTACCCTTGGTAAGGGAGGTATAGGGATCGTGCTAAAAATCGCATATCGAGATTTTGGTTAACTTAATTAAAAATCTGACGTGGCCAGCACATAACCTCTCGCCAGATATTTAGGCATAAAACGAAAATTTTTAAATACAAATACATATTCATGTCTCACTACAAAATAATTATTTTAATATAAATTATGTACAATACATACATTTTCTTTATATTCAATATCCAGATTTTTTTTTCTACTTTCCATTCCCTTTTCTTTTATTCGTCATTTTTTCGCAAATTCCTTTTATATTCTTTTTTAGGTATATTCTTTTGCGTTGTTGACTTTTTATTTATTTTCATAATCTTCATAATGATGTACAAATATTTTTGACAGTAGCATACAAATATTTTTGACAGTGACGTTTATGTGTCAATTACAAACATCTGAATTTCTTGCCTTGAAGTAGTTTGATCTGAGAATTTTTACATCAAATTATTTTATATGCATTTCTTTATCGCTAAATCTATAGAAGATATAATAATGAATATATATTTATCGAATAAAGAATTTAACGTTCTTTAATATAAGTATTTACATAAATTTTCGATAAATAATATTTAGATATTTTTTTTCTTGTAACTACTAATTCCGGTTGTCCAATTGTTACCAAAACTGACTCGACTCTTCCCATTATTGTTAGATTGAGGAATCCGTAATTAAAAATGTCTTAAGTCTTATAGTATTTGAGTTATGGTGAATCCAACATCCACACACACACACACACACATCCACACACACACACACACACACACACACACACACACACATCCACACACACACACACACACACATACAGACATCATCGTAAAAATGTTATAATCGGATTCTAGGGACCTTAAAACGTACTTATTCACTAAAATCTGGATATGCGACTTTTAGCATGTATACAATACCTCTCTTAGCGAGAGGAAAAATAACAAGTTATCGATCAAGTTATGTATTTGTTTGAAGAAATAGAAATGCTGCAGTAAACAGTAAAAACATCACGATAAATAGTTGATATTTCGGTTTTCTGATATGATGTTAAAAGCCAAAACAATTTGCCTTCAAGGTCAAGGTTTAAGTTAAGCAAATTTCAATACATATTTAAAATAATTCAATGTTTGTTGAACATTTACATGTACACATAAATAAATAAACCCCACACTTGTACATTTTCCTTTCCTAAAATATGTACAGATTTCAAGGAATCCAAAACTCTTTGACAGTTAGACAGTAAACAGAGAGTATATACAGGATGATTCATCTGTCTGTCCTGTCTTTATAACTCTTTTATTTTAAGTCAGATAGAAAAACTCTTCAAATATAATTTATATGATATATTATTGTCTATCTACGTACCATATGCATTTGTATACAGGATGCTCCGTTTAAGCGCAACAATATGTAACTTTATATTCCTTAATAGAACACCCTATATTTATTTATCTATTTTGATAGTAAATTAGATTCCCTTTAAAAATTATTAAGTAATAAGGGGTCTAAAATTATAAATTAAGAAGTTATTTACGCTCATAAAAATAGTAGTTCAGAGTGGAAAAAACCATAGTATAATACAAAATTTTGATCCTTTTTTATTAATACTTATTTTAAACATTACACTAATTCCAAAGAAGCTATTAAAATTTAGTGACAGACTAAATAATGCAAAATTATAATAAATGCTCGAAAACTTGTCCTTCAACTTCAATAGATTTTTCTATTATAAATATTATATTAACCATCTCATCTTTCCTAAAATTTGTATTATTCATTTTCACATCAACATCAACAATGATAAACTAAGAGTATTTGGACAACTTGTTTGTTTAAATTTGAAACAATTGATCAAATTATCCATAGCTTACTTTGTTAATAATGACATGATAGAAACATATCATTCAACGAATAAAGGTAAATAACTTCTTAATTTATAATTTTAGACCCCTTATTACTTAATACTTTTTTAAAAGGAATCGAATTTACTATCAAAATAAATAAATAAATATAGGCTGTTCCATCAAGAAATATAAAGTTACATATTGTTGCGCTTAAATGAAGCACCTTGTATATAAATGGATATGGTACGTAGATAGATAATACTATATCATATAAATTATATTTGAAGAGTTTTTCTATCTGACTTAAAATAAAATAGTTATTAAGAGAGGACAGACCGATGAATCACCCTGTATTTGGAATCGCCGGCAGACGGCACAAGCAAATAGTTTTCGCAATATGTCCAGAGTTGGTGGAAAAAGTGCGTGTTGACAAATCTGTTTTTTTGGTCGTTGATTTGACATTTAAAATTTAGCAATTACACTTCGTATTTAGTATTCAAAGACGAAGGTTCTTAAGAGTTTTTGCTGTGTTGGGTTTTGATTAACCCCAATCTACTTTCATGAGAATGAAAATAATACATATTTCTAATTTCAGAAAATGTAAAAGTAACAACAGGGAAAATGAAGAGCTTGGATTTTTACTCTACCAAGACAAAGAGACATGATTTGTAAACACTATTTTATTATTATTTACTGCTGTAATAAATTTACAAAAAAGATATTATGATGTGTGTTTAATTTTAATATTATTTGTCAAACCAAATAAACTATATATTTTTTTCATAAAAAAAAAACCGAAAACATATTTGATATTCAATTTAATATCAAAAATGTTTTCGAATGTTTGTGACAGAAACGTTGAATATATTTTGAATCTTTTAAATATTTAAATAGGCTACTTGCGTGGTACTGAAAATATGATATCTATCACTAAATACCTAAAGTAAAGTTGAAAACGTATGTAAAAATATAAATTTTATTTAAAAAAAAATATATGCTTTTAATAAATTAAGAAAGAAGATTTTCTTTGACGTCATTATTATGAACTGGAGAAAGGGATGCATATTTAAGAATGTAACCTGTGGATGGCGAGCGAGTGCGAGTTTTAATTTGATTTTGACAGTTCATTTTTCTGTCACTGTCTCTCTTCTTTATTATTTACAATTTGCGTGGTGTCTGTTACTTTTATTACGTATTTCGATTTGTTAAGCAGGATTTTGAAGGCTTTTAACTTAGCTTATACTCGTACAAGATTAAAATGACAAACGAAAATATTAACCTCTAAACTATTATTCAAATGTCATACAGATGATCTGTCATGTTTAAATTACCCGCACATGCCATTGCTATTGGACGTACCGATGTTTTTGCTTTACGGCCATTCATTGGTTCGGCGTAATTCTATGTCATACATGGCGATAATTTAAATATTAAAATTTCATTAATTTCTTTTTGGCCAATTAATGAAAATTTTGCCAAAAGAAAAAATATGGGTAGCAAGTTTTTATCGTCTCTTCAAAAATATTAAATAAAAATCTGATGTGGACACCACACGACTTCCTTGTACACAAGACCAATATGAAGTATAGACCCAAGTATAAAATTGCACGTATTTGACGTAATTTGACATCTATTTGTTATTTTTTGTCCTAATCCATAGCAAGCTTCATTACAAAAACCAAAAATTATATAAGTTTTAAATATATATATATATATATATATATATATATATATATATATATATATATATATATATATATATATATATATATATATATATATCTCGCTTATACAAAAGGCTAATTTAATAATACTTGATGTGCTAGACACAGATTTTAATTCTCTAAAAATTTTATTTGAAGCATTTATTTCTAAAATCAAAATGAAACCATTTTATTGAAGAAAAACTGTTAACAACTTCAGGTAATATGTCACTTCCGGTTAGCCTGTTTTAACCAAAATCCACTATGTTATTCCAATCGACATAAAAGTCTTATAAACCAAATTTGAAAAGTGTTAGATTATATTTTAAGATAGTATTTCATTTAAATCTATTATAGGTTTCAAATAAAGTACCATTTCTAGAAATTATGTAATGACCAAAAAGGGAGGTGCACAACTAGATGTTATAGCAGTCCTAAATACAAAATATAAACTTTCTACGGCTTACCGTTTTTGAGTTATGCGAGATACATACGTACGTACGTACGTACAGACGTCACGACGAAATTAGTCAAAATGGATTCAGGGATGGTCAAAATGGATATTTCCGTGGAAATCTCAAAACCGAAATTTTTCGCGATTACAATACTTCCTTTACTTCGTACAAGGAAGTAAAAAATGGCAAGTAGCCCATTTTAAAAGTGGGCCTAAGCGTGATTAGCCAGTAGTTGACTATCATTGCATTTTCTGTCAGTCATTTATTGTTTAATTTGGAGAAAAAACTTCAAATAAAAGATGCGCACAATTAATTTTACATAACTGTTATTTGAAGTATTTTAATCTAAAATAATCCATAACCGTAAGCGATTGGCAGAGAGAAAACAATGCTAGTCAACTGTTCGCTAATCAACCTTTCAGTTTGAATCAAAGGTGATAAGTGCACAAATGTCATAATACCTTGACACCAAAATATTACAATCGTTTGTCCGTATGACTAGGTAGATTGCATTCTTGAATCGTAATAACCGTCACAAACACAAACTTTAATTTAAATATTTCGAAATTCCATTAGTCTTAAATAGTTTTCATACTTGTAAAACCGATCTAATATATTTTGCCACATTCATATACGGTTTTGAAATATTTATTTTCGATTTGTTTGCATTTTGCTACAATTTCCCGATGGCAATAATTACAGATTCAAAATTGCAATCCCTGCTTTTTTTGCTGTCACGGTATGATTTATAACAGTTGATCATCGCATCGCAACGTTACGATGGCGATGTAAAATGAAACAAAACAGCAGCAAAGCAAATTAAGTTAAGAGCCTCGAGTCATCAATGTTCCATGGAACAGATGAACATCGAGCGAACGTCAAAGCACACTTGACGAAGATTAAAAGAAGCAGTAAATGCTGAAGGACTTGTAATGAGTCTATTTTAGCTCACGTAATTTTAGATATATACGTTTTAGTTGGATGAACATTGCGAAACTTTAATTTTTCATATTTTCCACTTCTAAATTTACTACAAAAGAAATATTATTTTATTTACATAAATACATCATCATGGCACGACTTTTTCCATTGTTGGGTCTAAAATGAATCATTGTTCATTTGTTTCAAACAGCAAAAATGCAACAAATACTGGTTGTGATAATTAAACAAATGAAAAACAATTATCGATCAAAAATTATTAATTTCATTGCTAATTTTTTAATTTAATTCTAAAAATTTGTTTCGTTTCAGCCAATATTCATATTTTTATATGGATGTCATAAGCATTGATATATTCAGAACGAAATTTCCAATACGTCGTTCATATAAAAATTGTAAGTTAGGCAACATAACTCGAAATCCAAGAGTGATAACAACGCAGTACGTGCGAACCAAACTCCATTTTTATTTCATACTTGTAAGTTATTTGCAAAAATAAAAAATCTGATGTGGCCAACACAATACCTCCCGCCATTTAATTTTTATTAATTCAAATATACATACTTACATATACTAAAAATGAGCAAGCAGAAGACGCACGTCATCAATAAATATTACTAAATAATGACGTCACTTATTACTTATGAATTATCGTCCAATACTTAAATAAAACAAACAATAATACTCAAAGCGCCCCAAAAACTATAATAAAATGAGAAAATTGTGCGGCCCTAAAACCTGTGCGCCCTAGGCTGCAGCCTAATCAGCCTATCCGGCCACTGCAGTAATTCTGTAGCACAAGACACAACTCACAAATACTTAACTCAGAAGAAACTGTTGTAATTAGTACAATAGGTAGATAAACTAGAACGATATATTATATTGACAGCAAATTACAGTTCTATATACAGGGTGCCCATTTTATTATATGTCCCCGCCTGAAATTTTAAGACTTGGCAAAACAGAATACATTTCATAAGCCACTTGGTAAATATTAGTACTATAAATCGAATAATCACAGTTGGTGTAAGAGCAAAACAAAATTTTAAAAACCAAGTCACTGAAATCTATCATGGATTGCCTAATCATAAATTTTCAGGCGGGAGCTTTTAAAATGGGCACCCTGTATATTTTACAAAACAATAATATATAACTACTTTGATATTTAGAATTATTTATATTAATTCAAGTCACTCGTGCCTGGATGACATGAGTTGACAATAACCGACAATCAAGTGATAGGGACAGGATCGATATTTGATCGATTTTAAATTCAATATAAACATGGACATTCTCAGTAGTGCTACCGTTATGATACGAAAATGAACTAAGTACAATTATTTCAAACAATTTTATATTCTCTAAAATGAATAAGGATTGACTTAGAAATAAAGGTAAATTGCATACGTTTCTTAATACTATACTTCAATTCACGTCAGAAAATAGTTATGGGAAGATAGCTGCAGATTGATTATGTTTACTGATTGGATAATATCCCGATATTATCCAGCCAAACAATAAAATCAAACTACACCTATATTCCCATCACTATTTTCTTACGTGAAATGAAGTATATAGAATTTTTTATTTCTTCTTTTTTAAAAAATAAATAACACCCATTTAACACCCAGGTTAATGACGTGCGTCTTCTCCTTATTCATTTTTCGTATGCTGAAAACTGTATTAAGTTCCATTGCATATAACTATGGTTCTATTTACTTTTTTTCTTTTTAAAACGTTACTATTATTAATTTGAAATGATTAGTTCTTTGACAGTGACATTTATCTGTCAGTTACATACATTTGAGATATGAACTGTGTACACTATTATTCACGAAAGATGACTATTCAAGGTAATTTGTTCGAAGAAAGAATACACATCACTTTATAGCAGTAGCTTAGCAACATTTTGTATTAGAAAGAGAAAGATTATTTGACCTATGTCTATTTAATTTATGTGGTGTGACAGATATACGTAAATAGTGGCATTACTTTCTAACAGACTATAAATAATAATGACATATGTCGTAGAATTACAGATACCTTATTATCTACTACACTGACCTCTGTGCTGATATTTACCCAGTGGCGTTGACGTTTAAATCAAATTATTATTCCTTGGTTTATAAGTTAAGTCTATGTGTTTGTATTTTGCAAAAACATAAGTGAAGAACATAAATCTTTCAGAAAGGCATTATTTAAAAAGAAACATAATTTTCAAATGAATTATTCTTATTTTTCAGTTAAAATGTGGCTATAAATATTTCATGTTGCACGCCTATGCAAACGAAATGCAATGAAGTTATCTGTAAGTAATATTATATCAGACGGCTCACAAATGACCTTGAATAGTCATCTTTCGTGAATAATAGTTTAACCATAACCAAGGAGTTGTGTTCGCTGTTTGTTTAAAGCGTAGGCTCCGGGATTTAAATTATAGACAACTTTATAAATTTATCCATAAAATATATAGAAAAAGAATTATGCAAATTTGTAGAAAATTTAATAATCTTTAATTTTTCTAAACATAAATCTCGAAAAAATAACATTTAAAGGTATTTTTTGGAGAAAAAAAAATAAAGTGCCATTTCCGGCCATCTGATTCACACCAAAATTTAATGGCTTCTTTCCACATTAGAATAAGGTAAAAATACAAGGTTTCAAAATTTTCCGAATAATAGTATTTAAGTTAGATCGGAGGATCCACACGTATACACAGATATTATCGTGAAAATGTTAAAATTGGATTCTAGGGACCTTAAAACCTGGTCATTCACCAAAATCTCGATATGCAAGTTTTAGCACAATCCCTACACCTCCTTTACCAATGGTAGCGGGAGGTAAAAAATAGACTGATTGAGAACTTTTAAAAAGTAGAAGTAAATTATACTGAAGTGTATTACCCAAGGTATTACCTATAGTGTATTAAACATATTTAAAATAAATTTTAAAAATATAAATTATGAGACTTATTATATAATAATTCTAGCGTGACCTAATATTCTTGACATATTTATGAAAATCCTACTTACAATTTAATGACATTTTAAAACAGGTTTTATATCCTTTTTAGTAATTCTAAACCCTTTAAATTATTCGTTTCCAATTACACACTTATCGAAGGTAGGATGCTAGACTCTTTGTGACGTCACGGTGAAAATAAACAATTTATTACATTGGAAATCAATGACATATCGGTTTAAACTCGACTCGCTAACACTTTACACTTTCCAGCACTTCTTTCAAGATATTTTTAGACTTTAATGTTTGATGTTTGTGTGGAAAACAAACACGTGTTGGTGTTAGGAAACGTTTCAATTTTTCTTTCTTTCACAAGAGTTTATGGGGTTAAATAAATAAAATTGTCAAGGTTCTTTTTTGTTAAAATATTTAGTTAGAAAGAATATTAAATGTAGATGTAGTGAAACTAGTACAAATATGTGAATATTAATTTACGGATTTTATGAGGTGTGGTTTGAAAATTTAATGGGCAGCACTAGGTCAACAGTGTTATTAATATTTAAAAAGGAAAGCTGCTGGTTTAAACTTCGTGAAAAAATCATTCATAAGGTATTTCCGGAATAGATGGGGTCTCGTGGCCGCGTGCCTGAGTGTCAGGTCGCGAATCTGGGAAACCGGGTTCGATCCCGACCGACGCCAAATATTTCTAATTTTAAATGGCACAAAATTGACCCCTGTGGTGCACTCTCCACGCCAGCACGGTGCAAATATTTCATCATTACCGATATCTGTGTACAAAACAGATTGGCACACCCAGCAATGGGTAATATGCCGTGATGATATATTTTATTTATTTATGGACCAGCGAGATGGATGATCTACTTTAAATATTTCTGCATTTATTCGTTCCATTCAGAAGAATATATAACTTAAAAAATTTCCTATTAATGTTAAAATTAATGCATAATTCAGAAATCTGGGCGCCGGGCAACTGGGCGATGGTTAAGAGGGCTGTAGTTAAGCGAGGGACAGAAATTTATAAAATTGCACGCTTAGCAGGCAAATGAGTATTGTAACGTTTTTATTTATTTGGGTGAAGTGTAAATATTAGACAATTATTATTAATTAAAATAAGTGTTTATTAAACTATAATGAAAATTACTATTACTAATATTAAACATTTATTAAAATCTAATAAAGACTAAAACTATAATTAACTAGATAACACTAACACTATTTATTTATTTAACCAATTAACACTACTATTTATATCCACGATATTACTAATTATTTATTTCCACTACGCGTTCTAATCTTAGACTGCCGGTCTGTTGCAGACTCTTGTAGACTGTTCACTTGATATTTTTATCACTATATTTATGTCACTATACAGGGTGTTTCACGAAAACCGACCACCGTCATTATTTTCTTTATTATTATAGTTACAAAATAGTATATTAAAGAACGTGTTTTATAAGACATGTTTTTTCTTTTCGCACGCGTCAAAATTTAGTGCGAAAGAAAGTCTTATAAAATGAGTTCTTTATACTATTTTTTATATTTTGCGCCTTCTACTATAATATTTACTTACTCAATTTGTGATTATATTTGTAACCATTTGTACATTTCCATGTAAATAATCTTCCCTAAATAAAAAAAAATAATAATAATTTCGACATTATATTATTAAAATGAATTGTCAATTAACTAAAAATAAATTAGGTAAAAATGGGTTAAAGAAACGTCATCTATAGTACCAACCGTCTAAAACAAAAAAATGCGTATCGAAATGACTTCATTATGAACGCAAAATATAAAAAAATACTATAGAACAAAGTTGTAGGAGACCAAGGGGGACATCCCATGAGAGATGAAAATATTTTTTTAAACCAGTGGTTCTCAAGTTATAACACGTATACTTATATCACGTTCAAATGTCCGCCTACCGACCTCCACAGCGTCTATATACTCAACTGACTCAACAGCGTCTATATATTCAACTGCTCGGACAGAAGTCACACCTTTCATCTCACTGTCTGCCTATTTATGTAACTAACTTTCTCCTTTCACAGTTTCAATATCACCAACTATCCGGATGCCACAATTCTTCAACACCAATGTCCTTGTATACCTAGCTTCACGATACTCGTCAACCCTACCGAGTATTCACTTCCACAGCTATCCCAATGTACCAGTAACTTCCAGACTCGCTGTTACTGTCCTTGTACTCTATAGCTTCCCAATACTCGTCAACACTACCGAGTATTCACATCCAAAGCTATCCTAGTATACCAGTAACTTCCAGAGTACCTACTCCACTCGACACTTTAGTGCATACGCTCACTACGATACTATGCTGTGCTTCTCAAACTCACTAACACTCTATGTGAATATCTCTATGTCTCTGAATGTGACTAACTCTCGAGCATAGCTGCGTCCCTTTTTATACAGCTGCCATTACCTTCTAGAGAGATCTAGAATGTTCGACCCCATAACAACAACGAACACAAAAGGTTCAGACGACCGGAAGTAAATAAACACGTCGGGACTCGCTTGTTTACGTCGCCCGGCTGCCAGCGCAATTGCGTCATCACTATAAATAGACATTCGCTCATTGCTGCGGCGACGGCGGTGGCGACAGCGGCGGCGACGACTGGCGTTCCACGTTACTATATTAAGCTATTCAATATATATTGGGAATGACCCCTGTGGTGCACTCTCCATTCCAGTAATGAGTGCAGTCGAAAACAAATAAACCCGAAAAATCGAAATAAATAAATATATCATCACGGCATATTACCCATTGCTGGGTGTGCCAATCCGCTTTGTATGCAGATATCGGTAATGATGATGACATTTTTGTACCGTGCGCGCGTATACCAGGCGTCACCTCACGGGCACTCATTGCTGGCGTGGAGAGTGCACCACAGGGGTCAATTTTTGTGCCATTTAAAATTTGAAATGTTTGGCGTCGGTCGGGATCGAACCCGGTTCCCCAGATTCGCGACCAGACACTGAAGCACGCAGCCACGAGACCCCATCGAAAACATCATATATCAACAATTAACAATTATTTTTTCTTCTTCCAGGGATATTTTTCGTTATTTCTATCCCCAAAACAATAAATATCCCAAGAACTCTAATTCTGTTCAATTATAAAGATTGGAAAATAAATTGATATAAATGTTCCCTATCTCTGTATTTTTGACAGGGGTAGAAAAGTAGGGTATGATATTGCTACAGCACAACCACCGAAACTGGGTGACATTTCACTAGATAAATAATTCTCCACCGAGCTGGAGTGAAATGTAAATTTTCACTGCAAATATTTTCACTAAGCCCTATTGGCGTTAGCGCAGCATAACCTTCAATCCGATATTAATATCAATATTATCTTAGTCGTGGAAGAGAATTTATTATTTGGATTAGAGCAGAAATTTGAAATTAAGATAAAGTAGAATTTTTCTTATATTAAAAATGAAAATTCCAAACTATAACAAAAGAAATAATGTAGGTATGTACAAGGATATATTCCATCCTCGATTCCACCATAGTATATAAGAAATGGAATATATAGCAATGCAATCAATATAGGTGGTATTTTTACTTCCTTGTACATAGTAAAGGAAGTAAAACTGAAAACCGAAATTTTTCGCAATTACAAAATTGCGAAAAATTTCGGTTTTCAGTTTTCAGCGGAAATGTCCATTTTGACTATCCCTGAATCTATTTAGACTAATTTCGTCGTGACGTCTGTAGGTACGTACGTATCTCGCATAACTTAAAAACGGTAAGCCGTAGAAAGTTGAAATTTTATATTTAGGACATCTGTTACATCTAGTTGTGCACCTCCCTTTTTGGTTATTACATAATTTCGGTGGTGAGTTTTTGATGAATAAGCACGTTTTAGGGTCCCTAGATTACGATTTTACTATTTTTACGATGATGTGTGTGTGTGTGTGTGTGTGTGTGTGTGTGTGTGTGTGTGTGTGTGTGTGTGTTTGTGTGTCTGTCAGTCTGTCTGTCTGTCTGTCTGTCTCTCTCTCTCTCTCTCTCTCTCTCTCTCTCTCTCTCTCTCTCTGTGTGTGTGTGTGTGTGTGTGTGTGTGTGTGTGTGTGTGTGTGTGTGTGTGTGTGTGTGTGTGTGTGTGTGTGTGTGCGTGTGTGTGTGTGTGTGCTTGCGCGTGTGTTCGTGTGCGTATGTGTGTGTGCGTGCCTGATTAAATTTTCGTTATATTTGGTCAACCGGAAGTACCTCCTTCTTGAAAAAACGATGTTAAATATAATTTTTTCACCTTTAATGTTATTATAAAAATTAAATAATATTTTATTCTCTATACGATTTTATACTTCATATTAAATGGATATAGAGTTAAAAAAATATAAAGAAATTAAATTTCATAAATTAGCCAGCTATGCCATAACTTTGGAAACAGCTGCTATATTAAGAAAATTCCGATTGAAAGGTGTCAGTATCAAATGCAATTGACATAGTATGTTTGTGTTATAATTTTCCTGGAAATATTGGATCTTTTGCTAGATTCTTTCTGTATGGAATTTGTATAAAATACATACAACCCCAGAAGGTATTGTACAAGAAATAGAATCTTTTGCAAGAAACTTTTTGTATAAAATTTGTACAAAATACATAGAACTGACGGAAGGTAATGTGCTGGCCACATCAGATTTTTTTATTTAATTTAATTATTATACGATGCATTCACTTACAATTTTTTTGTGTCTAAATCGTTAGAGATATTACAACTTATACAGAGACACAAAAGTTTACTATGTAATGTATCTTTCTGAAAAACAATAATTTTACGTTATTGGTGTCCATTAAAAAGTTATGATCTAATTATGGCTGTGACACCCAAGTTTCATACACTAGGGTTCACTAACAGTAACAAATGCCATCTTAAAAGATGAACTATATCCATATAGATTGTCATACTAAATTTCATTCAAATCGAACAAAGCGTTTCGTCATTATAAGCAAAACTATTTTCTTGTAGAAAGACTTTGAAGCCGAATATTATTTTGGGTCCAGGAATCTATGGTTAAGCCACGTCCCCCTATTTCCAAGACACCCTATATAATGTTAACAATTGCTTGAAAAAATTGTTTTCCTTTGAGTTATGCACATTTGTAGGTGTCGTTGAGATCGCGTTTTCAATCCATACAAACAAAAGGAGAACGTGACAAGTTTCCTGAAGCAACCGTAACAACTTCCCCTGTTAAACTTCTCGTACCGAAAAACATGACACCCCTACCATCACAATTCTCAGATATTCTCACAGATTTTCTGCAAAATCTTGGATTCTAATAATGCAAAAGAAGGATATTTTTATGAGACAGTTTCCTCAATATGAAGGAGGGATAAGTTATTGATGCTTTATTAACTCTTCGCCCAAAATACCGAAAGGTTTACTTATCGTTATATTCATACACTCTGTGTAAAATAAACGCTAAGACTGGTGGTATAAGAGTACACATTAAATTTAGGAGCTTCTGACAAAAACAAACTTATTCCAATACTATGTTCCGTAAGTCAACCAAAAAAACCAGTATCTTGATTCCAGATACACCATGCGGTTCCTGAATATTTTCTTCTATTTCGGGACAGATTGACATTGAATAGGGCTGTGCAAGAATTTTTATTTGCCTTCTACGTATTAAATTTAAAAAAATATCATTATATAAATAGCCTCAAATTTGAAAATATCGTCAAATATCCGTTAGATATTTTACAATTAATTTTTGAAATTTGGATATTTTCAAAAAGTCACGTGATCTGAAACAGAATGTGACGTCACAACACATACATATTCATCGGCTTCAATTGGTTCCTTTATAGTGTCAATTCTTTGTGTTTTAAGTGTTATGATAAGTATATTGTCAACGTTGTCAAACAAGTGTCAAATTTTTTAGTTTGTTCGTGTTAGATAATAAAATATCCATTATAAAATACGTAATTTACAGTATCGTATTGTGCTTTCTTGCAAGATTGATGCTACCAACAAACCTACTATTGAATTTATAAATATGCCAAAAGATGCGAAGAAAAGAAAATTAGTCATTATTATTTTATTTCTTATTTACCTATAATGGAAAATGTCAACGTCAAATGTTAAATTAAAAGTTTGTTATCAACATGTGACAAACTAACGCCTACATTTATTTATCTAAATAACAAAAATAAACGAAGGTGATGGAAAAACTGTTTTTCTATTGGCTGTGAATGACGTAATGTAAGTGCTTCTACGACACAGGAGTGGGGGGTTGTTTGTCATGACTATTTTTGGCGCCAATTTTTAATTTAATTATTTACGAAAATAACAACAAATTATTAAAAAAATAATTATTAATAAGAAAAATATTGCATAAACTTTCATTTAAAATAGTTTTTGAAAAATGTGAAACAGGCTCTTTTAAAATTGACAGAACCTAATAAAAATAAAAATTAACCAATTATATGATAACGTTGAATATGACAACGAAATTGAACAATTTATTACATTTAATACCAATAATAATAACACAACCAACAATATAAAAAATATAAATAATGCTTTTATACTTACATCTATAATAATAATAATAATTATTATTATTATTATTAGTAATACCATTAATGTGGTTTAGAAATTTGACATTGACGAATATCGCTTGATATTGTTATGATGATGTTGGAAAGTAGCGGAGTGGGGATAAAAGTACCAGAGAAACCAAGATTATTTCGTGGTTGCCGTAGTCCGACTTTTTACCTTTTTCAGGAACCGTGTTCCAAATAGAAACCGGTAAATAATTTCAGGACTTACGGAACACAAAACCGTAAACCTGATCGAACCGGTTGCGTTACGGAACATACTATCAAATAACTGTTCAAATTTTGATAATTCAAAATTTAAATAAATAAATATATCACGGCATATTACCCATTTCTGGGTGTGCCAATTTGCTTTGTATATGGATATCGGTAATCTTGTTTACCTGATAATTGATATACGAGTATTTGGTACAAGTATTAATATTTTATTTTTGGAGTGGGTGTTTACTGCTGTTGACATTTTAAGATAACATGTACCTACACTTATAATATTATATTTAGAAACTCAATTATTTAAATATTTTATATCTCACACACATATCATATTCTAAAAATAATATTACGAGCAATGTACATTAATTACAACCTCACATGTCTAAGATGTAATTAGATATGGTTGAATTGTTTTAATTGTGATAGTTTAGCTTGAAACAATTATTTTACATTTAGAGGTAATTATTTTCTGAAAAACAGATGAACTATGGTGATAATAAATGATTTATTTTTGTCGAGTACAATTTCTGTTTTTGTTTTGTCATGAAATTGCATGATGCTTTATAAATCAGATAGGAAATCCAATTTTGTTTGTGCTCTTCCATTTTATTACTGGTTCTCTATAGTGTGTCTTTATTTATAAATTTGTTCAAATGAGAGCTGTATAGCTTAAAATTCTGTATTTGTATCAATAAGCAAAATTAATTATTTATGCTGTGTAACGGCAGAAATTAGGTATGAAAATTTTGAAAAACACTCCAAAAATGTAAAATAGTGACAGGACTGTTTATTGCTAGGATACGATGTATATAAACATATCTATAACAACCGGGGCATTATATGAGGGCATAATCGTTCATTATAATCCGATCATTCTTTATGGACTTTAAATTAGAAATAATATGAACGGTGTATAAGGAAAATTATTTTCTTTTTAATTATAATTCATTACAATAATAATAAGGATTGATTACAACAATTAATACATTAATTGATTACAACAATTAATATAATAAGAAAACAGCTTTGAAAGCACAACACAGAATTAATTTTTAATTTAATTATAACACTTAAAATTGAATATGAAAAATATATGGGGTCTCGTGGCCGCGTGCCTGATTGTCAGATCACGAATCTGGGGAACCGAGTTCGATTCCGACCGACGCCAAATATTTCCAATTTTAAATGGCACAAAATTGACCCCTGTGGTGCACTCTTCACGCCGGCAATGAGTGACGCCTGGTAAGCGCCCGCACGGTGCAAATATTTCATTATTACCGATATCTGTGTACAAAGCAGATTGGCACACCCAGCAATGGGTAATAAACCGTGATGATATATTTATTTATTTAATATTAATGTTCTTAAAAATTAGATAAGTACTCAATCTGTTAAAAAATATATTACATTTGTTTCATTTACAGCGATTTACAGTGTATATTAATATTTCTTAATAAATTATATTACTTTCAGTATTATTTACTCCCTAATTATCTACTTGATAGCTAAATTAACCGAATTTTAATGTTGCCTAGCAACGCAACACTAGTGCGTGAAAAGCACTTTTCACGCACTAGTGCTTGAAAAGTGCATGTTTACAAACTATAAAGAGTGCGTGAAAAGTATTTTTCACGCACAGTTGTAGGAAAAGTATATTGTAGCTTAATAAATAATAATAACGACTTTTTTGAACTACAGACTGATTTCAATTTAGATGAAGTTTCATAAAAACATAGTGGAGGATTCCATTGGGATTTCCTATAAAAACGAGTATAAAACGCGTAACATTATATTACTCGTATTTACCTACATTGTCTTGTTTTGTCATTTCCAAGAAAATAACGATTTCCATATTCTAGCTAATGTCTGAGGGTAGCGCTCCCTTAATCCCATTATTCACCCACGCCACAAGACAATTTAATAAGGCGAGAATAGCTTTACGTTTGTTTCTTCATCCGTAGCCAATAAATATCAAATTACAAAATTCCTTTTCAATCATTGTGCGACGCCAGAGACGTCGAACCGAGCCCGACGCTCGGGAAATACTATAAAGAAGGAACGCGAGAGAATTACCAAACCTGCTCCAGAAATATATCCACCATTTGTGGTAAATGCAAAGAAAACAGACGTTCTCAAAAGTTACCCAGAAGGGATTTTGTTTGGTATATTGAAAAATGAATGTATTGATACAGAATTGGTAAAATGAAATTGTGGATAATCCTTTTCTGAGTTTTTTCTCAAATTTCCCGGAGGATTGCGAGAATGCATTATTGATATTCAGACTTCGTTCAAATTTAATGCTATACGATAGGTGCGTTCGGTTATTCAGTTCTGTGCACACATTTTTAATAATTTGCACAGTAAGCGTTCGGTTATTCACTTCTGTGCACTCTGGGTTGCACAGAACGCGTTCGGTAAATACTGCGCTGTGTAGATTGTGCATGCACAGTTCGCCCGAGCTCTGGACGTGTGGCTGGCTGTGCACGTTCGAGTTAGCGCGCAAAGTATGAAGCGAGAATTTATTTAGATCTGAGAAGTATGTAAATTTTCACTAATTTTGTAAATATATAAGCTATTACATTAATTAATATTTACCGGAAGTTTTCTTGGTTTTCTAAACACCCTATTAAAATCATTGCCTCTTTTTTCAAGCCATTTTCTGATGTCCTTAAGTTTTTTTTACCTTCCGTCACCTTTAGGTAAGGAAGGTATTGTCTTTGGTCAAAAAATTCGATGATGAGTTTTTACTCAATAAGCACGTTTTAGAGTCCCTAGAATACGAATTTACTATTTTTACGATGATGTCTGTATGTGTGTGTGTGTGTGTGTGGATGTGTGTGTGTGTGGATGTGTGGATGTGTGTGTGTGTGTAACAAAATTTTCGTCTGCGATAACTCTAATACTAGTTACAAAAAATATAATTTTTTCGTATACTTCTTCGTTACATCCATAGGAAGAGCTGATTAGATTTTGGTTACAATTGGTCAACCGGAAGTACCATCATTTGAAGATTTTAACAGTTTTTCTTGAAAAAACTATGTTAAATATAATTTTTTCACATTTGATGTTATTATAAATATTAAAGAATATTTTATTCTCTATACGATTTGACTGCATTTTATACTTAATATTAAATGGATATTGAGTTAAAAAATTATAAAGAAATTAAATTTCATAAAGTAGCCATACCTGTGGAAACAACTACTACCTATATTAAGAAAATTCTGATTGAAAGATGTCAGTGTCAAGTGAAATTGACATAGTGTGTCTGTTTTATAATTTTACTGGAAATATAGGATCTTTTGCTTTCTCTATGGAATTTGTATAAAATACATACAACTGCTTTAAGGTAATGTACAAGAAATAATAATAATAAATCTTTTTTTTCTGCAGATACATTACACTGTATATAGAAAACGTCACAAAATAATAATTTTCTGTATGAAATTTGCATAAAATACATACAACTGCCGGAAGCTAATGTACAAGAAATAGAATATTTAATTTAGCAAGGAACTTTCCGTATGAAATTTGTAGAAAATATATAGAACTGACGGAAGGTAATGTGCTGGCCACATCAGATTTTTATATTTAATGTAGTTCGCGAACAAGAGTAATTTTATATTAGGCCCGGTTTTTTCACCTCTTGATAAAATGCCATTTAATTTATCTGCCAGATAAAAGGAAAATATCGCATCATATAATCAACGTGTATATAATCTTGTTAATTTACGCTTTAATATCGATGAGATATTTTTGTTTTGTGTTGCAGTTAAGTTATTGACACTTTAACCAGAGGTGAAAAAACCGGGCCTAATTCTTCTAAAATATCGGGATACATTCGAAAATGAGTTTTAAACTGCCCTTCAGACATGTATTTGGTATTGTTCAGCATAATTATTTACTTTTTCTATTCTAAATTATTTGAATCATACCATACTCCCCTTCTTAGTCCGACTCATCGAAAAATATTTTTAAGAAAACAAAAATCCATATTCAGCCGTCTATCAAACACATACGGTTAATATAAAATCGATATTAGTAATAATAATCTGCACTAGAGTCCTGCGCGGGTATACTTTTTCAGACCCGCACCCGACCCGTACCCGCAACATTAAGACCCGCACCCGACCCGTACCCGAGTCAGTTAATTTTAAATGAAACCGCAACCCGACCCGTACCCGCCAATGTTATACCCGCACCCGAACCCGCTACCCGCTAAATAATTAACATCAATCTGAAATGGAAGATGGGAAATTTTATTCAAAAAAAAATAAAAAATCAGAAAAATGTATGTAAAACATTTTATTCCTAATTAGCACAAAGTATATAAAACAAAATATTTATTCTTTAGATAATAAATTTTTAAATGCAAAAAAAAAATATTTTAACAACTTACTAAATATAATGCAATACAAAAACGTGCATAGTGTCTGGTGACTAGTGTCTAGTCACTTTAAATGAGCTAGGCTAGACCGCGTGTTTATGCCTGCGCAGTTGTTCAGTGCGTCAAGGGGAAGGTTTAATTTTCAAACGTCGCAGATAAGGGCCCATTATTGTTTTCGAAAATAATAAAAACAACTATGAAAATATAATGCCAATAGAAAATATGAACAATGATTATAATAAAAAGGAAATAAAAAGTAAACGTGACCCGACCCGATATCCGCGCGAGTCTTACCCGCGCCCGACCCGCAACCCGCAAAAGAGATAATGGAACTGCACCGCAAAGCGGGTAACCCGCGGGTTTCTGCGGGTACCCGACCCGATGCAGGTCTCTAATCTGCACTTACACAGATTTTCAATTGCTAAATCTATCTGTCACGAAAGTATCAAACGCACAGGCTGCACAATTCGTTCTTTTAATTCCAATCTGCACAGAGTGCACAGTGATCACGTGACACGATTCATGCACAGCACAGCTCAAGCACAGCACATAATAACCGAACGCACCTAATATGTGTCGCCCCACCCCCACCCCCTCTGAGAGATTTTTTCTTCAAAATTTTAAGATGTCTGATTTGTAAAATTACAGATACAGATCAATAAATAAAAGCTCAACAAGAACCAAGAAAAAGTTTATAGATATTTAAATAAAATTAAGTTTTGGCGCCGTAATGGGTGCCATTGTCAGTGCCGGCCCGAGACTTTTGAGCGCCCCAGGCGAAAATTGTAAATTGCGCCCCTCATTTATTACAATTGTGTTTAGATTATATAGATACAAAAATTAGAAAAGTGACGATATGTGTCCATAACTCGCGAACAATCACAGAATCTTAATCTGAATGAATTTTTTTGAAAATATTTTGGATATTTAAAATACAGACATTTTTTTTGTGTTAGGTTCTACAGAGTCGCTTTATTTTTGTCTAATACCATATACAGGATTAGTCACGGGAAAGTTACTTTCAAAGTCCGTTTGTGTGCAACCCGAAATACAATTTACAACAGCGTCTAGCTTCCTCTCTTAAAAAATAGAATATTTAATTCACGATTGCTTTGCCTGTCTAGTGATGGTTCTGTCATTTTGACATTAAACAATTAAATATGGTCTGTTGTCATTAGTATTTTGGGTTGCAAACAAACGGACTTCCAAATTACTCTTCCATGACTAAGCCTGTATATAGGGAAAGAAAAAATATTTCTCGGTGTAGGTATAAGTCTCGGTATAAATTGTTTTCGTTATTTTGCAATTCGGAAAATCTAATTTAACGGTTCATCCTAGGAAAAAAATATAAGAATTTTGTTTTGTATAAAATTTCGATACGCATTACCGTTTTCAAGAAAAATGTTAAAAACCAAAATATATTGCCTTTTTCCAAATTGGCGAGGGGCTGTTGCATCAGTATATTTTTCTGTACAGGATTCCGTATAAATGCTTTTTTGCATTTTTTTTATGTTGGGGGTATTTTTCAGTAGAATTCCTGAACAAAAATTACTTCTTCAGTATTTGATATGACAATGTTTTTAATTGATATAATCGCCAACGAATTTAACCTTTCTTCTTTCTTGGTATAACGTAAAAAAAATATAAATAGGATTTAATTAATATAAGTTTGCTGCAACTGGAATTGTCAGCATTATGATTAAAGCTAGACGCTGGACAAGTCAATAAACTTATAATTTGATTTTTAATTTATTTTGCAAAAAATAGTATCAAAAAATCTGATGTGGCCAGATATTTTACCTGGTTGTACGCATAAAACGAAAAATATTTTTAAATACAAATACATATGTTCATGTCTCACTACAAAATAATTCTCACATATATTTGCAAAATCTATGGGATATTTTAATATAAATTATGTACAATACATAAATTTTCTTTATAAGTATTCAATATCCTAATTTTTTTTTCTACTTACCTTTTCTTTTTCTTTATATTCGTAATTTTTTCGCAAATTCCTCTTATATTCTTTTTTACGTATATTCTTTTACGTTGTTGACTTTTTTTTATTTTCATAATCTTCACAATAATGTACAAATATTTTTGACAGCGGCATACAAATATTTTTGACAGTGACATTTATGTGTCAATTACAAACATTTGCCTTGAAGTAGTTTGATTTGAGAATTTTTACATCAAATTATTTTATATGCATTTCTTTATCTCTAAATCTATAGAAGATATAATAATGAATTTATATTTATCGAATAAAGAATTTAACATTCTTTAATATAAGTATTTACATAAATTTTCGGTAAATAATATTTAGATGATTTTTTTTTTGTAACTACTACTTCCGGTTGTCCAATTATTACCAAAACTTAATCAACTCTTCCCATTATTGTTAGATTGAGGAATCCGTAGTTAAAAACACACATATACGGGCATCATCGTAAAAATGTTATAATCGGATTCTAGGGACCTTAAAACGTGCTTATTCACTAAAATCTGGATATGCGATTTTTAGCATGAATACAATACCTCTCTTAGCGAGAGGTAAAAATGTCGCCATAAACCCAACTTCGCCCCAGGCAGTCGCCTGGCTGGCCTGTAGTTTGGGCCGGCCCTGACCATTGTTGAATTTGTAGCGACTAGCGACATCTCTTACGAAATTTTAAAACGTATTGTCAATCACGTGGCGTGAATTTAGTTCCATGTGTACATTGAAGTTAAACGATTTTAATCCCGTAATAACCTTTTCTTTGAACAATTTTCAAGCCCATATTTTTCGGTCATTTTAATACCTTGCAGGGATGACTTCCACTAACTAAAAAAAGTAGTTCGTCTATCCGCCTAACTCATTCGACTATAATGTTCGATATCTTAAAATACGTACTGGCATTGGCAAGTATGAGTGGAAATTCTCTTCTAATAGTTACTTTTGAATGATTGAAAGGAAATTGATCTGTCTGAAATTACATGAAAGCATGAAACATAGTTTACCACATCCCACATTCTCATAACTTTATGTTAGATCTAACATATGATAATAGGCTATCAGTCGAATGGGGAATTATGATTTTAGAATTTTATTTTTGCCATCTACTGAGTTCTGAAGTAACCTCTTTAGACAAAGACAACAAGCTTGAAGAGATAGATAGTTAAGTATTACCATGGCCTCTTAGATATAGAATTTAAAACAGTTTTTAAAGGTGCTGGATAATTTTGTGTTTTTATTATTATTATTATTATTATTATTATTATTATTATTATTATTATATAATTACGATTATGCTTATTATTATTATTATTATTATTATTATTATTGAAAATGGAATTTAGTGATGATAAACAAGAAAGCAGAACACTACCGCATATTGCATAACAAGCTGCTGGATTCACTCTCGAAAAATCGAGAAATCAGGTTTTTTTTATTATAAATTATGGTCGTAGATAAAATTTTATATGTAACTTGTAAGCACGCTTGTAAGTAAATTTTACATACTTGTCATATAAATAACAACTATTATTAAACGTAAGAATTTAAATGCACTTACAATTATAAAGTATGTAGTAGACTTATGTGTTGTAATATTGATTTGTTTTTTACTTCCTTGTACGAAGTAAAGGAAGTATTGTAATCGCGAAAAATTTCGGTTTTGAGATTTCAACGGAAATATCCATTGTGACCATCCCTGAATCCATTCTGACTAATTTCGTCGTGACGTCTGTACGTACGTACGTGCATATGTATCTCGCATAACTCAAAAACGGTAAGCCGTAAAAAGTGGAAATTTTGTATTTAGGACTTCTATAACATCTAGTTGTGCACCTCCCTTTTTGGTCATTACATAATTTCTAGAAATGGTACTTTATTTGAAGCCTATAATAGATTTTAATGAAGAACTATATTAAAAGATAATCCAAAACTTTTCAAATTTGGTAAATAGGACTTTTATATCAATTGGAATAACATAGCAGATTTTGGTTAAAACAGGCTAACCGGAAGTGATATATTACCTGAAGTTGTCAACAGTTTTTCTTGAATAAAATGGTTTCATTTTAATTTTAGAAATAAATGCTTCTAATAAGAGTTTTAGAGAATTAAATTCTGCGTCTAGCACATCAAGTATTATTAAATTAGCCCTTTATATAAGCGAGATATATAAATTTAAAACTTATATACTTTTTGGTTTTTGTAATGAAGCTTGCTATGGATTAGGACAAAAAATAACAAAAAAATAAAAAATAGATGCTAATGTCAAATTACGTCAAATACGTGGAATTTTATACTTGGGTTTATACTTCATCTTCATATTGATCTTGCGTACAAGGAAGTCGTGTGGTGTCCACATCAGATTTTTTATAAATATAATTTAGAAATATCATACATTTCAATAATATTCATATTCGTGACTTCACATTTATTTTTTGAAATTCTGGGGGACCTTAACTCGCTTATTAATAGGAATTTTCTCTCCGGACTTTTAACTAACAATAGTCTTTAGTTTTACTTGTATATATTATGAGATGAAATTACATAAAAATGGTGGAATAGCGGACAGCTTACGACGAAGTAAATTACATCTTAAATTCATTATTTATTATTGGCATATAGTAAAGCTAAAAATTATTGAAAATTTATTATGACTTAGTTTTTTTTTTACTTTATACCTGAAAATATCAGATTAACTTAAATTCGTGCTAAAAGAAAAGATAAGAGACCTAAATTCAATTTAATAACAGTTTTAAATTTTCCAAGTTCGTTAACCATATAGCTATCGATATAATCATAGCTCGTTATATCAAATTTTTACGTATATTCTGGAAATAACAGCTTTTAAATTTGATTTTAACTTAAGATATGCCATATATTGACGTAAATTTCTCTTATCGGGTGCCATTATTTTGACATTTACTGATACAGATTGAACTTTGATTATACCTATAAAGAAAATAATGTTTATGACTGCGTCCGAGAAAACTGCATCAAGTACTTCATTTTTTTCTTTAAATAAATTCATTTTATATCCACTCCTATTTTATTATATTTTGGACCATAGTCCATTCGCTAAGACGAGAGAATGTGGAACTAATTCTTGAACAGAGACAAGGCATTCTATTGGTCAAAAGAGAATAATTTTGGAGTCGAACCAATAGAATGATTTGTTTTGTTCAAGAATTAGTTCCACATTCTCTCGTTTCAGCTACAGCAACACAGAATACATTTCACTAGCCACTTCGTGTAAATCTGTAATTTATTTTTATCTAATTCCGTTTTAAAAAGTTGAATTTTTCCTAACTGTATGACGTTATGAAACGGCACTTTTTGACACGATTTGAGTTTTGTAATAGTATATTGTATAACTAGTGCTGAAAGTTGGATATTTCACACGAATGTGAAGTTTGAGCCACGAGCCGAAGGCGAGTGGTTCAATCACACGAGTGTGAAATACCCTTTCAGTACGTGTTGTACACGATACTTTCCGACGACCACAATTTGTTGAACTGACATAACTGTATATCAGTGTTGTGACTGATCTAGATCATTTGATCTAAATCATTGATCTAGTTCATTTAGTATGGTTTTTGATCTGATCTAGATCATTTTATATATTCAGATCTTGATCTGGATCTAGATCTAAAAACTATAATATATGATCTTAAAAAAAGATCAAATAAAATAAATGCATTAAAATTAATTATTTCGAATGACCCTACCGTCATCTGCATCATTGGAACTTAGTGAAAATTATTATTGGCAGTCAAATATTAGTTCCTGGAAGATGCAATTTAAGTGACAGTGAATATCAATCTCTGATATTTTTAAAGGGAAACGAATAAAATTGGAGAAGACGAAAATTATTATTTTTATTTCTATTTCTACTTTATTCATTAATTTAGTAATTAATTAATAAAACTAAGTATGTATCTAATTTTTCTTCCATGAGTAAGGTATACCTTATATACATATAAGGCTAGGTACAGTGGGCCGAATTCAGCACTCTTCACTAGTGTAGTGACCGTCTCTAGTAACTATGGAAACAACTTGCATCTTTTTCTTATTAATGCATCGATGCATATGTCTCTCTTTATTTTGTTATTTTTAGATAAGCTTCTTTAGTTAAAGAAGAGTGCTGAATTCGACCCATTGTGTTCAGAAAAAATCCTAACTCGGGGTGGGTTATGAACAGGGACGCGTATATCTGATCATTATTCAATTCAAAAGTCAAATTGACATTTAATTTAACACTTTTATATTAAGACATACCTATGTTTCTTTGTTCATAGCCTACTCCGAGTGAGAATTTGTTTGGCACACTATATATTCTTTGTAATTCATTTATTTTTTTGTATTACTATTTGAGAAATAAAAAGCATTTGAAAATCGTTACTGATCTTTTTTATGATCTAAGAAAAATAGATCCCAAATTTCTGATCTGATCTAAAAAAAAGATCCGATCGCAGAAATTGACATATGATCCGATCTAGTACATATTAATTGTAAAGATCTTGATCTTGGTCTAGATCCTTTATAAACTGATATGTCACAACACTGCTGTATATACATATTAAAACAGATTATGTTAAGATCATTGCTATCAGAATTCACCAAAAATTATGTTAAAATCTGATAAATCAGGGTACAACCTTCTTAATCCGTGTAAATTCAGCAAATTATATGCAACTGTCAAACTTTTAAATACAAATTTTAGGTTAGTTCGCTCAGTTATCGCAGCGTGTGATAAAATCATATTACAGACGCATCTGATTGGCCGACGAGCTTTCATATCACACAGCATTGCTAGTGATGTGCAATGACCAACTTTCAGTAATAGTTTAGCGTGTGAAATTATGTACTTTTCGTAGTGGTCGTCGGAAAAAATCTTTACGTAACTGAGTTACGTAAAGCATATTACACAACTGATAATAAAAGAAACAAAAATATATCAATAATGATTTATTTAATATCAATTTATGAATTTTTTACTCACATTTAATTCATCTACATAAGAAGGAAGATCTATATCGGTTTCAAAACATATTCAAAACTCATTTTCAATGTTATACGCATACTGACAGAAGTATTAAAATAAAAAAATGAAATTCATTTATTTTAACAGCCATGCTTTGGTAAATTGATTCGTGGACGTGGAGCTGTCATAGAAAAACCTAGAATTTAGTGTATTTTAAAATTATTTTAGCGGAATTAGATAAAATTTTGTACATAATACGTTATGGAAACTTGATATTGTTTGATGAACATAATATTTGCCAAAACGAGTGAGCGAGTGAGTCACTCTTTTCATAACTGATTATGTAAATAACTATTTCTGACATCATAAGCCACTTGACCAGTTACACCAACAAAGCTTAAATTTAAAGCAACCCTTAAATAAAAAAATCTGGTGTGGCCAACACAATACCTCCTGCCATTTACAGCCCGAGTCACAAAAAAGATAAAGTTTTTTGGATTAGCGAATTTTACTCTAATTTTGACAGTTTATTTCTTAAACTATAGTCTAATCTAATCCAAGTAACTACCTTTTTTCAAACCCCTCAACAGGATTAAATCCAAATTACAGAGTGGGTTCACATTCACACACATCCATGCCTTAGTGGGATTCGAACCCGGAGCCCCGAGGGCACTCATGACATGAGGCGTTGCTCTAACCATTGAGCCAGCGGAGTTATAATAAAATGAAGATTAAATTTTAAATACCGGGATGGAATAGAATTCACTAATCCAAAAATAAAGATTAGTTTAAACATTCTTTTAAATCGTTAATTTTTATTAATCTAAATACATACCTACATATTTACTTATGCTGAATCGAATTCCTTTTCTATTGTTCTATTTACTTTTTTCTTTTTAAAACGTTACTAATACTATTTTGAAATTATTAGTTCTTTGATAGTGATATTTATCTGTCAGTTACATACATTTGAATAACTGCGTTTTGTTTGTTTAGAGCGTAGACTCTGGGATTTAAATTATAGATAATTTTATAAATTTATCCATAAAATGTATAGAAAAATCATTAATGCAAATCTAATAATCTTTATAATAACATTAATCTCGAAAAAATAATATTTAAAGGTATTTTTCGAAGAAAAACTATTTTGAGCTTCTAGTAAAGACCCATTTCCGTTTATCAGATTTTCACCAAAATCTAATGGGCTCTTTCCAATACAGAAAAAGTTCGAAATACAAGATTTGAGTTAGAGTGGAGGATCCACACACACATACACACAGACATCATCGTGAAAATGTTAAAATTGGATTCTAGGGACCTTAAAACCTGGTCATTTACCAAAATCTCGATATGCGATTTGTAGCACGATCCCTATACCTTCCTTACCAAGGGTAGCGGGAGGTAAAAAATGGAAATCGAAATTCTGATAGCTGTGCATAATTCATTTGACATTTCGTTTCGATGAAATATTGTTATTTAGGAACGCTTAAAATTTAAGTTATTTGGTGCAACAGATCTTTATTAATTATAAAAATATAAATTTAAAATAAAGGCACTGATGAAAAGTAGAATGGATTGCCTATTCATGAAATTTCAGGTGGGACCAGGTAAAATTTACAGTTAAGTAAATATTATATATAAAATGGGGTAAAGGATATGTTAAAATTGGATGTTCATCAGTACTTCAGTAGTGAACGTTAAAAATGTTGCAAGATGAGAACGACAAATTTGAGGATATTATCACAGTGGGGAATCAAAAACGCAAGCATCTAATCGACGATGCGAAACAGATAGTTTTGAGGAAAATATATTCACTTTACAATAAAAATATATTTCTATGTATTGGGTGATGTAGGGTCGTTGACAACAAGTTTTTAGGGATAATTAAATAAAAAGCTTATCTGACCCGTCAAAAGTCACGAAGAAAGTCAAGAAACATGTGTCAGTACACAATGTGTTACAATTTGTAATTGTTTAACAATTATACATCATCATGTTAAATACGTAGATTCTGTTATCTGCAATTATTAAGAATTTATATAATGTATGCTGAAGATGAAATCAGTTGATTTCGAAACGTCCAAATTTAATAAAATAATTTCTTCGAGACTTTTGACGGATCAGATAAGCTTTTTATTTAATTATCCCTAAAAAAAATTATTTCCTTCGCTTCCAGTTTTGTTTGAAAAATTAAAAAAATGACTGTGATATTTCTTGTTCTTCACATATAATACAAAGAATACAATTGTACTTAGGCATTTAATAAAAAAAAAATTATGAATGAAAATACCTAATATAAATAAATATATAATTTTATTGATAATTTTAATTTCTTAATGTTGCACTTATTAACCATGACTTAATTAATTATTTCATTTTTAATATAGGTAATTTGTATCTGTTTGTGAAAAAATCAAATGAAAGTATATTTTCAAATACTGGCCTGGTACGTTTAACGGTAAGACCTGTCATAAATTTCTTTAATCCTCTTATCGTTATACCTGCTGAGAAAAGCTAATGGAGTCAATCGCCAAATATTTTTGAACACTCTATAGCTTTTAGCCAAAAATATTCTGTAAACACTAATATAGAATTTAGCCAAAAATAACACCTATTTAACCCCAATATTATTTATTTAGGGTAGTTTACCTTTGTAAAACATTGACTACCTCTGTTTTTCTTGACTTTCCTTTCCTTCCAACTATTAAGATCCGCTGGTGGAGCCATCTATCCCAATCTTGTGGCTTGAGACGTTCAGATGTTGGTGGTTGATGGTTTAAGATCACAGCCGCCTTGAATACTGCAGTCTTTCTATCGGAAACCAATTTTCGCACCGCTGTTCCTCGAAGTGAAAGTTCAGGAGGTTATGTACTATAAGTGATGGTGGTATGTAGTAGATGATATGGATATGGGAATTCAGAATGAGAATATGTTATGATGTTATGATATATTATGTATATTGGCGACCCACTGAAGTCGTTCCAAATAAATTTAAAAAAATTGTGCGGACAATGATTCCGCTTAATATTAATTTTTACCCGTGCCTAAATGCTCTTGATTTTTCCCATTGGACTTTGGCACATTTTGAACTTTATTTTTCTCCTGATTGGGACTTCAAATTTTGTCCACATATTCTCGGGTCACTCTAGTATATATTCCAATATTTTTTATACATTTTTTTTTTATCTTGGCGACGAATAAAGTTCCAAAATGTGCCAAAAGCTATAATATTATTTAAATGCGGAAAAATCAAGTGCATTTATGCACGATCAATGTTAACATTAAGCGGAATTGTTGCCCGCTAACTTATTTAATTTATTTAGAACCACTTTAGGAGGCGGGCCGGTAAAAATTCGACTTGCCCCCTTTTAAGGTCCATTCTAATGTATATGGGATTTAGGAGCCCCGGGAATTTAAAAGTATCAAGGGCCGGTTTTATAAAGCTGCACTTAAATTTACGTTCAAAGTAAATTTAGTTAATTAAATAAATTCGAATCAGTTTTCATATGGTTTTATGACATTAAAATCATTGCTGTCAAAAAATCGAATTACATTTATCCATTTCATTATATTTACTTCGGAAGTAACTGGCCTTAAATGTTAAGAATTATGTCTATTTTCGAATATTTTACACTAGAGATGCAACGGACATCCGATAACTATTCTATTTAAGGCTTGTATACAGCTGTCGCCGTTTACCCTTCACCGAACTCACCGAGGCGCAGTGTTTTACGACTGCCGTACTGCCGGTTGGATTTCAGCCATTGCTACATTTATTTAAGATGTGTAAGTGGCCAGCTTGTAGCATCCGGGCGACGTCAGTGCGAGCTACGAAATATGCGCTAATCGCTCAGCCACCAAGCCGATATTATTATATCCGGTTTGAAGTGGGTATGTATGACTTTTTGGGGTAATAACTCAAAAAGTTATGAACTTGGTGGTAATATCAGAGAATTCTAAATAAAAAACTAGGTAAAAATATCAATTATTATGAGTTTCTTGCCTAAAATTTCTATTGTAGTAATAATATAACAAGAGAGTGAGAATAAATTGAAAATAATTTGACAGATTTTTCGAAAACTTGTTACTAGGCAATGGTCACGAAAGCCCTTATGGCTAAACTATACCTATATTTGTATATACCTATAATAGTATGTACAGGCTGTTCAATTTAAATTTGCCACCATTACTATCTCGGGAACTATAAGAGCTACAATGATGGTTAAATGGGCAAACAATTTCTATATCACAAAACAAATTTAAAGAAAAGATAAATTATTTTTTACACCAATAAATTATTTTTTTAGACCCATGATTCACAAAATACGAAAACTAACTTTTTAATTTTAAATGAGAACATATATTTTTTATTTGCTTATTCGTTAGAGAATTTTTTTAGAAAAATGCATGTAAAAACATGTAAATGAACAGCCTGTATATAGTATTGTCTAAGTTTCGTTTAACGAATTTAAATTATTTATTTAATGTATGTAAAAACTGTCGGCTTTCATTTTTCAATTTTCTGACATGAAACGAAATATAATTAATGAAAAATAATACGTTTACCCTCTGATACAATTTCGAACGTTTTTCTTAATTATCTCCTCACCAAATTTTCTTGTCAAATTTCTTGCTTTCATCTTAATTATCCGTCATTTTATCTGTTTAATCAATCACCGAGCGCGGAACCCCCGAAATTTCCGGGTTAATAAAAACAAAGTAAGCTGTTTGTCAATACAGCCCTCAGTTGGCGAAACGATGTAGTCGGTGGTCGGTCTCTATGTATTTTCTGCCCTTTCGTCGTTCTCAGAGTTGATTCAGAGCTGCTGCTCAGCTGATGTTTAGCTTCTGTTGAGCTGATGGTTCTATTTTCCTCAACTCTTCATTTCCTCGCGAGGAAAGATTTTTATTTAATCTTTTTACAAGCTCATCTTTTCAAGTAAAAGAATTTCTGAAGCTTAGTAAGATAGCTGATCGTTATGTTTGGTAGCTTACCTGTAGGTTTTGTGATAACTTCATTTCATGTTTTCTTTTTGTGGACGGGTCATTAATTATAAGAAAATGCCGCGGCAAATGCTTATTCCAAAGGTAAATCGAATTAGTGTTGGGGTGTAAATTTAATAATTTGGATTTTATCTCGGATTTTATTCTTTCTAGTACACGAACCACAATAAAACGTGGCACACACAATTTATAAGTTATGTATTGTTAACATTTTTTCATTAAATATATAATAAATAATACAAACAGAATAAAATTATAATAACAAAAACACGTGCTGCATGAGGATAATTTTTTAAAATCTTTAAACATTACAGCCGTATTCATAGTAATTCTGACGTGGTTTAAACCAAGTCTATCTTAGGTCTAAGGTTTTTCCTTATTCATAGTAACGGCTGACTTAGATCTAGTTTAAACCTAGTCTAAAATGTAGCCCGAGCGTACCCCTAGTTTAAACTAGGTCTAGCAGGCTTATTCTGTAAAAATATCGTTATATAACTATCGTTATTTATAATTGTAACGATGTGATCCTGAACGACATTTTGTAAAAATCGTATTCACTAAGTAATATCGTTATAAAAGTCCTCATACCGTTTGTCACAACGACTTTAGCCATTTTTTACCTTCCGTCACCTTTAGGTAAGGAAGGTATTGTCTTTGGTCAAAAAATTCGATGATGAGTTTTTAATCAATAAGCACGTTTTAGGGCCCCTAGAATAAGAATTTACTATTTTTACGATGATGTCTGTATGTGTGTGTGTGTGTGTGTGTGTGTGTGTGTGTGTGTGTGTGGATGTGTGTGTGTGTGTGCGCGCGCGTGTGCGTGTGCGTGTGTGTGTGTGTGTGTGTGTGTGTGTGTGTGTAACAAAATTTTCGTCTGCGATAACTCTAATACTACAGTTTCAAAAATTATAATTTTTTCGTATACTTCTTCGTTATGTTATATATGAAGAGCTGATTAGATTTTGGTTACAATTGGTCAACCGGAAGTACCATCATTTTAAGATTTTAACAGTTTTTCTTGAGAAAACTATGTTAAATATCATTTTTTCACATTTAATGTTATTATAAATATTAAAGAATATTTTATTCTCTATACGATTTGACTGCATTTTATACTTAATATTAAATGGATATAGAGTTAAAAAATTGTAAAGAAATTAAATTTCATAAAGTAGCTATAGCTATGAAAACAGCTACTATATTAAGAAATTTCTGATTGAAAGATGTCAGTGTCAAGTGAAATTGACATAGTGTGTTTGTCTTCTAATTTTATTGGAAATATAGGATCTCTTGCTTTCTGTATGAAATTTGTATAAAATACATACAACTGCTTTAAGGTAATGTACAAGAAATAATAATAATAAATCTTTTATTTCTGCAGATACATTACACTGTATATAGAAGACGTCACAAAATAATAATTTGACATAAATTTTCTGTATGAAATTTGCATAAAATACATGCAACTGCCGGAAGGTAATGTACAAGAAATAGAATATTTAATTTAGCAAGGAACTTTCCGTATGAAATTTGTACAAAATACATAGAACTGACGGAAGGTAATGTGCTGGCCACATCAGATTTTTTTAGAAAAGTTAGTAACTATTATTGAAAATTAAATTGTCATTGTAATGTAATTTTGCAAAAATTATTATTTTAATTATTATTTCTTTATTGAGTAAAGAATATTTGTAAAAAAACAATTATCAAATGGATTAATATTATCCCATAAAAGACTTTCACGACCACAAACGTTTCTTCTAAAATGTAATTATGGTTGTTAATTCTAAATTTGATGCATGCACAAATATAAATAATAAATTCATTAGCCCTTCCATTTGCTAACATTTGACATTAATGGACTGAATAACGACAAGTGAATCCTTATCGTTCACGAACTACTTAAAATAACGACAATACGATTTCAATATAACGACATTGGTTTTACAGAATACGCTTTTTGAAAATTATCGTTATTTAACAACTTTTTCATCATAACGATACGTTATGGTATAACGACATTCTTACAGAATAAGCCAGTAAATCATTTTTTTCGGATTGTGTCACAGCCAACTCTAACGTCAATATTTTTATAATGAGTGTATTTTAAAAGTTAATGTTATTTTAATATGGAAAACTACTGCCGTCAAAATGTTTTTATGCTTTAAAATTTATTATCCTTCAATTTCCTTACTCAATTTATCAAAACTCTTGGAGTAAACAAATCAATAACTCTTTGATTATTTTGCAATTTATAATATTAAAATATCTGAATTCCTTTACGTAGGTACTTAGAATATATTTCGGTCGCGATAAATTTGTTTAAGGAACATTCAGCCTCTTTATTATATAATTCGGATAATAATTTACATTTTCTTTGTTCATTTGATTACAAATCAAGTAATACAACTTCTCCAATCGTCACCGAATTCTTTTTAATATCTGAAAATTCACAGACAGAAAAGCAATAAAAGTCAAACACTACAACGACGTTGACACTTCAAACACGACAAAACCAAGATGAGAAACAAAGAAACATCAAAGTGCAAATGTCACCCACCAGAATAACAGAAGATTTTCTACCGTATAGTTCTGAAATGAAATACCACGACCACGTACTTGAAAACGACCCGATATTAAATACAAACGAATAAAAACGGAATGAAAACAGAACAACGTTATAAATATTGATGAATAAAGAAAAGAGTCAACAAAACAGTGATTTTAAATATTTATATTTTACAAGCACGGTGGCTGAGCGGATTAGCGTACATTTTTTTTTATTAGCTTGCTGTAACGTCACCTTAATCATGTGCCGGGCGGCCTAATCCCACCGATGGACAATGTGTGATTAGTTATTAAAAATAAAAATATGGATACATGTATTTATCAAACTTGGAAGTTGTAAGCTGGCCATTTATCTCAAATAAAAAATGTAGCGCTGGTTAAAATCTAACCGCCAGTATTGCAGTAATAAAAAATCTGGTGTGGCCATCACAATACCTCCCACCATTTACAGCCTGAGTCACAAAAAAGGTTAAGTTAATCCTTATTTTTGGATTAGCGACTTTTACTCTAAATTTGACAGTTTATTTCTTAAAAATAATCTAATCTAATCCAAGTATCTACCTTTTTTTTAAATCCCTCAACAGGATTAAATCCCAATTACAGAGTGGGTTCACATTCACACACATCCATGCCTTAGTTGAATTCGAACCCAGAGCCTCGAGGGCACTCATGACATGAAATGAAGATTAAATTTTAAATACCGGTATAGAATAGAATTTGCTAATCCAAAAATGAGGATTAGCTTAAATATTTTTGTGAATCGTTAATTTTTATGAATCTAAATACATACCTACATATTTACTTTTGCTGGAAACTGTATTGAATTCCTTTTCTATTGTTCTATGTACCTTTTTCTTTTTAAAACGTTACTAATATTACTTTGAAATGATTAGTTCTTTGATAGTGATATTTATCTGTCAGTTACATACATTTGAATAACTGCGTTTTGTTTGTTTAAAGCGTAGACTCTGGGATTTAAATTATAGATAATTTTATAAATTTATCCATAAAAGAAATATTCGTTTTCCGGGAATGGACTGTCTCATATTTTGAGTCAGAGCTCAACGTTTCGCCCGCAGTCGTATGGGGCATCTTCAGGAGCAAGGGGGATAGTACTGTCTTAAACAAGGTTACCCGACGTGTCAACCACGCTAGAGGCCGAGTTTAAGCAACTTCGTTTATTTGGCCTTTAGCGTGGTTTTCACGTCGGGTAACCTTGTTTAAGACAGTACTATCCCGCTTGCTCCTGAAGATGCCCCATACGACTGCGGGCGAAACGTTGAGCTCTGACTCAAAATATGACACAATCCATTCCCGGAAAACGAATATTTCTCATGACTCAGACTGTGGAAACCTATGCAATTATTATCCATAAAATATATAGAAAAAGTATTTATGCAAATCCATAGTAAATTTAATAATCTTTAATTTTTATAATAACATTAATCTCGAAAAAATAACATTTAAAGGTATTTTTCGAAGAAAAGCTATTTTGAGCTTCTAGTAAAGTGCCATTTCCGGTTATCCGATTTTCACCAAAATCTAATAGGCTCTTTTCATGACAGAAAAAGTTCGAAATACAAGGTTTGAAAATTTTCTGAATGATAGTATTTGAGTTAGAATGGAGGATCCACACATACACACAGACCTTAAAACGTGGTCTTTTACCAAAATCTCGATATGCGATTTTTAGCATGATCCCTATACCTCCCTTACCAAGGGTAGCAGAAGGTAAAAATTGCTGCTCGGTGAGTCTGGTTAGAAAGGATACGCGGCGACCGATGTACACAAGCCAAATTTCTAGATTAAAAATTAAGAGGAATTCGTACCCTTCTGCCTTTATGAGGAGGAGGGGTCGGGTGTACGAGGGGTAACACTGAGGGCGTGAACAATTGCAGCCTAGTAGTATCACGTGATATGTCTGATACAGTCAGAATAGTAAATAGCCCGGGTATTATCGAGGTCTGGCAATTTTCAGTCAAGCGTCAAACGCTTTCGCTCATTCAATGGAGGAGACCGGTGTCAATTGTAACAGGTGTCAAATGTAACAAGGGTAGATAACAGGGCCATCTTTTCGAAGTAGATTAAAACGCGCTTGCAGAGTGAAGCAGAAAGAGTCATAGCTCTTTGGTATTTAGTGTAAGTACATACGCGCAAATACGGCGTCTGTTTCTGACGAATGTCTATAAATTGACAAAAAAGTAAATACAGGTAGTGACACACATTGTTTCTAAAACACTATAAGTGCTCTGCTCGGAAATATTTCAAGTTAAGGATCAGTTTGTGTTATATCTGCTTTTATTTTTCATTAAAAAACATTTCGATGTATTACCTAATAAATACAAAAATGCAAATAATATCTTTATAAGTGAAGTGGTGTCAGTTGTAACACATGCCACGGTGTCGATTGTAACGTGTTTAATAATTAAACATAGTATTCATCATGATAAAAATTACAAGAAAAACCACTGCTATCGAAAACATAAAAGAAGAAGAGCAAAAAAAAAACGAAAAACAGTTTCGAAAGTAACATTCGCAGATTACTTTTCAGATGGGTCCGATGAGGAAACTCTCTGATATGTATTGGACCATATTTTTTGAGTACAGGAGATTGGTTGCAGTGGCGAAAATGTAAAATCTGGATACCGGACAAGTTAAATTGTACGAAGAAAGACCTATTTTATATTTACCTAAACTGCAATTTCGTTAGCGACTAAAGACATTGGTCAAAATGGTCCATATCAGCAACAGAATATATATTTTGTTTGCTTTCAGTTGTCATCTGAATTTTGTATTTTCTGAGGTAATAAATAACGGTTTATTTTTTCAATAATTTCTTCTTTTATCTGTTATTTTATCTTATTACATCACTGTTAAAGTTTGTTACATTGACACTGGCCCTGTTACTATTGTCACCAGTTAGGTGTCAATTGTAACATGTAATGTCTGACTAAGAATCCTTATACTTTTATATTTGTCACATTTTCAAAAGTTTAAAAATCAAAATATTATTCACTAAGGTGGGTAGATTTTCATATAGGTAATTTCAAAATTTCGAAATGTAACGTTAACTCGTGAAAAATAAAAATTTAAATTTTGTAACAATGGGGTATGTGACCATATTCGAATTTCAATATATATGTCTTAAATATAAAAACTAACCACTGTAGTTTCTCATTGTAATAATAAAAACTAAACATTAATTTGTAATAATCTTGTTATTAACAATTTAATGTTTTGGAGAAGGGATACATGCCATAAGTATGTTAGAATCGTGGACGAAGACAGATAGACTGCGGGAAGGAAAGAGACAGTTATAAATCAGCCTATCAGAGTCGCGTTTATCTTGTAGTAGATGTGGCCGGATGCGGCATAGTCACATCTGGCTATAACTATCTCTTTCCCTCCCAGTCTAACCGTCTTTTTTTACTCTTCTACCATTGTCACGTCATAAATCCCTTCCCCAAATTTTTAATAATTATTTTCTCGTAAAGTACGAATAATTAATCGATGTAAAAAATACGGGTATTTTTTTTATCTAGTATCATATTAAGTAAAAATAAAAATTTGGTCACATACCCCATTGACACCGGTCTCCGGGTCTCCCCTACCCTGTACTTATATTTAGTTTTGTAGATAATACAGGTATTTTTGTATAATTCCAATTCGAAATGTTTAAAAAATAATATCTACCACACATCTCTTGTAGTACCTCCATCTTACTTAATTAACCTCCCCAATATATTCTCACCCCCGCCTCCCCAGATCAAGCTACCGCAAAAAGCGCCGCGTGGCCCGTCGCACTCACTCCGCCGCCGAGCTTTCGCCCGTTGCCGTAGCTACCGCCAACAAACGCGTGAGCTTTCGTACCCGGAGCGCGTCTTCAGAGCAGAAGGATGAAGCTGCCCCAGGACCTGGCACGGCTGGAGGCACAGCAGATGAGAAGACGCCGCTGGTCAAGGAGAAGATTGACTCGCTGGCGAGGATTTTGTTGAGGAAGGCGTGGAAGGGCAGAGAGAGTGAACAAAGGTAGAGATGGTGGATTATGTTGTGTGATGTATACAGGGGAATTGAATATGAGAATCTGGAACATAGAATTAACATGAGAAAACTGTTTTATAGGATATTTTAAACAAAGAATTTTGGAATTTATAAAATTCTGAATTTTTTTTGGTAACAACAATTTTTTTTATTAATATGAATGGAGAAGAACGGCATTAAAAGTTTATGATATCACTTATGCGAAGAGATTGAGCTTTATCTATCTCTTTTGCTCTCATTGCTTGTATTACTTCGCACAGATGACTTCACACAATTTGTAATGCGGGTTTTCTTGAAATCCATTAATATTTAACAAATTTGATAGAATGCGGTTAATAATACCGTCAAATGGGGTAAATTCGGACAATTTTAGGATATTTCCTTTAATAACTGTGTTAATTTATGAAATAAATTGGATTTTTTAACAAGATGTTGCAACTGATATCTAAGGCCCGGGCCACACTATGCGTTTTGGCGGGACCGGTAAAACCGCATCCAGTTAAACGGAATGGATCGAACAGCGTCCACATATATCTCGCTAAACAGGACGGCAGCAATAACAACCTGATTCGGACACACTCGGACCAATGTCTGATCGGTGCAGAACCCAAATAGTATACGTTGTCTATTAAAAAACAAAACCAGACCTTTGTGAACGCTCGCATTATATCTCCAATGAGTTATAGTTGTCATGCGTCAAATTGACCGTCCGGTCAAACCGCAACATGCTGCGGTAGTATCCGGCAACCGGACCGCAACCGCATCGGTGTGGACGCATTCATTTAAAAAAATAAGTTATTGTCTTCCCGGTAAACCGGTCCCGTAAACCGGTCCCGCCAAAACGCATAGTGTGGCCCGAGCCTAAACAAGATTTTCCACTATACAGGATATCCCAGGACGCCAGGACGAGCTTTCGCTATCATTATTTTTTAAAAAATCAATATTATTTTACGAAATTTGGTATCTAAGGGTTTTCCGACATGCCCGTTTCAGCTAAAATATTTTCAAAACAGTAGCACTTCCCCTTTTACCGGAAGTAGACCCTAAATTTCTTATTTTAAATGGAATGCAATATTTTTTATTTTACCATTGAATTCAGCAGAAAATTTTACATATGAAACCATAAAAAAATTACTCATAATTAACTACATCCGGCGTAATAATAGTATATTAAAGAACGTGTTTTATAAGACATGTTTTTTTCGCACGCGTCAAAATTTAGAAAACGAGCGTTAGCGAGTTTTCTAATTGACAGGTGCGAAAGAAAGTCTTATAAAATGAGTTCTTTATACATACTATTTTTTTATATTTTGCGCCTTCTACAATAACATTTACTTACTCTATTTGTGATTATATTTGTAACCATTTGTACATTTTCATGTAAATAATCTTCCCTAAATAAAAAAAATAAATAAATAATAATTTCGATATTATATTATTAAAATGAATTGTCAATTAACTAAAAATAAATTAGATAAAAATGGGTTAAAGAAACGTCATCTAGTACCAACCGTCTAAAACAAAAAATTTCGTATCGAAATGAATGTCATTACGATACGCAATTGCGTTATGAACGCAAAATATAAAAACTTTTTTTTCGCTAATAACGGCCATTTTTTTATCGCTCTATATCTGGAAAATGGAAATGAATTTCTATAATCTGTAAAAACTGTTTTATAAAGAAAACTTTTGTTTACAATAATATAAATTAATAATCGGCAATTTTTAAAAATTGCAATTTCTACGTGAACGTAAAGTTGAAGTTGAATTCAAAAAACTTATTTTTTTTAATGGAACACACTATTTTTTTATTATTTAAATGAATCCTTCTTTAAAAAATAGTAGTAGTTTTTGTAGCAAATCCTATGTTGAAAGTTGATAGATTTTTAGTAAAATAATAATGAATAACTATTGCTTAAGCTCGTCCTGCGACACCCTGTAGTTTATAATTTTGGTATTTTAATTGTAGTTTATTTTTTTACTTTTATGCTGACCGAATTCACCCCTCGTTTTGGGGGGAATTCGGACGGTCATTTAAAACGCACAGTAAACTCAAATTGTACCATTCGCAAAGTTGTAAATTGTGAAACATGACGAAACTTTGTAATATTTTTACTATTATGTTCGTTTTACGGAGAAATTCGCAATTTGCTTACAATTTGCATTTTTATTTAAAATGGCTTAGTCAAAGCTTCTCTCAGACCGGACAGAAGCCACTGGTTACACCACACTGATGAGCACCAAATAGTTCGAAACGTGTCTGTGGTTACTACATGTGCTGGCCAGCTTCTGTCGATGACTGAAAAGTTGACTCAGAAGTTGTAAATTGTGAAACATCACGGAACTTTGTAATATTTTTACCTTCGAGCATATACTGACTAGAGAAGTAATTCCTTATGCCAACGCATAGCTTGTTGTGATCGGAAGAAATGCGGTAGGGGGGATTTGCGGGGCTCGAAGTCATGGTGTATTGCGGGTAGCGTTTTGTTTTGGTTATATGTCGCTACTTATCATTTTTCTGTAATCTAACCCATTATTTCATATTTCAATATATTGTGTGATGCTAAATTGCAATCAAAACTACAATAAAAATCTGATGTGGCCAGCACATAACTTCTCGCCAGATATTTTACCTTCTTTATATTCAATATCCTGAATTTTTTTTCTACTTTCCTTTTCTTTTTCTTTTATTCGTCATTTTTTCGCAAATTCCTTTTATATTCTTTTTTAGGTATTTGCTTTTGCGTTGTAGACTTTTTATTTATTTTCATAATCTTCATAATGATGTACAAATATTTTTGACAGTGACATACAAATATTTTTGACAGTGACATTTATGTGTGAATTACAAACATTTGAATTTCAAATTATTTTATATGCATTTCTTTATCTCTAAATCTATAGAAGATATAATAATGAATTTATATTTATCGAATAAAGAATTTAACGTTCTTTAATATAAGTATTTACATAAATTTTCGATAAATAATATTTAGATGATTTTTTTCTTGTAACTACTACTTCCGGTTGTCCAATTGTTACCAAAACTGAATCGACTCTTCCCATTATTGTTAGATTGAGGATTCCGTAGTTAAAAATATTTTAAATCTTAAGTATTAAGTTATCGTGAATCCAACATCCACACACACATCCACACACATCCACACACATCCACACACATCCACACACATCCACACACACACACACACACACACACACACACACACACACATCCACACACATCCACACACACATCCACACACACATCCACACACACACACACACACACACACACACACACACAGAGACGCACCCACACACAGACACACCCACACACACACACACACACACACACACACACACACACACACACACACACACACACACACACACACACACACACACACACACACACACACACGGACATCATCGTAAAAATGTTATAATCGGATTCTAGGGACCTTAAAACGTGCTTATTCACTAAAATCTGGATATGCGATTTTTAGCATGAATACAATACCTCTCTTAGCGAGAGGTAAAAATACGGGAATTTTGTTTCATGTGTAAGTAATTGGGATTTTTTTTACATATAATATAATAAACAAAGTGTAATTTTTAGGTTTCCTACAAATAATGACGTGAAAGAAAAGCGACTGAAATTTTTGGAAATAAAGATGATTTACATATTTCAAGAGCAACAATTCGTCATATTTTGTGAAAATATTAAGATAATACGCAGCCCGCAATACACCACGGCTTCCGACCCCGCAAATCCCCCCCCCCCCCGCGCATATCTTCCGATCACAACAAATAGCGTAAGGCGGCCTCTAGTCAGTATATGCTCGAAGATATTTACTAAATGAAACATGATATCATTTAGAGTAAGATTTGAAGCAAAATGCTTTTATTATATTTTTGAACTGAAATTCTATGTTTAAAAATTTTCCCTTCTTAAACGCCTGTCACTGATTCTCGTATTCACCCTGTATACATAGTAAAAAGTAAATGTAAAATGTATATACCTAATACCTAATTTGGTGTAGAAGTTGAGGGATGCTTATATGTGTATTTGTATTGTGTAGCAATATAGAGGATCTCTTTTTAAATGTGGAACAAACAGAATTTCCTTTTTGGTAAGTAAAGCTAGTGTTATTTGTAGAGCAAAGTTGAATATAATTATTTTCTCAATTTCATATAGTACCTGTATTGTAGTACTAGGACATGTTTTCTCTACATTAAATATTTAAGTTGAATTAATAACTTATGTATTTTGATACGGATTAAGTAATTACTTAAATAATTCGTAAGTTTAACGACGTTTTATTATTGAAAACTGCAACATAAAAACGCTTATTCTGTGCTTTCTTTTCTCTTTTTTTCAGGCAGATTGTAAATTCTTTTTATAATACGCGTAAGCTTTTCATAATGACTAGGCGAATTGCAAAACGAATATTTGGATACATACCTTATGTAGTGTAACCCACGGTGTAGTATCTACAGGTGAGAGCACGAGATGCGTTGACATGGCTAAGTATGGTTTGTCTCAAGATATTTGCAAATCTACCTGCCTTCGTAATGACACGGTGCACCGCAAAACAGCATGGGATTTATGGTAGTATGCATCAGAAGAGGATTAGCAAAATTTGGGAAAACGGTGAAGCGGTACTTTATCAAAATCCCGCTAATTAATATAAATGCATTTATTTACGATTTGTGAAAATTTTGTGTAATGTCATTTGAATGTAATTTGTTGACTTGTTCAGTTGTGGTTGTAAGCAAATTCAGACGAAATTACAGAAAAAATGTGGCGACCATGGGACGAAGAAACTTTAGTTTTGTCGGATACAGAGTGTTCTCACGCGAGACAAGTAGAAAACATAAACGTGCACACTTATTGGACTGCTATAAACAAATTATTTTAAGTGTATATAACTCTTCAAAAAGTAGTGAAAGTGATTATACTCTCATTAAAAAAACGGCAGAATTAACTAGTGTAAATTATGCCACTGTACGACGGAATTGTTTTATATGGAGTTACATCAAAAATACGAAGACGTGATTCCGGTAAAGTGCGAGTACAGAGTGAGTTTGAAATTGATGTCATCCGCCAAAAAATTTATAACTGGGAAACCATTTTACAGGTATTTGACGGTTGGTGTGCCGGTTGTGGTTATTGGTTAAAATCAGTTTTTCTACAGGATGCACAGCAGGGTATGGATCAAATTGAGACAATTATAGTGGCCTATTCAGAGAAATACAGTCATAAAGGTTGCCATGCATATAAATATTGTTATCATAAAGATATTTGTAACAATCTTTATGAATTTGTCAATTCAGAACCTACGGCGGTATTATTAACAATCTTTACAAAATCATACTTGTGAATGAACCAGATTATTTCACAATAACTAACTTCATTATACATATATGAAGCTAATGTAACCTTAATATTATAATGAATTGCTAATTATATTTAGTACGCAAACGTTTTCCTAAAATAACTAAATGTTATATTTGGAAACTTCTACATTATTTAGAACGGATTTGTTAATTCCTACAAATGACCTCAACGTGATTGAAAATTTATGGGAAGATTTATTTTTTTTATTTTGACTGAATATGTAACAGAAACATCACACATCACAAAGTTTTCAAGAATACCACAGAATATCAAAAGCAACTCTCTTCCACCACAGTCTTTATCGTTCTTATGATCATTATTCAAGTCGGAGCGTATAATAAACTGCATCCTGCTAAAATATAAAAACACCAATATTTGGCAGAAAGGTCAATATTAATAATATTTGATTGATAATAAACTGTCACATGTCAAATAACAACGTGATAACAACCATAAATACATAAGGGGATTTCGGGCGACATACCCGTTCACTTCTTCGGATTACTTACGGTTAGTTACGGTATGATATGGCGAATGGTGGCGCCAAAAATCGTTGGTTCACTTGTTGGCACCGTGCTTGGTGGTTATGTATATTCTGCGACATTTAAAACTGTCAAAAATAGTGTCTGACAATTAAAATGCATTAACGGAGAAAGATAGTTTTTTCCATATTTGTCCAAAAAAGAGTCAACGAAAATATTGTCAACCTGTTTGACATAAGATCACGACTCCGACTGTTTTGACTTGACATTTCAAAAAAAGACATGATAAAAAGAGATAGAAATAGTGAACAGAGATCTGACCCGCTGTGAGCACTGATCCAAGCATACCGGGTATGTTGCTCCTAGCGCCCGATTGTGTGAACGTACCTGAACGCAACATACCGGTACATAACGGTTGTCGCCCGAAATCGCCTATAGTTTTAGCAGTTGTTATAATAAAGACTGTCAAAAACGCTTAACAATTGTTGACAGTAACCACTTTCAGTAATGAGAAATACCAAATTCAATTTTAACAATCTTAGTACATAACAACCACAAAGACCATAACGATTACACAAATATTGAGTTCTGAATAGGCCCCATAAGGTGTCAAAATGTGCGATTTTGCGGCAACCAACTATGCTATCACCATAGAAACAAAAACTAAGATAAAGAAAATTATGATTGAAAGATGTCAATGTCAAATGCATTTATGGAAATATAGAAACCTTCTGTATAGAATCGGGTCGCAAGAAAACCTGACATCTAGCGGCATGAGTTAACAGTTTGTATATTTGAAATAAATTGTGAAAAATTGTCAGCCTTCAGGATTCGAACCCGAGACACTTACCTTGCCAGGATAGTGCTCTACCAACTAAGCTATTGGCTGCTCTCCTCTCGATGGCTGAATAATATTTCACTTTTAAAGACGTATACCTAATAGCCCATTTAGTTGGCCATTCTTCATAATGCATTGGAATACGTCGTGCACTCACCTATAGATCCTACACCGTATGAAACTCACGCTCACAAAACTCGGACCAAGTGCGTTAGGTTAGGTTTACCATTTTACAATTTCACTAATAAACAGACTCTGCCTACGACATGTAGACTTGAAGAGATACTGATATTCTTTGTAATTTCATAGTCCCAGAGGCGTATAATTGTTTTATGCCGATCCTCCGAGTTTAGAAATAAATTACAGTCGAACTTCGATAACTCAAACCATGACTTGCCACAAAAAAGTTCGAGTTATCAAGACTTCGGGTTATTAAATAAAATGCATATGTATAAATATTATTTATGTATGTATGTATTTATTTGAGTAAAAATCAATTACCTTATGATATATAAAGATTGATATACGATATGTATACAGATCAAAGTTATAAACATTATTTTAGTGTAAAAAAGTCAGTTATTGTGACTGACAAGAGAATTTTTGATTTTGATTTTCAATAAAAAAAGCTTCAACGTTATTTAAACCATTATACAGGGAATCGGTTATATGGTCATTGGTTTTTAAATACGAACGCAAAACGCTCAACGAATATTCAACCAACTCGTTCGAAGGTGGTTGCTGCAAATCATCCTCCATCATATCACTTTCGCTGTCATCTGTATTGTCGAGATCTACAAATTCTGATTCAGATTTCTAGAGCTCGACAATATCTTCATCTGTCGGAAACTCCGAAGTAACAATATCATCATCCACATGTATAAAATCATTTAAGGTGGCACCTTCTGGTGTAATTTTGACATTTTTGTAAGATTCATATTCCAATTGCAATTGAATTTCTTCCTCACGTTTTTCATTCATACGTTCACTTATGAAAATTAAAGGAATTTCATCCTCTGTGTCCCACTCAGAATACTGACCAAAGCCGGCTTTTTTAAAACAGTAGACACTGTACTTGCCGGAACATCATATTTCAGAGCTACATTTTTCTTTCGTGAACCACTTTCCACTTCTTTGATCAGTCTAAATTTTTCATCAATAGATAAATTTTTTAAAGTTCGTTTTAATGACATATCAGCAATAAAAATGTCTTAAACGTGATAAATCAAGTAGGCACAGTATTTTTTTTTTTCATTTAATAATAATTAACAAAGCATATATGTTTGATCTTCAGTAGTACAGAAACCGAACTGCCTCCATCATCATGTTATAAAAACACCTGTTACAAAATCACGTAATTAAAGGATTTCCCCCAGAATTCGACTTATTGAAGCTGGCGCCAAATATTCTGTTCGAATTATAAAGATATTCGAGTAATCGAAGTTCGAGTTATCAAGTAAAAATTACCCATAATTCTCACTCCTGGCGCTATTGCCAACCAGTTTGATTCGAGTTATCCAAAATACGAGTTATCGAAGTTTGACTCACTGAAGTTCGACTGTATACAGGGTGTAAATGAAATAAGTGCATTAAATTTAACCAGTAATATAACTCGCCGAGAGCAACAATATTTCTTAATAACTTTTTCTCGAAATCGCATATTTTTTTAGCATTTTTACCACCCCGTAAATTGACGAGTCGTTCCAAATATTTTTGTGATAATTGAATGCAGTAGTAATAGCTATGAAAAATTTTGTTTTAGCAATTGACAGTCCTGTCAATTGTTCCAATTAAATTTTGATATTAGTACTAAACTTGTTTATAAGGTAAAATTCTGTCAAAATGCGAGTACACAAACATCGTAATTACTTACCTATGGTTTATTTATTTTTTTACTCGTATCTGTACTACATTTTACTCGACATCACGGTTGACATAAAGACAGTGTCATGGAGTTGCCAACTCATTTACACGGAGCATTTCCAAATCATCACCAAATCATTCTGTTCTTAATATTCGCACATTTGTTAATCTTGTACATCTTTATCACATCACAATATGGAGTGTCACATATGACAATTTTAAAAAAAGCCACAGTTATATGCATAACATGTGCAAAAGGTTCTATGTTTTCAGCACATAACAGACTTCAATTTTGGGAATGGCTCATAATGTTCATTAATGAGACTGAATTTACTTGGGAAGGTGTATTTATTATGCACAATACACATCTCGACAGACGAAAATGCTGTAAAAATTTTCATTAAAACATATTTGAGCGGGAACAATAAATGGACGACTAATTATAGGTACTCAAGTACCTCTTTTAAATGGACAAAAGTTTGTACTTACATTTTTGAATAACGTATTTAAACTATTATGATTTATCGACGATAAATAATCATCTCATAACCTAATAACTATGCTTTTGATCTTCCTCTCGTTGCCTCGCCCCTCTTTGTCTACCACTATTCACAAGAAGCCTGGTTTAATACACAACTTTATAATTTTGTTATCCAAAATTATATTTCTTTATTTTAAAAATTGCACTATTACGAATTAATAAATAATAAATGTTATTTCCGTTGATTCGTTTATTAATTACTGTGACCGTGTACCGATAACCGATAATTTTTGAGCTGTTTGTATCCCACTTGATTATGACAGCTGCCATTTGTTCTCCATGGACTCAAAATCTAAAAGACTTAGAAAGAAAAGTTATTAAGAAATATTGTTGCTCTCGTCGAGTTACATTACTGGTTAAATTTAATGCACTTATTTCATTTACAGCCTGTATACATATGTATGTAGTTGTAAAATCATTAAGATACAAAGTTTCAAATTTTCATATTCAACAAACAAATCCTCCAAACATTCTCTCTACATGAAAACGATGTTAAGCACCATTAAAATATTTCACATACACCTTTTTACTTCACTCCATTCAGCATTCACTGAATAAATTCCAGTTCTCATAAAATGCATTTTATACTCGTATATACACATACACATTCATTCCATCCAACCCTATTTTATTTCACTTATTTCACCTCTATTTTAAAACGTATTTCATCCTGACATTGAAGTCCCTTCCTCTTTTCTTTGACATGCGATAAATTATATACGCGACGCGACAGCAAGAGTCTTTCATCCTGAAAGAAAAGAAACGAACCGAATGTTGACTTGGCAAAAGCGGAGATGTTCAAAGAGTGGGATGAATTGGTTTTGGGAAGCAGCCAGCGTGGTTCATAAAAATTAAGCTCAAATGGGATGTTCACTTCTAATTAAATCATTTGGAAGTGATTCAATTTGGTGTTGTTAAGGAAGAATTAATTGAATAGTTGTTGCTGGCAAAGGAAGTTAATAAATTTTAAAAAGCATGAAATTAATTGTATACGAGTAATACGATTGACTGATATTCTGACTAAATATGCAACAGTTATTGTAATGTACAAAGTATAGGTCCGGATACAGAACACGCTTCTACAGGGCATTTTCAACTTCGGGTAAAAACTTTAAAGGCGTATACAGGTGTAATCACACTTCGGGAAAAAATATGTAGTACTGACCAAAATGAGTAAAAAGGCTTAATCAACATAGATCTCCAACTGTTTCCGAGAAAGAGACCATTTACTACTAGAATCGAAGAAAATTGACAAAGATAGTGATTGAATAAAATTTCGTTTATATCAGTAAATAGATTATAAAAGAAACAATAAAATTTTATATGAAACATTTTTCTCAATTTCTAAAGCTGCATTCGCAAATGAAAATTAGGTTTATGGTTTTTGTTTAGGTTTAAGTCATTCATAAATGTAATATTAAATTAACTGAAAATTAGTTTTGATATGTACAGACATCTGTGTAAATGCTTCAAAAACGAGATCAAAATATCGGTAGAACAGTACTCAACAAGACACCTGTGCGCCGAGAAACTGTCATTCGCTTGGCATTATTAGTTATATTTCAGCAATTAAGTTATGACAGTCTCTATGTTCTTATCGCATTTGTTAAAATAGCCGAATCCACCAAGTGAATACTAAATAAAGATTGGTGTATATATCTATATCATTTCAGACTCGTTCTCATTGGTGAAGTTTGTGACGTCAAACTAAACCATAAACCTAAAGTTTGGACCTTGCAATGTCTAGCTTTATGGTTTGGATTTAGAGACCCTAAATTCTGAAGTGTGAATAGAGTCATTACATAATAAGGGGCCAAAGTCTTTAAATCTAAAGCATAAACCATAAATCTAAACCTAATTTTTATTTGTGAATGCTTTTTAATAGTAACGAAGTTATTTGAAAATCAAATATTGGTCAAGGTTGCCACATTTAACTTAGTACAATTATTTGATTTTTTTAAAAAAACAAAAGAACATCTAAGTGTATCTCTGAAAGGTAAACAAAAAGTCTTATTTAATCAAAGTCGTAACTCTTATAGTTTTCGAGATAACAGAGGTAAACCCCGTAAAAACTCATTTTTCACTGCCTTATACTTCGAAATTGAAGATCGGATCTATGTTGATTAAGTTTTTTTTACTCATTTTGGTCAGTACTATATGCCCTTTCATTTTTTTCCCGAAGTATGATTACAAGTGTATATAGAGCGCGAGCAGACACGTGGCTCGAGCGACCTTGAAGTGCTTGCAACCATTTGATTTTTGTGCGCATGTCAGTTTGACAAGAACAATGTCACTTTGACAAGATCAATGTTTTTACTTATTTTAACATTGAATTATTAAAAAGTTATTATTTTAAAATTTTCATGTAATAAAACACATAAAATTAAAAATAATAACCTCTTCACACTTTACAATTAATAGTTCTTCTTGCGAAAAACTCATATGAATAAATTATTATTACCTAATCGCACTAATATTAATAATAAACAGTTTTATTTATTGACTAATGCAAACTACTATCCATTATTGCAATTGTTTCTTAATAAAAACAGAATTTCCATAGTATACTAGATTTAATTTAAATAAATTCAGACAAAAATGGTGAAAAATTCCGAAATTATTGGTTTTAGGCATAGGATATATTTAAAAAAATTATATGAGAACATAGAGTAATTTATAGTTGTTAAGAAAACAAATTTCTTAATTTTTACTACTGAAATAATTTTAGTACGCCTTTATAAAGCAATGCGTGTATTAGGTCATTTCTAGAAAAAAAAAAAAAAAAAAAAAAAAAAAACGGAATAACATGACAAGACCGAGGAAAATAAAAAAATATATATGTGCGTATAGGTGAATAAAATACAATTCAAAATATATGAAAATATATAGGGTGTTCCATTTAAAAAAGAGAGAAACAATTCTCGCCGAGCCGTAATACAACACCCTGTACATGAGAAAATAATTTTATGTTATACTTCTTGAGTAGACGAATAAATTCTGTTCATAAATTTATGCTCTGTTCCTAACGACAAGGGAAATATCGAAGACGTTCATTTCAAAGACTCACCCTGTATATGTGAGAAAAGTCTCAGACAACTTTAAAAAACTTCTTTAAAGAAGTTGTAAAAGCTTTTATTGAAGCTAAAATGTCTAACGATGCAAATTTTCACAGAGAATTTTAATAACTGCAATATTTTTGACGTTTTGTTTGACAACCCAACTGATAGTTGATGGCGCCATTTTACTTACTATTTGCAGCGATAGAAAGAGATAGCCGTTAAATTAAAAAGGTTTAATGTGAAACTTCGCAGAGACACTAACGACAATTCACATAACCTAACAAATATATATCCTTGTGAATTCGTATGGATTTCCGATGCCCACTTTCTATATTCGTATTAATATTAATACATCTTTACTAGTAGGTATCTCCGACATTTTATTTATAACTGTTTTCAATAATTTATTAGCATTGTGCAGTCTATAATTTTAAACCCCATAAATTTTGAAGAAGCTCCTAGAAATTATGTCTATTTTTACATGCAGAGACAAATTACGCTGTAGATGTCAATATAAATCTTGTATTTCTATTCCTTTTGTCTCTATACTTATTCTAGAGGATAATTAAATATTGTTACAAATGCTCTACTGACATTTACGTTACTTTGCTTTAAATAATACATTCTTCAAATGTATTTATAGATTCTTTACGGTAGTTTTGGTATTGATTACTGGATATTGACAAGAAAAACACCTAGTTTATGTAAAAAAAGAAGTACTATAGTTATAAATAAATATTATCGAATGTAAACGAGAAAACGCATTACGCAAACATATATGCGAAATAAGGAATATTTTTTTGTAATTTACCCCAGTTTATATTTATATTTATGCATGAAATACCAGTCAGTAGTGGTTGAAGGGTTAGCGCGTTCACTTAGCAAGAGGTTTTTAGTCCAACTCCTATTTCCAATAGACATTAATATTCTATTATGTTTGAGTGGTTTGGAAGACATTACAGACCGTAAGTTTTTTTTCTAAAAATTGTAATTAATAGGATAACATGTACTGTGAAAATATTTTTGTGGCTTAATGCAATAACAACCAATGTCAACATCTACTAATTTTTGGAATGAGTTCTTTCAAATCAACAAGAAACAAAGATCAGGTATGCTGTGGATAACAAATTTTAAACAATTTTTATCTATCATTTGAAATTAAGTTAAGCGAAAGTTACGTTAGTTATAGACCGTGACCGTGAGCAGAGCCGAAGCATCCCGCGTGGTCGAAATCCCATCGGTCGAAATCCCATGCGGTCGAAATGTACCCCACCACTTTGTCCGTTCTGCCGAAATACAAATATTTCCACGCCGTCGAATCCCACCCGGTCGAAATGTTACACGATACAAATGAGTACGTTCCGCGCGGTCGAAATCCACGCGGTCGAAATCCCACTACTTTTTTAGTGAAAATGAAATTAAAATGTAATGTAAATGAAATGAAAATGATATTAAAATGAATGTAGCATGAATCCACCTCAAATCTTACGCAAATACTGGCATATATTTAATGATAAAGTGTATGGATTTTTGTTACAAAAAATAATTTTTTAATGTTTACATAATTCGTTTTACTGATGACAGAATGTAAACAGATGTTCGTATTGAAATAGTTTAGAGATCACAATTTGGTGTGAAATTGGATATTTTAGAGCTAAATTAAATTATTTACTAACATCACATTTTCTGGTCACCGTAAATGAATAAACATTATGTTCGTATTGAAATAATGTGGTAACCAGAATTCAGTGTTTCGTCTCTTTATTATAGTTATACTTATATCTCTGCAAATACACGGAAAACGGTGCGATTGGTGCGAACTTGTCTCTTGTAGTAAATACGTAGTGCGCAAACGCTTATTTTTCTAGCAGACACTCGCGAGACTCTCGTGCGAGAACGAGACGAAACCCAAAAAAATCTGATGTGGCCAGCACATTACCTTCCGTCAGTTCTATGTATTTTGTACAAATTTCATACGGAAAGTTCCTTGCTAAATTAAATATTCTATTTCTTGTACATTACCTTCCGGCAGTTGCATGTATATTATGCAAATTTCATACAGAAAATTATTATTTTGTGACATTTTCTATATACAGTGTAATGTATCTGCAGAAATAAAAGATTTATTATTATTATTTCTTGTACATTACCTTAAAGCAGTTGTATGTATTTTATACAAATTCCATACAGAAAGCAAAAGATCCTATATTCCCAGTAAAATTGTAAGACACTATGTCAATTTCACTTGACACTGACATCTTTCAATCAGAATTTTCTTAATATAGTAACTGTTTCCATAGCTATGGCTACTTTATGAAATTTAATTTCTTTATAATTTTTTAACTCTATGTCCATTTAATATTAAGTATAAAATGCAATCAAATCGTATAGAGAATAAAATATTCTTTAATATTTATAATAACATCAAATGTGAAAAAATTATATTTAACATAGTTTTTTCAAGAAAAACTGTTAAAATCTTCAAATGATGGTACTTCCGGTTGACCAATTGTAACCAAAATCTAATCAGCTCTTCATATGGATGTAACGAAGAAGTATACGAAAAAATTATAATTTTTGTAACTGTAGTATTAAAGTTATCGCAGACGGAAATTTTGTTACACACACACACACACATCCACACACACACACATCCACACACACACACGCACACACACACATACAGACATCACCGTAAAAATAGTAAATTCGTATTCTAGGGACCCTAAAACGTGCTTATTGATTAAAAACTCATCATCGAATTTTTTGACCAAAGACAATACCTTCCTTACCTAAAGGTGACGGAAGGTAAAAATGTACGAGAACGAGAGAGAGATCGAGATTACGGATCCAAAAACGAGACAAGAACGATATTTACTAGTTCTCGTCTCGCCACGCGTGCATCACTAACTTAGTTTTCGAAATACGTATTTAGGTTTATATTAAAATTAATTTTAAGGTTAAGGGATAATTTTATTTTTATTAGTCAAAAATTCAAGATAAAGATTATTTTACTTGTTGGGCGATAAATTTTGAACTCCGTACGTATCTAAATTAGCAATTATTTAGAAAACATAAGCGTAGAATGTGTGCTAATTTATTTGTTATTGCTAATTTATTTGTTGTTTAACTTGTATCTTATTATTTACAAACAACAATGTAATTACAATTAGTGAGTAATATATCATTTAATATAATTTATGAGTGAGTAATTATGATTAAAATAATTTAATTTGAGCAAGAAATTTGCCCTCGTACATTATATCTTTCATATGAGGAATGGAATGTGTAGAATTCCTGTAATTATTTCCCTTTATTTGACATTTGTTCAAGAATTCGTAATTACAAGTTCTTGTTGTAATTTGCCTAAAACGTGCGAGAATTTTTTTGATAATATTTCATCAGGCAGCACGCGAATGATATATGGCACGCAAATATGAACACACACCAATTTTAGTAATTTATTTAGAAGGAAGATACAGTTGATTATTATAAATTATTAACGTAATGTTTTAAATGATAACGAATGTACAGGTGTCTCATTTTCGATGTTATTTAAGGTATATCGGGTAATATTAACGATAAATCAAAACCATTTGCACATTCCAGGGTCAACTTTTTGAGAAAAGTTTAATAGTCACCACAGGAATTTCGATCTCCTTTTGTTTCTGAGCTACAGGCAAAAACTCGTTTTTTGCTCATTTTGAAAATGTATCATATCTTATTTATTATGATAGAGAAAAATTGTTTTTACAAAAATTTTACCGTTTTTTAGATAGAATAAACTGGTGTAATTAGATTTTTTGAAAACTTAATAATTCTCGAGATATAAAACAAACTGATGTTTTTTTTAATGGAAACCTATGTTGAAAATAGTCTCGTCTTTTTGCTAAATTTATAAGCTTTTCAACGATATATAACTAGTCTACATTCTTTTGTTTTAAACATTAATAAAAGACGAATTATTAATTTACTGGGGTGAAAATATTGGAAATTATTAAGAAACAAATGAATAAATCTCTTACATATCATCATTTGCATATTTCTAATAATATTTGTTTCTGTTTTAGTCATTTTTTCAATATATTTATCATATTATACCGTTTTTTTCGCATTGTGTCAAAGCCAACTATAACGTAGATAAATAGTAAAATAAATAAATATATCATCACGGCTTATTACCCATTGCTGGGTGTGCCAATCTGCTTTGTACACAGATGCGGTAATGATGAAATATTTGCACCGTGCGGGCGCTTACCAGGCGGCACCTCACGGGCACTCATTGCTGGCGTGGAGAGTGCACCACAGGGGTCAATTTTGTGCCATTTAAAATTCGAAATATTTGGCGTCGGTCGGGATCGAACCCGGTTCCCCAGATTCGCGACCTGACACTCAGGCACGCGGCCACGAGACCCCATTTAATAGTAATTTAACAAAGCCAAAAATAATAGATTAAGAATAATTTTGAGAACACAATTAATAGATATAGAATTAAAATAAACAAATATTGATCTGTAATAATTTTTTTCATTTGTTTCTTAATTATTTCCAATATTTTCACTCCAATAAATTAGTAATTCGTCTTTTATTAATGTTTAAAACAAAAGAATGTAGACTTGTTATATATCATTGAAAAGCTTATAAATAAAGCAAAAATGCGAGACTATTTTCAACATGGGTTCCCATTTAAAAAATCATAAGTTTGTGTTATATCTCGAGAATTATTAAGTTTTCAAAAAATCTTATTCCGGCATTTTATTCTACTTAAAAAACGGTAAAATTTTTGTGAAAACAATTTTTCTCTATCATAATAAATAAGATATGATACATTTTCAAAATGTGCAAAAAACGAGTTTTTGCCTGTAGCTTAGAAACAAAAGAAGATCGAAAATTCATGTGGTGACTATTAAACTTTTCTGGAAAAGTTGACCCTGGAATGTGCAAGCGGTTTTGATCTATCATTAATATTACCCGAGATGCCTTTAAAAAACATCGAAAATGAGACACCCTGTACATATACGAGCCTAAGCTCATAATAATTTGGCCGACTTTGATGCTGATGAATACTTAGATTTATTGACACGGACAATACTTAAAGTTTAAACTAAAATTATGTATTTAAACAACATTCATTTATATTTAATAACCGTCACTATAATTAACCTTGTAAACGACTAGATTAAAATGTCAAACAAAATTTGTTTCAAAATATAGCCTGCTAGATAGGCTCAGTGGAAAGAGAACAGCCCTCGTAGCCCGGATGTTGGAACGTGTAGAGAGGAACTTCATAAATCAATGCATCATTGCATAGAGAACGGTGGTCATCGGCCATCAACTTCAAAATGTTTTGTTTAAAACTGCATGATTTAAAACTTGAAATTATATTTTATCATTATCCTAGATGGATGGCTGGCAACACACATGGAAGTAACAAAACTCGGTGGCAAAGTACAAATAAAATTAGTGTATGTTCTCATAAAAGTCACTCTAGGGACATAACTCGTTCGAGTTCAAATCCCGAAATTACATACAAGACAATACATTATCCAAGAATAAATTTAGTCTATCAGCAATACTTTTTATTTTAGTCGCCTTCAAAAAAAGAAAGTTTCTAGGCTCCACTCTATAGTAAATTCTGTATGCGGCCCAGATCCCAGAAGATCTTAAAGGTTGAACATTCTGATAGACTGTATTTTCAATAGCATTACCTACCTTTATAATTCGCTTTTACTCCATAATCATTGTTTGTAGTCTTTAGAGGCCTACTCTGATTTAAAACTTCGTCCCAGTGATTAGCAAATTTACAAATTAGTGTTTAACGTACCGTGTGTTTGTATTGGAAATTAGGTTAATGGAAACATATGAACAAACTTTGATTTTGTTTTATTGTGAACGAATCACAAAGGCCCAGGTTGGCTTATTTGTTTGTTTTCGTACTCATGTGGAAAGTAGTTAGAAATGTTAACATTGTTTTCAAATATGAATTAGTGCAGTGAATGTATGTTCGCGTACTTTATCCTCTATGCAGCAATAGAATAATTGTTTATTAGTTTTGTTTCTGTACTGGTTCAGTAAATTAGATTATATTATTATATTATACTGTTGTATACGTATGTTAAATCTAAACTTTGAACATATTGTGTATGTTTGTATGTATGTACAATGTGCATGTCAGAAAAGTCTGCAACCAAAAGGAATTATACGAGGAGAATTCAGATATGATCCGGAATTTTATTCTCAGAACCAAACGAATGGCTCTAGCGGCAATTCCTTCTTAACATTCTTGAATTGGGTATCTAGAAGGCATGCATACTGTAATCGTCACTTCAATTGTTTTTATTTTGCAATTGTCAAAATGACTGAGCAGGCAGTTAATGTTTTCGTTGCGCAACGCATAATTAGATTTCTTGTGGATGATGGTGTCATAGTCCAAACCAAGGGATATTTTGCAAAGACTTTAAGCACAGTATGGGGAATCCACCTGACCAGCTGACAATCTCGAATGTCTGGCAGTCTGGCTCTTGTTTTTCTTAGTACTTGTAATGGCAACATGAAGGGTCAAGTCTGTCAACAGTCCCTGTTCGGGCGCCATTTTGTGAGGGCAAAATGGTCTTCAGTTCTCCCTGCTGTCAAAACGGGTTTCTCGGGCGCCAATCGATCGGTCGATAACACAGCACAGGAGAGGTGAAGGACGCTATTATAGCGTCGCTGAAAAGAGCGGCTTGAACGCCAAAAAGGGCTCGGGTAGCTTAGTGGAGACAGAGTTCGGTTTTTGACAATAAAATCATATAATGAATTTTAATATTTTATTAAAATATATTAAAACGATAATAATAACAAATAAATGAAAATAACAATCGCTAGCATATAATCGGGTAATACAAGTGAACCAGCGATACTTGCAGGATTTGTTCAATAAAAGAAACGATCAACAATGAACGGGTAACAATGGCACACACCAAAGTTACGGGGCCGCGACATGAACGGTCAACAATGGCACTCACCAAAGTTGAAAAACGCAAAACGGTAACAGTGTTGTCCAGTGACAACACTGTTACCGTTTTGCAACAACAATCGCGATTTCGAAACGGAGCCGTGTTGACACATACCAACACTCCTCGACAATCGCGATTACAGCCAACAGTGGTAAACCCCACTAGCTTTAACATCCGGCTACGGCGGCATCCGTAGCCGTATAAGGCACCTTCTGCACTCCCTCACGAGCTGCCGGCACACACCAATCGCACTGAGTCAGAGGCAGCCAAGGTCCTAACCAACTGCTCGCCCGGCACTCACCAGGTTCGCGGAAGACGGCACACACCGTCTCCCCGAGAGAGCACACACTCTCTCTTGAGACAGCACACACTGTCTGACTAAAACTGTCGCTTGGGCCCGTATTTATACCCCGAAAAACCGTTAAAAATACAAAAATATGTTTAAACACGATTCTAATAATCCTGCAAATACTTGCTATTTAAATAAAAATATAAAAAATACATATTCATGTGAGATCGAACCCACGATCCACAGCGCGCTGATCGAGCATTCTAGCCACTCGACTACGCGGTACTTGACAGGTAAATAACAAATTTATAAACATTACCAACTTCAAACAAAAAAACAATAAATTTTACAATAAATGACATACAATATAACAAAGCAATTACATTGTATGCAAAATTTCAACCAATACAAAATAATAAAAATGTAAACAACATTTTTACTGGTGGGATTTGAACCGCGATTTGAATTTATAAACTTTAGCAAAAAAAAACTAACTTGTTAACCACAAGACTACAATGCTAAACACGAAAATTAAATCCAAATCTAGTGACCATCGTCACATACTATAATCAATAATGATTTATTCGCAAACAAAGCAACACACTTTTTTAAAAGTTATATCTATTACATAAAGGTAATTTAGGTTGACGGAAGTACCTTTTTCCCCTAAGAATACATGTTACATTTTTACAAACTGTCTCGTTTCATTTTCGCAAATATCTCTGGTTATAGGCGGTACAGTGATTTAAAAATTTACATCTGTGTTTATTATGTAATAGCTACAGAAGTTATATTCTAAGTTTCATCTAAAACTCAATGTTAATGGGGACTTATAACTTGGAAAAGGACAACAAATTTTTAGAAAGAGCGAGGTGATATACCATAGCCGAGTCGATCAAATGCTCTCCCCTTCAGCACTTCGCCTCGTTGATACTGAAATTTGTTTGTTATTTAGTCAGTAAAGTTTGGTTATGTTATTTTGTGTAATGCCTGTTATTAATTATCTCTTTTACTAAAGTGTAGTGATCCTTGGAATTTGAAATATCACTAAAAAGTCAAGTTCACAAATAAATAATGAGCTAAACACAAGATGATGTACCGGGGGCACGATTTGTGTTTAAAAACATTGAAAACCATTCCGTTTTACAGTTGAAAAGATGGTTAGAATGCCGGGGTTGGAAGAAAAGTGGAAATAAACATGAATTAATTGAAAAGTACTTAAATAATTATATGAAAATCTGATGTGGCCAGCACATAACCTCTCGCCAGATATTTTACCTGGTTGTACGCATAAAACAAAAAATATTTTTAAATACAAATACATGTATTCATGTCTCACTACAAAATAATTCTCACATATATGTACAAAATGTATAACTTCACACTATCAGCACTCAAGCTTAGATCATTTATAATAAACATGTAATTTCAACATACACCCTAAATATTATGTATTACGCCATTTATTAGATATGTGTATTATGTAAATATACTATTATTACAGTTGCCATAATTTGTAATAAGTATACAATGCTAATTATACAAATAAAATTATTATTATTATTATTATTATTATTATTGTTTGCAAAATCTATGGGATATTTTAATATAAATTATCTACAATACATAAATTTTCTTTATATTCAATATCCTGAAATTTTCTTTTTCTTTATATTCGTCATTTTTACGAAAATTCCTTTTATTCTTTTTTACGTATATTCTTTTGCGTTGTTGACTTTTCATTATCTTCATTTGATCTTCATAATAATGTACAAATATTTTTGACAGTGACATTTATGTGTCAATTACAAACATTTGAATTTCTTACCTTGTAGTAGTTTGATCTGAGATTTTTTACATCAAATTGTTTTATATGCATTTCTTTATCTCTAAATCTATAGAAGATATAATAATGAATTTATATTTATCGAATAATGAATTTAACGTTCTTTAATATAAGTATTTTCATAAATTTTCGATAAATAATATTTAGATAATTTTTTTCTTGTAACTACTACTTCCGGTTGTTCAATTGTTACCAAAACTTAATCAACTTTTCCCATTATTGTTAGATTGAGGAATCCGTAGTTAAAAATGTCTTAAGTCTTATAGTATTTGACAAATCGTGAATCCAACATCCACACATCCATACACACATACGGACATCATTGTAAAAATGTTATAATCGGATTCTAGGGTCCTTAAAACGTGCTTATTCACTAAAATCTGGATATGCGATTTTTAGCATGAATACAATAACACTCTTAGCGAGAGGTAAAAATGTGTTCAGTCTGACTTATTTCAATTTCCTTTCAAAGAACAGTTGTTGTGATCACGTGGTGGATCACATGATAAATGTCAAACTGTAGAGCTAAATCTTATTCACTACATAAGTAGAAGTCTACTTTTTTACTCACTAGATGGCGTCCGAAAAGTTTGAATTGTATAAGTCCCCATTGCATTTGAGTAGCAACTCAACTACCTTAAACGGTTGTATAATACATAATTATTAAATTTCCATTTTCTTCTTCTTAGGCAATCCCCTCGCTACCACTACAGCGCCCTCTCCTCAGGGGACTGCGTGGAGCGCCTGGAGCTAGAACGCCGCGCCCGAGAAGGGGCCCTAAGTGTCTGCAGACGCTACTTAGGGCAGAATCCCCGCTACGAGTTTCTCAGACACCTGAACGACATCGGATCCCGCATAGACAAGCACTGGTTCGTGGTCAGAGATGCTAGCGTTAAGGCGGATAGGCTGATGAGCATGGTGCCGATATGTGGAGGGTGCCCAATACCTTGCAACCAGGTAAGGGAGCAAGATTCTTTATTTAATTTGTCTTACGGTAACTCTTCGTTTTAAAATGAGCTGAAGTAATAAATCTAAATTTTCATTTTTTTTTTTTTTATTCGACGAAGTTTAGTTCTGACTTACCCCGAGGGCACTCATGACATGAGGCGCTGCTCTAACCATTGGGCCACCGGAGCTATAATAAAATGAAGATTAAATTTTAAATACCGGGATAGAATAGAATTCACTAATCCAAAAATCTGATGTGGCCAGCACATAACCTCTCGCCAGATATTTTACCTGGTTGTACGCATAAAACGAAAAATATTTTTAAATACAAATACATATATTCATGTCTCACTACGAAATAATTATTTTAATATAAATTATGTACAATATATACATTTTCTTTATATTCAATATCCTGAATTTTTTTTCTATTTTCCTTTTCTTTTTCTTTTATTCGTCATTTTTTCGCAAATTCCTTTTATATTCTTTTTACCTTCCGTCACCTTTAGGTAAGGAAGGTATTGTCTTTGGTCAAAAAATTCGGTGGTGAGTTTTTGATGAATAAGCACGTTTTAGGGTCCCTAGAATACGATTTTACTATTTTTACGATGATGTCTGTATGTGTGTGTGTGTGTGTATGTATGTATGTATGTATGTATGTATGTGTGTCCGTGTGTGTGTGTGCGTGTAACAAAATTTTCGTCTACGATAACTTCCATACTACAATTCTAAAAATTATAATTCTTTCGTATTTATCTTCGTTACATCCATGCGAAGAGCTGATTAGATTTTGGTTAGAATTGGACAACCGGAAGTACCCTCATTTGAAGATTTTAACAGTTTTTCTTGAAAAAACTATGTTAAATATCATTTTTTCATATTTAATGTTATTATAAATATTAAAGAATGTTTTATTTTCTATACGATTTGATTGCATTTTATACCTAATATTAAATGGATATAGAGTTAAAAAATTATAAAGAAATTAAATTTCATAAAGTAGCCATAGCTGTGGAAACAGCTACTATATTAAGAAAATTTTGGTTGAAAGATGTCAGTGTCAAGTGAAATTGACATACTGTGTTTGTCTTATAATTTTACTGGAAATAGGTATAGGATCTTTTGCTTTCTGGATGAAATTAGTATAAAATACATACAACTGCTTTAAGGTAATGTACAAGAAATATTAATAATAATAATAATAAATCTTTTATTTCTGCAGATACATTACACTGTATATAGAAAACGTCACAAAATAATAATTTTCTGTATGAAATTTGCATAAAATACATGCAACTGCCGGAAGGTAATGTACAAGAAATAGAATATTTAATTTAGCAAGGAACTTTCCGTATAAAATTTGTACAAAATACATAGAACTGACGGAAGGTAATGTGCTGGCCACATCAGATTTTTTAGGTATATTCTTTTGCGTTGTTGACTTTTTATTTATTTTCATAATCTTCATAATGATGTACAAATATTTTTGACAGTGGCATACAAATATTTTTGACAGTGACATTTATGTGTGAATTACAAACATTTGAATTTCTTGCCTTGAAGTAGTTTGATCTAAGAATTTTTACATCAAATTATTTTATATGCATTTCTGTATCTCTAAATCTGTAGCAGATATATTAATGAATTTATATTTATCGAATAAAGAATTTAACGTTCTTTAATATAAGTATTTACATAAATTTTCGATAAATAATATTTAGATGATTTTTTTCTTGTAACTACTACTTCCGGTTGTCCAATTGTTACCAAAACTGACTCGACTCTTCCGATTATTGTTAGATTGAGGAATCCGTAGTTAAAAATGTCTTAAGTCTTATAGTATTTGAGAAATCGTGGATCCAACATCCACACATCCACACACATACGGACATCATCGTAAAAATGTTATAATCGGATTCTAGGGACCTTAAAACGTGCTTATTCACTAAAATCTGGATATGCAATTTTTAGCATGAATCCAATACCTCTCTTAGCGAGAGGTAAAAATGAGGATTAGCTTAAACATTTTTGTGAATCGTTAATTTTTATTAATACATACCTACATATCTACTTATGCTGGAAAGCGTAGGCTCTGGAATTTAAATTATAGATAATTTTATAAATTTATCCATAACATATATAGAAAAAGTATTAATGCAAATCTGTAGAAAATTTAATAATCTTTAATTTTTATAATAACATTAATCTCGAAAAAATAACATTTAAATGTATTTTTCGAAGAAAAACTATTTTGAGCTTCTAGTAAAGTGCCATTTTCGGTTATACGATTTTCACCAAAATCTAATGGGCTCTTTCCAAGCGAAATACAAGGTTTCAAAATTTTCTGAATGGTAGTATATGAGTTAGAGTGGAGGATCCACACACACATACACACAGACATCATCGTGAAAATATTAAAATTGGATTCTAGGGACCTTAAAACGTGGTCATTTACCAAAATCTTGATATGTGATTTTTAGCACGATATCTCCCTTACCAAGGGTAGCGGGAGGTAAAAAAGAAATAGGAATTATCTACTCTGCCTCTTTCATTTTTCACATTTCCTTGCTCATTTCTACAGAACATGCAACACTCCATTTTTATGAGAACGAACATCTGTTCTTTACCTTCTGCCAAATAAATTACCGCATTGCCTTCTCCCGATTCGTCGATTCATTTCATGCAATAATAATATGTGCTGCCTGCTGTCTGACCCTTCATATATCATATTGCAATGCTAGCTTCTTTGTTCTTTCATTATATACTATGAGACGTATATTCTGTCCTCATCTGTTTCTGTTACAATCTTAGCAGCTTTGATTAATTGTTTTAATTAAATTAACTCAATCTGTGAGTTGGATTGCAGAGGGTTGGTTAACCACAGGTGAAATTAATTGTGGGGGACAGAGAATTGGCTCAAATCTTAATATATTAACAGAGATACATTGTGGGGACTGTTGTCTTAATTTCGAGCCTAATATAGTAAAACACGGTTTTTCATTCGGAAAATTTTATTGTATTTCCTTACGATCTTCTTATCCTCTTCTTGTTACGGATTTCTTTCTGTACAGGGTCCCACACTCTATGTTCAGTGTTGCGGAGATAGCCAATGTTATTCTTTTGGACGTTTTCTGTACCATGTTGCCAATTTTTTAATGTAATGTAATATTGAAACATTCATAAATTTTCATTGCTATACCAAAATTAGTTAACACTGTACAATTTAAGTTTTATGAGGGTCTGTTATTTATACAAGGGCTTATTGTATTCACCATTCTGCTGTTCTAAATAGTTTTAAATACAGGACTGCGAAAAGATGCGTTGGAACCGGGGTGTAAAAAACATGCTGAAGCTATTTGTACCTGTAATAAGTAATATTTCAATACAATATTTTAAAATCGCGTGGCATACTAATCATGATCAAATGCATTAGAGATTAGAATATTAAAATATTATAAATTCAAATTGGAGATTATAAAGAAAGAATAAAGACTTATGAACTATGTAAAATATATGCAGTATTTCTGTCAAGCCTAAATATTAGTAAATTATCAAATAAAATATAAGTTAAATAAAAAAATCTGTTGTGGCCAGCACAAGACCTCTCACAATTTTCATATTAGGCTATATAAGTATAGTACATATTTAACATGTCTGGTCCACACAAAACACATATCTTCTTTATATGTATTTATATTTTTTAAATCACTCTGTGAACAAGTTTCCTTTTGGAGATTATAAAGAAAGAATAAAGACTTATGAAATATGTAAAATATATGCAGTATTTCTATAATGTCTAATATTAGTGAATTATCAAATAAGAAGATATGAATTAAATTAAAAAAATAATGCTTAATAATTAAAACTGACCAGTTTATTATTTATTTATTTTTTCTTTTCACCCACCTGTTTCGATACACTGAAAGTCATAAATACATTCAATGAAGTACCCAGAATATTTCATCTCTTTCTGGGCATCTATTTTGCTCTTTGTATCTTGTAGACTTACAACAGGTAAATATGGCAACATGGTACTCCATAAGACCCTACACTGAACATAGAGTGTGGGACACTGTATAGAACAACTTAGTATTTTTGTCACAAGTTATTACATTTTGAGTTTGAGCAATAGGCTACTTGCGTGTTACTGAAAATCTGATATCCATCACTAAATACCTAAGGTAAAGTTGAAAACGTATGTAAAAACAAATTTTATTTTAACAAAATTATATATTTTTTAATAAATTAAGAAAGAATATTTTCTTTGACGTCATTATTTTTAACTGGAGAGAGGGATGCATATTTAAGAATGTAACCTACAGATGGCGAGCGAGTGCGAGTTTTAATTGGATTTTGACATTAGTTCATTTTTCTGTCACTGTCTCTCTTCTTTATTATTTACAATTTGCGTGGTTTCTATTACTTTTATTACGTATTTCGATTTGTTAAGCAGGATTTTAACTTTGCTTATACTCGTACAAGATTAAAATGACAAACGAAAATATTAACTTCCAAACTATTATTCAAACGTGAAACAGATGATCTGTCATGTATAAATTACCCGTACATGCCGTTGCTATTGGACGTACCGTGTTATTGCTTTACGGTCATTCATTGGTTCGGCGTAATATTACGTCATACATGGCGGTAATTTAAATATTAAAATTTCATTAATTTTTTTCTGGCCAATTAATGAAAATTTTGCTAAAAGAAAAAATATGGGTAGCAAGTTTTTATCGTCTCTTCAAAAATATTAAATAAAAAATGGCACGCAAGTAGCCTATTGAAATACTTCGGAAATAAGGGTGTTTTTGTTATAGCAGCTCGTCACTCATATGAGTTCCATATATATTATTTTGATTGGCGACTAAAGACGACCTGTAAATATAAAGTTTGTTCAAAAAAATTCCTAACTCGGAGTAGGCTATGAACAGTAAAACGTTTGTCTGATCATAATTTAATTCAAAAGTCAAGTTGTAAAAATTGATCTTAAAATGTAATTTTGTGGAGAAAAGACAATAAAGAAGAATACAGTATATTGGCATTCGCCGTTTTCTAATTTGTTTCCATTTCTAAAATAAGATTTAGTAGATACCTTAGCTTTGATTTTTTTAGATAACATTTTTGACAATATCTCATGTCAAATTGACATTTAATTAAATATTTTTAAATTGACATACGTTTATCTGCCCAAAGCCTACTCCGAGTTAGGATTTTTTTTGAACACACTGTATAACGAATACCCAGTTAGGGGGAGGAGCCTACTACCAATGAAAGTAGAGAAATTCAAATAGCGGAGGCGTGGCTATCAGTCCAATACTGCAATTCTCAAACAGTTTTTATTTGATATAAATGTTTTGCATTAAACTTAATAATTTAAATACACTTCAATTATAAATCATGTAGACTTGTACAGTATAATTATATTTATTTATTTTTTATAAATATAATTTAGAAATAGCATATATTTCAAGAACATTTAGGTCAACAAAGAAAACAGTTTGATATAAAAACATATTCGTGACGTCACATCTATATTTTCAAAATTCGGAGGACTATAATTCGCTTATTAATAGGAATTTTTTCACCCGATTTTGACGGACAATCGTTGTTTTACTCATACGTTCAAATTATATTCAAAAAATCGGATGTGGCCAGCACATTACCTTCCGTCAGTTCTATGTATTTTGCACAAATTCCACGCACAAAGTTTTTTTGCAATTGATTCCATATTTCCAGTACATTACCTTCAGTCAGTTCTATGTATTTTGTACAAATTCCAAACAGAAAGTTTCTTCAAACATATTATATAAATTGCACTTTGACACTGACATTTGTCAATCAGAATTTTCTTAATGTAGTAGATGTTTCCATGATTATAACACAGCTGGCTGCTTCGTGAAATTTAATTTCTTTATAATTTTTTAACTCTATATCAATTGAATATGAAGTATAAAATGTAATCAAATCGTATAGAGAATAAAATATTCTTAAATATTTAAATAATAACATGAAATGTGAAAAAGTGATATTTAACAGCATTTTTTCAAGAAAAACTGTTAAAATCTTCAAATTAGGGTACTTCCGGTCGACTAATTATAACCAAAATCTAATCAGCTCTTCATATGGATCTAAAGAAAAGGAATACGCAAAAATTATAATTTTTGGAAAGGTGGTATTGGAGTTACGCGATCCGAAAAAATCGTCACACACACAAACATACATACATACATACATACAGCCATCCATACTACATACAGACATCGTAAAAATAGTAAAATCGTATTCTAGGGACCCTAAAACGTACTTATTCATTAAAAACTCATAATCGATTTTTTTGACTTTACCTAAAGGTGACGGAAGGTAAAAATGGTGGAATCCCCTATTGTCATTAATGTTTATTTTCTATTAAGTAAAATTAACTAGGGTTTTTGCCAAAAGGTCCTCATTTGTAGTCGTACAGAAAGTATAGTATATTTGACTTGTTTTATAAACTTTTTAGATACTCCTTTTTTATACACACGTGTCAAAAAATCAATGCCTACTACAATAGTTAAGACTCAACATTAAGAGAACAGCGCTCTCGTATTACACATATGCATCTACTTTAATCCGTATTTAATTCATCTCTTCTCTCTCTATCATAATACATTACCATTCTCTCACTCTAACAAAACGTGCATGCAACTCGCTAACTCGCTACCTCGACTAACAACTAACATATTCAGCATTGAGTAATCATCTCTTATGCATAAGCATAGTGCATAACCACATGCATGTGCTCATGTATTATGAAGCCGCGAACGTGGATATGAGCCGCCACATCGTTATGACTGCGTAACGAGCAGAGATGGAGCAGTTTGTTGCTCAAAGCTAAAAGGTATATGTATGTATAGTGCAAGACAAAATACAGAGATGGCAGTGTAATCGTATGAAGTTACAAGTTTAATAGGATAGATACCTACTGATCGTATAAGGGTATTACAAAGTTTATTGTTTATCAAAGATTGTACAGGTTATTGCAGGATGTGATACTAAGATAGTTCGATTAATTTAATGCCTGAGATAATACTTAGGAACTGTGATAACAAAGTTTTTGAGATAAACAATTATTAAGGATTTACCACGGTGTAGTATCTATAGGTGAGAGCACGAGATGCGTTGACATGGCTAAGTAACTGGGAAACAAAATGGCGCTAACGCGACCCGTTACTCTTTGACAAAAAATGTTTTACTACAAGATGCACAACAGGGTATGGATCAAATAAAGAGAAATTTAGTCTTTTTAAGGTGCCAAAATGTGCAATTTAGCGGCAGCCAGCTACACTATAATCACAGAAACAGGTACTAAAATAAATTTCTGATTGAAAGGTGTCAATGTCAAACGCATTGGCAGTGCTAAAAAAATTCATTAAATCTGACGACAACGAAGACATATTTGTTGATATTGGTGACTGCACTACATGTCTTAAACAAACTGTCAAATACGAACGTCTGCAGGAAAAAAGTGTCTTGTACGATAAACTAATTCCTCATCTGGAGTCAAGAATTAGAGATCAAGAAATAATTATTCATCTTCTGCAAGAAGAAAATAAGAATGCTAAAAGTTCATCTCCAAGCAGAAAAAAGAATTTAAAAATATCTAATACGATATCACAACAATCAAACGCACCTTCCCCAAGGTCATCTACCAATCATACAAAGTGTGACCAGCCCGGGACATCTGCCGACGGAAAAAATTACAATAATAAAAACCAACCGGTAGTTAATACTTCTACCGCCGATAACGATAAGTCAGATCCCAGTCCCACGATCACGAACAACAAAATGGACGACAATGTAAACAAATGCATTGACAGTCAGAAATCTGAAAGTTGGACAGAAGTCGGAAGAAAGCCGAGAAAAAGGAACGAAACAGGTATAGTCGGACAAGCAAAAGACGGCATTTCTATTACAGCCGCTTCAAAGAAAGCCTTTTTATTTATCTCAAGGCTAAAACCAGATACTAAATCTGAGGATTTAGCAAAGTATTTAGTAAGTGATTTTCCAGAGGTAGAATGCAACCAATTAGAATCGAAATTTCCACTGCATTACTCTTCATTTAAGGTAACCATTAACTTGGACAACCTCAAAAAAGCTATGGATGCAAATATATGGCCATACGGTGCTTATGTGACAAGGTTTTTTCACAAACGTCTATTGAAGAAACACGCAATATAGTCAGCATTGATACGAATACTCTCAGTGAGACAAACTCTGAAATAAAATCTTGCGAACTCGATGAAGATACGCTGTTTTTAAATTGTCAAGCCCTTACTCAAGAAAAAATTGATTACATCACCATGGAATACATACACAGTTCGAACAAACTAAAATTTATTTGTCTCAGTGAAACGTGGCGGTCAAATAGTGACGTGGAATTTGTAGACTTTCCTAATTTCAAATTGGCAGCGAATTATTGTCGCTCGACTTTCAAAGGAGGCGGAGTCGGCATATGGTGTCGACAAAACGTGAAGACAACCCCATTAGACCTCAGCTCCTTCTGCTGTGAAAAAGAACTCGAAATATGTGGTACGCGTTGTGAAATAAATAACAAGTCCGATTTTATTATTTTAACTTGTTATAGAAGCACTGCTTGCTCTAATATTAATACTTTCTGTGAGAAACTAATTAACGTGCTAGAACACATTTTTCAGCCCAATAGAAACATTGTATTAGGCGGAGACTTTAACCTGGACTTAGATAGAGACGATCGTGAATTCAGAATTCTATCAAATGTGCTGATTAGTTACAATTTAAAAAACATTGTATTCTCACCTACTCGTCTTAACCGTACTTTAGACTATATTTTCGTAAATTTTAATACTAGCAGTGCAGTAGTAGATAACATTATCTCTGATCACAGAAGCGTCTTTTGTAGTATAGCGTCTAGTATTATTCCCACTTACAATCACATAATACACAAGAGGGTATTTTGTCAGTCTAGCATCACATCCTTTTATAACAGTTTAGCAAATGAAAATTGGGGTCTAGTTCTCCAACAATCTCATCTAGAAGATGCTTTCAAAATATTCTATGACACTTTTATACATTTGTTTAATATTCACTTTCCAATTAAAAAATATAAAAAAATAACAGATAAAGGATGGGTAAGTAAAGAAGTTATTGACTCCAGCAAAGCATTAAGAAATTTATTTAATTTAAATAAAATTACGCCAAATTTAACACCTTACTACAAAAAAGCTAAACGTGAGCACTCTCTTCTGATTTCCAGCACAAAAAAATCTTTTTATCAAAATAAAATACTGTCCTCTGATAATATGTCAAAAAGTATTTGGAGTATAATAAATAAAAATAACAAAATTCAAGATAAATCTACGAATCTTGAAATCAAAATCTATGATAATTTAACCGATGATCCGCGTAAAATAGCTGAAAACTTCAATCTGTTTTTTAGGGATGCACCTCTGCTAATGAAAAATAAAACTACTACGGCTAACACAAATGTATACAGAATGGAGCACGAGACTTCAACTATATTTCTATCTCCATTTACGGAAGAAGAATTACTCAAGCTAATACAAACCAAAATAAAAAATAAAAAATCATCAGGCCCTGATGATATTCCATGCTTTCTCGTCAAATCGGTAGCACCCACCATCCTCAGGCCCTTACTACATTGTATTAACATCTCTTTTGAAACCGGAGCATTTCCCGAACCCTTAAAGGTAAACAAAATTACACCTATCTTTAAAAAAGGCAATAAAAACGACATGAACAACTATAGACCTGTAGCTATATCATCTATTTTCTCAAAATTATTTGAATATTGCTATCTCGATCGATTAAATTCATTTTTTAACAAAACTAAACTTATAAATGAAAATCAATTTGGTTTTAGAGCAAACTCCTCCACAATCAAGGCAATACATCAATTATACGAAAAAATCATTATGTACCTTGAAGGTGGAGAATGCCCAGTTGCGATATTCTGTGATCTGAGTAAAGCGTTTGACTGTCTCGACCACAACCGTCTTATTGCAAAATTTGAAAATGCGGGGGTAAGAGGGGTAGCCCTAAACTGGTTAATTAGCTTTCTCAAGGACAGGCAACAATATGTCTGTATCAATCACCATTCATACAAGAGCTGTAGCAAAATATGCTCTAACTCTTTGACATTAAACATTGGGGCCCCCCAGGGGAGCATCCTAGCTCCTCTAATTTTCATTCTGTATGTTAATGATTTAAGCATGATATTTAGTATAGACACTAGTGCAGTATTATATGCGGATGACACGTCTTTAGTTATTTCAGATAAAGACAACTCTGCTTTGCAAATCAAGTGTAATGAAAACTTAGAAAAATTGTCTGTTTGGTGCAACGAAAACTCTCTGTTCCTAAACGATTCAAAAACAAATTTTGTACGTTTCCATAATCATCAAAATCCAAAAGATATGGATATTGATGTAAGTATTGGAAATAATCGGCTAATGCGAGTTACTTCCACAAAAATCTTAGGACTCACAATGGATGAACACCTCAAATGGAAATTACATTGTGAATACATTATTTCTGCACTGAATAGGTTATGTTTTCAAATCAGGCATCTTAAACAATATCTCAACCTTAAACAGTTAATAATATTTTATCATGCTAAAATAGAATCAATCTTAAGATACGGAATCTGCTTCTGGGGACCCTCAGTCCTTGCGGGCAATGTGCTTTTAACTCAGAAAAGAGTGCTACGTTGCATAGTAGGGGCCAACCGTTATGAATCTTGCAGAAGCATTTTTAAGTCAACAAAAATATTGACGCTACCATCTCTGTATATTTTAGAAATCGGTACACTTATTTTTGACAAGAAGGACTCACTCCCAGATAATAAAAGTGTACATCATTTTAACACTCGAAATAAAAATGAATTGAGACAACCCTTCACTAAATTAAACACTGGCAAAATATCACCTGGTGTTTTAGGAATAAAAATTTTCAACCATCTACCTACACATATAAAGCAATGCGCGACAAGAAACCGGTTCAAAATTAAATTGAAAGAATTTTTATTGGAAAAGGGCTTCTATGATCTGGATGAATATTTTAATACAAAATAATAAACCACTTTGTACTCTATGCTATTTTAGTATTTTATGTATGTATGGTACTTTACTTAATTTATTTTATATGACGCTTCCCATAAGATGTAACATATCTTCAGCATGGAATAAAGCTTTATTATTATTATTATTATTATGTTGTTTTATAATTTTACTGGAAGTATAGAAACTTTTTTGTATGGAATTTGTACAAAATAAATACATAGAACTGACAAAAGATAAAAGGTAATGATTGAAAATATAGAATATTATGCGTTATATATGAATAATTTAATATTTTAAATATTGTTTGTAAAAACCGGGTCGCAACAAAACCTGACATCTAGCGGCACACTGTATGAACTAGCCCAGTTAGTTAGCCATTCTTCGTAATGCATTGGAATACGTCGTACACTCACCTTTCATTTGTATCAAAAAGTAATAATTTATTCGTCAATAATATTGAAAGTAACAACCAAAAAGACCATAACAACTACACAAATATTGAGTTCTGAATAGTTCAGTAATAATATTTCAACTTGTTATGTTATGTAACGGTTTTGTTGAGACTAGCTGTCAGAAGTTTTTGACAATTATGTGTCGACAATTAAGTATTTAAGCTATACAACCTTACATACAGGGTTGATAGTTTGTTATGGATGCCTTAGGCTCAGGCCCGATCCTAGCGGGTGTTCATTTTGTTCCCAGAACAAAGGCGGCCAAGCGTGGGGGCGGCAAAGCCATCCTAATTTCTTTTAGCGATTATTTAAGAATTTTAAATATTGTATCACTTCTTTTAAATACTTGGTTTGCCTGACTGATAACATATTTTATATCAACTATCCTAATTTATAGTTTATTTTATTAAAAGACTGAGTATACTATGTCAATCAGTGGCGTAACTAGAAATCCTGCGCCTCTATGAGAAAATTTTCTGGGCCGATCCAAGAAAAAAATTAGAAGCAAAAAAGTCTTAATTTTTACATTATACGGTGACAATAATATTATAATCAATTTTTTCTTTGCATAATTATTAATTAATCTTTTTCATTATTGTAATCAAATTTTCTTTGTTTTAATCAAGCTTTTTTTGTTGCAATCAAAAATATTCAGAAAAAACTCTAAGGATAATCAGAGGAACATATTTTCATTAAATTGGCCCGTTACACATATACATAGATACAGGGTGTTAATAAAAAAGCGGGCCATAGGCGTTTTCCTTCGCGCAAAAGGTCCCAAATAATTTTAGACAAAAATGTTTCGAATAAAACTTGTAGATAATTAAAGTCTACGCCTAATTCACTAAACTTGCTTTTTAACATGGTATTAGGTAAATGATTTTATTTCTAATTCATTGTGTGCTATTAAATAGAACTATGCTCTGTTCTATTTATGCCATTCAGAAGATGGCCAGTTTTAAGTAAACTTGTCCCTTGTCTCCATTTCAGCCAATCAGAGAGGTCAAAACAATTTCCTATTCTCTGCAATACTGAATGGCTTAAATGGAACAAGGTGTATTTATTTTAAAAAACGTCAAAAAATAAAATGGGGGGGCATTTTTATATGAGAACAAAGGCGGCTGATACATTAGGATCGGCCCTGCTTACGCTATACTCTGCACCACCTCGAGATATCTGCTCATGAAAGATAACACTTTGTTTTTGAGATAATCTGCATTAGTTCGTCACGCCGTGAAGACGTTTGTTGTCGGAACATAATGTAGTGTTTTAGTTTTAGGCGTTGGCTAATTGCCAGGCCAGTGAGTTGCAATATAACATGCAACTATTTACTATTTGTTTAATTAAGTTCTGATGTTAGTGTAAAATATAAATAGAGTAAAGTCGGTGAATGTGGAATACCAATTTTATTTCATTGAAAAAAACATGCGAAAAGATGGCGGTTAATCATCAAATATTGTATATAGGTCATTTAAAATGTACTTTACAAAATAGTAACACTTTCAAGTTGATTGAGCAATTTTCTAAATTTTTACACCTCTTGAAAAAGGGACGGTAATGTGGAATACCATAGTGGAATATATACCACATAACCATACTTACTTTCACAGTATAAGAAAATTCGCAAAACAATGCAAATATGTTCTTTAAATTATTTATTCCTTCTTATCAAAAATATTTAAAAAAATAAAATGAGTATGCTATTGGAATGTAACAAAATAAACTATATTACATAATCAACTAAACGTATTTAATCCATTTGATGTTCCCGTACTGCCTTCTGCATGTTTGCTTCTTGCTAGGTATGCTTTTCTGGCACATTTTCCTAAACCAAGAACAGTTATCTAGTCATATAACATTTTCGCTAATTTGGAATATTCCACATTGGCATACCCCTCGGTATTCCACATTAGCGGATTTGTTGACATTAAATTCTCGCCATCGAATTTCATTTAGGAATTAGTTAGAAAAATATTTTTTAAATCTAGCCTACATCCCCAAACCCCTATCCATACTGCAGTTGCAAAAAATCGTACTTTCTACTACACAATCAGTAATAAAACTACGTATCTTCACACTTGCTTAAAAAGCTCAGCAGGCACTCATACTATTTTTCAAGGTTTTTGATGTTATGCACAATGCAGTTAAGTTGGTGTCTCTATATGGGTAATAACTCCCCTACACACGTGCATTTGTGCCATTAGATCACAGATGACGTGTACCATTTTTTCAAAAAGCACCTATTCCACATTAGATGACTATTCCACATTCACCGACTTTACTCTAATAATATGTCAGCATCCCTCATCAGTCAACAAGTGAGTGGAAAGTGTAAGGGTGTATGTAATTCCTCCCTTTTCACCAAGTCGTGGACGCCAATCATCCAAGCGTTCACCAGTAAATATATTGCTGTCAAACACAAACTACTTGTTCAATATGAATGAAACTTAACATACAATTTAGTGACCATGATACTAACATAATACATAAAGATCACTCGACAAGGAATAATGCGCGAAAACTCGTGTAACAAATATATCATTGAATCCACCACAAAACTATTTTCTTCTCTCATCCTTTATCCTCGTTTTCATCTAAATATACTTTAATCCTCTTTATTTTTTGTTGTTGAACAAAACCAGTTTCTGCTTCCTCCAATATCTACATGACGAAGTGCAGAGAATTTTTTTATTTATTTAACCATCTTTCACATCATAATTCATCAATTTTTCCTATTATATCACTCACATGGCGGAAAGGATTTAGTTTAGAAAGAACTCGATATCTTGCAAGTAATCCATCATTATATAAGTGACAGGAAAAATAAATAAAAGGCGGAAAAGTTAGGAACAGATAAGAGAAGATTATAAAAAAAGTATTAGAAATTAAAAGATAAGATTAAAACATGGGTTATCTGAACTATGGAACACTTAATACACCGGTCTGTATTTGTTAAACTTTTATAAATACAAAGGTTATTCGAAAAATTAAGAAAATATATCTAAAATGTTTTGTTTTATTGAGTGATTCATAAAACTTTTAGACTAAAGTTTAATTATATGTTGTATGAGGGAACCATGTTGATAATGTGCAATAAATAAAAGGCCTTCAAGTTCTAATATTCCTTATTTAATTATATTGAGGACGTTTCGAGCTAAATCCGCTCATCATCAGCTACATACATTACAATTGGTCAAATAATAAAAAATATACCATTGTGTGTTTATTGACTTACCAACTAACAAATTTTCAAGTTGAGTATTATAAATAAATACATAAATGTTTATAGTATTGAAGCAGAATTACGTTGTTGTACATTATCGAAAATTGTGAAATTACATGTGAATTATATTCAACGTAGTCAGGTGGAGCATGGGCCCCCAACTCAACAATGCAACATGCCCCCAACTCAACAATGCAACATGCCGCTGACACGGCCCATTAACAACTGCGTACATGCCAAAGTTAATTTTAAAATGGTGGAAGCTAAATGTAAAAGTTTGTGGAAGTTAAGTTAGAATTGTGGGAAAATAGCGCTAAATTTGAATTTTATGTAAAAAATGATTTAAGTGTGTGAGATTATTTCTATAATCAGTGTGGTTATTGACACTGTTATTTTTATTCAAATATATATAACAAGTCTCATATAAAAGAAGAGAATTTTTGTAAGGGAACCTGCCTAGTATTTTGTAATCTTTAAATTTAAATTTATGTCCGGTTTGACAGTGGTGTTTACACAAAGCACTGTGTTCTTCATTGAGTCTATTGCAATGATACTGATTCTGGTAAATTCGCTTTTTAATGGGTTGTGATGTTTCACCAATATAGTTTTTTTCACAATGCCCACATTCAAACTAAAAAAACATTTTTTTCATATACAGCCTGGTTTCTTTTTTATAACTCTTCAAAACTGCTCAATTGGTTCTGCCGCAGCCTGTATATTTATTGTGTATTTTTAATTATTTACGTATATTATATATGGTTTGGAAACGTATAATAATAATAATAATAATAATAATAATAATAATAATAGTAATAATAATAATAATAATAATAATAATGTAAAATAAAAATCTTGAAGTGTTATACAGTTTAAATCACAGAACTCTTGGTTTTTGTAACATTAAAAATCTCTTGTTGATTATAAATAACTTATTCCCAAAATTAAGAAATGCTGACATTGATTGTTCTTGCATTATGCAATTAACAATTAAATGCAACAATGTTGCAAAGTGGAATAAAAATGGAAAGTAACAATTAATTTGTTTCCATGGATATTAAAGCAAAATGGAAATACTTTCCATAACCATAATATACAAATTTCTACAACAGACTCTTATATTATTATCATTTTCAGCCAGACATATTAAAACATAGTTCTTTTATTTTAAGGCACATGACTAGTACTCGTATATCTCATTTTGGGCGCCAAACTTACAATAATATATGTACAACATCATACATTTGAATTTGTAAAAGCATATTTCATAATTTACCATTTGAAATGTATTACAAACAATGTACAACTCAAGAAAATTGCCGTTTATAAAATGGTTTAGTCACTTTTTTTCCATGATTTCTCCTAAGAGCTTCATTTTCCATTTATAAAATGCTTTAGTCCTTTTTTGTATGATTTCTTCAAAAGGTTTCATTTTATAAATATAAAAAAGTACGTATTTATTATGTAGGTAATGTAGTATGTAGATATGTACGAGTTTTCTTAAGATTAACACCATATATTTTTTATTCCTTAATATCAAATTTTTTTTAGTTTCTTTGAGAGAATATTGCAATTCTTCTCCAAATTTGATAGTTCAAAATGTAGCAAAGTTAATTTAAGAATTAAGAGTCGACCAAAATTTGTTTCATATAAAACCGTTATAAAATAATTACATACAATAAATCAAAAAACAGATGTATGTATTTGTGAAATTCAAAGATAATTCATTACCATGGAAACATGCAATAATCGCCAATAATAAAATGAATATTATTATTAATATTATTACCTTCCGTCACCTTTAGGCAAGGAAGGTATTATGTTGGATAAATCTCTCCAGGTTGTTCTGCATGTTCATAAAGGGTTAAAATGAAATACACTTGTGTGATGATGCAGAATGTATTATTTATTTATTTGCTACTTAAATAAATAAATAATACATTCTGCATCATCACACAACAGGTGTATTTCATTTTTTAATTAAAAATTAGAATTGTAGTGTTGGAGTTATCGAGGGAAAAAAATCGTCACACACATACACGCACAAACACGCACACACACACGCACACACGCACGCCCACACGCACGCCCACACACACACACGCACACGCGCACGCCCACACACGCACACGCGCACACACACGCACGCACGCACACATAAACACGCACGTACACACACACACACACATACATATACACACACACACACACACACACACACACACACACACACACACACACACACACACACACACACACACACACACATATATATATATATATATATATATATATAATACACACACACACACATACACAGACATACAGACATCATCGCAAAAATTGTAAAACCGTATTCTAGGGACTCTAAAACGTGCTTATTCATTAAAAACTCACCATCGAATTTTTTGACAAAAACAATACCTTTCTTAACTAAAGGTATGACGGAAGGTAAGAATCACCCTTAGGGCCGGTTGTACAATCCATTGACATGGACCCAACGTAGAGAGAGAGGAATTGACGCTCACCTTAAAAAAGGAAAGATAGATAAGCGGGGCAACGTCAAACAAGAACATTGTTGCGGTCTGTTGTTTTGTTTGCTAGTCTGACAGTAGTGACAGCTTGTAAAAGTGCAATATATTTCCTCAGAATATTAGTATTCATATCTCTAACTATAAGAGTTAGTTACAATACAAAGTGAGTAATTTTGATTTAATGTGAAATAAAAATAATTTGAATGAAGTTTGCTGGTAATTCAGGTTATGTTCTGTCATTCATGCTATCCATATAAGTGCGATTTCATTTATATTTCAGAATTCTTTTAAAATGGTAATATCATGCAGTGCAAATGGACGCACAGTTCGTTATCAATAATACATAAAATTTCACAAGTGAGTAGATTTCCGAAAGATGAACTGTGAACAGACTGGCTTATTGCAGTTAGAAAACACAATTTCAAGCCATCCAAACATTCTGTGATGCAGAAATCATTTTCAATCGACGGACTATACCTAAAATGTATATAAAAATAGTTTTAAAATAATAATAGCTAAAGCAAAAGTATTTTTCTATATTTGTTATTTTTACAAATAATTTAATATACGAATGAAATATTTTATGTTAAATCGAATATGAACTATATTTTACATTGTCATTTATTATAAATGAGATGAATATTCCTAAGCACTCTGTGTTATTTTTCATTTTGACTTTGCCCCTAACTTAGCTCTATCCTTTTCTAAGGTGTGCGTCAATGCTTATACAGTAAAGCAGTACCTACGTTGCGTCCATTTATATAATACGTCAATGGTACAATCACAGTTTAAACTATGTTTATTGCAAAACCATGGAAACGCCCAAAAATCTTGTTGTACATTAACGGTTTACTGTTTATTTGTTTATACCTAGTTTAAACCACTGCACTTTTGATAAACGCTCGTGATCGACCGTTTAAACTACAGGTAAACTTACTTTAACTTTAAACTGCCGATATTTTAAGCTGCAGTTTAAACTCTAATTGTACAACCGGCCCGTAATCAGTTGTTGTTACTAACGGTCTATATTTCTAACCAGGGTACATTTCCAATGCGACTCTGAAAATTCAAGGATACAATTTTGAGCAAATTTTACGTTTCCTTATTTTATTCTTATGTTACAAAAAACTATTAATGCAAAGTGATTAATTCTCATAATCTGCTTTTCCAGTAGGTGCGAATGTAAAACGTAAGAGTGACGTGTAAAATTTCACTGTGTGCTTTTATTCTTTGTTTTGTGTTATGTAACCGCTCCCTGATACCCTGATCATTAATTATTTTAACTGTCAACTATTCATTCTGCTTTTTCCACAGCAACAGCATGCAAAAAGCTGGATTCTCGTCACATATAATGGAAATTAATGATGCTCTTCAAACAAGAAACGATGATGAAAATTCCAAATAATTTGCTAAACTTTATGGGTAGAATTTTTCTACATAATATAAATATATCCTTTATCCGAAAGAGTTAATGAAAATAAATAATTATACAAGGGTGGAATGAAAAATTCACGGCCTAACACAGAAGGAGTTTATTTTAACAGTTATTCTTGAAAAAACGCTGTTAAATATAATTTTTTCACATTTAATGTTATTACATATATATATATATATATATATATATATATATATATATATATATATATATATATATATATATATATATTAAATAATATTTTTTTCTCTATACGATTTGATTACATTTTATACTTCATATTCAATGGATATTGAATTAAAAAATTATAAAGAAATTAAATTTCATAAAGCAGCCAACTACGCAATAACATTGGAAACAGCTAATATAATTTAAAAAATCTGATGTAGCCAGCACATAACCTCTTGCCAGATATTTTACCTGGTTGTACGCAGAAAACGAAAAATATTTTTAAATACAAATACATAAAATATATTCATGTCTCACTACAAAATAATTATTTTAATATAAATTATGTACAATACATACATTTTCTTTATATTCAATATCCTGAATTGTTTTTCTACTTTCCTTTTCTTTTTCTTCTATTCGTCATTTTTTCGCAAATTCCTTTTATATTCTTTTGCGTTGTTGACTTTTTATTTATTTTCATAATCTTCATAATGTACAAATATTTTTGACAGTGGCATACAAATATTTTTGACAGTGACATTTATGTGTGACAAACATTTGAATTTCGTGCCTTGAAGTAGTTTGATCTGAGAATTTTTTACATCAAATTATCTCTAAATCTATAGAAGATATAATAATGAATTTATATTTATCGAATAAAGAATTTAACGTTCTTTAATATAAGTATTTACATAAATTTTCTATAAATAATATTTAGATGTGTTTTTCTTGTAACTACTACTTCCGGTTGTCCAATTGTTACCAAAACTTAATCAACTCTTCTCAATATTGTTAGATTGAGGAATCCGTAGTTAAAAATGTTAAGTCTTATAGTATTTGAGAAATCGTGGATCCAACATCCACACACACATCCATACACACATCCACACACACACACATACACACATCCACACACACATACGGACATCATCGTAAAAAAATCATAATCGGATTCTTGGGACCTTAAAACGTGCTTATTCACTAAAATCTGGATATGAGATTTTTAGCATTAATCCAATACATCTCTTAGCGAGAGGCAAAAAATTTGACAGACAGATGTCAATGTCAAGTGTGATTAACATAGTGTGTTTGTGTTATAATTCTACTGTAACTGCAAATATAGAATCAATTCTAAGGTAGTTTCTGTATGGAATTTGTACAAAATATATAGAACTGAGGGTAGGTAATATACTGGAAATATAGAACCTTACGCAAGACTGTCTGTATGGAATTTGTATAAAATACATAGAACTGACGGAAGGTAATGTGCTGGCCACATCAGATTTTTTGTATAAAAAATTGCAAGCTACAATTTTTAACTTTTTGTCTAGAAAATACCGTAGCCTACATTATTAATACAAGGCCGGGAAACAACTCAAATTTTTTTTATAATCTGGCCAAAAACTCTAGTTCCAAAATCGGTTATGAGGGCGCGATTTATTTCTGTTGTCATTTTAATGTCACTTTTAGACTGCCAAAAAGGCAGTTTATAAATTTTGAAAATATTCAATTGTTTGTCATTTTGATATCTGTCAAAAATGGTTATAACGTTGTTATACGGTTTTCCAAAAATATAAAGGAATAAAAATACAACAAATGCAAGTGTAATATATGATTTATCTATATTTATATTATATTATAATAACATTATTTACAATGTGTCAAAAATGACAGCGGGAATAAGTCATGCCAAAACGGCGAATTTGTAACTAGAGTTTCTTTTTGACAGATATTGTGATGTTTCCCAGCCTTGTATTAATAACGTAGGCTACGGAAATACCCAAGAGTACAGTCCTGCCAAGTTTCAAAATTCCTCAACTTTTTGTACCAAAACAGCTTTTTTATGTCTCTAATGAATGGCAAAACAGTTCACATGACCTCACAAAAAGTAATTGTGCATCTAGTAGTGCCATCTCTATGGTAGGCCGGGAACTTTTCAATCCATCTTTGTATAAAATGAATGCTATAAAATACTCGTATTTATGAGCATATGAAAAGAACATGATACATAAAAAAGAAATATATTCCAAAATCCAATATATCCGGGTTATACATTATAGATATTTATTCTAAGTATAAGAAAAATGCGGGCACATTTGTGATGCTTTTTGCTTGTAGCCTGACGTGGTATATTGAAATTGAAAATAAATTCCTTGACTTATAACCCGTAGAGTCAATACGATTTCGCCAATTGATTTTTTTCTGCCTCATATATTTCGAGGCTTGACATAATATCCAAGTCATTTGTAAAAGAGGATACTTGAATATTTTTCTTATAAACGTTTGGGCGTAAAATCGCCATTTCAAAGAATATTAATTTTTTTGTATCATCTGAATAATAACGGTTTAAGAACTGGCATCAAAATTATAATATAAAATAGGATTTAAATGTAACTAATATACAGGCTGTCTCACAACTCGCGCCCCAGACGAAACACACTTGCCGATGACAATAGGTTGCCAACAAATAGAAGAAAATATTTTGCGGCTGCTTGCATAACGGAGTTACAAGACTTTTTAATCCACCAATCCCGGAAGGATATCTTGAGGTGTGATGATATTATTACAAAATAAAACTCGTTGCTAGGTTTTGAAAATACTACTAGTGAGTTACAAAATTTGTTTGACTTACTGTAATTTTGACACTTTAGAGTTGACTTTTCACTGTCAACAAATTTAGATTAGCGAAGGTGTCATCCGAGATCATCATTTATATCGTACAGTGCAACGTGTTGTAGCAGCTGTGTAAAATGTGTTAAACGAAAATATTATTGTCATTTGAATTCTTTGAGATTAAAACAACAAATGGTGGTTCAATATCATTTTATGATTCACAAGATTTCTATCCGGAAAACGTTCCGAATAGACTCGTGCTGCCTCTCTGGCGTTACGTCCACATTCTCCGAAAATTATAATCATTTCTAAGTAATCAGCGGCTGAATACATGGTAAGAATTTGCCTTTTTTATTCACCTTGTCAAATATAATTTGACACTTACATTTTTCGAAAACTACAGTCGCCCACACATTTTAAAGAAGATTTGATTTGTATAATCATATATGGTATCCCATTTATAAACATTACATCAATGAAATTGAAAAAGTTCAAAGACGGTTTCTAAAATATTTATCGTACAAATGCGATGGGGTTTACCCAGAAAGAGGGATTGATTATAATGATTTGCTACAAAGATTCAACTTTCAATCAGTTAGTCATCGCAGAGATATTCATTCTATTATATTTCTAGCGAAATTAATCCAATACAACATAGATAGCTCTTGCATATTGCAAAATATAAATTTTCAAGTACCGCGTCATGCATCTCGTCAAGTTACCACTTTTTATTGTCCTAAAGCACGAACAAATATCTTGACCAAATCTCCAGTGTACGTGATGTGTAAAAATGCAAATATTTATATAAATGAATTTGATATTTTTACGACACCGCCAAATAAAATATATTCAGTTTTGAAAACATAATTATGTCAATAAATTATAATGTACCTTTTTATATATGTATATTGCATGATTATTTTCTATTATTATGATTATTAATTCATTTGTTTGTACTATTACTGTTACTTTATGTCATTGTTTTTGTTTTTGTCCTGTAATTGGTGTAAAACTGTTGGGCAAATAAACTTATTATTATTATTATTATTATTATTATTATTATTATTATTATTATTATTATAAAACTCTAGTAACGTAAAATTACGGCAAACACACGTTAAAGGTGTAGATGTCTGATTGGTCAATTTTAAGACGTCTTTTCTCGAATATCTTTTAAGCTAGATTTTTTTTTCTTCGAAATTACACATCCGGGTGCAGTCTCGTGTTTCCTCATTCGCTCTGGGGCGCGAGTTGTGAGACAACCTGTATATTTTAGTACTTCATTTACTAGTACGTATAATCTCACTTAAAGTATTTATTCACTAAGAACACAAGACAAACACCACTGTATTCAAGAAAACTATCATATAAGTGCCATACAAGCGTCTAAGTGTAGCGATGACGCAATCGCGCTAGCAGCCGGGCTACGTAAACAAACAAGCCGCGACGTGTTTAATTACTTCCGGTCGCTTGAACCTTTTGTGTTCATTGTCATGCGGTCGAACATTCTAGAGCTCCCTGGAAGTTAATGGCAGCTGTATAAAAGGGACGCAGCTATGCTCGGGAGTTAGTTACATGGAGAAACATATAGAGACATTCACATAGAGTGTTGGTGATGCACAACAGTATCGTAGTGAGCGTATGCAGTATAGTGTCGAGTGGAGGACTCGGGTAGTTACTGGTATACCGGGATAGCTGTGAAAGAGAATACTCGGTAGTGTTGAAGAGTATTGGGAAGCTAGGTATACAGGGACAGTAACGGCAAGTGAAAGTGAATACTCGGCAGTGGTGTTGAAGAATTTTGGCATACGGACAGTCGGTGATACTGAGGCTGTGGAAGTTAAACAGAGAGTTACATAAATAAACAGATAGTGTGGTGAAAGAGGTGACTTCTGTCCGAGCAGTTGAGTATACAGACGCTGTTGACTCAGTTGAGTTTATAGACGCCGTGGAGGTCGGTAGGCGGACAGTTGAATGTGATATAAATAAATAATGACATATACAGGTGTCTCACAACTCGCACCCCAGACGAAACTGACACTTGCCGACGACAATAGCTTGCCAACAAATAGAAGAAAATAATTTGCGGCTGCTTGCATAACGGAGTTACAAGACTTTTTAATCCACCAATCCCGGAAGGATATCTTGAGGTGCAATGATATTATTACAAAATAAAACTGGTTGCTAGGTTTTGAAAATACTACTAGTGAGTTACAAAATTTGTTTGACTTACTGTAATTTTGACACTTTAGAGTTGACTTTTCACTGTCAACAAATTTAGGTTAGCGAAGGTGTCATCCGAGATCATCATTTATATCGTACAGTGCAACGTGTTGTAGCAGCTGTGTAAAATGTGTTAAACGAAAATATTATTGTCATTTGATCTGGCATAACTTGACCGGTCTCATGCGTCCTTGCGATGGCTCTCAATATCACTTTATGGTCCACAAGATTTCTATCCGGAAAACGTTCCGAATAGACTCGTGCTGCCTCTCTGGCGTTACGTCCACATTCTCCGAAAATTATAATCATTTCTAAGTAATTAGCGGCTGAATACATGGTAAGAATTTTCCGTTTTTTTTTCACCTTGTCAAATTTAATTTGACACTGACATTTTTCGAAAACTACAGTCGCCCACACTTAAAGAAGATTTGATTTGTATAAAACCATAGTAACGTAAAATAACGGCAAACACACGTTAAAAGTGTAGGTCTCTGATTGGTCAATTTTAAGACGTCTTTTCTGGAATATCTTTTAAGCTAGATTTTTTTCTCTTCGAAATTACACATCCGAGTGCAGTCTCGTGTTTCCTCATTCGCTCTGGGGCGCGAGTTGTGAGACATTCTGTATAGTGGAAATAAATAATTAGTAGTATAGTGGAAATAAAAACTAGTGTTAGTGTTATCTAGTTAATTATAGTTTTAGTCTTAATTAGATTATATTAATTGTTTAATATTAGTAATAATCGTTATTATTTAGTATCTTTTAATATTTTCATTATAGTTTAATAAACCTTTATTTTAATTAATAATAATTGTCTAATATTTACACTTCATCCAAATAAATAACAACGTTACATAATGCAATAATAGACCAATGAACGTTTAACGTTTTGCCTTTTCTGCAATTGGCGCCGTACCCCCACCACTTGCCTCACTTGTTAAACGTATGTCAGCTACCCAGTGTTTTATTAGAACATCCTTGGTTTAGGGTTTACATTATTCAAAATACTTGACTAAAATTTAATATTTAATACATATTTTGTATTAACTTGTTCTTGTTTGTTCCTCCTCTGTTGCAGACAACCAGGGACATAATCGTGGAACTCTTCCAGAATCTCCAGCATCCGTATATCTACCCCGTGCTGGACCTGGAGTTCTGTGAAGGTGACGGAGAGGGTGAAGGAGCTAGTGGGTTAGTCTTCGGAGAAGAGGAGTCGCACGATCTGCATGCAGTTCTCGTTATGCCCTTCAACACGGAGGGCAGTCTGAAGGACCTCATCTACGGCAGTAACTGGCAGGTAAGAAGGAAAATTTAATTATTTTTTTTTAATTCTGATTAATAATTCCGAACTATTGGGTGGTGATATTCAATTTGGATTTATAGGGTTTTCGAATTCCGACCTATTCCGTCAAAAATAATGCAGTCACAAAAAATATGTATTCTCGGAGAAAAATTGTATCGTTAGACATTCTAGCTTCAATAAAAGCTTTTCTTACTTATTTCGAGAAGATTTTTAGTTGTCAAAGATATTTCTAACATTTTACATATAATAAGTCAATTCTGTTTATGTTATTTGTTTTTATTATGCGCAAATTCCCATTGCGCATACGAGGTCTGTTAGAAAGAATTCGACCTTATTTTTTTTGCGAAAACCTGATGTGCGCATGCGTGAATTTTTTTCGGCCTGTCGATAGCGTCTGTTGCTGGCAAGGAAAATGACGGAACAACTGAAGCAGCGCTATTGCATGAAATTTTGCTTGAAACTGGGCGACAGCCAGGTGGAAACCATTCGGAAGATTCAGACGGCTTTCGGTGACGATGCTATGGCCATCACACAGATTAAGGAGTGGTACAACCGGTTTAAAGACGGCCGTACATCGGTGCAGAGCAAGCCACGCTCCGGTCGGCCATCAACATGCCGAAATGACCAGGGGCCCGATTCTTGAAATTTTTCGCATACGTAAGTGGGAGAGATGCGCATGCGAACTGCATATTGGTATTCTTGAAACGAAATCGTGTGGTTGTAGGCGAATATTCCGTGCGCAATTACATCGCATGGGTATGAATAACCTGAAAATATCATTCGCACACGAAACTGTGTCTGTCACTGTCACTTGTGTTTGGTGTATTAGTATTTAGATGATATAAATCAAATTATGTTTTTATATAATTCCGGGTACGTTTAATGATCTTATAATGACGCAAATTATAAATCTAGAGTCTCCATACACTTGAGTATCGTTATAATATTCGAGAAATGTGTGCTCGTGCATTAATAGAACGATGCAATGGATTGTTAAAAAGGAATTTTAGGTACCTTCTAACGAGCTTTGCATTCCAAATCTGAAATGGTTAGCAAAATTAAAATTAAAAATTACATAACACTTGCATATTAATATTGCCATATTATGTACGTACATACTGTAAACTAAGAAAAATAATACCTACTATATCAAATAATATATTATGTATAAGTATATAATAAATTTTGAATATTAAAATTGCAACACTTATGGCTTATGACACCGCCGATGACAGCTACGGCTGACAGTTTTGGTTGACAATTTGACAGTTAAAAAACAATTATATGATGAAATATTCAAGTGGTACAAATGTTTCGTTTTGATTGGCTGCTACATGCTACGTTCGTTTGCTTTCGAGAATCGTATGCGTAGGCTTCGGTTGAGTTTCGTTTGGTATTTAAGAATACCACTCATACGTATAGGCGGTGTGCACAAAAGTAGTCAGCGCCGCCAGCGGACAAAAATGACAAAAGTGGTTACTCATTGAAACATAACAAGGTTATGTTTTATGTCAGAATAATTTTAAAATATCTATTTTATAAATGTTTGCAATGAATGCGAATGATAGGACGTCAAATATTATGTGATGCTGTGGGAGATGTAATAATTCTGACAAAATTACCGATTGAAATATAAAATTTTATAAATTTCGTAGAATATTATATGAGGAATATATGCGTAAGAAAATAACTTTTCAACAGATATCTTCTGCTAACATGAAAAATTCTTTTAGGTTTACATATTTTCTCATTGTAAAAGAAACTTATCGTATGAATAAAATTCAAACAATGGTCGTATGATTGAAACAATGAATTATATAAAAATGTATTTCTTAAGTTAAAATTTGAACAAAATATAATAAAAGAAGCAGAAAATTACATTAAAATTGTATAATACTTGCAGTTTTATCATATAGAAGCTCTCTTTTTAACATAATTAGTGTATTTATTATAAATTTTGTACATGTAATGTTAATGTTAAAAATAAAAATTCACATGGTTTGTATTTTTCGTGTATTCTCCATTCCGAGCTTGTGCAACTGATTCCATTTAGAGCCTGGTATATTTTCAATGAAGAATATTCGTCAATTATTGCGAATATAAAAGAAATATGCTAACATCATCCACTGATATCGTGATATGCAGACATTTTCTTCTTTCCATTCATCCATGTTTTTAATCGCAATTTCCATGTATTCTGCATCTTATAATATTTAACTAATATTATAAATTATAATATAAAACTCAGTATGATAAAATGGTTTACAGAAATCACATATATTATGAGAAAAATTATATTTTCTGTCACAGTACCTTCGCTGGTATTTTGACTTTTTTGATTGTCACATCACATATATAGCAATTTAAATATTTTCTTTATTCATTTCAATATACTATGATGTATAATATTCACGCACAATAGGAACAACTCAAAATAAAATTGTAAATTGTATCACTTTCTCGAAATGTCAAAATTGATTGGGTAACCAAAAATGTCAATGTAGCCGTTAGAGGCGCTGACGCTCAAAATGTGCACATCGCCTATAGTACTGTTCGTGCACGAAACTAACCACACGAATTTTGTCGCGTGCGGAAAATTTCGCATGATTTCAAGAATCGGGCCCCATATCATTGTTAAAGTGAACGCTGTGGTGATGCTGGACCATCGTGTCCCGAGAAATTGCCGTCGCCTACGTGATGCTGTGCGGCGCAAGAGACCGGAGTTGTGGTCAACAGGAAATTGGCGCTTTCATCACGACAATGCTCCAGCACATTCCTTGCACTTGATTCAGACTTTTTTGGCGAAGAACAAGATTCCTGTGGTTCAACAGGCTCCTTACTCTCCTGATATGGCCCCCTGCGACTTCTGGCTGTTCCCCAAACTCAAAAGGCCATTGAAAGGAACGCGATTTCAGACAAGAGAGGACATTATGGCCGCAACGACAGTCGAGCTAAACTTCTTTCTGAAAGAGGCTTTCTCGGAATGCTTCCAACAATGGCGGCACCGCTGGGAGAAGTGTGTGGAGTTCCAAGGAGACTACTTTGAAGGTTATTAGGTTTCCAACGCTCCATGTATGCCAGTTTTTTCCCCCGGCCAAAGGTCGGATATTTTTCTAACAAACCTCGTATCTTTTATCTTTTTAAATTAAAAAAGTGTGAAGAATGAGATTCGGAACTTTTGAGAATTGGATTATGGAAATCCGACCTATTGGCAATTTGTCTGTTGAAATTGTATATGTTCATTATTCTATTCGGAATTATTCAATACAATTATTCTTAAATGATGGGCTACTTTCGTGCTATATTTTATTTAATAGTTTTGATAAAAACTTGCTACTCATATTTTTTCTTTTGGCAAAATTTTCATTAATTGGCCAGAAAAAAATTAATGAAATTTTAATATTTAAATTACCGCCATGTATGACGTAGAATTACGCTGAACCAATGAATGACTGTAAAGTAATAACATCGATACGTCCAATAGCAACGGCATGTACGGGTAATTTAAACATGACAGATCATCTGTTTGACGTTTGAATAATAGTTTGGAGGTTAATATTTTCGTTTGTCATTTTAATCTTGGAGGAGTATAAGTTAAGTTAAAATCCTTCAAAATCCTGCTTACCAAATCGAAATACGTAATAAAAGTAAAAGAAACCACGCAAATTGTAAATAATAAAGAAGAGAGAGAGTGACATAAAAATAAATTAATGTCAAAATCAAATTAAAACTCGCACTCGCTCGCCATCTACAAGTTACATTCTTAAATATGCATCCCTTTCTCCAGTTCAAAATAATACGTCAAAGAAAATCTTCTTTCTTAAATTTATTAAAAATATATATTTTTGCATACGTTTTCAAATTTATTTTAGTTATTTAGTGATAGATATCAGATTTTCAGTACCACGCAAGTAGCCTATAACTTAGAATGTTTTTATTGTGTTTCAGGACGACTGGTCCCACAAATATGGTCGCAGAAGTCCTGGATTGCCTCTTTCTCAAATACAGCGATTGGGGCGCCAAATTCTGGAAGCCTTGTTGTTCCTTCGGGAACGGGGATTCCCTCCTTATGGACACTTACATTCTGGGAACGTTATCCTGCAAAATGGAGTAGCCAGGTAAGAAAATTTTATGTTTAATTCATACAAGAAATGATCGCCGAACTTCTTTGCGCGTTGTAACACGTTGGGGAGGGGAGTAGGGAAGTTCTGAGCCGGCGCAGCATACCGCTTTACCGCCGATAACACTTATTCGCTAACTTTTGGTGGATGATTGGAGACCATTGAGGAGGCATACACACTAGGATATTTTTTCGAAATGGTCACGCAGATTCTTTGCTATTTTATACTTTTTATTTACGGTGGTCAACACTGTAAATGCCTAGACCGCTGACACCTAGACTAACAAAAAGTTACAGAAAAAATTATAATTATTTCTAAACAGAAATTTGACTTAATATAAACAAAGTTGAAATATTGTTATTGAAACTATAATTTAGAAGAGTTTATAATAAGGTTATTTGCTGCACTCGCCTTGTCACAGCGTCGTCCGACAACCGTCTTACTAGTCGTAGTCCCAAAATCATGCATTTTTTGTATTAGTTGAACAAATTATATAAAACTGTTTTCTTCGTGGATCTAAAATGTTGTTGAAATATATGCTATTTTTAAATTATATTTATAAAAAACAAATTAATATTGTAACACTGTACAAGTCTACATACTTTATAACTGCAAGTGTATCAAAATTATTAAGTTTAATGCAAGAAATTTATATTCAAATGAAAACTGTTGAGAATTGCAGTACTAGAGTGGTAGCCATGTGTCCGCTATTTGAATTTGTCTACTTCCATTGGTAGTAGACTCCACTCCCTAACTTGGTATTCGTTATATATTTATAGGTGGTCTTTGAGTCGCCAATCAAAATAATATATATGGATTTCGTATGAGTGACGAGCTGCTAAAACAAAACCCCGTATTTCCGAAGTATTTCAATTATATCATTTTATTTCTTTATTAATATTCATTATTAAGCATCTACTTTCATTATTTTTTACTAATTTCTCTTAATTCGATTGAGTTGTAATCCCCTATAACTTCCGGTAGCCTGAACCTTTTGTGTTCATTGTTATTATGCGGTCGAACGTTCTAGAGTTCTCTGGAAAGTAATGGCAGCTGTATAAAAGGGTAATGGCAGCTGTATAAAAGGAACGCAGCTATACTCGCGAATTAGTTAGTTACATGGAGAGACATATAGAGACATTCACATAGAGTGTTAGTAAAGCACAGCAGTATCGTGGTGAGCGTATGCAGTTTGTGTCGAGTAGGTACTCGGGAAGTTACTGCTAAACTGGGATAGCTGAGGATGTGAATACTCGGCAGTGTTGACGAGTATTGGGAAACTATAGTGTACAAGGACAGTAACGGCGAGTCGGGAAGTTACTGGTATACCGAGATAACTGCGAAAGTGAATACTCTATAGTATTGGAGAGTATTGGGAAGCTAGGTATACGAGGACAGTAACAAGTAGACGTGGATACTCGACAGTAGTGGTGAAAAATTGTGGCATACGGACAATCGATGATACTGAGGCTGTGGAAGTAATAGAGTTGCATAAATAGACAGATATTGAGGAGAAACGTGCGACATCTATTCGAGCAGTTGAATATACAGACGCTGTTGAGTCAGTTGAGTATATAGACGCTGTGGAGGCTGGTAGGCGGACAGTTGAACGTGATATAAATAAACAGTGATTTAAATAGTCGAAATAAATAATTAGTAAGATCGTATAAATAAATAGTCGTGTTAATTGGTAAATAAAAAATCTGGTGTGGCCAACTCAATACCTCCCGCCATTTACAGCCCGAGTCACAAAAAATATTAAGTTTTTTGGATTAGTGAATTTTACTCTAATTTTGACAGTTTATTTCTTAAAATATAGTCTAATCTAATCCAAGTCACTACCTTTTTTTAAACCCGTCAACAGGATTAAATCCCAATTACAGAGTGGATTCACATTCACCCACATCCATGCCTTAGTGGGATTCGAACCCAGAGCCCCGAGGGCCCTCATGACATGAGGCGTTGCTCTAACCATTGAGCCACTGGAACTATAATAAAATGAAGATTAAATTTTAAATACCGGGATAGAATAGAATTCACTAATCCAAAAATGAGGATTAACGTAAACATTTTTGCGAATCGTTAATTTTTATTAATCTAAATACATACCTACATATTTACTTATAGTGGAAACTGTATTGAATTTCTTTTCTATTGTTCTATTTACTTTTTCCTTTTTAAAACGTTACTAATATTATTTTGAAATGATTAGTTCTTTGATAGTGATATTTATCTGTCAGTTACATACATTTGAATATCTGCATTTTGTTTATTTAAAGCGTAGCCTCTAGGATTTAAATTATAGATAATTTTATAAATTTATCCATAAAACATAGAAAAAGCATTAAGGCAAATCTATAGAAAATTTAATAATTTTTATAATAACATTAATCTCGAAAAAATAACATTTAAAGGTATTTTTCGAAGAAAAACTATTTTGAGCTTCTAGTAAAGTGCCATTTCCGGTTATCCGATTTTCAACAAAATCTAATTGGCTCTTTCCAATACAGAAAAAGTTCGAAATACAAGATTTCAAAATTTTCTGAATTATAGTATTTGAGTTAGAATGCAGGATCCACACACACATATACACATACATACATACAGACATCATCGTGAAAATGTTAAAATTGGATTCTAGGGACCTTAAAACGTGGTCATTTACCAAAATCTCAATATGCGATTTTTAGCTCGATTCCTATACCTCCCTTACCAAGGGTAGCGGGAGGTAATAGAAAGTGTTAGTGATATCTAGTTAATTATAGTTTTAGTCTTAATTAGTTTTTAATAATTGTTTTATATTAGTAATAGTCATTTTCATTATAGTTTAATAAACACTTATTTTAATTAATAATAATTGTCTAATATTTACACTTCACCTAAATAAATAAATAAATAAAAACGTTACATTAATAAGTAGTACCACGGGTTGTTATTATTTATTGTTAGGTGTATCAATCTACTTTTATTCGCATACTTTTTATTTTCTTCAATTATGTTTAATGAAATATGTAATTATCTCAAAAACTAGAATAAAACAAAAAACATACATTACTATGTAATATCCTAATACGGCAATACATCATGCTATATTAAAATTACGCGTATAACTGGATATACGTATACGTAAGCTGCCTAAATGAATGATATTATTTATGGGAATCCATATATGAGTATTAGGAACACAAACATTGTAGCAGTGTAATGCTTGGTAATGCGAATTAACGAATTTAATTCCATATTAAATTGGATTTAAATCCTGATGCTGCTTTGCTACCCACATTTCAATCCAAACAGAAGCGATTTTATTAAATTCTTCGCACGTACGGTCTAGATTCTAGAGTCTAAAATATTATTTGTATGTAGAATAAAGTTAAATATATTCAGAAATGAAAAGTAGTTTCACATCAAAATATGGAAGTATTTAGATAGAAAAATTGTTGGCCCACTTATTAAAAAATCGTTTATTATGACAACTAATAGAATTTGTAATAATAATTAAATTTTTAAAAACACAAAAACATTACACCAATCGAAAGAGAAAAAAATAACCATTTGTACCTTCCGTCACCTTTAGGTAAGGAAGGTGTTGTCTTTGGTCAAAAAATTCGGTTGTGAGTTTTTGATGAATAACCACGTTTTAGGGTCCCTAGAATACGGTTTTTCTATTTTTACGATGATGTCTGTATGTGTGTGTTTATGTGTGTGTGCGTGCGTGCGTGTGTATGCGTGTGTGTGTATGTATGTGTGTGTGTGTGTGTGTGTGTGTGTGTATATATGTGTCTCTCTGTGTGTGACAAAATTTTCTAATACGATAACTCTAATACTACAATTATAATTGTTTCTTATTCCTCTTCGTTGCATCCATGTGAAGAGCTGATTCGATTTTGGTTATAACTGGTCAACCGGAAGTACCCTAATTTGAAGATTTTAACAGTTTTTCTTGAAAAAATGCTGTTAAATATCACTTTTTCACATTTAATGTTATTATAAATATTAAAGAATATTTTATTCTCTTTACGATTTCATTACATTGTATACTTCATATTCAATGAATATAGAGTTAAAAAATTATAAAGAAATTAAATATCATATATTAGCCAGCTATGCTATAACTCTGGAAACAGCTGCTATATTCAGAAAATTCTGATTGACAGTATGTATGTGTTATAATTTTACTGGAAATATAGGATCTTTTGCTAGAAACTTTCTGTATGGAATTTGTATAAAATATATCCAACTGCCTGAAGGTAATATACAAGAAATAGCATCTTTTGCAGGGAACTTTCTGTATAACATTTATACAAAATACATAGAACTGACGGAAGGTAATGTGCTGGCCACATCAGATTTTTTAAAATAAAATCAAATATGGGTTCCATTTAAAAAATGTAAGTTTGTGTTATATTTCATAAATTTACCGATGGAAAAATTATTTTTATACGCCACTGGATAGACAATGAAAATATCTAACTGATGTGGACACCACACGACTTCCTTGTACGCAAGACCAATATAAAGTATAGACCCAATTATAAAATTGCACGTATTTGACGTAATTTGACATTAACATCTATTTTTTTATTTTCTTGTTATTTTTTGTCCTAATCCATAACAAGCTTCATTACAAAAACCAAAAAGTATATGTTTTAAATATATATATATATATATATATATATATATATATATATATATATATATATATATATATATATATATATATATATATATATATATATATATATATACCGTGTGTCTGCCTTAAAGGTGTACATAGGAGATTAACATGGGACATCAGTTTTTTGCAATTTCTTGCCCACCTAATTATTTTAAGCAAAAACGTGTCAAATAAAATTCTGCATCTAAATCAATAAACATAATTACCTTTACATGCTTTGTAACGACAGAAATTAAATATGAAAATTTCGAAAATTACGTTGAAAATATCGACAGCCATGGAATTGAACAAAAAATAAATAAATGCTTGACGTTTTATCAAATTGTCAGAAACGTCAAATGAGTTAAATTACGTTGTGACAGATAAAACGTCAAGCATTTATTTATTTTTTGTTCAATTCCATGGCTGGCGATATTTTCAACGTAATTTTCGACATTTTCATAATTAATTTCTGTCGTTATAAAGCATGTAAAGGTAATTCTGTTTATTGTTTTACATGCAGAATTGTATGCCCTAAAACTTTTATTTGACGCGTTTTTGCTTAAAATAATTAGGCGAGCAGGAAATTGCAAAAAACTGATTTCCCATGTTAATCTCCTATGTACACCTTTAAGATAGACACACGGTATATATATATATATATATATATATATATATATATATATATATATATATATATATATATATATATATATATATATATATATATATATTAGAGATGTGCCGATTATGACTTTGGCCGACTAGCCGATTAGTCGGTTGTAAAGAGGCCGACTAATCGGCCGACTAGTCGGCCAAGCCGATCACGGTTTCGGGGGTTTCCGTGACGCTTTGATTTGATTAGGTTATGTACAGTTATAAATCATATAAGTACGTTACTGTCTTTTTTTTGTTTTTATGAAGCAGTTAATGTTTAGAATTTTTTGATATATTTTTTTTTTTACTGTACATCATGTACAGGGTATAAATCGAAAAGTGAAATATAGGAGTTTAACATGGGAAATCAATTTTTATTTGCGCAAACGTTACCTAATCATTTTATCCAAAAATACTTTAAATAAAAGTTATAGAGATTTAAATGCAGCATCTAAATCATGTGAAACGATTATTTTATCTCTTCATATAAACGTAAAAATCAATTACAAAGTTACAGTTTTTATGAACATTTTGTCTAAGCAGCCATGGATATATGACAAAAAAAAACAAATACGTTGTTTTTTGTCATATATCCAGGGCTGCTTAGACAAAAAACTCATAAAAACTGTAACTTTGTAATTAATTTTTACGTTTATATGAAGAGATAAAATAATCGTTTCACATGATTTAGATGCTGCATTTAAATCTCTATAACTTTTATTTGAAGTATTTTTGCATAAAATAATTAGGTAACGTTTGCGCAAAGAAAAATTGATTTCCCATGTTAAACTCCTGTTTCACTTTTTGATTTACACGCTGTACATGCAATCTTGCTTTAATATTACTTAGATTGTTAATAAAAAAAATCCCACTCTTTTATTTAAATAAGAAGAAATAATTATAGGTAAATGTTAATTGAAGATAAGAAGATATTAATATTATGTTGTTTTGTTTGTTAATTATGATACTAATTTTGTTTGATAAATGTCAAAGATTTGTTTTCTTTACAAGCAAGTAATTTTAGAAACTGATTGATTACCAAAGGAAAGGTTGCTTTGCTTTACATTTCAAAATGTGTAAGACTAATTATAAAATAAAAATATTAATAAACAATCAAGGTAAGAAGAAGCCGGATAGTCGGCGCTCTTTGCCGAATAGTCGCCGACTACGATAATGGCCGGATAGTCGGCTTTACCGACTAGCCGCCGACTAGTCGGCACATCTCTAATATATATATATATATATATATATATATATATATATATATATATATATATATCTCGCTTATACAAACTTGATGTGCTAGACGCAGAATTTAATTCTCTAAAACTCTTATTGGAAGCATTTATTTCTAAAATCAAAATGAAACCATTTTATTCAAGAAAAACTGTTAACAACTTCAGGTAATATATCACTTCCGGTTAGCCTGTTTTAACCAAAATCTACTATGTTATTCCAATTGATATAAAAGTCTTATATACCAAATTAGAAAAGTTTTGGATTATATTTTAAAATAGTTTTTCATTAAAATCTATTATAGGCTTCAAATAAAGTACCATTGCTGGAAATTATCTAATGACCAAAAAGGGATGTGCAAAACTAGATGTTATAGCAGTCCTAAATACAAAATTTCAATTTTCTACGGCTTTCCGTTTTTGAGTTATGCGAGATACGTACGTACAGACGTCACGACGAAATTAGTCAAAATGGATTCAAGGATATTTCCGTTGAAATCTGAAAACCGAAATTTTTCGCGATTACAAAACTTCCTTTACTTTGTACAAGGAAGTAAAAATAAGGTCGGATACTTTTCTAACAGACTTCGTATTTCTGTTTCTCACATTTCCAAACAAAATATACCTATACAACGAAAATAAACTCCTATCGAGGGCACAACAATGCTTCAATCAAATTCCGCTAAAAATAGCAAATTTCCAATACAACAGTTTCTTTCAATCGTGTTCCAAAGCCAGTAAAAATCCTGGCTTTCCGACTATTAAAGTTGCGAACACGCTCAATGACCGGGAAAACCTTTTAAACTACCTGGCCCGACTTGAAAATTCTTGTTCGCGGTCTTTGGTAACTTTAATACCTAATCAAACATAGATAGAATATTTTATGACAGGCGTAGAGCGAAAAGTCAAGTCAGCAGTTGAAGTATTTTCATGCGCACGTTCTAAAGGATGTACGTGACGTTTATGGTTGGTAAATTTGCGCGTTTGAAACTATAAGAGTTCATAAATTTTGAATTTGACGTGATTTATGATGACTTGAGAAGAGATACATAGTAAATGTTTACTGTAATGTAATTAAGGAAAATCCTTTGATGCGCTATCGGAAATTTATGCTAAGTAAATTCAATAATTATAAATACATTTATACAAGATGACACAACTCTGGAAACGTATATGTTGAAGGTTACGCTACAATAGGCTACTTGCGTGGTACTGAATATCTGATATGTATCACTAAATACCTAAAGTAAAGTTGAAAGCGCATGTAAAAATATAAATTTTATTTTAAAAAAATATATGTTTTTTAATAAATTAAGAAAGAAGATTTTCTTTGACGTCATTATTTTGAACTGGAGAAAGGGATGCATATTTAACAATGTAACCTGTAGATGGCGAGCGAGTGCGAGTTTTAATTTGATTTTGACATTAATTTATTTTTATGACACTCTCTTTTTTTTATTATTTACAATTTGCATGGTTTCTGTTACTTTTATTATGTATTTCGATTTGGTAAGCAGGATTTTGAAGGATTTTAACTTAGCTTGTACTCGTACAAGATTAAAATGACAAACGAAAATATTAACCTCCAAACTATTATTCAAACGTCAAACAGATGATCTGTCATGTTTAAATTACCCGCACATGCCGTTGCTATTGGACGTACCGATGTTATTACTTTACGGCTATTCATTGGTTCGGCGTAATTCTACGTCATACATGGCGGTAATTTAAATATTAAAATTTCATTAATTTTTTCTGGCCAATTAATGAAAATTTTGCCAAAAGAAATAATATGGATAGAAAGTTTTTATCGTCTCTTCAAAAATATTAAATAAAAAATGGCACGCAAGTAGCTCATTATTGAGAATAAAACATGGTTTATATTTTTCATAATTTTATTTTTTCTATTTTGGTTCTTTAATATGTACTTGACGAAACCCATTTGGATGTCATAAAGTACTTCTTTATGACATCCAAATGAGTTTCATAAAGTACATATTAAACAACCGAAATTGAAATTCATGGACATGAAATAACGTACATTTTTTGAAAAAATTACCAAAATAGAAAAAATAGTATAAAATACACGTTTCATAAGACATTTCAGCGCACTTGTCCCCTTAGAAAACTCGCGGCAAGCCGCTCGTTTCTAAGAATGACGCGTGCGCTAAAATCATGTCTAATGAAACTTGTATCTTAATGTACTATTAAATACAAGGGTGGTAGCATAAATTGTGATTAGATGACTAGGAAGAGATTTCTAGCAGTGTTTTAAGTCTGTCAATTGTTTATTATTTTAATTATTTATGTATATTGCGTTTGGTTTGGAAACGAATAATAATAATATTAATAATAATAATAATAATAATACTATAAAATAAAAAATTGATTAACTAGTTGTAAACTTAATTTCAAATGACATATAAATAACTGTTTAAAATGATAATGCAAATTTTGTTTTCCACAGGCTACCTGATTTTCTTATTTTCAATCACTCTAGTGTGACCCCTAGTATTTCTCTTTTTGTTTAAAAATGATATATGAGCCAAGAAATATTGTACAAAAGTTTTTACTTTAAACTTACCTTATAAATTATTCCAAACTTTTCAATTTAATATTCCCGACAATATTTTAAACTTAACCTTAACTTTCGTAACTGAAACTATAATAAATAATACCGTCCTAGTTTCTCGAACAAAATCCAGCAAGAATACTTGGCATGATTCCCTGATTGTTTTTTCGACTACGATTTATAGAAGAATTGAATGAACATTGTGTAAAATAGTGCTAGCTACGTGATTGCTTCGTAAAACAACGGGGCCCTTCACTATTTTTTTATGAAACTTCTTCTAAATTACTAGACTTATGGTTCTATTTAACTAGAACATATGGGCGATAATGCATGCATTAATCTAATATACAGGGTGTCCCATAACTTCAGGTACATATTAGAAGGGCATATAATTCTTAATGTCCTGATTACGGAACAAAAAGAATTTTTTCAAAATTCAAAAATTAGTTTTTGAGGTTTTTGAAGGAAACAGTTTTGGGACACTTGTTGAATAGGTAGTTTTAATATTAAATATTACGTTGTATTATATCTAATTAATAAGAAATGTTTGCATAATACAATCATTTCATTAGGTTTCTAGTAGCCGGCCACATAAATTGTGTTTCTTATAACAGTTTTGATATTGCTCTTTATTGTTACAAATATGAATGGTTACAGTAACAGTGAGTTAGTGGATATGTTGCTAATGTATGGCGAAGCAGGGCAAAACTGTAGATTAGCTCAGCGTTTTTACGCTGAACGTTTTCCAGGACGACGGCAACCGAATTCTCGCATATTTGTAAGCTTTACTCAACGCCTTTGCGACACTGGTTCTTTGCAACCTAATCGGGGAAGAGACGGCGGGGCTCATCGGAAACCAGTAAATGTTGAAAATGCTGTCTTAGATTTGGTACGCAATGACCCAACAATCAGCATAAGGAGAATATCTCGTCAACTACCAGGTGTACCATGAATGACAATTTGGAGAATTTTAAGGAATAATAATATACATCCTTATCATTTTCAACGGGTCCATGCGTTAATTGAACCCGATCATTACTCTCGAGTAAGTTTTTGTGAATGGCTTCTAAACCAACATGCTCAGGATGGCAATTTTACGTTAAAAGTAATATTTTCCGACGAAGCGATATTTACTCGTGATGGTATACATAATATTCATAACTGTCACTACTGGGCCGAAGAAAATCCACATGCTGCTGTCAGGAGTCATTTTCAGCACAGATTTTCACTAAATGTTTGGGCTGGGATGGTAAACGGATCGTTACTGGGACCATACATACTTCCTAACAGAATGTCTGGGAATGATTATTTACAATTTTTGCAGAATAATTTGCCTGAATTATTAGAAGATATTCATCTTAATGTACGTCAAAATGCATGACGGTGCGCCGCCACATTTTGCTAGAAATGTCAGACATCATCTTGACAGAGTATTTGAGGACAGGTGGATTGGTCGAGGAGGTCCCGCGTCTTGGCCCCCTAGATCCCCGGATTTCAATCCGTTAGATTTTTATTTGTGGGGTAATTTTAAATCCCTCGTCTATGATAATCAAGAGGCACCTGAAACCCTTGAACAATTACGGCAACGAGTTGAAAATTGTACTGAAAGAATTAGACAAGAGAATGCAATTCATCGGGCTTGTTCAATTTCTTTAATTCAACGTGCTGCATTATGTTTAGCTGTTAATGGAAATAATTTTGAACAGTTTTTGTAAAAATAAAGTAAATAATTTGATTTTTTTTCATTACATACACATCTCCCAAACTTAATTGGTGTGACAAAGCTTTACGTAATTGCATAAATTAATTTCATTGTTAAATTATTTTATGTAATAGTTATAACTAATTTCACTATTCCAAATATTATAGTATCCAGGGATATAAAAAATGTTCTTCTTAAGTGAACTACCCTTAATTATAGGAATTTTTAAAAAATTCTTTTTGTTCCGTAATCAGGACATTAAGAACTATATACCCTTCTAATATGTACCTGAAGTTATGGGACACCCTGTATACAACTCACATTCCTTTTTGACCTGTTATCGGCGTCCTCTTCCACACACGCATATTTATCAGCGGCGGACTGGTCCTCTATAGGACGCGTTCCGCTAAGTGGGATAAAATATACATTGTCATTCCAATTTACAACAATTATCACAGGCGTGCATTATCATCTAATAAGATAGACAGGAGAGGGGGCAGGAATAAGGTTGATTCCAAATCCCAGATCTGGGCAGGAGCCCCGCATATTAAATGCGGCCTAACACCTCGTGGATTCCTGTACCCCTATCCGCAAAAGTATACACCCAGTGCATGAACGAATTGCTGGAATACGGCTCTCGTGAATAGTCATTTCTGAGCCACTAGCGGTACCGTAGCCACATACGCATGTCCCAGACATGTTGAGTTCCCAGACCTTCGACCTCCCAGAGGTCAATGGGTCCCAGACCCATTATGACAGCTTAGCTTACGATCACACGTATGCAGGGCTCATACCTATCATGATAAACCCCCAGGTTTATCCTTTACGTCCCAGACGTTCTCGTGTATCTCAGCCTCTCAGTTGGTGTTTCTCACACCTCAGAGCACATAGCTCTATGGACCCAGAGTTGTCCCAGACACTCTTCGGATAATTAGGAAACTACTACATATGTTTGCGGCCACAAACAAATAATACAAATGTATATCTTACATATTTCATGCATATCAAATACATAAGCAGTGTATAACATATCAAACAAGCATTTGGTGATCCACACCACACTATACCTGTACAATAATTAGAATGACAGCGAGTTCTACCACTTACGCATAATTAATGCAAGCAGCTAATCTTTTCTTTATTGACACTATTCACAGTTTCACCCACGTCCGCATATGATTGCCAGCACACACTAAGTAAAACTAGCCCTAACCATCCAAGGGTGGGGTAGTTATTATTGTGTTTAGGAATGTCAAGTGTTTTTGCCAGCCAGTGGCGTGAATCTTACATAATGAACAAAATCGTAACGAAAGCTGCCACTCATATAATTTTATATTAGCAACTAAAATAAAGAGTTTCGGACTTTGCAAAATAATAGAAAATACGAACGCGGGACCGTTGTTGAACAGAACCTAACGCTCAACACTTGGCCCGAATTTTCCAAACGTGACTTGTGTGCGTTAGGTTAAATAATATATTTCCAGAAATGGAGGCATTTACCATAAACGACTTTAGTGTTTGTAATAGTAAAATTCATGAGTTTACATCTAAATAACGTAAGAAAATATTTAAAATTTAATCAAATAAATTTCTATATATATATATATATATATATATATATATATATATATATATATATATATATATATATATATATATATATATATATTATTAGTTTTCGAAAACTGTTATTTTTGCCCTCTATAGAATGTCCTTGAAAGCTGTGACGTCACAATCACAGACATCAGAAAGAGACGGAAAAGAGAGAGACATGATTAGTTTTGACGTTTGGGAGACATGTTTAGCAACTCAGCTGTGCCAGACAGGTTAGTTATTTATTGTGACGAAAGAGATTTGTGCTCTTCTCGCCAGTGTTTTATAATGTCTGCAATACGTAATTGTTTTGTACCTGGTTGTTTTAATAATTCTTAGGATACGCCTACGAAAATATTTTTTCACGTTCCAAGTAAACATACAATTAGAAAAATGTGGTATGAGGCAGTGTACGGTCCATATGATGACAATGAAATTACCAAAACCAGAACATTGTATTGTTGTGAAGATCATTTTGATGTAGATATATTTATAAAATAACAATTATAAACATTTACAGCAAACTTTCTGTACACTCTCCAGTTGGAATCCGATGCTGAAAGTTGGACATATTTTAAATTGATTGGCGGTAACCTTAAAAATTATAAAACAAGTGGAAGAGTCCCAGCTTTCGTTATTGGTATAACGTGGGTCCATTTAGACACACTTTCAACTCAAGGAATCACAAACAATGATACCATACCATGTGATTGACAATGACAGCAGCTGTTATTATCTGAAACATCTTGTCAAGAGTATATAGGTTCGGGTTTGGTCGGATAATTCCGTCATTAATGTCATTCCGTGAATTCTACGTCACCAGAAAGGAATTCAAGTAATACATACAATTTTTAAAAATTAATTTCTCAGTTATTACAAATAATTTTTAAATCGGACAAAGACCAAATATTATGTATGAATCAAAGAAAGAAAGAAAAGAATGCTAGCCGGCGGGATTTGAACCCACGATCTCAACATTTGTACTGTTGCGTGTTACCAACTACACCACGGCTGGGTTACAAATCCGCCAGTCTATACAATCTTTTGTTAAGTTATATTCTCATAGACTTGTGTATGAGACCCGCATCACATGTTAGGTGTGGGGTATATCTAAACTACCACTACGTTTAAACCCAGCCGTGGTGTAGTTGGTAACACGCAACAGTACAAATGTTGAGATCGTGGGTTCAAATCCCGCCGGCTAGCATTCTTTTCTTTCTTTCTTTGATTTAAAAAATCAAATAAAATATACATTCATCTTAATCTACTATTTGCAATACATTCCTGATAAGGTTGTGCGAATGTTTAACAATTCACAGGTGTTTAAACGTAGTGGTAGTTTAGATATACCCCACACCTAACATGTGATGCGGGTCTCATACACAAGTCTATGAGAATATAACTTAAGAAAAGATTGTTTAGGCTGGCGGATTTGTAACCCAGCCGTGGTGTAGTTGGTAACACGCAACAGTACAAATGTTGAGATCGTGGGTTCAAATCCCGCCGGCTAGCATTCTTTTCTTTCTTTCTTTGATTTAAAAAATCAAATAAAATATACATTCAACTTAATATCATATTATATATGAAGTTGAACTTTCAGAAAAAAAAAATAAAAAAAATGGTAAATGACGCCAATGCGGAAACCTATTCAAAATTAAATTCTTTTTAACGATTCAACGTTCAGGACTGTAGACACTTTCTTTTGTAAAATATCGTCATATAAGTGACTGCTTCTGCTTCGTAATGCAACTTCAGGCAGCCCAGTCAGCTTGGATGTAATTTTCTAGCAGGCTTGTCTCCGGATCCGATAAGCGAAAAGCAATGCGCGAAGCCACTTTAAATTAATTCGCCCACTTGTAGTGGGAAATAGTTCAAAACTGTGACAAGATAACGGATAAGTTTAGCTGTTTAGTTTAGTTTAAATTGGACTTTTTTTTGTTGGTTTTGCAAAGCATTGTTTGGAAGCTAGTTTGGTTGGTTAATCAAGAAGTAATTTAAAGTCGGAAAGTTATGCTTTGCGGTGGAAATCTTCTTGAGTTTGTGTTTACGGTAAGAGAAATATTATTTGAAAAATGTAGATTATATATACAGGATATCTTTAAAATACGTGAACGTAGATCAGCCACGGGTTTATTATTATAAATTGAAAAGATCTTTCCATTGCCTGCTAATAGGGAGTTTTTGCATGACGTACGAGAAGATTCCGTCAACGCTAACGTTACGTCTTTAATAACGTACGTACAAAGTAACGGATTTTCAAAAGTTTAGATTTTGCATTACGTTTTATACCTTGTTCCATTTAAGCCATGCAGTATTGCAGATGATAGGGAATAGTTTTGACATCTCTGATTGGCTGAAATTAGACACAAGTTTACCCAATGTAATTTCGGCTAAACTATTATTCACGAAAGATGACTATTCAAGGTCATTTGTGAGCGGTCTGATATAATACTTGCAGATAACTTCATTGCATTTCGTATGCATATGCGTGAAACATGAAATATTTACACACATTTTAACTGAAAAAATAAGAGTAATTTATTTGAAAATTATATTTCTTTCTAAATAATGCCTTTCTGAAAGATTTATGTTCTTCACTTATGTTTTTGCAAAATTCAAAAACATAGACTTAACTTATAAACTAAAGAATAATAATTTGATTTAAACGGCAACGCTACTGGATAAATATTAGCACAGAGGGCAGTGTAGTAGATAATTAGGTATCTGTAATACTACGACATACGTCATTATTATTTATAGTGTGTTAGAAAGTAATGCCACTATTTACGTATATCTGTCACACCACATAAATTAAATAGACATAGGTCAAATAATCTTTCTCTTTCTAATGCAAAATGTTGCTAAGCTACTGCTGTAATGTGTATTCCTTCTTCGAACAAATGACCTTGAATACTCATCTTTCGTGAATAATAATATACTTCTGATTTGCGCTATTGGCGACTAAAATTAACGTGAATCCCTCAAGCGGACGATATTTGCAACTCTTGAAAATGGTATTCTGTTATTCAACTTTACAGTAAATATATATAGTGCATTGGATTCCTTGTCGGTTTCTTGTTTGTCTTTTTGTTTTAAAGTACATATAAATTACTTTGCAATATGAGCAAAGAACGACAAAATATTATCAACGTCAATTGCTTCGTTTATGGCTGTCATTCTCAGGGTAGTAAGAAATTATCTGTCCCAAAAATTGGTGAGAGGAAGAGTGACATCCAAAATAAATTTGGTAAAATGGAGTCTATCGCCAAAGAGAGGGCTGGTTTAGGAAAATACGAACTGGAAAACAAGTGACGAATCATAAGATGATAACAAAAATGAAGAGTATTGTATTATTTCTTGACCAAAATAAAATAATACACTTTTCACTTTATGTGTAGCATTCAATATATGTCTTACACTTGTAATTAAAACAATTATTTGAAAGATATTTGACATTAGTTCCATTTTAATTTTCTTAACTAAGTAAATTAAATACATATTTATTTAACATCCATGAATAATATATGATACTATTTTACTATCTTGTACAAAATATTAAGACAGCTGTAATGTGTTTGCATTGGCCACTATGATGGCCAGCTATACAAGAGCATTTTGTAAATAATCAATTGTAAATTTAAAGTTCTTCTAATCTCATGAGGATGTGACGTTAGAGCACTTGTTTAAACACAGCTCAAATTTTTTTTAGTCTGTAGCACTATGTTCATTAACGCCACATAAAAATAACAACCCACGATTCAACAATTCAAGAAGAATTTGTTACCTCCAAATAAGTAAATATTTTCTTAGAAATAAGTCTAAGATAACTTTCTTCGAATGTGATTATAATTTACACAAAATTATTACTAACACTATTTATAAAAAGTGTAATGAATTTGTTAGTATACTTCAAAACAAATGTTGGTTATACAATGTTTCTGTATGCGATCTTAGAGCACAATACCATTTTCAGAGCACGTGTATGCTACAACACTAGCGCCGCCATCGGTAGTTTTAGTCGCCAATTGCCAGTGCCATCTACTGAATGGCTTAAATGGAACAGAGCATAATCACACGTACGTTGATTTTGACGTTCAAATAACAGTTGTTTAAATATTCGTCATTTTCATTGTATTTTGTTGGTAAAGAAATCAAACACTAATGGAAGAACTATTTGATGTTTGCTAAATAGCTTTAAAAGATGTTCTACATGTTAACTGAGCCCTGAAAGAAAAAAAATCCTGTAGTCTTATTCAAGTTATTTTTAATGATGTTCCAACTATACATATTTTCATAAAAGTTCATCTCTGTTGCATTTCTTAGCAATCTCAAATTATCGTGGATGGTAAATTCTCTCAACTTTAAACATTTTATCCGATTTAACGAATAAATAAGCAATTGTCCAATATTTGACAGTTTTGACTGCAAAACGAAAAGGTTCTGACCGTTCTGACGTTTTAAAATCAATTCTGTGCCTATTAGGTTATTATAGTAGACGTACGTCAACTGGTCCATCTTTTACCCCTGACGGACGTATTTCGACTTCAAATTTCACGTACGACAAGTAACAAATATGATATTACCTAGCAACCAAGACGTTATCGTATACGTCTATCGGGAAAACGCTATGCAAAAACTCCCTAATGTATATTTCTTTTCAGATTAGCAGGTTTGGAAAACACCCTTCTGGGCTACAAATCCAGGTGTCACGGTGTAGTTTGGCGAAGAGCTAGAGCTTCACCCCAACACATCGATGTCATTTGTTTTGGTCACGTGTTGTTTGAGATGGCAGCTGGTTACGAATTGTCTCAGCCGCAACCTTCGCCGGGCCATCTGCAACTTGATCTAGAACGATGTCCACAGGTAAGCAGACATTTCTTACTACTGCAATTTCAATAAATAAAAATCTAATTGTAAAGGTACATTCACAAATGAAAATTATGTTTAGATTTATGGTTTATACTTTAGATTTAAAGACTGTGGCCGCATATTATGTAATGACTCCATTCACACTTCAGAATTTAGGGTCTCTAAATCCAAATCATAAAGCTATGATTTAGTTTGACGTCACAAACTGTACCAATGAGAACGAGTCTGAAGTGATATAGATATATACACCCATCTTTATTTAGTATCTACTTAGTGGATTCGGCTTATTAAACAAATGCGAGAAGAACATAGAGATTGTCATAACTTAATTGCTGAAATATGACCAATAATGCCAAGCGATTGACAGTTTCACGGCGCACAAGCGTCTTGTTGAGTACTGCTCTACCGATATATTAATCTTTTTTAACTTCCGCTACCCTTGGTAAGGGAGGTATAGGGATCGTGCTAAACATCGCATGTTGAGATTTTGGTAAATGACCTCGTTTTAGAGTCCCTAGAATCCAATTTTAACATTTTCACGATGATGTCTGCGTGTATCCTCCACTCTAACTCAAATACTATCATTCAGAAAATTTTGAAACCTTGTATTTCGAACTTTTTCTGTTACGGAAAGAGCCCATTAGATTTTGGTGAAAATCGGATAACCGGAAATTGCACTTTACTAGAAGCTCAAAATAGTTTTTCTTCGAAAAATACCTTTAAATGTTTTCGACATTAATGTTATTATAAAAATTAAAGATTGTTAAATTTTCTACAGATTTGCATTAATACTTTTTCTTTATATTTTATGGATAAATTTATAAAATTATCTATAATTCAAATCCCAGAGCCTACGCTTTAAACAATCAAAATGCAGTTATTCAAATGTATGTAACTGACAGATAAATGTCACTATCAAAGAACTAATCATTTCAAAATAATATTAGTAACGTTTTAAAAAGAAAAAAGTAAATAGAACAATAGAAAAGGAATTCAATACAGTTTCCAGCATAAGTAAATATGTAGGAATGTATTTAGATTCATAAAAATTAACGATTCACAAAAATGTTTAAGCTAATCCTTATTTTTGGATTAGTGAATTCTATTTTATTCCGGTATTTAAAATTTAATCTAATTTTATTATAGCTCCGGTGGCTCAATGGTTAGAGCAACGCCTCATGTCATGAGTACCCTCGGGGCTCTGTGTTCGAATCCCACTAAAGCATGGATGTGTGTGAATGTGAACCCACTCTGTAATTGGGATTTAATCCTGTTGAGGGGTTTAAAAAAGGTAGTTACTTGATTTAGATTAGACTTTATTTTATGAAATAAACTGTCAAAATTAGAATATAGTGCGCTAATATAAAAATAAGGATTACCTTAATATTTTTGTGACTCGGGCTGTAAATGGCGGGAGGTATTGTGTTGGCCACATCAGATTTTTTTTGAAGCATTTAGACAGATGTCTGTACATATCAAAACTAATTTTGAGGTAATTCAAACTTACATTTATAAATGACTTACTTAAACCTAAACAAAAACCATAAACCTAATTTTCATTTGTGAATACACCTTTAGTGCACTAAGTGAATTTTAGATGTGCATATCTACTTAGTTTAACACTCTTTTGTTTCTTTCAGGTGGTAGACGTTCTCGACCTAATCTTCCAACCCCCGTTACCCTGTTCAGTGTCTAATACTCCCGTGTATCGCTACCCAAGTCTAGAAGAACTCCTTGTTTGCGAGCTGTTCCGATATGTGGACCTCCGAGAGATGCGGGGCGCTGCAACGGGGACACGAGCGCTTCGCCTCCCTCACAATGTTAGGGCCCTACTGGAAGATGTGAGAAGACCTAGGAGGGGGTGTAAGAGTGAACCGAGTAGCCCCATCTCTAGGGAAAGAAGGTGAGGATATTAATTTGAGAATTTGGAGTCAGGGTTTATCGAGTTTAATTCAAAAACATTCGAAAATTTTAAAAGTTTCTTTATAGTTTTTATCCAGTAAAATCGAAATTGTAAGAAAAATTGAAATGTAATTTGTCCACTGCCTACCTCTTTTTCTTATTTCCAATAATTCTAGCATGACCCAACGATCACAAATACACTAGATATATACTATTATTCACGAAAGATGACTATTCAAGGTCACTTGTTTGAAGAAAGAATACACATCACTTTACACCAGTAGCTTAGCAACATTTTGTATTAGAAAGAGAAAGATTATTTGATCTATGTCTATTTAATTTATGTGGTGTGTCAGATATACGTAAATAGTGCCATTACTTTCTAACAAACTATAAATAATAATGACGTATGTCGTAGACTTACAGATACCTAATTATCTACTACACTGCCCTCTATGCTAGCATTTACCCAGTGGCGTTGCCGTTTAAATCAAATTATTATTCCTTGGTTTATAAGTTAAGTCTGTTTTTGTATTTTGCAAAAACATATGTGAAGAACATAAATCTGTCAGAATGGCAATATTTAGAACGAAATATAATTTTCAAATAAATTACTCATATTTTTTCAGTTAAAATGTGCCCATAAATATTTCATATTGCACGCCTTTGCATACGAAATGCAATGAAGTTATCTGCAAGTAATATTATATCAGACGGCTCACAAATGACCTTGAATAGTCATCTTTCGTGAATAATAGTTTAACTTCAAAGCATTTGTTTTGTTTTCGGCTGGACAGAAAGAGATAACTAAGGATAGAGCTATGTTAAGTCTCCTCACGAAGTATTCGCTAGATGTCACTGCTTGTTCTATTAATGTCAACTGTACTATATTTGAATCATTTGAATTATTATTAACGAAAAGCAACTATAAAATGTATGAAACAAATTGATATTAGTATTAGGAAAGCATAAAAAGAATTGTATATAATTATTTATATTATTCTATTGATTCTTAAACAATATTGTTTTTGTGTACATGCTTATTATTATATTTGTAGTTTTTTCTAAATTTATTTTTGTGGTGGATCCTAATTTTGAAATAAATGTCTAAAATTAAATTGATCAATTGAATGCCATTATTATTTAATGGATCCTGGTCCAGGATATGGTTATGAATACAGTCCAAAATTCCCGTAGGTAAATTTCTCATGGTAGTATTAGTTAATTGTTACCTTCCGTCACCTTTAGGTAAGGAAGGTATTGTCTTTGGTGAAAAAATTCGGTGGTGAGTTTTTGATGAATAAGCACGTTTTAGGGTCCCTAGAATACGATTTTACTATTTTTACGATGATGTCTGTATGTGTGTGTGTGTGTGTGTGTGTGTGTGTGTGTGTGTGTGTGTGTGTGGGTGGGTGGGTGTGTGTGTAACAAAAATTTCGTCTACGATAACTTCAATACTACAATTCAAAAAATTATAATCTTTTATATTCTCCTTTTGTACGTCCATATGGAGAGCTGATTAGATTTTGGTTATAATTGGTCAATCGGAAGTATCCTCGTCTGAAGATTTTAACAGTTTTTCTTGGAAAACGATGTTAAATATCATTTTTTCACATTTAATGTTATTATAAATATTAAAGAATATTTTATTCTCTACACGATTTGAATGCATTTTATATTCCATATTAAATGGATATAGAGTTAAAAAATTATAAAGAAATTAAATATCATATATTAGCCAGCTATGCTATAACTCTGAAACCAGCTGTTATATTAAGAAAATTCTGATTGAAAAGTGTCAGTGTCAAGTGCAGTAGACAATATATTTTTGTTATGATTTTACTGGAAATATAGGATCTTTTGCTAGAAACTTTCTGTAAGGAATTTGTATAAAATACATACAACTGCTTTAAGGTAATGTACAAGAAATTGATTCTTTTGCAAGGAACTTTTTGTATGACATTTATACAAAATACATAGAACTGACGGAAGGTAATGTGCTGGCCACATTAGATTTTTTTTTAATTAATAAGAGTTTTAAGAATTACTCTCATTTTATTTCAAAACTCACTTGAAAAAGGCAGATATATAGAGAATAATGAAACTGTAAAACTTTGAACAAACAAAACTGGACCTCGATTTTGTAACTTTAAAATCTATCTGATTTCAAATTCTGTCGAAATTGGGTTTTCCCGACTACGAATGCTCCAGACCAGTAGAATTTGAAATCTGACAGAATTGCGATTCTTCCAATTCTTTCTCAGGATAGATTTCAAATTTGAAATCTGACAGAAATGAGATTTCCCCAATTTTTTTTCGGATAGATTTCAAATTCTACTGGTCTGAAGCAGGGAAAACCCAATTCTGACAGAATTTGAAATCGAGGCCCGAACGACTTCACAATTTCCAAACAAAGGAATAAAATGTCACAAATACATTTTAAGGACCGTAGAGACATCTCACGACAATCTTTAGAGTAGACTTTATATATCTCTATCTCTACTTGTCTCTTTCTGTCCAGCCGAGAACATAACAAACAATAGTGAGGTATAGGGCATGTTTTGTCTATTTGTGGTCGTTGGCATGACCACGTATTTTTGTATGGATTTTTTCTTAAAATTCCCAAAAGTACCCATTTCACTTTCCTTCCTTCAATGGTTTCTTTCCCGCTGTTCACGAGTCAACAACCCCTGACAATCTTATTCAAACACTTGGCGGCTTGGCACCATTAAATTTCCATCTTTCCGTGCATATCCTATCTTTCATTTCATCAGTTTTGCCGCGCTGTGCACGTTTTCCTACATTTTCCCATATTCTCCTTCATTCAGTGTGAGAATTTCCTCAATTCAGGCGACAGAGAGAATAGCAATTTCTTGAAGTGTGGCATCTCGTGCATGGGTAGTACAGATCTCAGAGCTGTCAGTCTGTCGCATTTCCTCTTCAGATGTGCTGATGTTTCATGTTATTATTTATTGTTTACGCATGCGCACAATCAGGCGTCATTACGAGGATGAGTTTGAAGTTTGGTTTGCATGAGCACGGTATGATAAAAATGTAGATTTGATTAAGTAGATACATACATACTTATAGCTAGACTTATACGAGTATAGTAACAACTTTTGCTGACTTTTATAGCAAGTGTTTTTGTAAAGAGATTATACGGTTGAAGTTAACTCTACATTAGTCGCGCGGTCTAGATACAATTTGGCCTACGATTGTAGATGGCATGACTAATCATATATTTTATTTCCGTACATACCTGCGATATTAACCTGCCTTTTAAAAAAATAATTATTGAAATCTTATTTCACTTTGATTTTATAGGCAAAACGGAATTTCTCGATTTTCCTATAAAATCAAACTACTACTAATAGATTTCAGTAATAATTTTCTAAAAATGCAGGTTAATATCGAAAGTATATTTGTAGTGTGTTGAATTTTTTAAATTGTTAATAGTTATAATACAGGAACAATTTATTTGAATTTTCGCTTCATATTTGATATAAATGGTCTACATTTCCCACTAAACTCGTCACTAAAGTTGTCGCGACTAATGTAGGGTTAACCGCATCATTAGAGAAGTTAATTTAATTCGCTATAAGTTGAGACCGGCAGCTACAATACAGTTATAGTTGACAGATATACAGGTAAGTGTTTGAAATGACCGTCCTCGATATCTCCCTTGTCGTTAGAAATAGAGCATAAGTTTATTAACAGAATTTATTCGTCTACTCAAGGAGTATAACCTAAAATTATTTTCACATATACAAATTGTTGTATTACGGCTCGGCGAGAATTGTTCTCTTTTTTTAAATGGAACATCTTATATATTTTTATATATTTTGAATTGTATTTTATTCACCTATACGCACATATAATACAGGGTGTTCAATAAACGAATCAAATTTACTCAATTTCAAATGACTATAACTCGTCATTTTCAAATGGAACACCCTATATTTTATTATTTAGTTGGATTTCTTTTTATGTTATTAAGGGTATCCTATGCCTAAATCCAATAATTTCACCATTTTCGTCCAAATTTATTTAAATTCAATCTAGTATACTATGGGAATTGTGATTTTATTATGAAACAATTGCAATAATGGACAGTAGTTTGCATTAGCCAATAAATAAAACTGTTTATTATTAATATTAGTGCGATTAGGTAATAATAATTTATTCATATTTTTCGCAAGAAGAACTATCAATACCTAATCGCACAAATATTAATAATAAACAGTATTATTTATTGGCTAATGAAAACTAATGTCCATTATTGCAATTGTTTCTTAATAAAAACCCAATTTCCATAGTATACTAGATTTAATTTGAATAAATTTGGACGAAAATGGTGAATAACTTCGAAATTATTGGTTTTAGGCATAGGATACCCTTAATAACATAGAAGGATAATATAAAAAGAAACCCAACTAAATAATAAAATATAGGGAGTTCCATTTGAAAATGACGGGTTATAGTCATTTAAAATTGAGTAAATTTGATTGGCTTTATTGAACAGCCTGTATATTTGAAAAAAAAAATTATATGAGAACATAGAGTATACCTAGTTATAGTTGTACAGAATTTTTTTTTCTTAATTTTTACTATAAAAATAACTTTAGTACGCCTTTATAAAGCAATGCATATATTAGGTCTTTTTTACAGAAAAAACAGAATAACGACAACGCCGAGTAAAATAAAAAAAAATTATATGTGCGTATAGGTGAATAAAACACAATTCAAAATATATGAAAACATATGTGTTCCATTTAAAAAAAGAAACAATTTTCGCCGAGCCGTAATGCAACAGCCTGTATATGTGAAAATAATTTTAGGTTATACTCCTTGAGTAGACGAATAAATTATGTTAGTAAATAGGGTACTATACCATAGTCAAATTTTAACTATCTTAAATAAGAATACGAAAATATACATAAATTAATGAGAATTAGAGAAAAAAAATTGTTTCAATATTGATTAGGTCGCAAACTACAAGCGGTTAAAGTTGATTACTAATTTGGTATGACGCGTTAGGTCCTAAAAATTTGATTGGTCGCCTGATTTTAAAAACGAGATTCGCGCGTCTTTTGCGGTCACCTTTGAAAGATTATGAACTGTCACGTTGTTGTATAACCTAACAAAGGAAATTACAATTTTATGTTTCATGAATTTGTTTAACTATAATATCTAGTAATATTAACAATAATAATGTAATTATAAATAAATCAATTTGTAATATGTATTAATTAAATTAATAATAATATTAACAAATCAAAACAAACAAACACTAGCGCCATCCACCGTCATACTTTGTGTCATAATATTGTCAAACTGTTTCAATGTTCTATAATTTATTAAGAAAAAAAAAGCTTATTATTTATAACGTATAAGTTTCATATAAAAATATTTCAGCTATGCAACCAAATAATCTGTTCTCTCTAGAACTAACAGTTGTCGACAACTGAAAGTACCAGCTACGTCACGCAAGAAATTCTTAACTTTAAAAATTCATATCTCGCTTATTACGTAAAATTTTTAAATCGCGTTTGCACTAAAATTCTTATTTCATTCTGTTCTTACAGAAAAAAAAAATAAAAAATATGGTATAGGACCCTATTTATGCTCTATTTCTAACGACAAGGGAGATATCGAAGACGGTCATTTCAAAGACTCAGCCTGTATAGGTTTGCTTATTGTTGTTAGTAGAACTTGCTTTATTTTAGTGTGGTTCAAGGTAAAATAAGTACATAAATATGTATTGTATTTATCCATGCCATTTCGAAATAATTTTATTTACAACTTAAAGTCGTATTATTCCTTTACATAGATTCTATTAAAATTGCTTCTCTATAATATACATAGGTAGGTACATTTAATAAAACGCTATATTTATATCAATGGCATTATTACTAGAATAGCTATTTATGTAATAAGTTGCGAAAGAAATGTGTTTTAAGCACGCGACGTGAAAATTATCCTACGAGGCGTAGCCGAGTTGGATAACACGTCTAGTGCTTAAAACACGATTTCGCAACGTATTCCATACTAGATTTTTTATACTAGCGTTTTAAAACAGATTATTTATATTTATTCTCAAAATTTAAAAGTAGACAGGCATCAGTTTCATCTTTTTGTTGCTATGGGATTCAATATGTTGTTTAATAAACATTGATGTCAACGTGCTCGGTGTATAATTTTTCTTGCGAATTTTTGGTAATAAATTTACTTAAAATGAGTGACTCAGAGATTGACTCTGATATTGAAAATGGTGCAGAGGCTGCATTGGCTACACTGGTTCCAGGAAAATCAAAAAAATTGTATGAAGAAACTTACAAAAAATTTGACAGTTGGTGTGCGGAGAAAAACGTTGGACACATTACAGAAAAGGTAGTTTTAGCCTATTTTTCGAAATTATCATCCATTTATAAGCTATCCACTTTATGGAGTAATTACTCTATGCTCCGAACTATGATATACCTTAATAAGAATGTGGATATAAGTAAATTTACCAATCTTATTGCATTCTTAAAAAGAAAAGCTAGTGGATATAAGCCTAAAAAATCTAAAATATTCACTAAGCAAGAGATAGTTCGTTTCATGAAGGAAGCTGATGACAAGGATTATTTATTGGCAGAGGTTGTGTTAATTGTTGGAATCTATGGGGCATGTCGCCGGGAGGAACTTACGTTTTTACGTGTAGAGATATTGAAGATTCTACTTTCATAAAAATTAATATTCCAAATACTAAAACGAATATTTTACGATTTTTTATGATAACTGAAGGGTTTATCGATGGAATCATCTGTTTAGCAATGTTTCGCAAGTACGCACAACTCCGACCTACTCATACTGAACATCAACGTTTTTTTCTAACCTACAGAAATTTTATGTGTTGCACGCTTCCTGTAGGTATAAATACCATAGGTGGTATACCTAAAAAAATTGCAGAGTTTCTCGGCCTCCCAAATGCTAAAGAATATACCGGGCATTGCTTTCGGCGGTGTTCTGCAACATTTTTGGATGATTCGGGAGCAGACATTACAGTGCTCAAGCGACATGGAGGGTGGCGTTCAAGTTCTGTTGCTGAAGGCTACGTTGAAAATTCTTTGGAAAATAAGAAAGAAATTTCACGAAGAATTTTGGGAGAAAAAGAAACAGCAATTAAAAAAATAAAAATTGTCGACAAAGAATTAGAATCCAGCAGCACATCTACTTTAGTTTCTACCCACATTGAAGTTAACCAAGAAGAAGTATTAGGAACGACATCAAATGTTCAATTTAGTAATTTAAGTAATTGCGTTGTAAATATTTATCATAAATAAACAGTTATAATAGGTATTTAGTACTTTTACTTTTACGCATTAAACTGTCATTTTTAAGCACTAGTGCTTAAAAGTACTTCATTTAACAACGGAAATGACAATCGAAAAGTTGTTATAATACGCTAGTATAAAAAAAAAATATTTGCTAATGTAGTGCTGATGTTTCCTTAGTTTTCAAGAGATCATTATTTTATCAGAGCTAATCCAATTTATGGTATCTGTACTGGTATACTTTGACGATAGACGTATAACTTCTCCACCTTAAGGATGGAGTGTTTTCAGTGTAATACACTATTATTCAACACCCCCGATCTTTTCAGGACGCCAAGCCCCCGTCCACCCCTCGACGACACCTACTTAGGCTCCCTATCCGACGATCCGTGCGGTGGCGGAGCCCTACAGCACCGGGAACTCCTCCTGCATTTGGCGCGCCCCGTGCAACCCCTGTCGCCCACACTGTGCACGGTGGGCCCCAATTCCTGCTATCAGCACCTCACACCAGCTGCGCTTGCCGTCAGGTAGCGCCGGCATAAGCCTATGCTGGATACGAGGGTGTAGTTCTGGACAAAATAGAATTTTAGTAAGGCGGCTAAAATGGTGAGTGAGGATGTTTTGTTTTATTTAGTTATTTTTATTTGAAATTTGTATAGGTAGAGACGTGGTTAATAGATTCTGTAAATTTAATTTAATTTAATTCAGCTTTGAAGTGCATGCCTATACAGGGTGAGTCTGGGAAGATGACCCCCCCCCCTGTTAACTTTTTTATTATAAGTAATAGAAAAAAATGGCTCATATAAAAGTTTTATTATTTTACATATACTATTTGATGGCAGATGTAGATATTTTTTATAAAGTCAGGTTTACAAGATACGACTATCAACTTTTATTTTTCAAATGGCAACCTATAATTATTTTAATAAAATAGAAACCGACATTTTTTTCTCTTTTTAACAATGTATTATTTTGTATTAATGTATTTGAAAAATTTCGAGAAAAATGATATAATTTAGAAATATTAGAAATAATTTTTAAACAAATATTATAGGTGGCTATGTGAAAATAAACAAAACGTAACAATATAATACAATTAAATTAATGTCAAAAAAGTATACATTTGTTTGTTACTTAATTTAACTTATTTTGTAAACAAAAAAAACATTTTGAAATGTTTACGAAGAACGAATTAATTGATATAATTCTAATAAGCACTGTTACGTTTTGTTTATTTTCATCATAGCCACCTATAATATTTGTTTAAAAATTATTTCTAATATTTCTAAATTATCAAATACATTAATAAAAAATTATACATCGTTGAAAAGAGAAAAAAATGGCTGTTTCTATTTTATTAAAATAATTATAGGTTGCCATTTGAAAAATAAAAGTTGATAGTCGTATCTTGTAAACCTGACTTTATAAAAAATATCTACATCTGCCATCAAATAGCATATGTAAAATAATAAAACTTTTATATGAACCATTTTTTTCTATTACTTATAATAAAAAAGTTAAAGGGGGGGAAGGGCGTCTTCCCAGACTCATCCTGTATACACGTAGGTAAGGAAATTTTTCAATTGGTGCCGAGTTAGACTATGTTAGAAAAATATCTAAACTATTTAAGTACAAAATTCATCGTTCTGTATATCGATTGTTTTTCTAATTTGCTTAATTAATAAATTCGACAATGTGGTCTAGCTTTTTGGAAAATCTTCTTCTATTAACAATTTCTCTGACTGTACATAAAATACGTCACATGTATTTGAGTTCTCATTGAGCTAAATCATAATTCAACATACAGAGAATTTATTTTAAAATGCAACATATGGTTTATCACTTTCATGGTTACACACTACTGTCAAAAAATGACAGCAATGTAATATTTGTCCATTTTAAAATGCAACATTATGAATAGTATTGCAGCAAAGGAGATACCTCCAGGACACATCACAAATGGTGTCAATTCTTTCTACGAGCGACTAGGATATCGCTTCAGTGTGAATGGAGGTATTTTTGAACATCTACTACATTAAAATTTTTAATTTTTGTAAGATAAAGCTTGTTAAGATGTGCTACATTAAAATTTTGATTGTTTTGTTAATAGTATGTAGGCTAAATTATTTGAAATTAGTATTGATAATGCATAACTACAAATTTTTGTATGTTGCATTTTAAAATGGACAAATATTACATTGCTGTCATTTTTTGACAGTAGTGTGTAACCATGGAAGTTATTGACCATATGTTGCACGTTAAAATAAATTCTCTGTATTTTTTTATCGGTAATATAAAATTTTTATTAAAAGTTTAATACATATCTAAATAATGGGATATTCTACCGATTTTTTAAAACTTTTTCTGGTAATATATAAAAATCTACAAATATTGTTAAAAACGCAATATTAAAATTCGAATTAGTAAGCGAAATATGAATTTTTGAATGTCTGAAATTATTTGTGACGTCATACTGCCGAGTTGGTTATGCTTCTCAAACAGTTAATTGTAGGGGATCTGCTTTGTCTGCATTAAGCATAAAAAAATTGCACAAGTAATGTTACGTCATAATAATAATTTAATACAAATAAAATGCAACGTCAAGGCTGCAATGAAATTAAAAGCCTGAGACACAACAATATGTCCCTACCAAGATGAATTCAAAAAATCAAGACAATACAGATACAGTTGACAGATAGTGGGCGCGAGCAGACATGTGACTCGAGCAACCTTGACGTGTTTAGAATCAGCTGATATGTGTGTGCCTGTCATTTTGACAAGAACAATATCACTTTGACAGGACCAATATTTTGACTTATTTTAATTTTGAACTGGTAAAATATTACTATTTTTAAGTTTATGTAATTTACTGCCCGAAATTTGTAAAATATTAACAATTTAACAGTTGAAAATCAAAATAAGTCAAAACTGGTTTTGTCAAATTGACATTGTTCTTGTCAAAATGACACGCGCACACACCTCAGCTGATTCTAAACACGTCAAGGTTGCTCGAGTCACGTGTCTGCTCGCGCCCTATTGGGATTTTCAAATAAGAAAACGCTAACTAGCGGCAAATATTAGAACTGCAAACAGTGGTACACATTTGATATTTACATGAAACTATACTCTATCCGTTTTAACTATAGAGTGGTGGGAAGATAGGTGCAATTTGATTTTGATTTTTGATTGGTTAATATCCCGATATTATCCAATCAAACAACAAGATGAAACTGCACCTATCGTCACACCACTCTATAGTTAAAACGGATAGAGCATACAACTATATGACTACAAAAACTCTATTATACGTACTTGAATTATAAATTAAAAATACTAATAAATGAGAAAATAATACGAAAACTAAAGAAATACAATTGACAGAAATGCTACGTTGACACACGTCAACGAAAAGTGTACCAGTGTTTAATGCGATCAGCGCCATCTCTTGATACCTGAAAATCCCAATACTGACAAAATATAAACAACTATGAAGTTGGATCCGATTGATATTTCACTTCACGGCGACCATAGTATCTCTCACTCTAACTCAGCAAGCATGCGCATATCGACAGTGAAAAAGGTTCATTTAACGTATAATACCATATAATGAACCTTTTCAAATTAACGGCTATCTCTTTCTATCGCTGCAAATAGTAAGAAAATAACAACTGCTGTCATACGGAACGTCAAAAATATTGCAGTCATTAACATACCTGTATTCTCAGTGAAAATTTGCATCGTTAGACATTTTAACTTCAATAAAAGCTTTTGTAACTTATTTCGATAAGATTATTTAAAGTTATTTGAGATATTCTCACATTTTACGCTTATTTTTTTTAGAAATAAACGCCATAGATCTCAGTTGTTCTTACAATGCGCAGATCCCCATTGCGCATATCTTGTATCTCTTTAAATTGAAAAGGTCTATTATTGAAGTTTACTATTTCTTTGCAAAGGTAGAATATCCCATTAATTGACGCATTATTTTATTTGTTAATATGTTTAAAGATTAAATAATGCTTTACTATATTTTGTCCAGAATTATACAAATATGTACCTGTACTTTTCTAAAACGATTTATTTAATATAAATTTCTCTAATTCTTGAACATAAATGAATATTTTAAAGCGTTTTAGGAACGTACATTATTTATATATACACATACTCATAAATTACTTTCTAGTAGTTATGCGTCCTAAGGTGAGTGATTTTGCTACTTGTATTTTCATTTTATTATTTTTTCACTACAAAATACCAATAAACAACGATTCTTTTTCTACTATTGTACAGGGTATACTTGTCTATAAACTTGACCACACAAATACACCAAATATTTTATTTAAAAACTTTCATAAAATATTTTGCATTGGGCATTTTCCATGACTGTACGTATTATTTCTGCAACTGTACATGAGGGTAATTTATTGTACAGAATGTTCATATTAAATGGATCACCATTGCTATCTCAAGAAATTGAAATACCGAGTGGCTCTTAAAAAACGAATCCTGTTTTTGAAACACCATAACTCCGCACATTGATATATCGATTAAAATTTTTATCTCTTGTAGACAAACATTTATAGGCGGTGTGTACAAAAGTAGTCAGCGCCGACAGCGGACAAAAATGACAAAATGGTTACTCATTGAAACATAGCTAGCTTATGTTATGTCAGAATAATTTTAGAATTTCTATTTTATAAAACATTTGCAATGAATGCGAATGATAGGACGTCAAATATTATGTGATGCAGTGGGGGATGTAATAATTCTTACAAAATTGCCGATTGAAGTATCAAATTTTATAAATTTCCTAGAAGATCATATGAGGAACAGGTGTATAAGAAAATTACTTTTCAACAGATATCTTCTACTAACATGAAAAATTCTTTTAGGTATACATATTTTCTTATTGTAAAAGATACTTATCGTATGAATAAAATTCCAACAATTGTCGTCTGATTGCTATAATGAATTATATAAAAATGTGTTTCTTAAGTTAATATTTGAACAAGATATAATACAAGAAGCAGAAAATTGTATTAAAATTGAATAATACTTGCAGTTGTATGAAATAGAAGTCTATTTTTGAAGTAATTCGTCTATTTATTATAGATTTTGTACATGTAATGTTAATTTTAAAGGTAGAAATTCACATGTTTCGTATTTTTCGTGTATTTTCTTTCACGAGCTTGTGCAACTGATTCCACTTAGAGCCTGGTATATTTTCAATGAAGAATCTTCTTCATTTATTGCGAATATAAAACAAAGATGCTAACATCTTACACTGATATCGTGATATATAGAATTTTTTTTAATCTCTATTTCCATGTATTGTGCATTTTGTAACATTTAACTAATATAAATTATAATATAAATTTAAATATGATAAAATGGTTTACAGAAATCACACATATTATGAGAAAAATGATATTTTCTGCCACAGTAGTACTATGTTGTATAATATTCATTCACAATAGCAACAACTCGAAATAGAATTGTAAATTGTATCACTTTCTCGAAATGTCAAAATTGATTCGGTAATCAAAAATGCCAATGTAGCCGTTAGAGGCGCTGACGCTCAAAATGTGCATATCGCCTATATGGGAAAACAAGTGAATAGCGATTTTCTAAATTTGCCATCGAAATCTACTATTACACGTTAATAATTTTATAATCAACTTAAAACGAAGTAGGCCATTATTGAAACAAATGAAACTGTCGATGACATTTCGTTTTGTAACATTGGCCGCGTTCAGCAAGACCTAGCGCATCTAGCGGGATGTGATGTCACAGTGTAGTGTCAAATCGACAACTGTCATTTGTCATTTTTAAACATATCAGGCGTCATTACTTAGCTGCATTGCAAAATAAAGGGTTTTTCAATAAGGGCGGGCCGATGTTGAAATGGAATAAAACAAGATGTGTGTGAGGTATTAACGAAATTCTTTTTTTATTTGAAAGGCCCATGTATGCCATTATGTATGGAATATAATATCCTTCAAATGTCCGCCGCGGCTTCTCACGGTGGCACGGATCCGAGTGGTCCAATTTTCAATGACTCTGCCGCATAGATCCGGCTGAATTTGAGGGATGGCATTGGTAATGTTAACTTTAAGGGCATCCGTCGATTGCGGCTTATTGGCATAGATCTGCGACTTCAGGAAACCCCACAAGAAAAAGTCTAGTGGGGTCAAATCGCACGATCTTGGTGGCCAATTCACGTCACCTCTGCGAGAGATAACCGTACCCTCAAATCGTTCATGCAGAAGGCCCATTGTGGCGTCCGCTGTGTGGCACGTAGCGCCGTCCTGCTGGAAAAACATGTCTACCTCCATATCATCCAATTTGGGAAAAAAGAAATCTGTTATCATCGTTCTGTAGCGCTCGCCATTGACGGTGATGGCTTCACCAACGTCGTTTTCAAAAAAGTACGGACCAATGACGCCGCCGGCCCAAAATCCGCACCAAACGGTAACTTTTTGTGGATGCATTCCGACCTGGTGAACCTCGTGTGGGTTGGTGTCGTCCCATATACGGCAATTGTGTTTATTAACATAGCCATTCATCCAAAAATGCGCCTCATCGCTAAAGATGATTTTTCGGCCAAAATTGGGGTCCTCTTCCAAACGCTCCGAAGCCTAGTCAGCGAACAAACGGCGTTGTCTATTGTCATTAACTTTGAGCTCCTGGGTCAGTTGGAACTTGTACGAGTGTAGGCCCAAGTCCCGACGCAAAATTCGCCAAGTTGAAGTCTGCGAAAGGCAGAGTTCTTGTGCACGGCGAGGAATTGATTGCCTCGGGTTCTCCTGCACATTTTCTCGGACCGCGGCAATGTTCTCGGCCGATCTGGCGTTCCTTTGACGTACGGGTGTTGGCTGATTATTTACCGAACCGGTCGTCTCGAATTTGGCCACCAAACGTTGGAGAGTCGACTTTGAAGGGCCACCGCGTCTGCCGTAAAATGGGCGCAACGCGCGCAACGTTTTCACTAACGAGCATTCATTTTGATAATACAGTTTTATCATTTGGAAGTGCTGCTCAATCGTGTAACTTGCCATGGTGATTTGGCATCTGTGACAGAATAGTAAACAACAGATTTGACAGACGCCACCAAAACAACATCGCCACCACAGCCTGCCAACATCGACCCGCCCTTATTGAAAAACCATTTATAAGCGTTTTTCTCATACTTAATCAATGATAAATAAAATTAGAATGAATCTCGTCAACATAAAGGCGTAATCGATTACGTTTAGTTATAGTTCTCTCTCGAAGTAACAATGGTGACATTTTAAAATGAGCTCCTGTAATTAAAACAAAAACTTACTGTCTTTGAATGTGTAGTTTATATTATTTTAAGAATTAAGACTAATATTGTTCTGCATCATCGTCATATTCATGAGGAAAGAAAGAGTTGTACAAAATTAACATAAATTTCTAACGCTTTGCGAAATGCAATCATATACCGCCGTGTAAAGTTGGTCGACTATATTTTAGGAGTTCGTACTAATCAAATAATTTTGAAAAATACCAATTAATGGAGTTTTAAATGTAATATTTTAACATATTGATGTTTTTAAAAGCTATCCATCTTGGTGCTAACAAATCAACTCAATAAATTGTTTACATATTAAGCGAACGCCAAATGTCAATCGTATTACAGTTTGTAACTTTTATAGTTCGACCAAGAAGGCATGATTGTGACGTCATTATGATGAAATATCTATAAACATATATTTTTTCCTTTCTCTAAAAATTATGAAACAAATGTGGAAGATTTCCAGCTTTCGTTATTGGTAAAACCAGAGTACATTTCGACACACTTTCAACTCAAGCAATCACAAACAATGACACCATACCATGTGGTTGACAATGACAGCAACTGTTCTTATCTGAAACATCTTGTTAAGAGTATACAGGTTCGGGTTTAGTCGGATAATTCCGTCATTAATGTCATTCCGTGAATTCTACGTCATCAGAAAGGAATTCAAGTTATTCATTCAATTTTTAAAAATTAATTTCTCAGTTATTACAAATAATTTTTAAATCGGACAAAGACCAAATACTATATACAGGCTGTCTTACAACTCGCGCCCCAGAGCGAATGAGGAAACACGATACTGCACTCGGATGTGTAATTTCGAAGAAAAAAAAATCTAGCTTAAAAGATATTCGAGAAAAGACGTCTTAAAATTGACCAATCAGAGACCTACACCTTTAACGTGTGTTTGTCGTAATTTTACGTTACGTTTTATACAAATCTAATCTTCTTTAAAATGTGTGGGCGACTGTAGTTTTCGAAAAATGTCAGTGTCAAATTAAATTTGACAAGGTGAATAAAAAAAGGCAAATTGTTTACCATGTATTCAGCCGCTGATTATTTAGAAATGATTATAATTTTTGAAGAATGTGGACGTAACGCCAGAGAGGCAGCACGTGTCTATTCGGAACGTTGAACTGTACGATATAAATGATGGTCTCGGATGACACCTTCGCTAACCTAAATTTGTTGACAGTGAAAAGTCAACTCTAAAGTGGCAAAACTACAGTAATTCAAACAAATTTTGAGACTCACTAGTAGTATTTTTAAAACCTAGCAAACAGTTTTATTTTGTAATAATATCATCACACCTCAAGATATCCTTCCGGGACTGGTGGATTAAAAAGTCTTGTAACTCCGTTATGCAAGCAGCCGCAAATTATTTTCTTCTATTTGTTGGCAACCTATTGTCGTCGACCACACGATTTCGTTTCAAGAATACCAATATGCAGTTCGCATGCGCATATCTCCCACTTACATATGCGAAAAATTTCAAGAATGATGATCTCGGATGACACCTTCGCTAACTTAAATTTGTTGACAGTGAAAAGTCAACTCTAAAATGTCAAAACTACAGTAATTCAAACAAATTTTGAAACTCACTAGTAGTATTTTTAAAACCTAGCAACCAGTTTTATTTTGTAATAATATCATCACACCTCAAGTTATCCTTCCGGGATTGGTGGATTAAAAAGTCTTGTAACTCCGTTATGCAAGCAGCCGCAAATTATTTTCTTCTATTTGTTGGCAACCTATTGTCGTCGGCAAGTGTCAGTTTCGTCTGGGGCGCGAGTTATGAGACATTCTGTATATGAAGTTGAACTAAAATAAAAAAAATATGGTAAATGACTCCATTGTATAGCCTAAACGCTTCTCTTAACAGGTGGGATGAGCGGGTTGTATTTCTTTAGGTGTAGTTAAATACTCCCTCTATTGACCTTGTAATGAAATTAAATTATTTGTTTTTTAATTATGCAGATGTCTCTAGTTGTAATATTCTCCCTCGCAGATTAGTTGTAGTGAAAGTTATGGAAACCTGCTTTTAACAAAAAAATCTCTATTATACTTAATATTAAGTATATAAAAAATAATTTTATCACATGGAAAATTCTCAGCAAATAGTAGAATACGGCCCTCGAGTAACAGCATCCACTGAAACAATTTGTTAGTGGCCGTTCTTGCAAGGCATTTTTACTAAGAAAATTTCCACAATGAGTACTTTTCAGGTCAATTCGCTATATAGTCGTTGTGTAAGCGATTGTGAACCGAAAGAGCTTGTAAGTAAACCCTATTTTCTATTGCTATAAGTTCACCATATGCAGTTTTTGCTATTGTAGTCAAAATAGACCAGAAAAGTAAGGTTAGAATTTGCTTTTGGCGCGAGTTCATAGTTTGATTTCCCCAGTATTCTTATGGAAGTATGATTTTACTGACAAAAAAAATTGTAAAAGAAATAAAGCAGCTATTGTTAAGAATTCGATAGTTTGTTTATTCAGTAATAGATTGCACTAGTTTAAAACCCTTTAAAAGGTAGAGTAAGAAAATTATTAAAAATTAATTTGCTACGTATAAATTAAAATGCCGTAAGTCGTTGATAGATCTTCACCCGCCCGTAAATAGGTCAAGTGTATGGCTGCGTACCGAAGTATAAGACCAATTGAGACATACGTTCATTGAATTTTGTAGTGTTGTTATAATATTTAAATAATTATAAACTATGCACAGTTCATGAGAGTATTATTGTACGAATCTGGAGATAAAGGGTCGGTCTAGCTGCTACATATAATGCTTTGCACAAGAGATATACTTTTATGAGATTTCTCGGCAAGGGATTATAGAAGACAAAGAAATAATCATTTATTTAAAATTCTCACTTTTCATCGTGCTATCGCATGTTATCTTTTGCGACCCAGGTGAGTTCCAATATTGGACGACCTGTAAATTGCAATATTACCAAAATTATAAAATTTGGTTTATGTGAAATATCCAATAGACCAGAAAAGTGTAACGGTCAAACTTAGGCGCGAAATTCAAACTCAGTTCATAACGCTGAGAACATAATTTCAATCCCCGTATATTTCTTACCAAGGAAATATTTGCTCAACTTTAAAGGCCGAAAAATCTCATAAAAGTAAATCTCTTATGCAAAGCATTATATGTAGCATCTAGACCGATCCTTTATCTCCAGATTCGTACAATAATATTCACATGAACTCTGCACAGTTTATAATTATTTAAATAATAATACAACACTACAAAATTCATTGAACGTATGTCTTAGTTTGATCGTGCATGCTTCATCTTCTTTGTGCTGTCCTATTTACTGGTGGGTCAACGACATACGGTATCCGTGCTTGCACCAAGTATTTTAATTTCTAATAATTTTCTTACTTTACCTTTTCTACAGGTTTAAACTGTTGCAATCTATTACTGAATAAACAAACTATCGAATTCTTAGTAAGAGCTGCTTAATTTCTTTTTTTTTAAATATATTTTTTTGTCTGTAAAATTAAACTCCTATATGAAACCTATACTAGGGAATTTAAACTATGAACTCGCGCCAAAGGCAAATTCTAACCTAACTTTTCTGGTCTATAGACACTTATTACAATAGTACTAACAGAAAATTTGTATGTACGATAAATCATGAAATAAACCTATTTCTAATGACGTCACTGTCTTGTTTGTTGGTCGGACTATACGTATAATAATCTTTGCTCATGATCTACAGTTTACTATTAATTTATCGGCAATAAATCACACTGTATCTAGATCTTAGTATAGCTGCAACTTAGCCTTTCTGTAGAGTACCTGACTCTTGACTTGATTTAAACACTTTCTTACTAGCTAGGTACTTTGTCTTTGTAGTACGTTTTGTTGTATGTTTTAGTTCTGTATAGAACACTAAAGTTACGACACAATAGTTGTGTGTTTTCATAAAGTGTTAACTTACGTTAGTTCTCTGGTTCTATTAGAATAGATTTGAAAAATTCTACCTGCGATAATAAATATTTATATTATGATAAATAAATTTGATACTATTGAAACGAAATATAGTCTATAATTATCTATTGTACTATGATTTCAAGCTGTGTATTTTTGCATATACACTTGGATATAACGACAATGTTATCAAATAATAATTAACTTTAAGTTTCATAAATTATTTTTTATATTTTGCGTTCATAATGAAGTCATTACGATACGCAATTGCGTATCGTAATGACCTTCATTTCGATACTCAATTTTTTGTTTTAGACGGTTGGTACTAGATGATGTTTCTTTAACCCATTTTTACCTAATTTATTTTTAGTTAATTGACAATTCATTTTAATAATATAATGTCGATATTATTATTATTTTTTTATTTAGGGAAGATTATTTACATGAAAATGTACAAATATAATCACAAATTGAGTAAGTAAATGTTAATATAATGTTCCAATTAGTCCACATAGATGGACCTAGTAGTACTAAAAATTTGTAGATTGAACCTTTGAACGATAGAAAATTATTTTTAATTAATTTTAAAGCAAGTTTTGTTCAAATATAAGAAAAAATAAAAATTTCCTGTACACTGAGGCTGAAAGGGTTAAATTGTCAAACGTCAATGCTGGAAGATAAGAAATTTCAATATAACCTCAAAATTTCTTTTACTTAATAAATCACTTTATTTAATGAATATAATAATAATACATATTTTCGTCTTACTTTGCATTTCAAAATAAGCAATCAAAACATTCTCTGTTACGCCTTTGACTTTATTTTCTTTACACCATGTGTCAAAATTTGCAAATACTTTCTCATAAATCTCGCGCGATTTTTTAGGAAGTAGATTATTTACTGTAGTCTGAGCTATATTACGTAGCTCAGGCGGAGTGAACTGTTTTCATCTTCCATGATTACACTAAATTCACTTAAATTTGTTCGTAAATATTGAAATGACATGAACTTTCAAATAATAATTGAATGTGGTCAATTCAATGTTACCAACAACAACATTTCACTTACAAATTTCCCTAAATCAACTCGGTTTAATATTAACAGTTTTTAAAAATATTTTAGTTTGTAGAAGGCGCAAAATATAAAAAATAGTATAAAGAACTCATTTTATAAGACTTTCTTTCGCACTTGTCAATTAGAAAACTCGCTAACGCTCGTTTTCTAAATTTTGACGCGTGCGAAAAAAACATGTCTTATAAAACACGTTCTTTAATATACTATATTGTATGAATCTTGCATTTATATTTATATGTATTTAAAATAATAGTTTTATTCAGTTCCATATTTCTTAAGAGGTGTTCGGAAACATTATTTATAGACGGACACTTGTATACTGTCTTATGATATTTTTATCCTTATATAAAAAATGTATTAGATACTATAGAAGTATTAATCATATTTTATAATGATTTACTGTATTATTTTTTATTGTAATATTATAATATTATAAATATGTAAATACCTAATAGCTTTTTGAATTTACAATTAAGTAAAGAATATATTTTAATATAAAAATAACTATAAATACATAGTATCTACTCATATATTCTTTACAAAGTTTATATAAAAATTAAGAATTAAGTATTAATTGTTTTAAATAAGTACTTGTCGTTATATCCAAATATTAAATATCTAAATATATTGTACTGCATTAAATAATATAAAATACAGGTATCCCAAAATATTTTTATAGGTCATACTATACTTTGTCTACGACTGTAAATTACTAGCAGAAATAGGTATGGTATGACTAGCGAATGAAAGTTAACGTTTAAATTATTTTATAGATGTGGTTTCTTTTGCGAGAATAGAATTGTACGAAATATTCAGGTATGAAATTTTTGCATGAACCCATTTAAATACTGGACTAGGACAGCACAGAAATTCAGTACTATGACTAGCTGAAAATAAATGGCCGATTAGGGTAACTGAATATCAGAACAGGGTGCGTTCAAAATATTTTAAACATTTTTCATTTATGTTGATTATAACAAAATATTTTGATCTTTAAACTATTTCATTTGGCATCAATTCTATGAAATGTTTTATTTCAAATTGAAATCATCTCTGCACATTCGACGCACATTCTGAACTACAGAGTATCAAGTTTGCGCAGCTTCAACCATATCCGACTTTACCGACTGAGTTATTGTTTGATGGCTTTTATCTGCCCACATTAATATATTAATGATATGTCGTGTTCTTAGGGTACTGTAACCTAAAAATGTCTCGCTTGTCTTTCAAACAGGCTCTTCCGGCCGCTTCACGCGATGTTTCACGAACATGTTCGAGATTGAACGAACATTTAGATCCATGCAAAGATTTTGCAAACTTGAATAGGATAATTATTATTACAAATTAGGATATATGTATCGTTTAATTGAAATCGTAATATGCAAATTTAACTGAATGACAGCTTAAAGAGCTAACTTTTCTTAATTAAGTAAGATATTGGCGACGAAATGAACTGATTAAAATTATAGTTCTTATTTGCTGTGGCAATAAGCTCCACTTTGAAAGAAGTGTTTACCTGTAGGACAATGGTTTAAATGGAGCGCGCTACATATGACGTAATTACTGAACTACCCTATTGAAGCCGGATACCCCCACTCCAATGGGCTAGTATTTGGAGTTTATCACTAGATGGCTCACATAGTACTGCGTTCGCAAAGCCAGTAGATATACTAAAGTACCGCCATGGCTGCTATCTTGACCTTAAAAAGCAACAATAACGATTTTTCCCCCCGGTAGAGGCGCTTTTATTTGTATTTGTGTTATTGCAGGGTTCTGTAATGTTGGCAATGTCAAATTATTGGTTATCTACAAAATGTTTCTGTAATAATGCAACACAATTTAAAGTAAAAGTTCTTACTTCACAATGCATTGCATATTTCGATTAAATATCGACTTTTCCAATGTTTGTAAACCACTGATGATGCCTCTCATCAGCATTTGGTATGCAAAGAAATGTATTCTATTTTTATTATGATGACAATTAATTGCACAACAACAAGGTATTATCTGTAGTAAAATGTCAGTTTATTTTATTTTCTTTAACACACCAAAATTAAAACTGGTGAATATCAATGTGACATTTGACACCTGCAACAGCAGCGCCTCTAGCGACACAGAAAATCATTATTGTTGCTTATTAAGGCCAAGATAGCCGCCATGGCGGTACTCTAGTGTATCTACTGGCTTTGTGCGTTCGTATCTGATCGTCGAGAAAGTAACAGTGAAGAACCACCTCCGTGACACGAATAGTTTTAATAATAATTATGATTATAGAACTTTTGGGATATCTGTATTTGTCGAACGCCAATCAAAAACCATCTGAGACTGACCTTCCACGTATGTTCCCTGTCACTCAAATGACAATCCCTGTCTGACACCGTCCATAGGACGAGAGCCTTGCGTCCAGATCCGCCCTGTAAGGAATTGAACCTAGCCTAGCCACAACACAGGACGAAAGAAAGAAGGTTATTTTACTACTAGATACATACTAGCAACAGCTCATTCCTTTCATATTCTGTAATCTCTAATGACAGGCTGTCAAAGAGGCGCCATTTTGTAAATAATCGATTGGGGGAATCGAAATGAAAGATGACGAAGCATGTTTACTCTATTATGGACAGTAAAAGGTTTAAGTTGATGTGAAATTACTATTATAATCAAAATTATTATACACGTTCATGTACACACTATGAAAGCACCAAATTGTATCGATAAGCAAAGCAGAGTGAGCAACTGTGAGTGCCAAAATAAAATCGTGAGCGTGAATGATCGTGAATCAAACATAAAAAGTCGTGCGTGATTGGTCGTGATTACATTTTTAGTACGTGATCGTGAATAAAACGTTACTCACGCGCCCACCTCTATGTACATGTGGTGATGGTTTCTTTTGTCGTTGCTCTTTTCAAAAGTCCACTACGCGGTACATCATTTAAGCTAGGTTCATCCATCTATAACAGAACAAAAAATATAAATTACAAATCTTATAGAATGTTATAATTATAACATTATAAAATAATAATAAACAATCAATATATATAAATCCTACGATAAACAACATTACAACAAAATCAAACATGAATATAACAATAAATCTGTTTCAGTACAAATTGAATTCATTGTAACCTATAAAACCGAATCTATTACCTTACAAAATGGCGCTAATGGGACGTGTTCTCTAACTGGTCGACATATGTGGTGGAACTTGTGTATTGCTTTATATTTTGAATGTCTTGAACATTAGTTTCTTAATGTATTCGCAGAGCAACTGTATAGCAATAAATATGTCAATGTTATTCTACTATACACTTGTCTTTTTCTACCTCTTATATGAGCCGTGTTCCTTTGGGCTGTGATTTGCAATCTAAATGATAAAAGTGATCACGATTAAGAAGAATAATGTTTTTACGTTTCCTATTCGTATCCCCACTTTCTCATTTTGTGATCACTAGATAACCTTCCCCTTTCCCTTCTGAATCAACCCTTTTGAGTGATTCAGACGGATTCAGTTCAGAGCAAATTTAAAAATGGCTTTTCGAGCGTAGATATTTATGAATGTGGGGTTTGTGGCATCATGGGAAATTTGATTTTCCCACAAAAGAATATAATGACAGTAGATTATTTATAAAATAAAATAGGTTAGTTTGCATTTATCTGCTTATGACATTTGACGTCTAATCATTTGATGCTAGATGGTGTTCTATTGTTTTCTTGATATAATTTTTAGATCATTATTCAAAATGATCACGATTAGACTAATCCGGATTCACAAAATCACAATCACAGCCCAAAGGAACACGGCTATGATATGGTTCCTATTTGTTTCTTTTTTCCTCTGTTTCTTTTTCTCTCGTAAAGTTAGGTTATGTGGTGCGAGATTAACGTAATTTTTACCTTCCGTCACCTTTAGGTAAGGAAGGTATTGTCTTTGGTCAAAAAATTCGGTGATGAGTTTTTGATGAATAAGCACGTTTTAGGGTCCCTAGAATACGATTTTACTATTTTTACGATGATATCTGTATGTGTGTGTGTGTCTGGATGTGTGTGAGTAACAAAATTTTCGTCTACGATAACTCTAAAACTACAAATTAAAAAATTATAATTCTTTCGTATTCTTCTTCGTTACATCCATGTGAAGAGCTGATTAGATTTTGGTTAGAATTGGTTAACCGGAAGTACCCCCATTTGAAGATTTTAACAGTTTTTCTTCAATAAACGATGTTAAATATCTTTTTTTTACGTTTAATGTTATTATAAATATTAAAGAATATTTTATTCTCTATACGATTTGAATAGATTTTATACTTCATATTAAATGGATATAGAGTTAAAAAATTATAAAGAAATTAAATATCATATATTAGCCAGCTATATTATAATTCTGGAAACAACTGCTACATTAAGAAAATTCTAATTGAAAGGTGTCAGTGTCAAGTGCAGTTGACAGTATGGTTGTGTTATAATTTTACTGGAAATATAGGACCTTTTGCTTTCTGTATGGAATTTGTATAAAATACGTACACCTGCCTTAAGGTAATGTACAAGAAATTAAATCTTTTGCAAGGAAGTTTCTGTATGACATTTATACAAAATACATAGAACTGACGGAAGGTAATGTGCTGGCCACACCAGATTTTTTTATATACGTTGAAAGCAGATTGTGGTCGCATGAAATGTGTAGGTTTATTGTAATTTGTTTTAAAAATGTTGGGATAACTTTGTAAATTTATAAATATAAAATTTGAAGTCCCTAGATATTGTTCTATTGGAAATTGTATATACGAGCCCAAACTCATATTGGGCTGGTTAACATTTTTAACAAACAAATTATAAAACCAACGAAAATGGTGAGAAATTTCTGCAAATTTCTTTCGACTAGTTTAAAATATAGATTTTAAACTTACAAAAACTGAATTTATTAATATTGGGTTACATCGCCTCTTTTGGTAATACCAGCTTTAATTCTATTAGGCATTGGAACCCTAAGTCCTGCACATTTTTCTGTGAGTATTGTCCCAAATGTCTTGCAAGGTAGATTTTACTGTAAGCATTGAATGTTTACGAAGTTGCTTTCTATTGCCAAAAGTAAAGGGTGTCGGTAGAAGCTAAATCTGGATTAGAAGACGACCCTTAAAATACCGGTCGAACTATTATCACCAGTCATTGAGCCCACAGTTTTTTTTAAGTTTTAAGTCTATATTTAAAGTAGCCGAAAGAATTTTGTAGACTTTTCTAACCATTTGTGTAGATTTTATAATTTGTAATGGTATTATTAAACCTTCGACTGTCGGGTGTGCATGGTCTGTGATGTGTGAGTCCCGGCAAATTGAATTCTTCATATTATTTGTTTATTATTTCTTTCAAAATTTCTACCGCCACAGTACCTTTCAGGTATCTGAATAGCAACTGTTTTACCTATACAAAACTGTTTTTCAAAATTTCAAATAGTTGCCACATGTCATTTTGCCCTGTCAGACCTCACCCGATCAAACGTGTAACAATATATATATATATATATATATATATATATATATATATATATATATATATATATATATATATATATATATATATATATACTGGGTGTTTCCTTTAAAACAACCAGCGCTTTTTTGGGCGAACTAACAACTTTAGAGAAAAATGTTTTATACCAAAAATGATCAAGAATAAGGGGATAATATATCAATAGTAACAAACCGAATATTTAACCAGTGGTTCTCAAACTGTAGAACAAAATTATATTTTTTTAATTTGCACCCTATATAATTTTTTAGCCCTTTAAATAGAATATTATTTTCTGATTACAACGATATAAATATAGCATAGGGTTGTATAACAATTATTTCGAGAAAAATGGTATTAAAACTAGAAATAATGTAATAAAAAATGGGTTTACTACTAGCGAAACTAGGCAACAGACGACCTGTGTATTGCATAGCCTATTGTAATATTATAACATTATTTTTAATACCATTTTTCTCGAAATAACCCTATACTATATTTATACCGTTGAAATTAGAAAAAAATTCTCTATCTAATGGGTTAAAAAAATTATATAGGATAAATATAATGTTGATCTGCCGTTTGAGAACCACTGGTTGAATTTTCGGTTTATTATTATTAATAAATTAGCCCCTTATTCTTGATCATTTCTTGTATATAACATTTTTTTCTAAAGTCATTAGTTCGCCGAAAAAAGCGCTGGTTGTTTTAAAGGAAACACCCTGTATATATATATATATATATATATATATATATATATATATATATATATATACATATATATATATATATATATATATATATATATATATATATACAGGGTGTAACAGCTAAACGAGCTGTATATTAAAGATACAATAAAATATTATAAGGTAATCTTTAGAAGACCAAGAAGAACATTCGAATACAGAAGAAAATATTTTTTTAAACTAGTGGTTCTCAAGTTACAACACGAAGTTATATTTTTTTTTAATTGGATGATATATATATATATATATATATATATATATATATATATATATATATATATATATATATATATATATATTAGGTCTATTTGATAGAGTATTTTTTTCTGAATTCAACCATGGAATCATTTTATGAAAAATAATAACTGCTATCTATAAATTTGAATTATTTACGATAGAAAACAAATAGTACATTATTTAGTAGTTTCATAAAATTTTTGTTTCATTCGGTCTGTGCAGTTAATAATATCCATATTATAAAACATATTGTTCTTTATTACAATTATAACGAGTGTATTTTCACATTGATTCACAAATGGTTAATATTGTGTACAAATATTTCTTAGTTTCACTTGACTTGATTTAACCCTGAGGATGATCATAGTATGATCGAAACGTCGGCATAATCAAATAAACATATTATCTTGACTGCATTTCCGAGAAGTTTTCTTCTTTTTTTCCTGCATTATTTATAAAGTTATTAACAAATATCTGTTTCATTACAATTGTTTTTTATACATAGTCTACTTATTTACTTAAATTTCAACTGAATTTTTTCTCAATATTTTTATGTTAGAATATAAAATGAATACATGGTTGAATTCAGAAAAAATACTCTATCGAATAGGTTTAAAAAATATATGCCATCCCATTTAAAAAAGTATAATTTTATGTTGTAACTTGAGAACCACTAGTTTAAAAAAATATTCTATTCTGTATTCGGATATCCCCATTGGTCTTCTATAAGATTGTTTTGTAGTAAGTATTTTATTGTATCTTTAATAATACAGAAATTATTTTAGGTAGCTCGTTTAGCTTTTACATTCTGTATATATTTTTTTTTTGTGTGTGTATTTTAAACATATTTAAAATATGAACCATGTATATTATTCTCAATAATTCTACCGATACTCTGCTATGTAATAATCTTTTTCTACTTTGTAGTATTATAAAAACTAATAATTATATAGGTATAATAAATTGCAAATGAATTCTTGCAGAAAATTATAACTGCTGCAAAACATATGTAACTGTTGAAACGGTTTCCAAATAGCCTGTCATTATAAATAAACAGTTCGTTTTATTTTTGACAAGCGAACTCTATTTGCAATACAAATGTCTATCTCTATATGTGTGTCGTTGACGCACGTTAATATTGTCAACATGTAAACGTCGGCTATGTTCTGTCGTTCTGTTCTATTCAATGCTGGAATATATTTGAATGAAATATCGATCATAAAAGTTCAATTTGAAATAAGAAAGCCACAGAGAGATTACCCGTTTATTGACTTTTCGTGCGTAATCGGGAAATAAACATTTTTCCTCTAACACTATTTTCAGGCATTCGGGTGGCCTTCGCCAGAGTAGGATTGAGGATCAATTTGTAAAAATAGATTTTTCAATTATATTTTGAACGCGATGTGATTCAGATCCGATTGATGTGAAATTTGAAGGAGTTTACAATTTTCAAAAGATGAAAAGTAACTTCTGTGGTACTCTCTCTATAATAGCTTTGAGAGCACGTAAGGTGACGTCTGGTTAAGCGCGCCTAACGACAGCTACAGTGGCTCACAAAATTATCCGTACACTTTACTTTTGATCAGTAAAATGGAAAATAAAAAGGGTTTCCAAAAAAGGAAATACAATTAAAAAATTAATCGTGGTTTTACATACATACATAAAATCACGCATTTCCCACTTAGTGGGTTAGCACAAACCCGAAACAATAATAATAATATCAACCACAAAAATAATCACTCTCTCTTTCTCTCTTACACAATAATAATTACGAAACAATCATCCTTCGCCACACATTCTTGTTTAAGCACAGTTCTTTCGCCTCGACCACATTCATAATCGCATACATACACGCTCTTCTTCACTTCCCACTCGGAAACTCTCTCTTTTAGCACCTTATCAATCACGTGTATCCACTTACACACTGGACAGCCACGCAATCGAATACCCTCAATTTTACCAAGATATATACGCTTAATAAGTCGTTCACTCTTCATTCTCCCACATGACCAAACCATCTCAACTGACTCATTCCTATTCTGTTAACAAAATTCTTCCTAACCATACATTCTTCATACACCAAATTATTCCTCACGCTATCCAGTCTTACATATCCACATACACCACGTAAATACCTCATTTCCACGGCAGTCACTCTCTTTTTATGCTTTCCCCAGTCACTAGCACTCCATTATACACACTTAAACGAGCTTCTCTAGATACGTTTACGTTTCAAGCAAGCGTACCCAGAGCACCCATTACCTTACACCCCGCATTCACTCTCCTTTAAATTTCTCTATCAAGTCTACCATCCCGTGACATCATGCTACCCAAATATACAAACTCATTCACTTGCTCCAGTTTCACTCCATCCACCAACACATTGCACACAGTCACCAATTTACTCCTTTCAAATACTAACACCTTGGATTTATCAACATTCAACTCCAGATTCATACTTCTTCCAACCACATGTATTCTCTCTAGCATTCTTCTGAGTTGCTCTTCATTTTCACCTAAAACAACTATATCATCCGCAAACGCAGGCACAATACTTTCACTAATATGTACACCACCCATTTCACTCAATGCTCTCCGCAACAACACATCCATATACAAGTTAAACAACCGCGGAGGCATACCACAGCCTTGTTTCACACCAACATTTATACGAAACCAATCACATAAACTACATTTTTGCAGAATTAACTTCAAAGTATGGCTCATCAGGACCTCCGCCAGTTGCCATCGTTATTTAGTTATCTTTAGTATTCCACTGGAAGTATTTAACTTTACTCCACAGTATTTTAAACTGTACAAATGTTTTCTAAAATATCAAAAAAATTCTTATTTTAAAATGGTTAGTAATGTTAAAATTTTACCTGATGGATGATATTTTCGAGTTAAGTAGTTATTTAATTTTATTCCATTTTCTTTAAGTATAAAAAAAATTAATATTTTTTTTTTCTCGTAGAATATAACTACACACTTTCGATATTATAAAAATAAATAAATAAAATAAATAAATATAAATATATCATCACGGCTTATTACCCATTGCTGGGTGTGCCAATCTACTTTGTACACAGAATTCGGTAATGATGAAATATTTGCACCGTGCGGGCGCTTACCAGGCGTCACCTCACGGGCACTCATTGCTGGCATAATAGGTGATAAGAACTTATATTTGACAGGATTATTTTTTTAAAACTGTCATTTTATTTTGCTGCGATTGGTTGTTTCCTATTTTATTTTACCGAAAATAACCGAAGTGAAATAAGTAATATCTCAAGCGTCTTAAGTAAATGCATATGTCTCAAGACTTATTTAAGATACGACTATTAATCCATGATGAAAACAAGACGATCTTAATATACAAGATAGTCTCCATGAAGATGATCTTAAGACAATACCTTAAGATCCGACTATGAATACCGCCCTTAGTGTTGAAATCAGTAAAGAGATATTTTAAAGGCGAATTATGTTCATATCGCTGACTCTAGGCCCAGTGTGATAGCTACAAAGTCATGAATCCTGTTGTCCGATGAAATGGAATCGATTTCATTTCCTTTGACAATTTAATGCTGTCTCTGAAGTACAGGAATATAACTTTACGGAGTAAAATATAATTGCAGAAACGTGAGAAGTTGACATTTTTTGTTCGATGCACATAAAATTGTGTTTGCAATTGCATTATTTTTCCATCGATTTCATTTACTTTACTTGAAATAATTTGTTATGTCAAATAAATTTAAAATATGTCGTCTTTAAAGAAACCATACCATAACCAACTTCAAGTATGGAAATCCACTTAAAAGTCGGTTGTTCGAACTTACTGTGTGAAAGATCAAGTTGGTCATACAAAATAAATCAGCCAAAAAAAATTCAGAGATGCACAGCATACAACGTTTAATTCAGGGCATATTTTTTCGCGAAGTCTAGCTAGCGTTATAGTTTGTGTCAAGATAAATGCACATTCACTTTTACGCCCATCACAGCCTGTATTTCCTTAAAAGATTTGCAAGGGTAAGCACACAGAGAGGTATCCACAATTTTTCCAAACTACCAAATTTAAAACAGTAACCACAAATCAGATATTAAAATTAATAATAAAATTACTACAGTTTATTATTCAATAATTTATTTATATATTTTTTTTACATTATACAAATCTTAAAAATATGTTCTCCTTCAATATTAGATTTTCATCGTCTGGAAAATCACTCCATGCGTGCCACATTTTACTTCAGTTGTTTACAAATGAAACAAGAATAATGTGATACAACGTTTAGCGAAATTTATGTAGTCAAAATAGATTAAAAGATTTTAACTGTATATATCCCGGTTTGCACTGTAAATTTGGTAATCCGCCCCTGGCAGCATAGGTAAGAAAATACCCTGGAGTGATGGGTTAACCGAGCTTAAGAAGTCGAAGTCAATGTGCATTTATCTTGACACAAACTATACCTGTGGTGCACTCCCATTTACTGCTAAGATGCATTCCGTAATATTTAGAAAGCGCCCGTGACAGCAAAATATCACCAATATCGAAATCTACTAAAACCAGATAGACCCACCTCTAGCTATGAATTTAAATGTCGCGTAATATATTTATTTACATTTTAGATTAATAATTCAAGTCAAACAACAGGTGGAAAGAATTCTCGTCCTTGCTCTATAAAATAGAAAATAGAACATATATTAAATTAACAAGAAAACCAATAAAATTAAAAATAGTAGTAATAAAATTACTATCATTTTGTTTCTTATTAATGGTTTTATTTATAAATAGAACAAATTAGTTTGGTTAGATCAAGGCAAGAAATAATAGGAAATATCACTTGAATTAATTAGAAATTAAAGTTCAAAACTTCTAACAAATTTGTTATTCAAATTTGTTGATGTTTGTGGTCAGGGGATTTTTTCAATTTCATTAAGTTTCACAAGAGTACGTATATTTTCATTCTATTCATTATTCGTTTTAATTATAAATAGATAAATATATGACATGAATAAAACATTAATAGATAGGTAATTAATAATACTTGACACATTTTAAAATTAATATTACGCTGAATTAAAAATAAAAATGTTTATTATAATGGACCTTTTCAATTTAAAGAGGTAGAAGATATAAGTAAGAACAACTGAAATCTATGGCGTTTGTTTCTAAAAAATTAGACGTCAAATGTGAGAATATCTCGAATAACTTTAAAAAATCTTATCAAAATAAGTTACAAAAGCTTTTATTGAAGTTAAAATGTCTAGCGATGCAAATTTTCACTGAGAATACAGGTATTTTAATGACTGCAATATTTTTGACGTTTCGTTTGATAGCCCCATTTTCTTACTATTTGCAGCAATAGAAAGAGATAGCCGTTAAATTGAAAAGGTCCATTATAATTTAATTTGAATATTAATTTTGTTTTCTAATATTTACAATATTTTCTAATTTATTTAGATTTTTTCGTAAGAAATTTAATAAAAATAAGTCAGTAAGTGCTTCCTACCGGTTAAGAATATCGGTAGAAGAGCACTTACGACGCACAAAATAAAAATAAAAATTTTTGGTTGTCATTTTTACCTCCCGCTATCCTTGGTAAGGGAGGTATAGGGATCGTGGTAAAATTCGCGGGCGGGCGGACGTGCGTGCGTGCGGGCGTGCGTGTGTTTGTTTGTTTGTGTGTGTGTGTGTGTGTGTGTGTGTGTGTGTGTGTTTGTATGTTTGTGTGGATCCTCCACTTTAACTCAAATACTATCACTTAGAAAAATTTGAAACCTTGTATTTCGACCTTTTTCTATTATGGAAAGAGTCCATTAGATTTTTGTGGAAATTGGATAACTGGAACTGGCACTTTACTTGAAGTTAAAAATAGTTTTCATCGAAAAATACCTTTAAATGTTATTTTTTCGAGATTAATGTTATTATAAAAATTAAAGATTAATAAATTTTCTACAGATTTACATTAATACATTTTCTACATATTTTATGGATAAATTTATAAAATTATCTATAATTTAAATCCCGGAACCTACGCTTTAAACAAACAAAACTCCTTTACGCAATTATTAAAATGTATGTAACTGACAGATAAATGTCACTGCCAAAGAACTAATCATTTCAAATTAATAACAGTAACGTTTTAAAAAGAAAAAAGTAAATAGAACAATAGAAAAAGAATTCATTACAGTTTCCAGCATAAGTAAATATGTAGGTATGTATTTAGATTAAGAAAAATTAACGATTCGCAAAAATATTTAAGCTAATCCTCATTTTTGGATTAGTGAATTTTATTCTATCCCGGTATTTAAAATTTAGTCTTCATTTTATTATCAAAAATGGTAGTTACTTGGATTATATATTTTGAGAAATAAACTGCCAAAATTTGAGTAAAATTCGCTAATCCAAAAATAAGGATTAGCTTAATATTTTTTGTGACTCGGGCGGTAAATGGCGGGAGGTATTGTTTTGGCCACACCAGATTGTTAAGGTAAGCCTCCGCCTCCTGATCGGTAAGAAATTCACATCACTTACCGATCAGTAATTTGTGAACCTTGCTGCCTTGGAAACCCTATCGGTAAATATTTAAAAAAAAAACGATTTGAAAATTAAAAATAAATTTGAATTCCAACCCAAGCCGTCAATTAATCATTTAACAAATTCATCCACGTGCCTTTTATATTTACATATTTATTTATTTATTTAAAAAGATTTCCTGATAAATATTTCCTTACTTCTCACATCCTGCATCTATTTTAACCTAGAAAAAACAAACAAAAACTATTTGCTCGTCCTTAAGCCGTCCCTGTCCTTGACAGAAACAAACGTTGATCCACGGCCAACTTTCATCTAAATATAACAATATTCCTTATATCTGGAGTTGTTCCCACAGTCTTTGTTGACTAACATCCCTGTGCAGTTGTCAACAACACGACTATGTTGTTCTGATTGTTGTTGTGTTGTTGTTATTGTTGTTCAGTGGTTGAAAATTATTGCAAGAGGGGAAAATGTCTCCGAAATGTGAAGTGGCGTCGCTTAGCAGCCTAGCGATGTATAATATTGTCACTCAGGTGAATATATGGCTTTAATATAAGATATGAGACCTTTTTGAAGGGGTGCCTTTTTGTAGCTATATAAAGATGGGAATATACAGAGTGTCCCATTTAAGGTACGAATGCATTGGGATCTCGAGAACCGTAAGAGCTACAAGGTTGGTTAAATTAGACAAAAGTTGCCCCATTAGGAGACCATTTTAATGGTATTTTGTTATTTGCGAAAAAATACATAGGTCACTAGATCTAGGCGAAAATGTAAATTTTGCAGATTTTTATTTTTGCAAATAACTTCGAAGTGTGAAATTATACTGGATTTTGGTTTGCACATCTTTCTTTAGGGCACTATTTTATGTTCTTTCGACTGGCGATGCTCAATTTTTTTGATCAATGTTGGTTTTCGAGGATTGATGTTAAAGTTTTAATTTTTATATGGATTTAAACTTTACAACGATATAAAATAGTAATAATTTATTTTTATAATTAACAGAGAAATTAACAAAAAATGTTATTAATACTAAAATTTACAGTACAATATTTAAATATTAGATTTGGAGGACAATGGATAGGGACCAAGAGTGACCTACTAGATCTCCAGATTTAATACCTTTAAATTTTTTTTATGGGAATACTTAAAAATAAACTTTTTATTCGGGAATATCAGAATGAAAATGAATTAAGAAATGCCACAGTAAGAATTCTAAATCAAATTAGGCCAAGAAGGCTGAGAAAAGTTATAGAAAGAACAGAACGAAGGGCGCAGAAGTGCGTAGAACGAAATGGTGGGTTAATAGAAAATTTATTGTAAAGTTTTTGTAAATTATATTTGTATTTTTAACACCATTTGTTTATTAAATAGTTATTTTCTTAAACAGCAGCCCTCGATTTACTTTTTTCAATTAAATTTTAGTATTAATAACATTTTTTGTTAATTTCTCTGTTAATTATAAAAATAAATTATTATTATTTCATATCATTGTAAAGCTAAAAGAAATCAATGGCGTAACTTTCCAATATGGCGTCCATATAAAAATTAAAACTTTGACATCAATCCTCGAAAACCAATATTGATAAAAAAAATTAAGCATCGCCAGTCGAAAGAACATAAAAAAGTGCCCTAAAGATGTGCAAACCAAAATCCGGTATAATTTCACACTCCGAAGTTATTTGCAAAAATAAAAAACTGCAAAATTTCCATTTTCGCCTATATCTAGTGACCTATGCATTTTTTCGCAAATAACAAAATACCATTAAAATGGTCTCCTAATGGGGCAACTTTTGTCTAATTTAACCAACCTCGTAGCTCTTACGGTTCTCGAGATCCCAATGCATTCGTACCTTAAATGGGACACTCTGTATTGCATGTTTATTGAATAATTAACAACCTGTTAAAAATGTGTTCATTTTTATTGCAATTCGTCAAAATTATTGTACGAGGGCTGTTCTCTTTCCGCTGAGCCCATCTAGTAGGCTATGATATTTTGAAACAAATTTTGTTTGACATTTTAATCTAGTTGTGTACAAGGTTAATAATTATAGTGACGGTTGTTAAATATAATTGAATGTTGTTTAAATTAATTTTTAAGCAATCCTTTCCCCCAAGAAATCATGGAATTGAGCAAAGAACATTATTGAGCTGTGATTTTTTACAATTTCAAGCGTGGCTTAAAGTATCATTCACAAGAAAAGTCATCATCTATGTCAGTTGCTTTTTGTGCAAAAATAAAATGACATCTATAACTGTCAACCTTGCACCCTAGTAATTTATAATAAAAAAATTCCTAGAAACTATAATTTCAATAATTTTTCATTGTGAACGGAAATAATTTTAACTATAAATTTCTTACGCTACCGATGCCACTAATTCTTACACTACCGCTAATTTTTTTTATTATGAATGGGCCTTTACGCTACCGTTGCCACTAATTCTTACACTACCGCTAATTTCTTTTATTCTGAATGGGTCTTTTACACTACCGCTATTTTTTTTTATTCTGAATGGGCCTTAAGCCGCTAAGAACATTTTGAGGAAATCCATCGATTGTTTGGTGCCAAGTCGTGTTCCTTAGGTACCGTAAAGCGGTGGTATAATAAAATTCAGCGTGGTCGACATCCTTTAAATGACAGTTTTCGAGTTCCTAAGCCAAAAACGGCAGTTACCGAAAAGAATATTGGTCTTGTTCAGAACATGATTAAAGAGAACAGGCTTGTTACTCCAAACTTTCTTTAACAGGCTCAAATTAATTGTTCCCATTCCCAATGGGCTACTTGCGTGCCATTTTTTTATTTAATATTTTTGAAGAGACGATAAAAACTTGCTACCCATATTTTTTCATTTGGCAAAATTTTCATTAATTGGCCAGAAAAAAATTAATGAAATTTTAATATTTAAATTACCGCCATGTATGACGTAGAATTACGCCGAACCAATGAACATTCTTAAATATGCATCCCTTTCTCCAGTTCAAAATAATGACGTCAAAGAAAATCTTCTTTCTTAATTTATTAAAAAACAAATATTTTTTTAAATAAAATTTATGTTTTTACATACGTTTTCAACTTTACTTTAGGTATTTAGTGATAGATATCAGATTTTCAGTACCACGCAAGTAACCTATTATATTTTCAAATAGACATATAACTCAAATTTTAAAAATGACCGAAAATATTTTTTTCATAAAATTTACTAATAATCATTGAGAACTTGTGATTATTCTTCATACAAATATTTCGGATATAGTAAAGTCATTTATAACATTATAATAATAAATTTTTATATACTTGTCATTAGCTCTTAGAAAAATAATCTGAAGACCATACGTCATTAAATTAGAATGACGTACGAACACACTAATGTTTAAAATATGAAATCTATTAAAGGTAAACAAAGGTATCATTAAACTTGTTATTTTTATTTGAAATGTGGCATTTATATTCGGAATAGAAATAGGAAATAAGACAATACACAGTGCCCGGTTTTCGAAATTCACCATTGGGATTTCGGTTATCTTAAAAGATACGAGGTACATATGTTAACTTAGGGCTAAGATGCTCCATTAGTAGACTATTTTAAAAATATATTTGTTTTCCCGAAAAATGCATAGGTCACTAGATAAATACAAAATTTCAAATTTTTCTGATTTTTATTACCTTCCGTCACCTTTAGGTAAGGAAGGTATTGTCTTTGGTCAAAAAATTCGGTGATGAGTTTTTAATGAATAAGCGCGTTTTAAGGTCCCTAGACTACGAATTTTTACGATGATGTCTGTATGTATGTGTGTGTGTGTGGGTGTGGGTGTGAGTGTGTGTGTGTGTGTGTGTGTGTGTGTAACAAAATTTTCGTCTTGGATAACTCTAGTACTACAATTCCAAAAATTATAATTCTTTCGTATTCCTCTTCGTTACATCCATATGAAGAGCTGATTAGATTTTGATTATAATTGGTCAACCGGAAGTACTCTTATTTGAAGATTTTAACAGTTTTTCTTGAAAAAACGATGTTAGATATAATTTTTTTCACATTTAATGTTATTATAAATATTAAAGAACATTGTATTCTCTATACGCTTTGACTGCATTTTATAGTTCATATTAAATGGATATAGAGTTATAAAACTACAAAGAAATTAAGTTTCATAAATTAGCTAGCTATGCTGGAAACAGTTACTATATTAAGGGCCAGTTTTATAAAGAAATTTAATCTTCACTTAAAATTTAGTTGTCAAGTAAATTTAATGAAATGAACAAATTCTTATGACATTTAAATCATTGCTGTCAAAAAATCGTGTTGCATTTTTCCTTTTCATTAAATTTAGTATGGAACCTAAATTTTAAGTGAAGATTCAAATTCTTTATAAAACCGGTCCTAAGAAAATTCTAATTGATACATATGTCAGTGTCAATTGACATATTCGTATTATATTTGTGTTATAATTTTACTCGTAATATAGGATATTTTTGCTCGAAACTTTCTGTATGGAATTTGTATAAAATACATACAACTGTCGAAAGGTAATGTACATACAAGAATTTAGAATCTTTTGCAAAGAACTTTCTATATGGATTTTGTAGAAAATACATAGGCATTTACGAAAATTCTACCGGTAGATACCGCATCTACAGACTGTGTTCGAAAACACGGATGGTAAAAAGTTACCGTGTTCAAAAATTGTACAATATCTACCAGATCCATCTACCGGATTCATGAAGAATCTAATCTCAAAAAAAAGGTAGTGATGCAAAGCGAAGCGCGCACGTTAAATGTGGAAATGTGTTCAAAGTAGGACTCTGATCAGTTTGTTAACTACATCAAATTTCTAACCTGTTTCAAATTTTCAATTTTTTTTATAGGTTACGGATCTAGCCTGTTTACCACTTGCGTTCTTAAAATATCGATTCCGGTAGCTATAACCTGATAAAAAGTTGTTTACCGGTAACAGTTCACCGGTAGAATTTTCGTAAAAATTCAAGTAAAGTACCATTTCCGGTTCCGGTTGTCTAATATATACCAAAATCTAATGGCCTCTGCCCTTATTAGAATAAAAGGTTTCAAAATTTTCTGAATGATAGTATTTGAGTTAGAGTTGAGGATCCACACACACATACACACAGACATCATCGTACAAATGTTAAAATTGGATTCTAGGAACCACAAAACGTGGTCATTTAGCAAAATCTCGATATGCGATTTTTAGCACGATCCCTATACCTCCCTTACCAAGGGAAGTGGGAGGTAAAAATCGGCTTATAACCTTTGTCCCACTAAGGGCCACTTTTACAATCGATGGATAAACTATGGTATAGCTATCGGAGGTATAACTTTATCCTGGCAACTATATCTCCGATAAACAAGATTGTCTTTTACAATGCATTTTCATCTATCAGATAGTTATACCAGGAATTACGGTAAATCACTTTAGGTTGGTATTGATACAATAAAATTATCTTCTTGCTAGACTATTTTTCTTCAATATTGTTATTATTTCTGCCTTCTAATTTGCATTTTTCGCAATGTTAAATGATATAAACGATGTTTTTGATTCTGAGAGTGATGATGAAATACTTGATTGACTTCTGTCAAACGTATGAATAACAACACATCGTTTGTGTTTACGTGGTAACCATAAGAACCAGGGATAAAGTTATCTGACGTTTATACGACCGATTTCCATGGGATAAGAAATACTGGTGTTTATTCTATCTGAGGTTTATCCGAGGTTTGTAAAATGCAATTTCCAATTTTATACCTGGTATAGCGTTATACGAGCTTTATCTAATGATTGTAAAAGTGGCCCAAAGTAGCGTGCAATGGCCGAAAGAAGCAGATGTCACTATATCCCTGCTCGGACGCCATTATGTAATGGGCATATAACCTTTGCGTGATGTTCTCTGCAGTTCTCCATGCTGGCAAAACGGTTGCTCAGGCGCGAATCTCTGTCGGTAACAACACTCTAGTGATGGTAATTCCTGAAAAAGTTAAAAGGACAATCTTATAGCGTCGCTGAAAAGAGTGGCTTGAACGCCAAAAAGGGCTCGGGTAGCTTAGTGAGGATAGTGTTCGGGTTTTGACCATGAAATCAAATCTAATAAATTTTTAAAATGCCAAAACATCATGTTTACTTGTGTAATTTGAACCTCAATTTGAATAACTAAATTTCTAGCAAAAAATATAAAACCCTAGCCACATGGCTACAACGTAAGCACGAGAATTAAATTCAAATCTACAAATCTAATGACCACCGTCATATTGACTTCTTAGGTATCTCTTATAATTTCCGGTATCCCAATAGTAAGTTTCGAAAAAACAGGCAACTGAATTGTACAGTTTTTTAATTATTTGAGTGAAGTGTAAATATTGGACAATTATTATTAATTAAAATAAAGGTTTATTAAACTATAATTAAATATTAAAAAGGTATTAAATAATAACGATTACTGACAGCGTTTTCAGCTTACCCAGTGCAAGTGCGCACTGAGTGCAACATATCACGTGACCACACTGAACGAGTTCTGCCCTCATCCGGTTGCAGTGCAGTTTAAGCTGAAAACGATAGTGTTTAGCCGCCATATTTGCACTGACACTATTGCACTTGCCTAGGGAGTCAGTGCACAAAAGTCGCACTGAGCCAGTGCATCAGCTGACTAAATTTTGCACTCAATGACAAGTTGAAAACGCTCAGTGCAAAAAAGTGCGCACTCGACTTGTAAGTTTAAAACGCTATAAGTAATATTAAATACTAATTTAAAATCTAATTAAGACTAACTATAATTAACTAGATAACACTAACACTATTTATTTAAATAAATAATACGACTATTTATTTATACGATCTTTATGATTATTTACTTCGACTATTTATTTAACCAATTAACTGTCCGCCTACCGACCTCCACAGCGTCTATATACTCAACTGACTGAACATTGTAGATTCAACTACTCGGACAGAAGTCACACTTTTCACCTCATTATCTGTCTATTTATGTAACTCTCTACTTCCCGAGTCCTCCACTCGACACAAACTGCATACGCTCACCACGATACTGCTGTGCTTCACTAACACTCTACGTGAATGTCTGTATATGTCTCTCCATGTAACTAACTCTAGAACATAGCTGCGTCCCTTTTATGCAGTTGCTATTACCTTCTAGAAAGCTCTAGAATGTTCGACCGCATAATAACAATGAACACAAAAGGTTCAGGCAACCGGAAGTACTTAAACACGCCGTGGCTTGTTTGTTTACGTAGCCCGGCTGCTAGCAGCGGGGCTCACACGTTACAGTATAATACTGTTCCATTTTCGTTTGAAAATGAATTCTACGAAGTAAATAAAACAACTTTTTTTACTATAACGTCCTAAATTAATGAAATTAAGCAAGATTTAAATTGTAAATGAAAATATATTTATATACTAATTGCACATCTTTCCCTTAAAACAAAGGTAATCCACGCATTATCCGACGACGAGGGTCTCTACTACCACCAAGTAACCGAATACCACAAATACACCCCACCAGACATCCTTCAAGACATGTTAAGCGACATCCTTGGTAACGAAAACTTAGACGCCGGTACGAGATTCAGTTGTCTTCAAGTCTTTCTTCGATACAACGTCCGCAAACTTGAAATAGGCATATTTCCCCACAGCTATTACGAAAGAATCATGGATGTCATTAGTACAAATGGCACAGGGTTGTACCACTTGAACCTAAAAGGTGTTTGGATGAAAGACAACCCTAAAAGTCTGAATAATGTATTGAGTAAATTGACAGAATTGAAAATTTTGCACATACCACATATGGCTAACGATGAGGTGTTGTTTACTCTTGCCAACCTACAAAATTTAAAAGTACTAAATATATCTGGGGAGTGTAATTTTACAGATAAGGGTATGATAGATTTTAGTGATTTATTAAAAATAAATAAATCTAATTTAAGTGTATTAGATATTGGCAGTTTTGGAGAAGAAAATATTCCTCATGAAATAATAGCTAATATTATTGAATCGTTGCCACATTTGACAACACTGTGCAGTTATTCTTTTGTTGGTAAATCTTTGTTACATATTTATAACAAAAATAAAACGTTTAAAAGTAAATTAAATTTTATACATGACACAGGAACAACAATAGAAGTTTGTGAAGCTATTATAAAATTATGTCCTTTATTAGAAAATTTATATTTTGATTTTCCCAAACCAGGTGTTGTCGAACTAATCGATAATTTTACAAATTTAAATATTTTAAAATTAAATAATTTTTTGAGTAAAGAATTTCAAACTTTATTCTCCAAATGGACAAATTCATACATCAGAACTTTAAAATTAAGTTTAGGGAGGGATACATTCGATGCCAGCATTTTGACAAACATACCTAACCTTCAAATATTAGAATTTTACAAAATGGAGTTTGTAACACACAGTTATGAAAAAGAATTTTTCAAATTAGAAGAGCTAGATATTTCAAACTGCGAAATGACTGCTACATGTTTGAAATACATACTTGAAAAAGCAAAATATCTAAGGAAAGTCTCAGTTTACGAACCAGTAAAACTAACAGATGGCGATCTATACCGAATGTGCGCGAATTTCAATTTAGTCTACCTCGAGCAATTGTGGTTTGCCAGTGCAAGATACCTGACCGTGAACGCGGTTGAACTCCTGATGGGTCATTGTCCCGCCCTGCGAGTGCTCGGCCAGCTGACTGGTTGGAACATGTCGCTGAATGATGTGGACTTCATGCGGGCGGTCATTCAGAGTACCAACACAGACTTGACTCTACTTCCGGTAGGGATATTTGCGTTTTGATTGTTAGATGGCAGTTTCCTGCATGTATTCATGTTAATAAAGGTTGTGAAGTAGTCAATTGTTTGATTGTTTGTTTATAAAAATAAAAGTTTTAGGTGGTCTGGTAATGGATGTTTAGACAGGGGTGGATTTGCTCAAATTGACACCAATATTATTGCTAAAATGTTGAAACACGTTCTATTGCTTCGTCCACATTCATAATCGCATTTTTCATTCCATTTTTATTTCTTAATTGCACGTAAGAAAATAACGTTAGTTCAAATAGGGGAATAAATTCTGCCCTCTGATTGGTCAAAATGCACACATGGTTTACAAAAGTCTCAGCTGCACGACGAGGCGAGAGTACTCTCGCATCTCGTCTCGTCTCGTTGCATTATGCGAGACGAGAACGAGAGCAAGATTGCAGTTTAAAATTCGAGGCGAGATCGATATAACAACTGCGAGAAGCGAGAAATCTCGCGAGAATCTCGCAATAAAAATTATATGTAACTTTATAGCTTTGATTCATAAATTCAATGAAATATGCACCGTACAATACAAGGAGTGGAATCCACGCGATTTCGTGCATAGAACACAAAATTATATGGAATTCACTATATTTTTGAGTCTATCTAGAGTCTATTGGTATTGATCCCAGAGCGAGGAAATGCAAAATAAAGACAAAATCGGTTTTTACATCTAATAGAACTTGTTTTTCTCCGACATTTCAGCGCCTAATTCATCCCAGTTAAAACAACGGTTAATAAAAATTTTACCGTCCCTAAAAAGTAAAGGATGTTATATTAAGTGTCGATGGGAGCCAACAGGGAGAGAAGCGGAGTGATTGGTTGCCAGCGGGTTACCAGTGTGGCGGTTTTTTATGACTTAATCTTACTTAAATAGTGGCATATATTTAATGAAAAAGTGTAGGTACTTTTAGTTACAAAAAATATTTTTTTAATGTTTAATTCGTTTTACTGATGACAGAATGTGTTCGTTTTGAAATAGTTTAGAGATCACAATTTGATGATAAATTGGATATTTTAGAGGTAAACTAAATTATTTACTGACATCACATTTTCTGCTGACCGTAAATGAATAAACATTATGTTCGTATTGAAATAATTTGGTGACCAAAATTTAGTGTTTCGTCTCTTTATTATAGTTATACGACTGCAAATACATGGAAGACGGTGCTATTGGTGCGAACTTGTCGCTTGTAGTTAAATAGTTACGTAAATATGTAGTGCGCAAGCGCTTATTTTTATAGCGAGACTCTCGCGAGAATCTCGTGCGAGAACGAGATGACGACACCCAAAAAAATGTGCGAGAACGAGATCGAGATTACAGATCCGAAAACGAGACGAGATCGATATTTATATTTCTCGTCTCGTCTCGTCTCGCGTGCATCACTAGAATAGACCTTTTCGATAGACACACAATAGACCTTTTCAATTTAAAGAGATAGAAGATATTATGCGTAATGGAGATCTGCGCATAGTAAGAACAAACGCGCTTGTCAGGACATCCAAGGCGTTTTCTTCTAAAAAAAATTAGAAGTCAAATGTGAGAAAAGTCTCAGAAAAATTTAAAAAACTTGTCGAAAAATGTTACAAAAGCTTTTTATTGAAGCTAAAATGTCTAACGATAACGATGCAAATTTTCTCCGAAAATAGAGGTATTTTAATTCGCCGCACAGTATCACGGAGGCGACGGAGGATTTCCCTGTAGTACTATCTGGTGATTGTTTGACCCTTTGGTGCGAACTCGTGGTGTACCACACCCCGGGATTCAAAGAAAGCAGTCAGCATCACTTTGACGTTGCTGCGCACTTGGCGGACCTTCTTTGGTCTTGGTAACGTGGAATCGTCACCGAAAGCCATCTGAATCTTCCGAATGGTTTCCACCTGGCTGTCGCCCAGTTTCAGGCTAAATTTGATGCAAAAGCGCTGCTTCAGTATTTCCGTCATTTTCCTTGCAATGAAAAACCGACGAGAGCACTACACAACCTTACTCAAATGCTGCTTGCCAGCAACAGACGCTATCGACAGGCGGGAAAAAATTCACGTATGCGCATGAATGTTCAAGGTCGGGTCATGCAAACGCGTTTGATTCAAATCCATTAGCTTTTCGCAAAAAAATAAGGTCGGATACTTTTCTAACAGACCTCGTATTTGTACTAGGTTGGTTTCACGAATTAAAATTATTTATTCAATGTATGTAGAAATCATCGGCTCTCAAGCGCCATCTGCTATTTTCTTACGTGAAACGAGTTTGTGATTTATGTTAAATAACAGAACAAACAATTTTTTAAAAATATTACGAAGTCAATTTGAGCCAGTGCGCTCCTGTCTCTTTTAGTCTTTTTTAATAACCATCACAATCTTATATTTGGGATTCCCCATATTTTTCTTTTGCTTTAGAAGGTATGAAGGTAATTTATTTACCCCATAATTTTAAATTGCATGAATATACGACTCTATTAGTTTTATTTTTGACTGGTGTTTCTGTAATGTGTTTTTGTATTTCTTATTTTCTATTTTGATATTTTTCATTCCTTCATATATTTCATAACTTTTCATAATATCTTTTTTGAAATATTGTAATGTAATTATTTAAAAGATTAGGTTCACACATATTATTTTTTTTTTAATAATTAGAATACCTTGTAGTACATTTTTTAACCCTATAAATAATTATCTACTTTAACCTAATTTTCATTCTATAACAATAAAACCTTGTCACTGTTTTATTTTTTTGAAACAATAATTAAATTTGTGTTACATCATTTAGGGCCAGTACGTCCCTGACCTGTTTATTCATTATGCACAAATATAATTTTATTTACTCTATATTTTCATTTTCTCTTTTACCTTAATTGCTTTCAATATAATTTGTTGATAGTTGTCTCCGTTTTACTGAAGTGGTCTACAAAATAGAAAATAGAAGATATGCATACATTATGTATTTGCGATGCGGGCATCTATTAACCCACGTGTTTCCCTTTTTTAAAAGTCGACATGCTGCATGTAAATATACATATTTATTATTTATTTAAATTTTAAGTGATATCTTTTTATATAAATGGAATTTTAATAAAATATTTATGATGAATGCTTTAAATCATTTTGCACCTATAACTTTTGTGTAGGTACATATGTATAGGTACTATTTCCGTTTTTAAACTTGGAGAATTAAATCAAAATTTATCTAGTCGCTACCTTCAAAATACCAGAAAATAATAATTACATTAAATTTTAAACTTAATGGCTCGTACCACGAGCACAGTTTTAACCAAAACGCTGTTTTAAGAAATGTCAAATTACATTATTTAATATTTATAATAAATAATAACAAATTTATCAAAATATGATTTTGAAGCAGAACATGGTTTATAATCAAACAAATATTTTTTAAAAAATCGTTCTTTATACATAAGGGCGAAATTAAATATTGAAATTTGATTTTGACATTTCTTTTAGTTTTTAGTTTTAGTTAAAACCGTGCTCGTGGTACGAACCATTGGCTCGTACCACGATCACGGTTTTAACTAAAACGCTGTTTTAAGAAATGTCAAATTACATTATTTATTAATAATAATAAATAATATCAAATTTATCAAAATATGATTTTAAAGCAAAACATAGTTCTTATTCAAAAAAAAATTTTTTTTTAATCGTTCTTTAAACATAAACGGCGAAATTAAATATTGAAATTTGAATTTGACATTTCTTAAAACAACGTTTTAGTTAAAACCGTGATCGTGGTACGAGCCAAAGAGTATAACAAACTTTCAATTTGTTGAGATCAGGGTTGGCAAAAATCATGATTTATTTAAAAAAATCAAATAAATCATGATTTTTTTGATTTTTAAATATCTTTGGTGTACCTACTTTTTAAATTGTTTTAAAAACAATATAAATATTTTATTTCATAAACGAAAACGAAATCTGTATTAAAACCCCAAAGAATGCATTTGAATTTTTGCTTATTGTAGCATACTCGTATAACGCAACCACGCGCGCATCTTTTATTTAAAAATTAAAGTGATTATTTCACTCATAAATATATAAACCAATCCAAATTCAGGATTCTACCTAGTTACCAAATTTCATTTCGACAAAACAGCGTCAAAAAAGTTTTTTTCGCACCCTTTAAGCCAATAAGATGTCGTATTTTTACAAGTGAGTTTTGATAAGCGAAAAAATTTTGACGTTTTAGAAACATATTGTTTATATACCTGTCAAAGTCTGTATATTTTCAATGTTATCAGTTTTTATTAAAAACGAGTCGATTTGGACATGAATCTATTTAAAACGTTGAAAATGCAAACTGAAACCTAATACCTCTAAACACAATAAATATTTACAAGATTTTTTATCAAGAAAAAAATTATATAAATAATTACCTGATTTTTATTTTGGAAATAGTCATCCGAATACCATTCGTGGTTAAATTTTAACCTGGAAAAATTTTCCGATTGCTTTACTCGAGCCTGTTGCCAATTTATTTCGTGACATTGATCAAAAATTACTTGTTTGACAATTCGTCATTTTTTTGTCAATGCCACTCAATAAATTGCTAGACAACCGGCTCTCGTAACAATCTGAAAATTTTTCCGGCAAAAATTTACCACTTATGATATTATATATGATAAAATATTAATAAATTTTTAGATATTATATACAGAACATATTTTTGTTGTTATTAATAAGTTTGTAGCAAATAATAACATTTTTATTATAATTCGAATCTTTTTTTCATATTTTATAAAAATCAACGATTTTTATTTAAAAAATCAGTTAATTTAAATCAAATGATTTAAATCAGGCCAACCCTGGTTGAGATGTTCATTTCGAGTGAAAATGTCGTAAACATAAATTCTGTTTCTTTTCTAATATTTAAAATTAATTTCATTGTTCCAAATCAAGGACAGTAGGAGGGGTTGCAAGAATTTTTTTATATTTTGCGTTCATAATGAATTGCGTATCGTAATGACCTTCATTTCGATACGCAATTTTTTGTTTTAGACGGTTGGTACTAGATGACGTTTCTTTAACCCATTTTTACTTAATTTATTTTTAGTTAATTGACAATTCATTTTAATAATACAATGTCGAAATTATTATTATTTTTTTTATTTAGGGAAGATTATTTACATGAAAATGTTAATATAATGTTCGAATTAGTCCACATAGATGGACCTAGTAGTACTAAAAATTTGTAGATTGAACCTTTGAACGATAGAAAATTATTTTTAATTAATTTTAAAGCAATTTTTAGTTCAAATATAAGAAAAAATAAAAATTTCCTGTACACTGAGGCTGAAAGGGTTAAACTGTCAAACGTCAAAGCTGGAAGATAAGAAATTTCAATATAACCTCAAAATTTCTTTTAGTTTGTAGAAGGCTCAAAATATAAAAAATAGTATAAAGAACTCATTTTATAAGACATGTTTTTTTCGCACGCGTCAAAATTTAGAAAACGAGCGTTAGCGAGTTTTCTAATTGACAAGTGCGAAAGAAATTCTTATAAAATGAGTTCTTTATACTATTTTTTATATACACGTTCTTTAATATACTATTATATGACTTCTATTTACTAAATTTTAAAAAATATTGCTTTATAAATAGTCCAGTCATTAGGTAGTTTTACCCTGCAAAAGGTCGAGTATTTCTGATTTTTGTATATGTTATATAATTAGACGTCCTAATAAAAAATACAAGGTTTCGACCTCGGTGCGCCTCGGGAACCACTCCAAACACCATGAAGTCAAAAATTGTGACACCCTCCATGCATTCTAAACCCCGACCCCCCCCCCTATGAGCGTTCATTGACTGGACTATTTGGTAAGTAAATATTTCCCAAATTTGACCCATCAAATCCTCAACCACGAGCCGCCACTGGTTATTTCGTCAAATTTATTTATCTTTATGTTTTATACAGTTATTGTTTTGTTTTCTTTATATCTTCCTTCCATATCGTAATTTGTTTAATTAAAATGTAATATTAATTTGAAAATTAACAGTTATTTATAAAACTATTAACTATTTTAATAACTAAAAGGAATAGGAACTATGTATGTTTATACAACTATGACATTTTTACTCAAAATATGTTCGTTATAAATCAGTCTTTATTTTGGAAATACCACAAAAATAAAATTACATGTAAATAATTTATTAAAAGAGGTTATGTCAAAATGATTAATCTCAAATTGGAAAATTTATACGTGTTTTAAATGTAAATATAATTAGAAGCATAGATTTATTCCTCATAATTTAAAAATGGAATATAATAAAACTAAAATTTAAGTTTTTGTTTCAGAAATTTGACGATTCGAGAAATTGGCCATTACTATGATAAAATTGGTGTTAATTGTCATATTTAAGTAGTTAAATTTTTTATTAAATATGGAGTATTTCCAAGAAATACTTCGGGTTTTTTTTGTAAATTTCATGTTGAAAATGAGTAACGAATATTTACTTTGACCAACATGTGATCTCTTGAGATTCAATAACTATAATTTATATTTCTTTATGTATACAATTTTTTATAATAATAATATTAATAAGCATTTACATTTTAATTTGAAACATATCATTTTTCGAATGCAAGAAAAGTTATTAAAACTTGAAAACATAAAATACAGATATAAAGTGTTAGGTTAGATTGTAAATTATACAATTCAAATTCGATATCAACTTAGATCACATATTTAAGAGTATTGATATTTATCAAAAAATAATAGTTATTTACGTATAGAGGGTCGAAAGAAAATGTTTACGCCTGCGGACGATATTTGAAGCCCGACGCGTAGCGGAGGGTTTTTATTCGTCCAAGGGTGTAAACGTCTTTCGGTCTGAGGTATTTAGAACGTTTTACGAACAACTAATAATAATAATAATAATAATGATTTATTGCCAACAGAAATCCAATTACAGGGAAATATAAATATAAGTAAAAACTGACACAATAGTTATTTGTATATCAAGGCCGCGAAATCACTCTTTAGCGTACCGAGAGAAAAATTGTCGCCGAGGCCGCTTGCGGCCGAGGCAAGACAATCTCGAGGGCGCTAAAGGATTTCGCGGACAAGGTGTACACAATATTTTTTGTGCAACCGTAAAAAATATGTAATTACAAATTTTATTAATTTTAAGCAGTTTCATTGTATATAGAAAGTTAGCTTTCACGGTGGCTATGGGATTAACATTTGATAAACAAAACCATGCAATTTTCAAGTGTCAAAGTGATTATTTACCTAATTTCGCGGCCGCTACCATGACAACGTCCGCGAAATGAATTTCGCGGCCGTTACCATAACAACGGTTGCGAAATTTAATTTCGCGACCTGTATTGCGGCTGCGAAATACTTATTTCGCGTCCGGTTGCACAAAAAATAAATTATAACAAACATACATAACAAAAATGAAATTTGAGTATTTAACAAATTATAAAAAATCTGATGTGGACACCACACGACTTCCTTGTACGCAAGACTAATATGAATAGATTCAATTATAAAATTGCACGTATTTGACGTAATTTGACATTAACATCTATTTTTTATTTTTTTGTTATTTTTTGTCCTAATCCATAGCAAGCTTCATTACAAAAACCAAAAAGTATATGTTTTAAATATACATATCTCGCTTATACAAAGGGCTAATTTAATAATACTTGATGTGCTAGACGCAGAATTTAATTCTCTAAAACTCTTATTTGAAGTATTTATTTATTTATTTCTAAAATCATAATGAAACCTTTTTATTTCAAAAAAAACTGTTAACAACTTCAGGTAATATATCACTTCCGGTTAACCTATTTTAACCAAATTCTGCTATGTTATTCCAATAATATAAAAGTCTTATATACTAAATTTAAAAAGTTTTGTATTATATTTTAATATAGTTTTTCATTAAAATCTATTATAGGCTTCAAATACAGTACCATTTCTGGAAATTATGTAATGACCAAAAAGGGAGGTTATAGAAGTCCTAAATACAAAATTTCAACTTTCTACGGCTTACCGTTTTTGAGTTATGCGAGATACGTACGTACATACAGACGTCACGACGAAATTAGTCAGAATGGATTCAGGGATGGCCAAAATGGATATTTCCGTTGAAATCTGGAAACCGAATTATTTCGCGAATACAATACTTCCTTTACTTTGTACAAAGAAGTAAAAATGGATCACACAAATGGTGTGCTTCATAGAAAAAGACAGAAGCAAAACTCGGCCACCTGTTTATGTTTACATTTGACACGACAATTTAATTTCTGTGTTTATCGTATTTTCTATTTAAAATCAAATAATTAGCGATTTGACATTGAATTTGATGTTTTAATATAAAATATAGAAGACATACGTTCATGTTTTCATTCTAAACTAGCGTCGGGACGCAAATAATTTTTTTGCCACAGGCGCTCAAAACCCTAGCAGATACCGGTTATGATGTTAACATATTTGTACCGTGCGGGCCTTTACCAGGCGCACCTCAGGGGCACTCTCTGCTGCCGTGCATAGTGCACCAAAAGTAACTTTTGTGCCATTTAAAATCCGAAATAATATTGGAGTCGATCGGGATCGAACCTTGGTTCCTAAATTCGCGTCCAAACACGTAAGCACACGATGGGGTGTATTCTGTAAAAATATGTTAATTTTAACATGCCTTTAAAAAATAATATTTTAACATGACTATTAACAATAAATTCATTTTTTGGTATTCTCTACGCGAAACTTTGACACTGCTGTTAAAATCATAAATTTTAACATGCCTGTTAAACACCAGAATGAAGTGATCAACAAGACAGAAAAAAGGCACGTCTTTGCTAAAGTAATGTAGTTTGTAACCATAACACAAATAAATAAACATGATAAAAAGAGTGAACAACTGTCAGTTTATGTGTCACTGTGAAATTTTAGAAAACTAATCTGTCATTTTGAAATTTTAGAAAACGAATGGAAAAAATGCTTCGGAAAATAAATAAAAATCTGCTGCATAATCATGTCTCATTTTAAGTTCCATATTAAAAATGAATTATATTGTAATTGTAAATTATTAAGTTATCATTAGGTATGTAAAATTTCTTCTGCTTGATCCACAGAATTGACAATCCAAAATGATAAGTTACGTTGATTTGACGAAGAAGGCAGGAATAAGCAATTTTAACTGCATTTAATACCTACATTATAATAAAGTACTATGTTTTACGATAAATCTAAATTTGTCGAATTATGTTAATTAAATATTCCTACTAGACATACAATGAAACGTAATTAAATAAAATACTTCGGAAACAGTTGCATATTTTATTAAATAACACCTATATTTTTTATATTCATCCATGGTATTTTTCTTTCGTTTTCTATTTCATTTTCATTAATTAGAAGTGCAACATATTCAAATGCTGTTATAATTTTATTGTATAAACAGATGTTAAAATTTTAAAGGCATCGATTTGAATGACGTTAAAATATACAGTTTTAACACCTAATTTTAACACGGGTGTTAAAATTTTAACAGAATTGATAGTTACAGAATAGAAAATATATTTTAACAGCAAGTTTATTTTTAACATACTGTTTAAAATTAACAGTTTCCTTACAGAATACACCCCATCGGTCTTAAAAAATTATTTATCAATAAGATACGTAGTTTTCATTTATGTAAATATCTTTTCGATGACTGCTAATAAATACAAGAAGGTATTAATTATCGTAGAAATTCCAGGTATTATTGTAGAAATATAAATAAACTTAAGGATATATTGAAATTCTTAACGTAACGTATTATTAAATTGTATGTATAAGGAAATTTGGATGATATTTTCCTATTACAAATAATATATTTGAGACAAGCAGGTTTCCATAAGCATAACTGGAAAAATAACGTATGCCATAGAATGTTTGATCCGGAAATGACGTGACGTACAAATAAATATATCATCACGGCTTTACCCATTTCTGAGTGTGTCAACCTGTTTCTATTTGTATATTTCTGTAATTATGATATATCTACAAGGATTGGTAAAAAAATAACGAGAATTTTGGACTTAAGCCAAAAATTTTTTTCTAACGCAGAAAGCATTTTGTGGTATAGCCAGATCTATCAGCAATTTTCCTTTATCTTCTCTATATTCGCAAAATGTTGCCCATTCAATGGCTTCTTCATCTTCAGGAAGAAGAAAAAGTCAAAGTTAAAGTGATTTTAGCAACCACCATTCAAAAAAAAAAAAATAATTGGGTCCCAGGGCCACCACAATTTTTTCACTGTAAATTGTTACTAATACTACAAGAATTCTTGCATTAATTAGAGAAAAATTAATTTGGAGTGACACATTGTCCACGCTCGACCTCCAGCTTTTAAAATTGTCCAATACGGCCGTGTGAGACCAACATGTTACCTCACCAATACATGCTTGAACATCTCGTTGTCGCGCGAGAGTCTCGCTGTAGAAATAAGCGCTTGCGCACTACGTATTTACCTCGGTATTTACGAATCAATTGAGTTGAACTACAAAAGACAAGTTCGCACCAATCGTTCCGTCTTCCGTATATTTACAGTCGTATAACTACAATAAGTAGACGAAACACTAAATTCTAGTCACCAAATTATTTCAATACGAACATCTGTTAATACATTCTGTCATCAGTAAAGATAATTAAATATTTGAAAAATTCTTTTTTGTAACTAAAAGTTTCTTCACTTTATCATTAACTATATGCTACTATTTAAGTAAGATTTACTCATAAAAAAGCGCTACACTGAGAACCCGCTGGCAACCAATCATTCCGCTTCACCCTGTGTGGCTCCTATCGACGCTTAATATAAGACCCTTTATTTTTCGGGGACGACAAGAATTTTATTAACCGTAGTTTTAACTGGGATGAATTAGGGGCTGAAATGTTGGAGAAAAACTGGTTCTATTAGATGCAAAACCGATTTAGTCCTTATTTTGCATTTCCACGCCCTGCGACCGATATCATTCGACTTTAGATACACTCAAAAAAATATAGTCAATTCAAATAATTTTCACATTCACGTGTTCTATGCACGAATTACCGTTGACTCCATTCCCTATACGGTGCATTTTTCATTGAATTTATGAAACAAAACTATAAAGTTACAAATACTTTTTATTGCGAGACTCTCGCGAGATTTCTCGCTTCTCGCAGTTGTTATATCGATCTCACCTCAAATTTTTAATTCCAATCTCGCTCTCGTTCTCGTCTCGCATAATGTAACGAGACGAGACGAGATGCGAGAGTACTCTCGTCTCGTCGTGCATCACTACGCGGAACAATATTCTCTAATGGTAGATTTCACGATAATTTTGGACCAATTAAATAACAAAGCTAGTTTTGCATTGCAGATCTGATAACTGCTATTTTGAAATTTTGCAAATGGTTGATTGACTTGAAAAATTGAAATTTTGCCGTGTAATCTCTTTATAAGACCCAGAGCTAGGCGTAGAAATTAAATGTTGGGAGAATGTGATGATGTTCTCCAGTTTAGTATACATGTTTATTCAATTCGATTCGATCGATTTCGAAATTTCAAGAATCTTATCATCAGGAATGACGCCACGACACTTGCTCAGTTTGAATATCTCTGAATTTTTTTTTCCGATTACAGGATCCGGAATGGATTACTAACATCTCGCGAATTTCTTTGCATAAATCTAAAATCTTGTTTAAAAATGTATATAATTATTGGACATGTAGGTATATATTAGTTTATAAATAGTTTACCTTTGCTGTCGTCCCTCTATTTTCAGTAAAAGTTTATTTCCTAATATAAAATTTTCAAGAAAAATCATTACCAACGATTGTTCAATACTAACAACGAGAGAAATGCAGTTGCTAGATTAACAACTCGACGTAACGACTAGTTGTTAAATTTTAGCAACTTGATGTAATAGTGAATTGGGATTTTGAACTTAGCAACTGACATTGAAATTAACAACTGAAAATGGTTGTTAATTTTAACAATTTTGCTTAGAGAATTAGGCCGTATCTTTTTCAATACGGCCGTGTGAATAACTTTAGTACGCCTTTATAAAGCAATGCATGTATTAGGTCATTTTTAGATAAAAAAAAAAAAAAAAAAAACGGAATAACTTGACAACGCCGAGGAAAATTTTAAAAAAATTATATGTGCGTATAGGTGAATAAAATACAATTCGAAATATATGAAAATATATAGGATGTTCCATTTAAAAAAATCTGATGTGGCCAGCACATTACCTTCCGTCAGTTCTATGTATTTTGTACAAATTTCATACAGAAAGTTCCTTGCTAAATTAAATATTCTATTTCTTGTACATTACCTTCCGGCAGTTGCATGTATTTTATGCAAATTTCATACAGAAAATTATTATTTTGTGACGTTTTCTATATACAGTGTAATGTATCTGCAGAAATAAAAGATTTAATATTATTATTATTTCTTGTACATTACCTTAAAGCAGTTGTATGTGTTTTATACGAACTCCATACAGAAAGCAAAAGATCCTATATTTCTCGTAAAATTATAAGACAAACACACTATCTCAATTTCACTTGACACTGACATCTTTCAATCAGAATTTTCTTAATATAGTAGCTGTTTCCAAAGCTATGGCTACTTTATAAAATTTAATTTCTTTATAATTTTTACCTTCCGTCACCTTTAGGTAAGGAAGGTATTGTCTTTGGTCAAAAAATTCGATGATGAGTTTTTACTCAATAAGCACGTTTTAGGGTCCCTAGAATACGAATTTACTATTTTTACGATGATGTCTGTATGTGTGTGTGTGTGTGGATGTGTGTATGTGTGGATGTGTGTGTGTGTGTAACAAAATTTTCGTCTGCGATAACTCTAATACTACAGTTACAAAAATTATAATTTTGCGTATACTTCTTCGTTACATCCATAGGAAGAGCTGATTAGATTTTGGTTACAATTGGTCAACCGGAAGTACCATCATTTGAAGATTTTAACAGTTTTTCTTGAAAAAACTATGTTAAATATAATTTTTTCACATTTCATGTTATTATAAATATTAAAGAATATTTTATTCTCTATACGATTTGACTGCATTTTATACTTAATATTAAATGGATATAGAGTTAAAAAATTATAAAGAAATTAAATTTCATAAAGTAGCCATAGCTGTGGAAACAGCTACTATATTAAGAAAATTCTGATTGAAAGATGTCAGTGTCAAGTGAAATTGGCATAGTGTGTCTGTCTTATAATTTTACTGGAAACATAGGATCTTTTGCTTTCTGTATGGAATTTGTATAAAATACATACAACTGCATTAAGGTAATGTACACGAAATAATATAATAATAAATCTTTTATTTCTGCAGATACATTACACTGTATATAGAAAACGTCACAAAATAATAATTTTCTGTATGAAATTTGCATAAAATACATGCAACTGCCGGAAGGTAATGTACAAGAAATAGAATATGTATTTAATTTAGCAAGGAACTTTCCGTATGAAATTTGTACAAAATACATAGAACTGACGGAAGGTAATGTGCTGGCCACATCAGATTTTTTAACTCTATATCCATTTAATATTAAGTATAAAATGCAGTCAAATCGTATAGAGAATAAAATATTCTTTAATATTTATAATAACATCAAATGTGAAAAAATTATATTTAACATAGTTTTTTCAAGAAAAACTGTTAAAACCTTCAAATAATGGTACTTCCGGTTGACCAATTGTAACCAAAATCTAATCAGCTCTTCATATGGATGTAACGAAGAAGTATACGAAAAAATTATAATTTTTGTAACTGTAGTATTAGAGTTATCGCAGACGAAAATTTTGTTACACACACACACATCCACACACACACACATCCACACACACACACATCCACACACACACACACACACACACACACACACACACACACACACACACACACACACACACACACACACACACACACACACACACACACACACACACACACACACACACACACACACACACACACACACACACACACACACACACACACACACATACAGACATCATCGTAAAAATAGTAAATTCGTATTCTAGGGACCCTAAAACGTGCTTATTGATTAAAAACTCATCATCGAATTTTTTGACCAAAGACAATACGTTCCTTACCTAAAGGTGACGGAAGGTAAAAAGAGAAACAATTCTCGCCGAGTCGTAATGCAACATCCTGTATATGTGAAAATAATTTTATGTTATACTCCTTGAGTAGACGAATAAATTCTGTTAATAAATTTATGCTCTATTTCTAACAACAAGGGAGATATCGAGGACGGTCATTTCAAAGACTCAGCCTGTATATGGTATCAACGTGATAAAAATTACCCTACTCAAAAACGAATAAAGCATAAAATTCAAAAATTCTCGTTGCTTTATTATCAAATCTCGTATCTTTATTATATGGTAATCGAATCAGTAAAGCTTGAAAATTCAGTCTGAAAAACTATGTCAGTCTGTATAAGGATTTTCCTATTAAAACATCTTATTTTTGCAAAGGCCATTTACCCAAAGTTTGTAAATATAAACAGGTAGAATTTTTTACTTCCATGTCTAGCTGTACGCTAATTTTGTCCCGTTTCCAACAATCTGTCGTCGCAGTAAAAAACCATCGAAGTAGGCGCGTTCTCATTACGACACTTTGCTGAATTTCCTGCTTTATAGTCGCCAATTTCACCCACCATCTAGTATTACAACCCAAACTTTTGTGGATATTAGCAAGTAATAGTAGTTTTAATATAAGGTTTACGTCAAATTGATAATCAAAATTGAGCAAAAACAAGCTTTTCCTATTACGCATGTATTGGTTTATGAGTATCAAAATGCATATTTTAACCTCCCGCTATCCTTGGTAAGGTAAGGGAGGTATAGGGATCGTGCTAAAAATCGCATATCGAGATTTTGGTAATTGATCACGTTTTAAGGTCCCTAGAATCCAATTTTAACATTTTCACGATGATGTCTGTGTTTATGTGTGTATCTGTGTGTGAAGAACTAATTAGATTTTGGTTGTAATTAGTCAACCGGAAGTACTCTCATTTGAAGATTTTAACAGTTTTTCTTGAAAACGATGTTAAATATCATTTTTTACCTTCCGTCACCTTTAGGTAAGGTCTTTTTTTAGGGTCCCTAGAATACAATTTTACTATTTTTATGGATGGATGTATGTATGTATGGGTGTGTGTGTGTCGATTTTTTCCAATACCACCTTTCCAAAAATTATAATTTTTGCGTATTCCTTTTCTTTAGATCCATATGAAGAGCTGATTAGATTTTGGTTATAATTGGTCGACCGGAAGTACCCTAATTTGAAGATTTTAAGTTTTTCTTGAAAAAATTCTGTTAAATATCACTTTTTCACATTTAATGTTATTATAAATATTTAAGAATATTTTATTCTCTATACGATTTAATTACATTTTATACCTTATATTCAATAGATATAGAGTTAAAAAATTATAAAGAAATTAAATTTCACAAAGCAGCCAGCTGTGCTAAACATGGAAACATCTACTACATTAAAAAAAATCAGATTGACAAATGTCAGTGTCAAAGTGCAATTTTCATAATATGTTTGAGTTATAATTAGACTGGAAATATATAGAATTTTACACGCAACTTTCTGTATGGAATTTGCACAAAATACATTGAACTGACTGAAGGTAGTGTACTGGAAATATGGAATCATTTGCAAAAAAAACTTTCTGTGTAGAATTTGTACAAAATACATAGAACTGACGGAAGGTAATGTGCTGGCCACATCAGATTTTTTACATTTAATGTTATATATATTAAAGAATATTTTATTCTCTGTCTGGTCGCGAATCTGGGGAACCGGGTTCGATCCCGACCGCCAAATATTTTGAATTTTAAATGGTACAAAATTGACCCCTGTGGTGCACTCTCCACGCTAGCAATGAGTGCCCGTGAGGTGACGCCTGGTAAACGCCCGCACGGTACAAATATGTCATCATCATTACCGAAATCTGTGTACAAAGCAGATTGACACATCCAGCAATGGGTAATATGCCGTGATTATATATTTATTTATTTATTTATTCTCTATACGATTTGACTGCATTTTATACTTCATATTAAATTGATATAGAGTTAAAAAATCATAAAGAAATTAAATTTCTTAAATTAGCCAATAGTGCTACAAATTTGTAAACAGCTGCTATATTAAGAAAATTCTGATTGAAAGGTGTCAGTGTCAAATGGAATTGACATAGTATGCTTGTGTTATAATTTTACTGGAAATATAGAATCTTTTGCTAGAAACTTTTTGTATGGAATTTGTATAAAATACATACAACTGCCAGAAGGAAATGTAGGAAAAGAAATAGAATCTTTTGCAAGGAACTTTCCGTATGAAATTTGTACAAAATACATAGAACTGACGGAAGGTAATGTGCTGGCCAAATCAGATTTTTTTTGAGTTCCTCTAAATTTCCCTGTGTGTGTTTATTTATTATTTATACATGTATTTTATTTTCCAAATTCATACAATAAATAATATAATATTAACCTTTTTGGGTTATAGTTCAGTAAATTTATTGAAAATTCAACATTTTAGAAAATAAACAAATTAAATAACAATGAATATAATATAAACATGAAAACAATAACAAAATTTACATTTTATAATGGAATAATATGTAGAATAAACAATAACATACCTACATATTTATTGTAAAAAACATCACCAACGAAAATATAAAATAATTGGTTTATTTATGTCATGAATAGCAAGATAGAAATTTCAGTAAAAAAAAATATATAGGTGTTCGATTTGAAAATTGAAAGTTGCTATAAATTTGTCCAAAACCGGAAGTAATAATATTGATCTAGGAAATGTCCAAGGAGGAGGCGAATTAAGAAACTTTAACTTCGTTCGAATTAAAAGACAATATGAAAATATGACAATTTTATAAAATAGAAGCAATATTTCATTAATTTAAGCTTAAAGCACAGAATAAAGACTTTATAAGTTTTTAAAAGAAGGTACAGAAATACAAAATTAACTAATCGATTTTTCGTTTATATCAGCAATGAAATATGATATGTTGACAACAAGAATTTAATAATATGTAAATATACTGCATAACAAAGGATAAATTAATACATAAAAATCAATTAAATTATAAAATTAGTTCTTTTCTTTTTTGAAGTAGCAAAACGATTAATTACATTTTCAATGTTTATATCTATATGTCTTGCACATGCATAAATGCCAGTCGTAATAACCTGTCTTCTGTCATCCCATTTCGTAGCCATGTCTTCAGCCTTCTAAGAGCGGAAAAGCTACGTTCTGCACTGGCTACGCTAATAGGCAAATTTAATAATATTTCAAGTAGTGTATGGCAATTTGGATACACATCAAAGTCAATAGAGGAATATATTTCTACAGCATTTTTTAAATTTATTTCTTTTGAAGGAGATTGAATTAAACGTAGACATTTAGCGCGCCACATAGTTAATTCAGCAGCAAATATTTCCAGTGAATTAACGTTTTGTATATTTAATAAAATAATTTTGTATTTTTGCCACAATATTTTGGTAGATGTTTGCAAGTCTTCTGTACTCATTGTTGTTAAATTATGGGGAAGTAAAACACTTATATGAAATGCATTGAGAGTAATCTTTAGAAAAACGAGTCCTCAAATCGATTATCATAAAATCTAACATAGGAATAAAAATACTTTTTCTGTAGTATTCTTCTGTACTACATGATGTATAATTATCTCGATGAATTTGTTTTTTAGTTACTCGTGGCAAAAAAATAACGATGTTTGCGTTTTTGATTGGACATTTTATAATGAAGTATACTGAAATGCAATCAAATAAAAATGAAATTAAATTGATTTTTATACCTTACAATTGTCTAAGAAAAATACTTACAAGTATCTTTAGTTAAAATAAGCTATACGAAGTATTCAAATATTTTATTATGTACAACGTATGTAACGTAATAGTACATTACGCATTAATAAAACTGCGACCGACGTACTGACGACTGGCGAGTCTATTCCACGATACGGGGTGCCCAGCATAGTAGTTGTCAACTTGCCCTGAATTATTTCATATCAAGTAACCAAACAACGATATTTACGAGATAATATATTTTTTTAAATTATTATTTTATTAAAATTTACCAACCACCAAGGAGGGGGCGATCGCCCCCCGCTGGATCCGCCAATGGTCTCATGTTGACTTTCGCGGTAACTTTAAAAGAGGCAAAAAAAATTAAAATTTAGGTAGATATTTTAAATCATACGATAAATTTTCATCTTTTGTACAATTTTATTTATTTATGTATCAATTTTAAGATATAAAGTTTTTATTTGGTAAATTTTCTGTTGCCGCTTTTTATCCTCCACACGAAAATCCAAAAGTCGGCGTCTATGGTAAGGCCATTGGTAAGGCCTTTAGGTGTATAATATTATTATATGAAAATCGAATTTCTGGCAGTTCAAACGATATGCATTTCTTTATAAGTTTGTTTCAATTCCATGGCTATTACTACAAATTAGCAATATTTTAAAATTTCACATTGAACTTTATATCTTACTAAACATGTAAAATAAAATCTGCTGAGTGATTTAGATATAGAATTTAATTATCTACAGCCAGTGGCGTAACTAACGGGCCCGCAATGCGGGCGGGCCCCCGGCTCTAGAGAGGCCCCATTTACATGATTTATAATTTTGTTATTACTGCAAAATTTTGAATTTAATCTTTTTTTTTGTAGCAACATACAAATTTATTTTAGTCCTTTATTTTTTTTAAATGTCAATTTCCAAAAATAATATTGGCTAAGGGGCCCCTTATCCGCTTTGCAAAATCAAGCTCTTTATTTTCTATCACATTTCGGCCGGTAGAATTTCGATTTCTTAGCAAATATTTTCCTGCAACTAATCCAGAGTTTTCCTTTAAAATAACCCCATAAAAAGAAGTCTGGGGCTGTCAAATCAGGACACCTGGCGGCCAATGTGTATTTCCAAAACGTGGGATTAAATAACGATACGAGAACGATTTTCGCAAAATTGCTACTATTTAAATTGTATGATACTGATTCATCTTGCTAATACCATATTTTGTCCAAGTTCTTTCATTTGGGATACCAAAAATGTATGAATCAATTCCCTGTAACTTTCACCAGTGGACAGTGCCACCAATTTCATTAAAAAAAAATACGGGCCAATTATATTTTCTTAGTAAATGCCACAACATGCAATGACTTTGGTGGGATGTAAAGGTGCCTAATCTTGGATTTTCTGGCCTCCATATTGGTTATTTTGCTTCTTAACATGTCGACTCAGATGAAAGTGAGCCTAGTCACAATTTATAGAAGTTCTTGTGGTATGTAGTTCTTCATGGTAAACGCTACAATTAAAACGGGCCCCAAAAACCTTTTGCGGGTGGGCCCCCGAACTCTTAGTTACGCCACTGTCTACAGCTATTATTTGAAACATTGAAATTTTGCACAAGTAAAAACAGATTTCCCATGTTAAAGTCCTATAGCCCGCTTTTTAATTAACACCCTGTATATTTCAAAATTATTGTCAAGTTAACGCAATCTTCCAATGCTACTACAACGAACTCATTATCTTCATCTTTGTCTTTTCGTGATACATTTAGCATATTTTTTATTTATTTCTTTTTGCCAAAGTACTGTTACGTACTCCAAATTCGTATCGCATAACGCAACATAACCAAACATTCTTGTCCTTGACCCCTGATTCCGCGATCTCGAACCAGTGCGACCTACTCCCATTCAATTTGGCGCCACTGTGCACTCACCACTTACGTTGGTATTCCCGCCATTTCGTATGTCATTACTGTGAAGAGCTGAAGAGTCTGAAGCCCGCACGAAGCAAGAAGCACGATCAACTTTGCCACCGATCCTCGTCGACTTCGTGTTAGTTTATTTTGTTTCGCACCTTGTTTGTTTCTTTGCCGTGAATGCAGGTGTAAGTTGGTAGCTGGTAGCTTGATGACTGGTAGTGAGAGAAGTTAGCTATAAGAGAAGACCGGTTGAAGAGCGAGGCAGTTTCAAGTTGCGAGTGAACGAAGAACGAAGAAATTTACGGAGGAAGGAAATTGTGAAGATTAAGTTAGTGAAGATTGTGTACAAAGAAAAGGACTCATGTAAAAGGTATGTGATATTATTTTAATTATTTTATGTAGATTTAAGGATAAATTGAAAAACAACTATTTAAAGTTATATTTAGTAATTATTTTTATTTTTAGAATATTGTTTTCCTTGTCAGATTGGTTGCAATAAAAATTATAACTTGTTTTTCAAGTTTTGAATTATACAAGTACCAAGTACTTGAATATTTTTAATACATCTTTTTGTTATTTTTTATACAAGTTATAAAAAGTAATAATAACCTCTTTTTGCCCATTTATTTAATAATCGTACATACATTATGTACACCTGGTTACGAGGGTTACGCTAGAATTTTTGAAAATAAGAAAATCTGAAAAGTTATTGAAAACAAAATTTGGACTATCATTTTAAGCAGTTTTTTATCTGTCAAATGAAACTAATTTAAAACGAAAGTTGTTAGTTACAACTTACGGCCAGTTTTAGCTGTCAGTTAAATAACCAAAAGGTACAAAAACGTTACAGATTATGTATGTATGTAAAATAAACAATATTGAATCGGACTATTGTCAGCAATGATCAATTTGTCATTAGACAATTCAGTTCGTTTCAATTTTGTTTATTTAAGTGACAATTAAAATTTTAATCAGGGTTTGTAAAACTGGCACTTGTTAATCAATTTTTTGAAACATCGCTGCGAGTAAAAATATGGTATTAACCAAAAAGCATTTTCTTTGGGTTTTGCCAAAAATATATACTGGCTGAACACGAGAATCCGTGACATAGGCGTTTAACATGGGAAAACAGTTTTTTCCTTGATTTGTCAATACTGAGTTTACATGTAATTTTGGAACCGTTTTCAAAATTAAAAACTTTTTGAAAACGCCATGTATACAGTGTCAAACCAAACCAAACTAAAATTCATGGATTTGTAATGTGTGTTGCATAATTGTATGCGATGCTAATTTTTTTTAATATATATATAATATATATATACGTATATATATATATATATATATATATATATATATATATATATATATATATATATATATATTTCCAAATGGAATTTTTGTTCAATATAAACATAACCTATAAAATTTATTGTCATACGAATGACAGAACACCACATCGACAACGACAATGCATATCATGTAAACGTATAAATTTCCAAATTCAGTAATGTCAACCATTGAAAAAATGAACTACAATTATTATAAATAAATTACAAATACGTTTAAAACACTGTTTGACTCTAAAATAATTGTAAATTTAATTAAAATATACTTTTCTTATAGTATTCAATAAATAGTATTTATTTTCTTCGTTTTTCTAAACATATACCTACATCATTCGGCTATTACTGTTTTTTTACCTTTCGTCATACCTTTCGATCAAAAAAATCGATGGTGAGTTTTTAACGAACAAGCACGTTTTAGGTTCAAAGTAAGAAAAAAATAATTGCAATAATGGCAAAACAAAGTGTTTGGGGTAAAGAAAATCTGTCACTTATGTCAGCCAAATGTGCATGCATCGAAACTGTTTTTAAATCATTCTGTAAACCTGTTTTGAAAATTGCATGTTAACAGTTTCGCATAATTTTGAGTAAAAACTGTAACCAATTTCAAAAATTCATGTAAACGTACTCGTATAGTAAAGTGTGTTCAAAAAAATTCCTAACTCGGAGTAGGCTATGAACAGATAAACGTGTGTCTTATCATTATTCAATTCAAAAGTCAAGTTGTCAAAATTGATCTTGAAATGTAATGAAAAGACAATAAAGAAGGATACAGTATATTGACATACGCCGTTTTCTAATTGGTTTCCATTTCTAAAATAAGATACAGGAAGAAAAGCTTTAATTTCTTTACAAAACATTTTTGACAATATCTTATCTCAAATTGACATTTAATTAATTGACATACGTTTCTTTGTACATAGCCTACTCCGAGTTAGGAATTTTTTTGAACACACTGTATATGTGCGACTATTGACTATTTTTTGGATTTATTTAAAATTTACAGGGTAGATATTTTCGTCTAAAGAACATTATTTGTGAGCTTATAGGAACTTTTAACATAATTAACATATTTTTTTTTAAATAGGAACCATGTGTCTTAATCATTCTAGCGTGACGCTCGCCTGTTACGTTCAATAACAACGATCAACGACAACTATTATTAAGACATTATAAACTATTAATTTCTTGAGTAGGCTATATAGCGTGAAAACAAACTCATTATTTTTATTTGCATGTTAAGTTTACGTTTTTGGTCAATAATAGAACATGAGTATGAAAACTTTTATTATCTAATAAAATATAACTGCACATAAAGTTTTTAAGTTTATAGTTGTTCCCTTTAAAAGAATTTTATTGTACAGGCTGTCTCATTTTAGATGTTTCTTTAAGGTATCTCGGGTAATATTAATGATAGAGCGAAACCGTTTGCACATTGCAGGGTCAACTTTTCGAGAAAAGTTTAATAGTCACCATAGGAACTATGTTCGAAATAGTCTCATTTTTTTCCTTATTTAATAAGCTTTTCAATGATATATAACAAGTCTACTTTCTTATGTTTTAAACATTAATAAAAGACGAATTATTAATTTATTGGGGTGAAAATATTGGAAATTATTAAGAAACAAATGAAAAAATTTATTACAAATCATCATTTGCATATTTCTAATGGTATTTGTTTCAGTTTTACTCATTTTTTCAATTTATTTGCTTCAAAAGCATATTAAACCATTTTGATCGGATTGTGTCAAAGCCAACTGTAACGTCGATAAATAGTAATTTAACTAACCCGAAAATAATTGGTTAAGAATAATTTTGAGAACAAAATTAATAGATATTGAATCAAAATAAACAAATGATGATTTGTAATAAATTTTTTCATTTGTTTCTTGATAATTTCTAATATTTTCACCTCAATAAATTAATAATTCGTCTTTTATTAATGTTTAAAACAAAAGAATGTAGACTTGTTGTATATCAATGAAAAGCTTATAAAATAAGAAAAACGACGAGACTATTTTCAACATAAGTTCCCATTTAAAAAATCATAAGTTTGTGTTATATCTCGAGAATTATTAAGTTTTCAAAAAATCTAATTACGCCATTTTATTCTATTTAAAAAACGGTAAAATTTTTATAAAAACATTTTTTCTCTAACTATCATAACAAATACGATATGAGATATTTTCAAAATGAGCGAAAAACGAGTTTTTACCTGTAGCTCAGAAACAAAAGAAAATCGAAAATTCCTGTGGTGACTATTAAAAATTTCTGGAAAAGATGACCCTGGAATGTGCAAATGGTTTTGCTCTATCATTAATATTACCCGAGATACCTTAAAAAAACATCGAAAATGAGACAGCCTGTACAGTGTGTTCAAAAAAATTCCTAACTCGGAGTAGACTATGAACAAAGAAACGTATGTCAATTTAAAAATATTTAATTAAATGTCAATTTGACATGAGATATTGTCAAAAATGTTATCTAAGGAAATCAAGCTTTTCTTATTGAATCTTATTTTAGAAATAGAAACAAATTAGAAAACGACGAATGTTAATATAGTGTATCCTTCTTTATTGTCTTTTCTCCTTAAAATTACATTCTAAGATCAATTTTGACATCTTAACTTTTGAATAAAATAATGACCAGGCATACGTTTCTCTGTTCATAGCCTACTCCGAGTTAGGAATTTTATTGAACAGACTGTATTATTACACTTTTGACCAGTAAAATTCAAGTTTATTTTATATATCGTTTATATTCGTATTTCAATTAATTTACATAATATAATTTCAAACACACTTAAATATATATTATACTGCTATTTCTAAAATCTATTAATTTCAAAATAAGAATGATAAACCCTCAAGTAACACAAATGACCTAAAATCAACGTCACTCTGACGTCCTAATTTACGTCATATAGTCGTTCTGAAGACGTCGCAGCGTGGAGACGTCATTTTAAGACGTTGTTTATTGAAATTGTTTTATATTAAGTTGCGGTTTGACATTTGTCTATATTTTAGGAAACCTACAAAGCAAATTAATTTTGGAACCATAAAAATGTTATTTTTTTTAATTAATTGAAATTTTATGCACATTTTATTTTGTTTAAAAGAATTGAACATTCGTCACACATATTCACGCACTATTTTATAACGATTAGCATTTGTTTCTAAACAAAATTCTGCCTAAATAAAAAAACTACAGTCTACAAATCATAAACAGCGTTAGTAATCTATTGATATTGTATTTTGATTTGTTAAATATCCTTATTTTAATTTTGTGGGAGAGTAATTTTGGCTATCAGGATCAAATTGTAATGAAATGATGTCATACCATAGATAAGGGAGGTAAAGTTTTCAGTGAAAAAGCACGAATTAAAGTCCCCATAACACGTTTTTACGATGATGTGTGTGTGTGTGTGACGATTTTTTCGTCCAAAAAAACTTCCAAATATTTCTATTTTCCGTATTTAAGCTTTCTGCATTCATATAAAGAGTTGATTAAATTTTGGGTAAAATTGGATAACCGGAAGTGTCTATTTACTTGAAGCCCATAACAGGTTTTAATGAAAAACTATATTGAAATATAATCCGAAACTCTTCAATTTTAGTAATTAAGACTTTAATATCAAGGGGAACAACATATTAGATTTTGGCTAAAATTAATAAACCAGAAGTGATACTTTACTTGTAGCTAAGAACAGATTTTCGTGAAAAATATATTATGATATACCCCAAAACGTGTCAAATTTAGTATTTAAGACTTTTATGTACAAAGGAACAACATATTAAAATTTGGCTAAAATTGATAATCCGGAAGTGATACTTTACTTGAAGCTCTGATCAGATTTTCGTGAAAAATATATTGATATATTCCAAAACTTTTCAAATTTGGTATTTAAGATTTTTATATTAATAAGAACGACATGTTAGATTTTTTCTAAAATTGATAAACCGGAAGTGATACTTTAAGCTCTGAACAGATTTTCGTGAAAAATATAATAGGATATATTCGAAAACTTGTCAAATTTAGAATTTAAGACTTTTATGTGACGGGGAGTAACATATTAGATTTTGGCTAAAATTGATAAACCAGAAGTGATATTTTATTTGAAGCTCTGAATAGATTTTTGTGAAAAATAAATTGATACAATCCTAAAACTTTTCAAATTTGGTATTTAAGACTTTTATATTAATGAGAACGACATACTAGATGTTTTCTAAAATTGATAAACCGGAAGTACTACTTTACAGGAAGCTTTAAACAGATTTTCTTGAAAAAATATATTAAAACATGATTCAAAACGTCTCAAATTTGGTATTTAAAAGTCGTGTATAATTTGAAACAACATTATATTTCGACTATACCTATATGCTAAACCGGAAATGGTACTTAATTTGGAGCTCTTAACAGATTTTCGAGGAAAAACAATAAAATATAATGCAAAATTTGGTATTACAGACTTTTCTATTTATTGGAACAACAAATTAGATTTTGTTTACAAACGATCAACCGGAAGTCATACTTTACTTAAAGCTCATTGCTATTTTAAACACGGGATTGACGGGAGGTAAAAATATAAATATATCAACTACAGGGCTTAACTTTACACTGAATAGGTATGCACAAACAAAAATGCAGACAATCTCATCATTGCATATTATACATATTTATGTCAATTTTCTTTTATTATCAGACTTCGGAAATGATATGTCTGGGCCGTAGCCATAAAGCAGGGGTCATCAACTTTTTTTAGCAAAAGGTACAAACATATTAGGGCGGGCCTCTATTAAAAAAAAATGATGTGGCCAGCACATTACCTTCCGTCAGTTATATGAGGCATTTACAAAAATTCTACCTATGATCTGTTACCGGTAAACAGCTGTTTATCAGGTTATAGCTACCGGAATCGATATTTTAAGAACGCAAGTGGTACACAGGGTAGATCCATAACCTATAAAAAAATTTGAAAATTTGAAACAGGTTAGAAATTTGATGTAATTAAGTTAACAAACTTTGAACACATTTCCACTTTTCGCTTTACATCACTACCTTTTTACCACTCGTTATTTCGAACACAGTCGGTAGATGTGGTATCTACCGGTAGAATTTTCGCAAACGCCTATGTATTTTCTATAAAATCTATACAGAAAGTTCCTTGAAAGAGATTCTAAATTTCTTGTATGTACATTACCTTTTGACAGTTGCATGTATTTTATACAAATTCCATACAGAAAGTTTGGAGCAAAAATATCCTATATTTCGAGTAAAATTATAATATAACACAAATATACTACGAATATGTCAATTGACACTGACATCTTTCAATCAGAATTTTCTTAATATAGTAGCTGTTTCTAGCATAGCTGGCTAATTTATGAAATTTAATTTCTTTATAATTTTATAACTCTATATCCATTTAATATGATGTATAAAATGCAGTCAAATCGTATAGAGAATACAATGTTCTTTAATATTTATAATAACATTAAATGTGAAAAAATGATATTTAACTTCGTTTTTTCAAGAAAAACTGTTAAAATCTTCAAATGAGGGTGCTTCCGGTTGACCAATTATAACCAAAATCTAATCAGCTCTTCATATGGATGCAACGAAGAGGAATACGAAAGAATTATAATTTTTGAAATTGTAGTATAAGAGTTTTCGTAGACGAAAATTTTGTTACACACACACATACAGACATCATCGTAAAAATAGTAAAATCGTATTCTAGGGACCTTAAAACGTGCTTATTCATTAAAAAATCACCACCGAAATTTTTGACCAAAGACAATACCTTCCTTACCTAAAAGTGGCGGAAGGTAAAAAAGAACGTACGACATTTATTATAATTTATAACATAAAAAGTGACTATAAACACAGAATATTATTATAGTCATTAGTCATAATAACAATCGTTTTTTAGTTATTAAAATAAACGAGATATTTGTTGTTTTGTTTTAAAAATTATTCATATGAAAATTTTGCCATTGTCCTGGGGTCACGCTAGAATTATTGTGAATAAAACATGTGATATGTGATTCAAATTTTTAGAGTATTATTTTAAATAAATTCGAAGTACTTCCTTTCGCAATGGACCATTCTAATAATTTTTTATTTCATTTTCTGAAGCACATATTTGTATTATAAATCTAAAAGTTCATATTCATTTAAGCGAGATTTAAATTCCTTTGATATTATTTAAAAATTTAAATTTTACCGGATGTGACGTCGGAGGAGCTGATGATATTTAAGAAATACATAATAAGTATAGAATTAGAAAACTTGTAAACACAAAATGTAATAAAACTAATACGAACAAGACAGTTAACATCGCGTCAATGATAGTATAACTCTATAACTGCTTCCTGTTAACAGAAAAAATTTGTTAGAAATGTCGTCAGTCACTCATACGTCACAAACCACGTGATACCTTTTCAGTGCCGAAATAACTCATGTTAGAAGAAATATTTTTTTTTTTTTTTTTTGTTTAACAATCCGCAATGTTATTATATTTTTACCTTCCGTTATACCGTAGATAAGGGAGGTAATGTTATCGGTCCAAAAATTCGATGGTGAGTTTTCAGTAAATAAGCACGAATTAGGGTCACCACAACACGTTTTCACTATTTTTACAAACTGCCGAAAATTTCTATTTTCCGTATTTAAGCTATCCACATTAATATAAAGGGTTTATTAGATTTTGGATGAAATTGGACAACCGGAAGAGAGACTTTACTTGAAGCCCATAACAGTTTTTAATGAAAAATTATATTAAAAAATAATCCAAAACTTTTCAATTTTAGTATTTAAGACTTTTATATCAAGGGAAATAACATATTAGATTTTGGCTAAAATTAGTAAACCGGAAGTGATACTTTACTTGAAGCTCTGAACAGATTTTTGTGAAAAATATATTATGATATATTCCAAAACTTGTCAAATTTGATATTTAAGAATTTTATATTGAGTAGCAATATTAGATTTTGGCTAAAATTGATAAACCGGAAGTGATACTTTATTTGAAGCTCTGAACATATTTTCGTGAAAAATATATTGATACAATCCAAAACTTTTCAAATTTGGTATTTAAGGCTTTTATATTATTGAGAACGACATTAGATTTTTTTCTAAAATTGATGAACCGGAAGTAGTACTTTACAGAAAACTATAAACAAATTTTCTTGAAAAAAATATTAAAACATGATCCAAAACTTATTATATTTTGACTATACTTATATGATAAACCGGAAGTGATACTTAATTTGGAGCTCTTAACAGATTTTCGAGGAAAAACATAATAAAATATAATCCAAAATTTCGTATTACAAACTTTTCTATTTATTGGAACAACAAATTAGATTTTGTTTACAAACGATCAATCGAAAGTGATACTTTTCTTAAAGCTCATTGCTATTTTAAACATGGAATTGACGGAAGGTTATGTGCTGGCCACATCAGATTTTTTACCTTAAATTTTGTTACCCCAAATGAATATTGTGCAGTTTGAGGTTAGTATAATTGACAATAAAATGTCCTTATTTACAGTAGTACATTTTGCGCAAATCCATATTGAGTGGAAAAAGAAATTAGGATTACTCAACACATCAACCAGAGTCTCTAATAGCCCTTTTCTCAGAGTGGTAGATGTTGAGTAATCTTAACTACTCTGAGAAAAGAGCTGTTAAGACCTCTAGCATAGATGACAAAAAAGTCAAAAACCGCACATTGCCAAAGCAGGTGAGTATGGCGGGTGTTCTACTACTTCATATTTTTTGCCAGTAACTCAAGAAACATTCATACTTTACAAAATGATTAACTAAGAACTAAGTTCTAGCTAAATTAACTTTGGTTTAACTTAATTTTAAATATCTGTTTGTTTTCTGCCTACATGATTTTTTTATTCTTAATCATTCTATCGTGACCCTCATATTTACTACGTAAAAAATAGATGTCTTAACACGACGTCGAAACAACGTCTTAAAATGACGTCGAAATAACGTCTTAAAATGAAGTCGAACAGCTTCACATTGATACGTCTAACGTCTACATGACGTCAATTATGACGTCGATTTTGTGTTATTTGCGTATGTAATCATACAAGTAGATTTGCACACCCGGTAATGGGTAATATGGTAATAATAGTAAGAAGTAAGCTGTGATGACATATTTATTTATATGTATTTCATATTTCAAATTTGGTAGTTATGTCATTAAAATCCACATATAAATTATTCTTGTCTTAACTTGTTCATAAACGTCATAAAGTCAACAAATTTCCACCAGAATTCTGAGTATTTATCAAAATTTAATTCAAATTTTTTTTAGTGTATTTAAGTGTAAACAGTTTAATTATAGTTTCTATAGCTGTCCACTGGCATGTATTCAATAGAGAATAGAAAATCTCATGATTATTATTACCACTATTTACGCGTTTGTTGAATAGAAATCCAGTTTGGAATGAATGGAATTTCCGATGTTCGCAATACGTTATTTACAACTCTAACATTGAGGTTAGGACAAAACACTGTCATTAAATCATTAAAACAACCGAATTTGTTGAAAAATAATAAAAATATTTTTCTGGTAACTAATTACCATATCTGAGAAATTAGAAATTAAGTAGAATTTAATGGTTTCAAAATATTTTCTATAGTATTTCATTCAATCAAATTTAAACAGAGATTATGAATGTACAGTTTTGTATTTATGGAAGTCACGCAGATACATTTAAGATTGATACAGTTAAGCAAGGATGACCGCGGCTAGCTTGTAAATGGGTGACTGCCTCAATATATAACATACATCTGTATGTATAGCGAATAAAATACATGAATATGGTTAATATTTTTTTTTAATCGTTTTATAAATTTGTTCAACATATGTAGTTCCCTTGAATAATAATAGACAAGATTGATTCTAACTAACTAAATTTTTACAACTTAGTTCCAAATGACGGATAAATCACAAACTATTTAAAACTTTAAAATGATAGTGCAAATTTTGTATTGTTTTCCATGGCCTACCTAAGTTTATTTTTTTTATTATCATTCATTTACAGCCAGAGTCACAAAAAAGATTAAGTTAATCCTTATTTTTGGATTAGCGAATTTTACTCTAATTTTGACAGTTTATTTCTTAAAATATGCCATGGCGGGATTCGAACCCATAGCGCACTCTTGACTTATGAGGCGTTGCTCTAACCATTGAGCCACCGGAGCTATAATAAAATGAAGATTAAATTTTAAATATCGGGAGAGAATAGAATTCTCTAATCCAAAAATAAGGATTAGCTTAAACATTTTTGCGAATCGTTAATTATTATTAATCTAAATACATATTTACTTATGCTGGAAACTGTATTGAATTCCTTTTCTATTGTACTATTTACTTTTTTCTTTTCAAAACGTTACTAATATTATTTTGAAATAATTAGTTCTATGATAGTGGCATTTATCTGTCAGTTACATACATTTGAATAACTGCGTTTTTTATTTAAAACGTAGGCTCTGGGATTTAAATTATAGATAATTTTATAAATTTATCCATAAAATACATAGAAAAAGTATTAATGCAAATCTATAGAAAATTTAATAATCTTTAATTTTTATAATAATATTAATCTCGAAAAAATAACATTTAAAGGTATTTTTCGAAGAAAAACTATTTTGAGCTTCTAGTAAGGTGCCATTCCCGGTTACACAATTTTCACTAAAATCTAATGGGCTCTTTCCATTACAGAAAAAGTTCGAAATACAAGGTTTCAAAATTTTCTGAATGATAATATTTGAGTTAGAGTGGAGGATCCACACATACAAACAGACATCATCGTGAAAATGTTAAAATTGGATTCTAGGAACCTTAAAACGTGGTCATTTGCCAAAATCTCGATATGCCATTTTTAGCACGATCCCTATACCTCCCTTACAAGGGTACCAAGGGTAATAAATACAACAATAGAATATGAATTCAATACAGTTACCAGCATAAGTAAATATGTAGGTATGTATTTAGATTAATAAAAATTAACGATTCACAAAAATGTTTAAGCTAATCCTCATTTTTTGATTAGTGAATTCTATTCTATCCCGGTATTTAAAATTTAATTTTCATTTTATTATAGCTCCGGTGGCTCAATGGTTAGAGCAACGCCTCATGTCATGAGTGCCCTCGGGGCTCTGAGTTCGAATCCCACTAAGGCATGGATGTGTGTGAATGTGAACCCACTCTGTAATTGAGATTTAATCCTTTTGAGAGGTTTAAAAAAAAGTAGTTACTTGGATTAGATTAGACTATATTTTAAGAAATAAACTGTCAAAATTAGAATAAAATTCGCTAATCCAAAAATTAGGATTAACTTAATCTTATTTGTGACTCGGGCTGTAAATGGCGGGAGGTATAGTGATGGCCACACCAGATTTTTTTATTTCTATTTTTAAGTCTTCGTATATATGTAGGTATCTTTATAGTATTTTTATTTAATAACAAAGAGGTATTGAATCTAACAACTTTCATGAAAAAATAATTATCATTAATGCAATATAAATTAAAATTACATAAAACTATAGTTTTCTAATTTTTATATATGAAAAAATCTAATTAATTCAATTTTTATATTCTTATCTAACCAAACCCAACCTAATCTAACCTACTGTGACCTCCACTTGGCCACGCCCACGTATTCGGTTTTTGAATGATTCGGGCGAAGCGCTTTCTGGCGAATTTTTTATATTGAAATATATTCGTCTTTCAGTCTACATTCTTCATTTATATTACATACCTGTAATTTGTTCGTAAAATAGTGTACAGTAAGTACAGTATTAATTTGGTTAACTAGATAACAAACTCGCCATCTACTGCATAATTCAAAACAAATATTTACAGTTTCCTGTGTTACCAATACCACTTGTAGTGGCCGAAATAAACCAGGACAAATTTAGCCGCTGTAACAATTGGTGGTGGGGCATCATTTAGACACTGTAAAATTGGGACGCTGTGAAATTTAGACGCTATGATATTTGGGCGCTATGACATTTCGATGCTCTGGAATGCTTCGAATTATCGCGCACCTTTGTCTATAAAAATAAGAGAGAGAAAGAGAGAGAGATACATGTATGCCTTTTTGTTAATTCGTTTATGATACAAATATTCTTGATCAGACATTTACAAAAAAATCAAACTGTAATTCTTTTTTGATAAAAAAAATGTTTTAATAACAATTTGTTTTTTTTTTCAGATGGAACTCCTTGATAAATTCATCATCCTAACCTTACTTTTCTCTTTGACATCAGCCAAAACATACTACTACGAGTACCACTATCCACATCGTAATTTCCAGTGGAACGTACGCCATCCACAGCCTCCATTTTCTTTCGAAGGAGGCTGGCCTATGGGTCCTTTTGGTTTTTACCCATACCCACCAGCTTCCAATGAAGAAAACTTCTCAGACTATCCATACCAGCAAGAAATACTCGTCCAGTCACTCAATAAAGCGCTGACAAAGCTTAACATGCTTTTGGCGCCAATTTCAAATTCAAATCAACAGGAAATGACATCTTTCCCACCAAATACACCGCCGGAAGTGCTGGTGGAAGCCTTGAATAAAGCCATTGATAGGTTAGGAGTTTTGCTAGCAAGTCAACAGATGTCCGTTAATAAAGAAATAGTGACAGAAGCACAAACAGAACAGGTTATGTCTGTTAATACAGAAACAATGACAGAAGGGCAAATAGAATCGATGACGACAGTGACGGAAGGGCAAAAAGAACCGATGATAGTTACTATTGAGCCTAATAAAATATATGAAAATGCAAACAGTGCTATAGATGATCTAAACAAATTGTTTTCTAATTTACCTGAAGAATTAAAACCACGCCCTAATCAAAACAACAATAATAATGTCATTAAACCAGTTATAATGAATCCACCGCCTTTTGTTTCAACCATTGTTTCAAAAACAACTGCAGGTCCATTATTTACATCAGATGTTTTAGAAAATAAAGCCACCCCAGCGCCATCTGTGCCTAATATAATCAGCAACTCCGGAATATCTACCGAAAACAATCTTTTCACATCATCAGAACTTGAAAACAATGTCGTAACTTCATCATCTGTTCCATCTGATAATGTAGAAACTACAACTCTAGTTTCACGAAATGACACAGATGTTACAACAGAAAATCTTGAAATTCCAATAGAAGGTGTTACAATAGACAATGATATTTCTACGACGCCTTCGTTCCCAGATATTGACATAAGATGGGGAGAAAAAAATGAAACTAAAAAGGCAGAAATTAGACAAGATATTGTGTTCCCAGATGATGATGACGATGATGATACCCCATTCATTGATTTATCATCAAGATTTAAACGAAATCAGACAAGTACAACACTAAATCCACAACTTATTCTAACCTATAAACCATCCAGACCGCCATTTCATGCGGATGTTTTCCCGCCAAATCCAACTGCCAAACCACAAACAATATCCAACATCCAATCTCAACAACCAACCCAAAACAGACCATTTGTATCAAATGTTGTTGAATTAGCAGACAGATTACAAACTACAACAACATCCACGCAAAACCCTCAACTTATTCTAACCTATAAACCATCTAGACCGCCATTTCATGCCGATGTTTTCCCGCCAAATCCAACTGTCAAACCACAAACTAACCTCGAATTTGGTACATCGGAACAGTCAAACCAAAACAAACCAATTGGAAATGTTGATTTGGTAGACAGAAATCAACAAACAACTACGCAAAATCCTCAACTTATTTTAACCTATAAACCGTCTAGACCGCCTTTCCATGCTGATATCTTCCCGCCTAACCCTACTCCAAAACCAGATCCTAACCTACAAAGTCAAACAAATGTAAACCCGCCAAATTCAAATGATTTTGTAGATAGATTTAGTCCTACAACAGAAAATATTGTAAGTACAACGAAAAATAGCAAACCATATTATCCGACTCCGTATTATAGCTCGCCAATTAATTTGGAATATAAACCTACAAGACCTTTTTACGCCCCTAACCCTATTTTTTATCCTAGTCCAGGGAAAATTCCTCCAGGTACACCGTGGCCAGCTTCTTCGACGGAAAGAACGAACTAGTTTATGAATTATGATATTTATTTATCAATCTCATTGTGTATATAATGTGATATTGATTACTGTTTTAAAAGTCTGGATTATAGATGTAAGTTTTAATATAATAAACACGCTTTTGTATTTTATTTATTGTATTTTACTAGTATTTAATGGTGCAAATTGAATAAATAAAAATTGATTTTGTTATCTGTTTAAAAGGTTGCAAATCATCTGTTCCGTTATTCGATATTCATATGTACAGGATATTCGCGATTCAAGCTAAGCGATACGCACCAAGTGACTAAATTTTGAACTAAAAATATGCCCACTATATATTATTTCCTTCCTTTCATAGAAATTTTCTAGAGTTTGCAGGCCATTTCCATTATTTAAAATATCCTTTAACACAAGTTTCATGTTTTTAAATTTCTCTAAAAAGCGTAAAATGCATTATCAGTGACAGATTGAAAGCTCGGACATGGCTCGTATATTTCAGTTGTGACGTCATCATGGTATAGATATATACTTACAGTGTATTCCGAAATTAAACCAAGTTGACCGCGGTTACTTTTTCAGTAACCGGTTGTGTTTTCGGAACGCGGTTACTGAAAGCTGGTAACTTTTCTGTAACCACATTAACCGCGCTAGATCGGCGGTTGTGGTACGGTTACATTTTGATGCATGACAAATAAACTTTTAACTATCTTAAATTTGTAAAAATGAGGTTAGCTGTTAGCTGGTCTGATTTTCTAGTCCGATGTCGGTTACATTGTAACCGTGGTTAAACCGTAACTATTTTCAGTGGTTACCGTGGTTTAATTTCGGAATACACTATTAATTATACTGTGACGTCACAACTGCGAAACGTAACGGCGGGAAAAGTTAATTTAAATCGCAATCATCAATAGACACCACCGGAATTTTCTATAGTCTTTTGTTTCTGGCTAAACCTCGATTTTGAAAAAACCTGCTCGCTTATAATGACAGATAAAGAAAAAATGTTTAGATAATGTTTTTTTTATGGTGTACTTAGATTTTTTTTAAACTTAATACTTCTTGAGATATAATGGGTACATATGCTGAATAGTCACATCTTTTTCTTTATTTTATAAACTTTTCAATGATGTATAACAAGTTTACATTCTTTTGTTTTAAACATTAATAAAACGTGTATAATTTATTTTTTGGAGTAATAAAAATAAATTTAAAAAATCGTCTAAAAAATCAATTACAGATCAACATAAACTATGAATATAAATATTGCGGAAACGAAATAAGATATCGATTTGGAATCAGCGCATTGAGAAGTATCTGATTTAATAAAAATTAGTTTTTTGAATATTTTTAATTTTTTACCAAATTTTGTGCAAAGTGAATCATATTTTTTGAATTTTATTATAAATACAATAATCTTCTTTTGGAATGTTTTCAAAATAATCATGAATGGTATCAATCTCTTTTTCAGGCGAAAATCTTTTATCTCGTAAATTAAGTAAGTACATAAGTCCAAAAATAGCCAAAGGTCGTACATTACTAAATCAGGTAAGTGTTGCGGGTGTTCTAATATTTATATTTTGTCAGTAAAAAATGAAGTATTGAAGCGAAAATGCTCCCTGATTAATCTATATTTTCACTCACAACGATATTTTAAAAAATTGATTAACTAAATTATAACTAACTTAACTTTTGCAACTTAATTTCAAATGTCAAATAAATATCTGTTTAAAATAATAAAATAAAATAAATATATCATCACGGCATATTACCCATTGCTGGGTGTGCCAATCTGCTTTGTACGCAGATATCGGTAATAATGATGACATATTTGTACCGTGCGGCCGTTTACCAGGCGTCACCTCACGGGCACTCATTGCTGGCGTGGAGAGTGCACCACAGGGGTCAATAGACCTTTTCAAATTTAACGGCTATCACTTTCTATCGCTGCAAATAGTAAGAAAATGGCGCCAACAACTGATTGTCAAACAAAATGTCAAAAATATTACAGTCATTAAAATACCTGTATTCTCGGTGAAAATTTGAATCGTTAGACATTTTAGCTTCAATAAAAAGCGTTTGTAACATCTTTCAACAAGTTGTTTTAAATTTTTCTGAGACATTTCTCACATTTTACGTTTAATTTTTAAAAAAACAAACGCCATGGATATCGTCTATCTCTTTAAATTGAAAAGGTCTATTGTTTAAAATTTCACAAAATTGTACAAGACCTGAATATTACAACAAAACATGGTTAAACATCACTTAATTATGTATTTTTTATTTGATAACTAACAACTGCCAGGTGATCTTTTTTGTGAACTATGCTCTGTTCCATTTAAGCCATTCAGTAGATGGCACTGGCAACAGCGCAAATCTAAAGTAGCCGAAATTACATTGGGTAAACTTGTCTCTTGTCTCTAATTTCAGCCAATCAGAGAGGTCAAAACTATTCCCTATGCTCCCCAATACTGAATGGCTTAAATGGAACAAGGTATAGATTAGCATTCTGACCAATCAAAGGGCAGAATTTGAATTTATACAGAGTGATCAAAAATAACTGATTCAGTTGGCAATACAATTCTGGGGATCTTTTTATTCCACAGTTTGCATCATGTGAGGTAAAGGCGGAAATACTATTGACATGTCATTTTTACAATAAATACAAAGAGGTTATGTCAGAGCAGGGGCCTGACAGCTAATAGGATTTCGAGTGTTTGGAATACTTCAGATTATTGCTCTATGGGTAATGTGTAAAAAATAAAAGGATGTGGGTAAGGGAAACAACAACCATTTTGAAAAAAAATTGTAAACCTACTCAAATTTAAATTTTCAAATGTCACTGTCAACCAACGACCAAATATAACTAGACAAAACATTCCCTATCCCTCCTCACTGAATGTTTTGATTTCGGCTGGCCAGACAGAGAAACTAGAGATAGAGATATATCTTGTCTAGTTCGAGTATTTCTCACTAGAGGCCACGTAGAAGCATGTGTATTTTGTATTTGTTTTGTAGTTGTAGTGATTTTGTGAGTGACAAGTTGGTTTTTCTTTAATATTAAACCTTCTAAATTATTTAATGTTATCCACGAAATTTTAACTAAGAACATTTGCGCCACTAGTGAGCAACGTACAAACTAAACACTGATACTATCTACGTGGCCTCAGTAGTGACATCTAATGAAAAATACTCGGACTAGACAAGACATATCTCTATCTCTAGTTTCTCTGTCTGGCCAGCCGAAATCAAAACAAACCAAATGAAGTTTTGTCTAGTTATATTTGGTCGTTGCTGTCAACTGCAGGAAGTAAATTTTTGTATCAGTCTTACCAATTTCAAGTAATTTTTTTTATTGTCAACTGAATCAGTTATTTTTGAACACTCTGTATCTCTTAAATATTTTAAGTTACATTTAGTTGTGTTAAACACCCGGTATGTATTATGAATTTAGATATTATATTTCACTTGTATTTATTATTTGATGCATAGTTTATTCATTATTTATGTCGCTATGTTTAAAAAAATATCATATTTTAAGTAAAGAGTATTTTTAAGAAATATTCATTAGTGCTTGGTCGACCTATAACATATAAATCAATCCATATTTTTGGTAAATATATAATTATTTAAATAGTAAATACAATTCTTGAACTATATAACAGTAAATATATCCTAACATAAATACATATTCCGTGAATAAGTTTAAAATAGTGAATATTTTCCGTAAAATCCAAACATCCTGTAGTATTGTACGGGCGCTGACTTACCGACCGCGCTGTCAGTGTCAAGTTCCAACTTATCAACACTTGAAACACCTCCCATGTCCGAAGTGAACCGTCAACAGTGCTGCTTAATGTTGCTTTCGTGAGGAATACTAGTGTAAAATACATTCAAAATGATTTTATTAGAAATAAACAATAGGATAGTAGAAGAGACTTTACAAATAAAATATAAAAACGCTTTAGCTGGGTGAGTACAAGTTGTTACAATGTGTTCAATACCGTTTAGGAGGCTAGGTTTACAACCGGTCATAAGGGTGAGGCTCTGCTCTTATCTATAGACGGTTAAATCATTTATCTTTGAGCGTCATTAAGGAAGTTTTACTCATACAAAAGCATTATATGTTTTACACATGTTTTAAAGTTTGCATGACTCATTTATTTGATGACATGTTTCATACATCCAATAATTTTTTCACCTGACTCACACACACTTGCTTACTAACCCCTAAAATTGTAATTTTGCGTCGGCAATAGTATATTAAGCATTAAGAACGGTAAGGATAATTTACCGATTGATCCCAGACAAAATTGGAGCCTACGCTAAACATTGTCTGAAATCGGTAATTCCTTAACGTTCAAACAAATTTTAAAAAATAAGGACGAAAATTATTTTGAAATTAAAATAAAATTAAATTCAATTTCCACATGTCAACAACGCTACTAACATGATAACTAACTTGTAAAATTTTGACAAGTTAGCAACAAATTTTACAAGTTTTTGTTTTTATTTACATAAAATTTCCACTTCCAGTCATAAGCCCGAATCAATAGACGTTACAATAGCTGATTTTGACGGTGCCCTATTTCATATTTCCAATTTAAATAATGATAAGACGAAAATCAGAGTAAGTATTGATGATTTATTGAGTGCATCCCGTAGTTAATGCCTATTATGTTATCTAGGTCAGTATATCGTTGAAATTTTACAAACAATTGCAAGAGCACGGAACAGATGAACTGCTAAGGAAAGAGTATGGTAGTCTTCTAATCAGCCCCGAGGATGGTATGTAGTTATTTAGAAATTAACAGTTTTGTGTGTAATGGTTTATATATGGATTTCCGGTTTCCTGTCTTCTCTGCGGTGACATACAGATAAAAATATGTATACGTACATAAAATATCATCTTACAAATGGTTTTTTATTCATAGTTTTCGTTATGTAACTATAGTTATTTTAATTATTAAAACTATCCCTAACCTTAAAATAAATGTAGAAAACAATGTTTTCATCTTCAGTATTAAAGTTTTACGCGAAACTTAAGAGGTTAAAGAGAAATTAGGATTATTCAACATGTCAACCATGACAACGGTCCTATCAAACATATTTCTTTGAAATTACTGAACGTGTAAACTACTCCCTGAGAAAAAAGGGCTTTTAGATCCGAAATAATACCAGTACTAAAATTCTAAATTTAAAAATATATGTTTTTTATAACTTCGCCTCTTTTTGTAGAAATATTTTTTATCCCAACGAATTACAAAAGAAAATACTTATTTGTCAAGTCATTTTTCAATCAATCGCCCTTTTAATTTACGTATAACTATTGAAATAAAATTATTAAAACAAAATTAAAATATTAATAATTTACGAAATGTGTTTATGTTGCAAAAATATTTATTTTTAGATTAAAATACCTAACTTTATTTTTTACTTAAAAGTACGTACAAATTCTTTTCGAATTTTGAATTCCGAGCAAGCCGAATATATTTACTAGTAATCGTTAGTAAAACGATTATTTGAAATGTTATTACATTACGAAATAGGTACGAAATTATTTTATGTTGCAAAAAATAAAAAATAAACTAATTTTTCATTTTAACCAAAATCGTAAAAAACGAAATTTGGGACCTATTCTGTATTATTTATATGTTGACATGTAACTAAAAAAAATCTAATGTGGCCAGCACATAACCTCTCGCCAGATATTTTACCTGGTTGTACGCATAAAACGAAAAATATTTTTAAATACAAATACATATATTCATGTCTCACTACAAAATAATTCTCACATATATTTGCAAAATCTATGGGATATTTTAATATAAATTATGTACAATACATACATTTTCTTTATATTCCATATCCTGAAATTTTATTTTTCTACTTTCTTTTTCTTTATATTTGTCTATTTTTCGCAAATTCCTTTTATATTCATTTTTACGTATATTCTTTTGCGTTGTTGACTTTTTTTAATTTTCATAATCTTCATAATAATGTAGAAACATTTTTGACAGTGGCATACAAATATTTTTGACAGTGACATTTATGTGTCAATTACAAACATTTTAATTTCTTGCCTTGAAGTAGTTTGATCTGAGAATTTTTACATCATATTATTTTATATGCATTTCTTTATCTCTAAATCTATAGAAGATATAATAATGAATTTACATTTATCGAATAAATAATTTTCTTGTAACTACTACTTCCGGTTGTCCAATTGTTACCATAACTTAATCAACTCTTCTCATTATTGTTAGATTGAGGAATCCATAGTTAAAAATGTTTTAAGTGTTATTGTATTTGAGAAATCGTGGATCCAACATCCACAGACACACACATACGGACATCATCGTAAAAATGTTATAATCGGATTCTCGGGACCTTAAAACGTGCTTATTCACTAAAATCTGGATATGCGATTTTTAGCATGAATACAATACCTCTCTTAGCGAGAGGTAAAAAAGGATTTTTAGTTGTCAAATCGGAAACTATTGGATAAAAAATTTAATTAGTGGTTAAAAATTAACCAGCGAGTTACAGAATAGGGCCCATTCGGGCCTATTCTGTATCTCTGTGGTTAATTTTTAACCACTAGGGACCTTAAAACGTGGTCATTTATCAAAATCTCGATATGGGTAGCGTCAGGTAAAAAATATAAAATACTGTAATAAATTTTATGATGGGTATGACACATTTTGTTTACTAAAAGGCACAAATATTTGTAAAATTATTGCAGTTTTATCATTTTTAAACTTATCGGACTTTATATAATATTTGCAATAAAATATTTGGATAAAAGTTTTCCTTATGAAATGTGGTTTTATTGGCGACCAAATTCTTTACAAAAAATAGTTGTGGACTGGAGTTTTTACCACAAAACAAAATTAAAATTAAAAGATAATTTTTAAAAATCTGATGTTTGTAAACAATAAATAAAACAATAAAAAAAATTCTGTAAAGGAAAAAAATATATTCTGGGAATATTTTTAGTTCAAAATTTAGCCACCAGGTAGAGATTGCTCAACATGAATAGGGTATTCTCTGAGGACTACGAATATTAAAAATTTATTAAAAATATTAGTATTGATAGGTAAACAACAGGGAAAAAACAAAAAATCATATTATAAATTAATTGTTACAAAAGATATAAAGCATTTAAATTTTGCTGATGTACTAGATGACCTTCCAGTGGGAGACCAGTTGAAATCCCTACTCCATGTTCGAATGTGATAAGAGGCCGCATGAACCACTGATAGTACACCGCTGGTACTGTACAACTAGTACGTCACTAGCACGTGACACAACAAAATCAAATTTTAAAAATTAATATCTCGCTTATTAAAAGGAATTTTTAACTCGGGGTTTCACAGGTATTCCTAGATATCTGTTCTTTAAAAAAAATATATAAAAAAATATGAGAGAATACCCTATTGCGAATACTTTCAAATATTTATTAGCATCTTCCTTAGGCTACAACGTGTCAGTCCTCGTGGACTTAGACACCATCCCCGACGACTGGGAAGCTATCGTGAAAAGCATCGGCCTACTCAAACGCCACTGCTTCGCCAGCGTGTTCGAGAAGTACTTCGACTTCCAAGAGCGCGGCGAGGAGGGTCACAAACGCGCTGTCATCAACTACCGCGCCGATGAGACCATGTACGTGGAGGCGAAGTCGGATAGGGTGACGGTGGTGTTCAGCACCATCTTCAAAGACGAGGATGATGTTGTCCTGGGGAAAGTGTTTATGCAGGAGTTGAAGGAGGGGTTAAGGGCGTCCCATACGGCGCCTCCGGTGTTGTTTAGTCATAGGGAGCCGCCGTTGGAATTGCAGAATACTGATGCGAGGGTGGGGGAGAATATTGGTTATGTTACTTTTGGTGAGTGATTTTTTTTGTGTTTTTATCTAGAATACATATTTTCAATTTTATACAGATTTGATTGTAATATATCATTGAATTTAGTACAAATATTTTTTAATAACAGAAGGGTCACGCTAGAATTGTTGAAAATAAGAAAATCAGGTAGACTGTGGAAAACAAAAGTTGCACCATCAGTTTGAACAGTTATTTAAGTTTCCCAGAAATTAATAAACCTTTTCAATTTAGGGCCACTTTTACAATCATTAGATAAACCTCGTATAACGCTATACCTGGTATAAAATTGGAAATTGTATTTTACAAACCTCGGATAAACCTCAGATAGAATAAACACCAGTATTTCTTATCCCATGGAAATCGGTCGTATAAACGTCGGATAACTTTATCCCTGGTTCTTATGGATACCACGTAAACACGAACGATGTTTTGTTATTCATACGTTTGACAGATGTCAATCAAGTATTTCAACATCACTGTCCGAATCAAAAATAACATTTATATCGACTAACAACGTGAAAATGCAAATTAGAAGGCAGAAATAATAACAATATTGAAGAAAAATAGTCTAATAAGAAGATAATTTTATTGTGCCAGTACCAACCTAAAGTGATTTATCGTAATTCCTGGTATAACTATCTGACATAAAAATGCATTGTAAAAGACAGTCTTGTTTATCGAAGGTATAATTGCTAGGATAAAGTTATACCTCCGATAGCTATACCATAGTTTATCCATCAATTGTAAAAGTGGGCCTTAAAGAGATAGAAGATATGCACAATGGGGATCTGCGTATAGTAAGAACAACTGAGATCTATAGCTTTAGACCAGGAATAGAGGGGGAGACAGGGCATGCTATGTATTTCGCCATAATACGACTTTCCAAATCATCCTAGCGATTTTTGACCTTATTGAACTGTCAGAATCAGCCGCAAAAGTCTAGCCGGCCAGATGTGTTACATACGTGTACAGTCGAACGAATAAGTTTTCAATGTCAACAAGCGTCACCCACCGTTTTAGGTTGTCCTTTATATACATTACGTTTTTTTTTTTATTAATATTCTTTCGTATTTATGTTAGTTTTATAAAACAAAATCAAGATAATTTGTAATTATGGATAATCAAGTATTTATTTAGATTTGGCCAACTGTAACATAACAGTATTTAACTAGTCGAATAGCCTTTTGCGGCTGATTTTGACATTTCAATAAGGTTCAAAATCGCTCAGATTATTTGGAAATATACGCGTGAATATACCTTGTCTCCCCCTCTATTCCTGGTCTAAGTCTATAGCGTAAAAAATTAAACGTAAAATGTGAGAATATCTCAGATATTTTTGATGTTTCGTTTGACAGCCCAACTGGCAGTTGTTTGTGCAATTTTCTTACTATTTGCAGCGATAGAAAGAGATAGCCGTTAAATTGAGAAGGTCCATTTTATACAGATTTGATCGTATCATTGAATTTAATAAAAAAGTTTTTTAATAACAGAAGGGTCACGCTACAATTGTTGAAAATAAGAAAATCACGTAGACTGTGGAAAATTAAATTTGCACTATCATTTTGAACAGTTATTTAAATTTCCCAGAAATTAATTTGGTAGATAGATTTAAAATATTGATGAAATTTCCTTTGTTAGATTTATTCTTGTAATCAATATTATTAGGCTACAATCAAAATCTTTTGTTGTAATCAAAAATTTTACAGGTATAGCTTTGCAACATAACAATGCCAGAAAATTATCCGTTTAGCAGAATATTTATTTTTTATTTTGCTTTTTTCTAATAAATTCATTGTTGGATTTATTCTTGTAATCAATAGTCTTGAACTATAATCAATATATTCTTTGTTGTAATCAACATCTTCACAATGGGCTACTTGCGTGCCATTTTTTTATTTAATATTTTTGAAGAGACGATAAAAACTTGCTACTCATATTTTTTCTTTTGGCAAAATTTTCATTAATTGGCCAGAAAAAAATTATGAAATTTTAATATTTAAATTACCGCCATGTATGACGTAGAATTACGCCGAACCAATGAATAGCCGTAAAGCCATAGCATCGGTACGCCCCATAGCAACGGCATGTGCCGGTAATTTAAACATGACAGATCATCTGTTTGACATTTGAATAATAGTTTGGAGGTTAATATTTTAGTATGTCATTTTAGTCTTGTATGAGTATAAGCTAAGTTAAAATCCTTCAAAATCCTGCTTAACAAATCAAAATACGTAATAAATGTAACAGAAACCACGCAAATTGCAAATAATAAAGAAGAGAGAAAGTGACAGAAAAATGAACTAATGTCAAAATCATATTAAAACACACACTCGCTCGCCATCTACAGCTTACATTCTTAAATATGCTTCCCTTTCTCCAGTTCAAAATAATGACGTCAAAGAAAATCTTCTTTCTTAATCTATTAAAAAACATAATTTTTTAAAAATAAAATTTATATTTTTACATACGTTTTCAACATTACTTTAGGTATATAATAATAGATATCATATTTTCAGTATCACGCAAGCAGCCTATTATGATTTCAATACAATACTAGAAAATTAACCCAGTTGCAAAAACATACTATTATATTTATACATCGTCATAAAATGGCGCCCCTTATGGTCAAGCGCCTTTGTGCGGGGCATAATCTACCTACCCGTACGGAGCGCGCTGTATATTATTTTGAGAGAAAATAAATAATTTTATATAATTTATTGTGTTTTTGAATTATATCAGTTATTTAAAATTTATTAATATTTTACATATCTTGTCATTAATTACAATGACCATAATTTCAAAATTCAAATGAAAATTAAATTTTAGCTTAAAAAATTCAAACAAAGAATTCTGTATAATATTGGTGAAAAACGCGTAAATTTCATTCTTAAATTTTCATATTCATGTTTGCCAGATATTATATATTGTTTGTCCTCTTATAAGATCTTATAATAAAAATATATACTTGCTTTTAATCTTATCTTATCATGTGGTAATACAAATATTTGCTGTCTTTATTTACAACCTCGCAAAATTCTAATATCAAATTGATTGAAAACTAAAATATAATTGTACTTGAATTTGTTCCAAGAAAAACAAATGGACATTTTTTTATACAATTTGCTGAAAATAATATTCTTTAATTTGAATTTTAATAAATTTATCCAAATGACTTTTAATAATGGTGGAATTTAGTCATGTCGAAATGTAATGATTTTTCTCTAACACTACTATGGAATTCATACATTTTATGACTGAAAACTGTTACAGAATGAGGACGTTCTGTCATACTGTTACGGAATAATATTCCGTAATAGGCAGTCAGGGACCACTAGTTTTTTAATTCACCCATTTAAAATACATGGAAAACGTAATTGTTTTCAAAATCAAGACGGCTTTGCTTGACGCTTTGTTTCTTTTATTTTGTCACCTCAACTGCCTTAACTGTCAAATTATAAAAGAAATGATTACAAAATATTATTATACGCCTTGTTTTACGCGTTTTGATGCTTTTACATAGTAAGTTAAATAAAAATTATTGCTTTTATAACATACCAAAAATATTTTATTATTTTTTACAAAAATGTCAAGTGATTAGCAAAATATATTTTTTAAATAGTGTTAGAGAAAGTATATTCTATAACTCGTATGGAATAGTATTTCCGCGCGGAAATTATCTATTCCATACTAGTTATAGAATATACTATTCCACATTACTATTAATGCAATAAAAGTAATAAAATATAGCGTATTTTTTGAACAGACGATATTAAATTTATAATTAGTTAAATCGCCCGCAATACGATGACGTATGCGGCATCTTTGGTTCGCCGTAGTTGTCCGCTACGAGCGCTAGTGAAGAATGAAAACATGAACGTATGATTTTGCAACGTCAAATTCAATGTCAAATCGCAAAAAGCAAATTATTTGATTTTAAATATGTAAATTTATATCCTAGAAAATACAATAAACACAAAAATTAAATTGTTTAATGTTAAATGTAAACATAAAGAGATGGCCGTATTTTGCTTCTGTCTCTTTCTATGAAGCACATTTTGGGCACGTATGTCGAGACCTAATTCGCACATATTTGATGTTATGTACGCCATAATGGCGGAAAGAAAATATTGCAAAAGTTTAACATTTTTTTTGCTCCAGTTTTTAAATTTTTACAAAATATCCCCCATTGAGTCACGAGTTCCCTTGAAGTCAATAAATTATTCTCGCGTCGCATAATATTATTAAGTGCAAGGAAATATCTGATTTAGTGTTGATGTAAAGATTTGTATAACATATTGTTAATGTGCTAGTGTTATTCCCTCGACATACATCACGAGCAACGCGCGACAACACAATCAACCTGATCCACATGTTCCGGCATTACCTGCACTACCACATCAAGTGTTCCAAGGCGTACATCCATTCGCGCATGCGCGCCAAGACCTCCGACTTCCTCAAAGTGCTCAACAGGGCCCGACCCGAACAGCGCTCCAACGAGAAGAAGACTATCACGTAAGTTACAAAAAAAAAAAAACATACGAGCCTAAACTCATGTTATAAAATCTGCGCGAATGGTTAGAAATTTCTACAAAATTCTTGAGGCCCAAAAATTATTAATGCAATAATCATTTTTCGGTACATATTTCATCAAATGAATTTCTTTTGCCTCGTCCACATTCATAATTCATACAAAATTTCTTCCTCGCATTTGAAAGTCATTTCTTTCTTTACAATAGGGGATTCCACCTTTTTTTATATAATTTCAGCTGAACATATAAGTAAAACTAAGACTGTCAGTGAAAATCCGGTGAAAAAATTCCTATTAATAAGCGAGTTATAGTCCCCCGAAATTTGAAAATATAGATGTGACGTCACGAATATAAGTTTTTATATCAAACTGTTTTCTTCATGGACCTAAATGTTCTTGAAATATACCCATGCTATTTCTAAATTATATTTATAAAAAATAAATGAATATTACTATACTGTACAAGTCTACATGATTTATAATTGGAAATGTATTTAAATTATTAAGTTTAATGCAAAACATTTATATTCAAATAAAAACTTTTTGAGAATTGCATTACTGGACTGATAGCTACGCCTCCGCTATTTGAATTTTTCTACTTCCATTGGTAGTAGGCTCCTCCCCTAACTAGGAGGTATTCGTTATATATTTATAGGCCGTCTTTGAGTCGCCAATCAAAATAATATATATGGATTTCATATGAGTGACGAACTGCTAAAACAAAACCCCCCCTTATTTCCGAAGTATTTCAATTATATCGTTTCATTTCTTTATTAATATTCATTATTATGCATATACTTTCAATATTTTTTTCTAATTTCTTTTAATTCAATTGCGCTGTAGTCGCTTATTTTTAATAATCTTGCACACCGGATGTCCACTCAAACGAACATCTCTACCCTGATCAATATACTCGGGCAAAGACAATCCGACCTAACTTTTCTCTTTTCGCGAGTTAGTTCAAAATTCTCTCGCTATCATGAATGGCGCATGGCATGAAATATTAATTTATGTCTCACTAAAGTATTATGAACTGTTTATTGCTAGTATACGATGTATATAAACACATCTACAACAACCGGGGCATTATATGAGGGCATAATAGTTCATTATGTCCTCATTATAACCGATCATCGCTTATGGACTTTAAATTAGAAATAATATGAACGGTATATAATGAAAATTATTTTCTTTTTTATTACAATTCATTACAATAATAATGATTTATTACAACAATTAATATATGTTGTACCTACGATGTCAGGTTAGTACGAATGTTGTTGAAAGAGAGACTGATTATTTTTTGGATGATGTTATTGTTATTCTTTCGGGTTTGTGCTAACCCACTAAGTGGGAAATGCGTGATTTTATGTATGTATGTATGTACAACAATTAATACATTAATTGATTACAACAATTAATATAATAAGAAAACAGCTTTGAAAGGACAACACATAAATCATTTTTAATTTAATTAAAATACGTAAAACTGATTATGAAAAGGGCCTTAAAAGCAATTTACTTTCACCACACATGTAAATAGTAAGTACGTCGAATTGCGGACTGCAATGTTTCGCATTGATTTTTGACGGATGACGGATCATTAATTTTTGAGGGATAATATTTATGCACGTTTGAATTCATTTTTAATATTATTTACCGTCACATGTGACACATCCAAAGCAGTACAAACTCTCTAAAATGTAATAATGTTCAGAAATAAGTGCATAAGAAATAAAGACCTGAGATCTGTCATGTGAAAACGAACCTCAAAATATAATACTTACATCTTCTACAGACGAGATTGGAATAATTAGGGGAACATTTATGCGTTTCTCTTCCTCAAAGTATGCAGAAGCATTTAAAATAATTTCTTTACACCATTTCGATAAAATATCTTCCAAAACATCAAATTCACCCATTCCATCATCTCCAACGATATATAACGTTAATGTTTTAAATATAAATAAATGTTGATAATAAACAAAACAATTAAAACAACATCGTTAACAACGCCAAAGCTTAAGCATTATTGTAATCAAAATTATTATAAATGTAAACTTATTTCACATACTCTAGTTAGACAAAATCTTGTATGCACCACGAGCGTTACTAGATGATAATGCCCATCGGACGACTTCTATCCCTCGGGCTAGATCCTCGTCGCCCTTCTGGCATTATCATTATCGTAACGCCCTTGATACATAAAATACTATTACGTCCCAAAATCCAATGTTAAAAATTATATGAAAAAAATTGAAAACAGCATTTTTATTTAATTTTTATAGTTTATATTAATTTATTATAATATTGTTTTAATGTAAAAGAAAAACGTAATTGCTGCTTTATTATTAAACATTACAATTCGTGACTCATGCACAATTATATAATTATTATTTCAGTCATGATCTAACTGTAAGAATCTGTAGTTTTTACATGTTTATGTAGATACATTTAAAACATCTGTTATGAAGTCATCGTACGGATTTTTTATACGAAATTTTATAAATGATTAATATAAGCATGCGAAATAACGGAAATGTACATTTATTTGGTATTTCAATATTTCTTTGAAATGGAAATTAAATACCTACTATTAATTTTTTTTATTTGCCATTTTTAATTTGATATTACAGTTACATGTGTCATTTTGTAGTATTGAGGACGTTAATAGTTGTAGTGTTTCCTTAGTTTTATTGTAGAATTAAAATTTACTTTTTACTCGTATAAAATTTTATTCTATATTAAATCAATATTTAAAAATTATTTTTCTATTTTGGTTCTTTAATATGTACTTTATGAAACCCATTTGGATGTCATAAAGTACTTCTTTATGACATCCAAATGAGTTTCATAAAGTACATATTAAACAACCGAAATTGAAAATCCTGGACATGAAATAACATACATTTATTGAAAAAATAACCAAAATAGAAAAAATAGTATAAATTACACGTTTCATAAGACATTTCAGCGCACTTGTTTCCTTAGAAAACTCGCGGCAAGCCGCTCGTTGCTAAGGATGACGCGTGCGCTAAAATCATGTCTTATGAAACTTGTATCTTAATGTACTATATTTCACTTTTTATAAGTCGTTGTTCTTTAAATAATTATGTATCAAATGTATTATCAATATTATTTGGTAAAACACTTTCATTTATAGATATTTTTTTATTGTTTTAATGTGTAGAATGTAGTAAGTAGCGGCCATATAATTAATAATATTTTATACCGGATGTCCGTGTGTTGAGGCTCATTGGGATCTCTGAAACTATAAGAGATACGAAGCCGGTTAAATTAGGGCAAAGTTGCCCCATTAGTCGACTGTTTTAACTTTAAAGATGTATTTGTTTTTACTGATTAATTCATAGGTCACTAGATAAATGCAAAAATTCAAATTTTGCTTATTTTTATTTTTATAAATAACTTCTAAATACGTAATAATATGGAATTTTGGTTTGCATTTCTTTAAGACACTTTTTTGATAAGTTTTGAATCATGTTTTAATATATTTTTTCAAGAAAATCTGTTTATAGCTTCCTGTAAAGTAGTACTTCCGGTTTATCAATTTTAGAAAACATCTAATATGACGTTCTCCTTAATATAAAAGTCTTAAATATCAAATTTGAAAAGTTTTGGATTGCATCAATACAGGGTGATTCATCGGTCTGGCCTCTCTTTATAACTCTTTTATTTTAAGTCAGATAGAAAAACTCTTCAAATAAAATTTGTATGATATATTATTGTCTTATTTATTTTGATAGTAAATTAGTCTCTTTAAAAAAGTATAAAGTAATAAGGGGTCTAAAATTATAAATTAAGAAGTTATTTACGTTCATAAAAAATAGTAGTTCATAGTGGAAAAAACCATAATTTAATACAAAATTTTGATACTTTTTTTAAACATTACACTAATTACAAAGAGGATATTAAAATTTAGTGACAGACAAAATAATGCAAAATAATAATAAATGCTCTCGGTATAAATCAATTGCCAAATTTATATTTCTGTGACATTCGCCAAGTATATATATCATATTAACTATTTCATCTTTTCTAAAATTTGTATTATTCATTTTCACAACAACATCAACAATGATAAACTATAGTATATTAAAGAACGTGTTTTATAAGGCATGTTTTTTCATATAAATTTTATATGAAGAGTTTTTCTGTCTGACTTAAAATAAAAGAGTTATAAAGAGAGGACAGACCGATGAATCACCCTGTATATTTTTCACGAAAATATGTTCAGAGCTTCAAATGAAGTATCACTTCCGGTATATCAATTTTAGCCAAAATCGAATATGTTGCTTCCTTTTATATAAAAGACATATACTAAATTTGACAAGTTTTGGAATATATCATAATATATTTTTCATAAAAATCTGTTCAGACCTTCAAATAAAGTATCACTTCCAGTTTATCAATTTTAGAAAAAATCTAACATGTCGTTGTCATTAATATAAAAATCTTAAATACGAAATTTGAAAAGTTTTTGAATATAACATAATGTATTTCTCCTACAACCGTGCGTAAAAAGTACTTTTCACGCACTCATTACAGTGTGTAAAGTGTCACTTTTCAAGCATTGCTAGGCAACATTAAAATTCTGTTAATTTACCTGTCAAGTATATAATTAGGTAGTAAATAATAATGTAAGAAATAAAATTTATTACGAAATATGAATATATACTGTAAATGAAGCAAATCTAATATTTTTTTAACAGATTGAGTACTAATCTAATTTTTAAGAACATTAACATTTTTTTTGACATGAATTCTAACCTAAACTAATTTTTAATATTAATATTAAATGTACAATTTGTACATTATAAAAGACTAATCATCGTCTGTCTGAGATTCTTCCAAGTGTTTAAGTTACATTTTGTACAGTGTTATGAGAAAGAGTATGAACAGTATTTGAAGCTGCTGGATGCCTGTACACTCAGTATTATGAGAAACATCAATACCATTTTGGTTGTAGGAAAAATGTTGTATGCAACACGTGTGTAAAATAGTATTTTTTGTCTCGTGCTTCAATTTCCGCGACAAAAAAGTACTACTTTACACACTTGTTACATAAATAACTATTTCACGTAAATCTATGCAGAACTTCAAGTAAACTATCACTTCCGGTTTATTAGTTTTACCCAAAATCTAATATGTTATTCCCCTTGATATGAAAGTATTAAATACTAAAATTGAAAAGTTTTGGATTATATTTTAATATAGTTTTTCATTAAAAGCTGTTATGGGTTTCAAGTAAAGTATCACTTCCAGCTATCCAATTTTACCCAAAATCTAATCAACTCCTTATATGAATGTAGAAAGCTTAAATACGGAAAATAGAAATATTTGGAATAGTAAAAACGTGTTGTAGGGACCCAAATTCGTGCTTATTCACTGAAAACTCACCATCGAATTTTTGGACCGATATCATTACCTCCCTTACCTACAGTATGACGGGAGGTAAAAATTCTTGCAAAATAAAAATTTATCGATAAAATCAGGAGGTCTCGTGGTATTACTTCTGATAAAAATTAACATCGTTGTTTGAAAGAAAATTGAAACGCGTCCAAAAGAAATGCGAACCAAAATTCCGTATTATTTAGTATTTAAAAGTTATTTGTAAAAATTAAAAATAAGCAAATTTAAATTTTTGCATATATCTAGTGACTATGAAATCTTTAAAATGGTCCACTAATGGGGCAACTTTGCCCTAATTTAACCGACTTCGTATCTTTTATTGTTTCCAAAATCTAAACGTGTGAACCTCGAAAGATAGACACCTGTATATTAATGGGAGTATATTATTATTTGCATATGTGATCTACTGTTTAGTGTTGTGTATTAATAATAATTTGATGTTTGCAGAGGAAGAACATTCGTTCGGAAAGAATGATGCAGTGAGCTGTAGCCGCGTTGTGTACAAAGTGCAGATGTATAGGACATTACGAGCTCAACAGTCACATAACTTACTGAACCCGAACAGAACTGCCAAGCAGCAGAGACAACCGGAACTCTTAACCTGACGCGAACGGTGAGCCTCCATACACAACAACACACAATTTTCAATCATACAATACGGGGTCTTCGTTTCGTAGCCTATATACACACACAGCTGGCATTCTTTAACCAACAAATACGATAATATACATTAGAGAGAATTAATTCAGTCACTTGTATCATAGTTTCAAAGATTTATTATATTATAGAATAGAATATGGAAACATTTATACATATATTTAAATTAGCAAAAAACATATACAACATAAAAAATTAAAATTTACTTTTTACCCCAAAATTTATTTGTATTTATAAAAAAAACGTATTTATTTATTTATTTATAAACGCATTGAATGTTGCGATTACATTTATCTGTGTACAAAGCAGATTGGCACACCCAGTAATGGGTAATATGCCCTGATGATATTCATATTTATTAATAAAAATATCAAATTACAGTTCACAGAAATGAATACAACCTAAATGCAGAATTATTCAAGTTATTAAAGTATAAATTGCTTTTCGCAACTTCATCCTCTTGAATAATAGCCATCAATACGATCCTATAGTGGATGTTACATTTATGCAATATACAGGTGTCCGGATTTCGAAGACCACCATGTGGTGCGCCTTCGGGGGCATCTTAGATGTGCTTTTCTTGGCAAAAATGGAACAGCCTATATGTTTTTATACCGTGTGTCTATCTTAAAGGTGTACATAGGAGATTAACATGGGAAATCAGTTCTTTGCAATTTCCTGCTCGCCTAACTATTTTAAGCAAAAACGCGTCAAATAAAAGTTTTAGGGCATAAAATTATGCATCTAAATCAATAAACAGAATTACCTTTGCATGCTTTGTAACGACAGAAATTAAATATGAAAATGTCGAAAATTACGTTGAAAATATCAACAGCCATGGAATTGAACAAAAAATAAATAAATGCTTGACGTTTTATCAAATTGTCAGAAACGTCAAATGAGTTAACTTACGTTGTGACAGATATAGCGTCAATCATTTATTTATTTTTTGTTCAATTCCATGGCTGTCGATATTTTCAAAGTAATTTTCGAGATTTTCATAATTAATTTCTGTCGTTACAAAGCATGTAAAGGTAATTTTGTTTATTGATTTAGATGCAGAATTTTATGCTCTAAAACTTTTATTTGACGCGTTTTTGCTTAAAATAATTAGGCGAGCAGGAAATTGCAAAGAACTGATTTCCCATGTTAATCTCCTATGTACACCTTTAAGACAGACACACGGTATATTTTAAATTGTATTTTATTCACCTATACGTACATATATACAGGGTGATTCATCGGTCTGTCCTCTCTTTATAACTCTTTTATTTTAAGTCAGATAGAAAAACTCTTCAAATATAATTTATATGATATAGTATTATATATCACGTACCATATCCATTTGTATACAGGGTGCACCATTTAAGCACAACAATATGTAACTTTATATTTCTTAATGGAACACCCTATATTTATTTATTTATTTTGATAGTAAATTAGATTCCCTTTAAAAAAGTATTAAGTAATAAGGGGTTTAAAATTATAAATTAAGAAGTTATTTACCTTTATTCGTTGAATGATATGTTTCTATCATGTTATTATTAACAAAGTAAGCTATGGATAATTTGATCAATTGTTTCAAATTTAAATAAACAAGTTGTCCAAATACTCTTTGTTTATCATTGTTGATGTGAAAATGAATAATACAAATTTTAGTAAAGATGAGATGGTTAATATAATATTTATAATAGAAAAATCTATTGAAGTTGAAGGACACGTTTTCGAGCATTTATTATATTTTTGCATTATTTAGTCTGTCACTAAATTTTAATAGCTTCTTTGGAATTAGTGTTTTTTCCACTCTGAACTACTATTTTTTATGAACGTAAATAACTTCTTAATTTATAATTTTACACTTCTTATTACTTAATATTTTTTTAAAGGGAATCTAATTTACTATCAAAATAAATAAATAAATATAGGCTGTTCCATTAAGAAATATAAAGTTACATATTGTTGCGCTTAAACGGAGCATCCTGTATACAAATGTGTATGGTACGTAGATAGACAATAATATATTATATAAATTATTTTTGAAGAGTTTTTCTATCTGACTTAAAATAAAAGAGTTATAAACATGGGACAGACCGATGAATCATCCTGTATTTTTTGTAAGAAAAAACTACATTGGAAGCCATAAATCGGAATAAAAATTGCTAAATATGACAACTATTATGGGACATAGATTGTATATTGTTGATATATTTTCATTTAAACATTATTTACAAATGACTATATTTTAAAGTTATACGAAGCAATATTGTGATTATTTTTATACAGTATTTTAAATATAGGTTATGTTATCATATTTGTTGGTTATAGAAAGATGTCAGTTTGTGGATAAAATTGTTTATATAATTTTTTAGATGCATTTCTTACAGCAATATTTACAGTTGTGTTGCTTTGTAAAGTTACATGGTCTAAGTTCCGTACGTTACGTAGCCAACATAGAGAATTATTTATTGTATAAATTCTGACTCGTGTTATATGAGAATGTTTTTAATAATCATTTGTGCAAGATTTTTTTTATTAATTTTACATTGAAAATAACATTATTTAATTATTGATAGATATGCTTTATTATTTTGATATTGTCCAATACAATTTGTATATAAATACATTTCCATTATTTTAACCTGATTGTTTTGTCGTATTTTTGGTTATTTGTCGCTTGCTCATATTTGTTCATCAAATCAGATCAGATAGCTTCACTCGTTATGTAATTTATTGTATTAGCGAAATGTAATTTAGGCATTTGTTGTGATAAACTTTTCAGAAATTAATATATTCGTGACTTCTGTAACACTACTAGAATAAAATTAAATCAATTGAAAGGAGGCTGCAGTATACGCTAAATTCTTTCTTTATACAGGGTGTTAATTAAAAAAGGCATTCATTATTGAAGCAGGTACAACAGTTACTTAGTTTGTGATCTAAAAGTATTATTTGTCCATTTTTTATTATATTTTGTTCAAAATTCATAGGAATAATAAATCATGGTTTTATTTTGGGTACACTAACCCAAAAAATTCAATAAATGAGCTATCGATTCTTGTGAGAAATCCGTCAATTAGAAATGGTTATTTTCTGGGCAAATTTGGAAAATGAATAAAAAATAATAATAGAACAAGCCAGCTACATCTTTTTTTTTCTGACCACGCCTCCGAGGAAGTGTTCAGCGGCATTCGCAATAATATTTTTTCTGTATTAATATTTTTTGTTAATACAAATTATTATTTTATTAAAATATGGATTTTTCATTGAATCATTATTAAATACAAAGAAAAATTCCTAAATTTTTTTGTCTGTCAGTAAATATATATACAATGTGTTCCATTTAGAGCTGCCACCATTGAGATCTCGAAAACTATACGAGATACCCGATTAAATGGAACTTTTTGTGCACCTATAGGGGGCCATCTCAGTTGTGTTTTTTTCCAAAAATTCTCACAGCACTAGTTAATGACAAAAAACTGAATCTAGTCGATTTTTTCATTTTGAAATTACTTCTAAACTATGAGTAATCGAGAAGAATGTTTCAAATAAAAAAAGTTAGATATTGTCATTGTCTGTCCATATTATAATAATTTTTTATCGGTAAATTTTCGAAATAAACTTCAAGAAAATACTTATTTTTTCTCTTTCGATTGATATAAAGGTTATTGTATTTTAAATTTTTAAATTTGTTGTGCCATTCATATCTTGGATTTTTCTATATTTTTCATGAAATTACTTATTTTTTATTAGTTGTTCAAAATAGTATTTTATTTTACTTAAATAACTTTTTCCATATTTACCTTGCTCCATAAATTAATTTTAATTCTATATTTTTAAGTTAAAATAAGAAGGAATACCAAGTATAATCTTAAAAAATATTTAAATCACTATAACCCATATACCAATCGAAAAAAAAATTATTTTTTTTAATAAAAATTAAATATGGATTACATTTTAAAAAATGTAAATTTATGTTATATCTCGAAAATTTAACTATAAAAAAATATTTTCGTACGCCACTGGATAGGTAATGAAAATATTCAACTTTTTTATTTGAAACATTCTCGATTACTCATAGATTAGAAGTAATTTCGAAATGAAAATATCGACCAAATTCAGTATTCATTCATTTTCTAGTAACCTATGAGAATGTTGTCAAAATAAAAGCGCCACATGTCCCATTTAACCGAAGTCGTATATCATTTTTTTATCGACTGCAACCTTCAATTTATCGGTACGTGTAAAACAGAAAAATCCATCAATTTATTTATGAAAATAAATTGATGAAATAGAACGAGTTCTATTTTTTGCGATTTTCCGCCGATTTCTTAGGGAATTTTTGGTTACTTTTCTAGCGTCAACTCTATAGTATTTGACATTTCAAACTATATTTAATGTGCGCTTGATTCCAAGGTTATAATGGGGTATTCCGGTGATATGGAAATAATGCAAAATAATAACCTTTTTCTATAGTTTACATCTTCATAAAGTAGGAAAATATAATAAAACATGTTTAATAAAAACTTTTAATTCATAATTTAATGTTAGAAAATTGGAAATTTTACAGCTCTAGAAACGTCCTTGAAATTTGTGACGTGAAATTGATAATTTGTTGCTCATTTCACAGTAGATATTTACGTTTAGAATCATAGATGGTGCCAGTAGTTAATACGCGCGTATATTTCTTGTTTGACATTTCGTCCACTTTATTTGCAGCAATTCTCGAATAAAACATACCTTAGGCTTTTAACATTACGTATTTCTGCACTTACGTATTGTGAGTTATGGAGAAAATAATCATTTGCCATGGCAGAATCCACACCAGGTAAATTACCAGAATCAGTCTTTTTATAACCAGGTTCCATATTTATGACATATTACTCGTATTTTTACCACAAACAAACACGGGACAAACACTGTAATACACGCTGCTACTGAAACCATGTGTAAAAAAGCAAATTGCTCTCATGAACATGTGGATTTAGACGCTGAAGTTTGTTGCAGATGTCACTATCGATTTGACGTCATAAGCGCGCCAATGATAAGAAAATTTGAATTGTGATGAAATTTTTAAAAATTCATATCTCACGTGATATATCCATTTTCTTACTCAAAATAAGATATTCAGAGTCGTACTGGTAAGTACTAATAAAAAAAATATTTTTAAAAAATGTCGGAATACCCCATTGCGTATATTCACTAGTTTTACTCATTTTTAACAAGTACGTTACAAGAAAGATTACACTCCAAAAAACTATAAGAAAACTGAAGCGCTGCTAGGTTAAACTCTAACTTCACAAATATATAAAATAATATTAAGAAGTTGGTTCAACAAAAATAAATTCATAGAAAATCGTTAACTGTAAATTCTCAACGACTTGTAAGATAAATTGATCGGTTTATCCGTCAATAAATTGAACGATGTATTGTTAAGTGTAAAACAGCTATTATAGTTTCCAAGATCTCATTGGTGGCCTTCGAAATCCGGACACTCTGTATGCCCAGTTTTTATCCAAAGTTGTATATAATAATTATTATTCCTGTGAGATTTGGATGAATTATAACTACATTACATATTTTTATGCAGTTTTTGTGTTGTCAATTAATTATTAATATAACTTGTAACAAAGTTTTATATCCACATAAATTTTATCGAAATATGTAATGCAGTTATAAAAATATTAAAAAATTGGACAAGGTTTTAAAGTAAATAAGTAATATTTTAATATTTGAAATAAATAGGATTTTCAAAGTCAACGGCTTTTGAAGAAATAAGTATTGCATATAAATGTTAGTATAAAGTATATTAATATAAAATAAAAATGTTCAAAACAGTCACCAAGTGACGTCACAACCCTAACGAGGTCACACAACGAAGTTATCTCATTTGATGGCGTTTGTGCGCATGCCTGACTTTTACCGCCAATTATTTTTGTTGACGTTCAGAGGTTAAACACAATTGCGTAACAAGAAAACTGTGATTAAACTTACGCGTTTAATTAAAAATACATACAAATAAAAAGCACATGCGTGCTGAATCAGTAACCGCCAGAAAAACGTCGATATAAATGAATGTAGGTTATGTGTGCGTTACGTTTAATTTTCCCGCACTATATTTTTGTACGTGATACTACTGTTTCTATTTCTTAGTTCATCAAGCTTTCTCTCTTGCTGGGGTTGTGACGTCATAGCAAATTGCAAAATTCTTTTGAATTTTTCTCCCGTTCTATATATTCTTATGCAAAATAGAAAAATATGGGTCTAATATTTTTATCTTTACATTAAATTTTAATAGTTAAAAGCCTTTTTTAATTAATGCCCTGTTTTGTATAAACGTTTAAAACATAAAAAAATAGTTTATCACAAAGAAACTCTTTCGATGCCAAATCGTTCCAAAACGAAAAATTATGTATCTGTAATGTTTCCACATTAGGCCGTTTTCGAACAAAATGAAAGGCAATAAATGTAAACTAGATTGGTCCTAGTAGTGTTATATACTATTCTGGTTTCATCCGACGTTGTCGAGTGTCCAACAATGGCTGACAGTTGCCCACTCTCAACCATTGTTGCCAAACTGTGCTTCCGAATTTGTTAGCACTGCACAAAAACTAATTATTAATTTCGTGCTGCAATATGAAAATTATTTATTTAAAGGGTATTGTAAGTATACAGGTCCCTCATAGATGGCAGGAAGAGATTAGTTTTGGCGGGAAACGGTAGTAATTTTGAACAGGAAAATAGAATTTGGAAATTTGAAAATCGGGTTTTTGCTTTATTACCGAAATTGGCACACCCAGTAATGGTTTTTTTTTATGATATATTTAATTATTAGACGAGCTTACGCTGTCGTTATTTTGAAAACTACTCAATATTATTTTACGAAATTTGGTATCTAGGGGTTTTGCAACATGCCCGTTTCAACTGAAATATTCTCAAAGCAGTAGCACTTCCGGTTTAACCGGAAGTAGATCCTAACTTTCTTATTTTAAATTGAATGCTGTATTTTTTATTTTACCATTGAATTCAGCGGAAAATTTTGCATATGAAACAATATAAATATTTTACTTATGATCAACCACTTCTGGCGTAATTCAACTTTCTTTGATTTTTTCTCTAAAAACGGCCACTTCTTTATCACTATATATTTCGAGAATTTAATCGAATTTCTATAATCTGCAAAAACAGTTTTATAAAGAAAGCTTTTGTTTACACTAATATAAATTAATAATCGACAATTATTTCTATGTGTAAAATATTTTTCGTACTCTTGCATTGAAATGTGTTTCGCGTCGCCTAAGCAACGTCCGAAACGTCAATTTCTCAGGTCGCTACCAGATAAGCGACCGGGAAATTTTGGAAAAAACACTCCTATTTCTAAAGCATTTCTTAAAGAAATATATTTATAATAAAAAAGTATAGTTTGTCAAACATTCTTTCGCTTAATAATAATGAAAGAAAATTGTGGAATATTGAATGAAATTTAATTTTAAAATAATGATGTTAGTGCATTTGGTTCACAATATTGGCAACAATTTCTGCTTGGCGGGAATCGGCAAGACAGAGCACTCGGGAAGTCGGTAAAACATAACCAACAAACGTAATGTAAATTGTAACAAAACAATAAGATATTTAACAAGTTTATTAAGTTTAAATTTGCTAGATATATACTACAAGTGAAATACTTGGTAAGTAATAAATAGTTATTTAGATACCATGATTAATACTACACTACATAAAAAAAAAACATTAAAATAATTGGAATTTAAGTTTGACACATCACTCTGAAATTAGCTACAAAGCAGTGTTATGCAATAAAGTTTTAATAAATAAAATTATTTGAACACAAATTACTAATTATTAGTTTTATACTATTCGTACCAAAAATATTGTTCAAACCACGTGCGTGAACTTGATATGTAAATAACTATTTATTGTTTCGTATGCAAAATTTTCCGCTGAATTCAATGGTAAAATAAAAAATACAGCTTTCCAATGGACCTTTTCAATTTAACGGCTATCTCTTTTTATCGCTGCAAATAGTAAGAAAATGGCGCAAACAACTGCTAGTTGGGCTGTCAAACGAAACGTCAAAAATATTGCAGTCATTAAAATTCCTGTATTCTCAGTGAAAATTTGCATCGTTAGACATTTTAACTTCAATAAAAGCTTTTGTAACTTATTTCGATAAGATTTTTTAAAGTTATCTTAGATATTCTCACATTTTACGTCTAATTTTTTTAGAAACAAACGTCATAGATCTCATTTGTTCTTACTATGCGCAGATTCCCATTGCGCATATCTTCCATCTCTTTAAATTGAAAAGGTCCATTAAAATAAGAAAGTTAGGGTTTATTTCCGGGTAAACCGGAAGTGCTACAGCTTTGAGAATATTTTAGTTGAAAGTGGCATGTGGGAAAACACCGAAATGCCAAATTTCGTAAAGTAATATTGAGTAATGTTTAAAATAACGATAGCGTAAGCTCGTTCTGGGACATTCTGTATTTATATATTTTTTTCTAATGTAGAGTATGCTGACACCCTCAAATTCGAATCCAATTGAAGTAAGTTTGTTAAAAATTATTTATCGCACTAAAATTAAATCTTGTGCACTCGCCACAACAGTTATGGGTGCCCCTATTGTCATTATCGAAATTTAAGCAATGGTTAAAATTTATATGCCTCCTAAAGATTAAATTTTAAAAAATATTTGAAATAAATTGTTAAAAATTGTCAGCCATCGGGATTCGAACTTGAAACACCTACATTGCCGGGATAGTGCTCTACCAACTAAGTTATTGGCTGCTCTCCTCTCGATGGCTGAAGAATCTTTCACTTTTTTAAAGTCTTATAACAGCTAAAGATATCTTCAGAGCAGCCAATAGCTTAGTTGGTAGAGCACTATCCCGGCAAGGTAGTTGTCTCGAGTTCGAATCCCGATGGCTGAATTTTTCACAATTTATTTCAAATGTACAAATTGTTCTCATTGTTAATATTATTCTTTAAATAATCTAAAATTTGAAAATATTTCTAAATATCCATTAGATATTTTACAATTAATTACTGAAATTCGTGCAATATTTTGAAAAAGTCACATGATCTGAAACAGAATGTGACGTCAAAATTCATACAGCTTAACTCTCTCCTATGTTTATGACGTAGCTGATGGACTAACTGTCTTCCTTTTGGGACCCGCAGAATAGATGCTGAATTTTATGGAACTAAATTAATGGCGGCCAGAAAAGACATGTCAAATATATAAACGTCAAGATCCATAATTTTTGTCAAACAAGAAAAACTTGGTCGATTGAACGTATGGAAAAGAAATTTAAATATATCGGAAAACTCTAAACTGATAAATATATTCAGACTGCTCCTTGCGTTTTACAAAGATATTATGAAAATATGACTAATTTTAAATGATTTTGTACCAAAATATTTTTAAAATATAAAACTTTTCATTCATAATTTTAATAAAAACGATTAGCACTATAACGATATGACGTCACAACTGTATTTTTGTATCAGTGTACCAAGCGAAAAGAATATAATTTTATATTAATCATAACTTGTGAAAATAAAATCCATATATTTATATGTAGTTTTATTTTTACATGAAAATGTATGAAACATTTATCATTTTTATTAAAATAAAACATTTATTTAAAATCTTTATAACAACAGATTTTTCCTTTGACAAGGTACAACTATAGTTTTCTGAAAGTGACAGTTGTCACACACATAAAATTTTCATTTTTACTTTCCACTGTCTGAACTAATTTGATTCACTTTTCTAATGCTGCACCACTTTTTGAATCTATCGTACTCCTTTTCGTACCGCTGTTTGGATTTTTTTGGTACACTATTATTCACGAAAGATGACTATTCAGGGTTATTTGTTCGAAGAAATAATACACATCACTTTATAGCAGTAGCTTAGCAACATTTTGTATTAGAAAGAGAAAGATTATTTGACCTATGACTATTTAATTTATGTGGTGTGACAGATATACGTAAATAGTGGCATTACTTTCTAAAACACTATAAATAATAATGACATATGTCGTAGAATTACAGATACCTAATTATCTACTACACTGCCCTCTATGCTAATATTTACCCAGTGGCGTAGGCGTTTAAATCATATTATTATTTCTTGGTTTATAAATTAAGTCTATGTTTTTGTATCCCGCAAAAACATGAGTGAAGAACATAAATCTTTCAGAAAAACAGTATTTAGAAGGAAATATAATTTTCAAATGAATTATTCTTATATTTTCAGTTAAAATGTTGCACGCCTATGCAAACGAAATACAATGAAATTATCTGCAAGTTATATTATATCAGACGGCTCACAAATGACCTTGAATAGTCATCTTTCGTGAATAATAGTTTAGTAAATCTGCCACAGCGGCATTCGCAGCTTCAGTTATGTCCATCGGTACTTCATCTTCACCATCAAAATCATGTTCGCATTGCGACATCGTTTTCAAAAGGAAAATTACCGGTAGCAAGAAAACAAAATACAACGCGTCATATTTTAATAATAATAAAATTTGTCACTTTTTTTACTTGTCATGACAACGTTTTCTAATTTGGTGATTTATGCAAACCTAATATTTTCTTTAATGTTAAGCTTCTATTGGGATTTTCAAGTATCAAGAGATGGCGCTGATCGCATTAAACACTGGTACACTTTTTGTTCACGTGTGTCAACATAGCATTTCTGTCAATTGTATTTCTTTAGTTTTCGTGTTATTTTCTCATTTATTAGTATTTTTTATTTATAATTCAAGTACGTATAATAAAGTTTTTGTAATCATATAGTTGCAGTTTCATGTAAATGTCAAATGTGTACCACTGTTTGCAATTCTAATATTTGCCGCTAGTTAGCGTTTTCTTATTTGAAAATCCCAATAATCGCCGATTTTTAAAAAAAAAAAATAGAATACATCACGCGTCATAAAAATGTCTTTGCTTGACTCGGAGGCTTTGAAGAAATGCTCGGACGCTGACGCTGCGCATCCTCGCATTCTTAAACATGAAATATATTCATGACTTGTAATGTAATATACTATAAAAACTGTGTTGATTTAAACTGTTAACATTATTTTGGGTCAGAAAGCGTTCATTCAAGATGTAAACAAATTTGACATGTCCTACTGGCCGACATGACAGATGCGCAATTGGCATTGGCAATTTTACATCACAGGAGGAAATTAAACCGTCTCATTTTGTTTGAAATTTTATTTTTCTGTTAAATTTCACCACATTTTCCTTGCCTGTAGCAATTTTCTCTTCGTAAACTAATTTCTCCTGCCAAATGTTAAATGTTGGGAACCGTGTATAAACTATGTAACAAAAGTTACTACAATGAATATTTTAATTTTGTATATCTTAATATTTGTATAGATTATTGTTAGGCACAACTCGTTTATCTAAAATGAATAAAATGTACCATAATTCTATTCTAATTCTAATGAATTCACTGTCCATTTTAATTTTTAAGCAAATTTGAAACGCTACATCTCTTGTGTGATAAACAACGTTACAGAAACTATCATCACACCGTTCAGATACATAGTTTCAGTCTGTATAGATGTAGAAACAGAATAAAAGTTTGTTAACACGATCTATTTTTGTAATTTTAAACATATTTATTTCATTTACAATTAACTATATTTTCATATTTTTCTGCATAATTTCAGTGTTTAGATTGTTTTTAGTTTAACCTAATATTAGTAGTATTGTAGATTTTATATTTTCGTTTCTAATTTTAACAATAATATTTAGAAATTAGTAATAGTTCGTACAAAATAAAATAATTTTGGAGGTGTCATTCGCTAAAGAAATATGTTGACTTGACGAGCAACGGTCTGAGTAGACACGTGACTCGAGCGACCTTGAAGTGCTTGAAATTATTTGATGTGTGTGCCCTTGTCACTTTGACAACAATGTTTTGACTTATTTTGATTTTGAACTGCTAATTAGTATGTATCAATCTGAACTTTTAATGACGATTTTAGTGCACTTTAGTGATGATTTCAAATAAATAGGTATTTGTTTAACTAGGCACTAAAGTACCAGATATACAGCAGAGGCTGCTGTTTTATTGCCGAGGCGAAACCAAAATCTGTCTTTAGTGCCATGCTGGACACATTTTTTTTGCCGATTTTAGAATTGATATTAATTTAGTGATTATTTTTAATACGTATTTTAAAAGTTATTACCATCAAAAGTTATTTTACAATTTTCAGGCAGTAAAACACTTGGAAAAAATAACTATTCAAGGCAGTAGCTTAGCAACATTCTGTATTAGAAAAAGAAAGATTATTTAACGTGTGTCCATTTAATTTGTGTAGTGTGACATATACCGTGTGTCTATTTTAAAGGTGTACATAGGAGATTAACATGGGAAATCAGTTTTTTGCAATTTCCTGCTCGCCTAATTATTTTAAGCAAAAATGCGTCAAATAAAAGTTTTAGGGTATAAAATTCTACATCTAAAACAATAAATAGAATTACCTTTACATGCTTTATAACGACAGAAATTCAATATGAAAATGTCGAAAATTACTTTAAAAATATCGACAGCCATGGAATTGAACAAAAAATCAATAAATGCTTGAGGTTTTATCTGTCACAACGTAAGTTAACTTATTTGACGTTTCTGAAAATTTGATTTGAACAAATATCATTAATTATGGCAATAATAGAAATATAAAATTAATAAATAAAGTTAAGAAAATTCAGTTTTGTTTAAATAATATGAATATATCAAAAATTCAACATTGCGTAACAAAATTATTTTGTTTGATGCTGTTATGTACTCTCAACTCATTTTCAATACATCTATCTTGGTACTGCAGAAGGGGTCTACATTTATCATTCCTAACACTCTTTCTTAAAGTAACGTATGTTCTGCTCGTCCTATATTCTGTTTACGCGGCACACGTGTATTTTTTGAAGACACATTAGCAGTCTTTTCAAATTTTGTCACGAATTTAGCCCTTCATTCGTATAAATGTTCATTTTTTAATCATTTCAGATAATAAAACTAGAGACAATCAAATTGTCAGAAACGTCAAATAAGTTAACTTACGTTGTGACAGATAAAACGTCAAGCATTTATTTATTTTTTGTTCAATTCCATGGCTGTCGATATTTTCAACGTAATTTTCAATATTTTCATATTTAATTTCTGTCGTTACAATGCATGAAAAGGTAATTCTGTTTATTGACTTAGATGCAGAATTTTATGCTCTAAAACTTTTATTTGACACATTTTTGCTTAAAATAATTAGACGAGCAGGAAATTGCAAAAAACTGATTTCCCATGTTAATCTCCTATGTACACCTTTAAAACAGGCACACGGTATATGTAAATAATACCATTACTTTCTAACACACTAAAAATAGCAGTGACGTATGTCGTAGTGTTACAGACATGTAATTATCTACTATACTGCCCTCTGTACTAATGTTTATCCAGTGGCGTTGACATTCAAATCAAATTATTATTTTATGGTTTACGTCAAGTCAATGGCCAGTATTCCGAGCGCACTTTTATAATAAAAGCGCTTTTACGGAGCAAACTCTTCATAAGAATATAATATAAAAGCGCGCTCCATAATAGCGCTTTTATTATAAAAGTGCACTCAGAATACGGGCCTATATTTTTGTTTTATTAAACAACGTAGATAAAGAAGATAAAAATTTGAGAAAAGCTTTATGAGAAACAAAAATTTCAAATGAAATATTTTTATTTTTTCATTTAAAATGTACCATTAAATATTTCTCGTTGTACGCCAATGGGTACGAAATGCAGAGAAGTTATCTGCAAGTAATATTATACCAGACGACTCATAAATGACCTTGAATAGTCATCTTTCGTGAATAATACTTTTTAATAACTATTTAGCATAAGTCAAAACAATGATATTGTCAGTGACAATCGTACACAAATCATCTGATTTCAAGCACTTCATAGTCGCTCGACTCACGGCCTATAGATTAAAAATTATAGATGAGATTATTTTTTGATATTTCTTACAACCAATGAAATATTCCATTTTGTGCCACGTGTCTGCATTTTAACCAATCCTGTCTTTATTATACTGAGAATAAAACTCTAGAGATTATTCCCGGGAATAATCTCTGCAACTTTTGTTTTTGTTCACATATGTCAGAGTAATCAACACATAAGTAAAATAGAATCCATTTCTAGAAATACCATAATTAGTAATTATATCTATTGATTATTTCTTTTGCGTTGTCAAAGTGTGTTCTAGTTGTCATGTAAATGAATGAAGTTAGTTAATTACGACAGTAGATGGCGTTACAATAGCATGACAATCTGATTCCGTTGTTTGAAACTTGTGAATCAAAAAATAATCTAATTATAGCCGTGTTCCTTCGCGCTATAATTCGTGATCTAAATGATAAAAGTGATAATGATTAAGAATAATAATGTTTTTACATTTCCTATTCGGTATCCCCACTTTCTCATTTTGTGATCACTAGACAACATTCCCCCCTTCCCTTCAGAATCAACCTTTTTGAGTGATTCACATGGATTCAGTTCAGAACAAATTGAAAATATACTTTTTCGAGCGTAGAAATTTACGAATGTGGGGTTTGTGGCATCAAGGGAAATAAGATTTTTGTACAAAAGCGTGCAATGAACCATATAAAGATTTGTTTGAAATAAACATACTTCATATTCCTTACCAAGAACATTGTTTTTTACTTCAATATAACCCATTTTTAATTTTAACTATTTCACTCATAAATTTATAAGCCAATCCAAATTTAGGATTCCACCTAGTTACCAAGTTTTAATTCGACAAAACAACATCACAAAAATTTTATCGCACCCTTTAAGCCAATAAGACGACGTATTTTTACAAGTGAATTTTGATAAGCGAAATTTTCTTGACGTTTTAGAAACATATTGTTTACATACCTGTCAAAGTGTGTATATTTTCAGTGTTATCAGTTTTTATTAAAAACGAGTCGATTCGGACAGGAATCTATTTTAAACGTTGAAAAAGCAAACTTAAATATAACACATCAAAATACAATAAAAATTAGAAGATTTTTGTCAAGAAAAAAAATATATAAATGATTACCTGGTTTTTATTTTGGAAATAGTCATCCGAATACCATTCGTGGTTAAATTTTATTCTGGAAAAATTTTCCGATTGCTTTACTCGAGCCTGTTGCCAATTTATCTCGTGACATTGATCAAAAATCACTCGTTTGACAACTCGTGATTTTTTTGTCAATGTCACTCAATAAATTGCTAGGCAACCAGCTCTCGTAACTATCTGAAAATTTTTCCGGCATAAATTTACCAATGATATTATATATGAATATAACACTAGACAGTTGATTATTTATAAAATAAAGCAGGATAGTTTGCATTAGTCTGCATATGACATTGACATTTGACACAAGATTGTGTTGTTTTCTTGCTATAATTCTTAAATCCTGTTTCAAAAGGATCACGATTAAATTAATCAGGATTCACAAACTCACAATCACAACCCGAAGGAACACGGCTTATATAATTCGAGAGTTCGATAAATTAGAAAATAATTTTCCAGATTTTTTTCAATTTATTCTCACTTTCTTGTTATTTTATTACTGAGAATGATTGGTGTCTATGAGGAAAATGCGTCAAGATTTACGGTGAAATTATAGTGCAAGCAATTTTTTGAAGGAGTCGGGGGTAAGGTTTATTAATTTACCGATTTTTATATTAACAATGATCCAATAAAAATTGTTACTACAATAAAGTATTTATTTTGTACGAACTATTTCAATACAGGATGTTTTCATTTCATTTAAATATTTATGTATTGTAATTTTCATACATATATTTTTTTACTTACATCTAAAGTAAATGCTTATTGCTTTTATTCTCAATTATCCATAACTGGTATTATCTCAAACAATGAATGAAAACAGCCTGTATATAATCAATGTTTAAACTTTCAGATTAGTGTCTTCTGAGTTAGTATCACTGGTAGATTTCTTATGGCCTGTAGCAAATGACATCAACATTGAAAATGTTTTCGCTGCACTTCCCATATTCACTGGTTGTTGAGGCTCTGCCTTCATGTTTTCTATACAAATAAATAGACATTTATAGACTACTTTACTAGGATAATGGGGTAATTATAATTCATTTCACGTAAGAAAATAGCGTTCGTTTAGATAGGGATATAAATTCTGCCCTTTGATTGGTTAGAATGCAATCTTAGCTCACAAAAGCGAAATAAATATCACCGATCAGCTGTCAATAGACCTTTTCAATTTAAAGAGATAGAAGATATGCGCAATGGGGATCTGCGCATACTAAGAACAATTGAGATCTATGGCGTTTGTTTATAAAAAATTTAGACGTAAAATATGACAATATCTCAGATAACTTTAAAAAAACTTATCAAAATAAGTTACAAAAACTTTTATTGAAGTTAAAATGTCTAGCGATGCAAATTTTCACTGAGAATACAGATATTTTAATGACTGCAATATTTTTGAGGTTTCGTTTGACAGCCCAACTGGCAGTTGTTCGCGCCATTTTCTTACTATGGACCTTTTACATCAAAAGAGAGAGATAAACAAAAATGACATATATGTAGTGCGCAGTAGGTTGTTTGCGCTTTGAGAAAGCCAGTTACATTTCAAATAAAATTACAAATGGCGGAAAGTAAAAACTCTGGCAAAAAATTAACTTTTTTAAATAAATTCACACAAAGCGTTTGTGATGAATATTTTAAAACAAGAGGAAGAGGAGATGGAATCAAAAAAAGTGGTTTTTTGTTCCACAAGATGCGAAATAAATACCACATAAATGACAGATAATTGCGTAGTTGCCAGTTTGATATTAGGAAAGTAATAAACCAGAATAAAATTGTTGTTTTTTCTTTTAAATATATTTTTTTCATTATTGATTATTTCTTTCTATAGTTAAAGACAAAAATATTTAGGTTTTTGTGTTGTTTAAATAATTTTTTATCGAAAATAAATGTTTATTCTTACAATCATTTTACTTGACAACATGGTGCCTCCTCATCTCTAGTTCTTAAGAATTTCACTACGTGGCGCATTGAAAAATGACGTCAGGGTGTAATAAAAATGTAAAAGGTCCATTTGCAGCGATAGAAAGAGATAGCCGTTAAATTGAAAAGGTCTATTATCATATAAAATAGACAGAATTAAGTGATATTTAATCATGTTTTGTTGTAATTTTTAATATTCAGGTGTTTTACATTTTTACAGATAAAAATATTTATTATTTACAAAGTTTGGTTTCACGAATTTAAATTATTTATTTAATGCATGTGAAAACGATCTCAAGCGCCATCTGCTATTTTCTTACGTGAAATGAAGTATAAAACCATTTTTTTCATCGTAGAGTTACTTTTGTCGAGACACTAATATTTTTAGAGCTGCATTCACAAAAAAATTTAAGCTAATCCTCATTTTTGGATTAGTGAATACTATTATATTCCGGTATTTAAAATTTAATAATCATTGCATTATCAAAAGTAGTTACTTCGATTAGATTAGACTATATTTTAAGAAATAAACTGTCAAAATTAGAATAAAATTCGCTAATCCAAAAATAAGGATTAGTTTGATTTTATTTATATTCATTTGAATGATTGTAATATTTATTTTTTAGCGAAACACATTTCTAATACTTACCTGTTCCGTTTAACTCGTCCATAAGTTTTCTAGTTTCGTTGTCAAAATCATTTTGCACTCTATCCAATGCTGCAACATTTTTTTTCATAAACATTATTAATATTATTGCAGTATTACATTTATTGAATCAAATACCTAATTTTAGGTCCATATTATCCATATCAGTATTCTGTATTAATCGCAAACGTTGTCTAAATTTTTTAACAATTTTTTTACGTTGATAATCTGCTTCTATTTCTTGTTTCGTTCTTGGGATGCGAATTTTCACACAACAGCAAATCAAAATTACTAAAAACAGTTAGTTTTTTAGTTTTTAGATATACAGGGTGGTGACCAATACAGCCGAACATAGGACTAATTTCCTGCTTCCCTAATTATTTTATAAAAAAAAAAATAGATAAAATGCGTCAAATAAAAGTTGTAAAGCATCTGAATCACGAATGAATGACGAAAATCACACCAAAATAGCGATTGCCATGGAATTTACCAAAAAAATTAACAAATATGCACCGATTTATCTCTCAAATTAGATTAATTTATGTTTATTTATTTATCTTCAAGAGAATAATAATAATAGATAATTATTTGCTTAATACAAAATTATAAATAATACCTAATAAAAATAAATTAACCTAACTTGAAAGATAAAAAGTTAAACATTTGTTAATTTTTTTGTTTATATTCCATGGCTATCGCTATTATTGAGATTTTCCACATTTTCATACCTAATTTCTGGCGTTACAAAGCATTCAAAATTAATTTTACTTATTGATTCAGATGCAGAATTTTATGCTATACAACTTTTATTTGCAACTTTTTTACCTAAAATAATTAGGGAAGCAGAATTTTTTTAACCAGTGGTTCTCAAACTATCATAAAGTTATATTTTTTTAAATGGGATGGTATATATTTTTTAGGCTCATTCGATAGTGTATTTTTTCTGAATTCAACCATGTAATCATTTTATTTCCTTACATTACAAAAATATTGAGATTGAAAAAAATGCAATTGAAATTAAATAAATTTTATTTTTATAGTTATTTTTCAGTAGGCTGTGTATGAAAAACAAAACTGCTATCTGTTGATTTGAATTATTTAGTGCATAATTCCTATTATTGCTATTTATAAAGATATAAACAAATATTTGTTTCGTTTTAATCAGGTTCATTTTTTTTTCATGCATAGCCCACTGAAAATTACTATAAAAATAAAATTTATTTAATTTTCAATTGAATTTTTGTCAATATTTTTGTAATGCAAGGATATAAAATGATTACATGGTTGAATTCAGAAAAAAATACTCCATCGAATGGGCCTAAAAAATATATACCATCCCATTTTAAAAAATATAACTTTGTGTTATAGTTTGAGAACCACTAGTTAAAAAATTATTTTCTTTAATAAGTGAATGTCCCCCTTCATCTACTACAACTTTTATTGGAATGATTTTCTTGTATTTCCAATAATAAAGAAAATAATCGGGGTGTCTCGTATCCGAGAAACACCCTGTAGAGTGGTGTGAAATTAGGAGCAGTGTGATCTTGTTGTTTGATTGGATAATATTGGGGTTTTATCCAATCAGAAAACAAGATGAAACTGCTCCTATCTTCGCACCACTCTATAGCTAATACGGAGGCCCGTACTACGATCACGGTTTTAACTAAATCACTGTTTTAAGAATGTCAAATTCAAATTTCAATATTTAATTTCTCCCTTATGTTTAAAGAACGATTTTTTAAAAAATATTTGTTTGAATACAAACTATGTTCTGCTTTAAAAAAATATTTTGATAAATTTTATATTATTATTTATTTATTATTATTAAATAATGAAATTTGACATTTCTTTAAACAGCGTTTTAGTTAGCCTATGGCTCGTACCACGATTACGGTTTTAACAAAAACGCTGTTTTAAGAAATGTCAAATTTCATTATTTAATAATAATAATAATAAATAATATAAAATTTATCAAAACATGATTTTAAAGCAGAACATATATTGTATTCAAGCAAATATTTTTTTAAAAATCATTCTTTAAACATGAGGGAGAAATTAAATATTGAAATTTGAATTTGACATTTCTTAAAACAGTGTTTTAGTTAAAACCGTGGTCGTGGTACGAGCCATAGAGTTTAGTTTATTTTTATTATTTATAATTTCTGTTCAAGTGAACAATTATCTATCTAAATTATCTTATATTGAACACAAATTATAGATAATACCTAATAAAAATAAACTAACCCAATTTGAGAGGTAAACCATTAAACATTTGTTAAATTTTTGTTTCAATTCCATGGCTATCGCTATTTTGGGGCGATTTTCATTTTTTATACCTAATTACTAAGTCTACTGTTACTAAGCAAGCAAAATTAATTTTTCTTATTTAGTAAGATATAAAATTTTATGCCCTACAACTTTTATTTGAAGCTTTTTTACCTAAAATAATTAGAGAACCAGGAAATTACGACACTATGATTTTACCCGCTACAGTCCTATGTTCGGCAGTTCCCATTACCACCCTGTATATTTTTTTTTTCTTGAATCATCACAATTTTGCGTATAGGCGCGCCAAAATCAATACACATTTACACTAATTAACTACTTACTAATCGCCAACAACACTGACAAACAGAAGAACATAATATGCCATATTCTGAACCCTAATTCGGGTATGGCTTGCCTCTCGATCCATTCCGGTTGTTCTTGATGTTCATCCGTCAAAAATTCCATCTTTGCGATGTATATTCCTCAAATGATCACCACACACTGACCAGCAGAAACAGAAAGATGAAAAACTGGGATCGTCCGCCACACCTCGCACGCAAGGGATTGCATTAGCTAATAAAAATGTAATACACATCCCTAGAAATTGATTATGGCGCCAATTGCATGATGTGATAGTCAGTTGTCGGTCGGCAAAACAGTTGACGACAGTAGGGGTAGAGTAGTATCTAGTTGTCATTTGTCAGTTGATGTTGTAAATAGTAAATAAATGAAAGTAGATAATAAATAAATGAAGTTGATTTGTTGTTTTGTAGTGTAGTTTAAGTTTTAGATGACATTGGATAGAATTTCCCTTAAGTATGGTCGTTGTTTTAGAATTGGACTGTAAGTATGAAGGTATAGTACTATAGACAATTAATGATGTACATATTTAATTATATTTATGTAATTTTTTATTCAATTTTCTTTCAGTGATTAATATTAAAATATAACAATTAATTATTGTTGTATTAAATTATTTTGTATATATATTTAAACTAAAGTGAAAATTAATTATTAAAATAATTTATTTACGAGATTTGATCAAAATACAACGAGAATTTTTACCTCTCGCTAAGAGAGGTATTGTATTCATGCTAAAAATCGCACATCCATATTTTAATGAATAAGCACGTTTTAAGGTCCCTAGAATCCGATTATAACATTTTTACGATGATGTCCGTATGTGTGTGTGTGTGTATGTTGGATTCACTATATCTCAAATACTATAAGACTTCAGACATTTTTAACTACGGATTCCTCAATCTAACAATAATGGGAAGAGTCAAGTCAGTTTTGGTAACAATTGGACAACCGGAAGTAGTAGTTACAAGAAAAAAATCATCTAAATATTATTTATCGAAAATTTATGTAAATACTTATATTAAAAAAGGTTAAATTCTTTATTCGATAAATATAAATTCATTATTATATCTTCAATAGATTTAGAGATAAAAAATGCATATAAAATAATTTGATGTAAAAAATCTCAGATCAAACTACTACAAGGTAAGAAATTTAAATGTTTGTAATTGACACATAAATGTCACTGTCAAAAATATTTGTACATTATTATGAAGATTATGAAAATAAAAAAAGTCAACAACGCAAAAGAATATACGTAAAAAAGAATATAAAAGGAATTTGCGAAAAAATGACGAATATAAAGAAAAAGAAAAGTAAAGTAGGAAAAGAAAATTTCAGGATATTGAATATAAAGAAAATGTATGTATTGTACATAATTTATATTAAAATATCCCATAGATTTTGCAAATATATGTGAGAATTATTTTGTAGTGAGACATGAATATATGTATTTGTATTTAAAAATATTTTTCGTTTTATGCGTACAACCAGGTAAAATATCTGTCGAGAGGTTATGTGCTGGCCACATCAGATTTTTTTGTCTCAAAAAGTAATAACTTTTTCATCAATATTAATATTGTCTCCATCAAAGTATTCCCCATTAGATATGATGCACTTATGCCAAAGTTGTTTCCAATCTGCAAAACACTTTTGGAACTCACTTTGTGGTATAGCCTTCAGCTCCTTCAGCAAATTTTGCCTTTATATCCTTTATAGTCGCAGAACGTTGTTCTTTCAATATTCTCTGCATCTTCAGGAGTAGGAAAAAGTTACATGGTGCCATGTCTGGTAAATACGTTGGCTGCGGCAAAAAACGAATAAGTGAACCGTGAGCAGGTGCGTTGTGTAAAATCCAAAAATTGTTTGTCGACAATTCTTTTCAAATGAGTCGTATGAAATATTAACTTCCTCAATAACCTCGCTCAAAAATGTTTAGGCGATTAGTAAGCATAATATCTTCAATTTTTACAACAGTCTCATGATAAGACGCAACGTTTTCTCGGCTTTCTTGAAACCGTATTTGCACCATAAAATTTAATACAAATTTTCTTTGTTCTACTACTTTTTAATTTTAAAAAATCACCGACCTTGTTAAAATGTCCAATGTGAATCCCGCCTATAATTCCACAGCGCCCCGCCCACTAACTATTCATTTACCGTTGGTAAATAAAGATGGTGAAACTCTCTTGAAAAATATTTGAATTCCACTGGTCTGCCACCGGTGACGTCACAAACTCATCGCAAAACTAAAAAATCTGATGTGGCCAGCACATTACCTTCCGTCAGTTCACGTCAGTTCTATGCGAGGTTCTATGTATTTTGTACAAATTCCACACCGAAAGTTTTTTTTGCAAATAATTCCATATTTCCAGTACATTACCTTCAGTCAGTTCTATGTATTTTGTACAAATTCCACATAGAAAATTTCTTGTAAGATTCTGTATATTTCCAATAAAATTATAACTCAGACATATTATGTAAATTGCACTTTGACACTGACATTTGTTTGTCAATCAGAATTTTCTTAATGTAGTAGATGTTTCCATGTTTATAGCACAGCTGGCTGCTTTGTGAAATTTAATTTTTTCATAATTTTTTAACTCTATATCCATTGAATATGAAGTATAAAATGTAATCAAATCGTATAGAGAATAAAATATTCTTAAATATTTATAATAACATTAAATGTGAAAAAGTGATATTTAACAGCATTTTTTCAAGAAAAACTGTTAAAATTTCAAATTAGGGTACTTCCGGTCGACCAACTATAACCAAAATCTAATCAGCTCTTCATATGGATCTAAAGAAAAGGAATACGCAAAAATTATAATTTTGGAAAAGGTGGTATTGGAGTTATGCGATCTGAAAAAATCGTCAAACACACACATACATACATACAGACATCATCGTAAAAATAGTAAAATCATATTCTAGGGACCCTAAAACGTGATTATTCATTAAAAACTCATCACCGAATTTTTTGACCAAAGACAATATCTTCCTTACCTAAAGGTGACGGAAGGTAAAAATCATATCTTGCTCAATATAAGAAATTTTTGTGTCTGGTTTTCATTAATAATCATATCTTTGGAAACAGTTGAATAAAAAAAATGTTTATGGACCCAACGAAAAGAATAAATAAATATATCATCACGGCATATTACCCATTGCTGGGTGTGCCAATCTGCTTTGTACGCAAATATCGGTAATGATGATGACATATTTGTACCGTGCGGGCGTGTACCAGGCACGGACACTCATTGCTGACGTGGAGAGTTCGCCACAGGGGTCAATTTAGTGCCATTTAAAATTCGAAATATTTGACGTCGGTCGGGATCGAACACGGTTCCCCAGATCTCGTTACTTTTTGATCAAACCTCATACATAAGTTTTGTTAAAAATTTATTTATTTTCTTCAAATAATAAATTGTTATTTGATATCGCAGAATATTTTGATAAAATAAAAATAATAAAATTGATAACATTTTTAGAAAAGAAAAAAGTTTTTAATATATTAAATTCAATAATATTAAAGTTATTTAAATAAGCGATAATTAAATTCATAGTAATTTTGTAATAAAAGAAAAAGTAACATGAAACAGTTTCATTTTTTAATGAATTCATTGAATTCTCTATTTAAAATTATTTTAATGTAAAAATTGCAAAAGAAATTTGTGTAGAACTAAATAAACAGTTGACAGACGTGTTTTTCAAGTGATTAAACAATTATAATAATGTTTAATTTCTAAATAATTAGAAATGTCAATTATAAAAGTACATATTCGTATTAATTTTGAAAATCATATTGTTTTAATATGAATTAAACAAATGAAATGCGAATAATTTATAAATAATTGAAAAATAAATTAAAAAATAAGTGAATAACTTTTTGTTTAAAAACCGTAAACATGAATAATTGCAGAAAATGAGTTTTTTGTTGGTAAAAATTGAAAATAATAAAATAGATAAATAATTAAATACAAATGTGATTTGCGTTATCATTTATCTAAAAAGTGTAAACATAAACAACTGAATGTACTAAAGAATTGTGTTATAAACATTAAAGAAATAAATAGAAATAATAGCCGTAGTGCGATGGTGAATATGAGGAAGTAAATGAATAAATAATTAAACACAAATGTGATTTGTCTAAAGACTGTAATCGTAAAGAACGGAATGTATTAAAAATTTGTGTTCTAACATTAAAGAAATAAGTATAGCCGTATTGCCGTGGTGAATACGAAGAAGTAAACGAATAAATAATTAAATAGGAAAGTGGGTTATCATTTGCGGAATGAAATTCAAAGGTGGCGCGAGCACGTGATGCAGTCCGCGCCCGAGCCGTTATCAGCCGAAGCCTCCCGACCGCGAACTTCGTGCAGCATTGCTAGCGCAGCTGGTGGTGCGAACACAACGTTGTCGTACACTAGTAACCTTTTTATTTCACACCGATAGAACATAATTTTCAAACCGCAAATGTCTTGCTCATGATAAATATGATACCAGCGAGAAATAAGAATAAATAAGTTTTGCCAATACGGCCCAGTGACAGTGAACGACTTCAAAATTAGTTCGCCAAGTGTGAAGAGTGACAGTGGATCCAACATGGCTTCGTCAGCTAGAGGGATTCAGATCGGGTCTGCTTGGTTTCAACGGAAGATCAACCTAAGGCCGCAGCACCGCGGGGTCCACCTCGTCTCTGAGGAGATCTTGCGGCAAATTCCTGAGCTGGCGCAGTTTTCTGTTGGATTGTGTCACGTGCAGAGTGAGTAATGCTCTACCTAAAGGTGCTGCGCCCCATCTATCACCAATAAATAACAGTGTCATTTGTTTACCACTACATACAAAACACTATCATTTATATAATTACAGCTAGAGCATTCATATTTTTGTAAATCAATGTTTGGAAAACATTTAGTACAGTTTATCTTCGGTCAAATCGCATTTATTAGGTTTTACATAACATTTGTCTATTATTTGAGTGTTTGTTTTATTTGTTTGATACATTTCAATATTATTTTTAAATTTAAAATAAAAATTTCATTTGTTTCATGCAACTACACAGAAACAAAACTTTGTAAACCTCAAAATTATCGTGCAAAAACAATTACAATCTTTTAAATTTGCGAAAAAGGCTAAATAGGTTGAGTTTTTGGTTTGTTTTCCTGTACTTAATTTATGAAACAAATTTGTTTACATTTCAACATGCTATTTACTCCCTAGATACTTGTTTTGTTAAAAAATGAATTAATTATCGTCAAACTATTGTCTTCTGAGTATAAACAGTAATTATTATTTTTTTAAAATCTTAGTTTCTTGGAGTTAATATATTTTTTTTGTCCAGTACACGTGTACTTGGCAATATAGCACATCATAGTGATTTGTTACGCAGGTATCCATGGCACGAATTATTATTCATTGTATTCATTATTAAATATTAAATCAGAATTTCATAATCGGTATTCTTCTATCATGAAATCTTTATCAGTTTCACGTCTTTAAATAACTCACTTTTCTTTCATTGTAAAAAAGAATAAATATCTCATTGCATGCTAGATTTTGTTTTATTACCGTGATTTTCAATTGTTTAACAAATGAAGAATAAAATCAGGAAAACAATTATTGTGGTTTAGTGTATTTTTGTTCATTTCTTCACGTGAGTTATTTCATGTTTAAAGACGAATTTTGTATAATTTGTTGTTTTATTGTAGTTTTCTTTATTAATTTACACGTATAAGGTAATAAATAATTAATATATAATTGTTTATTTACACATTTACGGTAACATACATTGGTGACAGGCTTACTAACCTATATTTTTGTATGTGTGCCATACATGGAACTTTCAAAATCTTTTTTTTTTTTTTTGTTGTTACCTCGATTGTTATAGTCAACAATCATTAATATTTATTGTGCGTGTTGCTTAATAATATTCTTTAAAATTTAAATAAATAAATAAACACTATATTCATTTTTAAACTAAATATAGTATATAGGAGTTAAATGAAAAATTTCCCTAGTTTAATGTTTAATGGGGACTATTCTGAAACTCAGTGGTTAATTTTTAACCACTGGTTAAAATTATTATCCAACAAATATTGATTTGACAACTGAAAATCCCTTTTTTTGTTATATGTCAAATGTCAACATACTTGATTGGCTAAAAAAAATAACCAGTGGTTAAAAATTAACCACTGAGTTACAGAATAGGCCCCAATCTTTGCTTGTGATTGGTTAAAACTCAGCCTTGTTTACACAAATTTTTTATTTTGACATAACCTCTTAATTGGCATATATTATGGTGTTTCGGAAGACGTATCATAGCGGTTTCAATATTTATTTTGAAATGTTCAAATACAAATAAAAAAGTTAAATAGTTTTTTGTAGAGAAAAAAATCTGCATCTAATGACATCTTAATTCATAATTTTCCGGAACAGGAAAAATTGAAGAAAGCTGTTAATATTAACCTTATTAATATTAATCAAATCGGTGGTGCCATGAAATAATAAACACGAAATGTGGGCCATAGGCGTTTAACATGGGAAAAAATTTTCTTGGGCAAAAGTGACCTTTAATTGTGGACAATAATGCTTCAAATAAATGTTATAGAGAATTAAATTCCGCATCCAAGTCAATAATCGCATTTTATTTTGTACCTCGTTTGGTACATTTTATTTAAACTTCATTGGAATATCTAAATACTGGTTATTACTTATAATGTTTGATAAAAAATAACAAGAATTTTCATTAGTTTCAAAAAGTAATAATTTATTGATCAATATTAATACTGTCCCCTGTAAAATACGTATTTTACTATTTCCCATTAGATATAACAGTAAAGTATAGAATACGGTCCAAATTCAAAATGCATTTAAATGTCGGCACATTAGCCTTCTATTCAATAAAAAAAAACAAAATTAGGGCGTAGAAACCAATATTTAAAGTGATTTTAGTATTTTTCTAAAAAAAATCTTTTAAAATGAATATGACCATCCGAGTTTCATCAAATTACCGTTATCATTTTTTTTACAAAATTGCAAGCGAAAAAGTTTTATATGATATTTTACATAAAAGTCTATTATTATAATTAGAGTGCGAAATTATAAGCATTTATTTTTAAAATATAGGCAAATCACAAAAAATCAAATAAAAAAGCACCTAAAATGTAGAAAAAAAGCACGAAAAAGTGAAAAAATCTCAAAAAACACAAAAGGTTACAACACTATAAACGGTGCAAAAATTTAAAAGCACTACTACTGTGATAAATTGACAAATACAGTACCTAAAATTATATTTATTATATTTATAAATTTTATTTATATCTTCGTAAACTATGGGGTTCCCCGTTTTAAGAGTATTAATTTACTGCGATGCGCGCCCTCTGTTTACATGTACAAATAGAACAGGGAATCCCTTCGTGACGCATACGCGAACATTACCGTAGGTAAGGGAAATAATGTTATCGGTCCAAAAACTCGAAGGTGAGTTTTCAGTGAATAAGCACGAATTAGGGTCCCCACAACACGTTTTTACTAGTTTTATGATGATGTCTGTGTGTGTGTGTGTGACGATTTTTTCCTCCACGATAACTCTTATAACAAACTTCAAAATATTTCTATTTTCCGTATTTAAGCTTTCTGCATTCATATAAAGAGTTGATTAGATTTTGGGTAAAATTGGATAACCGGAAGTGATACTTTACATGAAGCGCCTAACAGTTTTTAATGAAAAACTATATTAAAATATAATCCAAAACTTTTCAATTTTAGTATTTAATACTTTTATATCAAGGGGAACAACATATTAGATTTTGGCTAAAATTTATTAACCGGAAGTGATACTTTATTTGAAGTTTTGAACAGATTTTCGTGAAGAATAAATTGATACAATCCAAAACTTTTCAAATTTGGTATTTAAGACTTTTATACGACATATTAGATGTTTTCTAAAATTGATAAACCGGAAGTACTACTTTACAGGAAGCTATAAACAGATTTTCTTGAAAAAATATATTAAAACATGATTCAAAACTTCTCAAATTTGGTATTTAAAACTCAACAACATTAGATTTTGACTATACCTATATGATAAACCGGAAGTGGTACTTAATTTGGAGCTCTTAACAGATTTTCGAGGAAAAACATAATAAAATATAATCCGAATTTGGTATTACAGTCTTTTCTATTTATTGGAACAACAAATTAGATTTTGTTTACAGACGATCAACCGGAAGTGATACTTTACTTAAAGCTCAATGCTATTTTAAACATGGAATTGACGGGAGGTCATGTGTTGGCCACATTAGATTTTTTATTTTATTGCTAGGTATGAAAAATATTGCATTAACTTTCATTTAAAATACTTTTTGAAAAATGTGAAACCGGCTCATTCTCACTTTTCCGTTTCTACACCTCCTCGCTTCTCACTTTTTGATAAAGCCGGATAAAACCTTGTATAAATACACAATCGAACATTTCTGAGTACATTCAAGTTTTAGGAAAAGTACCTTGAATACTTACCTATTACCTAACATCTGACCCATCCTAGTTTTAATATTTGTTTATTATATTATCAAATCTTGTTATATTATTTGTCAATAAATGATGTAGATATATTAAGAATGACTAACGGTGTGTTATGTAATTGTGATTGTAGTACTCCACACATCAGCGAGTTTAGCCCTGAACGAGAGCTGGGACCCTGACGTGCGGGACGACATGGAGATGATGCTCAATAAGATAGTGCCTGAAGGGCTGGCGTACCGGCACTCGTGTGAGGGGCCGGACGACATGGTGAGTTATCATCCAGATTCTTCTCAAAACATCTAACACATCTGATACCGGTAGAAGAGCACTTACTGACCGCAATGCTTATTACGATTTTTTCACAATCGACCCACATAATTAAAAAAAAAAATTTGAAATTTATTTTGACATATTAAAAAAAATTAGTTGCCATTTTTGAAGTAAGCGATGTTTGTTTTTACTTCCCGCCTCCTGATCGGTAAGTAATCACAATGGACTACTTGCGTGCCATTTTTACCTCCCGCTACCTTTGGTAAGGGAGGTATAGGGATCGTGCTAAAAATCGGATATCGAGATTTTGGTAAATGACCACGTTTTAAGGTTCCTAGAATCCAATTCTAACATTTTCACGATGATGTATGTATGTATGTGTGTATGTGTGTGTACATATGTGTGTGTGGATTCTCCACTCTAACTCAAATACTATCATTCAGAAAATTTTGAAATCTTGTATTTCGAACTTTTTCTGTATTGGAAAGAGTCCATTAGATTTTGGTGAAAATCGGATAACCAGAAATGGCATTTTACTAGAAGCTCAAAATAGTTTTTCTTCGAAAAATACCTTTAAATGTTATTTTTTCGAGATTAATGTTATTACAAAAATTAAAGATTATTAAATTTTTTATAGATTTGCATTAACACTTTTTCTATACAGGGTGATTCATCGGTCTGTCCTCTCTTTATAACTCTTTTATTTTAAGTCAGATAGAAAAACTCTTCAAATATAATTTATATGATATATTATTGTCTATCTACGTACCAAATGCATTTGTATAGAGGGTGTTCCGTTTAAGCGCAACAATATGTAACTTTATATTTCTTAATGGAACACCATATATTTATTTATTTATTTATTTTGATAGTAAATTAGATTCCCTTTAAAAAAGTATTAAGTAATAAGGGGTCTAAAATTATAAATTAAGAAGTTATTTACGTTCATAAAAAATAGTAGTTCAGAGTGGAAAAAACCAGAATATAATACAAAATTTTGATTCTTTTTTATTAATACTTATTTTAAACATTACACTAATTCCAAAGAAGCTATTAAAATTTAGTGACACTAAATAATGCAAAATTATAATAAATGCTCGAAAACTTGTCCATCAACTTCAATAGATTTTTCTATTATAAATATTATATTAACCATCTCATTTTTACTACAATTTGTATTATTCATTTTCACACCAACATCAACAATGATAAACTAAGAGTATTTGGACAACTTGTTTGTTTAAATTTGAAACAATTGATCAAATTATCCATAGCTTACTTTGTTAATAATAACATGATAAAAACATCATTCAACGAATAAAGATAAATAACTTCTTAATTTATAATTTTAGACCCCTTATTACAATACTTTTTTAAAAGGAATCGAATTTACTATCAAAATAAATAAATAAATATAGGATGTTCCATTAAGAAATATAAAGTTACATATTGTTGCGCTTAAATGGAGCACCTTGTATACAAATGGATATGGTATGTAGATAGATAATACTATATCATATAAATTATATTTGAAGAGTTTTTCTATCTGACTTAAAATAAAAGAATTATAAAGAGAGGACAGACCGATAAATCACCCTGTATATTTTATGTATAAATTTATAAAATTATGTATAATTTAAATCCCAGAGCCTACGCTTTAAACAAGCAAAACGCAGTTATTCAAATGTATGTAACTGACAGATAAATGACACTATCAAAGAACTAATCATTTCAAAATAATATTAGTAACGTTTTAAAAAGGAAAAAGTAAATAGAACAATAGAAAAGGAATTTAATACAGTTTCCAGCATAAGTAAATATGTAGGTATGTATTTAGATAAATAAAAATTAACGATTCACAAAAATGTTTTAAGCTAATCCTCATTTTTGGATTAGTGAATTCTATTCTATCCCGGTATTTAAAATTTAATCTTTATGTTATAGCTCCGGTGACTCAATGGTTAGAGCAACGCCTCATGTCATGAGTGCCCTCGGGACTCTGGGTTCGAATCCCACTAAGGCATGAATGTGTGTGAATGTGAACCCACTCTGTAATTGGGATTTAATCCTCTTGAGGGGTTTAAAAAAAGGTAGTTACTTGGATTAGATTAGACTATATTTTAAGAAATAAACTATCAAAATAAGAGTAAAATTTGCTAATCCAAAAAACTTAATGACGAGAGGTATTGTGTTGGCCACACCAGATTTTTAAAGTAAGCTTTGAGCGTTGTTTGCATTTTCTTACCGCCTCCTGATCGGTAAGTAATCACAATGCCATTTTTTTTATTTAATATTTATGAAGAGCCGATAAAAACTTGCTACCCAAGTTTTTTCTTTTGGCAAAATTTTCATTAATTGGCCACAAAAAAATTAATGAAATTAGAATATTTAAATTACCGCCATGTATGACGTAGAAATACACCGCATCAGTAAATGGCTATAAATAGATCACCTGTTTGACGCTTGAACAATAGTTTGGAGGTTAATATTTTTGTCATTTTAATCTTGTACGCGTATAAGCTAAAAATCCTGCTTAACAAATCGAAATTCGTAATAAAAGTAACAGAAACCACGCAAATTGCAAATAATAAACAAGAGAGACAGTGAGAGAAGAATGAACTAATGTCAAACTCGCACGCCATCTACTGATTACATTCTTAAATATACTTTCCTTTCTCCAGTTCAAAATAATGACGTCACAGAAAATGTTCCTTTTTAATTTACTAAGAAACATATAATTTTTTATCTAGTAACCTATGCATTTTTCGGAAAAAAACAAAAACATATTAAAATGGTCTACGAAGCAACTTTGCTTTAATAGACACTCACAGAATTGACGTCACACGCAAGGCAGAGATAGATCTTGCTTTCAAACAAACCCCCTTCGTCGTCTTACGTCCCTCTCCGTAGTACTATCCCTATCATTCTATTTGCATCTGCCATTCAATGTTATAACCCAATTCTCTATTCTGATTTGTTTTGTTCGTTGTGTTTATTAAAAATTAGTTTAAAGTTAGAAAATGCAACTTTTTTGTTTAATGATATTGAAGATGGTTGGAGTGTAGAGGTGACAGTTCTTTGTTTGGAAGTCGTAACCCTAGTAACCATTAGTTGTAGGCTTTGTCGTTAGAGGCGCTCGTGCAAATTGCAATTGGGTAAATGTCTATTAAACCGACTTCATATCTATTATTGTTTCCGAAATCCCAATGAGGCGCGGGCAGACACGTGACTTTGACAAGTGCTTGTAAGGCCCTACAAGGTTGCCAAGTACACAGTTCTTGTAACTGGCCTGTGTTGCCAAATCAATTTGAGCGCAAAATTAATAAATAAAATTGTAAAACTAGTTATTATTAATGAATATCATGTTGTTTCATTTTCTAACACATAAACTTAATTTTTAAAATATTTTATATAAAATAGAGCGATTAGTGCTGCCATCTACGATACAAAGATTTCTTGGCGCGCTAAATTTGAGGAAACCATCAGTTCATGTTGAATGCTCTATTTTTATAAAAATTAATTTAAAAATTAAGTTTAAAGTGTCAGAAAATAAAACAACATGATATTCATTAATAATAACTAGTTTTACAATTTTATTTATTAATTTCACGCTTAAATTGATTTGGCAACACAGGTAAAGTATACAACCTGCATACTTGGCACTCTTGTGGGGCCCTACAAGCAATTGTCAAAGTCACGTGTTTGCCCGCGCCTCATGGTGACCCTTTAACAACGGACATTCTGTATTTAACATTTTCAAAAGAACATGAAATATTTTTAAACCCATGATTAGTAACTTGATCGGGCAAAGTATGAGCCATTATTATTACCCAGTGTCCTATAGAGATATAAACATGCCTACAAGACAAGTAGGTCACTGGCACTTGGCAACTTGTGAAGGCTACGCTCATAAAAGTCTAGGGATGAGTATTGAAACTTGTTGGTCGCAATGAAACTATATTAATGTTTCTATAAATTTCATTATTGTAACTATCTTTTCAATTCATACTCATAACAAGAACTTGAACTTCTGTCTTTAACGATCTGAAAAGAAATAAATTCGTTTAATATTGCCCCTATTACAATACAAAATAATTTATTTTTATTTGGTTCTCATTTAAATAAAGAATTTATAATTATTTCAAAGAAAGATAAGATTTGGGGCGTCTTGTATGTACAGTAAACGCAGAAAAAGTGAGACACATGATTTATAAACCTTAATTTGTGTAAACTTATAATATAAACAAATTGTTTATATTTATTCGAGGATGGATTAAAAATTGAGATCGGTAGTGACTGCCGTGGAAATGAGGTATTTACGTGGAGTATGTGGATATGTAAGACGGGATCGCGTGAGGAATAATTTGGTGTATGAAGAATGTATGGTTAGGAAGAATGTTGTTAAGAGAGTAGGAATGAGCCAGTTGAGATGGTTTAGTCATGTGGAGAGAATGAAGAGTGAACGGCTTGTAAAACGTATATATCTTGGTGAAATTGAGGGTGTTCGATTGCGTGGCCGTCCAGTGTGTAAGTGGATGGATGTGATTGATAAGGTACTAAAAGAGAGAAAGTTTCCGAGTGGGAAGAGAAGAAGAGCGTGTATGAATGTGGCCGAGGCGAAAGAAGTGTGCTTAGACAGGAATGTGTGGCGAAGGATGATTGTTTCGTAACTATTATTGTGGTCCGGTTGCAATTTTTTTTAATGCAATAACTCTAGTACTACAATTCCAAAAATTATAATTCTTTTGTATTCCTCTTCGTTACATTCATGTGAAGAGCTGATTAGATTTTGGTTAGAATTGGTTTTTCTTGAAAAAACGATGTTAAATATCATTTTTTCACATTTAATGTTATAAATATTAAAGAATATTTTATTCTCCATACGAATTGAATGCATTTTATACTTCATATTAAATGGATATAGAGTTATACAATTATAAAGAAATTAAATATATATTGTCCAGCTATGCTATAACTCTGGAAACAGCTGCTATTCGCAATCGTAGATTAAAAATTTCCCTCTAGTGGCGCAAATCAGTACTACGAAAAGCAATCGTATAAGCACTATATTAAATAAGTGACAGCTGACTTTGTAGTGTAGTAATTAATAATTAAATATTTTAACTTATCGCCTTCATATAAAAAAGTTTTTAAACTCTGTTTGTATACACAGTCAACGAAACACAGTGAACAATGTGAACTGTCATATGTTAAACCCATCGTATGGCGGCCATCTTGTTTCGAAAATCAGCGCCTCTATCTTTAATTTCGATTGCGAATATTAAGAAAATTCTGACTGAAAGGTGTCGATTTCAAGTGCAGTTGACAGTATGTTTGTGTTATAATTTTATTGGAAATATAGGATCTTTTGCTAGAAACTTTCTGTATGAACTTTGTATAAAATACATACAACTGACTTAAGGTACCTAATGTACAAGAAATAGAATCCTTTGCAAGGAACTTTCTGTATGACATTTATACAAAATACATAGAACTGACGCAGGCACCGGACAGCTAAATGAATGTGCCAAAACACTATCATAGTTCCAGGAAGCAAACTGTAGAGGCGCGACCGTGCTTAAATTTTAAGAAAATGGATTAAGTCACCTTTGAGTTGAAAACATTTTGCAATATTTTGTATTGCAAAGTCACATAAGTCATCACACATGTCATTGAACCTACGTTCTAACATCTTTAATTATTTGGTAATTCAATTTGTAAAAGTTTATAGTTTTATTTATGGTCAGTAGTGATTTATTTCGTGAATTCTTCAGTTTTAAAGTGTATTAACTGTGTTTTTTTTTTCTTTTGATGTAATATAGAAATGAAGTACAATAAGCTGATGAACATTCGTTGTGCTGTTTGATATAAAGTGCAATGCAAAGACGCAGATAGACGTTTACTTTTATATTTAGTGGCGAAATGTACCATTTTCAATATCGTTTTATCTTACATATAAACAAATATTAAAATAGTGTATGTCTAAGTAACTAGTAATTTTAAATTTATTTTAAAATGAATTTGTAGTTATTGTTTTGTGATTTTTTAAATATATGTGTATATTCAATTCTCTTATCTTCTATTTTCAAAATTTTAATTTGTGTATACGATGACATGTCATCTACGTCAAAGTGCCACAGACTACCTAGCCGACCAAGCCATCACAGTGTGCGTTAGTTTATGGAAGCAATCTGTAGATGTCACTATTTCGTATTTAGAAAAATACATTGTGTGTCTTATCTGTAGTTGAGGTGATCCGTGAACTGACGCAGGCACCGGACAGCTAAATGAATGTGCCAAAACACTATCATAGTTCCAGGAAGCAAACTGTAGAGGCGCGACAGTGCTTAAATTTTAAGAAAATGGATTAAGTCACCTTTGAGTTCAAAACATTTTGCAATATTTTGAATTGTAAAGTCACGTAAGTCATCACACATGTCATTGAACACACGCTTTAACATCTTTAATTATTTGGTAATTCAATGTGTAATAGTTTATAGTTTTAGTTATAGTGCCAGTAGTGATTTATTTCGTGATTTCTCCAGTTTTAAAGTGTATTAACTGTGTTTATTTTTTGACGTAATATGGAATTGAAATTCAATAAGCTGATGAACATTCGTTGTGCTGTTTGATATAAAGTGCAGTGCAAAGAAGCAACGTTTCCTTTTATATTTAATGATGAAATGTACCATTTCCAATATCCTTTTATCTTACATATAAACAAATATTAAAATAGAAGTGTATGTCTATCTGACAAGTAATTTTAAATTTGTTTAGAAATAAATTTATAGTTATTATATTGTGATTATTTAAAATATATGTATGTACTTATATTCAATTTTCTTATGTCTTTTAATTAAAAATTCAAAATTTCAATTTATCTATACATGACATGTCTCCTATGTCACAAACTACCAAGCCGACCAAGCCATCACAGTGTGAATTAGTTCATCGAAGCAATCTGTAGATGTCACTATTTTGTATTTCGAAAAATACATTAACTGTCCTATCTGTAGTTGAGGTGATCCGTGAACTGACGGAAGGTAATGTGCTGGCCACATCATATTTTTTTGCAAATGTAACCTCATTTTATTTTGAGAAATCTTTTCACCTTTTAGTAAATATTTGTGTATACGTGTAATCGTAGAAAGATCATATTGTACATATTTCATAGAGTTGGCCGTTTGTTCGTTGCTGTTATAATTTAACTGCATAAGCTATAAAGTTTCCTTCAAGAGCTTTTGAATTTATTGCTCTTCCGAAGTCACTTCACTTGGTCAAGGCACATATTACAATCAGAAATTGTTTATATCTTCAACTTCTCCAACAACTCGTGAACTTCAAAAATTAATTCTGTAAACAGTGTACATAGTTCGAGACTTTTCAACTACTTCTAAATTGGATATAATGAAATACAGGGTGACATTCAAAAACAGGCCACTCAAAATAACTTTGTTATTTGTAATTATTTTTCAATTTTCTACTAAATTTAAAAATGGATCTGAGTAATAATGACTATGTTTACACGTATAGCAAAAAAGTACTTTGACTTGACTTTGACTTTCAAAAGGCGACTTTTGCCGTTGTGTAAACACTCTCGACTATTACTTTTCTTCCTAAAGTCGAGTCCAAAATAAAATAGACTTGACTCATATAAGTGACTTTTAAAAAGTCGTGTGAACCAACGAACGAAACATACTTTACTAACAGTGACATCTAGTTTTCATCCACAAATTCCGAGATATTTAATTACACAATTTTATATCTGAATTTAAAATATTCTCGAATTGTAAAATATTTTATGCGATTATTTTTTAATCTACTTCGCATCCAATATTGTTGCTGCATAGTTATATTATTTAAAAATATCGCGCTTAAATTTAGTAACTGTAGCTTACTATCCATTTTTTCTATAAATAATTTATTCTTTTTATGATTATAGGCGATAGGAAATAAGCAATATGACATCTGGTGGTATTTTGAGGAACTATAGTTGACGGGATAATTTATACATGACATTTCTTTGACTGTATAAACACAAGTGTTATCTATTATGTTCCTAATATTTGCGTTTAGATATATAATATCTCTTAATATTACACACGTAATGCATAAATGAAATTAGTAAATGTCAAATTATCCCGTTAACATTAGTTCCTTTAAAAGCCATTTTGGCGCTACGATCTCATTTTCCATTTTTTCCATCGCCTATATGATAATAGTTACATCACACGTATTATAACCAAACTTTACTTTGCTGTCAAAGTCAAAGTTGAGTGAAGGACAAGTAACAAACGTAAAGTGAAGTATATTTGACCTTATGTGTAAACGCACCATTAAATTGACTTTTCATAAGTCGCCTTTTAAAAGTCAAGTCAAAGTAAATTTTTCTCATACGTGTAAACGTAGTCAATGAGACCTGAGTCCAACATATTCGTTTTCTGAATTTTTGTGAGGAGTGGATTACCAAATTGTATATGAGTTTTATTTACATTTTAGAATGTATAAAGATTCGTTTCGTAAAATTTCAAATGAAATTAATCATTTGTGGCCCATATCCATTGTAGTAGTACTAAAGGAGATTCTCTAATATCACTTGCAATCACATTTAATTTTATTGTTCATATGTTGAATTTTATGCCAATATCAAAGATCACATTAACAATTTGAAAAAAATCTGATGTGGCCAGCATATTACCTTCCGTCAGTTCTATGTCATACAGAAAGTTCCTTGCAAAATAATCTATTTCTTGAACATTACCTTAAGACAGTTGTATGTATTTTACACAAATTCCATACAGAAAGTTTCTAAGCAAAAGATCCTATATTTCGAGTAAAATTATAACAAAAACATACTGTCAACTGCACTTGACACTGACACCTTTCAATCAGAATTTTCTTAATATAGCAGCTGTTTTCAGAGTTATAGCATAGCTGGCTAATATACAGGGTGTAAATGAAATAAGTGCATTAAATTTAACCAGTAATATAACTCTGCGAGAGCAACAATATTTCTTAATAACTTTTTCTCGAAATCGCATATTTTTTTTAGCATTTTTACCACCCCGTAAATTGACGAGTCGTTCCATATATTTTTGTGATAATTGAATGCAGTAGCAATAGCTATGAAAAATTTTGTTTTAGCAATTGACAGTCCTGTCAATTGTTGCAATTAAATTTTGACATTAGTAATAAACTTGTTTATAAGGTAAAATTCTGTCAAAATGCGAGTACACAGACATTGTAATTACTTACCTATGGTTTATTTATTTATTTTTTACTCGTATCTGTACTACATTTTACTTGACATCACGGTTGACATAAAGACAGTGTCATGGAGTTGCCAACGCATTTACACGGAGCGTTTCCAAATCATCACCAAATCATTCTGTTCTTAATATTCGCACATTTGTTAATCTTGTACATCTTTATCACATCACAATATGGAGTGTCACATATGACAATTTTTAAAAAAGCAACAGTTATATCCATAACATGTGCAAAAAAGTTCTGTGTTTTCAGCACATAACAGACTTCAATTTTGGGAATGGCTCATAGTGTTCATTAATGAGACTGAATTTACTTGGAAAGGTGTATTTATTATGCACAATACACATCTCGACAGACGAAAATGCTGTAAAAATTTTCATTAAAAAATGTTTTGGGCGGGAACAATAAATGGACGACTAATTATTGGTACTCATGTACATCTTTTAAATGGACAAAAGTTTGTACTTACGTTTTTTGAATAACGTATTTAAACTATTATGATTTGTCGACGATAAATAATCATCTCATAACCTAACAACTATGCTTTTGCTCTTCCTCGTCTCTCCTTGTCTTCCTCTATTCACACTATTCAAAGGTAATTAAAAGCCTGTTTTAATACACAACCAAAATTTAAATTTATTTATTTTAAAAATTGTACTATTACGAATTAATAAATAATAAATGTTATTTCCTTTGATTCGTTTATTAATTACTGTGACTGTAAGTGTAACCGATTACCGACAATTTTTGAGCTGTTTGTATCCCACTTGAATACGGCAGCAGCCATTTGTTCTCCATAGGCGGGTAACGAAATATGCAGCAAATCTTTAAAGAATTTTAACTCAAAATCTAAAAGACTTAGAAAAAAAGTTATTAAGAAATATTGTTGCTTTCGTCGAGTTACATTACTGGTTAACATTTGACAGTTGAAGTAGCGATTTTTCCTAAAGGTGACGGAAGGTAAAAATGTTTTACCCTGAAGTTACAGACAACTTCCTCCATCAAATTTAAATAAGAACTTATGTTTATATTAATGTATTATTTTGTTGTTAATAGCCAGCACACGTGAAAGCGTGCTTTTTGGGCTCATCATTAACCATCCCTATAACGGAAGGCAAGTTGAACCTGGGCACGTGGCAAGGCATCTGGCTGTGCGAGCACCGGGACCACGCAGGCTCACGAAAACTTCTCATCACGCTGAACGGATGCCTGCGCGATTCATCCCGGTCGCCGCTGTCGCCCGTGTCGCCCATGGCCAGCACCAGCAGTTAGGGCAAAGCCTCGGGGCACTCTCTCGCCAAGCACTGACACCCGACCGGGGTCGCGCTAGAGTCGCCTCGAGCCACCACACCAAAACCATTCCGCCCCCCTTTCTGTTACTACAACTCTTCAGTTCAGCGTTGGTTGTTAGAGTGAGATAACAAATAGTACTACAAACAAAACAAAACACAACGGTAGCATGACAATACATCAACTACATAACAACAACTAAACGTTAAGGTTTCTACGCTTTCCCCACAAACTTATTATTGTTATAATATTCATTTAATTGTTTGACAGAGCCGGTTCACTCAAAAACTAAACATTTTTTGCAAAATGTTAACGTACCGTCTTCAAAATTATAGGTTATGTTTACCTGTAAAATTTTCCTAAAATAATACCCGAAGTTTGGCGAATACAGTTGCATTCTTAGACCAGGAATAGAGGGGGAGACAAGGCATAGTCACGCGTATATTTCCTTATTGAAATGTCAAAATCAGCCGTAAAAGGCTAGTCGACCAGTTAAATACTGTTATGTTACAGTTGGCCAAATCTAAATAAATTCTTGATTATCCATAACTACAAATTATCTTGATTTTGTTTTATAAAAGTAAAATAAATACGAAAGAATATTAATAAAAAACAAACGTAATATAAATAACGGACAAGTTAAAACGGTAGGTGACGCTTGTTGACATTGAAAACTTATTCGGTGGACTCCGACTAGCCTTTTGCGGCTGATTCTGACAGTTCAATAAGGTCGAAAATCGCTAGGATGTTTTGGAAAGTCGTCTTATGGCGAAATACATAGCATGCCCTGTCTCCCCCTCTATTCATGGTCTAAGGTTGCATTCGTTCATTCATTCCGTTCGGAACACAGCGCCATGACGTGCTAAAAGCGGCCATTAATTTGACAGCTAAAAAGTAAGGTTAGAAGTATTCTGGTTCCTGCTCTGTCTAAGAAAATCTGTCGTAATTTTATTTATTTGTATATTTAAACTATACATTTCAAGATTTAAACAAAGCATGTTTTACTTATTTGTTGTGCACAATAAATTGAGCAAGAAATTGCGCGAGAATTATGCAAAATATTGCTCAATAAATCAAAATTTACACAGGATTCTTAACAAGTTGATATTTATTTTTTTAAATTGTACCAAAATTTAAGCTCGTTTTAAACTGATATTTTGAGCTCTCAACTAACCAGACAAGTTTATTATTATATTAAAGAATATGTTAGATTTCTTCCTTTCCCTATTTTAGTTTTTATTGCAGTACGCCAGCCGTAAATATTCACTAAAAATAAAAGTATTGCTTGTTAATAAATATATGACTGTTTAAAACGAGCTTTAGATGCAATTATTCAATATATTTTTGAGTGTAAAACATGCTTTAAACTAACTAATATAAGTTTTGTATAAAATTCTATTTTTACTTAAAATAGAAATATTCAATTTTAAATTATATTCAGAGAAGAAATACATATAAAATTTAGTTATAATAAAACAAAGTATATTTAAAAAAAGTCACTAAATTCCAAATTTCGTTTGTTTCCTAATTGATTTCAACTGCGCATGCGTCAAAACTTAACTTTAGCGGATGCTCACGGAGCAGCTGCAAAATTTTTGACGCCGCGTTTTTACTGCTAACGCCTTTGGGGCGAAACGAACACACATCTAGTGACTTTTTTGTAACTTTTGGATCAAATAAACAACAAAATGTGACGCCGTAATCTGAAAACACAAATAGGGAAACTAACAGACTAATAATGACTACGTTTATCTTGCCGTTTGAAGCCGCTTGAATTTAGTAAATTCCTGTTCAATCTTCGAAATAAACGATCGAGATTACTATAGAGCGCGAGCAGACACGTGACTCGGGCATCCTTAACGTACTTGGAATCAGCTGATTTGTGTGCGCATGTTGTTTTGACAAGAACAGTGTCACTTTGACAAGACCAATGTTTTGACTTATTTTAATTTTGAACTGTTGAGAAGTTATTATTTTTAATTTCATGTGTTTTACTGCCTGAAAATTGTACATTAATAACATTTTAGCAGTTCAAAATTAAAATAAGTCAAAACATTGGTCTTGTCAAAGTGACATTGTTCTTGTCAAAATGTCAAGCGCACACAAATCAGCTGATTCCTAGCACGTCAAGGACGCTAGAATCACGTGTCTGCTCGCGCCCTATATCAAGCCGTTTGAAAAGTCAAGCCTATCAAATATCAGGCTTGGACTACTAAATTACTAAATTCATTTATTGGTTATGTCTATTTTACCTTATTTTATAAAACTCGGGATATAAAACTTAGTAAAACTGTCCAAAACCGATATATTATTAATGTTTTTGAAAGAGAAGACAAATAACATGACAATTTTTAGATTTTGAGGTTATACAGGATATAACACCAAAACCGACCACCGCCATTATATTTTCTATTATTATAGTGACAAAAAAATACTATAGGGCGCGAGCAGACACGTGACTCGAGCAGCCATGAAGTGCTTAGAATCAGCTGATATGTGTGCGCGTGTCATTTTGACAAGAATAATGTCATTTTGACAAGACCAATGTTTTGACTTATTTTAATTTTGAACTATTAAAATGTTACTATTTTTAAGCTTATGTGTTTTACTGCCTAAAATTTTTAAATTATTAACAAATTAGCTGTTCAAAATCAAAATAAATCAAAATATTTGTCAAATTGACGTTGTTCTTGTCAAAGTGACACGCGCACACAAATCAGCTGATTCCAAGCACTTCAAGGTTGCTCGAGTCATGTGTCTGCTCGCGCCCTATAGAATAAAGTTGAGGAGACTAAGGGGGACATCCCATTAGAGAAGAAAATATTTTTTTAAATCACTGGTTCTCAAGTTACATCACAAAGTTATATTTTTTCAAATGGGATTATATTAATTTTTTATGCCTATACGATAGCGTATTTTTTTCTGAATTCAACCATGTATTAGTTTTATATCCTTATATAACAAAAAATATTGAGAAAAATCGAATTGAAATTTAAATAAATTTGATATTTTTTAGTTGTTTTTCAGTAGGCTATGTATGAAAAACAAAACTTGCGATCTGTTAATTTGAATTATTAAGGATGGAAATCAAATAAACACTATTTATAAAGTTAGTAACAAATATTTGTTTCGTTTTAATTTAAACTCAATTTTTTTATTACATAGCCTACTAAAAAATAACCATAAAAATCAAATTTATTGAAATTTCAATCGAATTTTTTCAATATTTTTATTATGTAAGGATATGAAACTAATACATGGTTGAATTCAGAAAAAAATACGCTATCGAATAGGCATAAAAAATATCTATAATCCCATTTGAAAAAATATAACTTTGTGTTGTGACTTGAGAACCACTGGTTTAAAAAATATTTTCTTCTTTCGTGGGATGTTTGCCTTGGTCTCCTATAACTTTGTTCTATAGTATTTTTTTGTTATTATAATAATAAAGAAAATAATGTATTTAACTATTTTTTTAATCTATACGAGTTTAAAGAAAATTTAATTTTTAATTCGCTGAAATAAACTAATAGGATTTTTCAAGACATAATATACTTGAAGCTGCTTGAATTGTCGAGATAAATGTAGTCAATGTTACAGTAATATATGATAATGTTAGAAAAATTGAATGAGGTATGTGAACAATTTTTTTTTTTTTGTCTTATCTAAGTATAGAATTAAAAATAATATACTCGTATATGTTTTTAAATTTGTTAAATATTAATAGGATTTGAGAAAAACGGCTTTAAATGTGCGTAGTAATACAAGCAATGAGATGGAAAGAGGCAGGTGACGTCACAATAAAAATCATTCCGTTTTTCTCGAATTCTATTCATATTTAACAAATTTTAAAAAATATGGATGTTATTTTTAATTCTATTTTTATATTATTTATAATAACTAATAGAAATATGATTTTTTGTTAACTCATTTTTATTTTAAAAAAACAATAATAAGGTATTTGACAATTTTTGGGAAAGTGTTTTAAATTGCACATATACACCTAATTATAGATGCAAAATTATTATTACATATTTTTTTAATCGTTAAAACATTTAAAATAAGATTTTAAAATTTTTGTTTCAAATTTCCCGCTAAAACGCTCTTGTCGCTCATGACGTCACGATCTAATAGTTTAGTAAATATTTTGTAAAAATAAGAAGTTCTTCAGTGTTTATCAGAATTTTTTTTCTCTACGCACCACATAAGTTTTAGAATTCATTTTTTGAAGAAAAATACAGATATACACTAAAGAACTTCTTATTTTTACAAACTATTTACTAAACTACTAGATCGTGACGTCATGAAGGACAAGAGCGTTTTAGCGGGAAATTTGAAACAACAATTTTAAAACCCTATTTTAAATGTATTAACGATTAAAAAAATATATATTAATACAATTCATGTATAAATAAGTATATGTGCAATTTAAAACACAAAATTTGTCAAATACGCTATTGTTTATATTTTATATTATATCATTTTACGGTCATAAATTGATATCAAATTTGGTAACATTCAAAACGAATGTTTTGACAAATACGACGTTGTATTTCATCACAAATTTCAGTATAAATCTGTTTGACACGCCCAAAAATTTTTATTTAATACAATTATGACCGTGTAAAACGAACTTTTGACAGGAATTTCATTATTAATTATGAAATATTTGCGTCCCAAATTATGATAACAAAGTTATGACCGTATCAAACGAGTTTTACTGAAACTGTTACACCCAGAAATGGGTAATAAGCCAATATTATATTGAATTCAATAACTTATAATTATTATAATTATTGTTTTTTTGTGATTATCTTGTTGAAAGCGTAGAAACCTTCCTCAAAATCGTCGTATTATCCTGCGACCAAAGGACTGTAGCAGTGGACGCTAACAAATCTTAAATCTATGACAATATGTATATACTACGTTAACTAATATAACAATGAACGTTTTAAAATATTCAAAGACACGGGTTAATCACTTTGTAAATAGTGTGAGTGTTAGTAAGGTACGACAATATCTTCAAGAGATTTGAGCAGAAGACACCTGTACCGTCTTCCTTCACACACAGTCAGCGAGTCGCATTGCTGCCATCTCTGAATAGTTTTATTCACCACTTCAGTTCGGAAGAATAAGTCATCGGTCACCGCTCATCAAGAAGTAGGTCTTTTATTTTATAATTATTCATATTTGTTGTTACATATCAGTACTGCTGGTGGATGTAGTTTTAAGAAGTATTTTTTCAAAAGGAGATTTAATTTTTTCCCAAATCGTCACGAAAATTTTTATATTTTGCGTTCTTAATGAAGTCATTACGAAAACTCAATTCCGTATCGAACGAGCTTTCATTTTCGTTACGCAATGTTTTGTTTTATTTAGTTGGTACTTAAATCAAAATTGACATGAAGTTTCAAGTAATTGAATAAATGTCAAAATCCAAGAATCTTCAATGTCCAATACCAACTAAACATTCGACTAGACATAGCAGGGTCCTGGGTTCAAATCCCAGTGATGTTCAATGTTAAAAATAAAAACTATACATATACGTAATTCGAGAATAATATATAAAGTGTCTCATTTTCGATGTTTTTTTGAAGTATCTCGGGTAATAATTTCGATCTTCTTTTGTTTCTGGACTATAGGTAAAAACTCGTTTTTCGCCCATTTTAAATATACAGGCTGTTTCCTTTACCAGCGCTTTTTTGGGCGAACTAACAACTTTAGAGAAAAATGTTTTATACCAAAAATGATCAATAATAAGGGGATAATGTATCAATAGTAACAAACCGAATATTTAACCAGTGGTTCTCAAACGGTAGAACAAAATTATATTTTTTTAAATGGCACCCTATATAATTTTTTAGCCCTTTAAATAGAATATTATTTTCTGATTTCTACGATATAAATATAGCATATAGTATAACAATTATTTCGAGAAAAATGGCATTAAAAACTAGAAATAATGTAATAAAAAACTAGTTTACTACTAGCGTAACTAGGCAACAGACCTGTGTATTGCATAGCCCACTGTAATATTATAATATTTTTAATACCATTTTTCTCGAAATAATTGTTATAAAACCCTATACCATATTTATATCGTTGAAATCAGAAAAAAATCTCTATCTAATGGGCTAAAAAATTATACCGTGTCTCTGTCGTAAAGGTGTACATAGGAAATTAACATGGGAAATCAGTTTTTTGCAATTTCCTGCTCGCCTAATTATTTTAAGCTAAAATGCGTCAAATAAAAGTTTTAGAGCATAAAATTCTGCATCTAAATCAATAAACAGAATTACCTTTCCATGCATTGTAACGACAGAAATTAAACATGAAAATATCGAAAATTGCGTTGAAAATATCGACAGCCATGGAATTGAACAAAAAATAAATAAATGCTTGACGTTTTATCTGTCACAACGTAAGTTAACTTATTTGACATTTCTGACAATTTGATTTTGTCTCTAGTTTTATTGTCTGAAATGATTAAAAAATTAACATTTATATGAATGAAGAGGTAAATTCGTTACAAAATTTGAAAAGACTGCCAATATGTCTTCAAAAAATACACGTGAGCCGCGTAATTAGAATATAGAAGGAGCAGAACATGCGTTACTCTAAGAAAAAGTGTTAGGAATGATAAGTGTAGACCCCTTCTGTAGTACTAAAGTAGTTGTATTGGAAATGAGTTGAGAGTACATAACAGCATCATACAGAATTTTGTTACGCAATGTTGAATTTTTGATATATTCATATTATTTAAACAAAACTGTATTTTCTTAACATTATTTATTAATTTTATATTTCTATTATTGCCATAATTAACGATATTTGTTCAAATCAAATTGTCAGAAACGTCAAATGAGTTAAATTACGTCAAGCATTTATTTATTTTTTGTTCATTTCCATGGCTGTCGATATTTTTAACGTAATTTTAGACATTTTCATATTTAATTTCTGTCGTTATAAAGCATGTAAAGGTAATTCTGTTTATTATTTTAGATGTAGAATTTTATACCCGAAAACTTTTATTTGACGCATTTTTGTTTAAAATCATTAGGCGAGCAGGAAATTGCAAAAAACTGATTTCCCATGTTAATCTCCTATGTACACATTTAAAATAGACACACGGTATAGGATACCATTTAAAAAAATATAATTTTGGTCTGCCGTTTGAGAACCACTAGTCGAATTTTCGGTTTGTTATTATTAATAAATTAGCCCCTTATTCTTGATCATTTCTTGTATATAACATTTTTTTCTAAAGTCATTAGTTCGCCCAAAAAAGCGCTGGTTGTTTTAAAGGAAACACTCTGTATATCATATCTTATTTATTATGATAGAAAAAAATTTTTTACAATTTTTTTACCGTTTTTTAGATTCAATAAAATGGCGTAATTAGATTTTGTTAAAACTTAATAATTCTTGAGATGTAACATAAACTTATGATTTTTTAAATAATCAAATTTGTTTTTACATAGCACCTTTATGTTAAATGATGACATCGACGATGGGAATACTTTAAAATAATTATAAAATTAATATTAAGTATAAACAATCTTCGAAAAAATTGTGTGTTCAACACGGCAAAAATACAGATTTACTGCATTCGTTAAATTCAAAATCTTGGCTTCGCCACGGCAGTAAACCTGTTCCTTTTTTGCTTGATTAAACTATTTAACCAATCTTGTTGTTAAATATAAAAAAATTAAGTCTCCTTTTTTTACATTCCAAAATAAGTAAATCGCATATATTCCATAATTTATATTATGAATTTTTGTTGTCTACCAGTGGTTGTAAAACTTTTTGTGCAGTTCCTGAAGATTCCAGCAATATACTCGATCTGTGTTGTATCTATGCGTGTCCTAACCAATCATGGTTCTCTACCTGACTTATGTCTTGTTTCCCTGTCAAATGTGAGCAGTGGCCTACGAAAAACCACTTCAAAAAGGGCACAACATTTAAACAAAAAATATATAATTATTATTATTTATTTGTTTAATAATTCTACAACTTTTATTTGAAACGTTTTTGTCTAAATTTAATTGGAAAGTTTTGCGCAATGAAAAACTGATTGTTAAACTTTTGTTGACAGCGATGTTTTACAATCTGGCTAATATATTTCTCTAAATATAACAACAATAACATAACCTAACACACAAAAGTCACGCTTGAAAAACACGGGCCAAGTTTTGTGCGTAAGGTTAGGTTAGAAATATACCATTTCTGTCATCACAAATAAGACGTCATATTATATCTTTATCCGTTATTTTTATAGATGTTGTGCCCCTTTTGGAAAATACTTCGTACGCCACTGATGAAGTCGCTAGCTGCTTTTAGTAATTTTTTAAATAACTTTATAAATATTAACATAGGTGACGTTAATGTACCATATAATTGATAAAGGTAATTATTAATATCTTTGAGCCATTGAACTGTAAGGTGATCGTCTGTTGTTTCTGTATAGTTGTGGTATAGTGATTGTTTTTTGTTTAGGCTCAAAGATAAAAAAATGAGTTGTATATTTTTAGAGACAAACTAAATATTTTTATATGTAGAATATATTTAGTTATGTCTCTTATTTATATGTATTACATATCAAAATTATATAAGTTTATTTGGGGCCTAGAAACTTCCATTTTTGAAGATAAATAAAAATTATTGCTGCTAGACAAAAATTATTTTTAAGATAATGAAAGAACATAATTTCTGTACACGGTCCAACATTCGGGCTATTTCCGGTTGATTCTTCAGCTCAAGCAGTGTTGTAGGCGGTGTTTGTAAACTTCTACCTTGAGATATCCCCATAAAAAAATCAAACGGCGTAAAATTGGGTGAGCGCCTCTCACATGACGTCACTTCGAATCGAAATGAGCCTCAGGGGAATATTGCCCTTTTTATGGGGATATCTCAAGGCAGAGGGTTACAAACAACGCCCTACAACCCTGCTTCAGCTGAAGAATTCGGCATGAAATAGCCCGAATGTTGGAACATGTAGAATCAGCAATACTTTTGTCTGTATATCTTACTGAAAGCAGATAGCGAAAAGTCTACTATTTAATAATTTTCTTCAGTGTTCTACTTGTTTACAAATATCTATTAGTCTTGTCTTACTATTTTCTAGATTATTAATAATTTAAAAATTTAAGAAATTACTGAAGTGACTACGTATAGTATGCCCAAGCAAAAAACCCTACAAATAAAAATATTTTTAAACTGTAAAAATATAAAAACCGTTAATTTTAAATATGTATATGTGTAAAATATGTATTTACATAAATTTCTATGGGGCTGCTTGGTCGTACTATACCAGGATATATGTAATATAGTTGCTTACTCATACCATGGTGACAGAAGCGAATTTTGGTTAGATCAAAAAATGGCAAAACTAAAAAAAATATCTTATTTTAAAAGTAAATGTATGTAATTCACCATGTATCGTAAGGACAGGGTTCATTGATTAAGAAAACGAAATAATTCTCGAAACGGACAACTTTCGGACCATACACGGGCGTAAGGTAAACTTAACCCGGAAAATAAATAATGTGTCAACTTTAACTTTTGCAAGCAATGCCATCGATAGATTGGGAGCCACTTCGTTGCAACTGTTTCCAAAAAATGTTGTTTTTAAAAGGTTTTAATACGAAACAAAAATTTATTTAATATACTGTCTTATTTTTGAATTGATATTGTTGTAGCCAGATTGTAAAATCCGTTATTTTATAAAACGGATAGACAAAACTGATTTTACATGCACGTTTTTTTCAAACTACGAGGTGCGTTCAAGTTCTATGGTCTCCGATTTTTTTTTTCTCACAAAATAGTCGTACAAAAAATTTGAAACCTACTTATTTAATATTTCAAAATGGTGCAAATTCACAGTAATTTATATAAATTTAATGTTATAAACTAGTAGGTAGTTCTTGGTATACAATAATTTTTGAAAAGCGACCATTTTTTATTTTATTTATTACATTTATATATTCCATATTTTACAAATTCCTTTGAGTTTATATGAAGTCATTGCTATGTATCTCTGGATACAATAACTTTTGAAAAACAAAACATTTCGTTAGGTTATTTTATTTTATTTTGCTTACAATGCAAAAAAACAATGTTTTACATTTATCTTCAAAAATTTGATAATACTTGATCTGTCTATATATTATTATCTTTTACGAGGGTCACGCTAGAATTATTGAGAATGAGACACGTGGTATAATTTTTTTAATAATTTTTAAATATGTTCAAAATAGTTCCCTTTAACAATAATACACACAACCATTATTTCCTTCCACTTCTGAAAAGCTCCCAATCAATATTTTATTTGGAATGCTTTCAAATATTGGGGAACTGAAAACCTGTCAAAGCTGTCAAATAATTTCTGGACATTTAAAAACTGCAAAAGCTGTCAAACTAATTACTAAAACTGTCAAATTAATTTTAGACTAACTTAATAACTGCAAATTATAAATCTAAAACGCTCTCTGGTTACTTCCATATTTTCACTCACAATGATAATTGATTATCTTATCTCAATTTTATTTCTGGGCATTTAAAAACTGCTAAAGCTGTCAAACTAATTACTAAAACTATCAAATTAATTTTAGACTGAGTTCATAACTGCAAATTATGAATCTAAAATGCTCTCTGGTTACTTCCATATTTTCACTCACAATGATAATTATTGTCTTGTCTCAATTTTATTTCTGGGCATTTGAAAACTACTAAAGCTGTCAAAATAATTACTAAAACTGTCAAATTAATTTTAGACTGACTTAATAACTGCAAATTATAAATCTAAAATGCTCTCTGGTTACTTCCATATTTTCACTCACAATGATAAAAATCTTGTCTCAATTTTATTTATGGGCATTTAAAAACTGCTGTCAAAATAATTACTAAAACTGTCAAATTAATTTTATACTGACTTTGGTTACTTCCATATTTTCACTCACAATGATAATTGATTATCATGTCTCAAGTTTTCGTTTAAACTGACAGTTAATTTCGCAACTTAATTTCTAATTACAGACAAATAATTGTTTATTTAAAATGATTTCAACATTTTCCTAGTTTTGTTATTCTCAATAATTCTAGGATTATTTTTATTTTACTAATTGGAGATTATATGAAGTCATTTCTACATATTTCTGAGGGCATAACTTTTATTTATTCTCTACAAATTTAACAAAAAGTTCATAATTTCTTAAATAAATACACTCTTTTAATTATTATTTACTACAACTATGTATTTTTATATTTTTTCTTTATTACTTTTTTATATTATTTTACCAATAAATTTATCAGAAAACTAATTAAATTTACAGATTCTATTTCTTAAAGATGTATTTCGCTTCACTTATACATAAATATTATTTATTTTGTTGTAAAACCTTTATATGCTTGAAAAATTATTTTGGCGGAAACAGTTGACAATGAAGTTGGCTCCCGTTCGCTAACCTTGTACATCAATGGTGTGAAGTCGGGTATATTGTTATTGTTATATTACATTTGTACATTGTGCAGCTGCGTGGCATTGCACCGCACAGCGCAAATAGTTTCAAAAATTCAATACGTCACTGTACAATACAACGATTGTTACATTACGGCGCGCTAGTTGTTAGGAACACTCGCAATGCTTCAAACGAAACGGACGACTCTCATTTAAAGGTTAGGTTTACTTTTTGTTTACACTTATATTCCATATTGATTCCATGTGTTGTTATTTGGTTTGGTATGAAGTAGTTTTAGTTTAGTTTTTACAGGTTAGGTTTACGTTGTGTTTTAGCCTTTCTATATTCCATGTATTCTTAGTTGGTTTGATATAAAGTTGTTTTAGTTTATGTGTTTTTTATTTCTTTTTCCTTTGTTGTAGAAGTAGGTTATTACAGAGTTGGTATAAATATTGTAATATTTTGAATGTTTTCATTTATGTATATGTATTTTCGGGAACAATTTTATTGATTACTCATTGAGACCAATCATTTTTAATACAGTTTGTACTTATTCAAGGTAATAAATTGTTGGCCGCTTCTTTAGGGTCGCCATAAATCTGGGCGATAAAATAATAAAAATACAAAGTACTATTTTTAAAAAGGTTTTAAAAAATTATGGGTAATATTGAGTTTTTCAATTTAATATTACATTTTAAATAATACATGCAATATTACTAGTAATGCAATAAAATAGCGTATTTTTTTGTACAAACGATATTAAATTTATCGTTAGTTAAATCGCCCGCAATACGATGACGTATGCGGCATCTTTGGTTCGCCGTATTTGTCCGCTACGAGCGCTAGTTTGGAATGAAAACATGAACGTATATCTTCTATATTTGATATTGAAATGTCAAATCGCAAAAAGCAAATTATTTTATTTTAAATATGTAAATGTAAAACCTAGAAAATACGATAAACACATATTAAATTGTCAAGTGTCAAATATAAGCATAAACAGCTGGCCATGTTTTGCTTTTGTTTCGTTCTACGAAGCACATTTTCAACACGTATGTCGAGACCTAATTCGCACATAGTTGATGTTATCTACGCCGTAATGGCGGGAAGAAAATATTGCAAAAGTATAACATTTTTTTCTCCGGTATTTTTAAAATTTTTACAAAATATAAAAGTAAAAACACTTTATATTTAAAAATATTTCTACATATAAAAATTCGAAAACTCTCCCATTGTTTGTTGTCAATGAACATTACGAGGATCACGATAGAATTATTGGGAATAAGACACATGGTTCATATTTTTTAAAATTTTATTATAAGTATGTTCAAAGTAATTGCCTTCAACAATAATAAAGAAATTCTTTAATTCATTTCGCGTGACTTAATAATTGCCAAAGCTGTTAATTACTAGGGAATATAAAAACTGTCGAAGTTGTTAAATTATATATCATGATTCGAAAATGCTCTTGGGTTAATTCCACATTTTCACTCTCAACTATACTTTTAATAATTGATTTACTAAGTTCTAAATGACGGATAAATACATGTAAAAAACGTAATTTCAAATGACAGATAAAAAAAGATTCTACCTTTCTTTGGGGGTCTCGTGCCTGAGTGTCTGGTCGCGAATCTGGGAAGCCGGCTTCGATCCCGACCGACGCCAAATATTTCGAATTTTAAATGGCGCAAAAATGACCCCGTGGTGCACTCTCCGCGCCAACAATAAGTGCCCGTGAGGTGACGCCTGGTAAACGCCCGCACGGTACAAATATCATCATTACCGATATCTGCGTAGAAAGCAGATTGGCACATCCAGCAATGGGTAATATGCCATGATGATGTATTTATTTATAGATAAATAACTGTTTAAAATTATATTTGTATATTCTCAATAATTCTAATGCGACCCTTGTACAGTATTATTCGCGAAAGATGACTATTCAAGGTCATTTATGAGCAGTCTGATATAATATTGCTTGCAGATAACTTCACTGCATTTCGTACCCATAGGCGTGCAAAACGAAATATTTATGGATACATTTTAACTGAAAAAATAAATGTTATACATATATTTAAAAATTTTGTTTCTTTTTAAATATTGCTTTTCTCAAAGTTTTATCTTCTTCGCCTATGTTTTTGCATTAAACAAAAATATAGACTTGACGTAAACTATAAAATAATTTCATTTAATCGTCAACGCCACTGAATAAACATTAGTACAGAGGGCAGTATAGTAGATAATTACATGTCTGTACCTTTACGACGTACGTCACTGCTATTTTTAGTGTGTTAGAAAGTAATGGTATTATTTACGTATATCTGTCACACCATACAAATTAAATAGACATATCTCAAATAATCTTTCTCTTTCTAATACAAAATGTTGCTAAGCTACTGCTATAAATTGCTGTGTATTTTTTCTTCGAATAAATGACCTTGAATAGTCACCTTTCGTGAATAATAGTTTAATAAACACATTTCTTTTTAATTTATTTTTAAATTTTTTAATAATAGTATAATAGACCTTTTCAATTTAACGGCTATCTCTTTCTATCGCTGCAAATAGTAAAAAAAATGACGCAAATGAAACGTCAAAAATATTCTCGGTGAACATTTGCATCGTTAGACATTTTAATTTCAATAAAAGCTTTTGAAACTTATTTCGATAAGATTTTTTAAAGTTATCTGAGATATTTCTCACATTTCATGTCTAAATTTTTTAGAAACAAATGCCATGAATCTTAGTAGATGCTCAATGGAGATCTGCGTATAGTAAGAAAAATTGAGATCCATGGCGTTTGTTTCTAAAAAATTTAGACGTAAAATGTGAGAAAAGTATCAGACAACAATAAAAAACTTATTGAAAAAAGTTACAAGAGCTTTTATTGAAATTAAAATGTCTAACAATGCAAATTTTCTCCGAGAATACAGATATTTTAATGACTGCAATATTTTTGACGTTTCGTTTGACAGCCCAACTGGCAGTTGTTCGCGGCATTTTACTTACTATTTGCAGCGATAGAAAGATATAGCCGTTAAATTGAAAAGGTCTTTTGGGCATTTAAAAAAATCTATATTATTATTGCTTCAGAAAACTTTAAGGATTTTTTATTCGTCTTATATGCAAAATTAACCATTAACGTGTAACTGCAATCTTTTAGTTAACACCTCAATGAAAAAATTTTTGTTTAATTTTAAAAGTAAATAAATCATTTAATGAGATAGATGGAAAAAAACAAGTTTCATATTTTTATTATTATGTATTTCAAATATTAAAAATATAGTGGTATTACAATATTTATACCAATTTTATCGTTGCATGATGCATGAATATTTTTACTATTCCTTATCCTAATTCTTTTTATATTAGTCATATTTTAATTTGTCAAGAATTAACAATATTTTAAACCATTAATTTGTCACGTATGTTTATAAAACAATAGTTTATAACAGAATTTGACTTTACTATATATTCTGTATAAAACTAGTATATTTTTTTGAAGATACATTATATGCTGTTAAATGTAACATACGAAAATTATTTTTATGATACTACATGTATAAAACAACAAAATAATTTAAACCTATAGTACAAAATAATACTATCATTCCATATTAAATATATAGTAGTCAAATTCGAGTTATAAATCGATTTTAAAAATATTGTTTTACATTTTGTTTATTTGTTCAATATTATTTATAATGATTGCTATAATTTTGGGAACTTTCGCAATAGATCAGCTTATTCGCTTGTAGAGTCACCGAAATAGCTGATTTAGAATATTTCTCGTCTCATAATGAGATTTATAAAATAAGGTTGAGAGTAGTTCCTGATAAACTAAAAGGAAACTAATGGAATATTAACCCATCAAATATAGGTAACTTTCATTTCTCAATAAATATAATAAATAAATGAAACTTGCAAGAAAAAAATTATCGTTCATTTACATCTACATAAAATAATATTTTGTTTTAAAAATACAATTTTTCCCATAAGATAACATTGGTTTCATTTCCGCTATATTCCCAAGCATATGATTGGTGCATTCTGAGCATGCGCATTGAGATAGTGATTGAATGTACAGTGATAGAAGTAGTAATTATCTATTCCGTTAACTATTTTCTATACTGTACAGGTGTCTCATTTTCGATGTTTTTTTAAGGTATCTCGGGTAATATTAACGATAGATTAAAACCGTTTGCACATTGCAGGGTCAACTTTTTGAAAAAAGTTTAATAATCACCACAGGTGTTTTCGATCTTCTTCTGTTTCTGAGCTACAGGCAAAAACTCGTTTTTCGCTCATTTTGAAAATGTATCATATCTTATTTATTATGATAGTTAGAGAAAAATTGTTTTTACAAAAAATTTACCATTTTTTAGTTAGAATAAAATGGCGTAATTAGATTTTTTGAAAACTTAATGATTCTCGAGATATAATACAAACTTATGATTTTTTAAATGGGAACCTATGTTGAAAATAGTCTCATTTTTTTGCTTATTTTAAAAGCTTTTCAATGGTATATAACAAGTCTACATTCTTTTGTTTTAAACATTAATAAAAGACGAATTATTAATTTATTCAGGTGAAAATATTGGAAATTATTAAGAAATAAATGAAAAAATCTATTCCAGATCATTATTTGCATATTTCCAATAGTATTTGTTTCAGGTTTACTCATTTTTTCAATTCATTTACTTCAAAGGCGTATTAAACCGTTTTTTTCGGATTGTGTCAAAGCCAACTATAACGTAAATAAATAGTAATTTAACTAACCCGAAAATAATTGGTTAAGAATAATTTTGAGAACGCAATTATTAGATATAGAATCAAAATAAACAAATGATGATCTATAATAAATTTATCATTTGTTTCTTAATAATTTCCAATATTTTCACCCCAATAAATTAATAATTCGTCTTTTATTAATTTTTAAAACAAAAGAATGTAGACTTGTTATATATCATTGAAAAGCTTATAAATTAAGCAAAAAGACGAGACTATTTTCAACATACGTTCCTATTTAAAAAATCATAAGTTTGTATTATATCTCAAGAATTATTAAGTTTTCAAAAAAACTAAATATGCCATTTTATTCTAACTAAAAAACGGTAAAATTTTTGTAAAAACAATTTTTCTCTAACTACTATAATAAATAAGATATGATACATTTTCAAAATGAACGAAAAACGAGCTTTTGCCCGTAGCTCAGAAACAAAAGAAGATCGAAAATTCCTGTGGTGACTATTAAACTTTTCTGGAAAAGTTGACCCTGGAATGTGCAAACGGTTTTGATTTATAGTTAATATTACCCGAGATACCTTAAAAAAATATCGAAAATGAGACACCTGTACACCTGTATTCGAAGTGGTTAATAGAAAGTAATATTTTTCAAATAATTTTTGCTGCTGTACCTACATAATTCTGCAGAATGTCCAAAATAAACTGCCCCATAAAATGACTGAAATATATTTATATAGCTTTATATGTTCCATTTGCAGAATATATTCAATTCATTCTATTTCATATATTTATAAATATTTTATTGGAAATGAAAGTATTATATTTGATAGGTTATGTATATTTCTCGTAGTTTTCGAAAACATTCCTTAGTTACTTTTTTATGACACACTAGAATTTTTACGGCAAAATTATAATTAACGCATTGCAAACCGGACCGCTATTGGCTTTTCGATCGTATTTATTACTTTTCGGTAGTGAGTGTATATTTCAGATTTAGTATAATAACAACTACGTTATAAAAGAGTATGCGAAAAGCACTTGCAAAATCTGACCCAAATTTGAACGAGAACAAATTTCCACCAGAACTAAGAGAAATTATAAGAAATAATTTTAAATAGGAAAAATATAATTCTATATTGAACTCAACAAAAATAAATTAATAATAAAACATAGTAATAACTTATACAGGGTGTTTACCACGGTACTAGAATATAAAACTTTAATATGGAAATCATATTTTCGTATTTTTCTGCTTCCCTAATTATTTTAAGTAAAAATGCTTCAAATATAAGTTGTAGAACTTAATTCTACATCTAAATCAATAAAAAAATCTGATGTGGCCAGCACATAACCTCCCGTCAATTCCATGTTTAAAATAGCAATGAGCTTCCGATTGATCGTTTGTAAACAAAATCTAATTTCTCGTTCCAATAAATAGAAAAGTCTGTAATACGAAATTTTGGATTATATTCTATTATGTTTTTCCTCGAAAATCTTTAAGAGCTCCAAATTAAGTACCTACCACTTCCGGGTTATCATATAAGTATAGCCAAATCGAGTTTTAAATACCAAATTTGATAAGTTTTGGATCATGTTTTATTATATTTTTCCAAGAAAATCTGTTTATAGCTTTCTGTAAAGTACTACTTCCGGTTTATCAATTTTAGAAAAAAAATAATACGTAGTTCTCATTAAAAAGTCTTAAATACCAAATTTGAAAAGTTTTGGATTGTATCAATATATTTTTCACGAAAATATGTTCAGAACTTCAAATAAAGTATCACTTCTGGTTTATCAATTTTAGCCAAAATATAATATGTTGCTCCCCTTCATATAAAAGTCTTAAATACCAAATTTGACAAGTTTTTGAATATATCATAATATATTTGTCACGATATATCTGTTCGGAGCTTCAAGTAAAGTATCACTTTCGGTTTATCGATTTTAGCAATCGTAAAAATAGTAAAAACGTGTTGTGATGTCCCTAATTCGTGCTTATTTACTGAAAACTCACCATCGAATGTATACTAGTAAAAATGAAAGCTTCCTTTATAAAACTGGTTTTACAGATTATATAAAATCGATTCCATTTTCGAAATAATGATAAAGTGGATTTTTTTAGAGAAAAAATCAAAAAAGTTCAATTAAGCCGGAAGTGATTGACCACGAATATAATGTTTTTATGGTTTCATATATAAAAATTTCTGCTGAATTCAATGGTAAAATAAAAAATATAGCATTCCATTTAAAATAAGAAAGTTAAGGTCCACATCCGGTTAAACCGGAAATGCCACTGCTTTAAAAATACGTTAGTTGAAACGGGCATATCGGAAAATCCCTAGATACCAAATTTCGTAAAATAATATTGAATAGTATTTAAAATAACGATAGCGTTAGTTCGTTCTGGGACATTCTGTATAGAATGTAAAATAAATTTTGCTTATTAATATGCAAAATTTTAAGCTCTACAACTCTTATTTGAAGCTTTTTTACTTAAAATAGTTAGGGAAGTAGGAAATTACGAAAATATGATTTTACAAGGTCGTATGTTCCGGTGTGACCGTTACCAGCCTGTATAATAAATTATGCTATAGGGCACGGAAGATCACGTGACCTATCATATGTTTTGTCCCTTTCTCACTTCAGACTCGATCTTCAGCTCTGTCCCATGCTAATTTCAGACTATACTTTCGACGCAGTACGCATGCGTCAGTTTGAATAGCTGCCACATTTATAGCAAGATATCAAATGAGAATAAAATGAAGACAATAAGAATCAAATAGGTTTTTATTGAATTCTTCAATAATATAATATAATGAAAGATAACAATGTGATCATATGTATATTCATAAGTATTACGATCAGGATGTTGTTAGTCTTCATTCTTGTTTAAAAAGAAAATATTACCAACAGTAATTGATAATTTATAAATTTAGAGCTTCATCAACGACCTACTATGTCAGCAAGTGATATTCTCATAAACATAAACAGCCACGAGTCACAGACGACGTCTCTCTTGTTTTTCACATGTAACCTACCTACCCTACCTATATAAATTGTCACTTGTTACTTATGTTCAAATATTTTTAGGTTTTAAATATTACATCGATAATCGGTGCTTGATGGGATAGCAAACAGTTTTATATTATAGTCCGACGACAAACTTGCACCCAACAACGCACTGGCATCGTTTGAAAAAGAATGACAACACTCACAAACAACAATAAAAGAAATAACAACAAACAAGATAACAAAAAGAAACAAATAATAAAACACTACAATGAATAACAATAACACAATCAATCGCTATATGCATAAGAACCGCCAAATAACAAAATGGCAACAAATTCCACGATTACGCAACTTCATTCTTAAAATTTACCGCTAGAAAAATATGACAGCTATTCAAACTGACGCATGCGCACTGCGTCTAAAATACAGTCTGAAGTTAGCATGGGACAGAGCTGAAGATCGAGTCTGAAGTGATAAAGGGACAGAACATATGATAGGTCACGTGATCTTCCGTGGCCTATAGAACTTCATTTGTTTACTTCTTTGCTTTAATAAAAATGTGTTTTATTATGCAACAAATATACATTTTACGAATTTATTTTAATGAAAAAAGTGCACTTTTTTTCTTCTCCAAGATGATGGTGGAAATATTGTATTTACCATTTCTTTTGATTCACAATAAAGTTATTAGTTCGCAAGATATAAAGACCAGACGACTAGTGATTCCAAGAAACTGTCGATGTCGAATAACTTCTGTAAAAATGTACAAAATTTGTTTTAAACGACCTCTTGCACGTGTAAGATATTTTTTAATATCGTGCATCGATATGTTCCTTTTTATCTTCTGTAACATAATTTATTACTGTACACTGTATAATTTTAACTGTAAATACTAGTGACTTTAATGTGAATTATTATTGGTGTAAAACGTGGAATCGTAAGACAACTTTGGTAACGAAGTTGTCAAGCTGCCGTATTTCACACAAAATTAGTTTACAGAGTGAGACAGAACATATTGGATAGATTTGATGCTAAAAATTAGGGTTATCCAGAAATAAAAGTTACGAGGCGTGCAGTTTTCGGGGGAAATGTTTTCCAAAGTTGGTACCAACTTAAAAAAAATATTTCCCCGCGAGAGCTGCGTCTTGCAACTTTACTTTCCGCATAACCTTCATACAACGTCTAATATTGATTAATAATAAAATATTTAATTTAAAATCGTCTAATCCTTCTGTCCATTTTGTATTTTGTGAAATATTTGCAGCTTCGAATAAGATAAACACCGTTCTGTCCCAATTGTACAAATTAGTGAAAATTACATTGTTATTCTATAGTGTTGGATTTGTAAATTCAAATTTGGCGCGCTGTCACACCACCTCACAAACATAACCTCACTGGAGACAAGTTTTGAAATAGTAGAACGCACAAATCTTAAGCCAATTGTTATAATGAGCAACATATAAGTTCCTGTTAAATGTAATTTTAGTTATTGTTATAGTTTGACCAACCGAAGTGAATAACAATAATAATTTGACTGTAAATACGAATGTTGTTTAGTTATCAAGTGCTTTATTTCACATGGTCAGACTATAACGAAGTGGAGAACTCTTTGGTGAGGTTGGAATAAAATTTTTAAAACTGTTGATCGTTTCATTGGGCTCATAAACTATTCTTTTTATAGTTTATTTTCATAAAAGATATAGTAATGTTAGAATATTAGTGAAAATTAAACGAATTTTTCGTAATAAGTGCGATATGAATTCTTACAATTCCAAATATTTGCTTATGACGTCATATGTCTATTCTATACCTTGTTCCATTTAAGCCATTCAGTATTGCAGAGCATAGGGAATAAATTTGACCTCTCTGATTGAAATTGGAGACAAGTTACCCAATGTAATTTCTGCTACTTCAAGTTTGCGCTGTTGCCAGCTCCATCTACTGAATGGCTTAAATGGAACAGTGTATAGTAATAAACAAACAATTCTTAAACGAGTGACAGAGATAAAAGATAATTTTATCTGAAAGTATAAGAAAAATTAAGACTATTGGTGAAAATTCGATGAAAAAAACTTATTAATAAGCGAGTTATGATCCCCCAAAGATTGAAAAAATAGATGTGACGTCACGAATATGTTTTCGTATCAAACTGTTTTCTTCGTGGACCTAAATGTTCTTGAAGTATATGCTATATCTAAATTATATTTATATAAAAAATTAATATTATAACACTATACTAAGTCTTTGTACTTTATATTTACAAGTGTACCTATATTTAAATTATTAAGTATAATGCAAGACATTTATATTCAAAGAAAAACTGTTTGAGAATTGCAGTTCTCCTTCGCTATTTGAATTTCTTTAGTTCCATTGGTAGTACTAACACGAACTTCCTCCTAACACGCTATTTGTTATACATTTATAGGCGGTCTTTTAGTCGCCAATCAAAATACAGAATGTCTCACAACTCGCGCCCCAGACGAAACTGACACTTGCCGACGACAATAGGTTGCCAACAAATAGAAGAAAATAATTTGCGGCTGCTTCACAGACCAAAAAACACTATGCTTGCATAACGGAGTTACAAGACTTTTTAATCCACCAATCCCGGAAGGATATCTTGAGGTGTGATGATATTATTACAAAATAAAACTGGTTGCTAGGTTTTAAAAATACTACTAGTGAGTTACACAATTTGTTTGACTTACTGTAAATTTGACACTTTAGAGTTGACTTTTCACTGTCAACAAATTTAGGTTAGCGAAGGTGTCATCCGAGATCATTATTTATATCGTACAGTGCGACGTGTTGTAGCAGCTGTGGAAAATGTGTTTAACGAAAATATTATTGTCATTTGAATTCTTTGAGATTAAAATAACAAATGGTGGTTCTAAATTTAATTTAACACTGACATTTTTCGAAAACTACAGTCGCCCACACATTTTAAAGAAGATTTGATTTGTATAAAAACCTTAACGTAAAATTACGGCAAACACACTTTAAAGGTGTAGGTCTCTGATTGGTCAAATTTAAGACGTCTTTTCTCGAATATCTTTTAAGCTAGATTTTTTTTCTTCGAAATTACACATCCGAGTTCAGTCTCGTGTTTCCTCATTCGCTCTGGGGCGCGAGTTGCGAGACATGCTGTATGTTCATATTCGTGACGAGCCGCTATAACAAAAAACTATTTTTTCCAAAGTATTTTAATTTTATAATTTTATCTTTTTATTAATATTGATTATTAAACTTATATAATAATAGTTTATATTTACCATATAGACTGTTTTTGTTAGTTTCTCTTAATTCGATTGAGCTGGAATCCCCCATTCGCTTATTTTTCATAAATTTTCAAATGAAACTATAGAATCAAAGCATGCCTAGCTGACCCCCGCTTCGAGAAATCAATGCGTATCAGTGATGGGTATTTTAGTAATTTACATTGCAAGACCGTTACTCAGAAGTTTATGGGCGAGCACGGTACCCAACGAGCGAGAGAAGCGAGCTTCTTATCCGTGCGAGCACGTAAATTTCAGGCAACGGTTGAGCATTGTACAATATTTTATGATATACTGAATCGTAAATAATTTGAAAAAAAAAATATTGGAACCCACAACACAATACATTAAACTATTTGATCGAAATAGTCTTTGGAAACATATGGCAAAGCGAAATAATGAATAAATAAATCTGATATGGTTGTAACAGCCCGTATTTTTTTTTACTTTCTCACTAGAAACAGCTCTGTAATAAGACGTTTACGATTCAGTATAACGTAAACATATAAACAAAGCTTCTTTACAATTTATATGATAAAAAAATCTGATGTGGCCAGCACATTACCTTCCGTCAGTTCCCTGTATTTTGTACAAATTTCGTACAGAAAGTTCCTTGCAAAAGATTCTATTTCTTGTACATTACCTGTCGGCAGTTGTATGTGTTTTATACAAATTCCATACAGAAAGTTCCTATGTTTCCAGTAAATTTATTACACAAACATACTCTGTCAATTGCACTTGACACTGACATCTTTCAATCAGAATTTTCTTAATATAGTAGCTGTTTCCATATTTATAATAACATTAAATGCGAAAAAATGTTCTTTATCATTGTTTTTTCAAGATGTTGATGGTTTATGAGCCTTCGTGAAAATATAGTTGCAAATAATTATCAAAGGTGGCTCTGGCAGCCATATTTGAATTTCTGTCTAGGAAATGATAGTCGAGTGTTTTGGAACATGCAAGCAAAACTCTGATGCTGGGAGTGGAATGAAATTCACTGCCACAGACACACCCATTTTAATTGTATAAGAATGACACATTATCAAAAAAAACTGTATATAAATAATACATCTAAATGTGTTATACAAATGATAACTGTATGATCTAGTTCTTCGTCGGTTGAGCCGAAAGTATCATATGTTTCTTCAACGCGTCTAACCTCAAATGGAATATTCCACAAAGATAAAAATCAAAGTTGGTCTAAATCGAGTGTTTATGAACCAAATATATAGGGAAATATTTGATTCAACAATTTTTTCCTAATTTTATTTAACGCTTTTTGTATGTATGGTATGACAGCGAATGAAAGTTGACGTTTAAATTATTTTATAGATGTGGTTTCTTTTGAAACCCTAGAGAAGAATAGAATGAACCCATTTAAATATTGGACTACGAAAGCACAGAAATACATTACTATGTCCGGTTAAAAATAGATGGCCGAGTAGGGTAAATGAATATCAAAACAGGGGTGCGTTTAAGATATTTTTTGTGCAACCGGACGCGAAATAAGTATTTCGCAGCCGCAATACAGGCCGCGAAATTCATTTCGCGGCCGTTGTCATGGTAGCGGCCGCGAAATTAGGTAAACAACCACTTTGACACTTGAGAATTGCATGGTTTTGTTTATCAAATGTTAATCCCATAGCCACCTTGAAAGCTTACTTTCTATTTACATTGAAACTGTTTAAAATTATTAAAATTTGTAATTACATATTTTTTACGGTCGCACAAAAAATATTGTGTACACCTTGTCCGCGAAATCCTTTAGCGCCCTCGAGATTGTCTTGCCTCGGCCGCAAGCGGCCTCGGCGACAATTTTTCTCTCGGTACGCTAAAGAGTGATTTCGCGGCCTTGATATACAAATAAATATTAAACATTTTTCGTTTATGTTGATTATAACAAAATATTTTGATTTTTGAACTATTTGGTTTGGCAATTCTATGAAATAGGATTATTTTTAATTTCCTCTAACAGTAATTCCGACTCGAGGGTTGCTTACACCTGAGCCGAACGAACTAAAATTTGCGGTATTAAATTTTTTAAATACATCCCTGAATCCTGTTCCTAAGGTCATTTTAAATGCCTCCTGGTATTGAGTACAATTCTAATCGTCTGTAACGGAATACATAAGGGTCAGTTTCCTTTGAAATCAAATATAGGGAAACGTTTTCAGAAGAAACCACATCTATTAAATAATCTAAACGTCAACTTTCATTCGCTAGTTATACTATACCTGTTAAACTATATACCGCTAAAATGCACGTAGGAAGCGTGGACACGGTCCCTTGGGCGCATGCGCCAAATATCCAAAATAATAAATGAACTTACGTTACAGCGACAGTATTGTCAACAACGAGCATCGTTTTAAAATGCATGTCGTAACTTAGTCGAAATGGTATAAATTGTTGAAAAATAAGCGTGATTATTACTCGTCCTTCTTGTCATTGCAAATATAAGAGAGATAAATGTATGTTAACTTGCTAAGTTTATGATATAGATGACCTTGACATCTTTCAAAAATTAAACTGTATATTGAAATATACTTTTTTTCTAAGCGGAAAATGTTTTCTTAACAATATATTTCAAAGTATTAAATAGTATATTATGTAACAAGTTTTATACATAAATGTCGCTTTTTATAGTTTATAAAACGAGTCACATACTATACTTTTTCTACGACTGCAGAAATAAATTATTTTTACCAAATGACAGCTGTTACTTCCAGTAGCTACTGTCGACCCGTGTTAATGAATCATTTGTTTTGAAACAAATGCATCTATATCTAGTCTGATAGAGGTAATAGTGATGCAAAGTACAGAGTGATCAAAAATAACTGATTCTGTTGACAATACGATTCTGGGGATCTTTTTATTCCATAGTTTACACAACACCAGGTAAAAACGGAAATACTATTTGACATGTAATTTTTGGAATACTAATAGGTTATATCAGAGCAGGGGCCTGGCAGCTAATAGGATTTCGAATGATTTAAATACTTTAGATTATTGTTCTGTGGCTATTGAAAGAAATAAAAGGATGTGGATAAGGGAAACAACGATTATTTTAATAAAAATCTGATGTGGACACCACATGACTTCATTGTACGCAAATTATAAAATTGCCATAATTTAACATAACATTAATTTTTTTATACTTTTTTGTCCTAATCCATAGCAAGCTTTATTACAAAAACCAAAAAGTATATAATTTTTAAATTTACATATCTCGCTTATACAAAGGGCTAATTTAATAATACTTTATGTGCTAGACGCAGAATTTAATTCTCTATTACTATTATTCGAAGCATTTATTTCTAAAATCAAAATAAAACCATTTTATTCAAGAAAAACTGTTAATAACTTCAGGTAATATATCACTTCCGGTTAGTCTATTTTAACCAAAATCTACTATGTTATTTCCATTGACATAAAAGTCTTATATATCAAATTTGAAAAGTTTTGGATTATATTTTAATATAGTTTTTCAAAAAAATCTATTTAGGCTTCAAGTAAAGTTCCACTTCTGGAAATTATGAAATGACCAAAAAGGGAGGTACACAACTAGATGTTATAGCAGTCCTAAATACAAAATTTCAACTTTCTACGGCTTACAGTTTTTGAGTTATGCGAGATACGTACGTACGTACAGACGTCACAACGAAATTAGTCAAAATGGATTCAGCGATAGTCAAAATGGATATTTCCGTTGAAATCTGAAAACCGAAATTTTTCGCGATTACAATACTTCCTTTACTTTGTACAAGGAAGTAAAAAACTGTAAATGTAGTCAAATTTAAAATTTTCAAATGTCACTGTCAACAGTGTCAACGACAGGAAATAAATTTTTGTTATTACCAATTTCTAGTAATTTTTTTATTGCCAACTGAATCAGTTATTTTTGATCATTCTGTATTTTCAATAGGAGCCGTGTTCCTTCGGGTTGTGATAGTGATTTTGTGAATCTTGATTCATTTAATCGTGATCCTTTTGAAACAAGATTTAAAAATTATAGCAAGAAAACAACACAATCTAGTGTCAAATGTCTATGTCATATGCAGACTAATGCAAACTATCCTGCTTTATTTTATAAATAATCAACTGTCTAGTGTTATATTCAGAATTAAAAATGGGTTAAGCAAAAGATAATGTTCTTGGTAAGGAATATGAAGTATGTTTATTTCAAACAAATCTTTATGTGGTTCATTACACGCTTTTGTAGAAAAATCTTATTTCCCTTGATACCACAAACCCCACATTCGTAAATTTCTACGCTCGAAATAGTATATTTTCAATTTGCTCTGAACTGAATCCATGTGAATCACTCAAAAAGGTTTATTCTGAAGGGAAGGGGGAATGTTGTCTAGTGATCACCTGATCACAAAATGAGAAAGTGGGGATAATGAATAGGAAACGTAAAAACATTATTCTTCTTAATCATTATCACTTTTATCATATAGATCACGAATCACAGCCCGAAGAAACACGGCTAAGCTTGTCTAAAATTTTTATTCTAATTTTACTTTTTATTATATTGTTAAGAAAATCTCAAAACCCTTACAAAAATATTTTCAAATACAGAGGGAACTAATTTAATTCTTATAGAATTACAACGTACACCTTTATGTATATGATGATAAGCGACTGGATAAGTGATGGATAAAAGAAATAATTTGGAATGCAGTCAATATATAAATTTTATTCAGTTAAAAGCCGACGTTTCCTGTTGAATTTTCTTTAAAACAAAAGACTGATATTTTATAAGAAGACTCTTCAACAGGAAGCGAACGTCGGCTTTTGACAATAAAATTTATATATTGACTGCATTCTTGCTTATTTCTTTTACACCTTTGTTTTTCGTGCTTAGCTTGTTTTTTGGAAAAACCTTGTTGCTCACATTCACAGTGTGGCGTGACCGGAATCGAACGATATGTCATCAACCGGAAACCTCAATAGTTGAACTTGACGCCTCATTTGTATACAAAGTATATTTTACTAAAATGATCCTATGTTTAATTTATAATTGGCGCGCTTGAACAAGCATATATACGTCACGTCCGTTAATTCAAATTTTGCCGCCAATTCATACAAATATTACTTTTATAGAAAAAAGTTGTGGAATACTTCATTATACGAGTAGAATTTGTTACTTATGTGTTGTTGAGGTTTGTGATATTGTTGTCAACCAACGTGGAACCGGGTCGTCGTAACGTACGTACTAAGTACCTACTTACAAGTATTGGGTGAGAGTAAATCTGTAATTAGACATAAGTCGGTTGAAATTGTCACCAGCTGACTTATTCAAATTGTATTATATTGAATATTGTACCTAGCCCATTCCACGAGTCGAATCATTTGCAAACAAATAAAATATTAACATTTCATTGTTTTATTCATACATTGTTCATTCATTTTTAAAGTATTCCTCATTGGGTATCATCAAATGTTTAATGTTTTCCTTTCCTGTTATTGGGATTTATTTTTGTTTCAATTTTTTTTTACTTAGGGCCGGTATTTCCAATGACCAAATATAACTAGACAAAACTTCATTTGGTTTGTTTTGATTTCGGCTGGCCAGACAGAGAAACTAGAGATAGAGATATGTCTTGTCTAGTCCGAGTATTTCTCACTAGAGGTTACCACTGAGGCCACGTAGAGTTTGAACGTTGCTTACTAGAGGCGCAAGTGTTCTTAGTTAAAATTTCGTGGTTAACATTAAGTAATTTAGAAGGTTTAATATTAAAGAAAAACAAACATGTTACTCACAAAACCACTACAACTACAAAACAAATACAAAATACACATGCTTCTACGTGGGCTCTAGTGAGCAACGTTCAAACTAAACACTAGACTATACAGTAACACTCTATTGCCCGTTTGCACCGCTGCGAGTTAAGTTGCACTCAGTAATAAGTGGCGCTTAAATTATTAAAAACCTTTGCACCGTACCTTAAGTTCCACTTTATTTTTACCAAGTGACGCTTATATTAAGCCGTACTTCATCTACCGCTCAACTGCATTAAGTGACACTTACGAATATTCACTGTCATTTCGTACTGTATGTCAAACTGATAAGATGAATGTTTTCGACGATATTAAAGTTAATGCTGTAGAGGACGATGACCTGGATGAAATTAATTTAATAAATTATGGTATCCCAAGGAGAGTTTTTTGCGGAAATGCATTATTCAACTGTATCAAGGATAGTTGTAAGAGTGTCAGAAGCTATTGCGTCGCTCAGAGAGCAGTTTATAAAATTTCCCCGAACAGCAAGAGACAAACAAATTGCACAAAATCATTTTATAGACTGTGTACACATATCAAAATTCAGTCTCCAGGAGGCAACAGAAAATGTTATTTTTCATATAATGTACAGGCTATATGTGATGCAGATATGAAAATTATAAATATAGTAGCACAATGGCCTGGATCAACTCACGACGCTACTATTTTTAATAATAGTAACATTAAGGCCGAATTTGAGCCAAACAGGCACAATAATTGCCTGTTATTGGGAGATAGTGGGTATCAACTTCGACCTTATTTATTAACTCCACTTCTAAATCCAGTCACTGAAGCAGAACAACGGTACAATGAAGCTCATATAAGAAAACGAAATATTTTGCATGTTTGTACATAATACTTATTACTTTGTATTATATACACTAGAATCAAATACAACTCTCTATATATAAATAATTACAGTATTATAAATGAAATGTCACTTGTCACCTTGGAAGGGAGAATATAGAAACAATAAAAAAATACAATTTCCCCAAAGTTATCTGGTCAAGTGCAGCTTAGGAAAGTTTTTCTCAAGATGAACTGGTGCAAAGATAATTTTATATAACTGTCACTTATATTTAAGTGCTACTTGCTGAAGTGTAACTTATATAATGCAACGGTGCAAACGGGCATATGTGGCCTCTAGTGAGAAATACTCCAACTAGACAAGACATATTTCTATCTTTAGTTTCTCTGTCTGGCCAGCCGAAATCAAACATTCAGTGAGGAAGGATAGGGAATGTTTTGTCTAGTTATATTTGATCGTTGGGTATTTCCATCTTCGGATAAAATGCTGGATAACTTGTCTGTCGGATAAATGAACAATATCGCATCAAAAAATGACATTCAATAGGGCGCGAGCAGTCAGGTGACTCGAGCGACCTTGACGTGCTTGGAATCAGCTGATTTGTGTGCTCATATCACTTTGACAAAAATAATGTCACTTTGACAAGACCAATGTTTTGACTTATTTTGATTTTGACACGTTAAAATCTTATTGTACAATTTTCAGGCAGTAAAACATATGAAATTAAAAATAATAACTTCTTAACAGTTCAAAATTAAAATAAGTATAAACATTTGTCTTGTGAGAGTGACATTGTTTTTGTCAAAGTGACACGCGCACACAAATCAGCTGATTCTAAGCACTTCAAGGTCGCTCTAGTCACGTGTCTGCTCGCGCCCTGTATAATTTACTTCATTTATGCTTAAATTGATCGATTTAACCGTAGGCACTCGTTGAAACATTGTTAAAACTTGAAGTAAAAACACTCGGTGTAGTTTCAAATAAAACAATTTTATTGATACTTTATGCGCATTTCGGCTTACGCCATCAGAAGTACAATAGAGTAAAAGTATGTGAACATCGGTATTTATAATCGACAAGCTGTAAGGGTTATTAGGAAAAACCAATCGAAATTCATAAAGGGGAAAGTAGCGGGGATTTGAGTAATTCTATTTGTTCGTTTATAAGTTGTTTACCTAAAGATACAGCTTTCTTAATTTCAAAGGCTTCTAATAAACTGATTTTATAATAATTATTGTCTATATGTAAAATTTTTAAATTAGAAATATTGCAGGAATGTCCCTTTTCTATTAAATGTTTAGCAAGATTGGAATTGTTCGGTTTATTTAATCTCCAGGCTCTCATGTGTTCGGTAAATCTAGTGTTAAAATTTCTATTGGTTTTTCCTATGTAAATATGGTTACAATTATTGCAACTAATTTCATAAACTCCACTTTTTTCAAATTTACAATTATTTCCTAATTTGTGGTTAACTAACATTTTTCTTAAAGTTATATTATTGTAATAAGCCGGTATGATTTGTTTTCCTCTTAAATGGTTTCCTATTTGTTCGCTAATGTTTCCCATGTATGGAATTCTTTTATAAGATTTTATCTTATCGTCGACAGAATCCGGATTATTGATATAAAATAATTTTGGCACCATTTGTTTATGTTTTTTATTAATAGTAATGTCAAATATATCGGGGTTGTAACCATTATTTAGGGCTATGTTTTTTAAGGTATTTCTTTCTTTATCAAAATGATCTTTTCATTTATGCTTCTATTTCGATGCGATATTTTATCATTTATCTGACGGATAATGGATAGTTATCCTGAACTTTATCTGGAGATGGTAATACCGGCCCTTAGTCTCGGTATTTCATTTCTATACCTCGTTTCGCGTAAAAAAAATAGTGATGGGACGATCAAACTGCAACTATCTTCTCTTCACTATTTTCTTACGTGAAATAAAATCAGCTGAGTGGAAGTATAAATATGCTACTATGTGATTGACATGTGACATGATTTTGGCTTTTTGATATTTGAAGGAATTTATTATATTATATTGAGTTCATATTAGGTACTATATGATTTTAATTTAGTAGATTTGTTATTTAATGTATTAGTCACACAAAAATGGTTTCTTTTATAACGAAACCTCAGAATAATATCACATGTCAGATATTGGCAACTGACTTTAAGCAATGACATCTGGTGCCATTTTCGGAACTATCGTTGATTGTATAAGATAATGTTATGCGACATTAGTTTGGTTGTATAAACATTAATTTTATCCTTTATATTTATATTACTTACTTTTAGAAATGCAGTACTTCTTAATAATACACATTTAAGTACAAAAGAAATTATTAAATGCCAATTTATGTCAACTCCGTGAGTTCAAATTTGGCACTGCAAGCTTAAAGTAAGTTGCCAATAGACCCTGCAGATCCACCTTGATGCCAAAAATTGAAATTATTACTTACTAGCAGATGTTTACTTCCACTCAGCTGATTTTGACATGGTTGTCAACGTGACGTGCACGTACTCTATAAATAATCTAATGTCAAATGTTATAGTCTGAATTAAAAATGGATCATGCTGAAGTAAAAAAAAGTTCTTGGTAAGGAATATGAGTTATGTTTACTTAAAACAAATCTTTTATGTGGGTCATTACATGCTTTTGTAAGAAAATAATATTTCCTTTGATGCCACAAACCAACGACCAAATATAACTAGACAAAACTTTATTTGATTTGTATTGATTTCGACTGGCCAGACAGAGAAACTAGAGATAGAGATATGTCTTGTCTAGTCCGCGTATTGCTCACTAGAGGTCACCGCTGAGGCCACGTACAGTATCAGTGTCTAGTTTCAAGGTTGCTCACTAGATGCGCAAGTGTTCTTAGTTAAAATTGCATGGTTAATATTAAAGATTAACATTAAATAATTTATAAGGTTTAATATTTAAGAAAAACCTAAGTGTCACTCACAAAACTACTACAACTACAAAACAAAGATAAAATATTCATGGTTCTACGTGGCCTCTAGTGAGCAACGTTCAAACTAAACACTGACACTCTACGTGGCCTCTAGTGAGAAATACTCGAACCAGACAAAACATATCTCTAGTTTCTCTCTGTCTGGCCAGTCGAAATCAAAACATTCAGTGAGGAGGGATAGGGAATATTTTGTCTAGTTATATTTGGTCGTTGCCACAAACCCTGCATTGATAAATTTCTACGCCCGAAAAGCCATTTTTAAATTTGCTTTGAACTGAATCTGTGAGAATCACTCAAAAAGATTGATTCAAAATGGAAAGAGGAAAGTTGTCTAGTGATCACAAAATGAGAAAGGGGGGATAACAAATAGGAAACGTAAAAACATTATTCTTCTTAATCATAATCACTTTTATCATTTAGATTGCGAATCACAGCCTGAAGGAATACGGCTATTAAAAACGGATCAACAAATGCAACGCGATTTTTTGACAGCTATGATTTAAATGTCATAAGAACAAGGAAAGTGATTCGAATTTGTTCATTTTGATATTCCGTTAACTGATCAATGAATTAATAAACGTTTCTGCAACCAGGCATCTATCATACAGTTTTAAGAACTAGTTTTAAAATAAATGATCAATTTTCTAATTTGTAACTATGATGAACGTAAAAGACCTTATTCGCTATTAGTTGAAAGAGGCTATACCTAACGTGACTATTTTTTTTACCTCAGAACGGCACAGCGCGAGGGGGGGAGGTGGAAACTGCGCCGCAGGCGAAATTTTTTCCATTCAAGGTCAAATGCCTTATATTTCACGTTTTTCCCCCTTCATGTGCAAAAATAAATTTTCCGATCACTGAACATTTTAGAAAAGAGAATATATTTAACGGATTGTTGACTAAGAACAAGCAGATCACAAATATGTACGTCGTATCACACAGAATATCAACGTCGTATCACACAAAATATCAATAATTGTAAACTGTCATAAAATTGAGATGAAATGATAAGCCATTTAATTTTGTAAAAAAAGAACTTATTTTACTATTTATTCAAAAACAAGGACATGATAATAATGTATTAATAATATGTAACTTAGATGTTAGATTGCAGTTGCAGACGCATTTGTTTTATATTTGTCGGCGGAGCAAATTAGTTTCAAAATGTCGGATCTAGTTTTCAAGAAGGAATGGAGCTCATTACATGACTTGTTGATGTTAGTCTTGGTAATCCAAATAAATCAAAAATCAAGGTATAATAAATTATCGTTTGGTCCGTTTGCAAAACCGGGACATTTTTGCTCTCGCTGGGGGCAACGGGACAGACAGCCTGAAAGCGGGACGTATGGTCACGTTAGCTATACCTCTTCTGGACTAGATTTAATTCTATATTTAAAATTTTAACTGCCAATTAAGTAACCAAAACAACCAAACAAACTGCCAAATAGAAAAAATTATCATTGTTGTCGATAATCCGATTTAATATTTATTTGAAAGGCCGTTTGCCTGAATGACTGGTCACGACTCTGGGGAACCTGGTTCGATCCCGACCGACGCCAAAAGAAATATTTCGAATTTTAAATGGCATAAAAGTGACCCCTGTGGTGCACTCTCCACGCTGGCGAGCAATGCCGTTGTGGCGACACCTGTTAATCGCCCGGGAAATACGAATATGTTATCATTATTATAAGATTGGTCCGATTGACCCGAAATGATGGAAACAAAAGCAACATTTTATTTTCAAAATGTAAAAAATTTGTTTTGTTAATAATTACTTTATTTTCGTACTAAATATCGTTATTTATAATAATTATAAAACTGTTTGAACTACAGTTATCAAATTTTATAAACTTATGAGATTCTATAAATTCTATTTTTTATTTACGAATTTTTTTATCTTCCATTCACCTATAAAAATATCAAATGAAACACAAATTAAAAGTTCATAAAACTTAATAACTGTCTTCAAAACATTATAGACATACATAAGTATAAAATTCTTAAAATTACATCAAAACATATTATTACTATTTTTCTGGCTGAGGCGGATCTTGTATTTTATGAGGTCCTGGCCCAGAATCCTGTATTTTATCCTGAACTGTCTGGAAACTACTTCTTATATTATCCAGAGCTTGTCCAAGCCCTGTTTTGATCTGGTTAAACTCTTGAGTAACCAGCGACAATCGTCCAAGCAAATAATTCAAGTTTTCGTCGACTTCTGCCATTCGACGAGTGATCTGTCCAACTTTTCCTTCCATATTATCCATGGTGGATAAAGAACCATTGACATACGTCTCTGTTTGCTCCTGGAGACGGTCGAGCGAAGTTTTAGAAGCTGTGAGTTCCTGGTACATGATTCCAATTTGGCGCCAAACTTGCGACATTTCCTGTTCGAGTTTGGTGGTTAGGTTGGCAATTGCGCCGGTTTGGTTGTCCAGAATTGTGAGTTCGATGTTGTCGAACCTGGAAGAAAGGTAGGAAATGAAATATTTTATTGTGCATGCTAGTTTTTAAAGTAGGAACGGTATAAATATGTTTTTCAATGTTTTGTCTGTAACAAAGCTATTATAGCTCACTCGAGTGCTCTAATAGATTAGTTTAGTACAATTTATTTTTTTAAAGTTGGTGGCTAGGAAAGTCAAAAAATATCAAAGTAACCTATGATAATTTTTGGCAAAACAAAAGCACATCTAAGATGGCCTGTGGATGGCCTCCCAAAGGCGCACCACAAGTCCCATATAATTGAAATCGTATCTCTTATAGTTCCCGAGACCCCAATGGTGGCTTTCAAAATCCGAACATCCTGCATAAATGATTGAGCGCCCCAGCTGAAATGTTTCTGATTTTGAATAATTAAATATAACAAACATTTAAAAGAAAAAAACATCAAGATCGGATCTGTTTTAGTGGGTTTAAAAGTAAAAACCTTTATTGACTCGGCTATTGATTGAATATCTTTGTCCATAGTTATATTTATAAAAATCTGATGTGGACACCACACGACTTCCTTGTATGCAAGATCAATATGTGATCAATATGAAGATGAAGTATAGACCCAAGTATAAAATTCCACATATTTGACGTAATTTGACATTAGCATCTATTTTTTATTTTTTTGTTATTTTTTGTCCTAATCCATAGCAAGCTTCATTACAAAAACCAAAAAGTATATGTTTTAAATTTACATATCTCGCTTATACAAAGGGTTAATTTAATAATACTTGATGTGATAGATGCAGAATTTAATTCTCTAAAACTCTTATTAGAAGCATTTATTTCTAAAATGAAAATGAAACCATTTTATTCAAGAAAAACTGTTAACAACATCAGGTAATATGTCACTTCCGGTTAGCCTGTTTAAACCAAAATCTGCTATGTTATTCCAATTGATATAAAAGTCTTATTTACCAAATTTGAAAAGTTTTGGATTATATTTTAATATAGTTTTTCATTAAAATCTATTATAGGCTTCAAATAAAGTACCATTTCTGGAAATTATGTAATGACCAAAAAGGGAGGTGCACAACTAGATGTTATAGAAGTCCTAAATACAAAATTTCAACTTTCTACGGCTTACCGTTTTTGAGTTGTGCAAGATACGTTACGTACGTACAGACGTCACGACAAAATTAGTCAGAATGGATTCAGGGATGGTCAAAATGGATATTTCCGTTGAAATCTCAAAACCGAAATTTTTAGCGATTACAATACTTCCTTTACTTCGTACAAGGAAGTAAAAAACAGTTGCTACCTGTCAATATCGTACCATCCCTACTTTCACAAATTGGACCCGCCCGGATGAATTTTGGCTTCCGCGCCGGTTTTTTCTCTAAACGCACGGACTAGCATTGTTTTTTTCACTGTCAATCGTTTATGGATTATTTTAAAGAGAAATATTTCAAATAACAATTTAGGAAAATTATTTGTATCCGTCCGAGTACAAATTTTATGTTCTGCACATATACGACGCTGTATTCATTCTATTTATGTCTCTTAACGAACAAGTAGTATCTCGCTCTTTTGTGGCCATTACGTCACAATTAATTTTCAACAACTTTACTATTTTTTTCTCGAGTATTATTAATTTGTTGCAAAATCATACTCCATGCTTCATTTTGATACTTACCGTTCATTTAAGGTCGAATTGAGTTCTTTCGAGTTACTCTTCACCAAATCCCCAACTTCTAACAATATTTGATGGACTCCATACTCCACTCGTCTCTTCGTATCCAGCACATTATCAGCTGTTTGAATCATAACCTTTTCAACCTTCGACAATGCTTGCACATCGTTCCTCAGTTGTTCATAACTTTTAGCAACATCTCCGTAAACATTTTCTGACAATTCTCCAATGTTTTCAACAACTTTCGTTAGTTCTTCATGATTACGCGCTAGTTTTTCGTCCATATCTTTGAATTGAGAGTCTGATTTTAGAGAAGATTTGTCTAGTTTGGTGTTAAGTTCGTAGCGAATCTCTTGCAAGGTGTCTAAAGTTAGGTTATGTTTTTGGTCGTAGTCTTTCGGTGCGGGAAGTTTGTGGATTTTGGATTCGACGGCTTTTAGATCTGATAATATTTGTTCTAAATGTGTGCGTTGTTTTTCTAAAGCTGTTAAAAATGTTGGGTGCCAATCTGGTTTAGTTTCTTTGACAATTGGCTGCATCGCTGCTGGTAAAATCCTGTTGTTTAATTCTGACAGGTGAGTTTCATATTTTCCTAACAGTACTTCATTTGATTTTAGTTTTCCATCTACTTGATCAATATTTTTTGCTGATTTTTCATGCAAATCTTTTATATTTTGGTTGTCTTCGTGGACTCTAGTTATTTCTGATTCTAAATGGTTGACTCTGGACAAGACATTATCAATTTTTTTGGTTAAATCTGTCTGTATTTTAAGTAAATCATCTTTTTGTAAATCGTCTGGTTTTGTTTCAGGCTTTTGTGCTACTGTTTCTTTGATTATTGTTTCCATTGTTGTCATCCAATTTGACAATGTTGTTTGTATTTCTTGAATGGCGTTGTTGGTTTTTTGAAGCTGTATTCTTTCTCGTTCATCTTTCTACAAAATAAAAAAACAATTTTTGACAAATAAAATAATATTTGTTCTATTTTTTAACATACCTGTATTAAAATTGTTTCAACATTTGCTAATCTTTCGTCTAACCTACTTAAAGTACCTTTTATAGGCTCTAAACTTCTATGTCTTTTGTCTAAACCAGCTAAAGATTTTTTAAGTTGTTCCCCAAGTTGTCTTTCGCGGTATTCATGCCGTTCTAATTTGTCTTCTCCCGCTCGAACCATGTGGACCAATGAGAGCATTGCATCTCTGATGTCTTCGTTTCTGTAACCAATTAAAACATATGTCAAAAAAAGAACTCACAAAAAACAGACGGTTAGCGTATTTTCTATTAAAAACAATATCTTATATTTTATTCTGTAATGTAAATTGAAATTCGAAACTGTGTAGGATCCTCATAGAAAAAGAGTGGTTACGCCACTGGATAAACATCGCAAAGCACATATAGTACGACAAAGCAAAATAGTCTTTCTGTTTCTGCATTTTCAATATTTTTTCATTATCATTATACCTTGTTCCATTTAAGCCATTCATTATTGTAGAGAATAGGGCATAGTTTTGAACTCTTTGATTGGCTGAAATTGGAGAGAAGAGACAAGTTTACCCAATGTAATTTTGGCTTCTTAAAACTGGCGCTGATGTGAGCGCCATCTGCTGAATGGCTTAAATGGAACAAAGTAGAGATAAGTAATACGGAGGTCACGCTAGAATTATTGTGAATACAAAAATCAGGCAAAGGAAAACAAAATTTGCACTACCATATTAAGCCATTTGAAAATTAAGTTGCGAAAGTTAAGTTTGTTTGAACTTATTATAGTTAATTAAAAAATATCGTTGTGAATGAAAATACCAGAGAACATTTTCGAACCATACTTTATTATAATTTATTACCTTCTGTCAGTTATATGTATTTTATACAAATTCCATACAGAAAGTTTCATGTACCTAAGAGATCTATATTTCCAGTAAATTTATAACACAACTTTGTCAATTACACTTGACACTGACATTTGTCAATTACCATTTTCGAGAGCATTTTCTTAATATAGTAGCGATGTCCATGGTTATAGCATACCTAGCTGCTTTATGAAATTTAATTTCTTTATAATTTGTACCTGCCGCTACCCTTGGTAAGGGAGGTATAGGGATCGTGCTAAAAATCGTAAATCGAGATTTTGGTAAATGACCACGTTTTAAGGTCCCTAAAATCTAATTTTAACATTTTCACGATGATGTATGTGTAGATCCTCGACTCTTAACTCAAATATTATCATTTAGAAAATTTTGAAACCTTATATTTCGAAATTTTTCTGTAATGGAAAGAGCCCATTAACTTTTGGTGAAAATCGGATAACCGGATATGGCACTTTATACTAGAAGCTCAAAATAGTTTTTCTTCGAAAAATACCTTTTTTCGAGATTAATGTTATTATACAAATTAAAGATTATTAAATTTTCTACAGATTTGCATTAATACTTTTTCTATATATTTTATGGATAAATTTATAAAATTATCTATAATTTAAATCCCAGGGCCTACGCTTTAAACAAACAAAACGCAGTTATTCAAATGTATGTAACTGACAGATAAATGTCACTATCAAAAAAATAATCATTTCAAAATAATAACGTTTAAAAAAAAAGTAAATAGAACAATAGAAAAGGAATTCAATTCCAGCATAAATAAATATGTAGGTATGTATTTATATAAATAAAAATTAACGATTCTCAAAAATGTTTAAGCTAATCCTCATTTTTGGATTAGTGAATTCTATTATATCCCGGTATTGAAAATTCTATCTTCATTTTATTATAGCTCCGGTGGCTCAATGGTTAGAGCAACGCCTCATGTCATGAGTGCCCTCGGGGCTCTGGGTTCGAATCCCACTAAGGCATGGATGTGTGTGAATGTGAACCCACTCTGTAATTGAGGGGTTAAAAAAAGGGTAGTTACTAGCATTCGATTAGACTATATTTTAAATTTTAAGAAATAAACTGTCAAAATTAGAGTAAAATTCGCTAATCCAAAAATAAGGATTAACTTAATTTTTTTTGTGACTCGGGTTGCAAATGGCGGGAGGTATTGTGTTAGCCACACCAGATTTTTTTGACTCTATATCCATTGAATATGAAGTATAAAATGTAATCAAATCGTGTAGAGAATAAAATATTCTTTAATATTTATAACAACATTAAATATGGAAAAATGATATTTAACTGTTTTTTCAAGAAAAACTGTTAAAATCTTAAAATTAGGGTACTTCCGGGTGACTAGTTATAACCAAAATCGAATCATCTCTTCACAAGTATGTAAAGAAAAGGAATACGAAATAATTATAATTTTTTGAATTGTAGTATTTGAGTTATCGGATCTGAAAAAATCGTCACACACGCATTCATACAGACATCATCGTATAAATAGTAAAATCTTATTCCAGGGACTCTAAAACGTGCTTATTCATCAAAAACTCACCACCGATTTTTTTGACCAAAGACAATACCTTCCTTACCTAAAGATGACGGAAGGTAAAAAGGTTTAATTGCTCCACTGAAAGACCTGCAACTGTTACTAGCAAAGAAAACTTCAATTTGATTCACGATGTGGTCATGGCAGATGGGAGAATCAAGGTTCGAAAAAATGGCACAGGCTGTTGACATCTATGAACGGGTTCAAAACATTCTGATCAATGAGTTAGGATTGACATATTTTTTAGCGAAATCCGGCTTCGGACAGTTTATCAGAAACGTGTTCGTTTTCAGACGTCGTCTGTTTATAGAAAGAATTGTTACTATTGAATATAAAACATGGGTTCACCAACGTCAGCCTGAATCAAAGCAACAGTGGAAGTAAATATATTCTTTTCAGTAACAGTTGGAAAGTTTTATGACAAATAGAATCATATTTATAACTCAATACTATCATAAAACATCAATAAATATATGTCCCAGTTTCTCAAAATAAATCTAATTCATTTGAACGGTTATGCAGTGATTTTGTGGTTGTTTAGTGTGTTATTATCTCGACCTATATATTAAGTACTTCACGAACCATTTCCCAACTTGACTTGAAGCTTGAAGGCGATGAATTTTAGCGCAATTAGATGCACATTGACTTGCCTGCAGTATATTCGTTGTTATGTGTCTTAAAATACAATGACAGAGTCATAGTCAGTCACTGCAGCAGACTAGCGCCGGGTAAACGATCGCAGTGTTTATATTTGGGACAGAAGTCGAGATTTAAAACGTTTTTATTTCGTTTTGGTGTTGGCGATGTAGCATCTTTCAGTAAACATAGCTAATTTTATAGACTATCTCTCTGACATTTGCAATGAGTAGGAAATATATTATGGCGCTTTCTATCTATTATAGTTCATTTGTACTCGTCCATAGTAAATTTGTTCATACAGTTTTGTTGAAAAATGTAATAATTTAATATTAGGTATAATAGTTATTTATTATATGAGTGTAATGTGTCATATTAGTCACAATAGTCATGAAAGAAATAGTTAGTCACGTAGCCCGCATGGCGAGTGGCTAATTTTCTTTAGTGACTAATATACATTCCACACGAGTGTAATACAACGTTTTATCCAACACTTTTTTAAAAAGTTCTTAAATCATTTTTACCTCTCGCTAAGAGAGGTATTGAATTCATGGTAAAAATCGCATATCCAGATTTTACTGAATAAGCACGTTTTAAGTTCCCTAGAATCCGATTATAACATTTTTACGATGATGTGTGTGTGTGTGTGTGTGTGTGTGTGTGTGTGTGTGTGTGTGTGTGTGTGTGTGTGTGTGTGTGTGTGTGTGTGTGTGTGTGTGTGTGTGTGTGTGTGTGTGTGTGTGTGTGTGTGTGTGTGTGTGTGTGTGTGTGTGTGTGTGTGTGTGTGTGTGTGTGTGTGTGTGTGTGTGTGTGTGTGTGTGTGTGTGTGTGTGTGTGTGTGTGTGTGTGTGTGTGTGTGTGTGTGTGTGTGTGTGTGTGTGTGTGTGTGTGTGTGTGTGTGTGTGTGTGTGTGTGTGTGTGTGTGTGTGTGTGTGTGTGTGTGTGTGTGTGTGTGTGTGTGTGTGTGTGTGTGTGTGTGTGTGTGTGTGTGTGTGTGTGTGTGTGTGTGTGTGTGTGTGTGTGTGTGTGTGTGTGTGTGTGTGTGTGTGTGTGTGTGTGTGTGTGTGTGTGTGTGTGTGTGTGTGTGTGTGTGTGTGTGTGTGTGTGTGTGTGTGTGTGTGTGTGTGTGTGTGTGTGTGTGTGTGTGTGTGTGTGTGTGTGTGTGTGTGTGTGTGTGTGTGTGTGTGTGTGTGTGTGTGTGTGTGTGTGTGTGTGTGTGTGTGTGTGTGTGTGTGTGTGTGTGTGTGTGTGTGTGTGTGTGTGTGTGTGTGTGTGTGTGTGTGTGTGTGTGTGTGTGTGTGTGTGTGTGTGTGTGTGTGTGTGTGTGTGTGTGTGTGTGTGTGTGTGTGTGTGTGTGTGTGTGTGTGTGTGTGTGTGTGTGTGTGTGTGTGTGTGTGTGTGTGTGTGTGTGTGTGTGTGTGTGTGTGTGTGTGTGTGTGTGTGTGTGTGTGTGTGTGTGTGTGTGTGTGTGTGTGTGTGTGTGTGTGTGTGTGTGTGTGTGTGTGTGTGTGTGTGTGTGTGTGTGTGTGTGTGTGTGTGTGTGTGTGTGTGTGTGTGTGTGTGTGTGTGTGTGTGTGTGTGTGTGTGTGTGTGTGTGTGTGTGTGTGTGTGAGTGTGTGTGTGTGTGTGTGTGTGTGTGTGTGTGTGTGCGTGCGTGCGTGCGTGCGTGCGTGCGTGCGTGCGTGCGTGCGTGCGTGCGTGCGTGCGTGCGTGCGTGCGTGCGTGCGTGCGTGCGTGCGTGCGTGCGTGCGTGCGTGCGTGCGTGCGTGCGTGCGTGCGTGCGTGCGTGCGTGCGTGCGTGCGTGCGTGCGTGCGTGCGTGCGTGCGTGCGTGCGTGCGTGCGTGCGTGCGTGCGTGCGTGCGTGCGTGCGTGCGTGCGTGCGTGCGTGCGTGCGTGCGTGCGTGCGTGTGTGTGTGTGTGTGTGTGTGTGTGTGTGTGTGTGTGTGTGTGTGTGTGTGTGTGTGTGTGTGTGTGTGTGTGTGTGTGTGTGTGTGTGTGTGTGTGCGTGTACATGTGCGTGTGTGTGGATGTTGGATCCACGATTTCTCAAATACTATGACTTAAGACATTTTTAACTACGGATTCTTCAATCTAACAATAATGGGCAGAGTTGATTAAGTTTTGGTAACAATTGGAGTACCGGAAGTAGTAGTTACAAGAAAAAAATCATCTAAATATTATTTATCGAAAATTTATGTAAATACTTATATTAAAGAACGTTAAATTCTTTATTCGATAAATATAAATTCATTATTATATCTTCAATAGATTTAGAGATAAAGAAATGCATATAAAATAATTTGATGTAATAAATCTCGGATCAAACTACTTCAAGGCAAGAAATTGAAATGTTTGTAATTGACACATAAATGTCACTGTCAAAAATATTTGCATGCCACTGTCAAAAAAATATTTGTACATCATACGTAAAAAAGAATATAAAAGGAATTTGCGAAAAAATGACGAATATAAAGAAAAAGAAAAAAATATCTGGCGAGAGGTTATGTGCTGGCCATATCAGATTTTTATGTTTTCATTCATCGTTTGACACTGACAAGTCAATTGATGTAGTATTTTAAATTACAAAGTAGCCATTGAATGGTTGATATGGTTTTGTTATATTGTTATTGAAAAAAAATTATGTAATTATTATTGTCTGTCATTGGGAATTATATGAAAGAAAAATTCAGGAAAATGAGGACTTTCCTTTAAAACGTATTCACTTAAAAGCACAAGCTGCATTTTTGAATTTAATTCCGAAGCAAGTTACCATTAACTCGTTCCTCGTTTTCGTTTCGTCAGCCGTACAGGACAGCTGTCATTGTGTAAAGATAAGTAATCTATTTTAGCATAAATGTTAATATTAATTTAAATAAATAAGTTTCATAATTAACACAAAAATCAGTAATAATTCCTCCGTGACTTCTAAAATATTCTCTCACGGAGTGACTAATGTTGTACATTAGTTATTTCAAATAACCATAGTAACAAGTATATTATGAGTGTTGGATAAACTAACTTATTAATTTCAAATGACAGATAAGTAACTGTTTAAAATGGTAGTGCAAATTTTGTTTTCTACAGCCTACCTGAATTTTGTATTCGTAATATTTCTGTAGGGCGTGAGCAGACACGCGACTCGAGCGGCCTTGTAGTGCTTTTAATCAGCTGATTTGTGTGCGCGTGTCGCTTTGACAAGAAAAATGTCACTTTGACAAGATCTATGCTTTCACATATTTTGATTTTGAACTGCTAAAATCTAAAATGTTATTATTTTACAATTTTCAGACAATAAAACACATGAAATTAAAAATAATAACTTTTTAACAGTTCAAAATTAAAATAAGTCAAAACATTGACCTTGTCAAAGTGACATTGTTCTTGCTAAAGTGACACGCGCACACATATCAGCTAATTTCAAACACTTCAAGGTTGCTCGAGTCACGTGTTTGCTCGCACCTTGAAGTGCTTGGAATCAACTGATTTGTGTGCGCGTGTCACTTTGACAAGAACAACGTCAATTTGACAAGACAAATGTTTTGACTTATTTTGATTTTGAACTGCTAAATTGTTAATATTTTACAAATTCTTCAGGCAGTAAAACACGTGACCTTAAAAATAGTAACATTTTAACAGTTCAAAATTAAAATAAGTCAAAACATTGGTCTTGTCAAATGACACGCGCACACACATCAGCTGATTCTAAGCACTTCAAGGCTGCTCGAATCACGTGTCTCCTCGCGCCCTATAACGTGACTTTCATTTTAATAAAATAAATATTTAAAGTTATTGAAAAAACTGGAATCATATCAGACTGCCTCTAGCAGCCGATTCGATTTACAGCAAGTATTGCGTAGCACGGGCGGTGAATGTACTATGGACATCAAAAGTGTTGTCGATTTATGAAAAACAAGAAAATAATAAAATATTCCTATTTTTTTTTTTGTACCGTATATATTATAAAAAATAAATTCATATACCAATAATTGATATAAAATAATACATTTATTTTCATTTTGGGTAGACAACACAATTGTACTGATTTATTTATATGTTTTGAGAACAGGTTATGAATGTTTTATTTTAACATTATTAACAGGATAATAGTAATCCCGATAAAATCATACTTTGTAGGGTGAATAGCACATACACCCTGAACATTATAAAGATCAACCGAAAAATTTAATTAAGGGATTAGCGGTATATCTCCTGATTTAAATATCAGGAAATCACTATTTTCCAAGTTTCTCGCAATTTTTATATTATTTTCAGGATAATAAAAATCCTGACAAAAGCATACTTCGTAGCGTGAACAGTAGATACACCCTGAACATTATAAAGTACAAATGAAAAATTTATTCAGGGGATTAGGGGTAGATCTCTTGATTTAAATATCAGGAAATCACTATTTTCCAAGTTTCTCGCAATTTTTATATTATTTTCAGGATAATAAAAATCCTGACAAAACCATACTTCGTAGGGTGAACAGTAGACACACCCTGAACATTATAAAGTACAAATGAAAAATTTATTCAGGGGATAAGGGGTAGATCTCTTGATTTAAATATCAGGAAATCATTATTTCCAAGTTTCTCGCAATTTTTATATTATTTTCAGGATAATAAAAATCCTGACAAAACCATACTTCGTAGGGTGAACAGTAGACACACCCTGAACATTATAAAGTACAAATGAAAAATTTATTCAGGGGATTAGGGGTAGATCTCTTGATTTAAATATCAGGAAATCACTATTTTCCAAGTTTCTCGCAATTTTTATATTATTTTCAGGATAATAAAAATCCTGACAAAACCATACTTCGTAGGGTGAACAGTAGACACACCCTGAACATTATAAAGTACAAATGAAAAATTTATTCAGGGGATTAGGGGTAGATCTCTTGATTTAAATATCAGGAAATCACTATTTTCCAAGTTTCTCGCAATTTTTATATTATTTTCAGGATAATAAAAATCCTGACAAAACCATACTTCGTAGGGTGAACAGTAGACACACCCTGAACATTATAAAGTACAAATGAAAAATTTATTCAGGGGATAAGGGGTAGATCTCTTGATTTAAATATCAGGAAATCATTATTTTCCAAGTATCTCGCAATTTTTATATTATTTTCAGGATAATAAAAATCCTGACAAAACCATACTTTGTAGGGTGAACAGTAGACACACCCTGAACATTATAAAGTACAAATGAAAAATTTATTCAGGAGATAAGGGGTAGATCTCTTGATTTAAATATCAGGAAATCATTATAGTCAAGTTTCTCGCATTTTTTATATTATTTTCAGGATAATAAAAATCCTGATAAAACCATACTTTAGCTACCCCTAATCCCCTGAATAAATTTTTCATTTGTACTTTATAATGTTCAGGGTGTGTCTACTGTTCACCCTACGATGTATGGTTTTGTCAGGATTTTTATTATCCTGAATATAATATTAAAATTGCGAGAAACTTGGAAATAGTGTTTTCCTGATATTTAAATCAAGAGATCTACCCCTAATCCCCTGAATAAATTTTTCATTTGTACTTTATAATGTTCAGGGTGTGTCTACTGTTCACCCTACGAAGTATGGTTTTGTCAGGATTTTTATAATCCTGAAAATAATATAAAAATTGCGAGAAACTTGGAAAATAATGAGTTCCTGATATTTAAATCAAGAGATCTACCACTTATCCCCTGAATAAATTTTTCACTTGTACTTTATAATGTTCAGGGTGTGTCTACTGTTCACCCTACGAAGTATGGTTTTGTCAGGATTTTTATTATCCTGAAAATAATATAAAAATTGCTAGAAACTTGGAAAATAGTGATTTCCTGATATTTAAATCTAGAGATCTATCCCTAATCCCCTGAATAAATTTTTCATTTGTACCTTATAATGTTCAGGGTGTATCTACTGTACACCCTACAAAGTATGGTTTTGTCAGGATTTTTATTATCCTGAAAATAATATAAAAATTGCGAGAAACTTGGAAATAGTGTTTTCCTGATATTTAAATCAAGAGATCTACCCCTAATCCCCTGAATAAATTTTTCATATTTACTTTATAATGTTCAGGGTGTATCTACTGTTCACCCTACAAAGTGTTGTTTTGTCAGGATTTTTATTATCCTGAAAATAATATAAAAAATGCGAGAAACTTGAATATAATGATTTCCTGATATTTAAATCAAGAGATCTACCCCTAATCCCCTGAATAAATTTTTCATTTGTACTTTATAATGTTCAGGGTGTGTCTACTGTTCACCCTACGAAGTATGGTTTTGTCAGGATTTTTATTATCCTGAAAATAATATAAAAATTGCAAGAAACTTGGAAAATAGTGATTTCCTGATATTTAAATCAAAAGATCTACCCTTAATCCCCTGAATAAATTTTTCATTTGTACTTTATAATGTTCAGGGTGTATTTACTGTTCACGCTACGAAGTATGGTTTTGTCAGGATTTTTATTATCCTGAAAATAATGTAAAATTTGCGAGAAACTTGGAAATAATGATTTCCTGATATTTAAATCAAGAGATCTACCCCTAATCCCCTGAATAAATTTTTCATTTGTACTTTATAATGTTCAGGGTGTGTCTACTGTTCACCCTACGAAGTATGGTTTTGTCAGGATTTTTATTATCCTGAAAATAATATAAAAATTGCAAGAAACTTGGAAAATAGTGATTTCCTGATATTTAAATCAAGAGATCTACCCCTATTCCCCTGAATAAATTTTTCATTTGTACTTTATAATGTTCAGGGTGTGTCTACTGTTCGCCCTACGAAGTATGGTTTTGTCAGGATTTTTATAATCCTGAAAATAATATAAAATTTGCGAGAAACTTGGAAATAATGATTTCCTGATATTTAAATCAAGAGATCTACCCCTAATCCCCTGAATAAACTTTTCATTTGTACCTTATAATGTTCAGGGTGTATCTACTGCTCACCCTACAAAGTGTGGTTTTGTCATGATTTTTATTATCCTGAAAATAATATAAAATTTGCGAGAAACTTGGAAATAATGATTTCCTGGTATTTTAATCAAGAGATCTACCCCTTATCCCCTGAATAAATTTTTCATTTGTACTTTATAATGTTCGGGGTGTATCAACTGTTCACCCTACAAAGTATGGTTTTGTCAGGATTTTTATTATCCTGAAAATAATATAAAAATTGCGAGAAACTTGGAAAATAGTGATTTCCTGATATTTAAATCAAGAGATCTACCCCTAATCCCCTGAATAAACTTTTCATTTGTACCTTATAATGTTCAGGGTGTATCTACTGCTCACCCTACAAAGTGTGGTTTTGTCAGGATTTTTATTATCCTGAAAATAATATAAAAATTGCGAGAAACTTGGAAAATAGTGATTTCCTGATATTTAAATCAAGAGATCTACCCCTATTCCCCTGAATAAATTTTTCATTTGTACTTTATAATGTTCAGGGTGTATCTACTGCTCACCCTACAAAGTGTGGTTTTGTCAGGATTTTTATTATCCTGAAAATAATATAAAATTTGCGAGAAACTTGGAAATAATGATTTCCTGGTATTTTAATCAAGAGATCTACCCCTTATCCCCTGAATAAATTTTTCATTTGTACTTTATAATGTTCGGGGTATATCAACTGTTCACCCTACAAAGTATGGTTTTGTCAGGATTTTTATTATCCTGAAAATAATATAAAAATTGCGAGAAACTTGGAAAATAGTGATTTCCTGATATTTAAATCAAAAGATCTACCCTTAATCCCCTGAATAAATTTTTCATTTGTACTTTATAATGTTCAGGGTGTGTCTACTGTTCACCCTACGAAGTATGGTTTTGTCAGGATTTTTATTATCCTGAAAATAATATAAAAATTGCGAGAAACTTGGAAAATAGTGATTTCCTGATATTTAAATCAAGAGATCTACCCCTATTCCCCTGAATAAATTTTTCATTTGTACTTTATAATGTTCAGGGTGTATCTACTGCTCACCCTACAAAGTGTGGTTTTGTCAGGATTTTTATTATCCTGAAAATAATATAAAAATTGCGAGAAACTTGGAAAATAGTGATTTCCTGATATTTAAATCAAGAGATCTACCCCTATTCCCCTGAATAAATTTTTCATTTGTACTTTATAATGTTCAGGGTGTGTCTACTGTTCACCCTACGAAGTATGGTTTTGTCAGGATTTTTATAATCCTGATAATAATATAAAAATTGCGAGAAACTTGGAAAATAATGATTTCCTGATATTTAAATCAAGAGATCTACCCCTTATCCCCTGAATAAATTTTTCATTTGTACTTTATAATGTTCAGGGTGTGTCTACTGTTCACCCTACGAAGTATGGTTTTGTCAGGATTTTTATTATCCTGAAAATAATATAAAAATTGCAAGAAACTTGGAAAATAGTGATTTCCTGATATTTAAATCAAGAGATCTACCCCTATTCCCCTGAATAAATTTTTCATTTGTACTTTATAATGTTCAGGGTGTGTCTACTGTTCGCCCTACGAAGTATGGTTTTGTCAGGATTTTTATAATCCTGAAAATAATATAAAAATTGCGAGAAACTTGGAAAATAATGATTTCCTGATATTTAAATCAAGAGATCTACCCCTAATCCCCTGAATAAACTTTTCATTTGTACCTTATAATGTTCAGGGTGTATCTACTGTACACCCTACAAAGTATGGTTTTGTCAGGATTTTTATTATCCTGAAAATAATATAAAAATTGCGAGAAACTTGGAAAATAGTGATTTCCTGATATTTAAATCAAAAGATCTACCCTTAATCCCCTGAATAAATTTTTCATTTGTACTTTATAATATTCAGGGTGTATTTACTGTTCACGCTACGAAGTATGGTTTTGTCAGGATTTTTATTATCCTGAAAATAATATAAAATTTGCGAGAAACTTGGAAATAATGATTTCCTGATATTTAAATCAAGAGATCTACCCCTAATCCCCTGAATAAACTTTTCATTTGTACCTTATAATGTTCAGGGTGTATCTACTGTACACCCTACAAAGTATGGTTTTGTCAGGATTTTTATTATCCTGAAAATAATATAAAAATTGCGAGAAACTTGGAAAATAGTGATTTCCTGATATTTAAATCAAGAGATCTACCCCTATTCCCCTGAATAAATTTTTCATTTGTACTTTATAATGTTCAGGGTGTATCTACTGCTCACCCTACAAAGTGTGGTTTTGTCATGATTTTTATTATCCTGAAAATAATATAAAATTTGCGAGAAACTTGGAAATAATGATTTCCTGGTATTTTAATCAAGAGATCTACCCCTTATCCCCTGAATAAATTTTTCATTTGTACTTTATAATGTTCGGGGTGTATCAACTGTTCACCCTACAAAGTATGGTTTTGTCAGGATTTTTATTATCCTGAAAATAATATAAAAATTGCGAGAAACTTGGAAAATAGTGATTTCCTGATATTTAAATCAAAAGATCTACCCTTAATCCCCTGAATAAATTTTTCATTTGTACTTTATAATGTTCAGGGTGTGTCTACTGTTCACCCTACGAAGTATGGTTTTGTCAGGATTTTTATTATCCTGAAAATAATATAAAAATTGCGAGAAACTTGGAAAATAGTGATTTCCTGATATTTAAATCAAGAGATCTACCCCTATTCCCCTGAATAAATTTTTCATTTGTACTTTATAATGTTCAGGGTGTGTCTACTGTTCACCCTACGAAGTATGGTTTTGTCAGGATTTTTATAATCCTGAAAATAATATAAAAATTGCGAGAAACTTGGAAAATAATGATTTCCTGATATTTAAATCAAGAGATCTACCCCTTATCCCCTGAATAAATTTTTCATTTGTACTTTATAATGTTCAGGGTGTATCTACTGTTCACCCTACAAAGTATGGTTTTGTCAGGATTTTTATTATCCTGAAAATAATATAAAAATTGCGAGAAACTTGGAAAATAGTGATTTGCTGATATTTAAATCTAGAGATCTACCCCTAATCCCCTGAATAAATTTTTCATTTGTACCTTATAATGTTCAGGGTGTATCTACTGTACACCCTACAAAGTATGGTTTTGTCAGGATTTTTATTATCCTGAAAATAATATAAAAATTGCGAGAAACTTGGAAAATAGTGATTTCCTGATATTTAAATCAAGAGATCTACCCCTATTCCCCTGAATAAATTTTTCATTTGTACTTTATAATGTTTGGGGTGTATCAACTGTTCACCCTACAAAGTATGGTTTTGTCAGGATTTTTATTATCCTGAAAATAATATAAAAATTGCAAGAAACTTGGAAAATAGTGATTTCCTGATATTTAAATCAAAAGATCTACCCTTAATCCCCTGAATAAATTTTTCATTTGTACTTTATAATGTTCAGGGTGTATTTACTGTTCACGCTACGATGTATGGTTTTGTCAGGATTTTTATTACTTATCCTGAAAATAATATAAAATTTGCGAGAAACTTGGAAATAATGATTTCCTGATATTTAAATCAAGAGATCTACCCCTAATCCCCTGAATACATTTTTCATTTGTACCTTATAATGTTCAGGGTGTATCTACTGTACACCCTACAAAGTATGGTTTTGTCAGGATTTTTATTATCCTGAAAATAATATAAAAATTGCGAGAAACTTGGAAAATAGTGATTTCCTGATATTTAAATCAAGAGATCTACCCCTATTCCCCTGAATAAATTTTTCATTTGTACTTTATAATGTTCAGGGTGTATCTACTGTTCACCCTACAAAGTATGGTTTTGTCAGGATTTTTATTATCCTGAAAATAATATAAAAATTGCGAGAAACTTGGAAAATAGTGATTTCCTGATATTTAAATCATGAGTTATACCGCTAATCCCCTGATTAAATTTTTCGGTTGATCTTTATAATGTTTAGGGTGTATGTGATGTTTACCCTACAAAGTATGATTTTATCGGGACTACTATTATCCTGTTAATAATGTTAAAATAAAACATTCATAACCTGTTCTCAAAACATATAAATAAATCAGTACAATTGTGTTGTCTACCCAAAATCGAAATAAATGTATTATTTTATACCAATTATTGGTATATGAATTTATTTTTTTATAATATATACGGTACAGACAAAAAAAATACGAATATTTTATTATTTTCTTGTTTTTCATAAATCGACAACACTTTTGATGTCCCTAGTACATTCACATCCCGTGATACGCAACACTTGCTGTATATCGAATCGGCTGCTGCGAATCGGCTGCTAAGTTCAGTCTGATTGGAATCATGGCATTGCAGCATCGACAGAAGAAGAAAGTGTAGAGGACTAAAAGGGGACTCGTTCTGTGTTAGGCCGCAATTTTTTTCCTCATACTGTAATTGTTCCTGGACGATTATCCATCCAAGTACTAACCGTACTGGCCCTCACATACAAAACCATTGACCATGTTATTAAAATAATATTACATTTTTAAAAGACACAATCATGTAAATATTATTTGCAGCTGATAACCATTATAAATAAATTAGTCATCATTAAAAATATCATTAGAATCATTTTAAAAAATCTAGATGAAAAAATGAACGTAAACTTCTCTTAATTCTTAAAATGTTTGTGTAATATGATCCTTGTCGATCCTAAACAAATCTGTCGTTGTTGAGTGTTAATTTTTTGTTATTGAGAAGTATTCTCAGAAAGGAGTCGAGTAAAAACTATGTTTGAGCTTCTGCTTCTGAAGTACTTACGTGACTTCTCTGGCCTCAAGTGGTACTAAATCTAATGTGCATATGGCTAAGAAGATTAGCCATGATTTGAACATTGCTCTCCTGCAAAAAAAGAAAAAGAATAATTGTAATAACAGGAAACCAATTATTATCACTAATATGCATTAATATTTATAACTAAAAATATTTACCCTAGATCTTAACGCTAACTTTTACAAAACTATATACGAGGTCTGTTAGAAAAGTATCCGACCTTATTTTTTTCTGCGAAAATCTGAACCTTGAAACTTCGTGCGCATGCATGAATTTGTTCCCGCCTGTCGATAGCTTCTGTTGCTAGCAAGCAGCATTTGAGTGAGGTAGTGGGTAGTGCTCTCGTCGGTTTCACATTGCAAGGAAAATGACGGAACGACTGGAGCAGCGTTATTGCATCAAATTTTGCCTGAAACTGGGCGACAGCCAGGTGGAAACCATTCGGAAGATTCAGACGGCTTTCGGTGACGATGCTATGGGCAAAGAAGGCCCGCCAAGTGCGCAGCAACGTCAAAGTGATGCTGACTGCTTTCTTTGACTCCCGCGTTGTGGTACGCCACAAGTACGCACCAGAGGGTCAAACAATCACCAAAGAGTACTACAGGGATGTTGCCTAAGTGATGCTGTGCGGCGCAAGAGACCGGAGTTGTGGTCAACAGGAAATTGGCGCCTCCATCACGACAATGCTCCAGCACATTTCTTGCACTTGATTCAGATTTTTTTGGTGAAGAACAAGACTCCTGTGGTTCAACTGGCTGCTTATTCTCCTGATATGGCCCCCTGCGACTTCTGGCTGTTCCCCAAACTCAAGACGCCATTGAAAGGAACGCGATTTCAGGCAAGAGAGGACATTATGGCTGCAACGACAGCCGAGCTAAACTCCATTCCGAAAGAGGCTTTCTTGGAATGCTTCCAACAATGGCGGCACCGCTGGGAGAAGTGTGTGGAGTCCCAAGGAGACTACTTTGAAGATGATTAAGTTTTCAACGCTCCAGGTATGCCAGTTTTTTTTTCCGGCCAAAGGTCGGATACTTTTCTAACAGACCTCGTACATGTACGAGCCTAAACTGATATCAGTTGGGATGGTTTACATTTCTAACAAATTATAAAATCTTTAAAAATGGTTAGAAAATTCTATAAAATTCTTTCGGCTACTTTAAGTATAGACTTAAAACTTTTCGACCGGTATTTTATGGGTCATCTTCTAGTCCAAATTTAGCTTCTACCGAGAACCTTTACTTTTGTCACAATGAAAAGTAACTTCGCAAAAATTCAGTGCGTACAGTAAAATCTACCTTGCAAGACATATGGGACCAATATAACTAGACAAAACATTCCCTATCCCTCCTCACTGAATGTTTTGATTTCGGCTGCCCAGACAGAAACTAGAGATAAAAATATGTCTTGTCTAGTTCGAGTATTTCTCACTAGAGGCCACGTAGAAGCATGTGTATTTTGTCTTTGTTTTGTAGTTGTAGTGTTTTTGTGAGTGACACGTTGATTTTTCTTTAATATTAAACCTTATAAATGATTTAATGTTAACCACAAAATTTTAACTAAGAACACTTGCGCCTCTAGTGAGCAACGTTCAAACTAGACACTGATACTCTACGTGGCCTCGGTGGTGACCTCTAGTGAGTAATATTCGGACTAGACAACACATATCTCTATCTCTAGTTTCTCTGTCTGGCCAGCCGAAATCAAAACAAACCAAATGAAGTTTTGTTTAGTTATATTTGGTTGTTGTACGGGACAATACTCACAGTAAAATGTGATACAATGCCTAATAGAATTAAAGCTGGTATTACTAATAAAGGCGATGTAATCCAATATTAAAAGGCGGAATATTTGAATAACAAATTCAGTTTTTGCAAGTTTTAAACGTCGAAAAAAATTTATAGAAATTTGTCACCATTTGCGTAGGTTTTATAATCGTTTGTTGAAAATGTTAACCTGCCCTACTAATATGAGTTTGAGCTCGTACGTGTTATAGCAAGAACTAATTTCTCATCGTTAGTAGAAACTACAAACAGATTAGGGCTGTTGCAAGAATTTTTATTTGACTTCTAAGTACTAAATTTTAAAATATATTGTTCTATAAAGTGCCTCAAATTTGAAAATATCAGGAAATATCCATCAAATATTTTACAATTAATTATTGAAATTTGTGTAATATTTTGAAAAAATTACAGGATCTGAAACAGAATGTGATGTCAGAGCACATACAGTTTAACATGTGACAAACTATCACCTACTTTTATTTATATAAAAACGTAAACTATTTTCCTATTGGCTATGAATGACGTACTGTATGTGTTCCGACGTCACAGGAGTGGGGGGATGTTTTTCATATCTGTTTCTGGCGCCAATCTTTTTATTTACTTATTTACGAAAATAACAATAAATTATTATTATTTTTTCTATTACTATGAAACATATTGCATAAACTTTCATTCAAAATACTTTAAAAAAAAAGTGAAACCGGCTCATTAAGATTGTTCAACACGTGTACCATGCCATCAGAAGTCCAGTGAAAATTGAAAATTGCTTTGGTAGTATGAAAAGATAGAACCTTGGCCTGCCAGGTCGGAAGTCGTGACATCATAAGGAAGTTTATCATTCAATTATCACACAGTGGCGCTTCCATTCAAATTAAATATTCACTAATATTATTATCGTTTGCTCTGGACTGTTTAAGTTATCAATTGTTTATTACTCAGTGGGCGGCGCACGTATAGTTTTCTCAAGGGGTAGGTGTAAAATTAAATTTTAATATTTATTTACGATAATTATTAATAGCTATTAACATACCTAGGAATGTTATGTATATCATAACTGCCGCAGATGTCATTTTGAAATTCGAGCTCGTAGAGCGAGGATTTTAAGACATCTAAGGCTTGTTATGATACATAACATCCGTGGTTTGTGTAATAGTTTATTGGATTCAGAAAATGAAGACTATATTAATAAATATTATTTTTTGAAATTCTTTCGTTAATGCTATGGTTAAAAGACAATTTTTTTTTAGCATATGTCAATATGACAAATATTCAAATTATGTGCTTTATTCCTCATGTTTATTATTTTAGAATAAAGTAAACCGTATTTAGAACGATACACTAACGTTATCTGTATGTATTAATGAAGAGCATTATACCTTCATTTTATTTTATTTTCATTTTGTAGACCGTTGTTGACAAGTCAGCATGGTAATAATATTATCGTACATATACAGTTATTACTTAGTTACCAGCCTACTTTTGTACATGTAAACAATAACACTAACACTATTTATTTATATCCACTATATTACTAATTATTTATTTCCACTATTTATGTCACTATTTATTTCACTATCTCGTTCAACTGTCCGCCTACCGACCTCCACAGCGTCTATATACTCAACTGACCCAACAGCGTTTGTATATTCAACTGCTCGGACAGAAGCCACCTCTTTCACCACACTATCTATTTATGTAACTCTCTCACTTCCACAGCCTCAGTATCACCGACTGTCCGTATGCCACAACACCACTGCCGAGTATCCACTTTTACTCGCCGTTACTGCCTTCGTATACCTAGCTTCCCAATACTCTTCAACACTACAAAGTATTCACTTCCACAGCTATCCCGGTATACCAGTAACATCCCGACTCGCCGTTACTGTCCTTGTGCACTATAGCTTCCCAATACTCGTCAACACTACCGAGTATTCACACCAGTAACTTTCCGAGTACTCCACTCGACACTATACTGCATTCGCTTACCACGATACTGCTATGCTTGTCAACTCAACTCAGCTGACTATGTAACTATGTATGTACACTATTATTCACGAAAGATGACTATTCAAGGTCATTTGTTCGAAGAAAGAATACACATCACTTTATAACAGTAGCTTAACAACATTTTGTATTAGAAAGAGAAAGATTATTTGACCTATGTCTATTTAATTTATGTGGTGTGACAGAAATAAGTAACTAGTGGCATTACTTTCTAACACACTATAAATAATAATGGTATATGTCGTAGAATTACAGATACCTAATTATCTACTACACTGCCCTCTGTGCTAATATTTACCCAGTGGCGTTGACGTTTAAATCAAATTATTATTCCTTGGTTTATAAGTTAAGTCTATGTTTTTGTATTTTGCAAGAACATAAGTCAAGAACATAAATCTTTCAGAAAGGCATTATTTATAATTTTCAAATCAATTATTCTTATTTTTTAAAATGTACCCATAAATATTTCATGTTGCATGCCTATGCAAACGAAATGCAATGAAGTTATCTGCAAGTAATATTATATCAGACGGCTCACAAATGACCTTGAATAGTCATCTTTCGTGAATAATAGTTTAACTAACTTCCGAGCATAGCTGCGTCCCTTTTAAACAGCTGCCATTAACTTCCAGAGAGCTCTAGAATGTTCGACCGCATAATAACAATGAACACAAAAGGTTCAGGCGACCGGAAGTAATTAAACACGTCGCTTTTTGTTTGTTTACGTAGCCCGGCTGCTAGCGCGATTGTGTCTTCGTTATACTTAGACGCTTGTTCAGCGTAGCAGCGGGGCTCACACGTTGCAATATAGAATTTAAATTACAAATTTAACACTTTCTTTGTCTACGAATTTTAAATGGCACAATATTGACCCCTGTGGTGAACTTTCCACGCCAGAATTGAGTGACGCTTTGTAAGCGCCCGCACGGTGCAAATATTTCATCATTACCGATATCTGTTTACAAAGCAGATTGGCACACCCAGCAATGGGTAATAAGTCGTGATGATGTATTTATTTATTTATTTTATTTTTATTTGTCTACGTTCATGTTTACATACTATGAATTCAACAATATATCAATTTTGACGTTTTGATTAATAATATTATATTAATATTCTTATTTTTATCATTTAACAGATAGAATAAAATGAAATATGACATAAAAACAGTATGTGTATAAACATCAAAAACATGAACACTATTATCTGACACACGTTTTGTAATGGGTAATATGCCGTGATAATATATTTATTTTATTTTATTTACATTTTGTATTAGAAAATTGTTTACAAGAAAAAATTTGACAAATATAAATAATCTCAGTGTAAACGATAAGATATTAGACATAACTTTAGTCATATTACGTTTCAGATTACAATGTGTAATCTTTAGTCACCTTTTTCTTATATGTATATATTCCTGTAGTTTATACGTATATAGGTTATTTTCTTGATGCAGCAAATAAAAAATCAGAACGAGGCGGAACCTTCAATCATTCTGGATCATTCTGTACAAAATACATAAAACTGACGGAAGGTAATGTGCTGGCCACATCAGATTTTTTACTTTTGCTGAAAATTGCTTAACTGTCAAAACACTAGAAAAGGATAGCAATAGTAACCACACAAGGAGGCGCGGGCAGACACGTGACTTTGACAAGTGCTTTAGGGCCCCACAAGGTTGCCAAGTATACAGCTTCTGTAACTTGCCTGTGTTGCCAAATCAATTTAAGCGTAAAATTAATAAATAAAATTGTAAAACTAGTTATTATTAATAAATATCATGTTGTTTTATTTTCTGACACATTAAACTTAAATTTTAAATTAATTTTAATGTGTAGAAAAATAAAACAACATGATATTCATTAATAATAACTAGTTTTACAATTTTATTTATTAATTTCACGCTTAAATTGATTTGGCAACACAGGTAAAGTATACAAGCTGCATACTTGGCACCCTTGTGGGGCCCTACAAGCACTTGTCAAAGTCACGTGTCTACCTGTGCTTCAGTAACAAGTAACGGTCTTACATGTTTGACGTAATGAGCCTGTTTCACTTTTTACCTTCCGTCACCTTTAGGTAAGGAAGGTATTGTCTTTGGCCAAAAAATTCGGTGGTGAGTTTTTGATGAATAAGCACGTTTTAGGGTCCCTAGAATACGATTTTACTATTTTTACGATGATGTCTGCATTTCTCTTCGTTACATCCATGTGAAGAGCTGATTAGATTTTGGTTAGAATTGGACAACCGGAAGTACCACCATTTGAAGATTTTAACAGTTTTTCTTGAAAAAACTATGTTAAATATCATTTTTTCACATTTAATGTTATTATAAATATTAAAGAATATTTTATTCTCTATACGATTTGACTGCATTTTATACTTAATATTAAATACATATAGAGTTAAAAAATTATAAAGAAATTAAATTTCATAAAGTAGCCATAGCTATGGAAACAGCTACTATATTAAAACAATTTTGATTGAAAGATGTCAGTGTCAAGTGAAATTGACATAGTGTGTTTGTCTTATAATTTTACTGGAAATATAGGATCCTTTGCTATAAATTTTCTGTATGGAATTTGCATAAAATACACGCAACTGCCGGAAGGTGAAGTACAAGAAATATAATCTTTAGCAAGGAACTTTCTGTATGAAATTTGTACAAAACACATAGAACTGACGGAAGGTAATGTGCTGGCCACCTCAGATTTTTATGAAAAGTATTTTAAATGAAAGTTTATGCAATATTTTTATAGTAATATAAGAAATAATAATTTATTGTTATTTTCATAAATAATTAAATAAAAAGATTGGCGCCAGAAATAGTAATGAATCCCCCCCCCCCCCCACTCCTGTGACGTCGAAGCACATACAGTACGTCATTTTTAAAGAACAATATATCTTTTAAAACTTAGTACTTAGAAGTCATATAAAAATTCTTGCAACGTCCCTTTTGCAACTAATCGTGTTATCTTTGAATGTTCAATAAAATACGATGTAACCATAGATAACTGCTCTGAATAAAACTGCCTTTAATTTCAGCTGAAATTCATTCTGATTAATTCCATATTTTCGTTTACACAAAAATTGATTATTAATTTTCGCAAATTAATAGATACTGCTTAAGTGCTTACAGAATTGACGTCACACGCTAGTGAGAGATAGTACATCTAGATACAAACAAACCCCCTCCCGTTATGTTTTCCATCTGTCATTCAGCGTTGTTTGTACTGTCGTAACCATAGCAACCGTTACTTCTAAGCAGCGTCGCTTGGTGCGCTATGTGCATATTGCACTTGTGTAAGTGTCTATTTCAAATGACAGATATATAAATGTTTAAAATGGTACTGCAAATAATATTAACAATGGGCTACTTGCGTGCCATTTTTTATTTAATATTTTTGAAGAGACGGTAAAAAATGCTACCCATATTTTTCCGTTTGGCAAAATTTTCATTAATTGACCAGAAAAAAATTAATTGTAATATTTATGTATTTATGTATGACGTAGAATTACGCCGCACCAATGAATGGCCGTAAAGCAATAACATCGGTACGTCCAATAGCAACGGCATGTGCGGGTAATTTAAACATGACAGATTATCTGTTTGACGTTTGAATAATAGTTTGGAGGTTAATATTTTCGTTTGTCATTTTAATCTTGTACGAGTATAAGCTAAGTTAAAATCCTGCTTAACAAATCGAAATATGTAATAAAAGTAACAGAAACCACGCAAATTGTAAATAATAAAGAAGAGAGAGAGTGACAGAAAAATGAACTAATGTCAAAATCAAATTAAAACTCGCACTCGCTCGCCATCTACAGGTTACATTCTTAAATATGCATCCCTTTCTCCAGTTCAAAATAATAACGTCAAATAAAATCTTCTTTCTTAATTTATTAAAAAACGAATATTTTTTTAAAATAAAATATATTTTTTTGCATACGTTTTCGACTTTACTTTAGGTATTTAGTGATAGATATAAGATTTTCAGTACCACGCAAGTAGCCTATTAAGACTTTCTTTAATTTGGATAAAGTTCATCTATAAATTAAATCAACAATGTATAAGCGGCATTTTAATATTAATTTCTACATTATTATTATGTTACATCAAAGTGCATCACATTAAAAACATTGCATTAAATGTTTCCAATATTATTATTTAACACTTGAATTTATCATCTGTCAAGTTATTATCGCTTTGACCTCTCGAACTCAAAGTTTTTCATTTTCATCAGACGGTTTTTGAACCGGGGGTAAAAAATGTAAACAGTGCAAAAACTAGAAATGAAAGAGTCTTGAAATCAACTCACTCCTTCTTTTGTTTTGCGCTGATGATTAGGTTAGCTTCTTGTCAGACCCATCCTGATCTTCATTTCAAATGAGACATGCGCGACTGTTGAACATAGTAGGCAATGAAAACAAAACAAAAGAGTGCAGGCGCCATGCAAGTCAAGTTTTTAGCATCATTCTCATTTATGGTTAAACAAAAAGTTTAATTAAAAGATATAAACAAGTATTTGATAATATGTTTTCACAAATCAAGAAGTGAATTTATTTGTTTTGTAGTATTCATTTATTTTTAATACTTGACGTTTGATAGATGGAATTACTCATATTTTTGGAAAATAGTTTATCAAGTTATTACGTCATTCAGATAATATACAGGGTGTTGACAATCAGGTGCGAACATAGAGGATTTAACATGGGTTTTTAGTTGCGATTTTCTGCTCTCCTGTTACTTTTACGGCAAAAACTGTAGGGTGCAAAGTTGTTCAAAATTAAAAGTTGCATGTACGAGTAAAACTGTTTTTACATTTTTACTTCCTTGTACAAAGTAAAGGAAGTATTGTATTCGCGAAAAATTTCGGTTTCCAGATTTCAACGGAAATATCCATTTTGACCATCCCTGAATCCATTCTGACTAATTTCGTCGTGACGTCTGTACGTATGTACGTACGTATCTCGCATAACTCAAAAACGGTAAGCCGTAGAAAGTTGAAATTTTGTATTTAGGACTTCTATAACATCTAGTTGTGCACCTCCCTTTTTGGTCGTTACATAATTTCCAGAAAAGGTACTTTATTTGAAGCCTATAACAGATTTTAATGAAAAACTATATTAAAATATAATCCAAAACTTTTCAAATTTGATATTTAAGACTTTTATATCAATTGGAATAACATAGCAGAATTTGGTTAAAACAGGCTAACCGGAAGTGATATATTACATGTAAATGTTAACAGTTTTTCTTGAATAAAATGGTTTCATTTTGATTTTAAAAATAAATGCTTCAAATAAGAGTTTTAGAGAATTAAATTCTGCGTCTAGCACATCAAGTATTATTAAATTAGCCCTTTGTATAAGCGAGATATGTAAATTTAAAACTTATATACTTTTTGGTTTTTGTAAAGAAGCTTGCTATGGATTAGAACAAAAAATAACAAAAAAATAAAAAATAGATGTTAATGTCAAATTACGTCAAATACGTTCAATTTTATAATTGAGTCTATACTTCATCTTCATATTCGTCTTGCGTACAAGGAAGTCGTGTGGTGTCCACATCAGATTTTTTATTATGTTTTTGGTTTCTTCACAATTTCAAAATCTGATGTGGCCAACACATGACCTCCCGTCAATTCCATGTTTGAAATAGCAATGAGCTTTACGTAAAGTATCACTTCCGGTTGATCGTTTGTAAACAAAATCTAATTTGTTCCAATAAATAGAAAAGTCTGTAATACCAAATTTTATATTATATTTTATGTTTTTCCTCGAAAATCTGTTAAGAGCTCCAAATTAAGTACCACTTCCGATTTTATCATATAGGTATAGTAAAAATCTAATGTTTCAAATTATACACGAGTTTTAAATACCAAATTTGAGAAGTTTTGAATCATGTTTTAATATATTTTTTCGAGAAAATCTGTTTATAACTCCCTGTAAAGTAATTCTTCCAGTTTATCAATTTTAGAAAACATCTAGTATGTCGTTCTCATTAATATAAAAAAAGACTTAAATACTAAATTTGAAAAGTTTTGGATTGTATCAATTTATTTTTCACGATAATCTGTTCAGAGCTTCGAATAAAGTATCACTTCTAAAATCTAATATGTTGCTTCCCTTTATATAAAAGTCTTAAATACTGAATTTGACAAGTTTTGGAGTATATCATAATATATTTTTCTCGAAAATCTGTTGAAAGCTTCAAATAAAGTATCACTTCTGGTTTATTAATTTTAGCCAAAATCTAATAGGCCGTTCCCCTTGATATAAAAGTCTTAAATACTAAAATTGAAAAGTTTTGGATTATATTTTAATATAGTTTTTCATTAAAAACTGTTAAGTGCTTCATGTAAAGTATCACTTCCGGTTATCCAATTTTACCCAAAATCTAATCAACTCTTTATATGAATGCAGAAAGCTTAAATACGGAAAATAGAGATATTTGGAAGAGTTATCGTGGAGGAAAAAATCGTCACACACAGACATCATCATAAAAATAGTAAAAACGTTTTGTAGGGACCCTAATTCGTGCTTATTCACTGAAAACTCACCATCGAATTTTTGGACCGATAACATTACCTCCCTTACCTACGGTATGACGGGAGGAAAAAAAATTCCAAAATTTCGGTTTATAAGTAGTTACAGCCATGACACTTGTTTTCGTTTTTCGAGTTTTCGTAAATAATTTCTAAACGTCAAGCGTCAATTTGACAAAAATATGTACGTTCCTCATTCGAATAAACATTCATTATTTAATGTATGTCTTTTCCGTAAGTCAAATTGAGGTTTGACATTTATAAATAATTTATAAAAACCAGACAAAAATAAAACAAGTCTCATATAGCTACTAATAAACCATAATTTTGAAATTTCTTTTTAAAATTGTGAAGAAACTATAGTCCATTCGCCGAAACGAGAAAAATTGGAACTAAACCGGGGTTCGAACCAAGACATTCTTATTCGTCATCATCGACCAACAAGAATGACGGTTCGGATCCCAGGTTAGTTCTAATTTCTCTCGTTTTGGCGAACGGACTATAGACACATTTTGAACAACTTTACACTCTACAGTTTTAGTCGTAAAATGTATAGGAGGGCAGAAAATTGCAAATAACTAAAATCCCATGTTAAATCAATACGTTCGCACCTGTTCGTCAACACCCTGTATACAAGGGTCACGCTAGAATTATTGAGAATAAGAAAATCAGTTAGTCCGTGGAAAACAAAATTTGCACTATAATTTTAAACAATTATTTATTTGTCATTTAAAATAAAGTTAACCGAAAGTTAAGGTGGTTTAAACTCAATTAATTACTTTTTTAAAGTATTAAAACATTTTCTTCAGTTTTTGGTGAAAATTCACATCACTTACCGATCAGTAATTTGTAAATAAATCCTACTGCCTTGTAAACCCAATTGGTAAACATTAAAAAAAACAATCGTAAAAAATATACTGTAAAACGCGCAAAGGAAATATCAAAATACGAATATAAACATCCTAAAATAGTTTTTGATTACAACAATGAAACCATTTCCTGTATTTTTACTACTTGTCATGTAATGAAAAATTATTTTCAGTGAACAAAGAATATTTCTTTTGAAATTCCCAACAAAAGCCCTAAGGGACAGAGGTAGGCATTTTCGTCATTTTTTGCTTTTCGATATGAGAAAGAAATACGCTTTTTTGTTGAGGGTTAAAAATAGAAAGAAAAGAATACAAAACACATGCACCAGCCGCATAAAAAAAACAAATTAGTCTGTTTTTAAAATAAATATAACCCCTACGAAGATATTTTTACATTATTTTAAAATTTAAACACATAAATTTGATTTGAAAATCAATATTTTTATGATTAAAACCTGTAACTTTGATTCACATTTGTTTTATTTATAAATAATAATTGTCACTCACCTTTTGTTATTTTTGTTTTAAAAAACGTCACACAAAACACCGCGAAATCAAAGTACTAAAGTACGTTTGATAATAATTAAGTACGTATAAGATCTTCCCCGTACGAGTGGCGCAAGCCAACTGCTAACTTCCAAGATAAAGCTACCATTACCATCTGCACTAAACTCACAGCTGCACTTGATTCAAAAAATCTGGCGCCTTAATTTTTTAAATCTCAAATCAGGCGACATCTATTACGCAACCCGTGAACTGTTTCGTCGGCGAGTTATGATCGTTTTGATGTTTAACATTTCCCGGGTCTTTTACAAAGTAATAAAATGGTTTATTACATTGTAAATCTAATTTTAAAGTTGTAAACAACAAGATTGGATGTTATAATAAAAAATGGGGTTAGGTTATCGAAAATGGCAACATTGCAGAGATTTTTTTATTCTTTTGTATGTTAAGTTCATTTTTTGACTATAAACAATGGACCTTTTCAATTTAACGGCTATCTCTTTCTATCGCTGCAAATAGTAATAAAACGGCGCGAACAACTGCCAGTTGGGCTGTCAAACGAAACGTCAAAAATATTGCAGTCATTAAAATACCTGTATTCTCAGTGAAATTTGCGTCGTTAGACATTTTAACTTCAATAAAAGCTTGTTTAACTTATTTCGATAAGATTTTTTAAAGTCATCTGAGATATTCTCACATTTTACGTTTAAATTTTTTAGAAACAAACGCCATAGATTTCAATTGTTCTTACTACGCGCAGATCCCCATTGCGCATATCTTCTATCTCTTTAAATTGAAAAGGTGCATTGGAAAATAGCTATTGTGTAAGATTTTTTTCTACAGTCGCCACAATGGGGTCCTCCACCATAACAAAAATTTATTTTTTATTTATTTTTACTTATCGGTATTTTCCATTCTTCTTGAGCTATTGCTTCAATCTAATCTAAGCATTTTATACTTTCGTTTTTGTAAATGAATGCCCTATTTTATTTTCACAGCAGTGCGGCATTTTGTTTGGTTATGTAAGTGGGTAATGTGTAACTACAGTGTCATTAATTCCTGACTAAACGTTTCCATTAAGAATGTAGCCAAGTAACATTTCTCAACATTGTATAGTTAGAAATTTGAGGAGCGAGCGTTTTTTCTAAACTTTGTCGGTCTAGAGCGGCAAAGTGACATTTTGCGTTGACAAAAGAGAGCGCAAATGGCTACTTTGTATATAGACTGTAGAAAAAATATTTTTCATTGAATATTGAATCATCATTAAATATAATGAAAAATTTCTAAAAAATATTGAGTGGTAGTATTTAATTTTAACTCTGTTATTCATTTATGGTTTATTTTAGAGAAAAATACTTCAAATAAAAGTTGCGTACAATTAATTTTTCCATAACTTTTATTTGAAGTTTTTTTCTCTAACATAAACCATAAATGATTGATAGTTAAAACACTGCTAGTCATCTCTTAATCAACTAACATTTTTAATTTTACGACCAAAAATATACGCTCCCTCCATTTAAAAAAAAGCCTCTGTACGTAAACGTCATTTCCCCCTACCGCGCACCTGGCGATTGGGTGGGGTCACTTTCCACAGTGGAGGAGGTCACCTTCATAGACATGCCTGAATTTTCACTTCGCCATCGGGTTCGTTATTCGCTGCTTGGTAGCTGCTGTGTGAGGTGTTGTTCCAAGTATTCGTCGGATTTCCAATTCTCTCGAAATGACTGATTCAGACTTGGCGAAAAATGGAATTCCAGTCGCTCGCCTAACTCCCTACTCTCCAGACACTGAAAGGATCCCGTTTTGAGAGTAGAGAAGAGATAATGTGGAAAGAAGGCTTTCAGAAGTGTTTCCAACAGTGGAAGAATAGGTTGGCTAAATGGTAAAATATATGTAATTACAAATTTTATTAATTTTGAACAGTTTCATTGTGAGTAGAAAGTTAACTTTCAAGGGGGCTATGGGATTGAGATTATTGGTCTTGAAATAATGATAGCTAGTAGATGTAGATTTAAAGAGATAGAAGATATGCGCAATGGGGATCTGGGCATAGTAAGAACAACTGAGATCTATGGCTTTTGTTTCTAAAAAATTTAGACGTAAAATGTGAGAATATCTCAGATAACTTTAAAAAATCTTATCGAATTAAGTTACAAAAGCTTTTATTGAACTTAAAATGTTTAACAATGGAAATTTTCACTGAGAATACAGGTATTTTAATGACTGCAATATTTTTGGCGTTTCGTTTGACAGCCCAACTAGCAGTTCGCGCCATTTTCTTACTATTTGCAGCGAAAGAAAGATATAGCCGTTAAATGGACCTTTTCAATTTAACGGCTATCTCTTTCTATCGTTGCAAATAGCAAGAAAACGGCGCGAACAAATGCCAGCTGGGCTGTCAAACGAAACGTCAAAAATATTAAAGTCATTAAAATATCTGTATTTTCAGTGAAAATTTGCATCATTAGACATTTTTAGTTCAATAAAAGCTTTTGTAACTTATTTCGATAAGATTTTTTAAAGTTATGAGATATTCTCAATTTTTACGTCCAATTTTTTTAGAAACAAACGGCATAGATCTCAGTTGTTCTTACTATGCGCAGATCCTCATTGCGCATATCAGCGCATATCTTCTATCTCTTTAAATTGAAAAGGTCCATTATCAATTTTTCGTTCAAAATTTCACGATTTTTCCAATTCCATGAGATTTATTTTCCTCAACAAGTAAATTCCACATTCCTGGTGGCAAATAAACCACGTGTAATTGAAAAATCTTGAAATTTTGAAACAAAAATTTTGACGACGTCCACTAGCTGTCATTTTGACACGAGCACCCATCTGATTGTCAAGGCTAACAAAAGTCACATGACTGATCGCGCCCTATAAAATGATTTTATGGTTATTTTTTTTATAATAATCATAAAGACCAAAGACACACCTTTGATAAAGACCACATAAACCATACTTTTACTTTGGTCAGAATTTACCATTTTGCAACTTCGCGCGTCATCTGTCTGTGCTAACAGTACTAACAGGCACCCCGGCACATTTTCATTCATAGCCCCGAAAAACAAAGAATTATAAATAAATAGTGAATACTGGAATTAATGAACCCATATTTCGTTTTATAATAATGCATAAAGGGTACAAAGAAAAGAACTAACAAATTACGCAATAAACAATATTTCTTAATTCTTAAAATGGCAACACTGGTTTTTTTAGTTTTATACAAATGGCGTTTGTTGTGCGGCACGTGTGTTAAGTAACAATTAATTTATGTCCCAATTTTTATTTTAAACAGTTTATTTCGAACGAATATGAACCATGCACCGCTTAATTAAATTGCGGAGTCTGTCTTTGCATAAAATTCAAGTAGTGTCAAAATCTAGTGTAGCTGGAAACCCTTTGCGACTTCGAGAGAGATCTTGTGATTTATGTAAACAATCTAGTAGCTTAAATTTGGGTAAACTATTACTAAAATATATAAATTTGAAGTGTTATTTATTAATTTATTGTATAGTTTCTTCATTTCGTAATCAATCCACCCATACAAATCCTGTGATTCAAGTTTCCACAAAACGACGAAGGACGAAAAAACCTAAAAGTTATGCCGAAATTTTAGAAGGTAAGCTATTTTCCTCATTTTTTATAAGTTTATAAATAAATTTGTGTTGGTTTTAGTGACCGAACAGTCTCATACAGAGGCCAGAGCTTCTGTAAAGAAATTGAAAGCTAAAGATTTGAGTTTATTGGCTCAAGAACCAGAAATAAGTTTAGGTGAATTACATAAAATTAAAGCAAGATCACGCTTTACTAGTAATAATCCGGCAGATCCTACGCTAACTACTGTAGATGTAGAAGAAATTGTAGAGCAGTTAGAAACACAAGAATCGGCGACTTTTGTTGAAGAACAAATCGACAGAAATGAGTAAGGATATTTTTATTTACTTACAAATCATGTACAGAAAATACATTCATAATTATAACTCCGTATAACACGATTTTCGTGTTAATTTGAAGATATTTCATGTTTAGTTTCGGCCAAAATGTGAGGTTAAAATGGTTCAATATCTCGATTTCTATTAAAGACAGAGTGCTTATTTTTCCAAAAATGAACTTTAGAGTATTGGCTTGTATATTTCCGGTATAAAGGTGGTTAAATTTCTGGTTAAAAACGTCTCAAACCCAGGTTTAAAAATTGTACATTTTTGGCTAAAAATGTGAGGTTAAAAATTTGTCATTATCTCGATTTCTGTTAAATAAATAGTATTAATTCTTGCAAAAAACGAATTCTGGAGAGTCGATATAATATATTAATATTTTAAAAGTGTCAAAAAGGTCTTAGGGTTTCCGGAAAATAGGGTCGAAATTTTGGGAAAAATTTGTCACAAAAACATGCATTTTATTTTGCTCACCACTCCTCAACGGTTTAAATTATCGTCAAATTAACACGAAATTCGTGTTCTACGGGGTTTAAAATATATATAAACTCATTTCCAAATCTGAAAACCGTCTAGACAAGGTTTTATTTAAATATTTCTAAGATGACGCCCGTAGTGAATTTTTCTTAATTCTTCCAAACATTGAAACTTTTATTTGGTTTGAGTTCGGTTGAAATTTACAGGAAACACATAAATTAAACTGAAATTCATTTATTTATGCTTAAAATTTGTCGATAATGTTGATTTTTTAATGAAAATATTTGATTGACAGCAGAAAAGTGTTGTGAAAAGTGTGGTTAAAAAGCATGTACGTTTCAAAAATATACAACTGATTTACAACTCCAAATTGCTCGAATTATGTTCTGACATTTTAACTCTGTTGGTAAGGCCGTTTTCGAAATCAATGCCAATACTTTTCTTATGTAAACTTTGAAAATTAATTATAAAAAAAATATGCAAAATTTTGAACTCAAACTACTTTTACGGCGTCCGGAAGCTGAAAAACATCTCTACAAAATTTGGCATCGATATGTAAAACGGCGTAGATTTGTATAGACGTCAAAATTTCACTTTTATATATACAAAGTCCGTTATTGATTATTTCTTACTGCCCAAATCTTCTAGCTCGACACTGTATTCTCTGCTTATTTTTGGGGTCGTAGCGGCTCCGTTCTAGACACTGTACTTAATTGGGTCATGCACGTTTTTTCATTTTTAACTTTAATCGATAGAGTAACGTAAAATAATAGATCCATATTTTTTATTTTTCCTCAAATCGATCTTGAATACTGAAAAAATTGCAATTAAAAATGACATTGTTCAAAACGCGGCAGATTTTCTCCGCCTCGTCCATTGTCCAGTGACGTCAGCGTTTCATCAACGCGGCCATTTTGATTGTCACATTAGGTTAAACGTCAAAATGACTTTTAAAGATAACCTGAAATTTACGAAAGTAAACATGTGGACGAAACGCTATTTTGTGCCAAAATATTAGCGAAAATATTGAGAAAATTGTAATAATACAGCGTACGCGTGATACAAAAAAAACAACTCGAAAAACAGTTACTGTTTGTATTGAAAAATACAGATTTGATATGCAACAAAGCAACAGTAATGAAATTCTAAGAATACACAACGAACAACGTAGATAAATGTTAATCAGACGAAAAAGTAAAAACAAATGACTAATGACCAGCAGCTGAGTGATAAGTGGATAACTTCAGGTCAAATGAAAATTATATTCATAAAATTGAATAGAATGATGTTATATTAATATATTATAGCATTTCTATCAAATATTTAGATATGTAATTCTCAATTTATAGTCTATATATTTTTTTCTTTTACAAATTCTGTGTCGATATAATAAGGCTGTATGAAATTAGTCTGAACTTGCAGTGTGAAACGTTGACGTCACAACATGGCTGTTTTTTTGCAACTTTTTAAAAATGCCATACTTTAAAACGATTTTATACAACAAAAAATGTAAATAAAAAATAATTTATTCATACAGATCGATAAATTAGACTATGCTTGTTTGATTTAAACAAAAAAAAAACGAACAGTTTTTGTCCATGACCTAATTGTAGTTTGTAGTACATTTGTTTCAACACTTTTCCTATAATTTGTATGTATTTATTTTTGAAATGTTTTAAGTGATTCACCTTTTGATTCATCCAATCTTAAGACTGGCAAGCAAAGAGAAAAGGCTGGAAAGGAAGAAGCGTTGACAAGAATTTTAGGGGCACATGTTGAAATGTGTATCGCTATAGGAAACCCCCAAAGAGGGTTGACTTCCCTCTTATATTATAGGTATAAAGCGCAACAAAACAACAGCCCAGTTGTAAAAAGTATCCATATTTATAATACCTTATTGCAAGGTTTTGCAACGAAAAACAATTTAAGTAAGGTAAGATAAAAATTGTTTCATATTTTATTCTTTAATTATTTCATTAGTTGTGAATGTAAAATTTCTGTTTATTACTATTTTTTTCTTGGTTTTAATTAATACTCTGAACCTTTACTTTCGTTACGAAATAGACAAATTTATTTTTAATTTTAGAAAAGAAACTATTTATAGTTAATGATGAGTATGTTATATTTTGAAGTGGGATCATTGAACTTATTTATTTAGATACTTGTATTATTGTATTTTGTTTTGCAAAAGTTCTTCACAATTTATTATACAAACTTTTGACATTTTTCCATAAAACAAGTATGAAACTTTCACATATTTCTATTATAAATTTAAAATTTTGAGTTCTTTTTTATTTAATTTAAGCGAAATGTATTTTTAAATAATTGAAAATTTGAATTTTACCGGATGTGACATAGGAGAAGCTGGTGGCATTTATGAAATAGAAAACTTATATAAAATGTAATAAAACTAACACAAACATCGTGTCAGTGGCAGAAAAACTGCTGCCTGTTAATAGGGCAGTACAAAATTTGTTAAAAATGTCATCAGTTATTCGCACGTCACAAACCACGTGATACTTTTTTAGCACCAAAATAAATTACATAAAAACAGGCTAGAAAAAATAATTCGGTAATTGTTTAGTATAATCCAGAATGTTATAAAAAAATCTTGAAAAAATTTACCTTAAATTTTATTCATTAAGGTGCTTTAGAAACAGTCTTCCGTAAGCCTTAACAATTTAATATTCTATGATGCAGATAAGGCGGGAACTTTTAAAATGGGCACCTGTATGAATCTCATTTTGTTCTCAAATAATGAAGTTTTCGGGCGGAGTATAGAATAGGGTCCAGCTTTCAAATGTACATTCAATATTCGTTATTTTTCAGTGTGACATGTGTGACGACTAACAATACTTTACTACAAAAACTCATCAAATATTTATTTCCGTGCCCTAATTTTGCTTTATTTTAAAGAATAAGAGGCTAATGAACCGATATGTGGTCATTTAAACGCATTTTGAGTTTGGATCCTATTCTATACTTTAACCGAGTTTTCTAATAATAGACCTTTTCAATTTAAAGAGATAGAAGATATGCGCAATAGATATGTTTCAAAAAAATTTAGACGTAAAATGTGAGAAATATCTCAGATAACTTCAAAAAATCTTATCGAAATAAGTTACAAAAGCTTTTATTGAAGTTAAAATGTCAGACGATGCAAATTTTCACTGACTATTTCACTCATAAATTTTTAAGCCAATCCAAATTCAGGATTCTACCTAGTTACCAAGTTTCATTTCGACAAAACAACGTCACAAAAAAATTTCGCCCCCTTTAAGCCAATAAGATGTCGTATTATTACAAGTAAGTTAGTTTGACAACTCAACTGGCAGTTGTTCGCGCCATTTTCTTACTATTTGCAGCGATAAAAGAGATAGCCATTACATTGAAAAGGTCTATAGGCGGTGTGCACAAAAGTAGTCAGCGCCGACAGCGGACAAAAATGACAAAAGTGGTTACTCATTGAAACACAGCAAGGTTATGTTTTATGTCAGAATAAATTTGCAATTTCTATTTTATAAAATATTTGCAATGAATGCGAATAATAGGACGTCAAATATTATGTAATGCAGTGGGGGATGTAATAATTCTTACAAAATTACCGATTGAAGTATCAAATTTTATAAATTCTTTTAGGTATACATATTTTCTCATTGTAAAAGATCTTATCGTATGAATAAAATTCCAACAATAGTCGTCTGATTGCAATAATGAATTATATAAAAATGTGTTTCTTAAGTTACTATTTGAACAAGATATAATACAAGAAGCAGAAAATTGTCTTAAAATTGTATAATACTTGCAGTTGTATGATATAGAAGTCTATTTTTGACATAATTCGTCTATTTATTATAGATTTTGTACATGTAATGTTAATGTTAAAGATAGAAATTCACATGGTTCGTATTTTTCGTGTATTTTCTTTTCTGAGCTTGTGCAACTGATTCCACTTATATTTTCAATGAAGAATCTTCTTCATTTATTGCGAATATAAAAGAAAGATGCTAACATCATACACTGATATCGTGATATGTAGAAATTTTCATCTTTCCAATCATTCAAGTTTTCCAACTTTTTAATCTCAGTTTCCATGCATTGTGTATCTTGTAACATTTAACTAGTATTATAAATTATAATATAAATTTAAATATGATAAAATGGTTTACAGAAATCACACATATTATAAGAAAAATTATATTTTCTGCCACAGTACCTTCGCTGATATTTTGACTTTTTTGATTGTCACATCACATATATAGCATTTGAAATATTTTCTTTATTCATTTCAATATAGTATGATGTATAATATTCATACACACTAGCAACAACTCAAAATAAAATTGTAAATTGTATCACTTTCTCGAAATGTCAAAGTTGATTCGGTACCCAAAAATGCCAATGTAGCCGTTAGAGGCGCTGACGCTCAAAATGTGCACATCGCCTATTGGAGTCACAAATTATAAATTGGTCTATTTCAACACAAATATAATATTTATGATTTATTTGAGTCTTATATTTCAGATAAAGGAAATAATAAATTTAATTAAGGCCGACGATTTAAAACTCAACATACATTCTTTCGTGGCAATCTTTGATTGTCTGGGCCGAATATATCATAATAGCACTAGAACTAAAGTTATTCGGTATTACCTGTCATTATTACAATCACAAGGCCATACTTTCGACGACATTTTCAATAAGGCAGACTTCGTTGGCGACCAACGCGAAGTCGTTCTACAGGTAAGAAAGCAAAAGAAGAAAAAACGAAAAATTATTTCGTTATTGGCTTTTATATGTGTAGGTAATAAGAAAAATCCATCCAGACTACATACCAAGTTACAAGCCACCAGATATACAATATAACTGTGGATTATTAGATAATTTAAATTCAGAGGATCAATTGAAGCCTGAAAATAGAAATTTAGATGATTGGAATGGGGAACAAGTAATGACTGAAGCAAGACTGAAACAAGTTACGAAGGAACAACTTCACATCGAAATGGACGGATATGTCAAAGTAAGTTTTACTTCTGTACACGGGGTTTGATAAAAAAAAATTACGAGATTTTTTATTTGTTTTATCAATATTAATATTATCCCTTTCAAAGTATTTTCCGTTCCCATTAAATATAATGCAAAACGTCCTTTTCATCGTCGAGAAGAGAGAAAAGTAACAGGGGCATGTCTGGTGAATGAGGTGGCTGCGGCGATGTTATTTTTCGCCAGAGATAATTAACTGTTTGCCATTCGTTTCATAACAAAAAAATCTGGTGTGGCCAACACAATACCTCCCGCCATTTACAGCCCGAGTCACAAAAAAGATTAAATTAATCCTTATTTTTGGATTAGCGAATTTTACTCTAATTTTGACAGTTTTTTTTTACCTTCCGTCACCTTTAGGTAAGGAAGGTATTGTCTTTGGTCAAAAAATTCGGTGGTGAGTTTTTAATCAATAAGCACGTTTTAGGGTCCCTAGAATACGAATTTACTATTTTTACGATGATGTCTGTATGTGTGTGTGTGTGTGTGTGGATGTGTGTGTGTGTAACAAAATTTTCGTCTACGATAACTCTAATACTACAGTTTCAAAAATTATAATTTTTTCGTATACTTCTTCGTTACATCCATATGAAGAGCTGATTAGATTTTGGTTACAATTGGTCAACCGGAAGTACCATCATTTGAAGATTTTAACAGTTTTTCTTGAAAAAACTATGTTAAATATCATTTTTTCACATTTAATGTTATTATAAATATTAAAGAATATTTTATTCTTTATACGATTTGACTGCATTTTATACTTAATATTAAATGGATATAGAGTTAAAAAATTGTAAAGAAATTAAATTTCATAAAGTAGCTATAGCTATGAAAACAGCTACTATATTAAGAAAATTCTGATTGAAAGATGTCAGTGTCAAGTGAAATTGACATAGTGTGTTTGTCTTATAATTTTATTGGAAATATAAGATCTCTTGCTTTCTATATGAAATTTGTATAAAATACATACAACTGCTTTAAGGTAATGTACAAGAAATAATAATAATAAATCTTTTATTTCTGCAAATACATTACACTGTATATAGAAAACGTCAGAAAATAATAATTTAAGACATAAATTTTCTGTATGAAATTTACATAAAATACATGCAGCTGCCGGAAGGTAATGTACAAGAAATAGAATATTTAGCAAGGAACTTTCCGTATGAAATTTGTACAAAATACATAGAACTGACGGAAGGTAATGTGCTGGCCACATCAGATTTTTTTAAAATATAATCTAATCCAAGTAACTACCTTTTTTAAACCCCTCAACAGGATTAAATCCCAATTACAGAGTGGGTTCACATTCACACACATCCATGCCTTAGTAGGATTCGAACTCAGAGCCCCGAAGGCACTTATGACATGAGGCGTTGCTTTAACCATTGAGCCACCGGAGCTATAATAAAATGAAGATTAAATTTTAAATACCGGGGTAGAATAGAATTCACTAATCCAAAAATGAGGATTAGCTTAAACATTTTTGTGAATCGTTAATTTTTATTAATCTAAATACATATTTACTTATGCTGGAAACTGCATTGAATTCCTTTTCTATTATACTATTTACGTTTTTCTTTTTAAAACGTTACTAATATTATTTTGAAATGATTAGTTCTTCGATAGAGACATTTATCTGTCAGTTACATATATTTGAATAACTGCGTTTTGTTTGTTTAAAGCGTAGGCTCTGGGATTTAAATTATAGATAATTTTATAAATTTATCCATAAAATATATAGAAAAAGTATTTATGTAAATTTATAGAATATTTAATAAACTTAATTTTTGTAATAACATTAATCTCGAAAAAATAACATTTAAAGGTATTTTTCGAAGAAAAACTATTTTGAGCTTCTAGTAAAGTGCCATTTCCGGTTATCCGATTTTCACCAAAATCTAATGGACTCTTTCCACTACAGAAAAAGTTCGAAATACAAGGTTTCAAAATTTTCTGAATGATAGTATTTGAGTTAGAGTGGAGGATCCACACACACATACACACAGACATCATCGTGAAAATGTTAAAATTGGATTGTAGGGACCTTAAACGAGCTCATTTACCAAAATCTTGATATGCGATTTTTAGCACGATCCCTATACCTCCCTTACCAAGGATAGCGGGAGGTAAAAAAGTTCTTTACATGGCACTTATAAAATATCAACTTTTTCAGCAAGCTTTCTTAAAATGTTTTGGTGATTACTAAGCACAGTATCTTCATTTTTTTGCCACATTATCATCAGTAGTTGATGTGTTAGGACGCCCGGCTCTCTTATCATCTTTCAGGTCTTCACGGCCCTCTTGAAAATGTGTATACATAAATCTTTGGTTTCGACATAGCTTCTTGAATTTCTTGTGTCAAGAAAATAAATTTTTTCTTTTATTTTTGTAAATAAATTTATTCCAATAAAAAAATTACTGAATATATCATTCTAGGTGCGAAGTATAGAAAGCAAGCCGACCCCGTCTGCCCAAGTATTACAATATAGGGAAATGTTAAATAAAGTTATGAGCGAATGGGAAGAAGTTGCCTTGAAAGCATTTAAACGCGATCTGGATATTCTGATAGCGCAACCAAGACAAGGCAGCAAAACTTTAGCTCTAGATCCATATTTGAGGTGTCTACCGGTCCAGGATTACATTCAAGTCATCCTCAACGAGGTAAAAATGACCGATTCGGGTTTAACTTCGCGTTGGCCAACGTTTATTGCACACGAATCATTCTCTCTCTAGGTCCGCCGACTGGCAGAAGGTTCCGAGACCTACTCCCCCACCACCAACCAACTCTACCGCGAACTAGGCTCCCGTGTTTACTCCCGCTATTTAGTCACCCGCAAAATCCGATCCGGAGCCCTAGACAAAGTCTGCTCCGTCCAGGAGCAATACTGCTCGTGGTACGCGTCGCACCACAGCCGGGGCTCCGCCTTGAACCCCCGTCAGCAGTGGCAGTGGATCGCGCATGGGGAACAGCAAGGCCCCGCAGTCGCAGGGGGGTTCCATCATGCCTGGCCGGCGACCACGATGATAGCAGTGGGGGAGTTTTTATATAAGATTATTATGAGTGAGATGAAGATTGATGTTAATGTTATCAGAGGCGGCAATGCCAAGGAGTGAGTATCAATTTATTTTTCTACTCAATTATTATGAAATAAATTGTGAAAAATTGTCAGCCATCGAGATTCGAACTCGAGACACCTACCTTGCCGGGATAGTGCTCTACCAACTAAGCTATTGGCTGCTCTCCTCTCGACGGCTGATAATCCTTCACTTAATATAATAACAAAAACAAAACCCCTAAACCGCCCCCAAAAGTCAGAAAAAAACCCAAATTTAGATGGAAAATCCACAATTTGGGAACACTGACGCCGTCAATGTCTTTCCAACTCGAGAAGCGGTTAATTCCGAGAAAGTGACGTAGCGGACTTTTAAGAATTTTAGATTAACAAGTATCGTACGGACTATCAGGCTTATTTTACTAAAAATATGTATAACGATATCGTTACCATACGACTGTCGCTAAGCATTTGGTTGAACGACTTTAATAACGACAAATGCCAAAAAGGTATTCTACTAATCATATCGTTATCAAGTTATCGTTATGATAAGTTTAACGATAATATCTAACTTCATGTTGATTTTGACAGAATATATTTATATTTGTTTTTCAATTCAAATTTGATATTGATTCAAATTTGAAATTTTCATCGTACATAAAATTCTTTATTATTCTCACCCTCGTTTTACAGTTTACACGCTCCATATTTACTTGCGCCGTATGAAATTTGATATAGGTATATGTCTATAAAATGATCAACAATAATACTGCAAATTTCTATTAATGATATGAGTATTAATGATTGACTCAATGCCACATATGAATCCTTTTCTACTGATATCCTCCTTGCTACTGATTTCTGATATCTTCCATGAGCAAAAAAATGCAAAGCTGCCATCATCTGAATTGGAAACAAAATATTTCTGTGCATTCATATGTAATGTAATACGCATAAATAATAATTTATAAATAATCTAGAACTTTTTGGCAAACCATCATTTCAACGAGTTCCTCATATATGGTGATATTTGCGTAAATAAATCTCTACATGCTTCTTTACTAATCAAAAAATCTGATGTGGCCAACACATAACCTCTCGCCAGATATTTTACCTGGTTGTACGCATAAAACGAAAAATATTTTTAAATACAAATACATATATTCATGCCTCACTACAAAATAATTCTCACATATATTTGCAAAATCTATGTGATATTTTAAAATAAATTATGTACAATACATACATTTTCTTTATATTCAATATCCTGAAATTTTCTTTTTCTAGTTTCCTTTTCTTTTGCTTTATATTCGTCATTTTTTCGCAAATTCCTTTTATATTCTTTTTTACATATATTCTTTTGCGTTGTTGACTTTTTTTTATTTTCATAATCTTCATAATAATGTACAAATATTTTTGACAGAGGCATACAAATATTTTTGACAGTGACATTTATGTGACAATTACAAACATTTGAATTTCTTGCCTTGTAGTAGTTTGATCTGAGATTTTTTACATCAAACTATTTTATATGCCTTTCTTTATCTCTAAATCTATAGAAGATATAATAATGAATTTATATTTATCGAATAAAGAATTTAACGTTCTTTAATATAAGTATTTACATAAATTTTCGATAAATAATATTTAGATGATTTTTTTCTTGTAACTACTACTTCCGGTTGTCCAATTGTTACCAAAACTGACTCGACTCTTCCCATTATTGTTAGATTGAGGAATCCGTAGTTAAAAATGTCTTAAGTCTTATAGTATTTGAGATATAGTGAATCCAACATCCACACACACACACACACACACACACACACACACACACACACACACACACACACACACACACACACACACACACACACACACACACACATCCACACACACATACGGACATCATCGTAAAAATGTTATAATCGGATTCTAGGGACCTTAAAACGTGCTTATTCATTAAAATCTGGATATGCGATTTTTAGCATGAATACAATACCTCTCTTAGCGAGAGGTAAAAACATCTCAAATTTTCCTCCGGTACAGTAAAAGGACGTTTATATAAAATGTTATATTAACAAATGTAATAATATAATAATAATAATAATAATAATAATATTATTATTATCTTGCTCAGGTACAATTAATAAAATATCTTCTTTAACCATTTTTACTTTTGTTGTCAAAATATATCTAACTTTACGACTTCAACGAGGCATGTGAACTTGTCGTTCATAAACGACATAAAATAACGATACGTAACGATAAATAAATTAGTAGAATAGGGTTTTGGCAAAAATCGTTATTATAACTACATGTCGCCTGGTAACGACTCGTAATGATACATATTTTTTAAATATAATAGGCCTGTATATCTTCCTTTTTATTTTTAGGAAATTCCTTCCAGCATTCTACACCCTCTTCCGCTCCCAAGGCCGCATCGTCAAAGAAGAAGTCAAACCCCACCCCACCCTCGCCCGTTTATTCCGTCTTTCCGAACCCGAATTCCTAACTTTCCCCGCTTACGAAGTCCCGATGCGTTGCCCCCCACGGCCTTGGACTAGCGTGACTTCCGGTGGATATTTGGTAGCCCATGCTGATGTTGTGAGGCTGCCTGTACAGGCCGTCCAGCAGTGGCAGAGAATGAGCAGGGCCCCGGAGAGGAGTTTGTATCCGGCGTTGGATGCGTTGAATCAGTTGGGGATGGTGGCGTGGACGGTTAATAAGGAAGTATTGGGGGTTGTGCTGGAAGTTTTCAACAATGGTGAGTGAAATTGTTTTGTTCAATTTTTTTTAAATGATAACATCATTTCATTTCGGCCACAATAAAAAATCTAAAACTTTACTTTAGGTTTAGACTTATAACATAGATTAAAAAATGATGTTTTAGCCATATTTTCATATTTGTTAATACCATTTAATTCTTCAGCAGATACTATTGATAATTTTATAATATATGAAGTATTATTAGCGAATTTTATACTAATTTTGACAGTTTATTTCTGAAAATATAGTCTAATCTAATCCAAGTAACTACCTTTTTTTAAACCCCTCAACAGGATTAAATCCAAATTACAGAGTGGGTTCACATTCACACACATCCATGCCTTAGTGGGATTCGAACCCAGAGCCCCGAGGGCACTGATTATATGAGGCGTTGCTCTAACCATTGAGCCACCGGAACTATAACAAATTTTAAAAACCGGAATAGAATAGAATTGTGAATTGTTAATTTTTATTAGTCTAAATACATACCTACATATTTACTTACGCTGGAAACTGTATTGAATTCCTTTTCTATTGTTCTATTTACTTTTTTCTTTTTAAAACGTTACTATACTCTATCCGTTTTAACTATAGAGCGTTGGGTTAGATAGGGCTTAAGATTCTAGCTCTCTGATTGGTTCAAACGGGAACCGGGTTTACACAGTAAAATAATTGATGCGAAATTAAAATTTGCTTTACAACTGTATCAATTATTTTGCCGTCTGACATAACACATATAAATGTCGACAAAGTTAATAGTATAGTTCGTCTAGGGATCATTTTCCGAAGACTCGTTATCGTTTTATTATGGGTGCACAATAGCTAAAACAGCAATGCCAAAATATTTCGGTCCGTACAGTCGACCAGTTCAGTATTTGCAATGCTGGTATATATTTTACGCCCAGTATTCGACTGTAGACCAAGACTGCACTTTCCAGATTTTAATGCGTTAATCTTTTGAACTCAGAATTTCCCTAATTTTCTTATAGCTTATTATAAGGTTATGTATCACCAGAATTAAATTCTAGTGTAGTTCAATTAATCAGGGAAGAAGTTGAAAATATTGGCCAGGAACAATGGAATAACTGTATTCAACATATTATAAAAAAAGAAAATAAATTTGTATCACTTTACAAAGACGTGAATCCATTAATTATATCTTTAAGGGATTCAGATATGTCCGATAACAATTCTGAAGACGAGGACGAGTGATGTCCGAATAAGTATTCATATATTTTTTTAAATGACATGTGGTTATAGGCCACTTGGGGAAATCGCCACTATGAACAAAGGCTAACGGTCCGCAATCAGTACCTCCTGGGTGGTCACGGAAATCTGATTATACAATATATTTTTTAAAACAGTTAAATATTAAACAATTTTTATTTTTACTATTTTGGAAAGTAAAATGTGTGAAATGAAATATTTCAAACCCCTACTCAAATTTTTCATTACAGCCCTGGCACATGCCAGGCTATTGGGACCCTCTATTGTACTGCCGTAATAAAACGATAACGAGTCTTCGGAAAATGATTCCTAGACGAACTATACACGATTTATTACGTATTATCAATTTCTGTTCAGTTCTGTATGCTTGTTGTTTTCGTTTATATAATTTTCATAGTGTTTTGTTATATTTCATATTACATAGTTTTCATTGTGCGCGTTTTCTTAATTTTTAGTTAGTAGTTCGTTAGTTTTGTTATTGTTCTCTTCATTAATATTATGGATAAAGATCCTGAACCTGGCTCTGCCAATGTTTTAAAATATCCAAAAGGAAAGGCCCTCCGAAGCGGGAAAAAAAAGTGGCATATAATTTATACTGCACATATCGTGCCAAGAATGCATATTCCAAATTAGAAAGTGTCCAAATTGTAGCATCAGAACTATGGTATATTTGGAAAGCTATAAAAGAACATGAGGAAAAAAGGTCATTCGAATCACCCGAGGAACAAAGAAATTTGTTTAGAACATTATTTTGTTCATAGTTAACGGTGTATATGTATAGTGTAAATATTTATATTTCAATGGTGAATACGTCATTGTATTGCCGGCGATTTAACTAAAGATACATGTGATATCGTTTGTGCAAAAAAATACGCTTTATTTTATTGCATTAATAGTAATATGGCATGTATAGTACTGCAGTAATTTGGAAAAATCATTACATTTTAACATGACTAAACTCCCCCATGCCTAGCCCATACTCCACACAAGCGAAAAACGAATTATATTTTTAATATGTGTGTATATCCAGGGGGCAGTTCTCGATTGGATGTACCCCAACCCCCATCAGCATGTCCACTGCCTCCTCCAGTCACACCTTCCATGACCAAAGGCGAAAAATTCCTAGCCTTCAAACAACGTATGCAAGTCAGGCGTCGCAAAGCCGAAATGTATTCACTTTGGTGTGACGCATTATACCGTTTATCACTCGCCAACCACGTAAGAATCAATTGTCAAATTTTTTAATATTTAAAAACAGAAATACTCAAATAAAACATTTATTTAGGCTCGTATTCTCACTTTATGAAGTAGCGGTACTCCCGAAGAAGATTTTTTAAAATTAATTTTTTTTCTTAAATGATAAGAATAGGTATTTAATTTATTTTTCTTTCTCTAAATTTTAATATTAAAGTTGACATTTGACAGATTTTTCGGAAGTATCGCTAATGCAATAGGTGGTAATACGGGCCTTAGTTTTTCCATTTATACTTTGTCTTTTAATCATTTCTTTAAATATTCAAAACTAAGTACCGACAAAAAATTCTATTTTAATTCTTAATTTCCTTCTCTCTATCTTTAGTTCAAAGATGATGTCTTCTGGCTTCCACACAATATGGACTTCCGTGGAAGAGTATATCCGGTACCACCTCATTTAAACCATTTAGGATCAGATTTAGCAAGATCTATGTTGGTGTTTGCTGAAAGCAGACCTCTAGGACCAGAAGGTCTAGATTGGTTGAAGATCCATTGTATTAATCTAACAGGACTGAAAAAACGTGATAGAATTGAAGATAGACTACAATACGCCAATGAAATCATGCCGGATATATTGGATTCTGCTGACAATCCACTCACGGTAAGAGATCTTATCATTTTTATTTTGAAAAGCATTTTTTTATATAACTAATAACTGTTTGAAGTAAAAATTATTTTATAATTCATTCAAATAATAAAAAGGGAATAATTAATTGGTCATCAAAATACTTATTTGTTACTAAACGCAAGATCCTAGATATTTTAATCTCATATTAACTAAACTGTCTCCAAATTGTTGTCTTCAAATTAACAGCAATCTATACATTCTAAATAATTAAACACCGTCTTTATTCCGCGCGAAATCAGTTTTACCAATAAAATATTCTCAGCGCCTAGTTACGTTACGATCTATGTTTTATTTTATTACGGTCGCCGTCATAGTAGCAACAATTAATTTACTTAATTATTAAAAATTAGAAAATGTTGGTAACATAACCTGATTCGTAAATTCAATTAAAAATGCACCAGAGAAATGAAAAGTCAACTCTAATGCGTGCATAGAACACATTCCATCCCCTCTTTCATCTCAGATAAAACTAGGGTTAATGTAGTTCTTGTCGTCCCTGAAAAGTTGGGATGTTATATTAAGCGTCGATGGGAGCCAACACGGAGCGAAGCGAAGTGATTGGCTTCCGAGTGTAGCGGTTTTTAATGACTAAAACAAACTTAAATGGTGGCAAATATTTGATGATATAATGTACTTTTAGTTTCAAGAATCTTATTTCTCCATTCACAAAATATAGTGATAAAGATGTGGCCGTTTTAATGAAAAAATCAAAAAAGTTTAATTACGCCGGTTATATTGCTTCGTATGTATAATTGCCTGTCGAATTCAATAGTAAAATAACAATATAGCATTTCATATAAAATAATTAGGTACTACTGCCGGCTGCTAAACCGGAAGTGTCACTGCTTTGAAAATATTTTATTTAAAATGCTTCAATAAAAGCTTTTGCAACTTATTTCGATAAGTTTTTTTAAAGTTGTCTGAGATTTTTCTCACATTTTACGTCTACTTTTTAGAAACAAACTCCATGGCTCTCATTTGTTCTTACGTTCCTCCTTGGTTCTTACCATGCGCAGCTCTCCATTGCGCATATCTTCTATCTCTTTAAATTGTAAAGGTCTATTACTAACTTTTTTCTCTTTACTATTCTTAGGAAAAAAAGGAAAAAAATTTCATTTGTAATTAATGGATTTAAATTAAAAAAAATATATATTTCACACTTTACAAAAGAATCACAACAACAAAACATTAGTTTGAGGTTATGTCAGTGACAGAAGAGTAAATAGGCGCTTAAATTTTTTAAATTTTAATGTTTATTTTATTGTTTATTAAACATTAAATGAAACTTGCGAGAAAAAAATTATCGTTCATTTACGGCTACATGGGGTCTCGTGGCCGTGTGCCTGAGTGTCTGGTCGTAAATCTGGGGAACCGGGTTCGATCTCGACCGACGCCAAATATTTCGAATTGTGGTGCACACCCCACGCCAGCAATGAGTGCCCGTAAAGTAACGCCTGGTAAACGCCCGCACGGTATAAATATGTCATCATCATTACCGATATCTGCGAACAAAGCAGATTGGCAAACCCAGCAATGGGTAATATGCCGTGATGATATATTTATTTTATTTACGTCTACATAAAATAATATTTTGCTTTAAAATTATGTACAATTTTTCCCATAAGGTAATATTGGTTTCATTTCCGCTGTATTCCCAAGCATATGATTGGTGCATTCTGAGCATGCGCGTTGAGATAGTAATATGATCTATTATGTTTCTTGATGAAAGATACGACGGGATAAACTTAAAAATCGTGTTGAGTTAGCAATACTTTGGGTCGGAAAGCACTAATTCAAAATGTAAACCAATGTGACGTGTCCTACTGGCCGCCATGACAGATGCGATTACAGCACCGTCAACGGATCCTGCGGGTTCCAATAGTTGTATTATATATTCTTTCCCTAGGGCAAGATGTGGTGGTCCCAGAGCGACGAGCCCTGGCAAACCCTCGCCTGCTGTATGGAAATCGCGCACGCTAGCCGTTCTCCAGATCCATCTTCATACCGCTCTAGATTCCCGGTACATCAAGACGGCAGCTGTAACGGTTTGCAGCACTACGCTGCCTTAGGTAGGGATTCCGCTGGTGCCTACAGCGTGAATCTATCTCCTGCTGAGGTGCCCCAGGATGTGTATAGCGCCGTAGCGGCCCTGGTGGAAAAGCAGAGGGAGAAAGATGCTAAAGTGGGAATTAAAGTCGCCCAAGTGTTAGATGGTGAGTTAGTTTATTTATACGTCTTTTAATAAAACGCGGCCAGAGTGTTAAACCTTCATTGACTTTGCGATGTTTTACAATCTTTCTACTCGTCGAGTGTCCAGATGTTTTATAAAACAAAGAACAGCTTATTTAGCGTGTACGAGGGTTGCGCTGAAAATTGTTAGTTATTAAAAGACCGTTGCATTTTTAAACAAAAAATCTTTATTCTTTTTCAAAATATTCTTCATTTAGACTAATACACTTGTGCATTTTTTGAAACCACTTTTTAAAACATTCCGAAAATTCATTTTCTGAAAGGTTCTCAAATTTTTTTAAAACTCTGTAATTGCTGCATCTGCGCTGGAAAATCTTTTACCTCGCATCATTTTTTAATAATTGGAAACAAAAAAAATCGCACGGTGCCAGATCTGGGCTATACGGAGGATGAGTTACCAACAGGCTACTTGCGTGGTACTGAAAATCTGATATCTATCACTAAATACCTAAAGTACTCGTAAAGTTCAAAACATATGTAAAAATATAAATTTTATTTAAAAAAAAATATGTTTTTTAATAAATTAAGAAAGAAGATTTTCTTTGACGTCATTATTTTGAACTGGAGAAAGGGATGCATATTTAAGAATATAACCTGTACATGGCGAGCGAGTGCGTTTTAATTTGGCTTTGACAGTTCATTTTTCTGTCACTGTCTCTCTTCTTTATTATTTACAATTTGCCTGGTTTCTGTTACTTTTATTACGTATTTCGATTTGTTAAGCAGGATTTTGAAGGATTTTAACTTAGCTTATACTCGTACAAGATTAATATGACAAACGAAAATATTAACCTCCAAACTATTATTCAAACGTCAAACAGATGATCTGTCATGTTTAAATTACCCGCACATGCCGTTACTATTGGGCGTACCAATGTTATTGCTTTACGGCCATTCATTGGTTCGGCGTAATTCTACGTCATACATGGCGGTAATTTAAATATTAAAATTTCATTAATTTTTTTCTGGCTAATTAATGAAAATTTTGCCAAAAGAAAAAATATGGGTAGTAAGGTTTTATCGCCTCTTCAAAAACATTAAATAAAAAATGTCACGTAGGTAGCCCATTGAACTCCCGAATCTTTCAAAAAATCCAATGTTCTGGCAGCTGTGTGGGAGGATGCGTTGTCATGATGGACTCAGATATTACGCAAACCGATCCTTTGGCGACCTGTTTGTAATTTTGCAAACATCTGTGGTAAAGCCGCTTCGCAGTACCATTCAGAATTAACAGTTCTGCGATCTTCAAATGGAATAACAGTAACAGGACCACTTCGGCGGAAAAAACAGCAATCATTTTCTTATTGACGCTTTTGCCACGAATTAATTTTGTGGGCAAGTCTTCATCTTCAAATACCCAAACACTAGACTGCTGTTTAGTTTCAGGGTCGTAACTGTATACCCAAGATTCGTCGCCTGGTACAATGTATGCCACTTGCTTGGAAGCTCCTCCCTCAAATTTTTGCAACATAAATTTACACCAGTCTACTCGATCCTGTTTTTGACTTTCTGAGAGCAAATGCGGTATCCAACAGCTTCCTAGCTTTCTACCCCAAGATGTTTATGCAAAATGGTATTCACCGCTGAGGATCCAATCTTCACTTCCTCCTGAATCTCCCTATAAGTAATATTTCGATTGGACTTAAGCTTGCCACACGATCAACATTTTCTGAACAGGCAGCATCCGCAGGTCTTGCTTCGTCTTCTAGCAGCTCTCGCCCTCGTCGAAATTCGCGAATTCTACTTACGAAACTACGTAAATATATTAATATTTATTAGTTTCGAACTAAAATTTGAACTTCTCAAAAGACAAATTTTACATTTATTTTTATTGAAATAATTGCGTAGGCTTCCACAGTCTGAGTCATGAGAAATATTCGTTTTCCGGGAATGGACTGTGTCATATTTTGAGTCAGAGCTCAACGTTTCGCCCGCAGTCGTATGGGGCATCTTCAGGAGCAAGGGGGATAGTACTGTCTTAAACACGGTTACCCGACGTGTCAACCACGCTAGAGGCCGAGTTTAAGCAACAAGAGGGGGAGACTCAGTTTACAAGGTTACCCGACGTGTAAACCACGCTAGAGGCCAAATAAACCAAGTGACGAAAGAAGGCCGAGAAGACAGTTATATACTAATCTAAGGATACGGTAGATGAGCAGAGCTAATGAGGACCAATGGGAATCGAGTTCGTAATGGTAGATTGGGCGTGTCGTGTTCCGAGAATCACCGGTTTCCACATGTGGCTCAAGAAATAGCCATCATCCCGATTGATGTTATTCGGATGTTACCATATTTCTAAAGTTTCCCTGTATTTACGTCTATAAAACTCAGGGACAGGAGCTAAAATGCGGGAATTGTATACTGTGCCGCAAGAACAAGGAATACTATAAACACCGGGTGACGACAAGGGTTCGCGTTTATCTTTAGTTTGGGGGAGTATTTCTGAGATCTTTTGTGGAGGTTTAAAAAAGACCTTAATATTGTTTTTATTGAGAATTCTACCTATTTTGTCCGACAAACCTTTAATGTAAGGGATAGATGCAAATGTTTCGAACGAGGTATCCACAGTTTTTTTGGGTAAAGGGTTTAATTGTCTATGAATTACATTGTTGATTAATTTTACGTCATAGTTGTTCTGGATTAAACTATGTCTGATGTGATCAAGCTCCTGCTGTAGGAAATCAGGTTCAGAGATTTTGATGGCACGATGTACGAGAGCGTTGACTACTGAGAGTTTCTGCGAGGGATGGTGGTGAGAATTAAAATTGAGATATCTATTAGTGTAGGTGGGTTTTCTATAAACAGCGTGCCCTAACTGTCCGTTGGGTTTACGATTAACCAGAACATCAAGGAAGGGGAGAGTTCTGTTATTTTCCACCTCCATGGTGAATTGAATGTCCGGGTGTATGCTGTTTAAGTGTTCGTGGAACAAAGTGAGTTTTTCCGGACCATGTGGCCAAATGACAAACGTGTCATCTACATAGCGAAACCATACCTTAGGTTTGAATGTAGATGATTCTAGTGCCTTTGTTTCAAAGTGTTCCATAAATATACTGGCAACCACGGGGGACAGGGGAGAGCCTATTGCTGCACCTGAGACCTGTTTGTAAAATTGCTCCTGAAGATGCCCCATATGACTGCGAGCGAAACGTGGAGCTCTGACTCAAAATATGACACAGTCCATTCCCGGAAAACGAATATTTATTTTTATTGTTTAATTATCGTCTTTTTAGGCTTCGTTCGCCGCAAAGTAATCAAACAAACCGTAATGACCACCGTCTACGGAGTCACCCGTTTCGGCGCCCGTTTACAAATCGCCCGTCAATTAAAAGATCTCGACGACTTCCCCAAGGAGATGGTGTGGTCGGCCTCCGCTTATCTTACCAGTAAAACGTTCGAATCCCTTCGCAGTATGTTCACATCAACTCGAGAAATCCAAGATTGGTTTACAGAATGCGCGAGGTTGATATCGGCGGTTAATGGACAAAATGTGGAGTGGGTTACGCCGTTGGGGCTGCCGGTGGTGCAGCCCTATTCGAGGCACAGGAAGGTGGAACAAGGGAGGAGGGCCGTGCCGGAGAATTTCACCATGGACATGTTTGAGTAAGAGATGTTTCATAATTTTTTATTCATTTAATTAAATATAGAACTAAATTTAACAGAACGTTTATAATATAGGCCCTAAGTGTTGTTTTAAAATTAGAAGGACGCCCTTTAGAAATTCAAACAGATTTCATTAAATCTAAACTGAAATCTAAAATATCAATCTTTACGAATCTAAGTTAAAATGATAAATTTTTCTTTTCAGACGGCCGAATGTGATGAAACAGAAAAACGCATTTCCACCCAACTTCATTCATTCATTGGACTCATGCCACATGATGTTAACATCTTTATTTTGTGAAAGGGCAGGAATTACTTTCGTCTCAGTTCATGATTGCTTCTGGACACATCCTTGCTCCGTCCATATTATGAACGAAGTAAGTTTAACCTTTATTTCACATTATTTGATAGTCGTCTTTCTCTGCACCAGACCAATCGCAAAGATCTATGGCGCGCGGTCAAACGTCAAAGTCTTAATAGTGTCCAGCGTGCGTGCAGAATAAATTCTGCCAAATGGTGGCGAATAAGATAACGATTCTCCCTCTCTGATGCCTTCATATGGGCCCCAGATCATGCCTTCATATGGGCCCCAGATCATGCCTGCCGTTTTTGCGCATCTGTCTCTACCCACCACATACCCACGATACGGCCTTTCAAAATCATTTATTGATCAGTTGCACGTCGTTGTGTTCTACGAGGCATATTTACTTGATAACAATCAAATTCGAAATTAATTTTAATCATTTTTCTAGAAATATTTAATAAACAAATTTGTGCGATAATTAGATTTGAACATGTATTTATTCAAAGACTCAATGTGCATCTACAAATGAAAATTAGGTTTAAATTTATGGTTTATACTTTAGATTTAAAGACTTTGGCCGCATATTATGTAATGACTCCATTCACACTTCAGAATTTAGGGTCTCTAAATCCAAATCATAAACCTAAACATTGCAAGGTCCAAACTTTAGGTTTATGATTTAGTTTGACGTCACAAACTTCACCAATGAGAATGAGTCTGAAATGATATAGATATATACACCCATCTTTATTTAGTATCCACTTGGTGGATTCGGCTTAACAAATGCGAGAAGAAGAACATGGAGACTGTCATAACTTAATTGCTGAAATATAACCAATAATGCCAAACGAATGACAGTTTCACGGCGCACAGGTGTCTTGTTGAGTACTGCTCTATCGATATTTTAATCTTGTTTTTGAAGCATTTACACAGATATCTGTACATATCAATGGAGTCATTACATAATCTGTGGCCAAGGTTTTTAAATCTGAAGTATAAACCATAAATCTAAACCTAATTTTCATTTGTGAATGTACCTTTAGTTTTATTAATACATAATAATTTTAAACATTAGAATTGTTGAAAAATAATAAATTAAGACACGCCATATCAAATGGGCAGGCAATTATGTTACGCCATTGAATTTTTTAAGAGAGTTAAATAAATTACAACCTAGTTTTATTTAATTTGTTCTTGAATTTCCTGGTTTCAAATATTTGTATTTGTTTTCTCATTTGACATGGCTTAAACTGTTAGGTACATAAAAAAATAATTTTCGACATCTCCAATTTTATTCGTTTCCCTTATATTTACGTATTGGGATTTTCAAGTATCAAGAGATGGCGCTGATCGCATTAAACACTGGTAGACTTTTTGTTGACGTGTGTCAACGTAGCATTTCTGTCAATTGTATTTCTTTAGTTTTCGTATTATTTTCTCATTTATTAGTATTTTTTATTTATAATTCAAGTATGTATAATAGAGTTTTTGTAGTCATATAGTTGTAGTTTCATGTAAATGTCAAATATGTACCACTGTTTGTAGTTCTAATAGTCGCCGCTAGTTAACGTTTTCTTATTTGAAAATCCCAATATTTGATTTTTTTAAGATCATAGATTATAGTTTTTAGATCAAGATTCATAAAAGGATCTAGATCAGATCAAAAACCATACTAAATGAGCTAGATAAGTGATTTAGATAAAATGATCTAGATCAGTCACAACATTGATTATAAATGAAAACTTGTTTCACGTATTCTAGTGAGACATAAATTCTTTTATGCACCACGAGCGTTACTAGATGATAATGCCATCGGACGACATCTATCCCTCGGGCTAGATCCTTGTCGCCCTATTGGCATTATCATCATCATAACGCCCTTGCTGCATAAAATACTATTGGTGTTGCATTTTCAACGACCGTTGGTGTATAATATTACAAAAAAAAATATATTTTTTTCCAGATTTGCAGAGAACAGTTCGTCGCACTACATTCGCAACCAATTTTAGAAGATTTATCTAAATTTCTATCGAAGAAATACAGTTACAAAAATCGGTAAGAACTTAACCTCATTCCATATACAAAACAATAAAATATCCTATTTTCTTAGCGATTTAACCGACGACGGATCAGTAACGGATCTAACCAGAAGAAAACTAAACAAAGTGCTTCAAAAAATCCCCCCGAAGGGTGATTTTGACCTTACGAGTGTCTTAAACTCAATATATTTCTTCAGCTAGTCGTAATATTGAAATCCTCCAGTGCAATTTCCTAATTTGTATATAATACTAATATATTAAGTTCCAATTTTTGATAGCCTAGTCCGTACGCTATATTAGATTTAGTCTCGGAGTCCCAAATGAAAGTGAGTAGTGCACAACATGACGTCGTCTTATTTGAACTTTTGTTACAAATATTTGTTGTTCGAATAAAGATTGTTTACGGTTTAAATAAAAATGGAGTGTTTTATGTAAATATACCGTAACCAGTGCCGTACTTTCCTAATAAGAAATGTCTCGAAACTAATATTTTTTTTCGACGTACTTTTACGCGAAGAGATGTGTCGTGTATGGATTCATAAAGATGATAAAACACCAACAATAACCAAGAAATAAGCCATGAAAATAAAATGCAGTATTCTTTAGAAGTTTCTTTAGAATTTTATGGGCAGAAAACAGTTACAGCTAAATGATACAAGGAAGAATGTTTAGTAGAATTCTAGACAGGAATTATGTTCCATCATGATAGTGTGTTAAAAAAAATCTTAACTCGGAATAGGCTATGAACAGAGAAACGTACGTCTTGATAATTATTCAATTCAAAAGCCAAGTTGTCAAAATGAGGTAATGCGCGTTTTTTCATTTTTAATTTTAATCAATAGAGAAATGAAAAATAATAAACCCGTATTTTTATTTTTCCTCACATCGATCTTTAATACTATAAAAATTGCAATTAAAAATGACATTGTTCAAAACGCGGCTGATTTTCTCCGCCTCGTCCCTTGCCCAGTGACGTCAGCGTTTCGCCAACGCGGCCATTTTGATTGTCACATTAGGTTAAACGTCAAAGTGACCTTTAAAGATAAGCTGAAATCAGGCACCGGACAGCTAAATGAATGTGCCAAAACACTATCACAGTTCCAGGAAGCAAACTGTAGAGCACGTAAACATGTCGGTGAAACGCTGTTTTGTGCCATCGTGCCAAAATACTAGCGAAAATACTGAGAAAATATTTTTAATGGTACCGCGTGATACAAAAAGACGAAAAGCATGATTTGCTCAAATAAATAGGGATCAATATTCAAAATCAGCCGCGTATTGTTGCGAGGATCATTTTGATGTAAGTACTTTTAATTTGTCAATGATCTTGTAATATTATTATAAAGAAAAAAGATATTAAAGAATTATAAAGTGTATTGCCAATCGCCGTTTCCTAATTTGAATCCTTTTCTAAAACAAGATTTAAGAAGAAAAGTTTTGATTTCTTTACATAACATTTTTGACAATATCTCGTGTCAAATTGACATTTAATTAAAAATATTTAAATTATACATAAATTTTTTTGTTCATAGCCTCCTCCGAGTTAGGATTTTTTTTTTTGAATACTCTGTAGTATGTTTTCCCATAGGACACCTTGAAAACTTCAGTTTTTGGCAAACACCCGCCATACTCACTTGCTTTGGCAATGTGCGATTTTTTGATATAGGACGAGAGCAGACACGTGACTCAAACGACCTTGAAATGCTTGGAATCAGCTGATTTGTGTGCACTTTGACAAGACCAATGTTTTGACTTATAGTATGTTCCGTAACGCAACCGGTTCGACCAGATTTACGGTTTTGTGTTCCGTAAGTCCTGAAATTATTTACCGGTTTCTATTTGAAATGCGGTTCCTGAAAATAGTTGGTAAAAAGTCGGACCACGGCAACTACGAAATAATCCTGGTTTATCTGGTATTTTTACCCCCACTACCGCTATTTTCAAACATCATAACAAAATGAAACGATATACGTAAGTGTCAAATTTCTAAATCACATTATATGAAAAGTATGAAAACATTATTTATATTTAATATATTGTTGATTGTGTTATTTTTATTGGCATTATTTAACGTTATCATTCATTTGGTTAATTTTTATATTTGTTAGGTTGTGTCAATTTTAAATGTCATAATTCAATGTCAATATGTCCCGAAATAGATGAAAATATTCAGGAACCATTGTGTACCCGGGATCAAGATACTGGTGTTTTGGTTGACTTAGGGAACATAGTATTATTTTGATTTTGAACTGCTATACTTTTATAGTAATTTACATTGTAAGACCGTTACTCAGAACTTTACGGGCGTGCACGGTACCTAACGAGCGAGAGAAGCGAGCTTGTTATCTATGCGAGCACGTAAATTTCGGGTAATGGTTGAGCATTGTACAATATTTTATGATATACTAAATCGTAAATAATCTGAAAAAAAATATTGGAACCTACAATACAATAAACTATTTGATGGAACTGGTCTTTGGAAACATATGGCGAAGCGAAATAATGAATAAATATATCTGTATACATGTTGCTATGGTTTTAACAGCCCGTTAATTTTTAAAAAACTATCTTTGCCACTAGAGACAGAGCTCTGTAATAAGACGTTTACGATTCAGTACAACGTAAAAAGTATAAAAATAGTGATGGGAAGATAGGTGCAGTTTGATATTGTTGTTTGATTAGATAATATTGGGATATTCCCCAATCAAAAAACAAGATCAAACTGAACCTATCTTCCCATCACTATTTTCTTACGTGAAACGAAGTATAAAATATTATTTTGCAATTTTCAAACAGCAAAACACAAGAAATTAAAAATAATTACTTCTGAACAGTTCAAAATTAAAATAAGTCAAACATTGTTATTGGCAAAATGACAATTGAACACAAATCAGCTGATTCCATGTACTTCAAGATCGCTCGAGTCACTTGTCTGGTTGCACACTATTTTTGGACATTTAAAATTTACGGGGTAGATGGCTTTCGTCTAAGGAAGAGATTGATGTTGCAATACATTATTTTGAAAGCATTTTAAAAGAAGATTGGTTGGGAACTTTTAAGAAGTGGAAGGAAGAATGATTGTGTGTATTATTCTTGAAGGGAACTACTTTGAACATATTTAAAATAAAATTCTAATAAATGTGAACCATTTGTTTTATTTTCAATAATTTTAGCATGGCCTCCCCAGTGATGCATTCTCTACAAAAGCGTCATAAATGATTACTGATTAGATAATGGACCTTTTCAATTTAAAGACTATCTCTTTTTATCGCTGCAAATAGTAAGAAAATGGCGCGAACGACTGACAGTTGGGCTGTCAAACGAAACGTCAAAATATTGCAGTCATTAAAATACCTGTATTCTCGGTAAAAATTTGCATCGCTAGACATTTTAACTTCAATAATAGTTATTTGTATATCAAGGCCGCGAAATCACTTTAGCGTACCTAGAGAAAAATTGCCGCCGAGGCTGCTTGCGGCCGTGGCAAGACAATCTCGAGGGCGCTAAAGGATTTCGCGGACAAGGTATACACAATATTTTTTGTGCAACCGCACAAAATATGTAATTACAAAATTTATTAATTTTAAACAGTTTCATTGTAAATAGAAAGTTAGCTTTTAAGGTGGCTATGAGATTGACATTTGATAAACAAAACCATGCAAGTATCAAAGTGATTGTTTACCTAATTTCGCGGCCGCTACCATGACAACGGCCGCGAAATGAATTTCGCGGCCGTTACTATTATTACAAAAAAGCTTTTGTAACTTATTTCGATAAGTATTTTTAAAGTTATCTGACATATTTCTTACATTTTACGTCTAAAGTTTTAAGAAACAAAATTATTATACGCATATCTTCCATCTCTTTAAATTGAAAAGGTCTATTTCTGGTAAATGCATTCTTACTTTAGAAAATATCATTATTTTTTAAATAAACATACAGCAGATGGGCATACCAAATTGGTAAAAAGCCATAATGAAATATTACATAATATTTTTTCATAAAATCAAATAATTGCAATATGCATTTATATAAAATGTCTGATTTTCATCCATTTATTTTTAATATAATTTATTCATCAGAATTATGTTCATTTATATGTTAATCCCCATATTTATTACAATCTTTTATTATAATAATAAAAACTGTTGTAGTTCCCTTATAAAAAAGCTCCCGCACGCACGCCTGTGATTTTACGACTGCAGTACCATCGGCGCCATCTACGTATTATGAAACTCAAAATGGATTCTCGGAAAGTATGGCAGATAAATAAAAATTCAGTGATAAGTAAATAAAAGTAAAATAATAGTTCCTTATTGACATTTATTAAATCAGTTTGAATAGTTAAGTACATCGTATGTGAGTGTTAAGTATCGCATTAAAATGGTCGAGAGCAAAGAAAATGGTGATATCGAGAACGAAGAAAAACAAATTACAGACTGGGATCTACCTTTAACATTCACAAAAACGAGGCATACAGATGTAATAGAAGGTGTAAATGCCATTTCCCAGACATGGAGAATGAAAGAACGGGTATGTTTACTTTTAAAATCTCTGAAAATCAGTTTAAAACCAACATGTTTATATGACAGAAACGTGATCTTTAACCTCAAATGTGCATCTTTTTAGATGAAGACAGTAAGCGTTGCTTTGGTTTTATGCCTAAATGTAGGCGTGGACCCTCCAGATATTGTAAAAACACAGCCATGTGCAAGATTAGAGTGCTGGATAGGTAATTATGACATTTGTTTATTGATTTGCACACCCATGTTTTCCTACTCAGCTGATTTGCATACCATGTTTCTTGCTTTTTAATTAAAATTCCTTTCATGACATAATAACATAGAAAACCCTGTTTTGTATCATTTTCTTCTCGTTGCTTTTATTAATAAATAGGTAATGAATAAGTGCGCTGTAATACGCGGTTGTTTTAAAAATGCGTTCTTGTATTTGATATCGCTAAAACATATTTTATTTAATGTATTTTGTTTTTTGATATTTTTATTACAAGATTTTTCTTTTAAAACATATGTAATATAAATCATGCTTTATTTATAATTATTAATAGCTATCATTAAACTTTAATGCATTTTCTTTAAAGTTTATGTTAACATTTTAACTGCGAAACGGTAATTACTTTTTGATTAACACGTTTGCGTAGTTAACAAATATCGCAAATTCATTGATTTAATTCAGAGTTACTTAATAGTAACTCTAACCATTATTTACTTAAAAAGTCGACTATTTTCAATACTCATAACGAATTATAAACTGTAGCATAGTAGAATTATTCTTGTACAGATTGTTCTATATTTTTCGTAAATATAGGGTGTCCCAAAGCAAGCTTGCGCTATCGTTATTTTAAAAACTACTCAATACTATTTTACGAAATTTGGTATATAGAGGTTTTCCAACATGCCCGTTTCAACTAAAATATTTTTAAAGCAATAGCACTTTTGGTTTAACCGGAAGTAGACACTAACTTTCTTATTTTAAATTGAATGCTATATTTTTTATTTTACCATTGAATTCAACAGAAAATTTTACATACGAAACCATAAAAACATTTTACTCTTGACCAACCACTTCCGGCGTAATTCAACTTTTTTTGATTTTTTCTCTAAAAACGAGCACCCTTTTATCACTCTATATCTCGAGAGTGGAATCGAATTTCTATAATATTTAAAAACAGTTTTATAAAAAAAAGTATTAATAATCGACAATTTTTGAAAAATGTAATTTCTACGTCAACGTAAATTTGAAGTTCATAAAGTTTAAATGGAACATCTCATAAAAATCTTTCAACATAGGACATGGTACACAAACTACCCCTATTTTTAACGAAGAATTCATTTAAATAATTTAATTAGAATTATTGAGAATAAGACACATGGTTCATATTTTAGAATTTTATTCAACTACAGTTGTTCAAATGAGTTCCCTTCTTTATTAGAGGACTACAGGACAATTGAATTAAGAGAAATTAGGAAAAAAATATTGAAAGAATATACTTAATAATGAATATTAATAAAGAAATAAAACAATATAATTGAAATACTTGGGAAATAAGGGGGTTTTTGTTATAGCAGCTCGTCACTCATATGTAGTGATGGGCACTGGGTAAATACCCCTGGGTAGGTAAATAAAAAATGGGCATTTACCTGGGTATTTACCCGGCGTACCAGTAAATACCCAAAAAATGGGTATATTTGGATATTACTATATTTTTAATTTTTTGTTCTAATAATTTATTGAATTTAAAGTATTTTATTATTTTTCAAGAATTTTTAAAATCACCTGTATTAGAATGTCGTCTGTTCGGAAATAGTTAATATTACATTTGTCTTAAGTGTGTCAACTTGAAATTGAAGTAAAATGGGGTAAAACGGGCACTCCAATAATTAAGCTAATCATCTTTCATGAGACACAATATTGTATTTAACAAGCCGTTTAAAACTTAATTATTGATTACCATTTTAATCAACCTTCATGAAACTGGACATAAGTAGATTCATATTTATGTGTTAAATATGTAGGTACATCATAATTCAAAATTAATTTGTTTTAATTTCATTTTCTCCAAAAAATATTAGTAACACAATTATTGTTATCATTATCATCATTAAATTTTGTGATAACGATATATTTTAATATTTTAAATGATTATTTTGCTTAATTGATACAGATATGAAGGTTTAACACATTGTAATCATAAATACCCTCATATTTACCCAATTTGGGTAAATACCCGGGTATTTACCTTAGGTATTTACCTCAAATATTAAATACCCGGGTATTTTACATCACTACTCATATGTATTCCATATATATTATTTTGAGTAGCGACTCAAAGACAGCATAAATATATAACGAATACTCATTTAGGGGGAGGAACCTACTACCAATGGAAGTAGGAAATTCAAATAGCGGAGTCGTGGCTATCAGTCCAGTACTGCAATTCTCAAACAGTTTTTATTTGAATATAAATGTTTTGCATTAAACTTAATAATTTAAATACACTTTCAATTATAAATCATGTAGACTTGTACAGTATAATAATATTCATTTATTTTTTATAAATATAATTTAGAGATAGCATATATTTCAAGAACATTTAGGTCTACGAAGAAAACAGTTTGATATAAAAACATATTCGTGACGTCACATCTATATTTACAAACTTCGAGGGACCATAACTCGCTTATTAATAGGAATTTTTTCACAGAATTTTCATCGACAGTCTTAGTTTTACTTATACGTTCAGATGAAATTATATTTAAAAAATGGTGGAATCCCCTATTACTTTGAAAAATTGCTTGACTAAGTTCTAACTTAATTTTCTTCATAGGGATTTCCAAGATTTTTCCATTTTTTATATGTTAATGTATCCATATTTTTTATTTTGTATGAAACTTTATAGTACGGGAGAAAAATGTAAAAGAATTTTGCAATTTGTCATGACGTCATCCTGTGACGTCACAACCCCAGCAAGACCTTGATCAGTCCCAGCAAGAAAGAAAGCTTCATGAACTATGAGATAGAAACAGTTGCGTCAAGTGAATTTAGCTACAAAAATGTAGGGCGGGAAAATTAAACATAACCCACACATAACCTGCATTGACTTGCATCCACGTGTGTGCTTTTTTACTTCTCGCTAAGAGAGGTATTGTATTCATGCTAAAAATCGCATATCCAGATTTTAGTGCATAAGCACGTTTTAAGGTCCTTAGAGTCCGATTATAACATTTTTACGATGATGTCCGTATGTGTGTGTGCGTGTGTGTGTGTATGTTGGATCCACGATTTCTCAAATTCTATAAGACTTAAGACATTTTTAACTAGGGATTCCTCAATCTAACAATAATGGGAAGAGTTGATTAAGTTTTGGTAACAATGGACCTTTCCAATTTAAAGAGATAGAAGATATGCGCAATGGGGATCTGCGCATAGTAAGAACAACTGAGATCTAAGACGTTTGATTCTAAAAAAATTAGACGTAAAATGTAAGATAACTTTAAAAAATCTTATCGAAATAAGTTACAAAAGCTTTTATTGAAGGTAAAATGTCTAACGATGCAAATTTTCACTGAGAATACAGGTATTTTGATGACTGCAATATTTTTGACGTTTCGTTTGAAAGCCCAACTGGCAGTTGTTCGCGCCATTTTCTTACTATTTGCAGCGATAGAAAGAGATTGGAAAGGTCCAATGTAGTTACAACAAAAAAATCATCTAAATATTATTTATCGAAAATTTATGTAAATAATTATATTAAAGAACGTTAAATTCTTTATTCGATAAATATAAATTCATTATTATATCTTCTATAGATTTAGAGATAAAGAAATGCATATTAAAATAATTTGATGTAAAAAATCTCTGATCAAACTACTTCAAGGCAAGAAATTCACATGTTTGTAATTGACACATAAATGTCACTGTCAAAAATATTTGTAGGCCACTGTCAAAAATAATTGTATATTATGAAGATTTTGAAAATAAAAAAAGTCAACAACGCAAAAGAATATACGTAAAAAAGAATATAAAAGGAATTTGCGAAAAAAATGACGAATATAAAGAAAAAGAAAAGTAGAAAAAGAAAATTTCAGGATATTGAATATAAAGAAAATGTATGTATTGTACATAATTTATATTAAAATATCCCATAGATTTTGTAAATATATGTGAGAAGTATTTTGTAGTGAGACATGAATATATGTATTTGTATTTACAAATATTTTTCGTTTTATGCGTACAACCAGGTAAAATATCTGGCGAGAGGTTATGTGCTGGCCATATCAAATTTTTTAAATTAAACGTATAAATTTAACCACAGTTTTCTTGTTACACACGTGTATTTAATCTCTGAACGTCAACAAAAATAATTGGCGGTAAAAGCCAGGCATGCGCACAAACACCATCAATTGAATTAACTTCGTTGTGTGACCTCGTTAGGGTTGTGGCTTCATTTGGCGACCGTTTTGAACATATATATTTTTTATTAAAAATTCATTTATAAATACTATATAATTTATCATTATTTTATACTGAAATATGCAATACTTATTTCTTCAAAAGCCGTTTGCTTTCCACGGCCACCTACTATTCTTATTCTCAGTAATTCTAGCGCAACAATCAAGACTTTTTTGTATCTTCAAAAAACACATCCTTTCTTTCAGATCCTCTGTCAATGTCACCCCCAAAGGCACTCGAAACAATCGGCCAGGCATTACAAAAACAGTATGAAAGGTGGCAACCTCGGGCCCGATATAAACAATCTTTAGATCCCACTGTAGAAGAAGTAAAAAAACTATGTACTTCTTTAAGAAGAAATGCTAAAGAAGAACGCGTCTTGTTCCATTATAACGGACATGGCGTTCCGAAACCCACCATAAATGGAGAGATTTGGGTCTTCAACAGAGTAAGTAGTTGTTTGTTAGATTTGTTGTGGTTTTATTGAATAATTCATATTTAAATGACTAATTGTTGATTTATTGTAATGTATGATTGTTTATAAGGAAAATTTTGTGAACTTTGACACATTTATATTTTAATTTATACTTTGCAGTCATTGATTATTCATTAAATGATTATTTAAATTTAGCGAAACATTTATCACTTAATTATTACCTTAATAGACAATGGAGTTCTATACCAATTGTTTTTACCTCCCGATACCCTTGGTAAGGGAGGTATAGGGATCGTGCTAAAAATCGCATATCGAAATTTTGGTAAATGACCACGTTTTAAGGTCCCTACAATCCAATTTTAAAATTTTCACGATGTCTGTGTATGTGTGTGTGTGGATCCTCCACTCTAACTCAAATACTATCATTCAGAATATTTTGAAACCTTGTATTTCGAAGTTTTACTATATTGGAAAGAGTCCATTAGATTTTGGTGAAAATCGGATAACCGGAAATGGCACTTTATTAGAAGTTCAAAATAGTTTTTCTTCTAAAAAAACCTTTAAATGTTATTTTTTCGAGATTAATGTTATAAAAATTAAAGATTATTAAATTTTCTAGAGATTTGCATTAATACTTTTTCTATATATTTTATAGATAAATTTATAAAATTATCAATAATTTAAATCCCAGATCCTACGCTTTAAACAAACAAAACTCAGTTATTCAAATGTATGTAACTGACAGATAAATGTCACAATAAATTAAATAAATAAATATATCATCACGGCTTATTACCCATTGCTGGGTGTGCCAATCTGCTTTATACGCAGATATCGGTAATGATGATGACATATTTGTACCGTGCGGGCGTTTACCAGGCGTCACCTCGCGGGCACTCATTGCTGGCGTGGAGAGTGCACCACGGGTCAATTTTGTGCCATTTAAAATTGGAAATACTTGGCGTCGGTCGTGATCGAACCCGGTTCCCCAGATTCGCGACCAAACACTCAGGTCACTATCAAAGAACTAATCATTTCAAAATAATATTAGTAACGTTTTAAAAAGAAAAAAGTAAATAGAACAATAGCAAAGGAATTCAATACAGTTTCCTGCATAAGTAAATATGTAGGTGTGTATTTAGTTTAATAAAAATTAACGATTCACAAAAATGTTTAAGTTAATCCTCATTTTTGGATTAGTGAATTCTATTCTATCCCGGTATTTAAAATTTAATCTTCATTTTATTATAGCTCCGGTGGCTCAATGGTTAGAGGAACGCCTCATGTCATGAGTGCCCTCGGGGCTCTGGGTTCGAATCCCACTAAGACATGGATGTGTGTGAATGTGAACCCACTCTGTAATTGGGATTTAATCCTGTTGAGGGGTTTAAAAAAAGGTAGTTACTTGGATTAGATTAGACTATATTTTAAGAAATAAACTGTCAAAATTAGAGTAAAATTCGTTAATCAAAAAATAAGGATTAATTTAATCTTTTTTGTGACTCGGGCTGTAAATGGCGGGAGGTATTATGTTGGCCACACCAGATTTTTACATACACATAAAATCATGCATTTCCCACTTAGTGGGTTAGCACAAACCCGAAAGAATAAAAAAAACATCCAAAAAAAATCAGTCTCTCTTTCAACAACATTCTTATTTACAACATACAGGGTGTTTCACGAAAACCGACCACCGTCATTATTTTCTTTATTATTATAGTTACAAAAAAATACTATAGAACAAAGTTGTACGAGACCAAGGGGGACATCCCATGAGAGATGAAAATATTTTTTTAAACCAGTGGTTCTCAAGTTATAACACAAAGTTATATTTTTTTCAAATGGGATCCTACATATTTTTTATTCCTATTCGATAGCGTATTTTTTTCTGAATTCAACCATGTATTAGTTTTATATCCTTACATAATAAAAATATTGAAAAAAATGAGATTGAAATTTAACAAAAAATTTATTTTTAATATTTATGTACAGTAGGCTATGGATGAAAAACAATAATAAAAGAACAAAATGTAATCAAATAGAACATTACTTATGAAAAGTAATTAACAATGGACCTTTTCAATTTAACGGCTATCTCTTTCTATCGCTACAAAAGAAAATGGCGCGAACAATTGCCAGTTGGGCTGTCAAACGAAACGTCAAAAATATTGCAGTCATTAAAATACCTGTATTCTCAGTGAAAATTTACACCGTTAGACATTTTACCTTCAATAAAAGCTTTTGTAACTTATTTCGATAATATTTTTTTAAGTTATCCGAGATAACCTCACATTTTACGTCTAAATGTTTTAGAATCAAACGTCATCTCTTGTTTTTCATTCATAGCCTACGTACATAAATATTAAAAATAATTTTTTTGTTAAATTTCAATCTCATTTTTTTCAATATTTTTATTATGTAAGGATATAAAACTAATACATGGTTGAATTCAGAAAAAAATACGCTATCGAATAGGAATAAAAAATATGTAGGATCCCATTTGAAAAAATATAACTTTGTGCTATAACCATTGGTTTAAAAAAATATTTTCATCTCTCATGGGATATCCCCCTTGGTCTCCTACAACTTTGTTCTATAGTATTTTTTTGTAACTATAATAATAAAGAAAATAATGACGGCGGTCAGTTTTCGTGAAACACCTGTATATTCCTCACTCTTAACCAGATTTTTTATTTTATTTTTCTTGAAAAACAAAGATAGTTAAAATTTGACTATGGTATATTACCCCATTAATTATATTGTTTAGAATCGTTGATTATAAATATTTTTTGCAGACATATACCCAATACATTCCATTATCTGTGTACGACTTGCAAACATGGATGGGAGCGCCGTCCATATATGTATATGATTGTTCCTGTTCCGGAATAATTGTTGAGTCGTTCAAAGCTTTTGCTGAGCAACACAGAACAGAATATGAGGTAATTTACTAAATTAACACTTCTATATTAGTTTACAGATGATAATAAATGTGACATTCATTGCTTGTTCTGCATAAATAAACATTACTCATCTTTTGCACATTTTTATTTGTGCACAGTATTTAAAAAATTTTTCTTGACTATTTCACTCATAAATTTATAAGCCAATCCAAATTCAGAATTCTACCTAGTTACCAAGTTTCATTTTGACAAAACACCGTCACAAAATTTTTTTTTGAACCCTTTAAGCCAATAAGATGTCGTATTTTTACTAGTGAGTTTTGATAAGCGAAAAATTTTTGACGTTTTAGAAATATATTGTTTACATACCTGTCAAAGTTTGTATAATTTCAGTGTTATCAGTTTTTATTAAAAACGAGTCGATTCGGACAGGAATCTATTTAAAACGTTGAAAAAGCAAACTGAAACATTATGTCGCGTATTCTCACCTCTTTGAAGTAGCGCTACTTCCGAAAAATCGCTACTTCAGCTGTCAAATGTCAAGTTTAATGTCAAAAATTAAAGAAATAAAAATAAATTAAATTTTAAATAGCACTTATTTTAAATATTAGAGGTTTCAATTACAATAATATGAAACCTATTCTTGTCTATAAATAAAATTTAAAAAATCGAAATAGCGCTACTTCGGAAGTAGCGATACTCCAAGAGGTGAGAATACGGGCCATACCTCTAAACACAATAAAAATTACAAGATTTTTGTCAAGAAAAAAATTATATCAATGATTACCTGATTTTTATTTTGGAAATAGTCATCCGAATACCATTCGTGGTTAAATTTTATCCTGGAAAATTTTTCCGATTGCTTTACTCGAGCCTGTTGCCAATTTATCTCGTGACATTGATCAAAAATCACTCGTTTGACAACTCGTGATTTTTTTGTCAATGTCACTCAATAAATTGCTAGGCAACCGGCTCTCGTAACAATCTGAAATTTTTTCCGGCAAAAAATTTACCACTTCTGATATTATATATGAGAAAATAAGATTTTTGACTATTTTTGTGTACAATTTTCTTTCTTTATTTGATACGTAATATGTAAACACCTTCTTCCCAGGCGCAGAAGAACTCCTCGGGGAGTCGGGCAGGCAGCCCCGCACCTCCTAGCTACCACAATTGCATCCAACTGGCTGCTTGTGGGGCCCACCAAATCCTCCCCATGAATCCAGACCTACCCGCGGATATTTTCACGTCGTGTCTTACCACGCCTATCAAAGTGGCTCTAAGATGGTACGTCATGCAGAATACCGCCAAGCTTGTGCCCAAAGTTAACCTCGACCTCGTCGACAAGTAAGTTACTATTTGTTTATTAATTTATGAAACAATCGAGTTTTCCACCATAATCAAAATAGTGAAAAATAACAGTAAAATATATATATATATATATATATATATATATATATATATATATATATATATATATATATATATATATACCGTGTGTCTATCTTAAAGGTGTACATAGGAGATTAACATGGGAAAACAGTTTTTTGCAATTTTCTGCTCGCCTAATTATTTTAAGCAAAAACGCGTCAAATAAAAGTTTTAGGGTATAAAATTCTGCATCTAAATCAATAAACAGAATTACCTTTACATGTTTTGTAACGACAGAAATTAATTATGAAAATATCGAAAATTACGTTGAAAATATCGACAGCCATGGAATTAAACAAAAAATAAATAAATACTTGACGTTTTATCTGTCACAACCTAAGTTAACTTCTTTGACGTTTCTGACAATTTGATAAAACGTCAAGCATTTATTTATTTTTTGTTCAATTCCATGGCTGTCGATATTTTCAACATAATTTTCGACATTTTCATAATTAATTTCTGTCGTTACAAAGCATGTACAGGTAATTCTGTTTATTGATTTTGATGCAGAATTTTATGCTCTAAAACTTTTATTTGACGCATTTTTGCTTAAAATAATTAGGCGAGCAGGAAATTGCAAAAAACTGATTTCTCATGTCAATCTCCTATGTACACCTTTAAGACAGACACACGGTATATATATATATATATATATATATATATATATATATATATATATATATATATATATATATATTAAAACATTTATTAAAAACACTAACTAAATGGTTAAACATGTTTCCAATTTTTTTTAAATGCTTGAAAACATTACACTTTTTTCGAAACGCGCTAAATGCAGGCCAAGTTATGACGTCATATGTCGGATTGATAATTTACAATACTCTGTTTTACATACATACAGGGTGTAAATAAAATAAGTACATTAAATTTAACCAGTTATATAACTCGTCGAGAGCAACAATATTTCTTAATAACTTTTTCTCGAGATCGCATATTTTTTTAGTATTTTTACAACCCCGTAAATTGACGAGTCGTCCCAAGTATTTTTCTAATAATTGAATGCAGTAGCTCTGAAAAAAATTGTTTTAGCAATTGACAGTCCTGTCAGTTGATACAATTAAATTTTAACATTAGTAATAAACTTGTTTATAAGGTAAAATTCTGGCAAAATGCTTATGTTTATTATTAGCGGATACACAGACATTGTAATTACTTACCTATGGTTTATTTATTTATTCGTATCTTTACTACATTTTAATTTGTGGTTGATATAAAGACAGTGTTATAGAGTTGCCAACGCATTTAGACGGAGCGTTTCCAAATCATACTGTTCCTAATATTCGCACATTTGTTAATCTTGTACATCTTTGTCACATATGACAATTTTAAAAAAAAATACAACAGTTAAATCCATACCATGTGCAAAAAGTTCAATGTTTTCAGCACATAACAGACTTCAATTCTGGGAATGGCTGATAATGTTCATTAATGAGACTGAATTTACTTGGGAAGGTGTATTTATTATGCACAATGCACATCTCGATAGACGAAACTGCTGTAAAAAATTTCATTAAAAAATGTTTGGGCGGGAACAATAAATGGACAACTAATTATTGGTACTCATGTACCTCGTTTAAATGGACAAGAGTTTGTACTTACATTTTTTGAATAACGTATTTAAACTATTATGATTTGTCGACGATAAATCATCTCATAACCTAATAACTATGCTTTTACTCTTCTTCGTTATCTCGTTCCTCCTTGTCTTCTTCTATTCACAGGTGATTAAAAGCCTAGTTTAATACACAACTTTATATTTTTTTTCCAAAATTTAAATTTCTTCATTTTAAAAATTGTACTATTACGAATTAATTAATAATAAATGTTATTTCCGTTGATTCGTTTATTAATTACTGTGACTGCAAGTGTAACCGATAACCGACAATTTTTGAGCTGTTTGTATCCTACTTGGGTACGGCACCAGCCATTTGTTCTCCATGGGCGGGTAACGAAATATGCAGCAAATCTTTAAAGAATTTTAACTCAAAATCTAAAAAACTTTTAAAAAAATATTAAGAAATATTGTTGCTCTCGTCGAGTTACATTACTGGTTAAATTTAATGCACTTATTTCATTTACACCCTATATAAAACAGCGGAACAAATATGTAGTAATATGTACAATTATTTTGATAGAATTCCCGGACAACTAAACGATAGGCGAACTATGTTAGGAGAATTAAATTGGATTTTCACTGCAATTACAGACACTATTGCTTGGAATACACTACCCAGAGGTAAGTTTTCAATAAAATAATAATTAAACTGTATTTGAGTAAATATGGATAATATAGAAAGAATAGAAGTCAGTTGAGATGAATCGCTTTGTAATTATCTTTTCTTTTTCTAGATTTATTCCAAAAACTCTTTCGCCAAGATCTCCTCGTCGCTTCTCTTTTCCGTAACTTCCTTTTAGCTGAACGTATCTTACGCAGTTATGACTGTACACCAGTCAGTTCACCAGCGTTACCTCCCACCTACCAACACCCAATGTGGCAAGCTTGGGATTTGGCTCTTGACTTAAGTTTGAGTCAACTGCCTGGAATCTTAGCCATGGAAGAACAGTTCGAACATTTGCCATTCTTTGAAGAACAGTTGACTGCTTTCCAAGTATGGCTAACATTAGGTAAGTAAAACTTTTGTTACAAACAGTTTGATGGTAATATTTTTATTTTTATCTTCTTTTGAAAGGTTCTGAAAATAGAAATCCTCCAGAACAACTTCCAATAGTTCTTCAAGTACTTCTAAGTCAAGTTCACAGACTTAGAGCTCTAGAATTATTGGGAAGATTCTTGGATTTAGGCCCGTGGGCTGTAAATCTGGCTTTATCTGTGGGAATCTTCCCATATGTACTGAAATTGCTGCAGAGTTCCGCTAAAGAACTTAGGCCGTTGTTGGTGTTTATTTGGGCGAAAATACTTGCTGTCGATAGTGTAAGTACAATTTTAATTATTTATGGTATTAGAAAAGACGTTTTCGTACTCATACATTGAAATGTGTTGTTTCGCGTCGCCTAAACAACGTCCGAAACGTCAATTTCTCAGGTCTCCACCAGATAAGCGACCGGGAAATTTTGTAAAAAACACTCTCCTATTTCTAAAGCATTTCTTAAAGAAATATATTTATAATAAATATTATAGTTTGTCGAAACTTTCTTTCGCTTAATAATAATAAAAGAAAATGGTGGAATATTGAATGAAATAGAATTTTAAAATAATAAAGCTAGTGCATTTAGTTTACAATATTGGCAACAATTACTGCTTGTCGGGAGTCGGCAAGACAGAGCACTCGGGAAGTCGGTAAAACATAACCAACAAACGTAATGTAAATTGTAACAAAACAATAAGTAATTTAACAAGTTTATTAAGTTTAAATTTGCTATGTACTACAAGTGAAATACTTGGTAAGTAATAAATAGTTATTTAGATACCATGATTAACACTACATTACATAAAAAAACATTAAAATAATTTGAATTTAAGTTACACACATCACTCTGAAATTAGCTATAAAGCAGTGTTATGTAATAAAGTTTTAATAAATAAAATTATTTGTACACAAATTACAAATTATTAATCTAGAAAAATGTCAGGCAATTAAAGAGAGAGAAAGAAAGAGTTTTGTTTTCTGCCCAACAGCCTACCACGTTTGGCACGGATTGTACGTATAAAGCGAGTATAACGTCCCGAGTTCTGTGAGATAGGTTACGTTAGGGTTGTTTATTTTTAAAAAGATTGACACTTAAATCTTAAGTGTTCCTTAAATTGACAAAATCGAACAAAACGAATGAATCGTCACACACGCACTGGCAATTTGGGTGGGCAGGTTGCGTGAGCAAGTTGGGTGGGTATGTTGCGTGGACCTTTTGGGTGGGCAGGTTAGGGAGGGAGGCAATTTACGTAAACAGTTTGGGTGGGCATGTTGCGTGAGCAGTCTAGCTATTTCTCTGTCTACCTAAACCATTTTCTAGTGGTTTTTATAAAAATTGCACGCGCAGATTGTTTAAGTAGTTTAGGTGGGCATGTTACGTGGCAGTTTGAGTGGGTATGTTGCGCGGGCAAGTTGGGTGGGCAGTTTAAGTGGGCATGTTGCAGTGGTATTTTGGGTGGGCATGTTGCGTGGGCAAGTTGGATGGGCCGGTTACGTGGGCAATTTAAGTGGGCGGTTTGGATGGGCATGTTGCATTGGCAGTTTGGGTGAACATGTTGCGTGGGCAGTTTAGGTGGGCATGTTGCGTGGACAGTTTCGGTGGGCATGTTGCGTGGGCAGTTTGGGTGGGCATGTTGCGTGGGCAGCTTTGGTGGTCAGGACAGAATTCAAACAATTTGAAAAACAGTTAGCGTTAGCACTTTAGGTTAAGTGTGCCTAGACGGGTTAGATCTACGTATAGACTATTCTAAAACACTATCGGCGGAGTTCTAGGGGAAGCTCGGCGTAGCCGAGTTTTCGCTAGTTTTATACTATTCGTATGAAAAACATTGTACAAATCACGTGCGTGAATTTGGTTCCCGAAATCGTTATATGGCAACGCTCGCAACCTCGCGCCGCCAAACACTATCCGGGAACCAAGCGTTCACGCACTTGGTATGTAAATAACTATTATCTTTTGCATCAAATTATTATTGCATTATTTACATATTTATTTACTTGTCTTAAGATCGAATAATTGATTATCCATAGTAATAGTAGTTTATATAATATTGTAAATATTGTAGATGGTATATTTGTTTCTAGACCTGCCAAGCTGATTTAGTTCGAGACAATGGACACAAATATTTCCTGTCCGTTTTACAAGACCCAACAGTATCGGTAAGTATTTCTACTCAACCAAAAAGTTAAAATCATAAATAAATAAATAAAAATATCCGAAAAATGCATTTATAGCATTCTTCACGAAAGATTGGCACTGCGCAATAAAAAGTTAGGGTTTCCCAAGTCAACGGCTTTTGAAGAAATAATTTTAGTAAAAAGTATATTAATACAAAATAAAAATAATGATAAATTATATAGCACGAGGGCAGCGCCAAAAATTTCCGGCCTGACTATGAAAGAAACGCTGTAGACTTATAATTAAATTTTATTTTTCAATATAATCCCCCTTGACATCAATGCACTTATTACAACGTTTCAGTAACAATTCAATACCCCTAAAAAAATATTCCTTTGGTTTGTCTTCAAAATGTGCCCAAACTGCAGCCTTCACTGCTTCGTCGTCACTGAAATAGCGCCCTCGAAGGTCCTTTTTCAAATTTCCAAACAGACAGTAGTCAGTGGGGCCATATCTAGATTATAAGGAGGATGAAATTTGTTCAAAACTGCAGTCACGAATTGCAGCTTACGCAATGGGCTACTTGCGTGCCATTTTTTTTATTTAATATTTTTGAAGAGACGATAAAAACTTGCTACCGATATTTTTTCTTTTGGCAAAATTTTCATTAATTTGCCAGAAAAAAGTTAAATTTTAATATTTAAATTACCAGTATGAAGTAGAATTACGCCGAACCAATGAATGGTCGTAAAGCAATAACATCGGTACGTCCAATAGCAACGGTGCGGGTAATTTAAACATGACAAATCATCTGATTGGCGTTTGAATAATAGTTTGGAGGTTAATATCTTCGTTTGTCATTTTAATCTTGTACGAGCAGGTATAAGCTAAGTTAAAATCCTTCAAAATCCTGCTTAACAAATCGAAATACGTAATAAAAGTAACAGAAACCAAGCAAATTGTAAATAATAAAGAAGAGAGACAGTGACAAAAAACGAACTAATGTCAAAACCAAATTAAAACTCGCACTCGCTCGCCATCTACAGATTACATTCTTAAATATGCATCCCTTTCTTCAGTTCAAAATAATGACGTCAAAGAAATCTTTCTTAATTTATTAAAAAACATAATTTTTTAAAAATAAAATTTATATTTTTACATTCGTTTTCAACTTTACTTTAGGTATTTAGTGATATATATCAGATTTTCAGTACCACGCAAGTAGCCTATAGGGCGCGAGCAGACACGTGACTCGAGGGACCTTGACGTGCTTATAATCAGCTGATTTGTGTGCGCATGTCATTTTGACAAGTACATTGTCAATTTGACAAGACCAATGTTTTGACATATTGATTTTGAATTGCTCAAATGTTAATATTTTATAATTTTTAGGCAGTAAAACACATGAAATTAAAAATAATAACATTTTAGCAACTAAAAATGAAAATAAATCAAAACATTGCTCTTGTCAACATGACATTGTTCTTGTCAAAATGACATGCGCACACAAATCAGCTGATTCTAAACGCGTCAAGATCCCTTGAGTCACGTGTCTGCTCGCGCCCTATAGAGCGCGAGCAGACACGTGACTCGAGCGACTTTGACGTGCTTGGAATCAGCTGATTTGTGTGCGTATGTCATTTTGTCAAGAACAATGTCACGTTGACAATACCATATTTTGACTTATTTTGATATTGAACTGCTTTAATGCTATTATTTTACAATTTTTAAGTTGTAAAACATATGAAATTAAAAATAACATTTTAGCAGTTAAAAATCAAAATAAGTCAAAACGTTGGTCTTGTCAACATGACATTATTCTTGTCAAAATGACATGCGCACACAAATCAGCTGATTCTAAGCACGTCAAGGTCCCTCGAGTCACGTGTCTGCTCGCGTCCTATTACAGTATTGTGCACGGCTGCATTGTCATGCAGCAAACGCACGCCTCTGGTTAGTTTACCACGTCTTTTTTCCCGAATATTTTGTAGCAATTTATGCAGAAGTGCTGCATAATATGCCCCATTGACTATCGTGTTACGTTCTTTAAATACTATAAGAAGAATGCCCTCACAATTCCAAAGTTCTTTGGTTCGCCGTAGTTGTCGCTTGTTTAAAATGAAAACATGAATGTATGTCTTCTATATTTGATATTGAAACGTCAAATCGCAAAAAGCAAATTATTTGATTTTAAATATGTTATGTAAAACCTAGAAAATAAGATAAACACGGAAATTAAATTGTTAAGTGTCATATGTAAACACGGTATGTAAACATAAAGAGATGGCCATGTTTTGCTTCTTTTTCTTTCTATGAAACTCGTTTTGGGCACATATGTCGAGACCTAATTCGCACATAGTTGATGTTATATACGCCGTAATAGCGGGAAGAAAATATTGCAAAAGTTTATCATTTTTTTCCTCCGGTATTTTTAAAATTTTTACAAAATATAAAAATAAAAATATTTTAACCTATAAAAAAATCAAAAATTCGAAAACTTTCCCATCAGCTAAATAAATAATAAATTGCTATTGCTATTACATATTTATTTCATAAATGATTATGATAATATACAATATGTTGAACCTTCATTTTTATCATTAGAGTAAAACTCGGACGCTATCAGCCTTCGTCCTCGCCAGCATTGTCCACGAGTATCCTCCAGGACAAAAAGCAGCCCTACAAGGCTCCTTAGTCAGTATTTGTCTCGAACAATTAGGCGATCCTTGCCGGCAACTTCGACAATGGCTCGCTATTTGCTTAGCGAGATTATGGGACAACTACGAAAAAGCCAGATGGACTGGCGTTCGAGACATTGCGCATGAAAAGTTGTATACTTTGCTGCAAGATCCGAGTCCAGAGGTAACAGAAAAACATTTCCCGAAAAATGTGCCTTGTCTGTAACTATTTTAATTTTCTTAGGTTAGGGCAGCAGCAGTTTACGCTCTAGGTACCTTCATTAATTCTGTCACAGAACGAAGCGAACACGCTAATAATATCGACCACACAATAGCTATGACTCTTTTAAATACAGTAACTGCTGATATGAGCTGTTTAGTGCGACAAGAATTGGTTGTAGCTTTGCAGTGGATTGTGTTGCTGTTTGAAAGTTCTTTTCTTTCGGTGGCAATGCACGAATTCGCTGGACACGGCAGTCCGCATGAAGTTATGAGTCCGATTGGGATGCGAAGAACTGGAAGCAGGTAAGATTAAAACTTAATTTATATCAATTTGTTAAACATTGCTGTTGAAACTTTTGATTCTAAAGTCAAGTTTCTCTAAAATTGACATTCCAGTGTAAATGACGTCATTTAGTTCATTTATATGAGCCATGTGTGAAACCGATGAAACTGACATCTGTAGTCAAAATTATGGACTCTCGGGCAAGAATTTTACTAAACTTATAAAATGAAAAGAAATAGGTCCGTATTCTCGCCTCTTGAAGTAGCGCTACTTCCGAAGTAACGCTATTTCGATTTTTAAAATTTTATTTTATGAATAGATAAGAATGGGTTTCATATTTTTGTAAATGAAACCTATAATATTTGAAATAAGTAATATTTATAATTTAATTTACTTTTGATTCTCTAATTTTTAATATTAAAGTTAACATTTGACAGTTGAAGTAGCGATTTTTCGGAAGTAGCGCTACTTCAAGAGGTGAGAATACGGGCCATACAATTTATTGATTATGAAAAGGGCATTAAAAGCAATTTACTTTCACTATACATGTAAATAGTAGGTACATCGAATTGCAGATTGAATAAATCTGTTAATGTTTCGGATTGATTTTTGACGGATCATTAATTTTTTTGGAGACGAAATAGATCCACCTCTAAATTTATTTTGATATTATTTACCGTCACATGTGACATATCCAAAGCAGAATAAACTTTCTAAAATATAACAATATTGAAAAATAAGTACATAGAAAATACACAACTGAGAGCTGTCATGTGATTACCTCAAAATACATTATTTACTTTTTCTTCAGACGAGAATGGAATAAATTATTCATATAGCTTAAGTTATCTCAACGGAAACAAACGCTGCGTAAAAATAAAACACTCAAGACAAACACGTTGCTAACAATACTTGTGATTTTTCTCTTCATACTCTGTAATCACGTGATCACATTTGACTACACTATTATTCACGAAAGATGACTATTCAAGGTCATTTATTCGAAGAAAGAATACACATCACTTTATAGCAGTAGCTTAGCAACATTTTGTATTAGAAAGAGAAAGATTATTTGACCTACGTCTGTTTAATTTATGTGGTTTGACAGATATACGTAAATAGTGGCATTACTTTCTAACACTATAAATAATAATGACATATGTCGTAGAATTACAGATACCTAATTATCTACTACACTGCCCTCTGTGCTAATATTTACCCAGTGGCGTTGACGTTTAAATTAAAATATTATTCCTTGGTTTATAAGTTAAGTCTATGTTTTTGTATTTTGTAAAAACATAAGTGAAGAACATAAATCTTTCAGAAAGGCATTATTTAAAAAGAATAATAATTTTCAAATAAATTACTCTTATTTTTTCAGTTAAAATGTTTCCATGAATATTTCATGTTGCACGCCTATGCATACGAAATGCAATAAAATTATCTGCAAGTAATATTATATCTGACAGCTCACAAATGACCTTGAATAGTCATCTTTCGTGAATAGTATATATTATTTTTCTCGAAATATACAGTTTAATTTTTATGAAGATGTCTTACCAAGGTCATCTGTATCACGAACGAATTAACCTACATTTATTTCTCTCTTATTTGCATTGAAAGGAAGGCCGCACGATAAGGATGGATGTAGCATTTTCAAAAATTCATATAGTTTCGACTAATAGTATGTTCCGTAACGCAACCAGTTCGATCAGGTTTACGGTTTTGTGTTCCGTAAGTCCTGAAATTATTTACCGGTTTCTATTTGGAACGCTGTTCCTGAAAAAAGTTGGTAAAAAGTCGGACCACGGCAACCACAACTTCTGAACGTGCGCACAAACACCATCAAAAATGAAATAACTTCGTTGTGAGACCTCGTTAGGATTGTGACGCCATTTGGCGACCTTTTTGAACATATGTATTTTTTAATTTATAAATACTATATAATTTATCATTATTTTTATCTCTTTTTAAGCAAGGGATAAAAAATTCAAAACGAAATCACAATGCATTCCGATATTATGGAGTTTTAAACAGAATTCGTTAAAAACTAAGTAGTAAATACACTACTGAATTTGAAAAATTGGGTGGAGCTAAAATCTTAACTCATAGAATTCTAAGATGCCCTAGTCATCTTAAAAATATTCAACTGTACTTTTAAAACATAAAAATGTTAAAAAGAGTAAAAAAGTGCACTTTTCCCTTTTTAGAAACTGTTTTAATTTCATTCGGTTAATAGTTGTTTAAGCAATAAAAATATTTATTAAACTATTATTCACGAAAGATGACTATTCAAGGTCATTTGTGAGCCGTATGATATAATATTACTTGCAGATAACTTCATTGCGTTTCGTATGCATAGGCGTGAAACATGAAATATTTACAGACACATTTTAATTGAAAAAATAAGAGTAATTTCATTTGAAAATTATGTTTCTTTCTAAATAATGCCTTTCTGAAAGATTTATGTTCTTCACTTATGTTTTTGCAAAATACAAAAACATAGACTTAAATTATCTACTAAGGAATAATGATTTGATTTAAAGGTCAACGCCACTGGATAAATATTAGCACAGAGGGCAGTGTAGTACATAATTAGATATCTGTAATTCTACAACATATGTCATTATTATTTATAGTGTGTTAGAAAGTAATGCCACTATTTACGTATATCTATCACACCACATAAATTAAATAGACATAGATCATATAATCTTTCTCTTTCTAATACAAAAAGTTGCTAAGCTACTGCTGTAAAGTGATGTGTATTCTTTCTCCGAACAAATAACCTTGAATAGTCTTCTTTCGTGAATAATAGTATAGTCGGTTATCCACTATAAATTCGTTCTCTTCTTATTTTAGGGACCGCATAACTTCTCGTATCCTCTCCCCGGCATTCTTCGACGACAGTCCAGGAGACAAACTCAAACGCGTTTCTAGCTCCAGCTCCATCAGTTCTATGGGGATGGTAATCGTCCACCACCCGGGTACACTAGGTCCTGGATCGTCTTTGGGCACGCTTCCCACGCTCGCTTATGGTTCCGTGTACATGAAATTGTGGCATGGGTTAAGTGGGTTGGATTGCGACCCTCATCCAGCTGTCGCGGCGATGTGTCAGGTTGTTACGGGGTACATCAGAAATCAGGTAGAGCTTCTTTAAACTATATTTTTGTTGTTTTTAATGTTGTTTAGCAAAAAAAACTCAGGCCGCTACAATACGAGGTTTGTCTATAAAGAATCCGACCTTCGACTGGGAAGTAAAAATGTCGGGATTGGGATCCTAATATCCTTCAAAGTAAGTCTCTTGGGTCTCCACAAATTTAGTCCACCGATACCACTATTTTAAGAAACTCAGGATTAGCGTTGGTATTGTAACTGGGCAGTTCTTGTTACAATTCGTTATCTGTTATCAGTAATTTTCCATGCAGTTTTAAAATACGCACGTCGTACTGAAAATGCAGTTAACAAGAGAAAATTTCCTAGCCATGGTATTTTACGATTTTAAAAGTTCGCTCTCTCCAAAACAATGCATCGAAAATCTTCGGGGTGCTTTTGGAAATAAAACACCTAGTATCATGTCGGTTCACAGCTTTCAATTAAACAAAACATATTACCCTAATTTGTAATAATAATTATTGTATTTAAGTTTTAAAAAACTTTGCATGGAATTACATGTTCGTTCAATCTCGAAGATGTTCGTGAAACATCGCGTGAAGCGGCCGGAAGAGCCCGTTTGAAAGACAGCGAACCATTTTTAGGTTACAGAACCCTAAGAACCCGACATATTAATATATTAATGTGGATAGACAGAGTTATTTACGTACGTTAAATTTAAAAAGCAGAAATCTAAAGTTCTGAAAAGAACTGATTTGAAAATGCTCAAAATCATTAACAAACGAAATCTCAGTCAGTATGTTTGTAAACTCTCGGATATGCTTGAAGCTGCGCAAACTTGATACTCTGTAGTTCAGAATGTGCTGTGTGATTTCAATTTGAAATAAAACCTTTGTTATTTATTAATGTAAAAGTAATAGAAAAGTGTTTACAATTTGGTGTTATTAATATCTGAAAGTTAACTTTTTCATAATAACAATATCAGCATCAAATTACAAGCCTTTAAATTCTGACCCTTATGTGTTCTGTCAATAGAGTCTACTTTGAAATTAATCAATAATGTAATTCATAGACAATGAAACCCTTTACCCAAAAAACCCGTGGATACCTCGTTCGAAACATTTTCATCTATCCCTTACGTTAAAGGATTCTCGGATAAAATAGGTAGAATTCTTAATAAAAATCATATTAAGGTCTTTTTTAAACCTCCACAAAAAATCTCAGAAATACTCCCCCAAACTAAAGATAAACGCGAACCCTTATCGTCACCCGGTGTTTATAGTATTCCTTGTTCTTGCGGCACAGTATACATAGGTGAAACAGGAAGGACTGTTCACACTAGATTGTCAGAACACAAACGCTGTCTGCGTAATGGTATGGTATTAACATCTGCGGTCGCAGAACACCAACACAACACAGGACATAACATCTTATTTGAAAATTCCCGCATTTTAGCTCCTGTCCCTGAGTTTTACAGACGTAAATACACGGAAACTTTAGAAATATGGAAACATCCTAATAACATCAATCGCGATGATGGCTATTTCTTGAGCCACATGTGGAAACCGGTGATTCTTGGAACACGACACGCCCAATCTACCATTACGAACTCGATTCCCATTGGTCCTCATTAGCTTTGCTCATCTACCGTATCTTTAGATTAGTATATAACTGTCTTCTCGGCCTTCCTTTCGTCACTTGATTTATTTGGCCTCTAGCGTGGTTTATACGTCGGGTAACCTTGTAAACTGAGTCTCCCCCTCTTGTTGCTTAAACTCGGCCTCTAGCGTGGTTGACACGTCGGGTAACCTTGTTTAAGACAGTACTATTCCCCTTGCTCCTGAAGATGCCCCATACGACTGCGGGCGAAACGTTGAGCTCTGACTTATGACACAGTCCATTCCCGGAAAACGAATATTTCTCTACTTTGAAAGTATCGATTTGCTTAAGATAATGCTTCATATTTCGCGCTATACTCTGACGTCACACTATTCTACCTAATTGTCCTTCCTCGGTAATATTTGGGAATATTTTGCAAGCAGTCATTTGATTTCCCGCCAATTTTAAATTTGTGAGTATTATGATAGATAGGCAAACAAACGATATACTTCTCGTTAGTGCGACATATGTTATTCTAAATGGGGGATATATTTTACTAAGTTTGTTCTATTTTTTGTGTACTGGATATTTTGGATTTCATAATATAGGTTCTTATTCATATAGTTGTATAAATTCATTGATAATTTCATACGAAGAGCAACTCAACTTGTAAACAAACTACCCGTGTTGAAACCCGAAATATAGCGATTGAACACGAACCCTAACGAGGAAATAGGGAGTGATCTAGGAGGTTCCACGAGTGGTGGAGTAGCTTCAGACCACACACACCACTTATCATTGTCGACACTTGTCAATACCTGCGAGTAGTGTGGCGAAGCGAAAATGATTTTGCGCTGGAAAATTGAAGATCGGATTCTTTTTAGACAGGCCTCGTAATTATTAAACGTAATGCATTGAATTTGTTTAGTAAATAATATTAGAAAATAGTAGTGAATAATTCATATTAACATATAAATTAATACCTTTATAAAGTATATCATCTTATGTGCCACTCTTAATTTTTTGGGGAATAGCAGCTGTATACTAGATTCTTCATGGTATTTCAAATGTTTTAGCTTATTATAATACTCTTTTTCTTATAATAATTTACATGTTAGGTGAATTCGTTAAAAGAAAGCGACGCCAATAGATTGACGTCAAGTGTAAGTTTACCTCCAAGTCCAAATCGGGGAAACTTTTTAACAGGAGATTCGCCGCCCACATTACACCCGAATGCAGAACTTCCTCGACTAGGTAGTCGGTAAGTTTTAAACAATTATACATTGAAAGAAATTAATAACATTTTATATATACATACAGTTAAAGTTAATCCTAAATAGTTTTTTTTAATTCATTAGTAATTTTATATAACTTCAATTTTTACTATTATTTAGTTCTGTTGGATTATTTATTGCAGAAATTGTATTATAGATGATCTGAATAAAAACAAAACTAAATTTCTTGTACCAACTATAGGCCAGTGGTCAGAGCTATTGTGGAAATAAATGGTGGCAAGCAGGAATAAATTTTATTCTCTTCCGGAGTTTGCCGCCATATTGAAAAAACCACGTGAAAAAAGACAACGTGAAAAAAGACATTTTTATTGATTTGGATTAATTTTAGAGCTATGGGATTTCGTGACTATTGCCAAATGGCAACAAGTTTGAGGAAGAAACTGGAGTGTTATTTTCTGATTTCTCGAACTCTCACATTATATTTAATTAGATTATTTTTTGATTCACAAATTTGTTTCAACCAACGGGACTTTCATGCCATGTAATGCCATCTACTGTCGTAATTAACTAGCTTCATTAATTTACATGACCCAGTTGGCAAGTCTGTTTTAACAACTGAGAACACAATAGGCGATTTCGGGCGACATACCCGTTCACTTCTTCAGATTACTTACGGTTAGTTACAGTATGATATGTTTAATGGTGGCGCCAAAAATCGTTGGTTCACTTGTTGACACCGTGCTTGGTGGTTATGTATATTCTGCTACATTTAAAACTCAAAAATAGTGTCTGACAATTAAAATGCATTAACGGAGAAAGATAGTTTTTTTCATATTTGTCCAAAAAAGAGTCAACGAAAATAATGTCACTCTGTTTGACATAAGAACACGACTCGGACTGTTTTGACTTTCGGCATTTCAAAAAAAGACATGTTAAAAAGAGTTAGGAATAGTGAACAGAGAGCTGACCCGACTCGCAAACCCGTTCAGCTGTGAGCACTGATCCAAGCGTACCGGGTAAGTTGTTCCTAGTGCCCGAATGTGTGAACGTACCTGAACGCAACATACCGCAAGTGAACGATTGTCTCCCGAAATCGCCTAATTTTTACAAGGGAAAATATATATAAATAATCAGGGATTATAATTAATTATTAATTATGATATTTTTTAGAAGTAGTTTCTATAATTTTTTGGTTTATTTCATCATCAGAAATGGCACTAAATCGGTCTTTTTCGCTTATAAACACGTGACTCGAGCGTTCTAGACGTGCTTGGAATCAGCTGATTTGTGTGCGCTTGTCATTTTGACAAGAATAATGTCACTTTGACAAGACCAATGTATTGACTTTTTTAAATTTTGAACTGTTGAGAAGTTATTATTTTTAATTTCATGTGCTTTACTGCCTGAAAATTGTAAAATAATAACATTTTAGCAGTTCAAAATTAAAATACGTCAAAACATTGATCTTGTCAAAGTGACACTGTTCTTGTCAAAATGACATGCGCACACAAATCAGCTGATTCTGAGTCACGTGTCTGACATTTTTCAACAAAAACAAAAGTTACAGATTATTTCCGGGAATAATCTCTGGAGCTTTATTCTCAGTATTCGCGACTGCAAATTTGCAAACCCTCCGAATTGGTAATGGCAGCCAATCACACCTCAGAAAATTACCAACAGTCGGCCATATTAAATGAACGCAGCGCCTCTATAGGACATTTCAATCACCCATAATCATGACTACGTTTATCTCGACAATTCAAGCCGCTTTAAGTATATTATGACTTTAAAAATCCTATAGGGCGCGAGCAGACACATGACACGAGCAACCTTGAAGTGCTTGGAATCAGCTGATTTGTATGCGCGTGACACTTTGACAAGAACAACGTCAATTTGGCAAGACAAATGTTTTGACTTATTTTGATGTTGATCTGCTAAATTGTTAATATTTTACAAATTTCAGGCAGTAAAACACATGACCTTAAAAATAGTAGCATTTTAACAGTTCAAAATTAAAATAAGTCAAAACATTGGTCTTGCCAAAATGACGTTGTTCTAGTCAAAATGATACGCGCACACATATCAGCTGATTCTAAGCACTTCGAGGCTGCCGGAGTCACGTGTCTGCTCTCGCCCTATTGGTTTATCTCAGCGGATTGAAAATAGGATTAAGTTATTTTCAATTTTCTTTAAATTCGTATCGACTAAAAAAAGATAGTTAAATACTAGAATATACAGACAGGGACAGGTATATGTTGTTATCTGTCTTCTCTTTCAAAAACATTAAAAAAATGTGTTTCTTCATCACTCCAAATATTTCGCTTTGGACAATTTCACAATGTTGTCTGTTCTGACTTTTTTAAAAATGAGGTAAAATGCAAATAACCAACAAATGATATGAATTTAGTAACACTGGAACATATTGCTGATGTGCGCATGCGTATACTATTATTCACGGAAGATGACTATTCAAGGTCATTTGTTCGAAGAAAGAATACACATCACTTTATAGCACTAGCTTAGCAACATTTTGTATTAGAAAGAGAAAGATTATTTGACCTATGTCTATTTAATTTATGTGGTGTGACAGATATACGTAAATAGTCGCATTACTTTCTAACACACTATAAATAATAATAACGAATGTCGTAGAGTTACATATATCTAATTATCTACTGCACTGCCCTCTGTGCTAATATTTACCCAGTGGCGTTGACGTTTAAATCAAATTATTATTTTTTGGTTTATAAGTTGTCTATGTTTTTGTATTTTGTAAAAACATAAGTGAAGAACATAAATCTTTCAGAGAGGCATTATTTAGAAAGAAACATAATTTTCAAATAAATTACTCTTATTTTTTCAGTTAAAATCTGTCCATAAATATTTCATGTGGCACGCCTATGCATACGAAATGCAATGAAGTTATCTGCACGTAATATATCAAACGGCTCACAAATGACCTTGAATAGTCATCTTTCGTGAATAATAGTTTAGTTACATTATTTGAAGCTTCACTGTTTATTTCGACAGAAGTCAATCCTGTTATTTTATAGGCTTGACTTAACATTTTCAAGCCGCTTGAAATAATCTCGAACGTTTATTTCGAAGATTGAAAAGGGAGTTACTAAATTCAAGCGACTTCAAACGTCGAGGTAAACGTAGTCAATGACAGGATTAGTTAAAACGCAGACACGGCACAAAATGGAACATTTTGGTTGTAAGAAATGTGAAAAAATAATCATTATTATAAATTTGTGACTTAATGCAAGCACAACTATTGTCAAATAATTCTTTAAAACTATTTCCGAGAGTTTCCTAACCTACACTTACACTAATCTGACCTTAAAAATTTCATCGAACCTATTATGTACTGATTTAATATTTATTTGTGGTGTAAAATGTATAATTGTCTTTAGGACAACGTTAGCAAATAGAAGTAGAAAAATCCCCAACACAATCAATGAAGACAGCGACGAAAACCAGGGTATTCGGAAACCTCTAGTCTCGACCCAATTCGTAGCTTGGGCTTGTAAACATTTCGCTCAACCCGTCATGCTTAAAGAATCTGAACACGAGGATATTGAATCGCCAATACATTATGAGCGTGAATGGCGATACATGAGGTAAGAAAAGAATAGTAAACTAGTTTCTTTTAAAGTTTTTCTAAATGTTTTGTGTTTTTTGTAGAAACGCAGCGTTAAGGAGAGAAGCGAGAGAAGAACAAGAGAGAATGGGACATTGTAGAGTAGAAATGCAAGTTTTTAACACAAGGAATCAGTATACGCCTTCAGTAGTGCAATTTCATCCGTATGACCAGCAGATTGCTGTGGCTGGGCGCGACAATTTTGGGTGAGTTACAAAAAACACTTTAAATGCAATAAAAACTAATATTTTGCGCTACATTCTTACTAACACTTTTATAGAATTTCCTTTTGTTTGCGTAATTACTTTGAATGAAAGTGTGTTAATAATAGATTGAAAAGTTCTTTTATTTATCATTTTTGTGAGGTTATGTGAACTATAGAGCCCGTGCATCTGACGTCATGGATATTTAAAAATGGCAGCTTGGTGGACCAACAAACCAGACTGACATATAGGAATATGTTTAAAATGCCATAATTTTGTGCTATGGTTTGATATTCCAAACGAATAACTATAGTGACGGATTATCAATTTATAGTTTTGCATCGAAAACAGATTTTGAAGATAGAATTATAGCTTTAGGAAGCTAAAATGGTTAGGTACGGTAAAGAGAAGTAGTGATCTTACGAAGGTAAAATAAGAATAAATATATATTATTCTAGGTACTCTATTGTAGACACGGTGTAGTATCTATATGTGAGTGCACGACGTATTCCAATGCATTACGAAGAATGGCTAACTAACTGGGCTAGTTCATACAGTGTGCCGCTAGATGTTAAATTTTGTTGCGACCCGGTTTTTACACAAAATATTTAAAATATTAAATTATTCATATATAACGCATAATATTCTATATTTTCAATCATTGCCTTGTATCTTTTGTCAGTTCTATGTATGTATTTTGTACAAATTCCATACAAAAATGTTTCTTTCCAGTAAAATTATAAAACAACATATGTCAAATGCACTTTGTAACAATATCTGATTACTAGCATAAGAAAAACACATAGAATTATAGAACTTCAATATTTAATGACATAATAATAATTTTCTGAAACAACAACAACTAACTTGATTAATTATTATTTTTGTTGACTTTGAGCATGCCAACTATATTTTTTCAATACACTTGACATTGACACCTTCCAATCAGAAATTTATCTTAGTACCTGTTTCTGTGATTATAGTGTAGCTGGCTGCCGCTAAATTGCACATTTTGGCACCTTAAAAAGACTATTGGGTCGATTCTGTTCACATCTGTAAGTCTTACAGATCTGTAAATCTGTAAAAACCTGACAAAAACGCATCTATTTTTGTTGATTAATATAAAATTAGACATGAGTGGCAGGTTTCGTTGCGATTTCGTACATTACAAATTTACAGATTTGTAAGATTTACAGATGTGAACAGAATCGACCCATAAATTTCTCTTTATTTGATCCATACCCTGTTGCAGTGGCGTACCTAAGTGAAATTGTGCCCAGGGCAAGGGTCGTAATTGCACCCCCTGTCAACAATTTAAAATCAAGATTACTTCTTTCTCGCTTTAGTGTAGTGAGATATGTGGCATTTGTATTGTTGTTGAAATATCCTTATAAATATTATGAAGTAACTTCAACCATGAATGAATCAGTACAATAACAAAATAAACTATCAATATAAGGGTGTTCCGCGACTCGACCGACAAACTTATACCATATATTCCGGGTGTCATTACGATAAAAAAAGTCCAATTTCCAGAGCTTCAGTTACCAAAGTTTCTCTTTCATTGCGAAAATAATCTCTTAAACCTCTCAAATTTAAGGCGGAATCATGAAAGTTCATATTTATATCGTGCAGTCTTTTCTGTACTCTATCAATAGGAATGAGTACTCGCGTCCAAAATCCAAGTAGAGTCAGAAAATCGAGTGTCAACATACGGTTGTACAATTGCGTAGCATCACTTCTTGTTTCACTCGTTTCCTTTACATCATCCATTATAGTCTCGAGAACTTGGAGTATGCCGTCAAGGTAGTTGTTTATGGGCTTCCCAGCTTCCACTTTTGCACTCCATAATGTTTTCGACTCAGATTTAATAACTATGGGCGCAGCATTTTTAAGTATTTCCCAGCGTTGAGTAGACGATGAAAAAACAGATAGAGAGCTTCAACACTTCCGAAAAATTTCAATATGCACAGTAATCATCAGTTTTAACACTTCAAATTGTGGCACGCAAGTTACATACGGATACCAAGGGCTCCAAGCGGCGCCCCCTTAGTTCTGGCGCCCAGGGCACCTGCCCTGTTTGCCCCACCCTAGGTACGCCACTGCCCTGTTGTGCATCTTGTAGCAAAACATTTTTTGTCAAATGGTAACGGGTCGCGTTAGCGCCATTTTGTTTCCCAGTTACTTAGCCATGTCAACGCATCTCGTGCTCTCACCTCTAGATACGGGTACGTTCCACTTGGCGACCACAACGCTCATAACGCTCGCAAATGCGTTCCACTTAAAGCCGCGGTCGCCGTGGTCGTTCCTCAAAACGTCACGGATGACGTCATTAACAACGACCGTACGACGACCGCCACGCTCATTCCAACAGCATGGGTTGGAGCGGTCGTTTGGCATTTTGAGCGCAATTTTTGAAAATGTTTACATAAAAAGTTTCATTTTTACCTTCGTCTGTATATGACGATCCTTTCAGATTCGATAATTCCAGTTATACAATTACAATTTTTTCATATTTCTCGTCTTTACATCCTTATGAAGATTTGATTAGATTTTGGTCACCCGGGGAAATTCTCTCATTTGAACCTCTTAACAATTTTTCTGGGAAAAACGTAGTGAAATATCATTTTTTGATAGTTTACATTATAAATATTAAAGAATTATTCTCTGCGATTTGACTGCATTTTTTTCTTCATATTCAATGTATTTAGAGATAAAAAAATTATAAAGATATTTTTAAAAGACAGAATAAATTATATAGAAATGACGGAAGGTAATCATGTTAATCATATCAGATTTTTAAATTTTATATCTATTTCTATCGAAACATCAACGCGCCAATGACAGAAGCAGCCATCTTGTTGTTCACCAACGACCACAAGCCGTTCCACTTACGTACGCGACCGCGGCGTTTGCAAGCAAGTGGAACGGGAAAATTCGCGGTCGTGGTCGCGGGCGTTGTGGTCGCCAAGCGGAACGTACCCTACACCGTGCCTACAAATAATATTAAACTAAAATACGTCATTATAATATAAATGAATGTAATTCGTAGCCATCATGTTTTAGTAATTAATGTGTATGTTAGAATATAGGACAATAAAAGTGTTTTTATAGAGATATAAAAAATTTAATAAAATTATATCAAGAGTATTTACATTGTCAGCTAGCTATACAAACAGTGAGCACACACAATCTCACCCCTTTGCAAATCATACAAAATACTTATAAGATGTTTGCTAGTAACTTTTGGGAAATGTAAATCTATAATCAGCCAAAAATTTTGATAGTTATAATTTTTAATGCACTAAATCATATTACTAATATACCTTGTCTTTCACGTCGATAGTCGATGTCTTTCATTCTCAATCTCAACAGTGGATAGATATGACTGATTTACAACGAAACTCATTATATACGCCTCTAAATTTGTATGGGCTTTAAATACTTGTAATATATATGAACTTCTGCTATGCTCAAAGCACATTACAATATCTGAATATAAGGTTTTGAGAAATTTTCCGGGCCTAAACATTGTATTCATGTAAATACGGCATGGATCTAGGTTATGATTATCAATAAAAGATACGTATTTTGAACATTTTCCGGGAGAAAGTAGTAATGTTCTAGTCAGTTGAGCCATAGTAATGCACCAACCCCACAAATATTATGAACAACTGAAAAACGCACAAAAAAGCATATAAAAGGTTAAACATCCACCAAACTCAATGTAAACAAAGGCACTTAAAAGGTTTGTTGGTCCAACAGGCTGGCGGGTTGCCTAGATCCAACCACGTGATGCACGCGCCCTATAATTAGTGTATCTGCGCAGATTTGCGTTAATCTGCTAATTTGTGGAAACACCACGATATTAAATCTTCTCACCATCCATTAGCATCACCCTATGCTCTCCCCATACTAACTCGAAACCAAAAGGCATTCGAATTTCAGCATCTGGGACTGGGGCACCGGCGCGAAACTTGCCGTCTGCCAGAGCCGAGGGGCGCGACCAGGCTCGAAGCTCACCGCATTGGAATGGGTGAACGGACACGATATAGCGTTGCTGATGTGCGGCTCAGATGATGGTACGGTGAAAGTCTGGAGGCCTTCAAATACGTTTGGAAGCAAAGAGCCTGTGTTGGTGTCTGCGTGGCATGCGTTAACTGATATGCAGGGCAACACGAGGACGAATTGTAAGTGAAACAATTCATACATACTGTACATAAATGAAATTAAATATGTTTTCGTACATTTCATCCGAAACGTCAATTTCCCAGGTCTGCAATATTTTAGACGTTTCGTTTGACAGCCCAACTGGCAGTTGTTCGCGCCATTTTCTTAAGGCGATTTCGGGCGAAAACCGTTCACTTGCGGTATGTTGCGTTCACACATTCGGGCGCTAGGAACAACATACCCGGTATGCTTGGATCAGTGCTCACAGCTGAACGGGTTTGCGAGTCGGCTCAGCTCTCTGTTCACTATTTCTATCTCTTTTTATCATGTCTTTTTTTGAAATGTCAAAACAGTCGGAGTCGTGGTCTTATGTCAAACAGTGTGACATTATTTTCGTGGACTCTTTTTTGGACAAATTTGGAAAAAAACTCTTTCTACGTTAATGCATTTTAATTGTCAGACACTATTTTTGACAGTTTTAAATGTCGCAGAATGTACATAACCACCAAGCACGGTGTCAACAAGTGAACCAACGATTTTTGGCGCCACCATTAATCATATCATACCGTAACTAACCGTAAGTAATCCGAAGAAGTGAACGGGTATGTCCCCCGAAATCGCCTTTACTATTTGCAACGATAAAAAGAGCCGTTAAATTGAAAAGGTCTATTATGTTTGGGCAATTCAACTGATCGTCATTTTTCTTTTGCTTTAAGGTAATAAAAATGTTTTCATAGCTTGTTATGTTTTATTTTGTATGGAATTTTATTAATACGCATTTTGAAAATAAATGGTCTCCATTTTGAAATGGTTGAAATAAAACTATGATATTTTGGTATCGTTGTGAAGCTAATTTTATGTACAATCTGATTTAAAATTGTGCCCACTTCCGCTAAATCCGGAAGTGATGCAAAATTCATACTACGATCAACTTACGAGCCCCTTTGTCTAGTTTAAATTTGCTTATCAACATTTTTTTGTATTTCTAAAAATAAACGAAATATTCTTGCTGCCGGACATTCTGTATAATAAAATCTTAACACCTAGCGCATCTAGCGAATATTCCAGAATGTATTCAACACTAGAACAATGGTCTGTGTCCGTATTACGAACTTTAAAAGATCGTTTTTGTTTAAAGTGAATTTTAATCTCATAAGAATATAATGTAAAAGCGCATATTATTACTCAAATAATAATGCGTTCGTAATACGGACTAATGAAAGCGACAATAAATCTATTACTTTTTTCGTCGTAGCGTTAGCAGGGCTGGTGCTATCGTGGGAACAATGGACGCAAACTGTGATAACGAGCGGTGATGTGCGAATCATCCGACTTTGGGACGCTGAGAGAGAACTGAAATATGTCGATATTCCCACCGGTGCTGATTGTAGCGTTTCTTGTCTTGATTCCACTTTCGCCACCACCGGTAAGTTATAATATAAATGGAAAATATTTTACAATATATTAAATATTGTGTCATATTAAGAATCTTTGAATTTTTGTTCTTAAATTTGCAAATATATAATTCTAAATATAATAATAAAAGTATCTTTATTGTTAATATCCTTATAATATATTGAATTAAAAATATAGCCGTACAATTTTCGTTCCAAATTAATTTCTTTCTCTGTCTCTTAGATTTAGAGAATTATAAGTTCCTCGACTCGCGCTGCTCGACGCCTGACGATGACTCAGGCTTGTTCATGAAGTCAGACATGACCATGGACGGCATAGATAAACCTCCCGTGCAGAAACACGGTCTTATTACTGTAGGCTGTGCTGATGGTTCTGTGCGGCTCTTCGATCGAAGACTCAGCCCCACTGAGGCTCGTATCAGGACATGGAGAGAGCACAGCAACTGGGTTATTGATGTGCAACTTCGAGGAGAGAAAATTGTCAGTGGATCGTGAGTAGAACTATTTATTAAAGCTTCAATAATAATAATAATAATAATAATAATAATAATAATAATAATAATAATAATAATAATAATAATAATAATAATAATAATAATAATAATTTTGTTTAATGTTTATATATTGTATTGTTAAACAAAACTTCAATTATATATATTGAAGATTTTATAATATTTATTGTCTTGTATAGGTCAAGTGGTGAAGTAAAAATATTCGATATTCGAATGAACAATCCGCTGTCGTCATGCCAAGTTATGAATGGAATGAATTGTTTCACTATTCATCGAAATGCAGACACATATGCTTGGTAAGTTTTTTTTATAGTTATATTAATATCTTCAAATGAGAAATGTGATCCGGAATATTTAAGCTGTAAATGTGAAGAAATTGACGCACGACTGTTGCTTTACAACTCGATGCGTTAATTAAATCTTTGACAATAGTCAATTCAGCTGTTTCTTGTCGATGTTTAACTACTTGCAACCATATTAATATAGACTTATAAATTTGACGTAATCGGCGGCGGTCCTCCCTCCACACAATTTAAAAAAGGACAACAAATTTTTAGAAAGAGCGAGGTGATATACCATGGCCAAGACGATCAAAAGTCCTCCCCTTTAGCACTTCTCGTTGATCCCATCATTTGTTTGTTATTTAGTCAGTATCTCTTGAAGTATATTGATCCTTGGAATATCACTTAAAAACCAAATTCACAAATAAATAATGAGTTTAACACAAGATGATATACCGGGGGCACGATTTGTGTTTAAAAACATTTAAAACCATTCCGTCTTACAGTTGGAAAGATGGTTAGAATGCCGAGGTTTCAAGAAAAGTGGAAATAAACATGTGGATTACGCGATAAATGTCGAATGGGGTCCGGTACTCATTTTTCAATTTATTTTTTTCTGGAAGATTTAATAAAATGATGAATTTTAGCGTTTGTTACACTTTCCAAATTTGTAGTTTTTGAAATATATATTTTTTAATTTAATTAATTTTTTGTGCAACCGGACGCGAAATAAGCATTTCGCAGCCGCAATACAGGCCGCGAAATTAAATTTCGCGACCGTTGTTACGGTAACGGCCGCGAAATTAGGTAAACAATCACTTTGACACTTGAGAATTGCATGGTTTTGTTTATCAAATGTTAATCCCATAGCCACCTTGAAAGCTAACTTTTTATTTACAATGAAACTGTTTAAAATTAATAAAATTTGTAATTACATATTTTTACGGTTGCACAAAAAATATTGTGTACACCTTGTCCGCGAAATCCTTTAGCGCGAGTGATTTCGCGGCCTTGATATACAAATAACTATTGTATGACGTCATATCTACAATTTTACTTCACCTACTGACTAAAGTTGTTGATATCTGTCAGTCATTAATTCTGCCTAAAATTGATGTTAAGGAGGGTTAATTAGTGACAGCTGTCACTTTCAGAAAACTAGTTGTACCTTATCAAAGGAAAAATTTGTTGTTATAAAGATTTTAAATAAATATGTTTTATTTTAATAAAATTATAAATGTTTCATACATTTTCATGTAAAGTAGAAATATATGGATTTTATTATAACCTATACAGAAATACAGTTGTGACGTCATATCGTTATAGTGCTAATCGTTTGTATTATAATTATGAATGAAAAGTTTTATATTTTAAAAATATTTTGCTAAATTAGTCATATTTTCATAATATGACAAAATATATGCAACTTTCTTTTAGTACCGGACTCCATTGAAGCACCTAATGTTCTAATGAACTGCACTTTTTCCCAATATAAAACACAAATGTCAACCGTCATCCGCCATTTTGATTCCATAATGTACTTCTCTCTCTAACATATGGTCCATACGTATTGCGGTACTTTATATGATCTAGTGACTTTAGCGCTACATACAATCAGTTGGAAATCTTTAGGCGCTTTCTTTTTAGGGGGAAAATGAACTGATCTTACCTCGTACTGAACTGAACTGAACTACTCCTAAAAAGAACAGTATATTTTTTTTTAAATAAAAAGGAGAAGATAAAAACGTATATAGCATTATAATTATAATGTAATAATATGTTGAATTTGCTTGTGGTTATAGCCTATTATATATGTGATTTGATTTTGACATATTAAATTCTTTTACCTTTGAGTATTTAAATATGGATGTATTTCTTATGGTAATGCAACATAATATAACGTTTCAAACTGATTAATTTCTTCTACTTATGTCATTTTAATATCAAATACTTACAAAAAAGACAAAATACATAGCAGTCAGTCATATTGACGTGACATTGAAATTCGGGATCAGTTCAGGATCTATTTGATCCTGTTTCAAAAGTGTTGCTTCGCGGGGGCGGGGACGAAGAAAATGGGTAGTACAATATCATTTATCCACTTTTAAAAAGAACGATTTAGGGTAGATGCGTGCTACTCGGAGTTGATCTTCTTGGTTTAAATAGCCATACTGTGGAATTCTCAAAATTTTAATACTCGTTATTTCTTTACAAATCTCATACGAGGTTAACAATGGGCTACTTGCGTGCCATTTTTTTATTTAATATTTTTGAAGAGACGATAAAAACTTGCTACCCGTATTTTTTCTTTTGGCAAAATTTTCGATAATTAGCCTGAAAAAAATTAATGAAATTTTAATATTTAAATTACCGCCGTGTATGACGTAGAATTACGCCGAACCAATGAATGGCCTAAAGCAATAACATCGGTACGTCCAATAGCAACGGTATGTGCGGGTAATTTAAACATGATAGATCATCTGTTTGAAGTTTGAATAATAGTTTGGAGGTTAATATTTTCGTTTGTCATTTTAATCTTGTACGAGTATAAGCTAAGTTAAAAAATTCTGCTTAAATACGTAATAAAAGTAACAAACCACGCAAATTGTAAATAATAAAGGAGACAGTGACAGAAAAATGAACTAATGTCAAAATCAAATTAAAATTCGCACTCGCTGGCCATCTACAGGTTACATTCTTAAATATGCATCCCTTTCTTCAGTTCAAAATAATGACGTCAAAGAAAATCTTCTTTCTTAATTTATTAAATAACATATATTTTTTTTGTGAAACCGGACGCGAAATAAGTATTTCGTAACCGCAATACAGGCCGCGAAATTAAATTTCGCGACCGTTGTCATGGTAGCGGCCGCGAAATTAGGTAAACAACCACTTTGACACTTGAGAATTGCATGGTTTTGTTTATCAAATGTTAATCCCATAGCCACCTTGAAAGCTAACTTTCTATTTATAATGAAACTGTTGAAAATTAATAAAATTTGTAATTACATATTTTTTACGGTTGCACAAAAAATATTGTGTACACCTTGTCCGCGAAATCCTTTAGCGCCCTCGAGATTGTATTTCTCTCGGTACGCTAAAGAGTGATTTCGCGGCCTTGATATACAAATAACTATTTTTAAAATAAAATTTATATTTGTACATACGTTTTCAACTTTACTTTAGGTATTTAGTAATAGATATCAGATTTTCAGTACCACGCAAGTAGCCTATTTTTAGTAATATAGATACGATTATTTTGTTCGGTTTACTGATACAGTTTTCTAAAGCCCGGTATTTTAATTTTTGGTAAGCTGTCTGTTGACTTTTGGGGATCCGAACCCAGAATCCCTAGTGTACTTATGACTAAGAGCCGTTGCTCTAACCATTAAGCCACGGGAGCCAACAGAAACGAAATGAAAATACCTAAAAGTAATTTCCACGTATTTTTTTCCTCAGTGGCTCTCTCCACCCAACCATCAGCATCCACAACTTCCTCGGGCAGACCCTAAACACCATCCGCTTCTACGAGGGCTTCATGGGGCACCGCATCGGCTCCGTCTCGTGCCTCTCGTACCACCCGCACCGCCTGGCCATCGCAGCGGGGACCAGCGACTCCACCGTGGCTGTCTACTGCATCGAGCAGCGCAGGTGACACAGCCTGGGGTTCAGCTAGAGCTACGCCTCGCCCAACATGCCTGGCTTCTGGGCGTTGTTAGGTTACAACACGTAGGGGCGATAGGCGTAGGGAGAAAGAAAGAGTGATTGGGTGGTTATGACAGAAAGAAGAATCAATTCTGAGTTTGAAGGTTAGTTTTTTGGTCTGTTTTCGAAATTTTTGTATATGAGGGATGTCAGAAAAGTATCCGAAAGTTGATGATATCTACATAGCTGATGTTGCTGTAATAATTAAATTTTTAGTACCCCACAGAAAGGATTAAGTTCCAATATTTTTCAATTACTTGCAATGAAATATTGCACGATTTTTTCTTCTTTACTTAGATTGAACGAATAAGAAAATATATTCTTCCCGTACTTTTTATTTTACTTAATATTAATTTTTATAAATGACTATTTCACTCATAAATATATAAACCAATACAAATTCAGGTTTCTACCTAGTTACCAAGTTTCACTTCGATAAAACACTGTCACAAATTTTTTTTCCGCACCCTTTAAGCCAATAAGATGTCGTATTTTTACAAGTAAGTGAGTTTTGATAAGCGAAAATTTTTTGACGTTTTAGAAATATATTGTTTACATACTTGTCAAAGTCTGTATAATTTCAGTGTTATCAGTTTTTTTTAAAAAACTAGTCGATTCGGACAGGAATCTATTTAAAACGTTGAAAAAGCAAACTGGAACATAGTACCTCTAAACACACTAAAAATTACAAGATTTTTGTCAAGAAAAAATTATATAAATGATTACCTGATTTTTATTTTGGAAATAGTCATCCGAATACCATTCGTGGTTAAATTTTATCCTGAAAAAATTTTCCGATTGCTTTACTCGAGCCTGTTGCCAATTTATCTCGTGACATTGATCAAAAATCACTCGTTTGACAACTCGTGATGTTTTTGTCAATGTCACTCAATAAATTGCTAGGCAACCGGCTCTCGTAACAATCTGAAAATTTTTCCGGCAAAAATTTACCACTTATGATTATTATATATGAAAAAATTGATTGAAAATACAATCGTTAATTACGGCTTAATTCCATCTTTTCCCCTTTAGCCCGGATGGCGTACCCGATGTTTGTATCACCAATGAGAGAGTGGCAAACATACATCTAAGCAACCAATGTCTTTGATGTCTGCGGATTGTTTCTAAAATATAAAGAAACATTATTTCACTTAGTTACTCGGTGGTTATTGGTAATTTCAACAAATGGGAGCTGGGGTCTGATTTTGTAACATTGAAATTCAGCGGATTTTAAATTTCCCCTCCTCTGTCAAAGCGATTTTGTAAAATCTAACGTGATCGGTGCTTCTAATTTGGTTATGAAAGTTAACTGAAAATCATACTTAAAATTTGTTGAAAATGTTAATTTTTTAATGAAAATATTTTATTGACAGCAGAGAAGTGTGGTTTTGACATTTTGATTCTGTCGGTAAAGCCGCTCTCGAAACTAATGCCAATGCTATAGGGCACAAGCAGACACGTGACTCGAGAGACCTTGACGTGCTTAGAATCAGCTTATTTGTGTGCGCATCTCATTTTGACAAGAACAATGTCATGTTGATAAGATCAATGTTTGGACTTATTATTATTTTTAACTGCTAGAATGTTATTAGGTTTCTTTGTTCCGCTATGCTGCGTTTTACCGCAAAACGCGGCGGTAATTGTCGCTGCGTTTTGCGATTCACTGCCAATCGCCGCGGTAATAATTTAAGTTACTAAAAATTATTTTTCTGTTCGATCCGTTTGCGTTATATTATTGTTGAAGATACTTCAGACTATTAATTATAAAGGATACTCAGTAAAAATATATTACTCCATTTTCCATTATTTTAATTATTTGCGATTGTTATCATTTAAATTTGCCTTATTACAAATCAAAATTCATATTTTCTAAAACTGAAACATTACATAGCATACTTATTGAAAAAATTACAATTTTTCCTAGTATTTATTTGTCAAACACTGTCATACTGGCACTTCATATGTAGACGCGAACATTACCGCCGATTATTTTTATACCACCGAGTCATGAGTCACTGTAAAAATTATCACCGCCAGCTGCCGCGGCGTTTTACCGCAAGTTACTAGAAAAACGGAACGAACAGAATCTAGTGACTTTTCAGTGAACCGCGAATCGAAAAGAACAGCAAATTTCACCGCCGCGGTTTGCTGTAGACGCAGGGTAGCGGAACGAACAAACCTATTATTTTTAATTACATGTGTTTTACTGCCTAAAAATAAGTCAAAATATTAGTCTTGTCAAATTGACAATTTTCTTGTCAAAATGACATGTGCACACAAATCAGGATCACAAGCAAGTCAAGGTCGCTCGAGTCACGTGTGCTGGTGCCCTATTCTACACCTACATATCGACATCAAATTGTATACCGATGTTCTTTCAGCTTCAGAAAGTATCGTAGAAGTTCAAAATATTGCAGTTTTTTTAACAGTGAAGTGAGTGAAGTCTGCTAGAAAAGTATCCGACCTTTGGCAGGGAAAAAAAAACTGGCATACTTGGGGCGTTGGAAACCTAATCACCTTCAAAGTAGTCTCCTTGGGACTCCACACACTTCTCCCAGCGGTGCCAACATTGTTGGAAGCATTCCGAGAAAGCCTCTTTCGGAATGGAGTTTAGCTCGGCTATTGTTGCAGCTATAATGTCCTCTCTTGTCTGAAATCGCGCTCCTTTTAATGGCCTCTTCAGTTGTGAAACAGCCAGAAGTCGTAGGGGGCCATGTCGGGAGAGTAAGGAGCCTGTTGAACCACACAGTCTTGTTCTTCGCCAAAAAGTCTGAATCAAGTGCGAGGAATGTGCTGGAGCATTGTCGTGATAGAGGCGCCAATTTCCTGTTGACCACAACTCCGGTCTCTTGCGCCGCATAGCATCACTTAGGCGACGGAGGACATCCCTGTAGTACTGTTTGGTGATTGTTTGACCCTCTGGTGCGTACTTGTGGTGTACCACACCGTGGGAGTCAAAAAAAGCAGTCAGCATTACTTTGACGTTGCTGCGCACTTGGCGGGCCTTCTTTGCCCATAGTATCGTCACCGAAAGCCGTTTGATCTTCCGAATGGTTTCCACCTGGCTGTCGCACAGTTTCAGGCAAAATTTCATGCAATAGCGCTGCTCCAGTCGTTCCGTCATTTTCCTTGCAATGTAAAACCGACGAGAGCACTACACACTACCTCACTCAAATGCTGCTTGCCAGCAACAGACGCTATCGACAGGCGGAAAAAAATTCACGCATGCGCACGAAGGTTCAAGGTCGGCTCATGCAAGCGCGCTTGATTCAAATCCATCAGGTTTTCGCAAAAAAAATAAGGTCGAATACTTTTCTAACAGATCAGGATTCAGACCGACGCCAAAGTTAAAATTTGAAAATTATATTCAATTTTCAAATAGCATGAGATGATGCATTGTTAAGATCTCACTGTAAAACTTATTACTACAGTTGAATTGGTTATGGAGATATTATAAAAAGCTGGATATTTTTCGGACATCCTTAATATATTTTATTGTTATTTCTAATTTTCCCGAATTAGATTTTATATTTATTTGTACCAAAAATTCCAAAAAGAATAATTTTTGATCTATTTTAAAAATCCTAAAAATTGGCATTTCATTATACAAATCATTCGACTTATAACAATTCATTTGATTTACAATCTTTTTATTTTGATTAATATTTCATCATTTAATACGTAAAATATTGCAATAAAACTATAATATTGATTATAAAGCAGAATATTTAAAAGACGTATTATACAAAAAATAATAACGACTATCGAGACCCGCAGAATCTGTTGGCGGCGCTGTAAGCGCACCTATCATGGCGGCCAATAGGACATGTCAAATTTGTTTACAATCTGAATTGGAGTTTTCTGGCTCAAAATATTAAAATTTCAACTCAACACGATTTTTAAGTTTGTTCAGTCGAATCCACGGTGTAGTATCTATAGGTGAGTGCACGACGTATTCCAATGCATTACGAAGAATGGCGAACTAACTGGGCTAGTTCATACAGTGTGCCGCTAGATGTCAGTTTTTGTTGCGACCCGGTTTTTACACAAAATACTTAAAATACTAAATTATTCATATATAACGCATAATATTCTATATTTTCAATCATTACCTTTTATCTTTTGTCAGTTCTATGTATTTATTTTGTACAAATTCCATACAGAAACGTTTCTATATTTCCAGTAAAATTATAAAACAACATATGTCAAATGCACTTGACATTGACACCTTTCAATCAGAAATTTATCTTAGTACCTGTTTCTGTGATTATAGTGTAGCTGGCTGCCTTAAAAATACTATTTCTCTTTATTTGATCCATACCCTGTTGTGCATCTTGTAGCAAAACATTTTCTGTCAAATGGTAAACGGGTCGCGTTAGCACCATTTTGTTTCCCAGTTACTTAGCCATGTCAACGCATCTCGTGCTCTCACCTATAGATACTACGCCGTGGTCGAATCCTTTATCAAGAATCATAGTTAAGATCAATACTATCAATAATTGTATTGAAACTACACATTTTATTATAATTTCTTTTTGTGAAATGCAAAGAGAAAACATAATAATTATTTATCAGATTAAAGTTTTGCGATATATTTAAATTTCTTTTCCATATTGATCAGTCGATTGACTATCTTTGCCAAAAATTAAGGAATGTCTTGAATTTTTGTTTTACTTGTACACCTTTTTTAACACAGCACTTTTTGGTGTACATTATGTTCATTTTCTTTAATTCCTTCATATTGCACACATTTTCAAATGAAATTATAAAATCTAAGCGTGAGAACATATTTTTATGATAAACGAAACGATCATTTTTAACGTCAGAAGCGTCAGAACTTATTATTCTTTTAAATGAAACGATGATTCTTGGCCTTTACATATTTGAAAATGTCCTACTGGCCGTCATTAATCCCTAAAATTCCGCCTATGTCGCATGCTATTCTGCGGGTCCCAATACCGAACGAACACTAACTATATATCGGATGGGATAAAAGAAATGAATATTATACGATCTAACGAAATTGTTTTGATTGCAATCAATTTGTTTATTCATGGAATTACTAATTTATTTATTATTATTTATTCGTCTATTATAACAAATCTACAGAATAGTAAATGATGTTTCAATTACTATAAAAAAATTGAAGGAAGGTAATTTTTTTCCTTGATATTTTATTTTTCTCCTAAAATCTAATTAATTTGTCATTTATTTTTATTTAGCAGATTCTTTATAAAACTTTATTTATTTTATAATTTTTCTAATTTTAAAGTTGCAAAATAATTTATTACTTTAGATTATACAAGATAAATACATAGGGTGTTAATGATTTTTATTAAATCAATAATATATTTATAGAGCGCGAGCAGACACGTGACTCGAGCATCCTTGACGTGCTGATTTGTGTGCGCTTGTCATTTTGACAAGAATAATGTCACTTTGACAAGACCAATGTTTTGACTTATTTTAATTTTGAACTGTTGAAAAGATATTATTTTTAATTTCATGTGTTTTACTGCCTAAAAATTGTACATTAGCTGTATTCTTTTTGACCCAATCGAAACTCAGCTCAGTTCATAACTGAGTTGAGATGAATGAGTTATGATGTGTGCAAAAAGAACAAGTTTAATTCCATTTTATCACCTCCTTCTTTACCGATAGTATTTGCTATAACAGTTGCCAAAATTATTGACTTATTTTCTGACCTATGATACTGTTTATAAAAGAAAAATGAATAATTTTGAAATTATATTACTGTAAGTATATCTGTATATGTGAATATAAAATTTGTTGTATTATATAACCTTAAAATGCAAACTGAGTATTTCAAACCATTTTGAGTTTTGTAAACAAGTAGTGTAGCATCGGTGAGGGGGGAAGTAAGTTTACTCAGAACAACTTAGATCAGCTGTGTCAAAAAGAACAACGATTTCCTGAGTTTATCTGAAGTGATCTGAGATGAACTGAGATTTTGTCCAAAAAGAATACAGCTATTAATAACATTTTAGCAGTTCAAAATCAAAATAAGTCAAAACATTGGTCTTGTCAAAGTGGCACTGTTCTTGTCAAAATGACATGCGCACACAAATCAGCTGATTCTAAGCACGTCAAGGTCCCTCGAGTCACGTGTCTGCTCGCGCCGTATACTTTTTTATATCTTTATTGAACAGAAAGATCTTCTATTTGGGCATAACCACTCAACATCACTTTATGTACATAATATACAGACAATTAATAGTCATATTTTATTTTTATAACAAGCAATGCAATTATTTTACTTCCTTCTGTCTACATATCTTCAGTGATTGAGTTCAGATCACTTCAATTATGTTTATATTGTGCTGTTTTAGGCATTCGACATTGTGCCATTTATTTTATTTATTAGAGTCTGTATATAATTTTAGTTAAAAGGCTGGTAATTACATGATTAGTTATTAATACAAATGTTTTTGTGTGAAGATTTGTTCCGTTTTGTTGATACAATAATAGTTTTCAATAAAATTACCCACGACCCACGACACTGAACGCACACTATGTTCAAACAAGAAGTTGAAGTTAGTTTCGTTGTTGCTCTGCGAAATGTGAACAAAATTTAGACGTTTTTACCGGGAAAATAGTGAAAAATACGGAAGATTTCTTCACAAAAATGTTTCATGAATGATTTTTATTCATATTTGGTGAGTTTACAATATTATCAGTCTTAATAGGTAAAATATACTAGCCAATAGCAAATGCATATTATATCAAAGAAAATACAGAATTAGGTTATGGTATGTGATGTTTTTAAAATGATACAACTTAATAAGTGTTGGACTTTATTATTTATGTTTCGAGATGTTATTATTAATCGTTTTACGAGAACAGGTTCATAATATTTCGGCTAGTTTATATTTTCAATAAATTATAAAACACCAAATGACGGATGATAATAGTTCGGTCGTCATTTAAAAGGTCATCTTCTAGTCCAAATTTATCTTCTATCGAGACCCTTTATGTTTGGCACAATAAATAACTTCATAAAAATCTAGTTCTTTACCTTGCAAGACATATATGGGGATGGGATAATGTACAGGCTGTCTCATTTTCGATGTTTTTTTTAAAGGTATCTTGGGTAATATTAATGATCGATCAAAACCATTTGCAGGGTCAACTTTTCGAGAAAAGTTTAATAGTCACCACAGGGATTTTCGATCTTCTTTTGTTTCTGAGCTACAGGCATAGACTCGTTTTTCGCTCATTTTGAAAATATATCACATCTTATTTATTATGATGGTTTTTACAAAATTATTACCGTTTTTTAGATAGAATAAAATGGTGTAATCAGATTTTTTAAAAACTTAATCGATATATAACACCAACTTATGATTTTTTAAATGGGAACCTATGTTGAAAATAGTCTCGTCTTTTTGCTTATTTTATAAGCTTTTCAATGATATATAACAAGTCTACATTCTTTTGTTTCAAACATTAATAAAAGACGAATTATTTTATTGAGGTGAAAATATTGGAAATTATTAAAAAACAAATGAAAAAAATTATTACAAATCATCATTTGTTTATTTGATTCAATATCTATTATTTATGTTCTCAAAATTATTCTTAACCAATTATTTTCGGGTTAGTTTAATTACTATTTATTGACGTTACAGTTGGCTTTGACACAATCGAAAACAATTGTTTAATATGCTTATGAAATAAATTGAAAAAATGAGTAAAACTGAAACAAATACTATTAGATTAGAAATATGCAAATGATGATCTGTAATAGATTTTTTCATTTTTGTTTTTTAATAATTTTTAATTTTTTCATCCCAATAAATTAATAATTCGTCTCTTATTCAAGTTTAAAACAAAAGAATGTAGACTTTTTGTGTATCATTGAAAATTGAATAAGAAAAAAAACGAGACTATTTTCAACATAGTTTCCTATTTAAAAAATCATAAGTGTGTGTCAAAATAAACAAATGATGATCTGTAATAAATTTGTTCATTTGTTTCTTAATAATTCCGTCAATATTTTCATCTCAACAAATTAATAATTCGTCTTTTATTAATGTTCAAAACAAAAGAATGTAGACTTGTTATATATCATTAAAAAGCCTATAAAATAAACAAAAAGACGAGACTATTTTCAACATTTAAAAAATCATAAGTTTGTGTTATATCTCGAGAATTATTAAGTTTTCAAAAAATCTAATTACGCCATCTTATTATATTTAAAAAACGGTAAAATTTTTGTAAAAACATTTTTTCTCTAACAATCATAATAAATAAGATATGAGATATTTTCAAAATGAGCGAAAAACGAGTTTTTGCCTGTAGCTCAGAAACAAAAGAAGATCGAAAATTCCTGTGGTAACTATTAAACTTTCCTGGAAAAGTTGACCATGGAATGTTCAAACAGTTTTGCTCTATCATTAATATTACCCGAGATACCTTAAAAAAACATCGAAAATGAGACACTTGTACATACTAACAGAAGAATGTGCAGTGCTTGTGGATAGCAATAAAACTATAAATATTGTAATTTTGATTAAGCGGAACTGCAGTTTTCATTCCCATAAGAAATTATTTCAAATAAAAATATTTATGTTAAAGGAAATCCATTCAATGCATGTCTTCATTTCAATAGAGCGGCTCAAATAATGGCCTGTTGGCATTAATGTAAAAGCGAGCAGTGAACTAGTCGATAGAAATTTCTAAAAATATCACCATAATAATTAATAATAATTTATTTATTTATTTCCATAGACATAGTACAAGTGCATGGAGAAAATCAACTTGGAAAACAGAGTAAAAATTTCAATAAAATACAATGTGATACGCATCAAAAAATTCTTTTAAATTATAAAAAATGTGTTGCAGTAGAAATGACATTAATCATGTTTAAATTTAATATTTATTTTTATGAATAACTTGATGACGAAGGACAATCAGAAATAAAAAATAAAATAAAGTACGACACCTATTAGTTTGTATATAATTTTAAAAACCATTAGATACATAAGTTGTGACTTATTCTGTATGAAATATTTGCCAGTAGCTGCTAGCCTTACAATACAAAGTCTGAAACTGTATGCATTTACTTACGCCATAAGTATTCAGTGCAGCTATAAGATGTAAATATAATTAAGATCATGCTGAATCGCTACGTCAATAACGTTGACCTGTTATTGAACATTTTTTATCGCTTAAAATAAAGTTTTGATTCATATGCGAGCTGGTTGTATAATTTCCGGAAACCGACAAGAAAAAATAACATACTTCTCTATAATATCTAAAAATACAAATAAGGGTACATTGCAACCTTGTTTATTAAGTGGTAATGTATGGCTCATTACTTACGTAACACCCAGTATTTCTTCTGCAAATTACCCCTAGGTTTTTTCTTTTTAAATCTATTTTTTAAGTTTCAAAATTTATGTACAGGTGTCTCATTTTCGATGTTTTTTTAAGGTATTTCGGGTAATATTAACGATAGAGCAAACCAATTTGCACATTACAGGGTCAACTTTTCGAGAAAAGTTTGACAGTCATGACAGGAATTTTCGATCTTCTTTTGTTTCTGAACTACAGGGAAAAACTCGTTTTTCCTTAATTTCGATAATATCTCATATCTTATGAATTATGATAGAGAAAAATTATTTTAACAAATTTTCAACTGTTTTTTAGGTAAAATAAAATGGCGTAATTAGATTTTTTAAAAACAATAATTCTCGAGATATCACACAAATTTATGATTTTTTAAATGGGAACCTATGTTGAAAATAGTCTCGTCGTTTTGCTTATTTCATAAGCTGATATATAACAAGTCTACTTTTTTTGTTTTAAACATGAATAAAAGATAAATTATTAATTTATTTGGATGAAAAAATTTAAAAAGTATTAAGAAAGAAATGAAAAAATCAATTAAAAATCATCATTTGTTTATTTTGATTCTATAATTATTAATTATGTTCTCAAAATTATTCTTAACTAAATATTTTCGGTTTAGTTAAATTATTATATATCGACGTTGCAGTTGGCGTTGAAAAAAATGGTTTAATTTGCTTTTGAAGTAAATAATTGAAAAAATGAGTAAAACTGAAACAAATAATATTAGAAATAAACAATTGATGATTTTTAATTTATTTCTTTCATTTGTTTCTTAATAATTTTCAATTTTTTCACCCTAAAAAATTAATAATTTATCGTTTATTCATGTTTAAAATAAAAGAATGCAGACTTGTTATATATAATTGAAAAGCTTTTAAAATAAGCAAAACGATGAGACTATTTTCAATATAGGCTCCTATTTAAAAAATCGTAGGTTTGTCATATCTCGAGAATTATTAAGTTTTTAAAAATTCTAATTACGCCATTTTATTCTACCTAAAAAACAGTTGAAAGTTTGTTAAAACAATTTTTCTCTTACTATCATAATAAGATATGAGATACTTTCGAAATAAGCGAAAAACGAGTTTTTGCCTGTAGCCCAGAAACAAAAGGAGATCGAAATTCCATGTGGTGATATTAAACTTTTCTCGAAAAGTTGACCTTGGAATGTGCAAACTGTTTTGTTTTATCTTTAATATTACCCGAGATACCTTGAAAAATCATCGTAAATGAGACACAGTGTACAATAAGATAAACAAATAACGGGACAGTACCAGACGGTACAAATACAAAGCAATGTCTAATGTTGATATAAATAATAAATTTTGCCTGGTTTGTCCTCTTATTTTTAATCTATTGTACAATAACTTCATTTTTAAATAGCACAAGAGTAACCCCTGTGGTGTTCTCTCCAGCTTAGAAATCTGCGAATAGAAGCAGATTGGCACATCCAGAAATGGGTAATAAGCTGCGATTTTATATTTATTTTATTTATTTATTACCGAAATCTGTATAAAAGATTTTTACATCAATGGGTTTTCTTTTATGATATTTAACTGTATATTTATTGTACATATAGAATGTTTTTTTGTGTCAGTCTTCGAATTAAATGACCAGCTCTCAATTCTCAACATGTTACCTCTATATTGGTTAAGTTAAACCACTCTAGTGCTTAAATATTATAAACTTTATTGATAATTTCCTCGCAAATTGTGCAAAATAGGATAACAAGTGATGCGTAAACATTAGAATATTGTTTAAACAAATGAAAGTCTATAGATGTGATACTCATTTGTTAATAATTCACAAATATAAGTAGTGTAATTTTGTAAAATATATTCACAATGCCTAGTATAAAATGCAGAGTATACTTTATTCAAATTTCAAAGAGATAAGAAATTAATATTATGCCGGATTTTCAGTATCACGCAATACTTAAATGTTTTTACAATTTTTACCTTAAATTTAACTACTTAAGAATACCCCACATCAAAGCAGGCACAAGCACTTCATTATACACACTAAACGAGTATTTCTAGATGTTCACATTTCTAATACAGCAAACGTACCCAAAATAAATATCTGCAGTATAAAAATGATTTTTCTTTTTCTGAAATTTGAATAAACTATATCCTAATGCCGATAAAACACCACTTATGAACTACATTCTAGCCTGAAGATAGATTATTTATTAATTTTAGAATTGAAATGATATATTGGTTAATAAAAACTAATTTTAGCTAAATAAGTTTACTTTTTAAATAGTCAATTTAATTTAAAAATGTAAAAAGGAATGTTTGTATATTTGAAGGTTACATTTTTGTATATTTAAGTTTAAGAATACAATTGTAAGGTTAAGATACATTTCAGGATAATATACCAATTTTAAGTTAAGAATAATATAGAGTAGAGAACAATTTTATTTGTAATTTGTGATGTTGAATTGTTTAAAAATATAATTGTTTTCCAAATACGCAAACTGGCTTCAGAAATGAAACACTTTACACTCTTACTGGCAAAACAACCCGTAAATCCAGAAGTAATATACAGGGGGGTGACTTGAACAATGGTAAAATCTTGATGTGCAGTTATTTGCTCCCCTAATTATTTTAGAGCAAAATTGTATTTAGGTTTTTGCTACAAGAAAAAATACTGCATCCGAATATGCTAATGTTTATAATTTTTCAATTTCCGGAACCGTAAAAATAGTCAAAAACAATAATAACATTTTTGCAAATATCATTGATGCCATGGAACAAAAGCGCAAACATCTGTCACTGCTACTTAAAGAAATCTTAAATTTCGTTCTCGTCAAATTACATTGTTGTAATCAACTATTACATTGTTGTCATCAACACTACAATAAAGGTGTTTTCTATATCTTCGTTTTGAAAATAATTTTAAACGTCAAGCTTCTTTGACAGATGTTTGCACTTTTGTTTAAATTTTTGTTCCAAGGCAACAATGATTTTTGTAAAAATTATAAACAATAGCATATTCGGATGCAGTATTTTTTCTGTAACAAAAACTTATATACAATTTCGCTCTAATATAATTAGGGGAGCAAATAACTGCAGATTAAGATTTTACGATTGAAACCCCTATGCTGCGTCGTCCAAGTCACCATCCTGTATACGTGGATCACGCTAGAATTATTACGAATAAGATACATAGTTCATATTTCAACAATAATACGCAAAATCATTCTTTCCTTCCATTTATTAAGGGGAGGTAATTAAATGATTCCCCATTTAAATATTTGGTCATCAACAACTACGTAAAAAAATTGGCTCAATGTTTGGTTAGGTTTGGTTAGATTATATTTGCCGGCAAAAAACATTTTAGAGCTGACCAAAATTTCAATATTATGCTGACCGTTTAAAATTTAAAGATTGGCTGGTAGCTTTTAATATAGGATACCATTTAAACTTTAAACAGCTGTTTTAAGTGTCCTTGAAAACATATGTGCTGGAGCCCCATTCGTCAAACTGACAGTGCAACCATTTTGTTGTGTGTTGTGGTGTTTTACAATAAACACAGATTCCAGAAAAATACAACACAAACGACAAACACCACAACACACAACAGCTGTACTGTCAATTTGACAAGTGGGGCTCCAGCACATATGTTTTCAAGGACACTTGAAACAGCTGTTTACCCGCCCCTATATTAAAAGCTGCCAGCCAATCTTCTTTTGGAATGTTTTCAAAATAATGTCACAAAAATAGACCCGTTTTGTGATGACGCAGGCGTGGATTCCAAACAAGAAAATGTCTGCCGCCTTGGTAACGGTTGCTATGTTATTTAAAATTGACCGCGAAACTAGTAGTGGGAGATTTCCCTTTTTTCAATGTTTACGCTCTTTAAAAGGCACAGATGAAAGAAATATAATTGTTATTAGTACCTGTTACGTCTTGTAAGTTGTACAGTGCATATTTTAAGGTTTTGTCTTAAATTTGTTTTTCCGAATAAATTTATTGCAAGTGAAAAGACAACAAAAATATTTATCCCAAAGATAAATTTATCTAAATCTTTATTCGCAATGGACCTTTTCAATTTAAGGGTTATCTCTTTCTATCGCTACAAATAGTAAAAAAATGGCGTGAACAACTGCCAGTTGGTCTGTCAAACGAAACGTCAAAAATATTGCAGTCATTAAAATACATGTATTCTCGATGAAAATTTACATCGTTCGTCATTTTAGCTCCAATAAAAGCTTTTGTAACTTCTTTCGGGATGTTCTTTAAAGTTGTCAAAGATTTTTCTTACATTTTACGTGTAAATTTTTTAGAAACAAACGTCAGATTTCAATTGTTCTTACTATGCGCAGATCCCCATTGCGCATATCTTCTATCTCTTTAAATTGAAAAGGTCCATTGAAAATACCGACCCTAAACAAATTTCAAATATACAGAGTGATCCAGAATGATTGAATGTCACGTATCTTGAAAAAGTTCTAATTATGATCAAAATTATCTTCCACAAAAAAATAGTATCAATTTACCGGCAATGTCAAATTATGTTACCGACATTTGGAAAAGTCAGCGGCGTTATGTTTTTTGAAGTTTTTAACATAATTTATTTGTATCTTTTAAAATTAACCTGTTATTTATTAAAATCGTTACGTTAGAATGGTGTTTATGGAAGAACATGACAAGTTTAATTTAGAAGCATATTTTCTTACTGCGAGAAATGACGAAACAATGTAATCTGGAAATCGTATTTCACTATCACAACGATGCGGCAAACACAAAATCACAAGGCGGAACTTTCTATCTTTCTGGATCACTCTGTATTTGAAACCATTTAAAATCTGTTGGGTAAAATTTCGCATGGTACAGTGTGTTCAAAAAAATTCTTAACTCGGAGTAGGCTATGTAGGAAGAAACGTATGTCAATTAATTAAATGTCAATTTGACATAAGATATTGTCATAAATGTTTTGCAAAGAAATCAAAGCTTTTCTTCCTGTATCTTATTTTAGAAATGGAAACAAATTAGAAAACGGCGAATGTCAATATACTGTATCCTTCTTTATTGTCTTTTCTCTTTAAAATTACATTTCAAGATTAATTTTGACAACTAGACATTTGAATTGAATAATGATCAGACACACGTTTCTCTCTTCATAGCCTACTCCGAGTTAGGAATTTTTTTGAACACACTGTACAAGTGTCTTGTGTAATTAATATACGTTTACCATACGAAATTTTATCCAACAGCTTTTTAAATGGTTTAAAGAATACCACAAACTAATAATTATTAATAGGCAGACCTTTGGCTGGTCTGAGACGTCAAAAAACTTGGAGAATATGGATGCAGCTTTCAAGCTTTGGATTTCAACACTGCAGATCTTCTAAAGCAGCTTTTCTGAAGGATAGTTGAGCTCCAGATAAATCTTCTGCGACGTAGACGACCATCGATGCATTACCTGGTAGGAAACTTTTTTTTTTTAATAAAATATTTTGTTCTCATACTCAACTATGAGAATTTATTATAGTCAAAGGAATATAATGTTTAAATATTATCTTACACTCAAATTTGATTTTGAGTGCTATATTGAAAGAAATATAACTTTCATGGATGTCTGTATAATATTCAAACAATTTAAAATTGAAGTATCGACTGGTTATCAATAAAATAAATATCTGGAAACATATGATTAGCATATATCTTTCAGTAATCGGACATCAAGAAGACTAAATTAATACAGTATATTTTAAGTTAGTTTTAAGTTCTTTTAAATGTATTTTCAGCTCTTAATTAAACTTTGGCTCGTCACACCGTTGAGAAACTACGCGTTATTTTAAAAATGAAAATAAATTAATTGCGTTGAAGTGCATTCCTTGTCACGTACGTTCGCGTTAGCCAACGTAGTGGGCGTTCATCTCGGGTTGCCCAGACGACACATAGGGAGAGTGAATTTGGGGGCTCTACAATAGTTTAAGTTACATTAAAAAATTGTATTTATTTAATAAATGATATATATACAGGGTGATTCATCGGTCTGTCCTCTCTTTATAACTCTTTTATTTTAAGTCAGATAGAAAAACTCTTCATGTAAAATTTATATGATATATTATTGTCTATGTACGTACCATATTCAGGAACTTTACTCGAGCGCAAATCCACCTTCAAGGATTTGGGAGTTATATTTGGTCCTAATTTCACTTTCTCAGACCATATAAAAAGTGTATGTATCTCTGCTAGCAAAACATTAGGTTTTTTAATGCGTATATCGAGAATGTTCACTGATCCTGCTGTTTTAAAATCATTATATTTCGCATATATCGTCAGCAAACTTGAATATGCCATTTTAGTTTGGTATCCTTATTACGCCTTTCATAATATAGCTCTAGATAGAATTCAACGCAGATTCTTGAAATTTCTATCCTATAAGCAGGATGGAATCTATCCGGTCAGAGGCGTTGACCAGGATTCCCTGATTCAACGTCATAAAATAACACCACTATCTACAAGAAGAGATATGATTTGTGCTAAATTTTTATGGATGCTGTTGCTCAATAAAATTGATGACTCTTTTTTATTATCACGTGTGCCGATTCATGTTCCTAGGTTAGAATCCAGGTATTCCCGGACTTTCCACTTACCATCAGCGCGCACTGATGTACTGTTGCGGTCGCCAATCCACATCATGTGCAACATTGCGGAGACCAAGTATGAGGATATATTCCTGTAATGTTCTTTGATTTATTTTATTTGTCTGTGAACTTCTACACAGTATATATTTTCTATTTTTTTTTTGTTTTGTACCCTACATTTAGATTTCTTTATTCATATTATTTGTTTGTATGTTACATTAAATGTATTTATATATTATATTTTAGCCCTGTAACTGGATTCTGTTGGGCAATAAAGTTTATTATTATTATTATTATTATTATTATTATATGCATTTGTATACAGGGTGCTCCGTTTAAGCGCAACAATATGTAACTTTATATTTCTTATTGGAACAACCTATATTTATTTATTTTGATAGTAAATTGGATTCCCTTTAAAAAAGTATCAAGTAATAAGGGGTCTAAAATCTTAAATTAAGAAGTTATTTACGTTCATATAAAATAGTAGTTCAGAGTGGAAAAAACCATAATATAATACAAAATTTTGATCCGTTTTTATTAATACTTATTTTAAACATTACACTAATTCCAAAGAAGCTATTAAAATTTAGTGACACTAAATAATGCAAAATTATAATAAATGCTCGAAAACTTGTCCTTCAACTTCAATAGATTTTTCTATTATAAATATTATATTTATTAACCATCTCATCTTTACTAAAATTTGTATTATTCATTTTCACATCAACATCAACAATGATAAACTAAGAGTATTTGGACAACTTGTTTGTTTAAATTCGAAACAATTGATCAAATTATCCATAGCTTACTTTGTTAATAATAACATAGAAACATATCATTCAACGAATAAAGATAAATAACGTCTTAATTTATAATTTTAGACCCTTTATTACTTAATACTTTTTTAAAGGGAATCTAATTTACTATCAAAATAAATAAATAAATAAATATAGGCTGTTCCATTAATAAATATAAAGTTACATATTGTTGCGCTTAAATGGAGCACCCTGTATACAAACGGATATGGTACGTAGATAGATAATACTATATTATATAAATAATATTTGAAGAGTTTTTCTATCTGACTTAAAATAAAAGAGTTATAAAGAGAGGACAGACCGATGAATATATATATATATATATATATATATATATATATATATATATATATATATATATATATATATATATATATACAGGGAATTTATTTTAACATGCAACATATGGTCTATCACTTCCATAGTTACACACTATCTCTGTCAAAAAATGACAGCAATGTAATTTTTGTCCATTTTAAAATGCAACATACAAAATTTGTAGTTATGTATTATCAATATTAATTTCCAATAAATTAACCTATATATGATTAACAAAAAATCAAATCTTTAATGTAGCACATCTTAACGAACTTTAACTTCCCAAATTCATAATTTTAATGTAATAATTGTTCAAAAATACCTCCATTTACACTGGGGCAATATCCTAGTCGGTCATAGAAAGAATTGACACCATTTGTGATGTGTTCTGGAGGTATCTCCTGTGCTGCAATACTATTTATAATGTTGCATTTTAAAATGGACATATACTACATTGCTGTCATTTTTTGACATTAGTGTGTAACCATGGAAGTGATGAATCATATGTTGCATTTTAAAATAAATTCTCTGTATATATATATATATATATATATATATATATATATATATATATATATATATATATATATATATATATATATATATATACCGTGTGTCTATCTTAAAGGTGTACATAGGAGATTAACATGGGAAATCAGTTTTTTGCAATTTCCTGCTCGCCTAATTATTTTAAACAAAAACGCGTCAAATAAAAGTTTTAGGGCATAAAATTCTGCATCTAAATCAATAAACAGAATTATCTTTACATGCTTTGTAACGACAGAAATTAATTATGAAAATATCGAAAATTACGTTGAAAATAAATAAAAAATAAATAAATGCTTGACGTTTTATCAAATTGTTAGAAACGTCAAATAAGGTAACTTACGTTGTGACAGATAAAACGTCAAGCATTTATTTATTTTTTGTTTATTTCCATGGCTGTCGATATTTTCAACGTAATTTTCGACATTTTCACAATTAATTCCTGCCGTTACAAAGCATGTAAAGGTAATTCTGTTTATTGCTTTATATGTAGAATTTTGTGCACTAAAACTTTTATTTGACGCGTTTTCGCTTAAAATAATTAGGCGAGCAGGAAATTGCAAAAATCTGATTTCCTATGTTAATCTCCTATGTACACCTTTAAGACAAACACACGGTATATATATATATATATATATATATATATATATATATATATATATATATATATATATATATATATACAGGGTGATTCATCGGTCTGTCCTCTCTTTATAACTCTTTTATTTTAAGTCAGATAGAAAAACTCTTTAAATATAATTTATATGATATATTATTGTCTACCTACGTACCATATGCATTTGTATACAGGGTGCTCCGTTTAAGCGCAACAATATGTAACTTTATATTTCTTAATGGAACACCCTATATTTATTTATTTATTTTGATAGTAAAATAGATTCCCTATAAAAAAGTATTAAGTAATAAGGGGTCTAAAATTATAAATTAAGAAGTTATTTACGTTCATAAAAAATAGTAGTTCAGAGTGGAAAAACGATAATATACTACAAAATTTTGATACTTTTTTATTAATACTTGTTTTAAACATTACACTAATTACAAAGAGGCCATTAAAATTTAGTGACAGACTAAATAATGCAAAATTATAATAAATGCTCGAAAACTTGTCCTTCAACTTCAATAGATTTTTCTATTATAAATATCATATTAACCATTTCATCTTTACTAAAATTTGTATTATTCATTTACACATCAACATCAACAATGATAAAATAAGAGTATTTTGACACCTTGTTTGTTTAAATACGAAACAATTGATCAAATTATCCATAGCTTACTTTGTTAATAATAACGATAGAAACATATCATTCAACGAATAAAGGTAAATAACTTCTTAATTTATAATTGTAGACCCCCTATTACTTAATACTTTTTTAAAGGGAATCTAATTTACCATCAAAATAAATAAATAAATATAGGGTGTTCCATTAAGCAATATAAAGTTACATAATGTTGCGCTTAAACAGAGCATCCTGTATACAAATGCATATGGTACGTAGATATATAAGAATATATCATACAAATTATATTTGAAGAGTTTTTCTATCTGACTTAAAATAAAAGAGTTATAAAGAGAGGACAGACCGATGAATCACCCTGTATATATATATATATATATATATATATATATATATATATATATATATATATATATATATATATATATATATATAGAGGGTGTTTCTTGGATACGGGACGCCTCAATTATTTTCATTATTATTGGAAATAGAAGATAATCATTCAAATAAAAGTTGTTTTAGACAAAAAGGGAAATTCACTTATTGAAGAAATTAATTTAATTAACAAGTGGTTCTTAAACTATAACATAAAGTTATATTTTTTTAAATGGGATGGTATATATTTTTTAGGCCCATTCGATAGAGTATTTTTACCTTCCGTCACCTTTAGGTAAGGAAGGTATTGTCTTTGGTCAAAAAATTCGGTGGTGAGTTTTTAATGAATAAGCACGTTTTAAGGTCCCTAGAATACGATTTTACTATTTTTACGATGATGTCTGTATGTGTGTGTGTGTGTGTGTGTGTGTGTGTGTGTGTGTGTGTGTGTGTGTGTGTGTGTGTGAGCGTGTGTGTGTGTGTGTGTGTGTGTGTGTGTGTGTGTGTGTGTGGATGTGTGTGTGTAACAAAATTTTCGTCTACGATAACTCTAATACTACAATTCCAAAAATTATAATTCTTTCGTATTCCTCTTCGTTGCACCCATATTAAGAGCTGATTAGATTTTGGTTATAATTGGTCAACCGGAAGTACCCTCATTTGAAGATTTTAACAGTTTTTCTTAAAAAAACGATGTTAAACGTCATTTTTTCACATTTAATGTTATTATAAATATTAAAGAACATTGTATTCTCTATACGATTTGACTGCATTTTAAACTTCATATTAAATGGATAGAGAGTTATAAAATTATAAAGAAATTAAATTTCATAAATTAGCCAGCTATGGTAGAAACAACTATATTAAGAAAATTCTGATTGACATATTCGTAGTATTTTTGTGTTATAATTTTAGTCGAAATATAGGATCTTTTTGCTCGAAATACATACAACTGTCGAAGGTAATGTATATACAAGAAACTTAAAATCTTTTTCAAGGAACTTTCTGTATGGATTTTATAGAAAATACATACGGATTTACGAAAATTCTACCGGTAGATACCGCATCTAGCGACTGTGTTTGAAAACACGAGTGGTAAAAAGTTACCGTGTTCGAAAATTGTTCAATATCTACCAGATCCATCTACCGGATTCATGAAGAATCTAATCTCAAAAAAAGGTAGTGATGCAAAGCGAAGCGCGCGCGCTAAAATGGAAATGTGTTCAAAGTAGGACTCTGCTCAGTTTGTTAAATACGTCAAATTTTTAACCTGTTACAAATATTTTCATAGGTTATGGATCTACCCTGTTTACCACTTGCGTTCTTAAAATATCGATTCTGGTAGTTATAAAAAGCTGTTTATCAGTAACAGTTCTCGGGTAGAAGTTTCGTAAATACCTCTTATAACTGACGGAAGGTAATGTGCTGGCCACATCAGATTTTTTCTGAATTCAACCGTATAATCATTTTATATCTTTACATAACAAAAATATTGAAAAATTCAATGTTTAATAATCTAATTTTTATATATTTTTCTGTGCAGATTGTCAACGTGTGTACTAGAAGGACCCCAAAGTGTAGATGGTCTGTGCCCCAAAGGCAGTAGAAGAGAAATATTATATTGTAAAATTGTAATAAAATGTTAATGTATATTTGTAATTATATATTGCTAATAAACTTTAAAGTTGATTTTAGAATGACTTATTTATTTATTTATTATCAAGTCTTTAGTTTTAATTTTTAAAATTCACCCCTCAAACACACGTAAGAATTTCAAATTGGAATGGTGAAGGTAATACGTATATAGTTTTTAAAACAACCGACATGGGGCAGCACCTTTCGGAAAGCATTGCGCCTAAAATATAGGCAACCAGAAATAACAACTATCAAAAAGAAGCATTCATGCACGCTGAAATTTTAATTGGATTTTTAAACCTGTAAGTAGATCCATACACGCTAAAAATATTTTAATGTTGTATAAATGCTACTTTCAGGTAGCATCTACGCACGCTAAAAAAAAATTTAAATCGTGCATAGATGCTACCTGAAAGTAGCATCTATGCACGCGAAAAATATTTTAATGGTGCATAGATGCTACTTTCAGGTAGCATCTATGCACGTTAAAAAAAATTAATCGTGTATAGATGCTACTTTCCGGTAGCGGCGATTCGAACCCCAACCTCTAAACGTCCTCTCATTCCACAGTCAGCTACGTTAACCATTTACCTACAATGACAATTGCAAATATTTTGATATTACCCAATAGGTATATTAAAAGAAGCATCCATGCACGATTTACTGAGTTTAAATTCCCAATAGGTATATTAAAAGATGCATCCATGCACGATTTACTGTTTTTAAATTCCCAATAGGTAAACGCCCTAATTTATTAAATGTAGCATGCATGTAAGTTTTACTGAGTTTAATTTTTATTACTGTGTGACAAGTGCTGACCTCTTGCCGTCATTTTAAGAACTATATTCGTATATGGACAAAATTAAGGTCCTAAGTAGTAATAAATAGACAAATTATATTTTAATTTATATTTTATTGCATAAAATATTGTACATTAAAGACAATTACATGAAATACAACAATCTACAATACAAATAAACAATAAACACAAGTAAAATTTATACATACTATTATTTAAACATCCATGTGAATAATTTTTCAGGACAAATAAAAAAAATCTGATGTGGCCAACACATAACCTCTCGCCAGATATTTTACCTGGTTGTACGCATAAAACGAAAAATATTTTTAAATACAAATACATATATTCATGTCTCACTACAAAATAATTCTCACATATATTTGCAAAATCTATGGGATATTTTAATATAAATTATGTACAATACTTACATTTTCTTTGTATTTTCAATATCTTGAAATTTTCTTTTTCTACTTTCCTTTTCTTTTTCTTTATATTCGTTTTTTTTCCGCAAATTCCTTTTATATTCTTTTTTACGTATATTCTTTTGCGTTGTTGACTTTTTTACCTTCCGTCACCTTTAGGTAAGGAAGGTATTGTCTTTGGTCAAAAAATTCGATGGTGAGTTTTTGATGAATAAGCACGTTTTAGGGTCCCTACAATACGATTTTACTATTTTTACGATGATGTCTGTATGTGTGTGTGTGTGTATGTATGTGTGTCCGTGTGTGTGTGTGTGTATGTAACAAAATTTTCGTCTGCGATAACTTCCATACTACAATTCTAAAAATTATAATTCTTTCGTATTTCTCTTCGTTACATCCATGTGAAGAGCTGATTAGATTTTGGTTAGAATTGGACAACCGGAAGTACCTTCATTTGAAGATTTTAACAGTTTTTCTTGAAAAAACTATGTTAAATATCATTTTTTCACGTTTAATGTTAGTATAAATATTAAAGAATATTTTATTCTCTATACGATTTGACTACATTTTATACTTAATATTAAATGGATATAGAATTAAAAAATTATAAAGAAATTAAATTTCATAAAGTAGCCATAGCTATGGAAACAGCTACTATATTAAGAAAATTTTGATTGAAAGATGTCAGTGTCAAGTGAAATTGACATAGTGTGTTTGTCTTATAATTTTACTGTAAATATAGGATCTTTCGCTTTCTGTATGGAATTTGTATAAAATACATACAACTGCTTTAAGGTAATATACAAGAAATAATAATAATAATAATAAATCTTTTATTTCTGCAGATACATTACACTGTATATAGAAAACGTCACAAAATGATAATTTTCTGTGTGAAATTTGCATAAAATACATGCAACTGCCGGAAGGTAATGTACAAGAAACAGAATATTTAATTTAGCAAGGAACCTTCCGTATGAAATTTGTACAAAATACGTAGAACTGACGGAAGGTAATGTGCTGGCCACATCAGATTTTTTTATTTTCATAATCTTCATAATAATATACAAATATTTTTGACAGAGGCATACAAATATTTTTGACAGTGACATTTATGTGTCAATTGCAAACATTTGAATTTCTTGCCTTGTAGTAGTTTGATCTGAGATTTTTTACATCAAATTATTTTATATGCTTTTCTTTATCTCTAAATCTATAGAAGATATAATAATGAATTTATATTTATCGAATAAAGAATTTAACGTTCTTTAATATAAGTATTTACATAAATTTTCGATAAATAATATTTAGACGATTTTTTTCTTGTAACTACTACTTCCGGTTGTCCAATTGTTACCAAAACTGACTGGACTCTTCCCATTATTGTTAGATTGAGGAATCCGTAGTTAAAAATGTCTTAAGTCTCATAGTATTTGAGATATAGTGAATCCAACATCCACACACACCCACATCCACACACACACACACACACACACACACACACACACACACACACACATACACACACACACACACACACACACACACACACACACACATACGGACATCATCGTAAAAATGTTATAATCGGATTCTAGGGACCTTAAAACGTGCTTATTCATTAAAATCTGGATATGCGATTTTTAGCATGAATACAATACCTCTCTTAGCGAGAGGTAAAAATAAATACAATTTAAGCTATGTATTACAAATAAATAATAAAAATTAAACATATAACTTTTTTATTTAACAACCTCTTATTTATTTCAACAAAGAGCCAAGTGACAGGGACATATATACAATCACACAATCGAATCCGCCTAATTGGGACAATAGGACATTTTGGCCCAATTAAGAGGCTGTCAAAGCTAAGTGACAGGGAAGTACGTACATATTTATATAATATTGTGTGGCCCTACGCTCTTGAAATTTATATTCGCTAATTCCTGGACTAATGTTGTTAAACTTATTTGCATGATCAGATTTTGTTCAAGAGCTCAAATAAGCCCTCAGCCCTTTATAAAAGAGCGGACTTCTAGCGGATGGTTATTTTCGTACCTAGAGAACGTAATACTAAAGAACAAGATAGGAAAATTCGGAAAATATAAGGATATTTCCCTGTGTCTTTTGTTATGATATAGAAAAGGTAAGTAAACTATTCTTTTATTTATTTATTCTCATAAAAAATCATCTATTATCTTCGTCCAATGTTCTAGTTATCGTATTCTATCGCTAGATGTAGCACAGCCCTTCACGCAACCTGAAATACATACATAAACATTGTTTATTTTGTGCGACAAAGTATAACGAATAATGAGAGAGTTTAGTCATGTTAAAGTGTAATGATTTTTAAAAATTACTGCAATACTATACATGCAATATTACTATTAATGCAATAAAAGTAATAAAATATAGCGTATTTTTTGTACAATACGATGACGTGTGTAGCATCTTTGGTTCGCCGTAGTTGTCCGCTACAAGTGCTAATATAGAATGAAAACAGGAACGTATGTCTTTTACATTTGATATTGAAACGTCAAATTCAATGTCAAATCGCAAAAAGCAAATTATTTTATTTTAAATATCTAAATGTAAATCCTAGAAAATTCAATAAACACAGAAATTAAATTGTCAAGTGTCAAATGTAAACATAAACAGGTGGCCGTGTTTTGCTTCTGTTTTTCTATGAAGCATGTTTTGGGCACGTATGTCGAGACCTAATTCGCACATAGTTGATGTTATATACGCCATAATGGTGGGAAGAAAATATTGCAAAAGTATAACATTTTTTTCTCAGTTCCTTTTTATAATTTTACAAAATATAAAAGTAAAAACGCTTTAGATTTAAAAATGTTTTAACATATAAAGAAATCAAAAATTCGAAAACACCCCAAGAAATTTTCCACATCAAAAAAATAATTATATATATATATATATATATATATATATATATATATATATATATATATATATATATATATATATATATATATATATATATTATATAAAACATATCTGCAAAATCTTAAAGGGATTTATAAAATAGGTGTAACTATCTATGAAATATTTAGAAACTAGATCAAATATGCGGAAATGTAAAAGAATGCAGTATTTGGAGCATTCACAAATATTTATGAAACAATTAAAAGACAACAGTTTATTGTCTTTTTACCTCTCTTAGCGAGAGGTATTGTATTCATGCTAAAAATCGCATATCCAGATTTTAGTGAATAAGCACGTTTTAAGGTCCCTAGAATCCGATTATAACATTTTTACGATGATGTCCGTATGTGTGTGTGGATGTTGGATCCACGATTTCTCAAATACTATAAGACTTAACTCAATCTAACAATAATGGGAAGAGTTGATTAAGTTTTGGTAACAATTGGACAACCGGAAGTAGTAGTTACAAGAAAAAAATCATCTAAATATTATTTATCGAAAATTTATGTAAATACTTATATTAAAGAACATTAAATTCTTTATTCGATAAATATAAATTCATTATTATATCTTCTATAGATTTAGAGATAAAAGAAATGCATATAAAATAAATTGATGTAAAAAAATCTAAGATCAAACTACTACAAGGCAAGAAATTCAAATGTTTGTAATTGACACATAAATGTCACTGTCAAAAATATTTGTACATTATGAAGATTATGAAAATAAAAAAAGTCAACAACGCAAAAGAATATACGTAAAAAAGAATATAAAAGGAATTTGCGAAAAAATGACGAATATAAAGAAAAAGAAAAGGAAAGTAGAAAAAGAAAATTTCAGGATATTGAATATAAAGAAAATGTATGTATTGTACATAATTTATATTAAAATATCCCATAGATTTTGCAAATATATGTGAGAATTATTTTGTAGTGAGACATGAATATATGTATTTGTATTTAAAAATATTTTTCGTTTTATGCGTACAACCAGGTAAAATATCTGGCGAGAGGTTATGTGCTGGCCACATCAGATTTTTAAGATTTGTGAAACAGAAAACTGTTAATTTTTAATGAAAAAAACAAAGTTTGGTGCAATAAAATTATATGATCATAATAGTTAATAACGAGATTAATGCCCATATTCATAAACATTCGTTAAATTTTTAACGGGTCGTTATAATTTTTATCCAGTAAAAACAGTCGACACTGACAGAAAAATCGAAATGTAACTTGTCAAGTTTGATTCTATTTGTCAAAAAATTTAACCAGCCGTTTTGAAATTTAACGAGTGTTTATGAATATGGACATAAGTATAATAACAATAATTGTTCTATTCTGAAATATACAAAAAGAAAAAATAAAACAAATGCCCCGGGTGAGGATCGAACTCACGACCTTAAGATTATGAGACTTACGCGCTGCCTACTGCGCTACCGAGGCTATAGTTGCTGATAAACAAGCTGACGATCAAACTTAGAAACACAATTTTTGAAATAAATCATTCTTTCTCTAACACTACTATGGAATTCATACATTCTGTATCTGAAAACTGTTACAGAATGAGGACATTCTGTCATACTGTTACGGAATAATATTCCGTAACAGGCAGTCACAGACCACTAGTTTTTCAATTCACCCATTTAAAATACATGAGAAAACGCAATTGTTTTGAAAATCAAGCCGGCTTTGCTTATAAAATATACTATTCTATAACAGAGAAATTTAATTCCTTTCTATGATATCAAAATTGAAAAAGAAACCACTTTGTCCCTAGACCCATAAAGTGAAATGAGGACTTTATTTCTCTAGAGGCGTTTTTATTATATTCAGAATGGAATTGTTTTATTTCAGGGGTAACAGGTTCAAAAATGCCGCACCGCCAGCATCAATTTTTTGCGGTTCTATAGAACTAAATTACAATTATTGGTAGCAATTTTCAATGTGGTACAATAAAAATTTTAAATTCTAGTAAAGAGAATGTTTTCCACGTCCCGGTTATAGAGAAAATAGTATAAACCTTGCTTTATAATATGCTATTTGACACTACTTATAATATTTACAAACGGAGCTAAATGATAGGCTCTATTTGGTATATTTTAAAAGAATAACTATTTAACAAACACTGAAATTATTTATTCTTAAAAAAAACATATTTTACATAATTACAGAAAATAAAAAATAACTCATATTACTATTTTACGAATATGGAATATTCACTTATCCTACAGTTTACACAATTTCGGTTCTATGAGACTATTTAAAGCTAAAACGACTTCATTCGTCTCCTCTAAGTTTTCATCTTCTTCAGGAATGCACGAAAATCTTCCAATTGGTTCTTTAAATTCATTCTTTCCATCTGAGCACAGATTATTAAAAAAATAGATAATTATTCTCAAAATATAAACCTGTCAAGTATTAAAATAAAACACAACTTCGGGTACAAAAATTAAAGGCATTCAGTACTAATCAAAATGAGTAAAAAAATATTAATCAACATAAGTCCGATCTTCAACATTTCCGAGTTAGAGGCCATTTTGTATTAGAATCGAAGAAAAATGGACAAAAATAGTGATCGAACAAAATTATGTCATGCCAGTAAATAGACTATAAAAATACAATCTTTATATGAAACATTTATTTTGAAGATCGGACTTATGTTGATTAAGCTCTTTTTACACATTTTTGCCAGTAATACTATGCTCTTATAGTTCGTACCCGAACTTGTGAACATCCTATATTGATAAAATAGAATTCACTGATTTACAAATAACTAATAATGTAAAAGAAATTTAGTGTTATAAAAATTTTGTACCTTCTTCCAGTTTTTTGTTATCCAGAAACTCACCCAAAATCTTCAAATGTAATTGTTGGTCGTTTGTAATGTCTTGCACAGCAGCCAAAATGTGTTGAGATATTTCTGGGTTGTAGTTTTCCCCTATTTTTAATTTCTGCAGAGGAACAATTGTTTCATTATTTCAAATTTTTTTATTTCCTTTTAGATACATTTATAAATAACGCGTAAAGAAATATAAATAAAATATTGTAAAAGATACGAATTGTACTATTATTTCGTAATTTCCTGCTTCCCTAATTATTTTAGGTAAAAAAATCTGATGTGGCCAACACATGACCTCCCGTCAATTCCATGTTTGAAAAAGCAATGAGCTTTAATTAAAGTATCACTTCCAGTTGATCGTTTGTAAACAAGATCTAATTTGTTGTTCCAATAAATAGAAAAGTCTGTAATACTAAATTTTGGATTATATTTTATTATGTTTTTCCTCGAAAATCTGTTAAGAGCTCCAAATTAAGTACCACTTCCGGTTTATCATATAGGTATAGTCAAAATCTAATGTTGTTTCAAATTATACACGAGTTTTAAATACCAAATTTGAGGAGTTTTGAATCATGTTTTAATATATTTTGTTCAAAAACATCTGTTTTTAGCTTTCTGTAAAGTAGTTTATCAGTTTTAGAAAACATCTAGTATGTCGTTCTCATTAATATAAAAGTCTTAAATACCAAATTTGAAAAGTTTTGGATTGTATCAATTTATTTTTCACGAAAATCTGTTCAAAGCTTCAAATATAGTATCACTTCCGGCTTAACAATTTTAGCCAAAATCTAATATGTTGTTTCCCTTTATATAAAAGTCTTAAATACTAAATTTGACAAATTTTTGGAATATATCCTATTATATTTTTTACATAAATCTGTTCAGAGCTTCAAGTAAAGTATCACTTCCGGTTAATCACTTTTAGAAGAAATATAATATGTCGTTCTCATTAATATAAAAATCTTAAATACCAAATTTGATAAGTTTTGGAATATATCATAATATATTTTTCACGAAAATCTGTTGAGAATTTCAAGTAAAGTATCATTTCCGGGTTATTAATTTTAGCCAAAATTTAATATGTTGTTCTTCTTCATATAAAAGTCTTAAATGCTAAATTTGACAAGTTTTGGAGTATATCATAATATATTTTTCACGAAAATCTGTTCAGAGCTTTAAGTAAAGTGTCACTTCTGGTTTATTAACTTTAGCTAAAATCTAATATGTCGTTCCCCTTGATATAGAAGTTTTAAATACTAAAATTGATAAGTTTTGGATTATATTTTAATATAGTTTTTCATTAAAAACTGTTATGGGCTTCAAGTAAACAGTCACTTCCGGTTGTACAATTTTACCCAAAATCTAATCAACTCTTTATATGAATGCAGAAAGCTTAAATACGGAAAATAGAAATATTTGGAAGTTTGTTATGAGTTATCGTGGTCGAAAAAAATCGTCACACACACACACATCATCGTAAAAATAGTAAAAACTTGTTGTGGGGACCCTAATTCGTGCTTATTTACTGAAAACTCACCATCGAATTTTTGGCACGATTACATTACCTCCCTTACCTACGGTATGACGGGAGGTAAAAAAGCGTCAAATAAAAGTTGTATAACATAAAATTCTACATCTGGATCAATAAGCAAAATGAATTTAACGGCATATGAAAATGTCGAAAATTACTCCAAATATAGCGATAGCCATGAAATTGAAACAAAAAAATATCAAATAGTTTATTTGTTTCAATTCCATGGCTGTCGCTATTTTTGGGATGATTTTCGACATTTTTATAATTAATATCTGCCGTTACAAATCAAACAAAGTTAATTTTGTTTATTGATTCAGATGCAGAATTTTATGCTTTAAGCCGCATTCACAGCCGAAATTCGGCGAAATTTGTAGCATTGAAATTTGAAGAAATTATTTTGACCGTTCACAGCTCGAAATTTGTGCCGTGTAATGCCAACTAGCAAAAAAAGAAAACGTTTCTGAAAATTAATCATTTGTTTGTCTATGCATTTCATTTAATTCGTTAAAAATTATTAAAAACCATGTCAATAAAATAGCAATTCTTCCCTTGCAATTTCTACTCGTTATTAGATTGTTTTATATAATTAAAATTGTAAGTTATTTTATTTTTTGGTTATAATTATACATAAGCATAGTTCTATTTTAAATACATGTAATAAATACTTTATTTAGGCCTTTCCACTACTTCTTTTAGATAATAATACAACAAACATCATATTAAAAACATTGAAATAACCACAACAACTTTGGTTATGACTTTATAAGAAAAGTGTTCTACGCTAAAAACATAAAAATATAGATGTTGACAGATTTTCCATCAATAATATAATTTCTAAAAAGTAAATACTGTCTTCCTGTATCTAAATGTGTATTATTTATTTCCTAATGCCTACGCAATATTTCACTATTTCTCCAAAAACAAAAGTTGTTGTCTTTAAAAGTATTACTTGTAAATTATAATAAACAAATTATTTATCTTAATTTTCAATATCAAGTTCCATCTTATGTTTTGTACTTTATTGAAAAAGGCAGATTTGAACATATAATAAAGAAAAAAATCAGAAACAAAGTAAATCAATGAAATCCATTCAAATCACCTAAACGTCAACAAAACGAGTTCATTCAAATTAAATATATTTTACGAAATTAATAGAACGCACCCTAAATTAGCCACAAAAGTTTGGAGCTTGCAAACTTTTCTACAAATTATAATTCGTGTACACCAAATTTCAGCGCTGTGAACGCAAGTACACGTTGCCATAAGACAAACTCCACGAATTTCAACGAATTTCACCAAATTTCGGGCTGTGAATGCGGCTTTACAACTTTTATTTGAAGATTTTTGACCTAAAATAATTAGGGAAGCAGATAATTACGAATTTATTCTCACCTTAAAAGTAATCAAATCATTAATATTAGGCATTCCAGAGAGCTCTACACATTTGTTTACTTTAATATCATCAAGGGTCAAATTCGGTATTTCAGTATTCCTAGATGTTTCATTAAAATCTTCTTTATCTTCATTATTATTAATCTTCATCGGCGTTGAACACACAAAACTATCATTTTCTCCATTCTGTAAGCTACTTTCATCTCGATTTTCATTATTTTCATCAAACTTAATATGCAATTTTGGATTAGCGATAGTTTTTGGTGGTTTGAACATAGGACTTTCAACAACGGGCGTTTCTTCAACTTGTTTCTTCTTCTTCCGCTGTCGTACCCGATTACGCCTCCGTTTTGTGATGAAATTATCTTCAGATTGAAAACTGGAATCGCTGTTTTCGTGAAGATTTTGAAGAATGGCACCGATTCCGGAAATAGCTTTTACGATTTGTCTTTTACTTTGTCCATTTATTAGTCCGTTTTCATTGTTTTCCTTTTGTTTTTCTGGAGACATTTTTCTATTTTCAAAGTTTATAATTTCATTCAATGAAAAACTTTCGCTTTCGGGATTTTTAGTGATCGTTTCTATAATTTTTTGTTGTTGTTCTTCGTTTAGGACTTCGACGGAATGGACGGCAATTTTGTTCCCTTGAATAGAAGGATTATTTTGTGTCGCGTTTTCTACTTCCATAGGAGAGATGCACCGTCGTTTTTTTCGAGGTCTAACGTCCGAATTATTGAAAACTTCATCATTAATAATAGTTTCATTAACTTCCAAATTAGTTTTTGATGAATTTTGAGTGTTTTCTGAATTATCGCACAATTCCATTTCTAATTCTTTGTTTATATATGAAGTATTATTAATAATTTTTTTGTTTTTTGGTTTCATCTCACAGATCATATCCTTTAATTTTATATCTTTTAAATGATAAGTTTTGGACTCACTCTCTTGAGAATTTTCTGGCGTTATTGTACGTTTTTTCTTGGATTTTCCTTTCTTTTTCTTCTTTTTTTCACATATTTCAACATTTTCCAATTTATTCAACTTTTCTTTACACTTTTTTTTCTTCACAACTTGTATTTCTTCAAAATTTATTTCTTCTTTGCTTTTCTTTTCATCGGATTGAACTTGATTTTCAAACACATTTGTTTCTTTTAGAAAATAAGGATGAGGCATAACACTAAAAACATCATCTATTACTCTCAACTAAACAAATATTCATATAAAACTTACTAAACTAAATCATTATCATCTAATATTTCAATATTTTCAGTAACAGGCAAATAAAAGTTGTTACACTTTAAATAAAAGCTATTTTTAATAGCGAAAACATCACAAATGTATTTTTGTAAATCGCTGATATTACGTATATTATCTTTTACGCAAATACGTGATAATTGCCGATGATCTTGAAAATAATGGCTTAAATTTAAAGAAATTCTTTTAACACTCATATTTGTGTCTAAAGTTTTGACTACTTTCACCGGTTATCATAAACATAACCTAAAATATGAAATAATTCTCTTGCACTTTCACATGAAGTTGTCAAAGACAAAACTACCAATCTAAGGGAAAAACTATCACTAAACGAATATATAGTCCGTCTAAGCACGATAACAATAAAATATTTAAAATAATTTGATATTTCTTAAATAAACAAATATCATTACGACATAGTACCCATTTGTGAGTGTGCCAATCTGATTTGTACACAGATATCGGTAATGATAAAATATTTGACCGTGCGGGCGCCTACCAGACGTCACCTCACGGGCACTTGGCCCGGAGAGCGCACCACAGGGGACAATTTTATGCTATTTAAAATTCAAAATCATTTTTGGCATCGATCGGAATCGAAATTTCTTATTTTACATTAAAATGGAGATTGCACTAATTTACATTTACAGATTTTGTAGATAACGCCGTTTTGAAATATTTTGGAATGATGGGGTCCTCTACTATTTTCTTTTAATGAAACTTCATCTAAACTGAAAGATATCTGTAGTTCCGGAAAATCTTATTTATTCATCGCTACGCCGTAATAATTTATTTAATATTCGATTACGTAGATGTTTGCTTATTATAATTATACTCTGTTCCATTTAAGTCATTCAGCAGATTTCGCTCACATCCAATCAGAGGTCAAAACTATTTCTTATTCTCTGCAATCTGCAATACTGAATGGCTTAAATGGAAGAGTATAGTCACGTATAGGGCGCGAGCAGATACGTGATTCGAGGGACCTTGACGTGCTTAGAATCAGCTGATTTGTGTGCGCATGTCATTTTGACAAGAACAATGTCATGTTGACAAAACCAATGTTTTGACTTATTTTGATTTTTAACTGCTAAAATGTTATTTTTAATTAAATGTTTACTGCCTAAATATTATAAAATATTAACATTTTAGCAATTCAAAATCAAAATAAGTCAAAACATTGGTCTTGTCAAAATGACATGCACACACAAATCAGCTGATCCCAAGGAAGTCAAGGTCGCTCGAGTCACGTGTCTGTTCGCGCCCTATAGTGTATTCCGAAATTAAACCACAGTAACCACTGAAAATGGTTACGGTTTAACCGCAGTTACAATGTTACCGACATCAGACTAGAAAAACGGACCAGCTAACAGCTAACCTCATTTTGACAAATTTAAAATAGTTAAAAGTTCATTTGTCATGCATCTACACTATTATTCACGAAAGATGACTATTCAAGGTCATTTGTTCGAAAAACGAATACACATCACTTTATATAGCAGTAGCTTAGCAACATTTTGTATTAGAAAGAGAAAGATTATTTGACCTATGTCTATTTAATTTATGTGGTGTGACAGATATACGTAAATAGTGGCATTACTTTCTAACACACTATAAATCATAATGACATATGTCGTAGAATTACAGATACCTAATTATCTACTGCACTGCCCTCTGTGCTAATATTTACCCAGTGGCGTTGACGTTTAATGCCCAGTTTTATAAAAGATGGATAAGTAAATTACTAGCAAAGTAAAATTTACTCTTAAAGTAAAATAGTTTATTCCAGAGATTTTCGTTTTATAAAGCAAGAATAAAAATATTAGCTAAGTAAATCTAGAGAATAAATTACTCCACCGATTTTCGAGGAAGTAAATTTTATTCTGTAGAATAAATTTGACACATCAACAGTAATTAAATTAAATTCATTATAAATTTCATCTCTTGTATTATTTTTACATTTATTTATTTATCTACATATATCCAATATATTTGCTGTGTAATTTTTTCCCCGTTCTCTCTTTCCTCCATGTTAGTTGACACCTGGCACTTTATGACACACTTTATTTTCTATTTTGACTTTATTTCGTGTCAGGAACATACAGAATACAATATTATTAAAACATTCTGCGGCACATTGCTTGGAATAGATCCTCTTCAGTTGAAGATTAACATTATCGTCAGTAGTGGTTTTAAAGGATACCGTCTAGTAATGTTTTATCCTGGATTTATCAATCTCTCTTATGCACCAGTATCAGTAGTGGAAAGATTAGCCGGTATAAGAAACAGTAGCTTAAATGTACTACGGTATTCACACACACTCTTCATAGAGGCTCTTTTCCTTGTCCCCAGTTAAAATTGTAGTTGTAAATTCATAAAAAAATAAAATTTTATTACCACTCTGGCCTATAGGTTCTTAGTATAGTGAAAAAAAATATTAAATGTATATAATTATAGAAAATATTAAAAATACAAAAATTACAAAATAATGACAGATGTCATGTCTCTGTCGGTAAAACACTAGGATAAAATATTTATTCTGCAAGTAGTTATTTTACTCTGTAACTTGTTTTATAAAACAGACATTTTTATTTACTCGTCAATTAAATTTACTTTCAAAGTAATAACTCTGCAGTTTATTCGATGTTTATAAAACCAGGCATAAATCAAATTATTATTCCTTGGTTTATAAATTAACTCGTATGTTTTTGTATTTTGCAAAAACATAAGTGAAGAACATAAATCTTTCAGAAAGGCAATATTTAGAAAGAAACATAATTTTCAAATAAATTACTCTTATTTTTCTGTTAAAATGTATCCATAAATATTTCACGTTGCACGCCTATGCGTACCAAATGCAATGAAGTTATTTGCAAGTAATATTATATCAGACAGCTCACAAATGACCTTGAATAGTCATCTTTCGTGAATAATAGTTTAAATGTAATCGCACCACAACCGCCGATCTAGCGCGGTGGTTACAGAAAAGTTACCAGCTTTCAGTAACCGCGTTCCGAAAACACAACCGGTTACTGAAAAACTAACCGCGGTTAACTTGGTTCAATTTCGGAATAGGCAACGGCTTTTGAGGAAATAAGTATTGCATATAAATTTTAGTACAAATTATGTTAATATAAAATAAAAATAATGGTAAATTATATAGTATCTATAAATGAATTTTTAATTGAAAAATACATATGTTCACAACGGTCGCCAAATGACGACACAACCCTAACGAGGTCACACAACGATATTATTTCATTTGATGGTGTTTGTGCGCATGCCTGGCTTTTACCGCGAATTATTTTTGTTGACGCCCACGTGTGTAACAAGAAAACTGTGGTTAAACTTACGCGTTTAATTAAAAATACATACAAATAAAAAGCACATACGTGTGAATCAGTAACCGCCCAGTTGACGTGGATGTCAATATGTGGGTGACACAACTGTTTCTATCTCATAATTCATCAAGCTTTCTCTCTTACTGGGGCTGGCCAAGGTCTTGCTGGGGTTATGACGTCACGGGATGACGTCATGGCAATTCTTTTGAATTTTTCTCCCGTACTATAAATTTTTATGCAAAATAAAAAAATATGGGTCTAATATTTATCTCTACATTAACATAAAAATACATAGGTACTAAATATGTTTCAAATAATTTTTATGATCCAAGTTTTAAATACCATTAGACGATATTGCTGTTTGTCATTCAACATATCCTTCATTTCCATTAAACGCATGTGGTTTTCTGCCGGGCGTGGTATTAGGCAATCCAACATGACGTCATAAGTGGCGGGCAGTTGTGATTTTAACCTCACTTTTGCATATTTTTAAAAATTATTTAAGCAATATCTTATTAATATGATAAAAATCGAGAAATTTTGATACAAATTATTCATAAAATTAAACCATAATTTTTTCCATGGCTCCATCGTTGAGTAAAATATGTATGCAATTTATTTCTGATAGCTGCCCTCCGGTAAATTCATTTGTTCTGGATTGGTATATAATATATTCAAACTAGTTTTATTTTCTTCCATTGTTTCGTTATTTTATTTATAAAATTACTAAATATACTATTATTCACCAAAGATTCAAGGTGATTTTTTCGAGGAAAGAATACACATCACTTTATAGCAGTAGCTTAGCAACATTTTGTATTAGAAAGAGAAAGATTATTTGACCTATGTCTATTAAATTTATGTGGTGTGACAGATATACGTAAATAGTGGCATTACTTTCTAACACACTATAAATAATAATGACATATGTCGTAGAATTACAGATACCTAATTATCTACTACAGTGCCCTCTTTGTTAACAGTTACCCAGTGGCGTTGACGTTTAAATCAAATTATAATTCCTTGGTTTATAAGTCAAGTCAATGTTTTGGTATTTTGCAAAAACATAAGTGAAGAACATAAATCTTTCAGAAAGCCATTATTTAGAAAAAAAACATAATTTTCAAATGAATTACTCTTAGTTTTTCAGTTAAAATGTGTCCATAAATGTTTCATGCTGCACGCCTATGTATATGAAATATATTGAAGTTATCTGCAAGTAATATTATATCAGACGGCTCACAAATGACCTTGAATAGTCATCTTTCGTGAATAATAGTTGTACACTTCGGATTTCATAAAGGCGATAGCAGGTTTGAAAGTAGTAAGAATTTGGAATAGAGTAGATGTGCGACGTAATGTTTTTTTTAATAGATGACTATTACTCATTTGCCTGCGACTCGTGCCGCAAACTTCGTCCTCTTGAATAAAAACCATCAATATGCGCTTATTCAATAAAATATTTATATCATTGTTATGTGCTGTTCCAATGACTTTTAAATTTCAATTATATATGCTAAAAAAACCGTTAGTATGAACACCTGATTAAGGGTGATAAGCGATCAGTTGACTAGCATTGTTTATCTGTCAATTGTTTATGGATTATTTCGAAGAAAAATACTACAAATAACAGTTGTAGAAAAATTAATTGTATATATGTATTTGAAGTAATTTTCTCTTAAATAATTCATAAACGATAGACAGAGAAAAAACAAAGCTGTACTCCGCTCGCTGAAACGAGAGAATATGGAACTAATTCTTTAACAGAAACAAGTCATTCTATTAATTATCTTCTTTTGACCAATAGAATAATTTGTCTCTTTTCAAGAATTAGTTCCACATTCTCTCGTTTCAGCGAACGGAGTATAGTAAATCACTAATCACCCTCAATCAGCTGTTCATACTAACGGCCATTGTTCTTTGAAAAGTCGTTGTAAACTATAAAATGAGTTATTTATTTATAATAAAAAGATACAGTATAATTGATGAACTTTAATTAAAATATGTATAAGTTCATTATATGAAATTAACAATTTGTCTCTATATCTAATTATAATTTATTACTATATTCTAAATTTACTAATAATAATTAATAACCATTTAACAAATCAGTGCTTAAAACCATTAATAATTAGTTTAAATAATGACTACGTTACAATTGAAATAATAAATTAGTCTTTCTCTTATGCCATACTTGAATCCAAAGGCACATTTATAACACATAACAAATAAACAAATTTATAACAGAACATAAAACCACAATAATATTACAATAAAATAGAATAAATACTGCACTAATATGGAATATTCAATAACTATATTTATATATATAATCTATTTCTTATAACGGGTGTCCATTAAACCATAAGAATTTTCAATAAACACCCTATAATAGTAACGCAGAGTATAAATAAAAACCAAATCATATCTATTTAACACATTAAATTAATATTTATTTACGAAAAATTACAAATTGATTTTGGTTTTGACGAATATTTTTACAGATGACGTTAGTTTACAGGCACTCATTACTGGTATGGGAAGTGCATATTTATATTTAATATAAAAATGTATAAATATATGTAGCACTTTTATACAATTTAATATAAGGCAATAAATTTTTGAGAATGAGTAAATATATTTTTTTTATAATTTAGAGGAGCAACTTACAAAAAAATCTTATTTTATTTTGTACCAGAACTATTACACCCAAACTAGTTCGTCAATAGCTCATTCGAGTGCTGTAATAAATTAGTAAAATTTATTTTTTTAATGTTTGGTAACTAAGAATGTCAAAAAATAACAAAAAATGTTAAATCTCGGTAAATAAACCAACACAAACGATTGTTAAAAAATTGATTTTTATATAATTTTGAATTTAAAAATAAGAATAAGAAGAAAAGAAATATAGTAATAAAGTTTTAGAAAGAAATAAAAAATATCGTAGATAGTTGGTGTTACAAAAATAAGGTTAAAATTTGAATTTTCCACTAAATTCCCTAAATTTTGAAACTACGATTTTTGCTAATTATTTTGTTCGACCGAAACTTCCTTCTCACAAAATAAAATGTCAATATTGATATTCATTCTTTTACTATTTAAATATAAATCAATAAATTTGTAAAAAATATATTATTTTTTATAATTTAAAATGTTGAAATTTGAATAAAATTATTTGTGTGCAATAAATCGCCATTTATTGTGTAAATATTAAAAAAAAAATGTTTAAAAATGATTGAAATCGACCTCTACACTACAGCTACTAGATAATACATAGCTGACTCGTCCGCCATATTGGAGCTAAAATGAACCCAGTAATTATGAAATAAAAGTGCATTTTTTATAAGTTTATGCAGTAACTATTTTTCATAATTTGATATAACTTCCATATTTGCCATATTATTTTGAGGTTAGAGAAAAATATATGTATTGCATAAGTACCTGTAAAAATTATAACCATTTCTCAAATGATTTGCACAATTTGGAGCAGAAAAACCCGTCAATATGAATAATTTTTATGATTAATAATATTGTAACACTGATATTGAATGATTGAAGTGGCACCAAAATGGCGGACGAGTCAGCGGTAATTTATCTAGTAACTATACTCTATACCGTGACGTCACGTTTGCTTACTAAAATACGCAAATGGCGCTAGTGTCGTTGTTTTACTGCGATGGGATGCAAAATGTCGAAGTGGCAGTTGATATCTGACAATAAAATAATTAGAAATCAACCAAACATAGCAAAAAAGATATACCGAGTGTCTACTTTATTTCCCGAACATAGGAAATTCTACGTTAAAATTTTGATTTGGCGATATATCTTTATCTATTTAAAAAAAAAAGTATGAAGAAAGATATTCAGAATGAAAAAAATTCTTCGATTGAGTACAAAGTTTGTTTTCAATGGGCTACTTGCGTACCATTTTTTTTTATTTAATATTTTTGAAGAGACGATAAACACTTGCTACCCATATTTTTTCTTTTGACAAAATTTTCATTAATTGACCAGAAAAAAATTAATGAAATTTGATTATTTAAATTACCGCAATGTATGACGTAGAATTACGCCAAACCAATGAATGGCCGTGGAGTCATAGCATTGGTACACCCCATAGCAACGGCATGTGCGGGTAATTTAAACATGGCAGATCTGTTTGACGCAAGGTTTGACGTTTAAAGGTTAGTATTTTAGATTGTCAAAATCCTGCTTAAGAAATCGAAATACGTAATAAAAAAACAGAAACCACGCAAATTGCAAATAATAAACAAGGGACAGAGAGAAAAATAAACTAATGTCAAAATCAAATTAAAACTGGCACCCGCACACCATCTACTGGTTACATTCTTAAATATGCTTCCCTTGCTCCGGTTCAAAATAATGACGTCAGGGAAAATGTTCTTTTTTAATTTACTAGAAAAACATATAATTATTTTAAAATAAAATTTACATTTTTACATTCGTTTTCATCATATCATTAGTATATAATGATGGATATCGGATTTTCAGTACCACGCAAGTAGCCCATTGATTCTTATGTACGAATTAGAAGCAGAAGAAAATACACGATTTAAGGCAATTTTCAGAGTGCTATGAAAAATAAAACAATAGGCATTTACGAAAATTCTATCGGTAGAAACCGCATCTACCGATTGCGTTCGAAAACACGACTGGTTAATAGTTACTGTGTTCGAAAATTGTACCATATCTACCAGATCCATGATTTGTGGATCGAGTAATTCAGCCGGTAAATGAAGAATCTAACCTTAAAAAAGGTAGTAATGCCAAACGAAGCGCGCGCGTTAAAAGTGAAAATGTCTTCAATGTTGGAATCGGAAGTAGGAGTATGCTCATTTTGTTAACTACGTGAAATTTCAAATCTGTTTCAAACTTTCAAATATTTTTCATAGGTTACAAATCTACCATGTTTACCACCTGCGTTCTTAAAATATTGATTCCGATAGCTGTAATCTGTTAAACGGCTGTTTACCGATATATACCGGTAACAGCTCGCCGGTAGAATTTTCGTAAATGCCTAACAACTTGTGTTTGTTGTTTCTGACATAATATCTGAGAGATTTGACATTTCTTTTGATTTTATTATTATTAGAATAATAAGAAGACGCCATCTATACAAATTCTAATATTAATAAAATCAAATCTGTCAAAATATATCAGAAACAACAAACACAAGTTATTGTTTTATTTTCCATAGCACTCTGATAATTGCATTAAATCGTGTATTTTCTTTTGCTTCTAACTTGTCAAAAGAAACAATTTAACAACAAACTTGGTAGATCTGCCGCGCAGAACCTAAAATTCGTACTTGGACCAGTCTAAATGTAATAATAATTATATGATTGTTATAACGAGAAAAAGACTCCGACAACCTCTAAAATTGATATAAAGGGAAAGGGGATTCATTTATAAAACAAAGTATGCGCAGGTCCAGTCGCAACTTAACGCGCGCCATCTATACTCAATCGACGCATTTTTCATTCTGAATATTTTTCTTCATTACACTTTTTTTAATAAAATTAATGGGTAAATATCAAATCAAAACTTTAAAATTGAATTTTCTATGTTCGGAAAAAAGTAAACACCCGGTATATTTTTGTAGGAGTAGTGTGACGTCATAATGGCAGGAATAGGTACATCCCGTATTTTCTATAACTTTTTCTCCTTTGAAAACAAAAATTGTGCAATAATAAAAAATTAGGGAAGATTTAAATTTGAAAAAAATACGGTGGGAATATTATTTAATCTTCTAAATTTAATATGTAAAGTTTAATTTTTATAAAATTTAAGTAAAAAAAACTCGATTTCTATGTTGAATATTTAGGATTTGCTTTTTATTTACAACCTGTATCCTTTCTAATATGAAATAATCTACAAGCAAAGTTGATTTATATACACTGTAACCTACCTATAAACATTTATTTGCATTACGTCCCTTTTGAATTGTGTGTAAGTTTGTACGGGCTAAGTGTTTGTGATTCGAAACACGGGCCCAGTGCGCAAAAACACTCGCCTTAGTACGGACCTCAGTTCTGCTTTCATGTCGAAACACATTATTTCACATAGGAGGGGGTAGTAGTTCGATATATGCGCCGCAAACTACAACAAAGTCATTGTTTACAATATAATTAACAATAAATGTGTTGTGTATTTATATTGCTTTTCATGAAGTAAATGGCATGAATTTGAAAATATTTACTTAAATAATAAAAAATAGGATTCAATTTGTGACAACAAATATGGAAAATATTTTTTCTACAGTCTATATACAAAGTAGCCATATGCGCTCTCTTTTGTCAACGCAAAATGTCACTTTGCCGCTCTAGAGCGACAAAGTAGAAAAAAACGCTCGCTCCTCAAATTTCTAACTATACAATGTTGAGAAATGTTACTTGGCTACATTCTTAATGGAAACGTTTAGTCAGGAATTAATGACACTGTAGTTACACATTCCCCCCTTAACAAGTCAATCTGACATATAACTGCTCTGTCGGTATGTTACATAACCAAACAAAATGCCGCACTGCTGTGAAAATAAAATAGGCGTGGATAATGAACGGTATTATGTATCCATGGTTACGTACATAATCAATATATTATTAAACAGGTGTAGATAAAATATTTTAATCATTCGCCATTCTATTTTTTAATAATACAACATACGATTGTTTTTATACAGTTGGATAGCAAATTTCACGTACTTTTAAAATATGAAAAAATATATAGGCTGTTCCATTTGAAAATTAAAAGTTGCTATCAATTTCTCCAAAACCGGAAGTAACAATATTAATCTACTTTCGAAATTTTATAGTTTTATACTATATGTAATTTGTTAGTTGAAATCGCTAAAAGTAATAATAAGCGAGATATTTACTGGTTTATTTATAGACGGACACCTGTATATATATATTTATATATATATTTATATATATATATATATATATATATATATATATATATATATATATATATATATATATATATATAAATATATATAGTATACACAGGGTGTTAATTAAAAAGCGGGCCATAGGCGTTTAATACGAGAAATCAGTTTTTCCTTCCTATTTAATTTTAGACAAAAATGTTTCAAATAAATCCTTTGAACAATAACGTAGGGCCTAGGGCTTACGCACAGTATAAGAAACAAACTGTAGGGACACTTAGCGTCGGCTTCTTGGTGTTCAAGTCGTAAATTTAAACTGGCGACCATGTTTCAGGAATACCTTTCAGCGCATTCAAACGTAAAATAATGACAGTTATTATATGAAACTATTTCCTATTAGTAATTTTAAAGCATTAAACATGTTAATTCCCCTTGAATTATAAAAATAGACAATCCTTTGTAAAATAATAAATAAAGGAGTACAAAAATACAGAAACATCATTTAGAAATATTAATAATACAACATGATATAACATAAGAATAAAATATAACAGTTGAAAAGTGATTTTAGTCTTGAAAAAGGCAAATTTTACCATTAATAGAAGATAAGATTCCAAGGAACACAAAAACAGGCAAGCTGAACAAAAGCACAAACGAGGTCTGTCTTTTAAGTTTGCCACATGTGTTGTGTTTGACGTCACTAGATAATGATTTAAAATAAGCTGACGTTTTCACACACAATAGGGTACTATACCATAGCCAAATTTTAACTATCTTAAATAAGAAGACGAAAATATACATAACTTAATGAGTATTAGTGAAAAATTTTTGTTTCAATATTGATTAGGTCGCAAACAACAAGTGATAAAATTGATTACTAATTAGGTATGACGCGTTAGGTCCTAAGAAATTGATTGGACGCTTGATTTTAAAAACGAGATTCAAGCGTATGTCGCGGTCACCTTTGAAAGATTATGAACTGTCACGTTGTTGTATAACCTAACAAAAAAATTTACAATTTTATGTTTCATGAATTTGTTTAATTATAATATAATTAATTAACAATAATATTAACTAATCAGAACAAACACTAGCGCCATCCGCCGTCCATACTTTGTGTCATAATATTGTCAAACTCAGTCAATGTTCTATAATTTATTAAGACAAAAATAATAATTTCTTCGTGAATATAACGTATAAGTTTTTATATAAATATATTTCAGCTATTTAAACATGAAAAAAAATCTGTTCTCTCTAGAACAGTATGTCGACCACTGGAAGTACCAGCTACGTCACACAAGAAATTCTTAACTTTAAAAATTCATATCTCGCTTATTACGTAAAATTTTTAAATCGCGTTTGCACTAAAATTCTTATTTCATCCTGTTCCTACAGAAAAAAAAATTGGTATAGGACCCTATTTACAAAATAACTTTACGCACAAAATATATGTTTGGGTATAGACCTCAAAAAAGACAGCAAACTGATTTCAGCTTTTGAATTAGCGCTAAGGAAAACTATGATAGAACAGATGGCCCTGTTATCAGGGCGCCAAACAACCCTATACCATATTTATACCGTTGTAATCAGATTTTTTTTATCTAATGGGAAACAAAATTATACAGGGTACCATTTAAAATATATAATTTTGTTCTACCGTTTGAGAACCACTGATTGAATTTTTGATCATTTTTTGTATGTAACATTTTTCTCCAGTCATTAGTTCGCCCAGAAAAGCGCTGTTTTTTTTAAAAGAAACACCTGAGTATCATTATTATTTTACTTTTTTGTCAATATCTATGGCTTACTTTTATGTTTTTGAAAAAACAAATGCCGTATTTTTGTTACAAATTTTGTGTAGTTTAACAAACTTCATATCTTTTAGCTCATGCCAATCTACTTTATAGGAAAAATAAATTATAATGTATATACTTACTCTATCGTCGGGCATTTTAAGAATCCTCGTCAAAACCAACAACAGCAGCGATGTCCACGCTTCTCGATGCGCCTCACTTTGCAAATGTAGAAAATACTCCAAAGCTTCCCTACTGATTGAAATCAGCCTCTTCTGTATGGCGGGCCAGTCACATCTTCTTCCTTCATCCCCATACATCTTGAAAAGAATCCTCAAAACACAAGCCAAACTTTGCGTTTCTTGTTTTAAGAGGTTAGGTTTCACAGATCCTCTAAATCCCGCCTTCCAGAGAAGATTTCTTTGTTCGTGGTCTGCGTTGAAGGCCTTTGCAAACCGATGAGACTGCATTAAGCATTCTGTTAGTTGTATTAAATGTGGAGAACTTAATAATCGGTACATTCCTTGTTCTTCTCGTTGGCACTCTGTTTGTTCGGTTGTGTTGCCGGTCATGTCGGCTGCTGCAAGCGCTAAAGTTTCTGCATCTTCTTTTCTTGAAGTGGCGGGAAAAAATACGATATTATCTATAGTTTGAATTAGTTCAAGTTGAACTACACATTTTATTGTTAAACCACTGAATAGAGTACTGTCTGTATTTATTTTCAAATCTTCTGATAGTGTGCTGTAAACCGAATGCTGACTAGTGCTTCGTTTTAAAATTCCATGTCGAATATTAGGTTCAGAGTTTTCAATAAACCCTGGTTCAGGTTTCCATGTTAAAAGCGCTGAAGGTATTGTAGAATTGAATATATCTAACATGCATTGACATGTTTTATCCCAAGTTTTTTCGTCGAATTTCATTCCGTTTGAAATGACTAGATTTTCCAAACAATTCGTTCCGCTTCGCGCTAATTGTTCGTTGTTTTGTTGCACACACCAATGAAGTTGCGTGTACAATTCTTCCAATAATAAGGGCCCCAAAATGTCGAAATATTGAGTGAATACATCTACTATGGCATATAAAGCGTGGTTGCAAGTTGTTGTCATCCATTCGGCTTTTTCTGTGTGTTGTTCTGGCAGTTTCATGTTGTCAAAAATTCGGAACAAAATGTTGAAAAGATCTCGCCACCAATGCGGTTTAAAACTATCACCATAAGTTTTGATTATTTCGAATAAAACTGTTAAACCTCTGGTTCGAACATCGAGTTTGCATCTGCTTACAACACAAGATAATGAGAATAATAGCGGGAACCATCCTCGTACCCAAACTCTGTCTTCTTCGGGTATGGCAACATCAGACTCCATTGCAGCGTGTTCGGCGAATAAATGAGGTGAAGAATGTACGCTAACGGCACAAGTTCGCACAAATCTTATCGCCTCCATTGAAGTATCAGGAAATTTTGCGTTGCAAGCAAATTCAGATAAACATTTAACCGCGTCTTGAAATGAATCAATCATGGCGGGAAATTGTTTATTATATAATTCAGTAATAATTTTTCCTGTTGTTTGAAACGCTAACTCAACAATTCCTTCGTCCTGATCGCTTGCGGCTAAATGAAACACTGAAAAAATATTTTTCCATCCCGATCTAATATTATTAGCTTGTGAATTAACCATTTGTGCTACACATCTAACAACCATATCTCGTATCGTGGGCGAAACATTCTTTTTCATTATATGTTCAAACGGCCGCAAAAAATCTTTTTGAAATCTATAATTTGCAAACTCTCCTTTTTCTATAAATTTCATGGAAAGTTGCCGCAAGCTATCAACAGCAAAAAATGCAATATCTTCACTCGGATTACATCCTACAGTGTTGAAATGGTCGCCTAGAACTTGCCAAATTCTAGACCATTGAAGACGAATTCTCCCCATATTGTAGTAAGAAATTTCGACGATCTTTTGAAGCGAAAACATTCTTGGATGGCCGGAATGCGCTAATTCGTCGACGGAAACATGGCATAAAGCTTTGACGAAATCAACAATGGCGTCACCGTCGAGTCTAGTTGATCCTGTGAAGATTCTATCAACTGCTACAACTACACTTTGAGAACTAGTTTCTCCGATTTGTTCTTTTACACTTGGATCGGGCAACTTTTGAGTTGGCCCGGAAAGATATTGTGGTCTTACTCCTGTCCCTATTAATTGGGCTAATTCTAATTGAGAAATACATTTGAGAATATCCAACCAACTGCTTCCCAAATAATTTCCATCAGTATGTGCAACAGTTATTAAAGTTTTTATTGTGTCTATGTTCTTTGCTTTCATTTCCATGATTGGAGAAGTAGCGGTTAACAATGTAAATCGCGCTAAAGCTTGTACATACGCGTCTCTTTCTAAAGACATGTGAAAAATACAAGCGATGCGTATAGCGCATCGAATTCCGTCTAAACATAAAGAAGCGATTTCTGTATCGTCACAATCTTGAAGTCCAACGCTAAATGCGGCTAAAAATGGCGTCCACGCCATTTTGAACATCGGACGGACATGTTCTAAATGTTTTGCGGTTGTAAACGGGGCTTGTACATGAGAAACAGACTCCATTAAATTTTTAGCAGCTGAAGAAATGACTTCCATTTCCATGTTCCATAAAATCCGTCGTTTTTTCTCATTACTTATAACTTGTTTTCCAGGTTTATTAACCGTCGATTTCATTTTTATTTCATGCCCAGCGATTTCGTCGTAAATTTGCGACAAATATTCAACTGGAAGATCTTTACTGTCACTTGTACCTCTGTTGAGTTTAATATATTGTTCTTTCGTCATTTTATTTTTGACTTGCGGTGAATGCAAATCTGTTGTCAGCATGATAACAGAAAATACGAAAACGTATGCCGTATCTGCACTTGCGAACAAACCATTGTTGGGATTACATTCGCAATATCTGCTTGCGAATTTTTCCATGAGTCTGTCTATTTTTTGGGCTTCGCCTGGCAGTCTAAACCCTTCCAGGAAATATCTCAAAGCTGCTACAATATCCATGTCTGCAAATTTCATTTCGTCGACATACGCGTACATAACCTCTTTGAAAAAGTCGTCATTTTCCCCCAAATAGTCTCCAATGAAAGTTTTGTCCAATCTGTCGTCAGTGTGAAGCCAGTGGGCTATTTCAGCGCAAGTTGTGCCCAAAAGGCCTTGTTCTTGCAAGAAAGTTATCCCCTTTCTTGGTTTTCGGTTGAACATGTCTATACCGGTCTCCCAAACTTCTTTTTGTTGTTTTAAAACTTCAAATTGTTCGGGGGAGTCTAAAACTTCTCGATTGCCGACTCCGCTGGAATCAGCGGAGTTCAAACTGTTTGACGAACCCCCATGAGATTTTAAAGAAACCGTCCCGCAATCTGTGTCTGTATCTTTGGTCGGCCGTTCGCCCAAAGTTGTTTGAGAATTTGGATTTACGTATAAATCTTTACTCCATTCGACCATACATTTTAAAATAGACACTAAACATTCCAAACCACGTATTCTCATACTTTTTTCTTGATTTGGCGACGCGCCAAGTTCCAAAGCGTGTCTTCCTTGCGCAATTTTTGATAAATCGTTGACTAATCTTTCAAATAAATTTGCAGCCGACAGATCACAATCGTAATTTACGTAAATATCAACAACTGATTGTGCATCGGCGCAAATTCTGGTCAAAGCTTGAATAACCATCCATTTATGCTCGAAACTAGAGCTGGATGTCTCCAAAATATTCAAAAATATTTCTTTGAAGAATACTTCTATTTGCATTTTCAGGTGCATTTTGAAGTTGGACAATAAGGCGACGAAAATTGAAAGAGAGAGTTCGAAAACTTCTGGCACCGAACTGACTCCGTTTTTGGATAGTGCGACGCATAAATATTGCTTAATAGCTGTGATAAACATATCGTTTGAACGAAAAATCGGCCCCGCGTTTTGCAAAATAGACAATAACAGATGTAGGGATAAAATTTTCGATCTTAACTCGTGTGATTTTGGATCCGGTGTGCCATCTGGCAATGGTTTCATTGATAATTTACAAAGCGCCCGGAAAACTAAAAACGCATCTTTTTGTAAAATATGCGTAAATTTGGCCGTAACCGCCGTATCATTTTCGCTTTGGACTTCAACAGAATCTTGCGAAGGAATTCTCTTAATACTATTTTCTTCTAAAGAATCAGACAATCTTTCCTCACTTTCATTAATTCTAGTATTAACCACATTGTCAACAACAGAATCCAAAATTTCTTTCACAATTGTTTCACTCGTTGTAGGTTCAAACGGATTTATCTCTTTTGGATATTCTTTTTTGGATTCATCTATAACTGGAATTTCTGTTTCGTAAACTTGATTTTCCATACGAGAAAAAATAACATTTAACATTTGAGTTAAAGTAGCTCTCGCTGTAGTTTGATTGATTAAATTTCTGCTGGCTAAGTAGATATTATAACAAGTTCTTACCGCTAATAAAACAGTACCTTCGTGCACTTCAACATGTTGACTTGTAACAACAGTCAAGAGTGCTTTGATAATTTGTAACTGCACACCTTCATCTGTTTGTGGGCCGGAGAAACAAGCGCAAATCGTTTCAACAATCCTGTTGATGAGAAATTTACCGGGTGTTGTTGAATCAGGCACATTTCCAGTCAAATGTCCGTAGGCGATTAGTTTTTGTAAACAATCTAAAGCGGTGACTACAATTCGGGATGATTTGCTCTGGCAAGCCAACTCGAAAGGTAGAAAATATTTTTCTGTTGTTGTAACATTTGCTTCGCCGCTTTTTGGAATTGGAAGAGCGGCTGATGATTCTGATGTTTCCAGCGTTCCATCTTTCAGTTCTTTCTTTATATCCTCTAAAAAAAGTGTAAACTTGTAAAAATTCGCAATGGGCGACATCTTAAAAATATTAAAATAAAACTTAGTCCAAGCAATCTTAAAATTTGGTAATACGTTAATTTATATTATAAACCTCGTAGAACACGAATTTCGTGTTAGTTTGAAGATAATTCATAACGTTGACGAGATGTAAGCAAAACAAAATGCATGTATTTTCAACAATTTTTTCCAAAATTTCGACCGTATTTTCCGGAATCCCGAAGGTCTTTTTGACACTTTCAAAATATTAATACATTAAATCGACCTTCCAGAGTTCATTATTGCAAGAATTATCACTTTATTTTTAACCGAAATCGAGATATTAACAGATTTTTAACCAAACATTTTTAGCCAAAAATGTACCATTTTTGAACCTGGGTTTGAAGAGTTTTTAATCGGAAATTCAACGACTTTTATTCCAAAAATATACGAATCAACTCTCCAAAGTTCATTTTTACAAGAATATACACTCTATCTGTAACCGAAATTGTGATATATTGAACCATATTTAACCTCACATTTTTGGTCGAAACTAAACATGCATTTTTGGGGGTTCATAACTCTTGAACTGTTTGAAATATCGTCAAATTATCGTGTTGTACGGGGTTAAAATATAAATTAACTCGGGTATCAGCTAGTATATGATATGTTATATTTACCTAAAGCTGCTTCACAAGCCTTTTTAAGTTGCGAATGATGAGATCTTTTTATCTCCTTATCAGCTAATATTTTCTCTAAAGCCCTTACGATAAACATTTCTTTAGTTTTGAGATTTATTTGCATTGTTAAGTATTTTGTTGATAATTAGTACAGTTTTTTTTAAAATGACAACATTTTAAGCGCTTGATTTTGCATTCTCTGAGTAGCCATATTTGACGTGTACAAACACTTAAATTTATTGATACTTGTAAAAAGATTTCAGTTGCATATACCACAAAAATTAATACAATTTGTTCACTTGCAAATTACACAAAATTAACAAAAACTATTTTAAATGTTTACAATAAAACCACATATTCCACGTAAAATGTTGAGAGGACGGAGACAGCTGTTACTGTAATACCAACAGTGAAAGAGAAATTTACTAGATACAGACAATAATTCGAGCATCGAAAAAGTATTTCAATTATGTACAACAATCAATTACGAAATATAGCTCTACTTTCTCATATTTTGTAAATCAAATTAATTATTTATTATACAGAAATAGTTTTATGACCTAATTAATATTTAGAGATATTTTACATTACTAGATTTGTTGACATTTTTACATCACTTCATTTGACATTTGTGACAAGACAAGTATTTGACAATCACATTTGAAAATGAGTAAAGGTACAGCTCCTCAACAGCCGATTTACGATCAACCACCGCCTTACACTCCTTACGTAAATGGGCCACCACCCCCCATAGCTACTGTGCAGGCAGGTGAGTACATAAATCAATGTAATATAATTTAAGTGGGGCGTGTTTGCTTGGACATCCATATTCAGCGTGATATTGTTTGTATTCATTGCATTGTATTTTTGAATAATGTAAATACATTGTTGTTAACTAATTTGAGAGTAATCTATATTTATTTAACAATACATCATTGTTACTGCTTGTTGAAACACATACTTGTTTACTTAAATGACTCATAAATCAAAGAACGTGCAAAAATTGTGAAATTTTGATGTTTAAACTATTTAATATATAATTTCAATATATATTTGAGAGTACTTGAAGTTTTTATACATATTGCACAAAGTTAATAATAACATGAAATGTATTTTTTTTGTATGAATAGTGATGAATAATATTGCAAGGCCAAGGTCATTTTTTGCAAAATTTTATCAATCTACGTTTTTGTTTGCAAATTTGTATGCCAACTCTATCAAAAAATTTCACAAAAATTTTTCATCGCAAAGATCATTTTTAAGATATTTTCTGCACACCATCAACATTTTTTCCTCTTTTAATTTGCTGATTAATTTTCGAGAACGCCATTTAATTTTTAATCTAATCTAAAGAACTTTTCGGAGATATAAATTTAGCAACAATATTTAACTTAATTTTCTGCGTCATAATAAAAACAACAATTTTATAATACCGGGTGTTTTTTTTTTCAAAGTGTACACTGGCTTGCAAAGAAATCGCGTAGACCTATTTTTTGCTGTATTGAGTCGATCTTGATTTTGAACTTGTCAATGTCACTAGTGTCAATTAAGAAGTCAAAATTAATAGATATTCAAATACATACTTGGTTGTTCTTTCATTTTTCTGGAATATATTTATAATTTAACAGTAGGTAAAATGAACACAATGGGGTATTACGACATTTTTAAAAAAAAATTTTTTTCATTAGTACATACCATTAGGACTCTGAATATCTAATTTTGAGTAAGAAAATGGATACATCACGTGAGATGAATTTTTAAAAATTTCATCGCAATTCAAATTTTCTTGTCATTGGCGCGCTTATGACGTCAAATCGATAGTGACATCTGCAACAAACTTCAGCGTCTAAATCCACATGTTCATGACAGCCATTTGCGTTTTTGCACATTCTGGTAACTTGCTGTGGGTTCTGCCATGGTAAATGATTATTTCCTCCATAACTCACAATACGTGAGTGCAGAAATACGTAATGTTAAAAGCCGAAGGTATGTTTTGTTCGAGAATTGCTGCAAATAAAGTGGACGAAATGTCAAACAAGAAATATACGCGCGTGTTAACTACTGGCACCATCTATGATTCTAAACGTAAATATCTACCGTGAAATGAGCAACAAATTATCAATTTCACGTCACAAATTTCAAGGACGTTTTTAGAGCTGTAAAAATTCCAATTTTCTAACATTAAATTATGAATTAAAAGTTGTTAATAAACATGTTTTACTATATTTTCCTACTTTATGAAGATGTAAACTATAGAAAAAAGTTATTATTTTGCATTATTTCCATATCACCGGAATACTAGCTCCATAATAGATCAAATAGTGATGACAGTGACAACAATGTCAGTTTTTACATTATTTATAGAGCTAAAAACTTACAAAAACTCGGTTACTTGATTTTTAAGGGGTACGCGATTTTTGTAACTTATTTCGATAAGATTTTTTAAAGTTATCTGAGATATTCTCACATTTTACGTCTAAAATTTTTAGAAACAAACGCCATAGATCTCTGTTGTTCTTATAATGCGCAGATCTCCATTGCGCATATCTTCTATTTCTTTCAATTGAAAAGGTATATTATAAAAAAAACTGATGTGGTCAACACCACGCCTCCCGCCATTTATTTTTTATTAATTTAAATATATGTATAGGTATTTACATTATTTACTCATGCTGGAAACTATATTTACTTTATTATTTTATAAATTTATCCACAAAATAAAAAGAAAAAGTATGAATGCAAATTTGTAGAAAATCTTTAATTTTCATAATAATATAAATTGCGAAATTCTTTCACTTTTATATATATATATATATATATATATATATATATATATATATATATATATATATATATATATATATATATATATATATATATATATGAAAGATAAATATGTTTGAATAAATTTAATAATTAGTTTATGGAACTAAAATATTACATAATTCACATGTATTTAAAAAAGTGTCATTTGATGCATAAAATTTTTATCTTTCTATTGATATCACAACCATTGTTGTCAGACAAAAGGCAAAACGGGAGGCAACAGTCTGCAAAAAATTAATTTCTCACGGTAATCTCCTATGTACACCTTCAAAAAAACACCCGGTATATTATTTTTATTAACTATATGACACTAACTAGAAAGTAGAATGTTAATGTACTTGTATAAATAATTTCAAGGAGATTTCAATTATTCAGCTAAATTTCATGATATTGTTTCGCTCGATATTTTTTATGTATTCCTTATACCGAATGTCTCGAAAATGACATCCGTGCACTTGGGATTTAATTCAGAGGACTAAAACAAATCGAAAATTAAGAATGGAATATTTTCTGATTGTCCGTTATCAAATAATTGATAAAAAAATCTGATGTGGGCACCACACGACTTCCTTGTACACAAGACCAATATGAAGTATAGACCCAAGTATAAAATTATACGTATTTGACGTAATTTGACATTAGCATCTATTTTTTATTTTTTTGTTATTTTTTGTCCTAATCCATAGCAAGCTTCATTACAAAAACCAAAAAGTATATAAGTTTTAAATATACATATCTCGCTTATACAAAGGACTAATTTAATAATACTTGATGTGCTAGACGCAGAATTTAATTCTCTAAAACTTTTATTTGAAGCATTTATTTCTAAAATCAAAATGAAACCATTTTATTGAAGAAAAACTGTTAACAACTTCAGGTAATATGACACTTCCGGTTAGCCTGTTTTAACCAAAATCTACTATGTTATTCCAATTGACATAAAAGTCTTATAACCAAATTTGAAAAGTTTTAGATAATATTTCAAAATAGTTTTTCATTAAAATCTGTTATAGGCTTCAAATAAAGTACCATTTCTAGAAATTATGTAATGACCAAAAATGGAGGTGCACAACTAGATGTTATGGCAGTCCTAAATACAAAATTTCAACTTTCTACGGTTTACCGTTTTTGAGTTATGCGAGATATGTACGCACGTACAGACGTCATGACGAAATTAGTCAAAATGGATTCAGGGATGGTCAAAATGGATATTTCCGTTGAAATCTGAAAATTTTTCGCGATTACAATACTTCCTTTACTTCGTACAAGGAAGTAAAAAACTAGTGATGCGATAGTGGTTTTTCAAAAAACCGGATAACGAATAATCGGCCAATTCGAAAAGCTGGATAACGTATTATCCGGTCGGATAATAAATTTGTATAGTTAAATAATATTTTATCATAAATGTACAAGTTTTAACATCAACTTTTGTTGACCCGCGTAAACTTTTACACTTTTTTGCACAATATTTATATATCATAATACATATGTATATTAAAGAAGTTAAACAATGAGTTTTATAAAAAAAATTTTTTCGCACGCGTCAAATTTAGAAAACGAGCCCTGGCGAGTTTTAGCTGTCATTTTTAAAGTAAGCCAGAAAATAAGCTGTTTCTGATGACTTTTTAGATTCGATATATATATATATATATATATATATATATATATATATATATATATATATACAGGGTGTAAATGAAATAAGTGCATTAAATTTGACCAGTAGTATAACTCATCGAGAGCAACAATATTTCTTAATAACTTTTTCTCGAAATCGCATATTTTTTTAGCATTTTTACCACCCCGTAAATTGACGAGTCGTTCCAAATATTTTTGTGATAATTGAATGCAGCAGCAATAGCTATGAAAAATTTTGTTTTAGCAATTGACAGTCCTGTCAATTGTTGCAATTAAATTTTGACAGTAATAAACTTGTTTATAAGGTAAAATTCTGTCAAAATGCGAGTACACAGACATTGTAATTACTTACCTATGGTTTATTTATTTATTTTTTACTCGTATCTGTACTACATGTTACTTGACATCACGGTTCTCATAAAGACAGTGTCATGGAGTTGCCAACGCATTTACACGGAGCGTTTCCAAATCATCACCAAATCATTCTGTTCTTAATATTCGCACATTTGTTAATCTTGTACATCTGTATCCATACCATGTGCAAAAAGTTCAATGTTTTCAGCACATAACAGACTTCAATTTTGGGAATGGCTCATAATGTTCATTCACGAGACTGAATTTACTTGGGAAGGTGTATTTATTATGCACAATACACATCTTGACAGACGAAAATGCTGTAAAAATTTTCATTAAAAAATGTTTGGGGAACAATAAATGGACGACTAATTATTTGTACTCATGTACCTCTTTTAAATGGACAAAAGTTTGTACTTACATTTTTTGAATAACGTATTTAAACTATTATGATTTATCGACGATAAATAATCATCTCATAACCTAATAACTATGCTTTTTCTCTTCCTCTAGTTACCCCTTCACTCCTTGTCTTCCTCTATTCACAGGTAAAGATAAAAAGCCTGTTTCAATACACAACTTTATAATTTTGTTATCCAAAATTTAAATTTATTTATTTTAAAAATTGTATTATTACGTATTAATTAATAATAATGTTATTTCCCTTGATTCGTTTATTAATTACTGTGACTGTAAGTGTAACCGATAACCGACAATTTTTGAGCTGCTTGTATCCCACTTGAATGGCAGCTGCTCATTTGTTCTCCATGAGCGGGTAACGAAATATGCAGCAAATCTTTAAAGAATTTTAACTCAAAATCTAAAAAACTTAGAAAAAAAAGTTATTAAGAAATATTGTTGCTCTCATCGAGTTACATTACTGGTTAAAATTAATGCACTTATTTCATTTACACCCTGTATATATATATATATATATATATATATATATATATATATATATATATATATATATATATATATATACACAGGTATTCATTTTAAATGGGCCACCATTGCTATCTCAAGAACTATAAGAGTTACAAAGACGGTTAAATGAGCAAACAATTTCTATTTCACACGACAAATTTAAGAAAAGAAAAAAAAATTGGACTTCTTTGATTGATTCACTTTATTGAACATCCTGTATAATATTTAAAAAAAATTATATGAGAACATAAAGTTTAATACGCCTTTATACATAAAGCAATGCTTCTTTTTTAGAGAAAATGCGGAATAACGTGGCAATGCCGCGGAAAACTAAAAAAAAACTTTAAATGTTCGTATAGGTGAATAAAATACAATTCAAAACATATGAAAATATATATGATGTTTCATTTAAAAAAGATAAGCAATTCTCGCTGCGCCGTAATGGAACATCCAGTATATGGGAAAATAATTTTACATTATACTCCTTCGGAAGACGAATAAAATCTGTGAATAAATTTATGCTGTATTTCTAATGACAAGTGAGATATTGAAGGTTATTTCAAAGACAACTGTATAATATAGTTTTGCGAAATTAAATTTTTTGCGATTACCCTATTACAATTTTTCTGACTTCACTATTATTCACGAAAGATGACTATTCAAGGTCATTTGTTCGAAGAAAGAATACACATCACTTTACAGCAGTAGCTTAGCAACATTTTGTATTAGAAAGAGAAAGATTATTTGACCTGTCTGTTTAATTTATGTGGTGTGACAGATATACGTAAATAGTGCCATTGCTTTCTAACACACTATAAATAATAATGACGTATGTCGTAGAATTACAGATACCTAATTATCTACTACACTGCCCTCTGTGCTAATATTTATCCAGTGGCGTTGACGTTTAAATCAAATTATTATTCCTTGGTTTATAAGTTAAGTCTATGTTTTTGTATTTTGCAAAAACATAAGTGAAGAACATAAATCTTTGAGAAAAGCATTATTTAGAAAGAAACATAATTTTCAAATGAATTATTCTTATTTTTTCAGTTAAAATGTGTTCATAAATATTTCATGTTGCACGCCTATGCAAACGAAATGAAATGAAGTTATCTGCAAGTAATATTATATCAGACGGCTCACAAATAACCTTGAATAGTCACCTTTCGTGAATAATAGTTTACCTATATCTTTCTCTAAATGTGTTAGTAAGACAAAGATGAAGCTATTAAACATACGTATCGAAGAAAGAATGAAGGAAACGATAAGTAAATATACAATTATTTGTTATTTTGCTGTTCAGAGACGTGAAGCTCAAGTGATAGTAATCGATGTCATCATTTTCTAATTTAATTATTTTCTAGGGGTTCATATGCCAATGCCACCCCCTCCAAACTACAACAACCCTAACGTTCCAGTGAACGCGTATTTTCCATCATACGGTACAACTACAATGACCACAACTACTGTAGTTGGCCAGCCTGAAATCATTGTCGTTGGGGCTTGCCCGGCCTGTAGAATCGGGGTCTTAGAGGATGACTACCCTGTCTGTGCCTGGTGCTGTGCTATTTGCTTCTTCCCAATAGGGGTGCTCTGTTGCCTAATGATGAAAAATAAAGTCTGCTCAAATTGTGGAGCTACGTTCGGATAAATCATTTTTATAACAATATTATACCTAGAGTAAACAAAGGCGTATAACATTCACATTTAAAATGATTGACAGCAATGTATTATCGCGTTTTTTTAAACTGCACATAGGGAGTCCTCATAGTTATCAAATTGTCACCTTTCGAAATGATGGGGTTTTATACTATGCTCTGTTCCATTTATGCCATTCAGTAGATGGCACTGGCAACAGCGCAAATCTAAAGTAGCCGAAATTACATTGGGTAAACTTGTCTCTTGTCTCTAATTTCACCCAATCAGAGAGGTCAAAACTATTCCCTATGTTCCGCAATACTGAATGGCTTAAATGGAACAAGGTATAGAGTCAAATTTTAACCATCTTAGATAAGAATGCGAAAATACTTGAGCGACCGAAGCGAAGCGCGATGAAGAAAAGTTTTTTCAGTCAATGTATTATTTTGTGTATACGCGCACTTTGGAGCAGCGAAGAGCAGAGCAACGAGACGACTACACACATAAGAGTATATAGGGCGCGAGCAGACACGTGACTCGAACGACCTTGAAGTGTTTGGAATCAGCTGATTTGTGTGCGCGTGTCACTTTGACAAGAACAATGTCAATTTGACAAGACCAATGTTTTGACTTATTTTGATTTTGAACTGCTAAATTGTTAATATTTTACATGTTTCAGGCAGTAAAACACATGAATTTAAAAATAGTAACATTTTAACAGTTCTAAATTAAAATAAGTCAAAACATTGGTCTTGTCAAAGTGACATTATTCAAGTCAAAATGACACGCGCATACACATCAGCTGAATCTAAGCACTTCAAGGCTGCTCAAGTCACGTGCTAGGAATCAGCTGATTTGTGTGCGCTTGTCATTTTGAAAAGAACAATGTCACCTTGACAAGACCAATATTTTGATTTATTTTAATTTTGAACTGTTGAGAAGTTATTATTTTTAATTTCATGTATTTTACTGCCTGAAAATTGTACAATAATAACATTTTAGCAGTTCAAAATAAAAATAAGTCAAAACATTGGTCTTGTCAAAGTGACACTGTTCTTGTCAAAACGACATGCGCACACAAATCAGCTGATTCCATGTACGTCAAGGACGCCCGAGTCACGTGTCTGCTCGCGCCCTATTGAATAAAAAAAACTTCTCTTCGCGTCGCTCAAGTGCGCGACGGCCTTTAGTGAAAGAATTTTGTTTAAATATTAATTAGTTGAAGATTGAAGTCTATATCCTAAGCAATTTGATTGGTTGCCTTATTTTAAAAGAGAAATTCACGCGTCTTGTACGTCCACCCACCGTGAAACCATCAGATTGACAGATGACAGTTTGATGACGTTGACAACTCCCTATGTTCAGTTTTTTTTAAAAAGCGAATGCTACCATTTTAAATGTAGCTATTGAAATGACATACGCCTATGTTTACTGATAAAAATAAATTCCAGTATATATTTTAACATATCCATATTTTTTAAATTTATATTTGTATATAATGGATTGGTTTATTAAGATATTAAAGTGTTACTATATACGTGATAATAAATATAGAATATTCAATTGTATTCTTTGTTTTATTAGTCATTATCATTTCCTTATCTATAATAAAACATTTGTTTTTATGATAAAAACTCACGTGTTGGTGTTTATATTTTGTAATTATTAATAATAAAAACGCAATATATCAATAAAATTTTGTGTGAAATATAAATGCGCAGTATATTGATACAATACTAGCTTAAACTGTACTCCAGTTAAAAATACACTAACCAAAAGACATTTACGCTGTAGAAAACGTAAATATTAGTTACAAAATTAGGCGATAAATTTAAATCTGATGATATTTAATTATGAATAGAGATAAATAGAAGAAAAAACAAGATTTTAATAAATTAGTTTTATTATTACTAAATAAATATTAATATTTCATGCAGTAGGCTACTTGCATGGTACTGAAAATCTGATATCCATCACTAAATACATAAAATAAAGTTGAAAACGTATGTAAAAATATAAATTAAAAAAAATGTTTTTTAATAAATTAAGAAAGAATATTTTCTTTGACATTATTATTTTGAACTGGAGAAAGGAATGCATATTTAATAATGTAACCTGTGGCGAGCGAGTGCGAGTTTTAATTTTATTTTGACATTTTTCTCTTACTTTCTTCTTTATTATTTACAATTTGCGTGATTTCTGTTACTTTTATTACGTATTTCGATTTGTTAAGCAGGATTTTGAAGGATTTTAACTTAGCTTATACACGTACAAGATTAAAATGACAAACGAAAATATTGACCTCCAAACTATTATTCAAACGTCAAACAGATGATCTGTCATGTTTAAATTACCCGCACATGCCGTTGCTATTGGACGTACCGATGTTATTGCTTTACAGCCATTCATTGGTTCGGCGTAATTCTACGTCATACTTGGCGGTAATTTAAATATTAAAATTTCATTAATTTTTTTCTGGCCAATTAATGAAAATTTTGCAAAAAAAAATATGGGTAGCAAGTTTTTATCGTCTCTTCAAGAATATTAAATAAAAAATCTGATGTGGACACCACACGACTTCCTTGTACACAACTCACACAAGACCAATATGAAGTATAGACCCAAGTATATAATTGCACGTATTTGACGTAATTTGACATTAGCATCTATTTTTTATTTTTTTGTTATTTTTTGTCCTAATCCATAGCAAGCTTCATTACAAAAACCAAAAATTATATAAGTTTTAAATATACATATCTCGCTTATACAAAGGGCTAATTTAATAATACTTGATGTGCTAGACACAGAATTTAATTCTCTAAAAATTTTATTTGAAGCATTTATTTCTAAAATCAATATGAAACCATTTTATTGAAGAAAAACTGTTAACACCTTCAGGTAATATGCCACTTCCGGTTAGCCTGTTTTAACCAAAATCCACTATGTTATTCCAATTGACATAAAAGTCTTATATACCAAATTTGAAAAGTGTTAGATTATATTTTAAGATAGTTTTTCATTAAAATCTATTATAGGCTTCAAATAAAGTACCATTTCTAGAAATTATGTAATGACCAAAAAGGGAGGTACACAACTAGATGTTATAGCAGTCCTATATACAAAATTTCAACTTTCTACGGCTTACTGTTTTTGAGTTATGCGAGATACATACGCACGTACGTACGTACAGACGTCACGACGAAATTAGTCAAAATGGATTCAGGGATGGTCAAAATGGATATTTCCGTTGAAATCTCAAAACCGAAATTTTTCGCGATTACAATACTTCCTTTACTTCGTACAAGGAAGTAAAAATTGGCACGCAAGTAGCCCATTGGCTGTATCCACGGTGTAGTATCTATAGGTGAGAGCACGAGATGCGTTGACATGGATAAGTAACTGGGAAACAAAATGGTGCTAACGCGACCCGTTACCATTTGACAGAAAAAGTTTTGCTACAAGATGCACAACAGGGTATGGGTCAAATAAAGAGAAATATAGTCTTTTTAAGGTGCTATAGCCAGCTACATTATAACCACAGAAACAGGTATGTTACAGTTACATCTAGCAACCATGTGTCGATCACACAGTTCGATCAAGACACCGATGAAAATGTTTTTAATGTTGTTAGATACGAAATAAATAAAAGTGTTTTTCCCGTTTTCGCTCTGATCCAAATTCATTTGTGTTTATTATTTTGCTTTACATGTTATACTAGTTTAACGTTCTTAGTTATATTTTTACACATGTAGAGTAGTTTATAATACAACGTATATCTCCTACTCTACATATTTGGTGACCCCGACGTGATCCAAATATGTAGAGTAGGAGATATACGTTGTATTATAAACTACTCTACATGTGTAAAAATATAACTAAGAACGTTAAACTAGTATAACATGTAAAGCAAAATAATAAACACAAATGAATTTGGATCAGAGCGAAAACGGGAAAAACACTTTTATTTATTTCGTATCTAACAACATTAAAAACATTTTCATCGGTGTCTTGATCGAACTGTGTGATCGACACATGGTTGCTAGATGTAACTGTAACAGGTACTAAGATAAATTTCTGATTAAAAGGTGTCAATGTCAAGTGAATTTGACATATGTTGTTTTTTGTTTTATAATTTTACTGTAAATATAGAAACCTTTCTGTACGGAATTTGTACAAAATACATACATAGAACTGACAAAAGATAAAAGGTAATGATTGAAAATATAGAATATTATGCGTTATATATGAATAATTTAATATTTTAAATATTTTGTGTAAAACCGGGTCGCAACAAAACCTGACATCTAGCGGCACACTGTATGAACTAGCCCAGTTAGTTAGCCATTCTTCGTAATGTATTGGAATACGTCGTGCACTCACCTATAGATACTACACCATGGCTGTATCTAATAATTTTCATTATAGTACTATTTACATATATTATTATAAATTGTAAATAATGAAAAACTATATTAAAATATAATGCAAAACTTTTCAAATTTGGTATTTAAGACTTTTATATTAATGAGAACGACATATTAGATTTTTACTAAAATTGATAAACCGGAAATGGTACTTTACTTGGAGCCTGAACAGATTTTATCGAAAAAATATATTTAAATATGATCCAAAACATCTCAAATTTGATATTTAAAACTTGTATATGATGGTAAACAACATATTAGATTTTGACTATGATAAACCGGATGTGGTATTTAACTTTTTTATTTATTAGAACAACAAATTAGATTTTGTTTATAAACGATCAACCGGAAGTGGTGCTTTACTTAAAGCTCATTGCTATTTTAAACATGGAATTGGCGGGAGATCATATCAGATTTTTACCTTAAATTTTACTACTTTAAAATACCCCATTATAGATTCTCTATTTTCTAATTGTATTATTTTCCAGGGGTCCACATGTCAATGCCAGCCCCTCCAAACTACAACAACCCTAACGCCCCAGTGGGGAACGTAGGTTTTCCATCATACGGCACAACTACAACTACCGTAGTTGCTCCGCTGCCGCCTCAAATCATTGTCGTTGGTGCTTGCCCGGCCTGTAGAATCGGAATCTTAGAAGATGACTACCCTTGCATGGCCCTGTGCTGTGCGATTTTCTTCTTCCCGATAGGGGTGCTTTGTTGCTTAGCAATGAAGAATAAAGTCTGCTCAAATTGTGGGGCTACGTTCGGATAAATCATTTTTATAACAATACTATATTATGTATAAATTTTTAAATTTATATTTGTATATAATGGATTGGTTTATTATGTTCTTAAAGTGTTACCATATGCGTGATAATAAATAATATATAGAATATTCAACTGTATTGTTTTTTTTTGTTTTATTAGTGAATATCATTTCCTTATCTATGATAAAAAATAGTTATTTTTGTATTAAGTGCGCGAAGTTGGTGGTTTTAGTGCGTAAGAATGTCACTTTTTTGAAGGCAGTATGGTATGACTAGCGAATGAAAGTTGACGTTTGAAGTTTCCCTATATTTGATTTGAAAGGAAATTGACCCTTATGTACAGGTGTCTCATTTTCGATGTTTTTTTAAGGTATCTCGGGTAATATTAATGATAGAGCGAAACCGTTTGCACATTGCAGGGTCAACTTTTCGAGAAAAGTTTAATAGTCACTACAGGAATTTTCGATCTTCTTTTGTTTCTGAGCTACAGGCAAAAACTCGTTTTTCGCTCATTTTGAAAATATCTCATATCTTATTTATTATGATAGTTAGAGAAAAAATGTTTTTACAAAAATTTTACCGTTTTTTAAATAGAATAAAATGGCGTAATTAGATTTTTTGAAAACTTAATAATTCTCGAGATATAAACAAACTTATGATTTTTTAAATGGGAACCTATGTTGGAAATAGTCTCATTATTTTGCTTATTTTATAAGCTTTTCAATGATATATAACAAGCCTACATTCTTTTGTTTTAAACATTAATAAAAGACGAATTATTAATTTATTGGGGTGAAAATATTGGAAATTATTAAGAAACAAATGAAAAAATCTATTCCAGATCATCATTCGCATTCGTATTTGTTTCAGTTTTACTCATTTTTCAATTTATTTACTATATTGTTCGGATCGTGTCAAAGCCAACTGTAAGGTCGATAAATAGTAATTTAACTAACCCGAAAATACGAGGTGTGTTCAAAAACTATCGCGAATTTTGAATTTTCGCGGGTTACGTATATTCGAATTTCGATCTTTTTGTGGCTTTATGTTGGTACTCATGTCTCTCACTTATGTCGACAAGCTCGGCCATTTTGAATGTTCACTTAATTGTTGACAGCTGCTTTGCTTGCACGTGTTTTGGATCGTCTTCGATTTTTACCTATTCAAAAAAATGGAACAAAGAACCTGTATCAAATTTTGTGTGAAAAACGAAATTAAGTGCGCGGATGCATTCCGAATGTTGACTGTGGCATACGGAGAAGCTACCTTGGACCAAAGCAACGTTTATCGGTGGTACAAAATGTTCTCAGAAGGCCGAGAAGATGTGAACGACGAAAAGCGTGCCGGACGCCCGAGCACTTCAACAACAGACGAAAAAATTAATGAAGTGGAGAAAATGATATTGGCCAATCGTCGAATCACCGTTAGAGAAGTTGCTGAGGACCTAAACATATCGATTGGCTCGTGCCATTCGATTTTTATCAATGATTTGGGCATGAGACGGGTCGCCGCGAAATTTGTACCAAAATTGCTCAATTGCGACCAAAAACAGCATCGCATGAACATTGCTAATGAGATGTTGGACTCTGTCCGCGACGACCCAAATTTGCTCCAGAGGGTCATAACTGGTGACGAATCGTGGGTTTATGGTTATGACGTGGAAACCAAAGTTCAATCATCTCAATGGAAGCTGCCGCACGAACCAAGACCGAAAAAAGCGCGCCAAGTTCGGTCGAATGTGAAAGTTTTGCTGACAGTTTTCTTCGATTGCAGGGGCGTGGTGCATCATGAGTTCTTGCCACAGGGTAGAACGGTCAATAAGGAATATTACCTGCAAGTTATGCGCAATTTGCGCGAAGCAATCCGCCAGAAACGCCCGGATTTGTGGAAGAACAAAAATTGGCTTTTGCACCACGATAACGCCCCTGCTCACACATCGTTGCTTGTGCGCGACTTTTTAGCCAAAAACAACACACTAATGATGCCGCAGCCACCGTATTCCCCAGATCTGGCCCCCTGTGACTTTTTCTTGTTCCCTAAACTGAAGAGGCCCATGAAAGGACGACGTTACGCTACGCTTGACGAGATAAAGACGGCATCGAAGGAGGAGCTGAACAAGATAAAAAAAATGATTTTTTGAAGTGCTTTGAAGATTGGAAAAACCGTTGGCACAAGTGTATAATATCTCATGGGGATTACTTTGAAGGGGACAAAATAGATATTCATGAATAAATAAATAATTTTTGAAAAACACAAAATTCGCGATATTTTTTGAACACACCTCGTAATTGGTTAAGAATAATTTTGAGAACAAAATTAATAGATATTGAATCAAAATAAACAAATGATGATTTGTAATAAATTTTTGTTATATCTCGAGAATTATTGAGTTAAAAAAAAATATAATTACGCCATTTTATTCTATTTAAGAACCAGTAAAATTTTTATAAAAACATTTTTTCTCTAACTATAATAATAAATGAGATATGATATATTTTCAAAATGAGCGAAAAACGAGTTTTTACCTGTAGCTCAGAAACAAAAGAAGATCGAAAATTCCTTTGGTGACTATTAAACTTTTCTCGAAAAGTTGACCCTGCAATGTGCAAACGGTTTCGCTCTATCATTAATATTACCCGAGATACCTTAAAAAAACATCGAAAATGAGACACCCTGTACTGCGTTACAGAAGATTAGAATTGTACTCAATACCAGGAGGCATTTAAAATGACCTTAGCAACAGGATTCAGGGATGTATTTAAAAAATTTAATATCGCAAATTCTAGTTCGTTCGTCTCAGGTGTAAGCAACCCTCGAGTCGGAATTACTGTTAGAGGAAATTAAAAATAATCCTATTTCATAGAATTGCCAAACTAAATAGTTTCATATTTTGATATTTAGTTACCCTAGTCGGCCATCTATTTTCAGCCAGGCACAGTAATGTATTTCTGTGCTTTCCTAGTCCAGTATTTAAATGGGTTCATGCAAAAATTTCATACCTGAATATTTCGTACAATTCTATTCTTCTCAAGGGGACACAGAGTCCTCCTGATTTTATCGATAAATTTTTATTTTGCACGAATTTTTTTGCTTAGCAACAAACACGAAAGCAAACTGCATGGTAAATCCCGACTCCGAAGGAGGAGGGGTTTTACCTAATATCAGTGATTTGGCTAAAAATCAAAAAGAATGAGTGCTTAAAAATAAAAATTTATCTGACTATTTCACTCATAAATTTATAAGCCAATCCAAATTCAGGATTCTACCTAGTTACCAAGTTTCATTTCGACAAAACACCGTCACAATAGCTATTTGTGTATTAAGAGCGCAAAATGGGACATTGCCGATTGAGAGGTTGTTGACGCGCGACGCAGGAGCGCGGCATTCTCTCGAAATCGACAATGTCCATTTGCGCTCGAAACACAAACAAGATTTTTTTCTACAGTTCTCCACCATAAAAAAAATAATGAAATGTACACTTTGTACTTAAGTACTACTCAACAGTTTTTCAAGATAGGAACGTATTCAAATATGACTGCAAGATATTGGTTTGGCTTTCGTTTTTACAAAAAATTAATTTCAATTTTGTAATGAATATTATAATATGTCTGTAAAGATATGTGTGAAATAAAAATGCGCAGTATATTGATACAAAATTATTAAAGATAACACAATAACACAATTCTGCGTCATAGAAAGTTAGTGAAAATAATAATAAAAAGTAAACGTATGTAACCTAGCAATACAAATATGCAATGCTTTTAAACTAGTGATTAGGTTCAGATTCAAATCAATGCAGACAAAACTTTTCCTTTGTCTTCCAGAGCACGCACAAGCACTGATCTGAAAAACATTTGGATAAAACACAGGGTATAGGGCCTTATTGACAAAATATACCCCAGTAATTGTTAAAGGATTATAAATTAACTGTAAATATTGAAAAAGTTTTTATTAAATCTAATGTTTTTATTCAATTTTGACGTTTTAAACTGTCATTATTAAAAGCTACAACTATAAGAAACTGTGTATTTGCTGGTTAATTAAAAAAAAACTCGCACAGAATTTTAACTCACTTTGCAACAAATAATGCATTTAAAATAACATCAGTCACGAAAATAATACTTTCACCATTCATAGTCTTTATCAGACACATCAGCCATTTTCATTATTTTTCACGGTACAAATGACAGAAAATAAATCTTGTTTATAATTTATAAATAAACGACTTGACGTCTATGAACGACGATTGTCATGCACACCGTACTGATTTATTAGTTTTTTAATTTGTCAACATTAAATGTTATAATGGTTTTTACCTTCCGTCACCTTTAGGTAAGGAAGGTATTGTCTTTGGTCAAAAAATTCGGTGGTGAGTTTTTGATGAATAAGCACGTTTTAGGGTCCCTAGAATACGATTTTACTATTTTTACGATGATGTCTGTATGTGTGTGTGTGTGTGTATGTATGTGTGTGTGTGTGTGTGTGTGTGTGTGTGTGTGTGTCTGTGTGTGACAAAATTTTCTAATGCGATAACTCTAATACTACAATTCCAAAAATTATAATTCTTTCATATTCCTCTTCGTTACATCCATGTGAAGAGCTGATTAGATTTTGGTTATAATTGGTCAACCGGAAGTACCCTCATTTGAAGATTTTAACAGTTTTTCTTGAAAAAACGATGTTAAATATAATTTTTTCACGTTTAATGTTATTATAAATATTAAAGAATAATTTATTCTCTATACGATTTGAATGCATTTTATACTTCATATTAAATGGACATAGAGTTAAAAAATTATAAAGAAATTAAATATCATATATATTAGTCAGCTTTGCTATAACTCTGGAAACAGCTGCTACATTATGAAAATTCTGATTGAAAGGTGTCAGTGTCAAGTGCAGGTGACAGTATGTTTATGTTATAATTTTACTGGAAATATAGGATCTTTTGTTAGAAACTTTCTGTATGGAATTTGTATAAAATACATACAACTGTCTTAAGGTAATGTACAAGAAATATAATCTTTTGCAAGGTACTTTCTGTATGACATTTATACAAAATACATAGAACTGACGGAAGGTAATGTGCTGGCCACATCAGATTTTTTATTATTATTATTTCGTCAAACTTGAATAAAATATTGTATAAACCACGTGAGTTAAGAATGTTTATTCACTCAAAGAATAAACAGGGCCGATACTAACCTATCAGCCACCTTTGTTCTATAAAAATACACTCGCACGCCCCCTCCCCCCTTACCCTTTTTATTTTTTCAGGTATTTAAGCAATTCATATTGCAGACAACAGGGAATAAATAGGCCCGTCCAACTTTTTTTGAATTTTTTATATGTTATGAAGAATTTAAAAATAGAAATTCCATATTTTTTGTTTTCTTGAAATTATGCTTAATAACGCCTAAAATAATTATTAAAGTTTTGGCGCGAAAGTTGTGACGTTAGTGTCACTCCATCATAAGTAGAGAGAACCGACATACGTTACCATTAATAATGATAATATAGGTAAGTAAAATTAATAATTTTTACGTTTTCACGTTTTCATAATCTGATTAATCATTAATTAATGTGACTTTAAGACTTTCTTTAATATAATATTGAAGGTTATTATACTCACCAAGTGTCATTATTATAATTAAAATAGTATTTAAATTATTTTCTATTTATAATTAAATACAACAATGACAGTATTGATTACAATAATCAAAGCATAGTTCATAATAAAAAGTAATCCAACATTTACATTTCTATTTACTAAATGATTATAATAACGACAAGTATTGAGATTACAATAATTAAAACATAAATTATAATTTTATTTATTTAATAAGTAAATTTTCTTTTGATCTTGATAAAAAATTACTCGGATATATTAAAAATGTGCGTGTTAGAGTATGTGTAAAGCCAATTGCGAATTTATGTGCAAAATATGCATGGTCCACTGTACAGTGACATTTTCGCAAGGTAACTGGACGACTGTAATGACGCTGACGTCGCAACATGGCGATCGTTTTACGCTAAAAACTATAATTACATTATTATAGGTATAAAAATACAAAATATATAGCAATTTTTATTTCGTTTTCATTTATTTATATTCAAAATTCATATGCGACATATAATTTCTAAAAAGTCGAAGACTTGGACGGGCCCATTGGAGACAAGAGACAAAGTTTACTTAAAACTGGCGCTGATGCGAGCACCATCTGTTGAATGGCTTAAATGGAACACAGCATAGTTCTACACAATAGCACACAGTGAATTAGATATAAAATCATTTACCTAATACTATGTTAAAAACAAGTTTAGTGAATTAGGCGTAGAATTTAATTACCTACAAGTTTTATTTGTTATTTTTGTTTAAAATTAATTGGGAACTTTTACGCAAAGGGAAACTTTTTGATTAATACCCTGTACCTATGTATATCTGTATCAAGAGTGGAGTAATTTAATGAAAATATGTTCCTCTCATTATATTCCTTAGGTTTTTTTCTAAAGATTTTTGATTACAACAAAGAAAAGCTTGATTAAAAACAGAAAATTTGATTACAATAATAGAAGACCGTATAATGTAAAAATTAATATTTTTTTTGCTTTTAAATTTTTTCTTAGAGCGTTTAAATCAAGGCGACCCAAAAAAGTTTCTCATAGGGCCGCAAGATTTTTAGTTTCTCCATGCTTGTTCGCTTTTGTTCGGGGAACAAAATGAACACCCGCTAGGATCGGGCCTGAGAATAAATATCTTTTTTTCAAACGTCGTAGAAATGGCATTTTTGTGACTTGATTCACAAGGTAGAAGTTTCTACTCTGCTGGAAATTTCGAGTACGTTCCGCGCGGTGGAAATCCACGTGGTCGAAATCCCATGCGGTCGAAATTCCATGCGGTCGAAATTCCACGCGGTCGAAATTCCACGCGGTCGAAATCCACGCGGTCGAAATCCCGCGCGGTCGAAATGTACCCCCACCACTTTGTCCGTTCTGCCGAAATACAAATATTTCCACTCCGTCGAATCCCACCCGGTCGAAATGTTACACGATACAAATGAGTACGTTCCGCGCGGTCGAAATCCACGCGGTCGAATTCCCACGCGGTCGAAATTCCACGTGGTCGAAATTCCACGCGGTCGAAATCCCACGCGGTCGAAATGTACCCCCACCACTTTTGTATCGTGTAACATTTCGACCGGGTGGTATTCGACGACGTGGAAATATTTGTATTTCGGCAGAACGGACAAAGTGGTGGGGGTACATTTCGACCGCGTGGATTTCGACCGCGCGGGATGCTTCGGAAATTTCGACGCCGGCGGAGTAGAAATAAGGTAATTTCTACGCCGCCGGAGTAGAAATAGCTAATTTCGTAGAAATAAAATAAACGAATATCCATAGAAACGACATAGAATTAGCGAATAAAAAGAAAAGCAGTGCGTTTGAAAAAAAAATTAAATGTGTTATTCGGAATAAAAGTGTCTTTGTGTGCCTCGCATGCAATTGTCCGACTCGCTTCGTTCGTCGTGCAAACTTCCATGCTCGCCACACAAAGTATCACCTTTACTCCTAATAACACAATATACTATTTATGTATAAATATATTTTGCAGAAATAATAACTATTTTAACTATTATTGGTCCCTGAGACAGGTGCGTGTGCTGATACTGCCCATGTGGCCAGGGGCATAGCCAGGATTAATAATAGGGTGGGGCAATCGTGGAGGTTCTTTGGTTATTCTGATCGATCTTCTGAATAGATCATAATTCTGTCACATATACGTTGTTCCGCAACCCTAGTAGTGCGAATCATAAATAGGGTACTATACCATAGTCAAATTTTAACTATCTTAAATAAGAAGACGAAAATATACCCAAATTAAAGAGTATTAGTGAAAAAAATTTGTTTCAATATTGATTAGGTCGCAAACTACAAGCGATTAAAGTTGATTACTAATTAGGTATGACGCGTTAGGTCCTAAGAATTTGATTGGTCGCCTGATTTTAAAAAACGAGATTCGCGCGTCTGCTGCGGTCACCTTTGAAAGATTATGAATTGTCACGTTGTTGTATAACCTAACAAAGAATTTACAATTTTATGTTTCATGAATTTGTTTAATTATAATATCTACTAATATTAACAATAATAATGTATTTATAATTAAATCAATTTGCAATATGTATTAATTAAATTAATAATAATATTAACTAATCAAAACAAACAAACACCAGCGCCATCCGCCGTCATACTTTGTGACTGTTTCAATGTTCTAAAATTTATTAAGAAAAAAATGCTTATTATTTATGCTCAATAATAATTTCATCGTAAATATAACGTATACGTTTTTATATACAAATATTTCAGCTATGCAAACATGAAAAAATCTGTTCTCTCTAGAACTAACACCACTGGAAGTACCAGCTACGTCACGCAAGAAATTCTTAACTTTAAAAATTCATATCTCGCTTCTTACGTAAAATTTTTAAGTCGCGTTTGCACTAAAATTCTTATTTCATCCTGTTCTTACAGAAAAAAAAAATAAAGAAAAAATGGTATAGGACCCTATTATGGAGGCATTTATAATTCATGACCTTAAATGGTCAAAAATAATAGATATTTGTTACATTTCATACGAAAATATAATTTTTATGATTAAGAAATATTCTTTGCGAAATTTCTTTTATGTACTTTAGTTGACTGTGGTTATTGGTTTTATACCAATATTTTTTAAGTCCATTTCTAGGGTGGGGCAACTGCCCCTCTCTGCCCCACCTTGGCTACCCCCATGCATGTGGCAGTTTTGACCAAGGACGTTCAAGAGAACGTCCTTGGTTTTGACCTTATTACCCCCGAAATTGAGAGGATCAAGCATTTAATGTCATATGTCATTACTTGTCAAAATAATAAAAAAACTCCCCTAGGGGAATAATGTCCTCATTTCGTTTCTAGATGCAAAATGGTGGACTTCTTTTTCAATTTGGATAGGTACCATAGAAATTGACTTACTCTAGGTCATGGAATTTTTTTATCTACTTTGGAATCAATTTAATCTTGTTGTTTATAAAACTGGCCATTAAAGAATCAAAACAAAAATTTAATTAATTACGTAAAATAGAAGCTTATTAAAACATAAGAAAACATAATATTCAACAAACTTTTTAATTAGAACGATTAGAACAATTAAATTTTTGGATCAATTGAACATTTAATATAAATATTTAATAATAATAATAATTATTATTTCGTATTAAGAGCATACATTATAACACAACCAACAATATATCAAATATAATAGTATTTTATGTAGCAAGGGCGTTACGATGATAATGCCAGGAGGGCGACGAGAATCTAGCCCCAGGGCCTTTGGCCCGAGGGATAGCTGTGATCCGATGGGCATTATCATCTAATAACGTTCATGGTGTATACAAGATTTTATGTCTCACTGGAATTGGCGAAAAAACTAAACTATAGGTGGCAGGCCGAACGGTAGCAAGATGGCGGAGGAATAAGGAAAGTTCTCTCATTCCTTATTGCTGGCAATATGCATTTCAAAGTGCAAAGTATTTAATATTGAGAAAATTAACATAAAGTTAGGTGATATTTTTGAATACATTGCTTCTGCACGTCCTATAAAGGAAAGCGAAGCAGTTTTTAAGGCAGGACATGTATTGCTTTGTGGAAGAAAAGATGATGGATCAGGTACAATACTGGTTTCTTGTTTAAAATCCAGTCATTTGAGTGGAGTTCCTCATACGATTGAAATTTTATTAAATGAGAATATAAATTATTGGACAGCAAAATTTAGTTGTAGAGCAGGATTGGGAGGCAAATGCAAACATATTGTTACAGGTTTGTTGCATATAAACAGATTAGTAAAAATCAAAACCATATTTATTATTTTACAACAAAAGTTATCATTTGTATTATGCTATTCATTTATTTGTTTATGGGTTTGTGTATTACAGAGAAGAAGAAATAGAAAAATTAAGTTGTACCGGTTTGGAACAAGTAAGGGCAAAACTTGTTAAAAAGGATGATAAACAGTATAGTTTGGCTATGAAATTAGAAGAATTTTGCCGTCCTGTTTTAAAAAAGAAAAAATAGAACCGACGGGAGATGTCAAAGCTATATGGGAAGAAAATTTCAAGATCATATTTTGTCACTTGGGATATAGTGTAAACTTACACTTTTTGACTTGTAATTACTGCGTTGTGGCACTGAGCAGTATCTATGGCATTTACTGATCATTACTTAAACCTGAATATATAATATACACTATATATGTCACTTTCTTTTACAACAAATATAAATTAAACCTGTTTAAAATTACATACGTTTCAATATATGCTGTCAACGTTTCCTTATTCCTCTAGTTCACAAATCTGCCACCAGACGTCACCCACTTTGAATTATTTCGCCAATATGTGAAATAAGTTTTCATTTATAATAATTTTGATTACAACAATAAGCTTTGGCGTAGGCGTGGCTAAGAATGTTGTTTAAATGTTTTGTTTATTATCAACATTTATTTATTTATAAAACATCAACGTCGTTAGGTCTATATTTCATGTTGATCTTGCGTACAAGGAAGTCGTGTGGTGTCCACATGAGATTTTTTAAATTTGTTATTATGGTGGAGAACCCCATTGTTTCCTTTGTTACTCAATTAAAAATTCCAATTAAAATGAGTCTAATTAGAACCTAAACACTCAAGTTCCACGTATTTTACGAAGGCCATCTTTGTTGTGGTATAATTTTAATTTGAATCAAACCATAATCATTTTTTCTATAAATGGAGGACAGGTGACAAGTGAACAAGAACAAGGACGGACTATATTTACCTTTCGTGGTCAACACTTTTTATTTAACTATGAATACATAGGTAGGTTCCGGGCTGCAACAGATATTAAAATATGCTAAAAAAAATAAAAGGAATCCTATATTGAACACGAAAAGGAAATGAGTGAAATGAGGTTTCAATATTTGTTGAAGATGTCATCTCATGGCCCGTTAGCTAAATAAGTTTTGTGTTTGGATGGACAGGGCCGTAACTACCATTAGGCAGAGAAGGCAACCGCCTAGGGGCACAATAAGAGTGTAGGAAAAATTAAAAAATATTGTGAAAGAAAAATTAATTTAAAAGTAGAGAATGTTATAACAAGTACAATGGTAAAATGCAAATTTAGCCTAAACTGACAATCCTGGACGGCTGTGGGCATTGTCCAGACAAGATAGAGTCATAGGCGTAACTAGGGGGGGGGGCAGGGGGGGGCATGGCCATCCTGGGGAGGCCCCCCCCCCTAGGAAAAAATACATACTAGTGTATTATTTTATATTTTAATTATTGATATAATTTTGTGAATGATGTGGTGTAAATTGATTAATCCACAGGAATGTGAGTAATAAATAATTTAGGAATTATTCGATTTGGAAAATTCTGATAAAGCAATAATTATTAGACAAATTATGTTCTTTTTTAAACAATAAAATAAGCGTTTTGTTCTTTACATCCTAACCACATTATTTTTAAATTCACTGTATTGAATCACTAGCTAAAGTAAAGTAACCAGCGATGTCTGGGAGTTTTCAAGTAAAAAATTTCAAAAAAATCCACATTATAGGTATACTTAAATATTCCGTAAAGTTCGAAAAGTTTCTTAAATATTCCAAAATATTCTAAAATGTTCATTAAAGTTTAATAAGGTTTTTCATAAAGTACCAGAGAGTTCTAGAATGTTTCAGAAAGTCCATAATTTCGAGAGAATTTTGGATTTTCCATAAAACTCCGGAACATTTTAGAATTTTCTTTTCCATAAAGTTCTTTAACGTTCTAGAATTTTTCTGAAAGTTCCCAAAAGTTCTATCTGTTTGTGTCGCTATTTAAAACTAAACTGAGCTCAGCCGCTCTTTATATACTTATTTAAAATTTATAGAATCTTCTAGAATTTTCCGAAATATTCTAGAATTTAATGGGATATTCAATGATTTTTTGGAATATTCTAGAACAGTGATTTTCAAAACACATTTTTAATGCGTACATATGACAAAATGAGATTTCCTATTTACTTTACATTTCGAACTCAAAGGGCCTGGCCCCCCCTAGAAAAATTTTCTAGTTACGCCCATGGATAGAGTAGTTGAAATGAGGCGCGGGCAGACACGGGACTTCGACAAGTGCTTGTAGGGCCCCTCAAGGGTGCCAAGTATACAGCCAAGTATACTTGCCTGTGTTGCCAAATCAATTTAAGCGTAAAATTAATAAATAAAATTGTAAAACTAATTATTAATGAATATCATGTTGTTTTATTTTCTGACACATTTAACTTAATTTTTAAATTAATTTTTATAAAAATAGAGCATTCAACATGAACTGATGAAGACATCTTTGTATCGTAGGTGGCTGCACTAATCGCTCTATTTTTATATAAAATATATTAAAAATTAAGTTTTTGTGCAACCGGACGCGAAATAAGCATTTCGCAGCCGCAATACAGGCCGCGAAATTAAATTTCGCAACCGTTGTTATGGTAACGGCCGCGAAATTAATTTCGCGGACGTTGTCATGGTAGCGGCCGCGAAATTAGGTAAATAATCACTTTGACACTTGAAAATTGCATGGTTTTGTTTATCAAATGTTAATTCCATAGCCACCGTGAAAGCTAACTTTCTATATACAATGAAATTGTTTAAAATTAATAAAATTTGTAATTAAATATTTTTTACGGTTGCACAAAAAATATTGTGTACACCTTGTCCGCGAAATCCTTTAGCGCCCTCGAGATTGTCTTGCCTCGGCAGCAAGCGGCCTCGGCGACAATTTTTCTCTCGGTACGCTAAAGAGTGATTTCGCGGCCTTGATATACAAATAACTATTACGTGTTAGAAAATAAAACAACATGATATTCATTAATAATAACTAGTTTTACAATTTTATTTTACGCTTAAATTGATTTGGCAACACAGGCAAGTTACACAAGCTGTATTCTTGGCACCCTTGAGGGGCCCTACAAGCACTTGTCAAAGTCACGTGTCTGCCCGCGCCTCATACGCAAAGGCAACAATATATTCCAATCTAAGGCGCAGGCGCGACGTCGAATCAAGAGTCTGACATTTACGGCAAGAACGCGCTGACCCGAATTTCAAAATCGGACCCCAATGGAAATATTAAAAAATTTAAACAAAATTGATTTAATTGTTTGTACAGCAAAATTTCTAACTTTGCCGGTGTCAAATATTTCGTGCGAGAGATCTTTCTTACATTAACATTTTCTAAAATTTAAAACTTCTGCAAATCGGCTTAGTTCTCATATTTTCATCTAAAATTTTGACACGATTAAAGATAAACAATTTTACGTAGGTATTTAATACGTGTCGAAATTTCAGATGAAATGAGATCTAAACCGATTTGCAGATGTTTAAAATTTTAGAGGAATTTCATATGTTAAGTTTTTGGTAACTTGCGAACCGCTCAACGGCAAAATTCGTCTATACTCTGTTCCATATAAACCAATCAGTAGATGGCACTCGCATCAGCGCCAGTTTTAATTAGCCGAAATTACATTGGGTAAACTTGTTTCTTGTCTCCAATTTCAGCCAATCAGAGAGGTCAAAACTATTCCCTATTCTCTACAATACTGAATGGCTAAAATGGAACAAGGTATAATACACGACAAGAAGGAGAATTTCATGCTGAATTCTAATTTTCAAACCGCGTTATCGTGTTTTTAACCGGGTCAGAGTTATGGATGAATTTGCAGGAAAGAGTTGAAAAAAATCATTCAAAAATCATCAATAATAAACTCTGTTTCATTTAAACCATTCAGTAGATGGCGCCAGTTTTAAGTAGCCGAAATTACATTGGGTAAACGTGTCTCTTGTCTCCAATTTCAGCCAATCAGAGAGTTCAAAACTATAATACTGAATGGCTTAAATGGAACAAGTATTAAATACCTAATATTGTTAATTTTTTGAGTAATAGAAATTTAAAGAGATCATCCTAGGCAAAAATGTAAGAACCCTTTTATGTACATGAAATTATGAGCTTTAATTTTGTATTTTTGTAAAATTTTGACCCAAGATGGCGGCAAAATCCGGGTGCAAAATTAGTATGTCTTTTTGGAGGTGTGAATAAAGAGAATTAAATTCACGCCAGCTTGTCACCAATTATTTTCACAATAAACACCTTGCCGACTGGCCTATCTGTAGACAATTATATGTTAAAGTTAGAAAATAGATTTTAGAAATATTTGATCTAAAATCATGTAAATGATTAAAATTTTGCGCCCCTAAGAATGTTGCGCCCGTGGCGAGCGCCACCTTTGCCACGCCCTAGTTACGGCACTGTAATTAACTAGTCTATAATAAAATTTTGTCTTGTTACGGCTCTGTGGATGGAGATATTTGCTAATAATATTTGTTAACAATTATTGTTCAAGATGTGAAGGTTTGGTACGAAGAAAATTAGGTTATAAGCATAGTGTCATAGTGTTTTTGGTCTGTTTGGTTATAAGCGAAACTTGAAAAATACGTTGTCATTTTTGCTCTACTACTTTTGTATTTATATATTTCTGAAACTACCTTTTCTTTAAACCATAAATATTAAATTTTAATTTATTTTTCGTATACCTACATAAAAATACTTCTTCTTCGTAGGTAAATATATTTTTACCTCCCGTCATACCGTAGGTAAGGGAGGTAATGTTATCGGCCCAAAAATTCAATGGTGAGTTTTCAGCAAATAAGCACGAATTAGGGTCCCCACAACATATTTTTACTATTTTTACGATGATGTCTGTGTGTGACGATTTTTTCCTCCACTATAACTCTTACAACAAACTTCCGAAAATTTCTATTTTCCGTATTTATTTCTACATTCATATAATATTATATTATATTTTGGGTAAAATTGGACAACCGGAAGTGATACTTTACTTGAAGCCCGTAACATAAACTTTTCAATTTTAGTATTTAAGACTTTCATATCAAGGGGAATAACAAATTAGATTTTGGCTAAAATTAATCAACCGGAAGCTTGAAACTTGAAGTTCTGAACAAATATATTATGATATATTCAAAAACTTTTTTAAATTTAGTATTTAAGACTTTTATATGAAAAGGAACAACATATTAGATTTTGGCTATAATTGATAAACCGGAAGTGATACTTTCCTTGAAGCCCTGAACAGATATTCGTGAAATAGTATATTCTATAACTAGTATGGAATAGATAATTTCCGCGCGAGCGAAAAGTTTGTAGGCCGAGCCGTAGGCGAAGTCTACGGTTTCGCGAGTGGTGGAAATACTATTCCATACGAGTTTTAGACTATACTTTCTCTAACACTATTCAAAAAATATATTTTGCTCATCATTTGACATTTTTGCAAAAAATTATAAAATATTATTGGTATGTTATAAAAGCAATAATTTTTATTTAACTTACTACCACGTAAAAGCTTCAAAACGCGTAAAACAAGGCGTATAATTATATTTTGTAATCATTTCTTGTATAAGTTGACAGTTACGTCAGTTGAGGTGACAAAATAAAAGAAACAAAGTGCCAAGCAAAGCTGTCTTGATTTTGAAAACAATTGCGTTTCCCATGTATTTTCAATGGGTGAATTAAAAAACTAGTGGTCTGTGACTGCCTATTACGGAATATTATTCCGTTACAGTATGACAGAATGTCCTCATTCTGTAACAGTTTTCAGTTATAGAATGTGTGAATTCCATAGTAGTGTTAGAGAAAATATATTATGATACATTCCAAAACTTTACAAATTTGGTATTTAAGACTTTTATATTAATAAGAAGAACATATTAGATTTTTTTCTAAAATTGATAAACTGGAAGTAGTACTTTACAGAAAGCTATAAACAGATTTTCTTGAAAAAATATATTAAAACATGATCCAAAACTTATGAAATTTGGTATTTAAAACTCGTGTATAATTTGAAACAAAATATTAGATTTTGATTATACTTATATGATAAATCGGAAGTTGGACTTAATTTGGAGCTCTTAACAGATTTTCGAGGAAAAACAATAAAATATAATCCAAAATTTCGTATTACAGACTTTTGTATTTATTGTAACAATAAATTAGATTTTGTTTACAAACGATCAATCGGAAGTGATGATGGTGGAGGGGTTTTATCTAATGGCAGTTTACTTGAGTGATTTTGCTTATAAGCAAAAAGAATGAGTGCTTAAAAATAAAAATTTATCTGAGAAAATCAGAGAGGTCGTGTGGTATTTGGTGAGATAAATTCCAAACACAACGCAAAATGAAACAATTTAATTATTATTTTATTTTTAAACTTTAAAGTTTGACAGTTAATTAATATTTAAATATTAATTAACTGTCACACTTACAGTTATAAACAATAACAACTGTTTATTTACTTGGTAACGGAAATTTATCAGAAGTAATATCACAAGACCTCCTGATTTTATCGATAAATTTTTATTTTGCACGATTTTTTTTTGCTTAGCAACAAACACGAAAGCAAACTGCGTGGTAAATCCCGACTCCGAAGGAGGAGGGGTTTTACCTAATGTCAGTTTGCTTGAGTGATTTTGCTTAAAAGCATAAAAAATGAGTGCAAAATAAAAATTTATCTGAGAAAATCTGAGAGGTCGTGTGGTATTTGGTGAGATAAATTCCAAAGACAAAGCAAAATGAAACAATTTAATTATTAATATTTTATTTTTAAACTTGAAATATTAATTAAGTGTCACACTGACAGTTATAAACAATAACAACTGTTTATTTACTTGGTAGCGGAGAATTATCGGGGTAACGGGGTTTTATCAGTATAATACTGTTACCATTGGTTGAATTTTCAAGTGTTTTGCATCATGATTGGTTGAAAACTAGTCGTTGGAATTTATCGGGGTAACGGAGTATATGCATTGATTAAAATAATATAACTATAAAATCAATACTGGCGTAGTGATATTTCTACTTTTCCTAGCTAAAAAATCGAGAAATAATAAATAATTATGTATTTACATACTGGAATTGTGTCTATACAACACGCATGTAACGTATGATATGTATATTAGATGAGGTGTAAATATGTGTGTATGGCTGACATTTTATTATTGTTTAAAAAAATATTGATCTAACTCAATATTGCAAATTATGTGTGAAAATTAGTAAGATACGACTATGTAAATAACTTCAATGCTATACGTTAGGTTAAAGTAATAATACATGGAACATTTTATAAATAAATACATTGAGGTAGTATTACCGTATATTTCAACTGTATCAGAAAGATTATTTAGGCCCTGTATTTTCTGATTAAATTATTTGTTAATTTCACTATTCGTAAAAACAAAAAATGTCGCATCGAATAAAACACGTGTGTAATTTTTACAACTTACTTATGCTATTGGGATTTTCAAATAAGAAAACGCTAACTAGCGGCGACTATTAGAACTACAAACAGTGGTACACATTTGACATTTACAAGAAACTACAACTATATGACTACAAAAACTCAATTATACATACTTGAATTATAATTAAAAAATACTAATAAATGAGAAAATAGTACGAAATCTAAAGAAATACAATTGACAGAAATGCTACGCTGACAAATGTCAACAAAAAGTGTACCATTGTTTAATGCGATCAGCGCCATCTCTTGATACTTGAAAATCCCAATACTTGTAATATCGATGTTACATTTTTCATTTTAACTAACAGGTAACAGACAGTTTAAATTAATCAGTAGAGACTTTTACGGATATCCCTGGATACCCCTGGTTTACGAAATATTTATATGTACTTTAAATATATAAGAAAATGACATGCAAACATCTATTATAGTTGCCGTCAAAGAAGTACCAACTGGAAATTTCTACACTGTTGCCAATTTAGTGGCAATGTTGAAAATACTGTTATTAATACTGTAACGTTTTTATTTATTTGGGAGAAGTGTAAATATTAGACAATTATTATTAATTCAAAAGTGTTTATTAAACTATAATTACTATTACTAGTATTAAACTATTATTAAAAACTAATTATGACTAAAACTATAATTAACTAGATAACAATAACACTATTTATTTATTTATTTATTTATTTATTTATTTATTTATTTAACCAATTAACACTACTATTTATTTCCACGATATTACTAATTATTTATTTCCACTACGCGTTCCAATCTTAGACTGCCGGTCTGTTGCAGACTCTTGTAGACTGTTTACGCGATATTTATATCACTATATTCATGTCACTATATCATGTTCAACTGTCCACCTACCGACCTTCACAACGTCTATATACTCAACTTACTCAACAGCGTCTGTATATTTAACTGCTCGGACAGAAGTCACACCTTTCACATCACTGTCTGTCTATTTATGTAACTAACTTTCTCTTTCCACAGTCTCAGTACCACCAACTATCCGTATTTTACTCTCTAACACTCCATGTGAATATCTCTATGATTCTGTATGTAATTAACTAACTCCCGAGCATAGCTGCATCCCTTTTATACAGCTGCCATTAACTTTCAGAGAGCTCTAGAATGTTCGAGAGCTTAATAACAATGAACAAAAAAGGTTCAGCCGACCGGAAGTAATTAAACACGTCGCGGCTTGTTTGTTACGTAGCCCGGGTGCTAGCGCGATTGCATCATCGCTATACTTAGACGCTTGTTCAGCGTAGCAGCAGGGCTCACACGTTACTATACTATGTTCCGTAAGTCAACCAAAAAAACCAGTAACATGATTCCGGGTACACCATGGTTCCTGAATATTTTCATCTATTTCGGGCCACAATGACATTGAATCATATGACATTTAAAATTGACACAACCTAACAAAAATAAAAATCTGATGTGGCCAACACATAACCTCTCGCCAGATATTTTACCTGGTTGTACGCCTAAAACGAAAAATATGTTTAAATACAAATACATATATTCATGTCTGACTACAAAATTATTATTTTAATATAAATTATGTACAATACATACATTTTCTTTATATTCAATATCCTGAAATTTTCTTTTTCTACTTTCCTTTTCTTTTTCTTTATATTCGTCATTTTTTCGCAAATTCCTTTTATATTCTTTTTTACGTATATTCTATTGCGTTGTTGACTTTTTATTTTCATCATCTTCATAATAATGTACAAATATTTTTGACAGAGGCATACAAATATTTTTGACAGTGACATTTATGTGTCAATTACAAACACTTGAATTTCTTGCCTTGTAGTAATTTGATCTGAGATTTTTTACATCAAATTATTTTATATGCCTTTCTTTATCTCTAAATCTATAGAAGATATAATAATGAATTTATATTTATCGAATAAAGAATTTAACGTTCTTTAATATAAGTATTTACATAAATTTTCGATAAATAATATTTAGATAATTTTTTTCTTGTAACTACTACTTCCGGTTGTCCAATTGTTACCAAAACTGACTGGACTCTTCCGATTATTGTTAGATTGAGGAATCCGTAGTTAAAAATGTCTTAAGTCTTATAGTATTTGAGATAAAGTGAATCCAACATCCACACACACATCCACACACACATACGGACATCATCGTAAAAATGTTATAATCGGATTCTAGGGACCTTAAAACGTGCTTATTCATTAAAATCTGGATATGCGATTTTTAGCATGAATACAATACCTCTCTTAGCGAGAGGTAAAAATTAACCAAATGAATGATAGCGTTGAATATGACAACGAAATTGAACATTTTATTACATTTAATGCCAATAATAATAATAACACAACCAACAATATATGAAATATAAATAATGTTTTCATACATCTATAATAATTATTAGTAATACCACTAATGCGGTTTAGAAATTTGATATTGACGTATATCGTTTGATTTTGTTATGATGATGTTTGAAAGTAGAGGTAGTGGGGGTAAATTTCCCAGAGAAACCAGGATTATTTCGTGGTTGCCGTGGTCCGACTTTTTACCAACTTTTTTCAGGAACCGCGTTCCAAATAGAAACCGGTTAATAATTTCAGGACTACGAAACACAAAACCGTAAACCTGATCGAATCGGTTGCGCTTCGGAACATACTATTGGTGACCCAAAAATGTTTGCACTTTATGAAATTCGGAATAATTGTATTTAATAATTTCATTAATTTATTATTTTATGATATCGTGACTATTTCAATGTTAACCTAATTACAATGCAATAAAGTAATGCAAAATTAAACGAAAGTTATATTACTTCATAATATCGGTCAAATATTACAACACTAGACATGCAAAATCCTGAACATGATGCAAAATATAGAAAATCATCGTTCATTATTTTTGACGAAGAAGGTTAACTTGTCATTTGAAATATTTTCTTCAATGCAATGCATTGTTCATTAAAGTTTAAATTTTAAACAAAATTAAGAATATGAACAGAAATATTTTTTCAATGATAGATCTTAGTAAAAGATATACGCGCGACATATCAAGATCAAGGATGTTATCTGAAACCTAACACAGGGGCTGTCCTTAAATTACGTAACGCTTCAAGGGGGGGTGGGGGTCAAGAGTAGCGTTACGAGGCGTTACGAGGGGGTGGGGGAGGGTTAATGTTTGCGTCACGTAACGATAAAATATAAAAAATATTGCTAAACTTGCTTTAATGGTTTTGAAACATTCAAATTTCGAGGTGCTAATTCGTATATGCAGGCAGTCGTTTGTTTTCAATAACAGTCAACATAATATGTCGGGCACAGTTCAAATTCGGGCCAGTGGTCTTTCATTCGTGCAATGCAATTCATATTAAAACATGAATTCAAGTAGTGTTGATAAGGAAAAACTTTTCAATAGTTTGTTAAACGCATATGGAAATGCATATGCTTTTAATTTCTGTGCTGTTATTTTTTCATCTTTATGTACATTAATTTAATTAGTTTCTGTTTCAAATTTTGGAGTTAAGGAGGCCATATACTTTTATATACAGTAAAGAAATTGGGGTGACAAGCCGTAGGGCAAGAGTAGTACATAATTTTTCATCTTTATGTACATTAATTTAAATAGTTTCTGTTTCAAATTTTAACTGAATATTAAGGAGGCCATGTACTTTTATATCCAGTAAAGAAATTGGGGTGACAAGCCGTAGGGCAAGAGTAGTACATTATTTTTCATCTTTGTGAACATTAATTTAAATAGTTTCTGTTCTGTTCGGTTATTTTTCATCTTTATATATATTAATTTAAATAGTTTCTGTTTTAAATTTTAAATGAATATTAAGGAGGCCATATACTTTTATATCCAGTAAAAAAATGGGGGGGGGGGGTCAAGTACTGCGTTACTTAATATATGGGAGGGGTTCATGTTTGCGTTACGGGTGCGTTACAAAGGGGGGAGGGGGTATAAAAAATGTCCTAATTTTGCGTTACGTAATTTAAGGACAACCCCACATTACCTTCCGTCAGCTCTATGTATTTTGTACAAATTCCACACAGAAAGTTTTTTTGCAAATGATTCCATATTTCTAGTACATTACCTTCAGTCAGTTCTATGTATTTTGTACAAATTCCATACAGAAAGTTTCTTGTAAGATTCTATATATTTCCAGTACAATTATAACTCAAACATATTATGTAAATTGCACTTTGACACTGACATTTGTCTATCAGAATTTTCTTAATGTAGTAGATGTTTCCATGTTTATAGCACAGCTGGCTGCTTTGTGAAATTTAATTTCTTTATAATTTTTTAACTCTATATCCATTGAATATGAAGTATGAAATGTAATCAAATCGTATAGAGAATAAAATATTCTTAAATATTTATAATAACATTAAATGTGAAAAAGTGATATTTAACAGCATTTTTCCAAGAAAAACTGTTAAAATCTTCAAATTAGGGTACTTCCGGTCGACCAATTATAACCAAAATCTAATCGGCGCTTCATATGGATATAAAGAAAAGGAATACGCAAAAATTGTAATTTTTGGAAAGGTGGTATTGGAGTTATGCGATCCGAAAAATCGTCACACACACACACACATACAGAGTGTAAATCGAAAAGTGCAACATAGGAGTTTAACATGGGAAATCAATTTTTCTTTGCGCAAACGTTACCTAACTATTTTATGCAAAAATACTTCAAATAAAAGTTATAGAGATTTAAATGCAGCATCTGAATCATCTGAAACGATTATTTAATCTCTTCATATAAACGTAAAAATTAATTACAAAGTTACAGTTTTTATGAGCATTTTGTCTAAGCAGCCATGGATATATGATAAAAAAAACAAATACGTTGTTTTTTGTCACAAATCCATGGCTGTTTAGACAAAAAGAACATAAAAACTGTAACTTTGTAATTAATTTTTACGTTTATATGAAGAGATAAAATAATCGTTTCACATGATTTAGATGCTGCATTTAAATTTCTATAACTTTTATTTGAAGTATTTTTGCATAAAATAATTAGGTAACGTTTGCGCAAAGAAAAATTGATTTTCCATGTTAAATTCCTATGTTTCACTTTTCGATTTTACACCCTGTACATACGTACCTACATCCACCCATCCATACATACATAGACATCATCGTAAAAATAGTAAAATCGTATTCTAGGGACCCTAAAACGTGCTTATTGATTAAAATCTCATCATCGAATTTTTTACCAAAGACAATACCTTCTTTACGGAAGATAAAAATGATAAAAGAAAATTTATTCATCAATGGATAACTAATTAACACAAAATTACTGCAACTGTTCAAAATGAGAACAGCCATTTTCTAAACATACAGCTATCCTTCGAGTCATAGAATGTTGCCAGTTAATTACTGCCAATTCATTCTTTAGAGAATTAGTAGCTTCAACTATACGGTCAGTCAACTCTTCGTGTGTATCTGGTTTACCATTACTATACACACGAGGTTTGAGGCAAACCGATAAAAAAAATCTAAAGGTGACAAGTCAGGTGACCGAGCTGACCAATGTACAGGACCACCTCGTCCTATCCACCTTTCCGGAAAATTTTAATTAAGAAACACCGTCACTTGTCTTCCAAAATGTGGTGGTGCCCCATCTTGCTGGAACCACATGCCACAACGAGCTTCCAGCGGAATATCTTCCATGTTATTCGAAAATTCTTCTTCTGAAGGTAAGTTTCTGCACTAAAATGTCCTTCAATAAAATGAGGCCCAATAAGATGATTATTTAACAAGCCGCACCACACGTTGACGGAAAAATGATGATGATGGTTAACCACGATTGTTTCGTGTGGGTTTTGATCCATCCAGATGTGAGAATTACGTGTGTTGTTAATACCATTCCTTGTAAATTTATAGAGGAGTTAACGTATTATATTTTATGTCTCACTAAAGTATTATGAACTGTTTATTGCTAGGATACGGTGTATATAAACATATCTATAACAACTGGGGTATAATGGGAGGGCATAATATTTCATTATGCCCTCATTATAATCCGATCATCGTTTATGGACTTTAAATTAAAAATAATATTAACGGTATATAATGAATTTATTTTCTTTTTAATTATAATTCATTACAATAATAATAAGGATTGTTTACAACAATTAATACATTAATTGATTACAACAATTAATATAACAAAACAGCTTTCAAAGCACAACACAGAAATCAATTTTAATTTAATTATAATACTTAAAATTGACTATCAAGAAAACCGTAAAAAGCCATTTACTTTTACCACAGAATGAAATAAGCCGTCGAATTCCAGACTGTAATGTTTCGCATTCATTTTTGACAGATGACGGATCACTAATTTTTTTGGGGACGATATTTATCCACGTTTGAATTCATTTTTGATATTATTTACCGTCACATGTGACACATCCAAAGCCGTACAAGCTCTCTAAAATGTAATAATATTCACAAATAAGTGCATAAGAAATAAAGAACTGAGATCTGTCATGTGATAACGAACCTCAAAATATAATACTTACATCTTCTACAGAAGACAATGGAATAATATGGAGATCATTTACACGTTTGTCTTCTTCAAAGTATACAGAAACATTCAAAATAAAAAAAATTCTTTACACCGTTTCGACAAAATATCTTCCGAAACATCAAATTCACACATTCCACCATCTCCAACGATTTAAAACGTTGGTGTTTTAAAAATAAATAAATGTTGATAATAAACAAAACAATTAAACAACTTCCTTAGCAACGTCAAAGCTTAAGCATTATTGTAATCAAAATTATCATAAATGAAAACTTATTTCACATAATCTAGTGAGACATAAAATCTTGTATGCACCACGAGCGTTACTAGATGACAATGCCCATCGGGCGACATCAATCCCTCGGGCCCGAGGCCCTCGGGCTAGATCCTCGTCGCCCTCCTGGCATTATCATCATAGTAATGCCCTTGGTACATAAAATACTATTATGTTATATAGTTGAAATCGCTAAAAGTAATAATAAGCGAGATATTTGCTGGTTTATTAATAGACGGACAACCTGTATAAATCACCCAAACAATAATAATTATTTATGTTTTAATAAACTATTAAAATAATAAAAAGTATGTAAAATAAAGTAAAAACTAACATGTATTAACTGATAACTTTTACTATAAAATATAATTATATACTTGCACGCATTAATTACTTTAATTGAACAAATTTTCATGAAACCTTCACGTTAATAATGTGTATCAAGTGCCGCTCTACCTACATTTCAAAACAAAGTTGATCTTGAAAATTTACCGCAAGTTTACTTCCTCTTTTGCTTTGCGATCATTTGAATAACAAAACTAAATGCACTCTGATCATTTTAAAAAGGTACAGCTATTCAAATTGTACGAAGATTACAATAATTTGAAAGCAATAAAGTATACGTATTATCTATTAACATACCTAGGATTGTTATGGGTATCATAACTGCCGCAGATGTTGGTTTGAAATCTGAGCTCGTAGAACGAGGATTTTAAGACATCTAAGGCTTGTTATGATTCATAACATCCGTGGTTTGTTCAATAGTTTATCGGTTTCAGAAAATGTGGATGTTATTAATATTTTTTAAAAAATTCTCGCATTAATGCTACTTTCAGAACAATACAATGGGGGAGTTTTCAAATTTTTGATTTTTTATGTTAAAATATTTTTAGATCTAAAGCGTACTTACTTTTATATTTTGTAAAATTTTAAAAAATACCGAGGAAAAACAATATTAAACTTTTGCAATATTTTCTTCCCGCCATTATGGCGTACATAACATCAACTATGTGCGAATTAGGTCTCGACATATGTGCCTAAAAGAAAGACACAGAAGCAAAACATGGCCACCTGTTTATCATATTTTCCAGATTTTACATTTACATATTTAGAATCAAATAATTTGCTTTTTGCGATTTGACATTGAATTTGACGTTTTAATATCAAATATAGAAGACATACGTTCGTTTTCATTGTAAACTAGCGCTCGTAGCGGACAACTACGGTGAATAAAGATGTCGCATACGTCATCGTATTGCGTACAGCTACTACATAGATAATACATAGCTGACTCGTCCGCCATATTGGTGCCAAAATGAAAGTAATAAATTATGAAATAAAAGTGCATTTCTCACAAGTTTGTAGTAATTATTTTTAATAATTAAATATAACTTCCATATTTGCCATATTATATTTATGTAAAATAATAAAACAAGAAAAAATACGGTTCGTTAAAACTTTTGAGGTTAGAGAAAAATATATGTATTGCATAAGTACCTGTAAAAATTAAAACCATTTTTCAAATGATTTACACAATTTAGAGCAGAACAACCCGTCATTATGGATAATTTCTATGATTAATAATACTGTTGAATAATCTAATTGGCTCCAAAATGGTGGACGAGTCAGCTGTAATTTATCTAGTAGCTATAGTATTGCGGGCGATTTAACTAACGATAAATTTAATATCGTTTGTACAAAAAATAAGCTATATTTTATTACTTTTATTGCATTAATAGTAATATTGCATGTATAGTATTGCAGTAATGTGGTAAAATCATTACATTTCAACATGACTAAACTCCAGGGCCCTAACTAGGATGGGGCGAGCGGGGTCTTACCCCGGGCGCAGCTGTTTATGGGGCGCAAAAATAAGTTCTTCATTTGATAATTCTTAAATATAAGCCAAGCACACTCTTGGATTTCTTATTGCACACTTTACGAATTAATACTGTATTTCTGTGCACTGTGACTTTTAAAGTTCGCGCGCAAGGCACCCCCAGTGCGTGGCAGTCCAGTCAGTGAATGTATCGGCAAAAGAACACAGAGATTGAATCCCAGGACTAAAGATCGGGCTTGCTTTTGTTTTTGTGCGAGTAGAGATTTTTCCATCGCTTAGATGAAAAAATTTCAAGTTTGATTGTATTATGCTGATTTATTTTACCTTGTAGAACCCATATCTCAGTTTTTTCATACTTCTCAGACTAGTGTCTTTAAAGATCGATCTGCCAATCAGATTTTCCCATTTGACAAGCAAATCTGGGATAGACACTCGGCGATCTTCTATAATAATCATCGAAAAAAAAAACAGTTTTAACGTTTGTCTCACTATTTCCGGTATTTTTAAACTGCAAAATTAAGTTTCTCGTCGTTCGTGACAAATACTTAAGTTTTTTACAATTTTTTGCCCAGAAAGCCTAGTTTATGCGCAATAATAATAGAATTTCGTATATTAAAGGATAAAGACTTTCCGCGAACCTACTTTTTTAACAATCGTACTGCATTGACATATCAACAATAAGTTTTAATTGGTTTCTTAATGCAAAATCAATAATATATTTGAAGAAAAAAAAACGCATCTTTGTGTTGATCAAGATATAAACATTTAATTCTAATTCTGCGTTCCAGTTATGTTCCTATTGATATGCGTCAGACATAATGTTGTTTTTATTTTGTTTTTTATAATTATTGTAATTGAAATATACATTAAATATTGTTAATTAATACTAAAACTATATAGTCCATTCGCCGAGACGAGAGAATATGGAACTAAGATGAGGGAATATGGAACTAATTCTTGAACAGACACAAATCGTTATGCTGGTCAAAAGAGGATAATTTTGGAGCCGAAATTACTTTTTTATGTAGTTATATTTTTTAATTAATAATTTGCTAAAAATAATGGGGCAGGGGCGCAATTTTATATCCCGCCCCAGGCGCAAGAATAGCTAGTTACGGCCCTGCTAAACTCCCGCATTATTTTGACATGTCAATATGGTTTCATCCGTTATAAATCACCCTGTATATTATAAACAGTTTTTGTACAGTTATTTTCAGAACCGTTAACGATTCAGTTATTAAATACGAAAATTTTTTTTTGTGAAAAATATATATTTTAGTAGGATTCGAATTTAGGTTCTCAGAACCACAACGGGTCATTAAATACACTTGGCTATGCAACTATATATTTTGTAATTACAACAATATTATTTGTCTTTCCTTGTTGCCAGATGTTCTTCTGTTATTTCCAGAGTTTTTTTGTTTAGAAAATACCTGTGACGTCATAAGAAAGTCGGGAATTCGAGATTAAAATTACAGTAATCTGCATCGCCGAGTCATTCTGGTTTTTAAATACCCAATTTCGTATTTACGTGAAATTATTAGAAATAAGATTAATTAAAATTAAATCATTCATTCACAAAGAAATTACACACTTTTGACGCATGATATGATTAAATCTAATGTAATTTGAATTTCTAACAAGATGAACTAGTTTTTGAAGAAATTTTTTTCTGTAATTTTTTTCTTCCTAGAAAATATTTTTTTGCATTTTGAAAAAAGTTAGTCACTGGTCCCTAAATATTTCTTATTTCGTGAGAACCACAGTCTTTTACATACGTTTCAGAACTAGAAAAAGTCAATACCAATAAACAAATAAAAATAAACTTATTAAAACAAGCCTGTCGCGAATACAAGCAAAATTGACGGCCCCCACGTGAACCCAGTTACTGCTCCAACTGCTCCAAGAGTCAGTTTTCCTCATTTGCCGTGAGGTACCTACGGTCACAGCAACATTCACACACAATTTGTTCCGAAGTTTCTTCGTTTTCTTCGCTGGATGAAAAAGATTCTCGTGAATGAAAAAGCAAAGAAACCGAAAGAGATGTAGCTTGTAAACTATAATTCACAAAAGATGACTATTCAAGGACATTTGTGAGCCGTCTGATATAATATTACTTGCAGATAACTTCATTGCATTTTATATGCATAAGCGTGCAACATGCAATATTTATGGACACATTTTATCTGAAAAAATAAGAGTAATTTATTTGAAAATGATGTTTCTTTCTAAATAATGTCTTTCTGAAAGATTTAAGTTCTTCACTTATGTGATTGCCAAATACAAAAACATTGACTTAACGTGTAAACCAAGGAATAATAATTTGATTTAAAAGTCAACGCCACTGGGTAAATATTAGCACAGAGGGCAGTGTAGTATATAATTAGGTATCTGTAATTCTACGACATACGTCATTATTATTTATAGTGTGTTAGAAAGTAATGCCACTATTTACGTATATGTGTCACCCCACATAAATTAAATAGACATAGGCCAAATAATCTTTCTCTTTCTAATACAAAATGTTACTAAGCTACTGCTGTAAAGTGATGTGTATTCTTTCTTCGAGCAAATGACCTTGAATAGTCATCTTTCGTGAATAATAGTATATTAGATATTTCGCACATATAACGTTAAAGAAGTTTTAATGCCGTTTTTACTTCCTTCTTGTACATAGTAAAGGAAGTATTGTAATCGCGAAAAATTTCGGTTAGCAGATTTCAACGAAAATATCCATATTGACCATCCTTGAATCCATTTTGACTAATTTCGTCGTGACGTCTGTACGTAACGTATCTCGCATAACTCAAAAACGTTAAGCCGTAGAAAGTTGAAATTTTGTATTTACGACTATTATGACATCTAGTTGTGCACCTCCCTTTTTGGTCACTACATAATTTCCAGGAGTGGTACTTTACTTGAAGCCTATAATAGATTTTAATGAAAAACTATTTTAAAATATAATCCAAAACTTTTCAAATTTAATATATACGACTTTTATGTCAATTGGAATAACATAGTAGATTTTAGTTAAAACAGGCTAACCGGAAGTGACATATTACCTGAAGTTATTAACAGTTTTTCTTGAATAAAATGGTTTCATTTTGATTTTAGAAATAAATGCATCAAATAATAGTTTTAGAGAATTAAATTCTGCGTCTAGCACAACCAATATCATTAAATTAGGCCTTTGTATAAGCGAGATATGTAAATTTAAAAATTATATACTTTTTGGTTTTTGTAATAAAGCTTGCTATGGATTACGACAACAAAGTACAAAAAATTAATGTTAATGGCATATTACGTCAAATACGTACAATTTTATATAATTGGGTCTATACTTCATATTGGTCTTGCGTACAAGGAAGTCGTGTGGTGTCCGCAGATTTTTTCAATTTCTATTAATATTTAAGAAATTTTTTAAAAAATACGGGTTGATATATTATTTTTAATACTAATTAGATGGATTAAAGAGAAAATTGTAGTCACATACCCCATTCTAATGGAACTATATTCTATAGTATTTAATTTACTCACTTAGAAAGGATGATAAATATAAATAAATAACAATAGCGCATCAAATGCTAATTTATTTTTAAGAAGATTTAGTTTACAATGAAACTAATTGTAATTTAATGTGTTTTATGCCTTTCGCATAATGAGATGTCCAGTTGTGGGAAAGATATTTCCGAAGTTAGTATATTTTCCCAGAAATATGATAATTGAGAATAAAAAAATCTGATGTGGACACCACACGACTTCCTTGTACGCAAGACCAATATGAAGATGAAGTATAGACCCAATTATAAAATTGCACGTGTTTGACGTAATTTGACATTAACATCTTATTTTTTTGTTATTTTTTGTCCTAATCCATAGCAAGCTTCATTACAAAAACCAAAAAGTATGTTTTAAATTTACATATTTCGCTTATACAAAGGGCTAATTTAATAATACTTGATGTGCTAGACGCAGAATTTAATTCTCTAAAACTCTTATTTAAAGCATTTATTTCTAAAATCAAAATGAAACCATTTTATTCAAGAAAAACTGTTAACAACTTCAGGTAATATATCACTTCCGGTTAGCCTGTTTTTACCAAAATTTGCTATGTTATTCCAATTGATATAAAAGTCTTATATACCAAATTTGAAACGTTTTGGATTATATTTTAATATAGTTTTTCATTAAAATCTATTATAGACTTCAAATAAAGTACCATTTCTGGAAATTATGTAACGACCAAAAAGGGAGGTGCATAACTAGATATAGAAGTTCTAAATACAAAATTTCAACTTTCTACGACTTACCGTTTTTGAGTTATGCGAGATATGTACGTACGTACAGACGTCACGACGAAATTAGTCAGAATGGATTCAGAGATTGTCAAAATGGATATTTCCGTTGAAATCTCAAAACCGGAATTTTTCGCGATTAGAATACTTCCTTTACTTCGTACAAGGAAGTAAAAAGAGTTTGAATTAAATAATTATAGCATTTTTTTATTTTGCAGCTGCATGGTATACCCCATAAAGATGTTTTTTTTTTATAATTCTGTAATAACAAAATTTAATGATATCATTGTTATAAAATGTGGTGCAATATTTCACGATTTTAAAAATGCCAAAGAATTGTTTTAATTTATAATAATATTAATTACCGATACAAATATAATAATAATTCTTATTATGAAAAAAAAAAAATTTTTTTTACTTCCTCTAAAAACGACCGCGAAAAAACTTAACCGCAAAAATGCTACTAATTGTTACACGTTATATCAGTATTAAAATAATTACTATCATCGTATGTTTAACATGATTCATTCATCATTTTTATTTCTTCGAATATTATTTATTAACCACAAAAAAGAAATTAGTTTAATATTAAAATTTCCCCATGAAAAAATAACAATATTTATTTTATAGGTTATTCCCACAGGAAAGAAATGACAATAATAACAAACAAAGACATTTAAAAATCCTCGTTCGATTCCAGTCTTTTCTCCAGTGTCTAATATACCTTTTCAATTAAAAAAAATCTGATGTGGCCAGCACATTACCATCCGTCAGTTTTATGTATTTTATACAAATTTCATACAGAAAGTTCCTTGCAAAAGATTAAATTTCTTTTCGTACATTACCTTCTGGCAGTTGTATGTATTTTATACAAATTCCATACAGAAAATTTCTAGCAAAAGATCCTATATTTCCAGTAAAATTATAAGACAAACACACTATGTCAATTGCATTGACACTGACATCTTTCAATCAAAATTTTCTTAATATAGTAGCTGTTTCCATAGCTGGCTACTGTATGATATTTAATTTCTTCATAATTTTAAACTCTATATCTATTTAATATTAAGTATAAAATGCTGTCAAATCGTATAGAGAATAAAATATTCTTTAATATTTATAATAACATTAAATGTGAAAAAATGATATTTAACATAGTTTTTTTCAAGAAAAACTGTTAAAATCTTCAAATGAGGGTACTTCCGGTTGACCAATTATAACCAAAATCTAATCAGCTGTTTATATGGATGTAACGAAGAAGATTCCGAAAGAATTATAATTTTTGAAATTGTAGTATTAGAGTTATCGCAGACGAAATTTTTGTTACACACATACATACATACATACATACATACAGCCAGCATCGTAAAAATAGTAAAATTGTATTCTAGGGACCCTAAAACGTGTTTATTTATCAAAAACTCACCACCGAATTTTTTAACCAAAGACAATATGTACCTTTCTTACCTAAAAGTGACGGAAGGTAAAAATGGCTATATTAAATAAAATCGCGTTAACGCAAATTTTAAAAAACTTGTCCATGGAAAATTCAGAGGCTTTTAATAAAACCATAATATCAAACGATGCAAATTTTCACCGAGAATACAAGTATAGTGACTAAAATATTTTTGATGTTTCGTATGACAGCCCAGCTGAGAGTTGTGGGCGCCATTTTACTTAATATGTACAGAGATTAAAAAACATTTTATAAATTGAAAAGGTCTATTGCCGACCAGGCCCTATGCACAAATTATGGGGGCGCACAATTTTATTTTTTATTTGAAACGCTTTCAATTTAATCGGACCAAAAATAGGGTTCTCCACTCTAATTTTTTTATTATTTTAAATGAAAGTTCGTTTAATTTTGAAGCAATTCGTAGTATTAAAAAGTCATAATTGTTTTAAGTTCAACTGCATTTGATTTTTAACGAAACCTATAGCATCTTTCTCGCACCAGTTACTATTGTAGGCTGCGTGAGACAGATACCAATAGTTGTGCCGTAGATGTATAGATGCCGAGATAGATGCTTAATATCTCAAATTTTTTAAAAACTTTTTTCGTCTCTATCACGATTTTTTCTTATCTACTTTAACTAATTCATATTTATTAAAATGACAGAAGAAATATAAATTTAAAAAATCTAAAAATATTTTATTGAAATATATAATTTAGGTACCTGTTATATTTTTAAAAATGCACGATCAATGGACCTTTCCAATTTAAGGGCTATCTCTTTCTATCGCTGCAAATAGTAAGAAAATGGCGCGAACAACTGCCAGTTGAGCTGTCAAACGAAACGTCAAAAATATTGCAGTCATTAAAATACCTGTATTCTCAGTGAAAATTTGCATCGTTAGACATTTTACCTTCAATAAAAGCTTTTGTAACTTATTTCGATAAGATTTTTTAAAGTTATCCGAGATATTCTCACATTTTACGTCTAAATGTTTTAGAATCAAACGTCATAGATCTCAGTTGTTCTTACTATGCGCAAATCCCCATTGCGCATATCTTCTATCTCTTTAAATTGGAAAGGTCCATTATATTTTTATATTGTCAATATTATTTTAAAAGAAAACAAAAATAGAAGGTATGGTTTTTACATTCAAAGGATCGTCATAAAACTACTAACCGCCTCTCAATTTCATTTGTTTCAATGCCACAATCATTGTTTTATAAATTTAATAATTGTTGAAATTAAATGAACATAATATAAGTTAGTACAAAGTTGGAAAATTTTAAAAAAATATCTTTCTATGGTGTCACTTTTCACTATATATTACAACAATAGAAAATATAATAATGAATTTGTATTTATCGAATAAAGAATTTAACGTTCTTTAATATAAGTATTTACATAAATTTTCGATAAATAATATTTAGATGATTTTTTTCTTGTAACTACTACTTCCAGTTGTCCAATTGTTACCAAAACTTAATCAATTCTTCCCATTATTGTTAGATTGAGGAATCCGTAGTTAAAAATGTCTTAAGACTTATAGCACGAACGCACGCACGCACAAACGCACGCACACACACACACACACACACACACACACACACACACACACACACACACACACACACACACACACATCATAAAAATGTTATAATCGGATTCTAGGGACCTTAAAACGTGCTTATTCACTAAAATCTGGATAAATGCAATTTTTAGCATGAATTCAATACCTCTCTTGGCGAGAGGTAAAAAACGAGCATCCTGTATATACTTAGTTTCATTTTCTAATAGCAGTGTAAGAAATACTTATTTTTTGGCATTAATATCTATAAAAATATAAATACCTTTTCATAAAAAAATAATATGTAATGTTAATTTTTATTAGAAAAATAAATAAATAAATCATCACGACTTATTACCCATTTCTGGGATTGTCAATCTGGTTCTATTCACAGATTTCGCTAATAATTTGTCTGTACCATCTTTAACCAGACGTCACAATATTACAATATAATAAGTTATTTAAAAAAAATATCCAATTATTTTCAAATATTTCAGAAGATATATTGTCATTTCCGAAATTTTCGAATAAAAAAGCAGATTGGTACACCAAGAAATGGGTAATAAGCCGTGATTTTAAATTTCATTTTTTATTTCAAGATGGCAGCTGTCAGTGCCCGAAAAAACCCTAAAATTCCCGCGTAATTTTTCAGTCATAATCAAAATCACCCGTCATATATAATCAAAACTAGTTCGTCACCAAAACGGAAGGATTCTACTGACCATGTCCAAACCACAATCCCGTAGAAACGAAGAAAAGTAACAGCTTGGTACGAAGGTCTTCCCCTCCAGAAAACACACGTGACCTCTGTCGTCTTATAAAACTTTCCGTGTGCACAATAATTCTCACCATTCAGTCGGAGATTCAGTCGCTTGAACACTTACATCAGCGAGGAATCTCATATTATTATTCCATCACGCAAGTGTCAACAAGTTTGTAAACATAACCTACAAAAACAAGAAATAAGTTACAATGCCCGCCAACGGAGAACTGCGAGACATTTTGGTCGAAAATGAAAATAATCATCATAATCATCACGATGTATCATCAAGTGGAACAAATTCAGAGGACGAAGAAGTATGTATGAAGTTTTCAAATTTGAATAATGTAAAACTTTATACACCTGTTGAGGTTAAAAGCAAAGATTGGTTTGCAAGTTTACCAACAAAACAACATGAAGAATTCATCAAAAAATCAGTGGAAATTATTTTGGATAAAGCTATTTTCAAAGGCTTAAACCGTAACAACAAAGTTTTGGATTATCACAGCCCCGAAGACATGCAACAAATTTTCGATTTCGAACTCAAAAACGAGCCAGCAACCAAAGAAAAACTATATCAACTTTTGGATGATACAATCAAATATTCTGTGAAAACCGGCCATCCTTATTTTGTGAATCAGTTGTTTTCGTCTGTCGACCCGTATGGACTGGTTGGGCAATGGTTGACCGACGCTCTGAACCCCAGTGTATACACATATGAAGTGTCTCCGGTTTTTACTCTCATGGAAGAAGTGGTTTTGAAGGAAATGAGGAAAATAGTTGGATTTGAAGATGGAAAAGGAGATGGTATTTTTTGTCCTGGAGGTTCCATGGCAAATGCTTATGCTATCAGTTGTGCCAGATATTGGTTCATGCCGGAAATAAAGGTAAGAAATATTTAAAATATTCTTAGCAGTTATACGACCTTAAAAGTGAAAGATTGTTCAGCCATCGAGAGGAGAGCAGACAATAGCTTAGTTGGTAGAGCACTATTCCGGCAAGGTAGGTGTCTCGGGTTCGAATCCCGATGGCTGACAATTTTTCACAATTTATTTCAAGTAAAAATTATTGTTGATAATAAAATTTAAAATTGCCGCTAACTTAAAATGAATAGTTATTTTTTTCTATACCAGATTTCAAAGTGTGAATTTAAATTGTGTTTCGTTAAAATCTGCTAACGAAAAAAAATAGTATATTAAAGATGGTGTTTTATAAGACATGTTTTTTTCGCACGCGTCAAAATTTAGAAAACGAGCGTTAGCGAGTTTTCTAATTGACAAGTGCGAAAGAAAGTCTTATAAAATGAGTTCTGTATACTATTTTTTATATTTTGCGCCTTCTACAATTAACATTTACTTCTCGATTTGTGATTATATTTGTAACCATTTGTACATTTTCATGTAAATAATCTTCCCTAAAAAAAAAATAATAATAATTTCGACATTATATTATTAAAATGAATTGTCAAGTAACTAAAAATAAATTAGGTAAAAATGGATTAAAGTAACGTCATCTAGTACCAACCGTCTAAAACAAAAAATTGCGTATCGAAATGAAGGTCATTACAATATGCAATTGCGTATTGTAATTACTTCATTATGAACGCAAAATATAAAATGGAATTTTATTGTCTTATATAAAAAATCTGATATGACCAAAACATGACCTTCCGTCAATTCCATGTTTGAAATAGCAATGAACTTTAAGTAATGTATCACTTCCGGTTGATCGTTCGTAAACAAAATCTAATTTGTTGTTCCAATAAATAGAAAAGTCTAACACCAAATTTTGGATTATATTTTATTATGCTTTTCCTCGAAAATCTGTTAAGAGCTCCAAATTAAGTACCACTTCCGGTTTATCATATAGGTATAGTGAAAATCTAATGCTGTTTCAAATTATACACGTGTTTTAAATACCAAATTTGAGAAGTTTTGGATCATGTTTTAATATATTTTTTCACAAAAATCTATTTATAGCTTCCTGTAAAGTAGGACTTCCGGTTTATCAATTTTAGAAAACATCTAATATGTCGTTCTCATTAATATAAAAGTCATAAATACCAAATTTGATAAATTTTGGATTGTATCAATTTATTTTTCACGAAAATCTGTTCAGAGCTTCAAATAAAGTATCACTTCCGGTTTATCAATTGTATCCAAAATCTAATATGTTGTTCCCTTTCATATAAAAGTTGTAAATACTAAGTTTGACAAGTTTTGGAGTATATCATAATATATTTTTCACGAGAAGCTTCAAGTAAAGTATTACTTCTGGTTGATTAATTTTAGCCAAAATCTAATATGTGGTTTCCCATGATATAAAAGTCTTAAATACTAAAAAAAACTCGAAAGAAGTTACAAAAGCTTTTATTAAAGCTAAAATGTCGGCTCCGGTGGTTCAATGGTTAGAGCAACGGCTCTCAGTCATGAGTATGCTAGGGGTCCTGGGTTCGAATCCCACTAAGGCATGGATGTTTGTATATGTAAACCTCTCTGTAATTGGGATTTAATCCTGTTGAGAGGTTTTTTAAAAAAAAATATATATATATTTTTGACGTATTGTTTGACAGCCCAACTGGCAGTTGTTGACGCCATTTTACTTACTATTTGCAGCGATAGAAAGAGATAGCCGTTAAATTGAAAAGGTCTATTAATAACAAGTAACAAAACTATCTGTCACCCGTCGTTTGTTTATTACATAGCCTACTTCAATATTGTAACAATATTTCAAATATTTAGTATCATTTTCTCGAAATAATTGTTATACAAATCAGAAAAAAAATTATCAAATGAACTAAAAATATACAGGCTTGTCTCACAACTCGCGCCCTAGAGCGAATGAGGAAACACGAGACTGCAATCGGATGTGTAATTTCGAAGAAAAAAAAAATCTAGCTTAAAAGATATTCGAGAAAAGACGTCTTAAAATTGACCAATCAGAGACCTACACCTTTAACGTGTATTTGTCGTAATTTTACGTTACTAGGGTTGCATACAAATCAAATCTTCTTTAAAATGTGTGGGCGACTGTAGTTTTCGAAAAATGTCAGTGTCAAATTAAATTTGACAAGGTGAATAAAAAAAGGCAAATTCTTACCATGTATTCAGACGCTGATTACTTAGAAATGATAATAATTTTCGGAGAATGTGGACGTAACGCCAGAGAGGCAGCACGAGTCTATTCGGAACGTTTTCCGGATAAAAATCTTGCTAACCTAAATTTGTTGACAGTGAAAAGTCAACTCTAAAATGTCAAAATTACAGTAAGTCAAACAAATTTTGTAACTCACTAGTAGTATTTTTAAAACGTAGCAACCAGTTTTATTTTGTAATAATATCATCACACCTCAAGATATCCTTCCGAGATTGGTGGATTTAAAAGTCTTGTAACTCCGTTATGCAAGCAGCCGCAAATTATTTTCTTCTATTTGTTGACAACCTATTGTCGTCGGCAAGTGTCAGTTTCGTCTGGGGCGCGAGTTATGACACCCTGTATAGGTTACCATTTAAAAAAATATAATTCTGTTCTGCCGTTTGACAACCACTGGTTTAATTTTCGATTTGTTATTTTTGATAAATTAGCCTCTTATTCCTGTTTTTGTATATAAAATTTTACTCGTCGTTAGTTAGCCAAAAAAATCACTGTTTTAAAAGAAACACCCTGTATACGTATTTTGAGAACAATATTCTCATCTTCAGTGATAAAATTTTACGCGGAACTGAAGAGGATAAAGAGAAATTTGGATTACTCAACATATCAACCATGCCAGAGGTCTTAACGACTCTTTATTATCAATTTAATTTCAGAAAGCCTCAAATGTAATTCAGAAAAGCATAATTTAATTTAATTTTCGAAATTAAATTGACTATTCTAAATTACAATTGACGCTTTCTGAATTAAGTGGAAATCGTGTAGTTTAATACTTTTATTTTTACTTAAGTTGTGGGAAATTCTCCCATATCATAACGGTTAATCACAAATTGTATTCCAAAAATTAATAAGATTCATTTCTGATAATAGGTTTTGATACGTCTAGGGTAAAACCCAAACATTTTTCAACTTTTCTACATTCCATGTTTGTACTTTTACGCAGACATACTAATTACAATTACATATGTTTATATTTAATATTTTCAAGTGCGTATTTTTAAATGATCATATTTGTTAAACCAATTACTTTTTAATTTGGTATAATTACTTTAATATACGGAAAAATATTGAATGGTTATTTATTATTGTTATTAGAATATTATCCATGTGTCATATTTCTCAAAATAACTTAATTGCGTAAAATAATAACATCTTTGAACGGTAGATTTTTGCTCTCGCTTCTGCTATTATATTTGGAAATGCCGTATACCTATTTTATCCTACGAAAACAGTACCGGACTGGCCCTTTATGCTTTAAATATAATAATGGTATAATAATAATAATAATAATAATAATATTACACAGGGTGTAATAGCTAAACGAGCCATCTCAAATAATTTAAGACCAAGAATAGAGAAGAATTTATTTTTGAAACCAGTGGTTCTCAAGTTACAACATTACAACAAAAATTTGGAAAAAACAATTGAAATTTAAATAAATTTCATTTTTATAGATATTTTCCAGTAGGCTATGTATGAAAAACAATTGAGCTTAAATTAAAACAAAACAGATATTTGTTAATAACTTTATAAATCGTGTTCAATTTGATTTCCATCCTAAATAATTCAAATTGACAGATAGCAGTTTTTGTTTTTCATACATAGCCTACTGAAAAATAACTATAAAAATAAAATTTATTTAAATTTCAATTGAATTTTTCTCAATATTTTTGTTGTGTTAGTATATAAAATTATTACACGGTTGAAAATGCAGAAAAAAATACTCTGTCGAATGGGCCTAAAAAATAAATACCATAAATACAATAAAAAAATATAACTTTATGTTGTAACTTGAAAATCACTGGTTCAAAAAATATTTTCTTCTCTATTCGTTAGTATTTTATTGTATCTTTAATAATACAGGAATTATTTGAGGTAGCTCGTTTAGCTGTTACACCCTGTATATTTAAAATATGTTATAAATATAAACTATGTTTGTAGTTACTATTGTTAATCGTATTGGGTAATTCGAAAAGAAAAATAAATATTATTTTTCATTAATCTAAAACTTGCCTCATATTATGCATACAGGGTGTTTGGCGTAACTCCGACACCAAGAATATTTCATTTATCTTGAAAGATACAAGAAAATGTTAATAAGCAAACTTAAACTAGACAAAGGGGCTCATAAGATGACCGTAGTAGGAATTTTTCATCACTTCCGATTTTAGAGGAAATGGGTACAACTTTATATCCAGCACGGGGAATCTATTTTCATATATTTTTTCAGAATGTACATAAAATTAGCTCCACAGTGGTACCAAAATATCATAGTTTTACTTTAACCATTTCAAAATGGCGACCATTTATTTTCAAAATATGTATTAATAAAATTCCATACAAAATTAAACATAGCAAGCTATGAAATAATTTTGTTACCTTAAAATAAAACAATAGTATATTGTGTTATTAGGAGTAAAAGTGATACTTTGTATGGCGAGCATGGAAGTTTGCACGACGAACGAAGCGAGTCGGACAATTGCATGCGAGGCACACAAAGACACTTTTACTCCGAATGACACATTATATTTTTTTTTTCAAACGCACATATTTAAATAAAATAATTTAAAACTTGACGTTATTAAAAACATTTTCCGTGAAGTAGGTACGTTTGCGGATTTCAATTGCTCTGTTGTTATGGATACTTTCGTATGTGTTAGTTCAGTTTTTGTTATAAACATTCAAGTGAAAATTTTCACACTTTTATGTTTTGACGTTTGAAAAGAATTGTATAATTTTATATCCTCTTTGTGTGAAATTGAAAATGTTGCAAATTGAAAAATTAAAATGTACATCTCCTGAAGTTGTGGAATTAGAGAAGGCTGCTATTGATAAATTGTTCCCAACTAAGTCTAGCAAGTTCTATGAAGCGGCGTATAAGAGATTTCTTCATTGGTGTGATGAGAAAAACATTAGAAATTATTCTCGGCATACTTTTCGGAAATGGCGAATCAATTTAAAATGAAAAGCTCAACTATGTGGTCACAATATTCAATGATAAAATCAATGATAAACATTAAACATGGGATAAATATTGGCAATTATTTAAAACTTCATGCTTATATTCTTATTTGATGCTTCAGATGAGAAATATTTGGCGATATTCCCATACTTTTCTTCTTTATTTAAGGAATGTAATTCATTCATTTTGTTAATCTTGTGCCTAAATTTTATATTTCTATCTATATTTCAATTCATCTTCCTATAATATAATCTTTTTGTATCACTTTAATTCGAAGTATTCTTACCTTTATTACCGTCCCTGTTATTGTAATCTGTACGTCTACTGTACTTTAATTATATTATTTGTTATTTCGTTAAAAGTATGTGAACTGTCTATATTTCATTTTATAGGTTATCAATTTAAATCTTATAAGAGGGGTAGTCAGTAACTTTATTCTTAGGTTATCTAGTGAGTTATAGTGACATTTAGGGCGATAATACAGATTTCTATTGTACAAGTTACTTCTTATTGGCTGATTCTATATAGTTTCTATGGATATTTATTTATTTTATTTCTACGCCGCCGGAGTAGAAATAGCTAATTTGAAATGAAACTTCTACTTTGTGAATCAAGTCACAAAAGATGCCATTTTTATGACGTTTGAAAAAAAAAGTATCTACATTAGTTATGTAACCTCTCTCCATAAAATTGAAGTGCTCTAACAATTTTGTGATTTAATTTAAGATATTAAAATTGTTTCATAGCTTGCTATGTTTAATTTTATATGGAATTTTATTAATACATATTTTAGAAAGAAATGGTCGCCATTTTGAAATGGTTGTAAAAAATCTATGATATTTGGGTATCGTTGTGAACCAAATTCTATGTACATTCTGGAAAAAAATATAAAAATACCTATGAGCCCCTTTGTCTAGTTTAAGTTTGTTTATTAACATTTTTTTTGTATCTCAAAATAAACGAAATATTCTTGGTGCCGGACCTACGCCAAACATCCTGTATATTCGTAAATTCTATTAAAAATTGTTATACATTCCTTTCATAAACAATGGTGGCTTATTCTGTGACGTCAGAGTTTCATAAACAAATTTTTAATTTAAAAAGTTTATACGAGAGTCACGCTAGAATTTTTGACAATAAGACACGGTTCATATTTTTTAAAATTTTATTTTAAATATGTTTAACTTCAAAAATAATACACTTCCACTTCTTAAACTCTACCAATTATTTTATTTTGTAATGAAGTCAAAAATAGCATAAAAAGAGAGTGACTGCTGTGGAAATGAGGTATTTGCGCGGTGTATGTGGATATGTAAGACGGGATCGCGTGAGGAATAATTTGGTGTATGAAGAGTGTATGGTTAGGAAGAATGTTGTTAAGAGAGTAGGAATGAGCCAGTTGAGATGGTTTGGTCATGTGGAAAGAATGAAGAGTGAACGGCTTGTAAAGCGTATATATCTTGGTGAAATTGAGGGTGTTCGATTGCGTGGCCGTCCAGTGTGTAAGTGGATGGATGTGATTGATAAGGTACTAAAAGAGAGAAAGTTTCCGAGTGGGAAGAGAAGAAGAGCGTGTATGAATGCGATTATGAATGTGGCCGAGGCGAAAGAAGTGTGCTTAGACAGGAATGTGTGGCGAAGGATGATTGTTTCGTAACTATTATTGTGGTCCGGTTGCGGTATTTCGCTATCGAAAATCGGTCACTTTAATATGTTAAGAGTGAGGAATATATGTTGTACCTATGATGTCAGGTTAGTACGAATGTTGTTGAAAGAGAGACTGATTATTTTTTGGATGGTGTTATTGTTATTCTTTCGGGTTTGTGCTAACCCACTAAGTGGGAAATGCGTGATTTTATGTATGTATGTATAATTTTGGAAATACTTAAAACTATCAAAGTTGTCAAATTAATTTTTGATTAGGTACTTAAAAATTGCCAAAACTGTAAAATTAATTTCAAGCTGACAAAAATTCAAATTAAAAATCATAATTTTGATTAATTCTATATTTTCACTCATAACAATACTTTAAAAAATTGATTAACCAAGTTGTAACTAACTTAACTTTATTTCAAATGATAGATAAATAACGGATAGTGCAAATTTTGTTTTTCTCGGTCCACAAATAATAATATATTCTTATAAAAAAAAATTACGAAAATAAAAGTCAAACTGACTCACCATTTTCTCCCTCTTGTAGACGAAAGGTCTCCATTCTCTCCCCCGTCTAGTCGTCTTCACCTCCGAAGACTCGCACTACAGCATCAAGAAGATGGCCTCCTTCTTGGGCCTCGGCATGGACAACGTCTACTTAATTCGTGCCGACTCCAGGGGCAAACTTCGTCCAGATCATCTCAGAGAACAAGTGGAGCGGGCTATATCTGAAGGCGCCAAGCCCTTTATGGTGTGCGCCACCGCTGGGACTACGGTCCTTGGGGCCTTCGACCCTCTGAACGAAGTGGCGGACATCTGCAAAGAGTATAAGATGTGGATGCATGTTGATGCCGCCTGGGGAGGGGGCGTTATGGTCAGCAAGAAGTATAAGGAGCTTGTCAAAGGGATTGAAAGGTAAGGGACTAAATAAATATAAATAAATATATCATCACGGCATATTACCCATTGTTGGGTGTGCCAATTTGGTTTGTACACAGATTTCTGTATTGGTGATGACCTATTTGTACCGTGAGGGCGTTTACCAGGCGTCACCTCACGGGCACTCAATGCTGGCGTGGAGAGTGCAACACAGGAGTCAATTTTGTGGCATTTAAAATTCGAAATATTTGGCGACGGTCGGGATCGAACCCGGATTTGCGACCAGACACTATAAATAAATATACCGGGTGTTTTTTTTTCACTTTGCACTTAAGAGATGAACGTGGGAAACCAGTTTTAGAGACTGAACGATGGTTGTACTTCAATAGAAAGATAAAAATATGATATTTTATTCAATTTATTAAATGGGGTCCGGTTCTAAAAAAATGTTGCATATATTTTGTCATATTATAAAAATATGACTAATTTTAAATGATTTTGTACCAAAATATTTTTTTTTCTATTTTGGATCTTCAATATGTACTTTATGAAACCCATTTGGATGTCATAAAGTACTTCTTTATGACATCCAAATGTGTCATAAAGTACATATTAAACAACCGAAATTTAATTTCCTGGACATGAAATAACATACATTTTTTTTTTAAATTACCAAAATAGTATAAAATACACGTTTCATAAGACATTTCAGCGCACTTGTTCCCTTAGAAAACTCGCGGCAACCACTCGTTTCTAAGAATGACGCGTGCGCTAATATCATATCTTAAGAAACTTGTATCTTAATGTACTACTATGTTTGTTAAGCCTTCTGCTAATGCCTTTTCAAATCCATTTTCAAGTAAATGAACACAGAAAATAACAAAACAACAAAAGTAAACCAAATAATACTATTTATTATTATTTAAAATATGTATATTTATATATTTCTACGTGATGAAAAAGATCAATTTATGTGACTCCAATTATTGGCGAACTACACTGTTTGAAAACAAAATCACATTACGTCATAGAATATTAAAAAGTTATTATGGTTTAACGAACAAATAACAATATAAACTTTCTAGAACGACAGTTCGCTTTGATTTAGACTGAATCCGAATTTGAAATTAGGTTTCAATCGAATAAATACTAAGTTAAATGTTTCTAACCTATATGCATTACATTTGAATTTACATGTTTGCACTTTGTTTATACTTACAAATACTTGAAATAATAGTTAATAAATACACTTAAAACACGATACACTTATATTTTTATTGAATTATTAATATATTTCACATTTTTATGAACAAAATTCTTTAAAATATCTAAACAATTTATGGTCACTACTTGCAATTATTCGACAAATGAAAATCGGAAACAAACACATTGTGTACGTTAAGACATATGTGGGAATGACAAAATGTCTACGAAAAGCATTTGAAAATATGTTAAATTTCTGTCTATTTTACATTTATTAATCTCAATATATAGTTTATACGCAATATAGAACAAATTACATAGACTGGTAGTATTTACATAAAATTATAATCACCTTAAGTTACTAATTACCATGGCTACCATTTAAAAATACATTGGCATGATTTAAAAATAACTGAATTTGTTATTTTCCCGATTAAGAGTAAATAGATACTACCAGTCATATTGTTTCAAAGTATACAATTATAAATGAAAATGAAGTTACATTTTCCTAACCTATATTAAGTTTAGATTTGACAACTTTAGAAAACTTTTACTTACTATGTGGAATAATCGTGGATGAAACACTACATAACGATGTATTATTTGATTAACTATTTAACATTTTTTCACATTATGAACAATTTTCAGAATTAATTAAGACAATATACTTCACTTGCTTTTATTAGTTAACAAATGACAACCGGAAACATTTGGTATACATCGAGTACATTTAGACCACGAAATATATACGGGAATGACAAAGTTTATTGTGTATAAAAAGAAAGAATAGTTAAATAAAATGAAAAATCAGTTATTTCCTCAAGAAAAACAACATAGTATAAAGTTAATAAGGCATGATTATTAACAAAAAATAAATATTGAATTGTTACTTTCATTTTACGCTAGGTCAGTAGTCAGTTCCTATATATAAAACTAAAATAGTTCAAGTTAAAAAATCGGAAGATATCATAAGAAATATTCAAATATATTCAAATGAGCAAAAAATGCATTGAAAGACTTCAAATTCTAACCTTAATCGGAATTGCCATCTTCACCTCGACAAACCAATCATATTTCTAAGGAAGTAACACCAAAAATTAGCATTCTTTAATTAATTACATGCTATCGAAGGCCTGACATTGTCTGGTAGTGATTGCTGTCACCTCGAAATTGGAATCCTCTGAATCTAACCTAACAATCGCCTGACATTCTTCAAGGTTACGTGCAAGAGTTTCATAGAAATCGGAAACGTTGCAAAATTATGTCCCGTTAGCGGTGATTAGCAATAATGTCTTTTGAAAGCAATTTTTATCGGAATTAAAATTAATCATTATATAACTCGTAACTGATTTACATACTTGACCGATTTTCGCATAAATTAGAGCAATAAATTATATATGTACAATAAATACAAAATTGTGTTCTGCGAATGTAGATATTTGGAAAAAAAAATATACAGAATACTCATTTTAAATGGGCCACCATTGCTATCTCGAAAACTATAAGAGCTAGAAAGACGGATAAATGGGCAAACAATTTCTATTTCACAAGACAAATTTAATGAAAAGAAAAATTTTTTTACGGCCAGTGGTTCTCAAAATACAGGACCTAACTTTTTTATTTTAAATGAGAACATATATTTTTTATTTGCTCATTCGTTAGAGAATGCATGTAAAGTTTTAAAATAATGGAAAAAATGAATACATGTTATGTTTATTACATAGAATTAGAGTGCTCTGACCGAAAAAAAAATGAATGTTTTATTCTTGTAATTGATCATAAATAATGTCAACGCAAACAAAATATTCACGTAATTCTTTCATGGCATTCTAATTCTATGTAAAAAAAATAACACCTATTCGTTTTTTTTATTCATGACACTCTTATTATAGCCCTATTTTAATCAAATTAATATAAAACTTTATATGTATTTTTTTCACAAAAATCGTTATGTAAGGGAATAAAAATATTATATCACTGAATTCGGAATTAAATTTTCTAACGAATAAACAAATAAAACATATATGTTCTCACTTAAAATTAAAAAGTTAGGTCCCGTATTTTGAGAACCACTGGGCCAAAAAATAATTTTTCTTTTCTATATATTTGTCATGTGAAATAGAATTTATTTGTCCATTTAACCGTCTTTGTAGCTCTTATAGTTCTCAAGATAGCAATGGTGGCCCATTTAAAATGAACATCTGTATACCTTGTTCCATTTAAGCCAATCAGTATTGCAGAAAATAGGGAATAGTTTTGACCTCTCTGATTGGCTGAAATTGGAGACAAAAGACAAGTTTACCCAGTGTAATTTCGGCTACTTAAAACTGGCGCTGAAATGAGCGCCATCTGCTGAATGGCTAAATGGAACAGAGTATTTCATTCTGGAAATTTTATTACATTTTCTCCAAATATTTCTCATTACAGTCAATCTATTTTTGCAGTCAAAGAAATCAATTTTTAAAACATTTTTACCATGTTTCTGGTAATATATTATTTATCTCTCTTCATTGGCCGAAGTAAAATCTTTGACCTGTAGAAATAAATACAAATCATTGGGTGACAAATCGGGACTATATGGTGTGTGATCCATGAATTCAATGTTTTGCTCGTTTAAATATGCCATTGTTCGAGCGGCAGCAGCAGTATGTGGATGAGTGTAAAGCTGCGTCCCCACTGCATCGGCTTTGCCATTTGGCCGAATGATGTCGCATTTCAATTTTATCTTTAGATTCACCAAAGAAAACCGCAATTTCTGTTAAACTATCGTGCCTTTTATTTCTATCTTTATCATTTTTATTATTAAAGTCCCAAAGAACAATACATTTGACATTAATTTCTACAAATCAAGGCCGTGCGACTTTTCCAATCGGCAAAACCGAACGCAGTGGGGACGCAGCTTTATATTCTTTTTCGTAGTACAGGGTCGAACTGAGAACATTTGGCCCCGATAGAATATGAATTTTTGGATCCGCATCTCTTCGTCCACATTTATCTTTTTAAATTGTTTTTATGAAACTTTTTACCTCCCTTCATATCGTAGGTAAGGGAGGTAATGTAATCGTGCAAAAATTCGATGGTAAGTTTTCAGTAAATAAGCACGAATTAAGGTCCCCACAACACGTTTTTACTATTTTTACGATGATGTGTGTGTATGTATGTGCGATTTTTTCGTCCACGATAACTCATAACAAACTTCCAAATATTTCTATTTTCCGTATTTAAGCTTCCTGCATTCATATAACGAGTTGATTAGATTTTAGATAAAATTGGATAAATGGAAGTGATACTTTACTTGAAGCCCATAACAGTTTTTAATGAAAAACTATATTAAAATATAATCCAAAACAACATATTAGATTTTGGCTAAAATTAATCAACCAGAAGTGATACTTTATTTGAAGCTCTGAACAGATTCTCGTGAAAAATATATTATCATATACTCCAAAACTTGTCAAGTTTAGTATTTAAGACTTTTATATAACGGGAAGCAACATATTAGATTTTGGCTAAAATTAATAAACCGGAAGTGATACTTTATTTGAAGCTCTGAACAGATTTTCGTGAAAAATAAATTGATACAATCTAAAACTTTTCAAATTTGGTATTTAAGGCTTTTATATTAATGAGAACGATATATTAAATGTTTTCTAAAATTGATAAACCGGAAGTACTACTTTACAGGAATCTATAAACAGATTTTCTTGAAAAAATATATTAAAATATGATCCAAATCTCAAATTTGGTTATTTAATTTAAAACATGTGTATAATTTGAACAACATTAGATTTTGACTATATCTATATGATAAACCGGAAGTGGTACTTAATTTGGAGCTCTTAACAGATTTTCGAGGAAAACAATAAAATATATTATATTACAGACTTTTCTATTTATTGGAACAACAAATTTGATTTTGTTTACGAACGATCAACTGGAAGTGATACATTACTAGGGCCGGTTGTACAATTACAGTTTAAACTGCAGCTTAAAATATCGGCAGTTTAAAGTTAAACTAAGTTTACCTTTAGTTTAAACGATCGATCATGAGCGTTTAACAAATGTGCAGTGGTTTAAACTAAGTATAAACTGTAAACCGTTGATGTACAACAAGATTTTTGCGCGTTACCATGGATTTGTAATAAACATAGTTTAAACTGTGATTGTACAACCGGCCCTTAAAGTTCATTGCTATTGCAAACATGGAATTGACGGGAGGTTATGTGTTGGCCACATCAGATTTTTTAAATTCAAAGCGATCTGTAATGGACCTTTTCAATTTAAAAAGATAGAAGATATGCGCAATGGGGATCTGCGCGTAGTAAGAACAAATGGCGTTCGTTTCTAAAAAATTTAGACGTAAAATTTGAGAATATCTCAGATATCTTTAAAAAATCTTATCGAAATAAATTACAAAAGCTTTTATTGAAGTTAAAATGTGTAACGATGCAAATTTTCACTGAGAATACAGGTATTTTAGTGACTGCAATATTTTTGACATTTCGTTTGACAGCCCAACTGGCAGTTGTTCGCGCCATTTTCTTACTATTTACAGCGATAGAAAGAGATAGCCGTTAAATTGAAAAGGTCCATTCTAGAAAATCTTAATTATTATTCGAAAATGATTTCCGGATTTCAAAAAGGCAATAGCAGAAGGCTTGAAAGAAATAAGAATTTAAAATTCAGTAAATGTGTGACGTAGATGTTAAGAGCATTAAAAACTCGAATATTTTAAAATCCAATAACTTTATTAAACTTTGATAGTCATTTACAATATTAATTTTTGTTCAGAAAACATGGGTCATAAACCAGGAGTCCCACATTTTGCTATACTTATTGTACTCAACTTCATACCTCATTTTTCCTGATATTAATAAAAATTTGTATCATTTCAGGGCCGATTCAGTAACATGGAATCCCCACAAACTTTTGACAGCCCCCCAACAATGTTCAACATTTTTACTACGTCACGAAGGTATCCTAAACCAGTGTCACTCAACCAGCGCGTCCTATCTCTTCCAAAAGGACAAATTCTACGACACCAAATACGACACTGGTGACAAACATGTTCAATGCGGCCGTAGAGCAGACGTTCTCAAATTCTGGTTCATGTGGAAGGCTAAGGGAACCACTGGTTTCGAAGCACACATTGACAAAGTTTTTGAAAACGCTGAATTCTTCACAAGTAGCATAAAAAACAGAGATGGGTTTAAAATGGTTTTGGAAAACCCTGAATGCACGAATGTCTGTTTTTGGTTCATTCCAGAAAGTTTAAGAGGAAAGGAAAATGATACTGATTTTAATGATAAACTGCATAAAATTGCTCCGAAAATCAAAGAGAAAATGATGAAAGAAGGATCGATGATGGTGACGTATCAACAACAAAAAGGACTCCCTAATTTCTTTAGGATTGTCTTCCAAAATTCTGGATTAGAAAAATCAGATATGCTGCATTTAATATCAGAATTCGAGCGTTTAGGAAAAGATTTATAATAAACGCTAATAGATTCCATATCTGGTTTTTCATTGTATATAAATCATTTCATTTTTAGATTGGTAGATATTTCTTAGCAATGCTTTATGCTGGTGATCTGTATATAGAAATATTAATTTATATTTTATAATATTCAATAAAGATTTTATTATATTTGAAGCTAATTGTGTTTTAATTATGAAAATATGTGTAACGATGTGAAAGCCACAAGGACTAGCAGACCTTGTAATAATAAATTTTGAAGCGATCAGTAATTGAAAAAGTAATAAAGGACAAATTTAATTTATGATAATTAAAGTGATGTGAACGGGACTTTTATAGTAGTATTAAAATTAGTTTAGAATGTACAAAATATTTCATTTTCGATATTTTTTAAGGTATCTCGGGTGATATTAAAGATATAGCAAACCGTTTGCAAATTCCAAGGTCAACTTGTCGAGAAAAATTTAATAGTCAATTTAGGAATATTCTATCTTCATTTGTTTTTGAGCTACAGACAAAACTCGTTTTTCGCTGATTTGAAAGTATACAGGGTGATTCATCGGTCTGTCCTCTCTTTATAACTCTTTTATTTTAAGTCAGATAGAAAAACTCTTCAAATATAATTTATATGATATAGTATTATCTATCTACGTACCATATCCATTTGTATACAGGGTGCTCCATTTAAGCGCAACAATATGTAACTTTATATTTCTTAATGGAACACCCTATATTTATTTATTTATTTTGATAGTAAATTAGATTCCCTTTAAAAAAGTATTAAGTAATAAGGGGTCTAAAATTATAAATTAAGAAGTTATTTACCTTTATTCGTTGAATGATATGTTTCTATCATGTTATTATTAACAAAGTAAGCTATGGATAATTTGATCAATTGTTTCGAATTTAAACAAACAAGTTGTCCAAATATTCTTAGTTTATCATTGTTGATGTTGATGTGAAAATGCATAATACAAATTTTAGTAAAGATGAGATGGTTAATATAATATTTATAATAGAAAAATCTATTGAAGTTGAAGGACAAGTTTTCGAGCATTTATTATAATTTTGCATTATTTAGTCTGTCACTAAATTTTAATAGCTTCTTTGGAATTAGTGTAATATTTTAAAATAAGTTTTAATAAAAAAGGATCAAAATTTTGTATTATATTATGGTTTTTTCCACTCTGAATTACAATTTTTATGAACGTAAATAACTTCTTAATTTATAATTTTAGACCCCTTATTACTTAATACTTTTTTAAAGGGAATATAATTTACTATCAAAATAAATAAATAAATATAGGGCGTTCCATTAAGAATTATAAAGTTACATATTGTTGCGCTTAAACGGAGCACCCTGTATACAAATGCATATGGTACGTAGATAGACAATAATATATCATATAAGTTATATTTGAAGAGTTTTTCTATTTGATTTAAAATAAAATAGTTATAAAGAGAGGACAGACCGATGAATCACCCTGTATACAGGCTGTTTTTCAATGGACCCAGCAAATATCTCGCTTATTTATTAAGTTGGCAATTTTTTCATATAACATGATTTATACAGAAACATGTAAGCTACTTGATGACGGATATACATTCCTGATACCACTTCCGGTTTATTAGTAATTAATATCTACTTTGAAATTTCAAATGGAACATACTATATTTTTTACAAATTTGAAAAGTACATCAAATTTGCTTTACAATCATGTAAAATAATCCATATGTTACATTATTAAAAATTAAAATGGCGGGCACTTTTTTATACACCTAATTGGAAAGAGAATAGTGAACCATGACTGTGGCTTGTGTTCCTTATTATTTTCTGTATTATTATGACAAAAAATATTATTTCGTTTAATAATAATAGTTAAATTGTTTTAGTTGTTTTATTTCAAGCCACAGTCATGGCTCACTATTCTCTTTCCAATTAGGTGTATAAAAAAGTGCCCGCCATTTTACTTTTTAATAATGTAACATATGGATTATTTTACATGATTGTAAAGCAAATTTGATGTACTTTTCAAATTTGTAAAAAAATATAGTATGTTCCATTTGAAATTTCAAAGTAGATATTAATTACTAATAAACCGGAAGATGTATCAGGAATGTACATCCGTCATCAAGTAGCTTACATGTTGCTGTATAAATCATGTTATATGAAAGAAATTGCCAACTTAATAAATAAGCGAGATATTTGCTGGGTCCATTAAAATATAACACCCTGTGTTATTTATTATGATGAAGAAAATTTGTTTAGACAAATTTTGTATCATTTTTACCTTGAGATATGACACAAAATGATTTTTTTAATTTTGAAAATAATTTGGAAACATTTTGCTTATTTTATACGGTTTTCAACGATTATGTCTATATTTTATATTATTTTAATATAAATATTAAAAAAACATGAATAATTATATTAATTTATTGGGGTGAAAAATTAAGAAATTATTAAGATAAAAATACAAAAATTAGTTTCAGATCGTGTGGTCAAACTTTTCTATTCGTGAAATAAGACTAAACTATTATTCACGAAGGTCATTTGTGAGCCGTCTGATATAATATTACTTGCAGATAACTTCATTGCATTTCATATGCATAGGCGTGCAACATGAAATATTTATGGACAAATTATAACAGAAAAAATAAAAGTAATTTATTTGAAAATTATGTTTCTTTCTAAATAATGCCTTTCTGAAAGATTTATGTTCTTCACTTAGGTTTTTGCAAAATACAAAGGCATAGACTTAACTTATAAACCAAGGAATAATAATTTGATTTAAACGTCAACGCCACTGGCTATATAATAGCACAGAGGGCAGTGTAATAGATAATTAGGTATCTGTAATTCTACGACATACGTCATTATTATTTATAGTGTGTTAGAAAGTAATGCCACTATTTACATATATCTGTCACACTACACAAATTAAATATACATACGTTAAATAATCTTTCTCTTTCTAATACAAAATGTTGCTAAGCTACTGCTGTAAAGTGATGTGTATTCTTTCTTCGAAAGAATGACCTTGAATAGTCATCTTTCGTGAATAATAGTGTATACTTTTTACTTTAGTTGCATACAATTTTTCTAAATCTACAATAAAAGTGTAAAATAATGCCAATGCGGTTCATTTTTTACCCATTTGCGTTAAAAAAAACTGCACATTTTTTTCATGCTTTTATTGTGTAAAAAAATAAAACTCATTTTAATGAAAAGGTGCACCTTTTTAATGGGCGTAAAATAGCTATAGCACTTGTAAAATAAAAAAGTTTATAAAAATATTTTTTCCGATTCACATTAAAAGTGCGATTTTTTGATAGCTAATGTCTGTAAAATGTTACTTTCACTGCCCAGGCAGCAAAAATACTTTTACGGACAACTACATAGCAACCGATATACAAACGCATAGCAACGTTCAACAAATGCATAGCAACATAATTTAATGGCGATAACTTTGAAAATAAATATTAAGAATAATCACTGAATTAATATTAAATTTCAATTAGTAAAAAAATAATGTGTTTAACACGGCACAAAACATAGATTTACACCTTCGGCAACATTCATTGTCGAGGCAAAGCTGTAAATACAGTTACGATGTTTAGAACAATTCACAATTCAGAACTTATAGCGACATCTATTAAGAATTTGAATCAACCAAGTCAAAATTTGACAAATTTCCGAACAGTCGCCAAAATTAAAACCGACAAAATTTAAAGAAAAGTTTCAAGTAAACTTCCATAAAATTAAAAAATTGAGATATTTTTCTAATAACATTTTCCTCTAACACATCTCAGTTTTTCGGAAAATGAATTTTCTTGAATTTGTCACAAAACGATCTTACTATGGCCATCTATTTAGAAAACCCTCAACTATTATCTAGGGACTTTTCGTTATTAATACTTTTTGTCTAATTATTATTAACATTGGCAAGCCATAGGCGGCAATAAAAAAAATTATCCAAAACCTAAAGGAAAAAATTCAAACGTTAAGAATTATATTTTTTTCATGCTTCGAATATCTTATTGTATCATTTTATATACATATATTATTTTTATAAATAATTATTTTTAAAAAATCAATAAATGTGCCCTTGCTTTTATTTCATACGGGCCGTTACTGAACAGGGTCAAAAAACCAAGGTCGCCAAAATTGAATAAACAAAATTCTTTGATTTAGCAGTAAATATAAAATATTTAAAAGGAAAAATATTCTGCAATTTAATACATGGAATATAAACTACATTTAATATTATACATGAAACAAATATTATAATTATTATATAAGGTTTCTACAATAAATTTTTACCTAAAAATTGGTGCGTCGTACTTACTTTCCCGTACTATATTTGAGATTTAAATTTCCGCGTTCCCAAAATAAGCAAAACATAACCTAATAAATGAGATGTTATCAACATCGATGAAATTTTTATTTAATTATTAACTTTATTGATATATTTCGTTCAAGAATAAAATTCATTGTAAGTACAAAAATAAAACCAAGTCAATTTATACCAAAAATAAGTTTTGCTGTAGGTTAACCATGAAAACTTTTGAAAGAACATTAGATCCACGTACAGATTATTCCATAAGAATAAAACTTTTCAATAATGTTAAAAACGTAGGCGATATTCGCAAGAAAATAGTTAGTGGAGAACTTAAATGTTGTGTAATGAAACCAGCTTTAATAGTAGACCCACTTCAAATAGTTATTGCAGCAAATAAAGCCGTAGTGTTAGAAAAATACGGAAAAATAATCACTAGGTCAATTTACAGTGAAATTCTTTTCAATTTATCCATTTCTAAGAACTTAACTAAAAGTTTGCAACAATTTGGAATAGACGACAAATATTCAGATTTGCTAGTAGCTGTTCTTTGTAAAAATGAGGAAGATACAGATGAAATTTTTAAGAATATTGAAGGAGAAGAAAGGGATATAGAAGAATTGAAAGATTTAACTGATGTCAAAACGGTGAAGAAAGCTTATAGTATTACAGCTGAAGACGAAAACGGAGAAAGTTTATTGTATAATATTATAAATAAGATGGTAATAAAAGATTTTTCATAAGTTATGTGTAGTTTCCTGTGTACAAAAGTTTTTGTAAGTTTTTGTTAATCTACTTTAAATAAAAACTTTTCATTTAAAGTAAGTTTAACTACTATTTAGCCACCTGTCTTTTCGTACTTTACTTTTTACCTCACGTTACCTTAGGTTTAGGTAAAGGTGTAATATCGAGATTTAAGTAAATAAAATTCTTAAAATCTGATTAATATTTTTACGATGTATCTGTATTATATACAGGCTTTTAATTAAAAAATTAAATTCTGCGCCCACTAAACAGATTTTATTTTGCACGTTTTTAAATTTTATAAGTATTGCTCATTTGTAGTGCGATGACAAGACATAAAAATTAATATATGTAATATAAACTTACACGATATCCACTAATTTTAACGGTGCAGGTTGTTGAATCACTCGGACACAGTGTCTTAACCCTTTGAGTTCCAATGGAAAATAAATGTAAAAATATTTCATTTTTCGTCAAAATTTTCGAAATTCCAAATTTTCAAACCGCGGGTCGATATCTTTTATCGTTTTCGAAATATTTACATTTAAATTTCTGGATTATAACCCAAAAATGGGTGGAAATACGAACTTAATAACTTCCCCATTCGATTCTACGGGTAAAATCACATAAGTTTGCAAATTTTCACAAAATTTGTTCAGTTTGTACAACCAAAAAACTAAAATCCCTTAAAATAACAAAAAACACAATTTAGATTTTTTGCGATTTTAGGCCATTTTCAGTTATTTTGCTCTAGAAATAGACCTTTTCAACTTAACGGCTATCTCTTTCTATCGCTGCAAATAGAAAGAAAATGACGCGAACAACTGCCAGTTGGGCTGTCAAACGAAACGTCAAAAATATTGCCGTCATTAAAATACCTGCATTCTCAGTGAAAAATTGCATTGTTAGACATTTTAACTTCAATAAAAGCTTTTGTAACTTATTTCGATAAGATTTTTTAAAGTTATCTGAGATATTCTCACATTTTACGTGTAATTTTTTTAGAAACAAACGTCATAGATCTCTGTTGTTCTTACTATGCGCAGATCCCCATTGCGTATATCTTCTATCTCTTTAAATTGAAAAGGTCTAATCCATTATTCAAAAACTTTGAAAGTTTATATACTTAAGTAATTTTGGCCGTAGACTGGGGGAGTTTAGTCATGTTGAAATATGATTTTTATTACTATTAATGCAATAAAAGTATTGAATATAGCACATTTTTTTATACAAACGATATTAAATGTAACGTTAGTTAAATCGCCCGATGATGTATGCGGCATCTTTGGCTCGCCGTAGTTGTCCGCTACGAGCGCTAGTTTAGAATGAAAATATGAAAGTATGTCTTCTACATTTGATATTAAAACGTCAAAATCTACGTCAAATCGCAAAAAACAAATTAATTGATTTTAAATATGTAAACGTAGAACCTACAAAATACGGCAAACACAGAAATTAAATTGTCAAGTGTCAAATGTAAATATAAACCGGTGGCCCTGTTTTACTTGTCTTTTTCAATGAAGCACGTTTTGGGCACGTATGTCGAGACTTAATTCGCACATAGTTGATGTTATGTACGTCATAATGGCGGGGAAAAAATATTGCAAAAATCGAACATTTTTTCTTCGGTATTTAAAATTTTACAAAATTGAAATTTTCCAAAAATTTTGAGGTGCTGTTAAAAAAGAAAAAATATTTAAAAAGTATCAATTGAAATTTTTATAAATGACATTATATTTTGATGCCATATATACAATAATGCTAGGAATACAAAAACACTAAAATATATTGTGATATTTTACGTTAAACGCTAAAATAATTTATTTAATTTTCAATTTTCTCCTAAAATTATTTGTTCCATTATATTTTCCTTATGAAAATAATAGGAGAAAATTCAAAACTGTTATTGTATCAAACAATACATTCTTAATTAAGGGTTGAATCAGAAAGTTCGGGAATGCAAATTCCAAGATTTTAAATAAAAAACATAATTTTTTAATGAAAAATAATAATTTACGAAATTAGTATTTTTTGGATCATTATATGTTCTATTTCAGTAATTATTCTACATTTGAGCATATTTCTTTAAATATAAATGTTGCCACTGGAAATTAGTAATTATTTCACTAGGCACTAAAATACTAAACGATCTATGATGCTAAAGCTGTAAATTTGTGTTTGGTGCCGTGTTATATTTTTGCCGATTTTAAAAAATATTAATTTAGTGATTTTTTTTTATCCCCATCAAATTATGTAGCTATTTGTTTGTTGAGCAGTTGCCATAGCAACAATAGGCAGTAAAAGACATTTTACAGACTGTTAACTGTCAAAAAATCGCACTTAATGTCAATCGGATTATATCATTCGCGGTAATTTTCGTTTGCTGATAGAATATATCTTTGTTGAAGGTTTTTCATAATAATTGAAGATTTCCGATTTATGACGCCATATTGTTCGATTTCGGTCGCGTCATATTGTGAGCAAGGTTTTATAAAAACTAAGTAAAACACGAAAAATATAAAGAATAATAATTCTACAAGAACAAAGTTATATGGTTTGAATTTGAAAATATTTTTGTAAATGGTTTGAAAATTTTATAACAAAATCATAAATACAGCTAAATTTATTTGTTATACATTTTTTCGTGTTCATTTTTATAATTTTCAAAATAATAATGAACCTAACAATTTTTTTTTTTATAAAATTTTGTAAAATTCCACAAAATATTAATGAATTTAATTCTATATTATTTAAATAAAATAAATTTTAAAATCTGTTTTTTTCAAAATTATAAAGAAATATATACATAAAAACGAATAAAAATGCTTTTTTAATTATTTTAGTCAGTAAATTTTTCAATAGCTTCCGAACTTTTTGATTCCGTTTAATATTTTTCATTCTTCGTGACAAATAATTTCATTAAAACTTTTCGTTAAAATTAAAATTATTTGACAATCATGATTACACATTAATTTACATCAATAAATATCATCTATTTATTAAAATATTTTTGGAAATTATACATATTGCTAAACTAAAAGTAAAAAATGAGATGTCAAAATTATATACACAATAAATAAACCATCTGAATCATAATTAGAAATGAATCTGAATATAAAATCCTACATCTACCGATCTAAAATCTATCTTATCTAGATTAAAAAATTATCTTTTCTTGTCGGATTTCGCCTTTTTTGCGTTCGAGTTATTTTCCGTGTTCGCTTTTCTCTTTTCCGCCGCCATTTTCTTTTCGATTGGCATATCAGAATCATCCAAGGTCGAACTCGACAAGAAAGAATCGAATAATTCATCCGAAGTCTTTTTATTTTCAACCGGTTTTGGAAAATCATCGTCCGAATCAGAAACTTCTAGGACTGTTTTTGGTTTGTTGTCTTCTTTCACCATGTCGTTATCGAATAATTCTTCTTCGGAGTCCGAGCTCTTTTCGTCGTCGATGTTGTAGTTGACTTTTCTGTTGGTGGCCGCGCGGCGCGTGCCAGCTCGCTCGCGGGGTGCAACCGGGCGAGAAGATACGAAGTTGTCGGAATCGCTGTCGGAGTTATCGGGTTCTTCTTCACTGCTGTCGTGTTTTTTCTTTCGGCCTTTGGAGGATTTTTTGTTTAAGTCGATTTTGGTTTGGATTGAGCCGTCGTCTTTTTCTTTCTTTTTGCGCGGGCCGCGCTTTTTAGGCTGGTCGGGAGTGCCTAGTTTGTCTTTGAGGGTTTTTTTGTTCTCTTCGACCATTACATCGAATTCGTCTTTTTCGTCCTACATAGAAACATGTTTTAAAATGAAAGTACAGGATGATTTAAATGTGATTTGAATTTGTTCATATCCGGCCCTAAAACATACAAAGCAAAAAAACACTTACCTGTGAAGAGATATTGAGAGAAACCCTGGTCTTGTTTGCTCTGGGTTTACTTGTTTTCTTCACCACTTCTTGTATTTTGGGTTCAATTCTTCTTGAGGAGGATGGACTTGAATCCATGTATTGGATTGCTTTCTGTTTTCTTCCTCCCTATAATATACAAATTATTCAATGGCGATTTTGTAATAACTCAATTTTAATGTAAACTAATTATTTTTTATTTACATTTTTTGTTGAATAAAATTGTATTAAAATGATAATTTTAAAAAGTTGCGAAATCCAGCCATGCTGTGACGTTAGAGGTTTAGAACTGCAATTTCAGACTCATTTCATAGAGACTTATCATATGAACACGGAATTTCTATGAAAAAATCTGATGTGGCCAGCACATTACCTTCCGTCAGTTCTATGTATTTTGTACAAATTTCATACAGAAAGTTCCGTGCTAAAGATTATATTTCTTGTACATTACCTTCCTAGCAAAAGATCCTATAATTCTAGTAAAATTATAAGACAACCACACTTATGTCAATTGCGCTTGACACTGACATCTTTCAATCAGAATTTTCTTTAATAGTAGCTGTTTCCATAGCTGTCTACTTTACAAAATTTAATTTCTTTATAATTTTTACCTTCCGTCACCTTTAGGTAAGGAAGGTATTGTTTGGTCAAAAAAATCGGTGATGAGTTTTTGATGAATAAGCACGTTTTAGGGTCCCTAGAATACGATTCTACTATTTTTATGATGATGTCTGTATGTATGTATGTACGGATGTATGTATGTGTGTGTGTGTGACGATTTTTTGGGATCGCAAACTCCAATACCACCTTTCCAAAAATTATAATTTTTGCGTATTCCTTTTCTTTAGGTCCATATGAAGAACTGATTAGATTTTAGTTATAATTGGTCGACCGGAAGTACCTTCATTTGAAGATTTTAACAGTTTTTCTTGAAAAAATGCTGGTAAATATCACTTTTTCACATTTAATGTTATTATAAATATTTAATATTTTATTCTCTATACGATTCGATTACATTTTACACTTCATATTCAATGGATATAAAGTTAAAAAATTATAAAGAAATTAAATTTCACAAAGCAGCCAGCTGTGCTATAAACATGGAAACATCTACTACATTAAGAAAATTCTGATTGACAAATGTCAGTGTCAAAGTGCAATTTACATAATATATTTGAGTTTTAATTTTACAGGTAATATATAGAATCTTACAAGAAACTTTCTGTATGGAATTTATACAAAATACATAGAACTGACTGAAGGTAATGTACTGGAAATATGGAATCATTTGCAAAAAAACTTCCTGTGTGGAATTTGTACAAAATACATAGAACTGACGGAAGGTAAAGTGTTGGCCACATCAGATTTTTAACTCTATATCCATTTAATATTAAGTATAAAATGCAGTCAAATCGTGTAGAGAATAAAATATTCTTTAATATTCATAATAACATTAAATGTGAAAAATTAATATTTAACATAGTTTTTTCAAGAAAAACTGTTAAAATCTTCATATGAGGGTACTTCCGGTTGTCCAATTGTAACCAATTCTAATCAGCTCTTCATATGAATGTAACGTAGAAGAATACGAAAGAATTATTACCTTCCGTCACCTTTAGGTAAGGAAGGTATTGTCTGATCAAAAAATTCGATGATGAATTTTTAATCAATAAGCACGTTTTAGGGTCCCTAGAATACGAATTTACTATTTTTACGACGATGTATATGTGTGTGTGTGTTTAAATTTTCAGCTCGATTTTTCTTAGAATTTTTGTCATGCAACCTTATGATTTATTTGCATGATCATAAAATGAAGAAAAATCACTACCGGATTCCACTACTAAAAATCTATATTTCCATTTAAATATTTTTGAGATGACATCATAACTTAAAAACAAATGAAAGTCGGAAAGTGAATTGCATATTTATGTGTATTTTTAAAAACTAAAATCGACGTGTTTTAGCGTTTTTGAAAAAAACCGATTGAGTTTTCTGTTTTTTTTTTCATATTCCATACCTTTACTGTATATAATTTAAGTCCCCCAATAACAGAAAAAACGCTCAAATTTGTACAATTTAAGAGAATTTGTTCATAAATAAATAAACATTCTTACAATAAAATTTTTGTTTATTCTGACCTTTGTCTTTGTCTTGTCCTTCTTATTCCCTTCCGCTTCATCCTTCCTCTCCTTCTCTTCCACCTGATCCAACTTCTCCATAAACACATCCAAATCCTCCCTCCACAAATCCTCCGGTTTCTTCTCCCTCAAAATATTCAATTCCAACATTTTATCATCTCTTTGCTTCAGCAACTGATTCTTCCTTTCATCCGTCAACATCCACATCGACATCCCAAGAAGATAATCATATTTCTTTACATCCGTAAGATTTTTAAAGTCCTTATCGGGATCCTTGCTTCCTCCTTTCTTCTTGGTGTCTTTTTCTTCTTCCTCCTCTTCGTCAGGAGGAATGTCTTCTTCATCGTTGGCTTCGCGGGCCACTTTGGCTTTCCATTCTTTGACGGGGTCGGCTGGATAACCGCGTTTGATTAATTCGTCGACTAATGTTTTGCGTTGTTTGTTTTCGACGATTATTTTGCCGGAACATTTTTCTAAAATGAATTTGGCTTGGTAGTCGAGTTTGGAAGCCTCGGCTTCTAAACTGGCTTCGAGATATTCTTTGCGTTTGACGTACATGCGAAGGCGGACGGTGAAGAATTCTCTGATGATGGTTTCTACGTTGTCGTACCTAGAAGGGAATGATATTTAGTTTGATTTTGTGTTCGCGGACGATATTGTTCTCTGCAAGCCGACCCGAGAGCTTCTAGAACAGACACTAGAGGAGTGGAGAAAGACAATGGAGGAGAGAGGCATGAAGATAAGCCGGGGGAAAACATAATACATGACTACGGTGAGTGCCGAGGACGTGTTCGTACGGTTCCAGAAGACCGGCTGCCGTCAGTGAAGAAATTCAAGTACCTTGGGTCGGTTGTCGAGAGGGGTGGCGGATTAGACGAACAGATACAGCATAGAGTATTGTTGAGTCGCTCACTATTTTACGCTACCGTCACGTCTACAGATATAGTTGTGTATAGAAATCAGCACAGAGGGCCCTGACTGCTGCGTCTTTGATTTTTGAAATTTTCTATACATTTTTAAATATATCTTATTAAGAGTACTTTATTGGTTTTTCTATTATTATTATGTATTTGAAACCATTAATGTAAATAATTACATTTGAAAATCTTATTAAGTAAAATTTTGTTAATTTTTGTAAAATGACGTTCATTTTTTTATTATTGGCAATTCTGAACACTCATATTGGCGAAAAAACTGAATTATAGGTGACAGGCCGGACGGTAGCAAGATGGCGGAGGAATAAGGAGAGTTCTCTCACTCCTTATTGCCGGCAATATGCATTTCATCATAATGCAAAGTATTTAATATGGAGAAAATTAACATGAAGTTAGATGGTACTTTTGAATACATTGATCCTGTACGTCCTATAAAGAAAGACGAAGCAGTTTTTAAGACAGGATATGTATTTGCTTTGTGGAATAAAAGTTGATGGATCAGGAACAATACTGGGATCTTGTTTAAAAACCAGTCATTTGAGTGGAGATCCTCATATGATTGAAATTTTATTAAATGAGAATATAAATTAATGGAAAGCAAAATTTAGTTGTAGAGCAGGATTGGGAGGCAAACATATTGTTGCAGTATTGTTGCATATGAATAGTTTAGTAAAAATCAAAACTATATTCATTGTTTTACAATAAAAGTTATTATTATTATTATGCTATTAATTTATTTGTTTATGGATTTGTGTATTACAGAACAGAAGAAATAGAAAAATTATGAAGAAATAGAAAAATTATTAAGTTGTACCGATTTGGAACAAGTAAGGGGAAAACTTGTTAAAAAGGATCATAAATAGTATGCTTTGGATATAAAATTAGAAGAATTTTACCATCTTGTTTTAAAAAGGTAAAAAACTGAACTGATTGCAGACGTCAAAACTATATGGAAAGAAAATTTCAAGATCATATTTTGTCACTTGGGATTTAGTGTAAACTTACACTTTTTGACTTGCAATTACTGCATTGTGGCACTGGGCAGTACCTATGGCATTTACTGATCATTATTTAAATCTGAAAATGTAATATACACTATATATGTCACTTTCTTTTACTACAAATATAAATTAAACCTATTTAAAATTACATACATTTCAATGTATACTATCAACATTTCCTTATTTCTCTAGTTCACAAATCTGCCGCCAGACGTCACCTACTTTGAATTTTTTCGCCAATTACTAAATATTGGGTGCTTTCCATTTGGCGACACAAGTCGACGTGAGTCAACGTATGTGCTTTCCATTTGATTTGTGTCGTTGTGAGTCGGCGACGCAAGTCGACTCCTACCAACTCTACAAATCTGAAGAGTCAAGGAGAGTTTGCGCTATTGAAAACAATAGGGCGCGAGCAGACACGTGACTCGAGGGACCTTCACGTGCTTAGAATCAGCTGATTTGTGTGCGCATGTCATTTTGACAATAACAATATCATGTTGACAAGACCAATATTTTGACCAATTTTGATTTTTAACTGCTAAAATGTTATTATTTTTAATTACATGTGTTTTACTGCCTAAAAATTGTAAAATATGAACATATTAGTAATTCAAAATCAAAATAAGTCAAAACATTGGTCTTGTCAACATGAGATTGTTCTTGTCAAAATGACATGCGCACACAAATCAGCTGATTCTAAGCACGTGACTCTGGCGTTCTTGACGTACTTGGAATCAGCTGATTTGTGTGCGCATGTCGTTTTGACAAGAACAGTGTCACATTGACAAGACCTATGTTTTGACTTATTTTGATTTTGAACTGCTAAAATGTTATTAATGTACATTTTTCAGGCAGTAAAACAAATTCAATTAAAAATATTATCTTCTCAACAGTTCAAAATTAAAATAAGTCAAAACATTGGTCTTGTCAAAGTGACATTGTTCTTGTCAAAATGACAAGCGCACACAAATCAGCTGATTCCTAGCACGTCAAGGACGCTCGAGTCACGTGTCTGCTCGCGCCCTATATCCGAAAGAGGACAGACGTTTGAGAAGGTGAATTGGTTGTCATTATTGTAGTTTTTATAAAAATATGGACCTCAAAATGAAGGTAAATATAAATTTATATAATTTTTACTTTTTTTGTAAATTCTGTTATATCTAAAATTTTGTAAAACAGAAGAGTAATGAAAGCAAACATATATGTTAAGTTAGGTTTCCTATATTTTAATTAGTTAAATCATTTAAAATATTTTAAATTTATCGGCATCAAATGACACTTGATTAATATACATAAACGTCAACAGAGGACATTACTGCGGATATTTACTCCCGTTCCATTAACAATATGGATTTAACGTGAGTTGACAGACACACGTCGACTCAAGTCGTGTAAATGGAAAGCACCCATTATATGTCTACAATGTACTTCTCAGCCTGTATTGTGATTAAGTTTTCCTGATTTTGGGATGGATTATTCCATTCTTAAACTAAAATTCTACTTCATTTTACGATTATTTCTACGAATGAAAATCATTGTAAAAGTTGTTTCATTGTTATGAGTTCTAAAAGATTATTTTAAATAATTTAAATTAATAAAATTTAAAACACATCCGTGGTTTGCTGTTTTGATCTTAAAAATAGTATTGCAGCGGGCGCGCGGCAGACACGCTGGGTAAGCGAGTCTGAACCTGCCGGTGACGTATTTGTCGCTAGCATGGGCTGAGTAAACACACATGTGCGTCGTGTGACCTTGTAACAGGATTAGATTTGTTTACTCTTGAGCGTACTGGAACTGTGGTACAATGAATGGAGGACGGTATAAAAGGAAATTGTTTAAATAAATATTAGTGTTTTAGGCCCCGTTTCATAATAAAAATAATCTATGATTAAATTTTACTACCAAAATAAATTTTGAAAAAATGCAACGCGTTTTTTAGACACAATGTATTTGTTTATTATAGTGTTCATTATTTTTAATAAACTTTTAATTTAATTATTAATATTTATAAATAAACATTACAGTATATTACATCCGAGGTGGGATATATTTTATTACACCCGAGACCTTTTGTATTTTACCGAGAGGCGAAGCCTCGAAATCAGAAACAGCGCGAGGCTGAAATGAAACTCCCATCGAGATATATAATTTATTTTCTTACTTTTTAATGCCGCCAGACGCATCAAAAAGGACCATAGTAGACAAAGGTAAAGTCGTCTGCAGTTTCAAAACGTTGTGTAGACCTTCGCGTTCCATGTTGTTGAGCTGTCCGGATAATGGATTAAGTATAAAACGGACTGTCGTATCTGTGCTGTACTCTTTGTAGTCAGCAACTGTTGCTTTCGTCTTTTCAGATCCTGCAATGACAATAAATTCATACAAAAATTAGTAACAATTCTTAACAAACAAAAATATATGATAAAAATGAAATATTTCTTACCATGAAGTAAAGATTCAAGCACATTTTCCTTGTAAACTTGTGTCCAAGTTCCTATAGGAAGTTCTGTAATTTCAATTTCGTCATCATCTGTGATTCCGACTTCTCCACTTGTCACATATTTTTGCTCTCCTGCATATTCTATCGTTCCTTTGAAATTTTTGTACCTACATACCACATATTCTTTTTAAAATATCTTGTTTCTCTACAATGACCTGTAAATTTTCTTTTTCTTACCATGGTTTCATAGGTTGGGGTTCTTCTCCTTCAATCATTCGTCTAATGTTATCTACGATGTCTCTAGGATTAAAGTTAGGTATTTTGGTTCTCCAACCGGTGCCAATACCTTCAGCGCCATTTACTAACACCATAGGCAAGATAGGGACGTACCACATTGGTTCTATTTTTTGATTGTCATCAGTTTCGTATTTCAAGAGAGGATCGTCGTGTTGATGGAAAATTAGACGAGTTAGAGGAGACATCTTCGTGAAGATATACCTAGAGGAATAAATATATTTCATAATTTACAAAGTTTAAAAAACAATTTTCTTATACAGGTTGTATTGGGATCTCGCAAACTATAAGAAATTAGTAGGTAAAGTTGCCCCGTTAGTAGACCATTTTAAAGAGGTATTTGTTTTTCCTAAAATTCATAGGTCCCTAGATAAATGTAAAAATTCAAATTTTGCTGATTTTAATTTTTACAAATAATTTCTAAATATGAAACAATATGGAATTTTGGTTTGTACTTCTTTAGAACACTTTTTTATTTTCTTTCGAATGACGATGCTCAATTTTTTTTATTACTGTTACATTTTGAGTTATGAGGTCAAAGTTATATTTATATGGACGCCATATTGGAAAGATACATCATTAAAAAGAGGATTTTCTTAGCTTTCCAGCGATGTATAAATATAATCAGTAGCGTAGCTAAGGTGGGGGAGAAGGGGACAAGCGCCTCGAGCGCCGCAGTTGTGGGGGGGGGGGTCAAAATCAGACTTGAATGACTACATTAATCTAAATACACTTTATTTAGGAGGGGGTGGGAGTCGCACCTACAAATATTTTGCCCCGGTTGCTGGAAAAGCTAGCTACGCCACTGTGTACAATTTATTAATGTTAATTTGTTTCAAACGGTAAATAAATATGCAAGAATTATTAATTTATAGGGTAAAAATAATTATAAAATAAATAAAACAAATATATCAGCATATTACCCATTACTGGGTGTGCCAATCTGCTTTGTACAGATATTGTCATGATAAAATATTTGTACCGTGCGGGCGCTTACCAGGCGTCATCGCAAGAGCATTCATTGCTGGCCTGAATGGTGCACACACTTTTATGCCATTTAAAATGTTGAAAATGCAAAGTTATGAAGATGCGGAAACACCGCAGGGCCAGGGATAGAGTGCGGAAAAAGTGGAGCATCAGTCATACTCATTTGACGGCGAGTATAATATTTTTCCGACGACCACTACGAAAAGTACATAAATTCACACGCTAAACTATTACTGAAAGTTGGTCAATGCTGTGTGATATGAAAGCTCGTTAGCCCATCAGATGCGTCCGCAACTGTGTGATATAATTTTATCACACGCTGCGATAACTGAGCGAACTAACCTAAAAATTTGTATTTAAAAGTTTGACAGTTGCAAATAATTTGTTGAATTTACACGGATTAAGAAGGTTGAACCCTGATTTATCAGATTTTAACATAAGTTTTGGTGAATTCTAATAGAAATGATGTTAACATAATCTGTTTTCATATGTTTATACAGTTATGTCTATTCAATAAATTGTGGTCGTCGGAAAAGTATCGTGTACAAGACGTGCTGAAAGGGTATTTCATACTCGTGTGATTGAACCACTCGCCTTCGGCTCGTGGCTCAAACTTCACATTCGTGTGAAATATCCAACTTTCAGCACTAGTTATATAATATACTATTTAATTTATTCAGCTCTGAAACACTTCCAATCTCGTTTTCCATGTAGTCATATGACGTCCATATAAAAATATTAAAACTAATTATTTTTTGACATTTCTTACCACCAATGAAATGTTCCATTTTGTGTCACATGTCTGCGTTTTAACCAATCTTGTCATTGTTATACTGACAATAAAGCTCTAGAGATTATTCCCGAGAATAATCTCTGTAGCTTTTGTTTTTGTTGACACATGTCAGATTGTAATCAACACAATTAAAATGAGCGAAAAAGACCAATTTTGTGCCATTTCTGATCATGATATAAACCAAAGAATTATAGAAACCACTTCTAGAAATACCATAATTAGTTAATCTTTTGATTATTTATTTTGCATTGTCAGTGTATTCTAGTTGTCAAAACACACTTATGAATGAATGAATCTATACTCTATCCGTTTTAACTATAGACTAGATGGCGTTTCGAGCGCGGCCGTTTTTACATGTATTAAATAAAAAATTCAAATTTTGGCGCCATTCCTGGATTTAAAAAAAATCTTTCTGACATTTTTTCAGTAATTTTGTCTTGTACATATCTATCTATTTTTATCCATAATATTAACGAAGAGAACAATAACAAAACTAGCGAACTACTAACTAAAAACTAAGAAAACGCGCACAATGAAAACTATGTAATATGAAATATAACGCCAAAACACTATGAAAATTATATAAACGAAAAGAACAATAATATACTTAACAAACAGAACTGAACAGAAATTAATAATATGTAATAAATCGTGTACTATTGATTTTGCTGACTTTTATTTATTTTAAGTCAAACGTCAAAATAATTGTTATAGTTGTCAAGCAAATTTAAATTTCGCGTCAATTATTTTACTGTGTAAACTCGGTTCACGTTTGAACCAATCAGAGAGCTAGAATCGTAGGCCCTATCTCACCCAACGCTCTATAGTTAAAACGGATAGAGTATAGTTAATTACGACAGTAGATGGCGTTACAATAGCATGACAGCCTGATTCCCTTGTTTGAAACTTGTGGATCAAAAAATAATCTAATTTAATATAATTCGAGAGTTCCATAAATTAGAAAATAATTTGACAGATTTTTCAATTTATTCTCACTCTCTTGTTATATCATTACTGAATAAAATTTTGAGAACTAAACTAGGAAATAAACAATTACTGAGTTTACATGCAGTTTTCAAACTGTTTTCAAAAAGTTTTTAGTTTTGAATTCGCCTTGTATACAGTGTCAAAATATTTTGAGTTATCTCAAACCAAAACTAAAATTCTGGAGTTTGACTTGAAAACTAGTTTCAAAACTACTCATGTTAACAATTAAAATTCAGTTTCGATATTGCGCATGGGTACATGGCATAACGTTTCTGCCGCTTTGTGTTATTTAGTGTTACTCATCTACAAATAAACAGACAGTTGTGTATATTGGTGCGTAGTGGTGTAAAGTAGAAAAGATAATTGGAATAATGGCAAATTTAGAATTTGGAGTGAATAGGGTCTGTCACTTACATCAACCAAATGCACATGCGCCAAAACTGTTTTCAATTCAATCTGTAAACTTGTTTTGAAAATTACATGTATACAGTTTCGCGTAATTTTGACTGAAAACATTTTCAAAACTGCATGTACACGTAGTATATGAAAATAAACAAAGTATAATCTATAATTATGTTTTCATTTGTTGCATTGCCTCAATCATTGTTTTTACACTATATAATTAATAATTATCGCATTTTTGCTGTTTGAAACAAATGAACATCAATAAGTTATACATGGTTGAAAAGGTAAAAAAATCTGTTTTCAATGATGTAACTTTCCATTATTGTGTTAATAAAGAAATCATAACTTTGACCTCATAACTCAAAATCTAACGGATAAAAAAATAAATATCGTCATTCGAAAGAAAATAGAGGTGCAAACAGAATTCACTATAATTTTTCATTTAGAAGTTATACGCAAAAATTAAAAATTACAAAATTTACATTTTCGTTTATATCTAGTGACTCAAATAACGAAACACTACTCAAATGATCTCCTAATGGGGAAACTTTTGTCTAATTTAACCGACTTCGTCTCTCTTATAGTACTCGAGATCCCCAAGTAAGGCGTGTTTTTTTGTATAATATAATAGTTTTTTTTAGAAAACTCACCTAGCACTTGCACAATCCTTCCCGCCTTGCAACCTGGTACCAAACTGTCCCCTAGGCTCCAGCAAATTAATATTATTACTCCCTACATAATTTTGCGCCAAATTAACAATCGTCATACAAAGCGACTGTTCCCCGTGATGGTACGCCGACATTTCCGCTACAGAACCAGCCAACTGAGCAACTTTAACTTCCTTTTTATCATTTCTTTTCAGACATGTAAACAAAACTTTTCTTTGCCCAGGTTTTAATCCGTCAACAATACTCGGAATCGAACGAACATTGTCACTGTTGGAGAAATAAACAAGTTCTTTATTGACGTATTCGGAATAAGTTACAGCTCTAGTGTTTTTAGTATAGAGGTAAACTTCCGGTAAACCGAGTTCCTTTCGTTGTTTTAAATCATCGTTGTGGCGTAAGAGCCAATCTTTACGATTATCGACTTCTTTTTTACTAAAAGCGAGTAGAATGTTTCTATCATCGTCGGTTCCGCTGTATTTTAAAGAGATACGATGGCGTTCCATATTTTTAAAATATTCTTTCGCTTCTTTTGATGTTGAAGTACCCAAACCTTTGTAATATTTGACGGAATATGTGTGGTGGTCATCATGTTCTTGCTTCCATTCGTCAAATTCTGGTAAGGAATAAAAAGATAACTCTTTGTCTTTTTTGAAAACTTTGACGATTGGTGTTATAAAGACTTCAAGAAAATTAAGGCGCAGTAATTCCGGCCAGAAATGATGGACGAAATTAATAATAAGTCCTTTAATATGTGATCCGTCTTGATCTTGATCAGTCATGATCATAACTTTGCCGTATCTTAGAGATTTTAAATCATCTGTACTCTCATACTTTTTTTTATATTGCAACCCTAAGATTTTTATCAAAGTATTTATTTCTGCGTTGTCTAAAATTTGTTTGTGTGTGGCTTCCCGGACATTTAATAATTTACCCCTGAGGGGAAACACGCCGTAATGGTCTCTTCCGACTACTCCTAAACCGGAAACGGCAAGACCTTTTGCTGAATCTCCTTCCGTGAGAATCAATGTGCATTTATGCGCGTTTCTTGTACCAGCTTCATTGGCATCTTCCAATTTTGGAATGCCTTTAAGTTTGCACTGTTTTTTGCCACTTTGTTTCGCCAATTCATTTTGGGCTTTGAATTTGGCCCAACTTAAAATGGTCTCAACCAAACCCGAAGATGAGACTTGTTTGATGAATTTTTCATTAAGGTCGCATTTCGAGCCAAATTTTTTGGCTTGGGTCGTCATGTTTTCTTTCGTTTGAGAATCGAACGCTGGATTGACAATTAAACAATTTATAAAAATCCACATGTGGTTTTTAACTTGAAATGGTTTTATGGTAACGCCGCCTTTATTTTTCTTTTTTAATACTTCTAATAATTGTTTGACTATCATATCTGTGACGTAATCAACATGTCTGCCACCTTTTGTTGTGGCGATTGAATTTACAAATGAAACTTGTTGAAATCCTCTGTCAGAAATCGTAACGGCGACTTCCCATCTGTCGCTGACGCTTTCGTAGCTGATTTTTGGCGGTCCTTGTGGATCGTCTTCGCGGCTTTTTACGTATAAATCTACGTAATCTTTAAAATTTTTCACTTTAATTATTTTTCCGTTAAGCATAACTTTAACACCGCGCGTAGACGCTGCAACGTCGTATGCCCTTCTGGACATAAGAGCAACTATATCGTCGTCTAATTTGTCCATACGGAACTTTTCTAAGTCTGGACTGAAAGTTATTTTTGTGTAATCTTCACCAGATAAATGCGGTTTGATTTTAGGTTCTGAGGCTTTTGTCATGTTGTTCCCCCAAATCTGTTTGAACTGTTTTTTGTACTCTCTACTCGCAGTTTCAACCGTGAATTTTGTGCTGAAAATGTTGCAAAGTTTTGCGCCGTAACCGTTTCGTCCACCGACGACTTTTTCTTCATCGTCGTCATAATTTGAAGACGTGAGTAAATGTCCAAAAATCATAGTAGGGACGAACATATTTTCTTCTTTGTGCATTACAACTGGTATGCCTTGTCCATTATTCCAAACGGAAATAGTATTTGTCTCTTGGCTAATTTCTACTTGGATTAAATTCATGTTTTTGTCTCGTTGCTTGTTGTCGGCAGCGTTAACTAATATTTCATCGAATATTTTATAAAGTCCAGGACAATAATTGATGACTCTTTGGACCATATAACCTTTGTCGGGATCATAAAGCCACATTTGTTCTTGTATGTGTTCTACGGAACCAATATATGTGTCCGGACGAAGTAAAATGTGCTCCAATTGAGACTTTTTTTGATATGTTTTCTCTATACTACCGGCGGAGCCTTTTTTGCTAGGCTTATCCGATTTTTCGGATACGGAGTCGGAGGAGCCGTTCATCATATTGCTGAACATAGACTGAAAAAAAATATACGGGTTAAATTTCTCGTCTGTGGTGTAATGTTACAAAATCGTTGTTTCGATGTAAACTTTTACCTTCTTCAGGGCAAGATCTTACAGATTCTTAAATATAAAATCATGTACACTTAAATACATTTGTTTAAACTTTAAACATTCTATTCAGTTTTACATGCACCGTACATATAAAAATTCGTAAAAAGTACATACACATCTGTCATACAAATCATATATGTATGAGATAACCAATAGGCCGTAAGCAAACACGTGACTCGAGCGACCTTGATGTCATTTTGACAAGACCAATGTTTTGATTTTAACCTTAGATTAAGGAAAATATATAGTAGAAGATTGGTTTTAACATAACTTATTTTTAACTGTTAAGAAGTTATTATTTTTAATTTCACGTGTTTTACTGCCTGAAAATTGTAAAATAATATGTTCGCAGTTCAGAATCAAAATAAGTCAAAACATTGGTCTTGTCCTTGTCAAATTGACATTGTTTTTGCCAAAGTGTGCCGCGCACACAAATCAGCTGATAATATGCCTGCTCGCAACCTTGAAATTCTTGGCATCAGCTGATTTGTGTGCACGTGTCACTTTGACAAGAACAAGTCAATGGGGCGCGGGCAGACACGTGACTTTGACAAGTGCTTGTAGGGCCCCACAAGGGTGCCAAGTATGCAGCTTGTGTACCTTGTCTGTGTTGCCAAATCAATTTAAACGTAAAATTAATAAATAAAATTGTAAAACTTGTTATTATTAATAAATGTCATCTTGTTTTATTTTCTTACACATTAAACTTAATTTTTAAATGATTTTTTATAAAAATAGAGCGTTCAACATAAACTGATGGCTTCCTCTAATTTAGCGCGCCAAGAAATCTTTGTAACGTAGATGGCAGCACTAATCGCTCTATTTTTATAAAAAATATTTTAAAAACTTAATTTATCAGAAAATAAAACAACATGATATTAATTATTAATAACTAGTTTTACAATTTTATTTATTAATTTTACACTTAAATTGATTTGGCAACATAGGCAAGGTACACAAACTGTATCGTTAGCAACCTTGTGGGGCCCTACAAGCACTTGTCAAAGTCACGTGTCCGCCCGCGCCTCATTTGATGAAACCAATGTTTTGACTTACTTTAATTTTGAACTGTTAAATTGTTAATATTTTACAAATTTCGGGCAGTAAAACACATGAATTTAAAAATAGTAACATTTTATCAGTTCAAAATTAAAACAAGTCAAAATATGGGTCCTGGCAAAGTGACATTGTTTTTGTCAAAATGACACGCGCATACACATCAGCTGATTCTAAACACGTCAAGGTTGCTCGAGTGACTACGTTCCGCGCGGTCTAACAATATTTTATTGTATTCTTTTAGCCTATTTACTATTTAATTAAAGTTATTACCAGAAATTGAAAAACATTCTGTATATTTTATTTTAAAAAAATCTACTAGTAGAAGAAACGTTAATTATAAAAAATGTATAAAAATGCCTTCATCTGGGTGAATAAGATCTAACAAAAATTTACATAATCTCATGTACTTTTGATGGCAAATGTAGTAGCGTGGATCGTATCACTTGATATATTTTGAAGCTATATCGATATATTCGAAATATCAATGAGAATATACCAAGTATCGATATATCGGTGACGTACAAAAAAGATCACAAAATATAAATAAAAACATAATTAAACTACACAACTTAAAGATTTAATTATTTTTGTATAAAATAAACAGGCATGATGCATAAGTTATGTATAAATCCAAATTTTACTTTAATAAGTGAAGTAATCTGAAACTGAATGCAAAAATATTGATTTGTTTAAACTTTTACCACTCAATCGATACGAATTTCGTAACGATATATCGCACCTGCATATATCGATAAATTACTCGATATGTCACTAAAATATTTATCGAATATTTATATTCGATATTTTATTAATCGATATATCGTTGCCATCCCTCATGTACACAAAATATGTTCGTTTTTTTTTACCTTCCGTCACCTTTAGGTAAGGAAGGTATTGTCTTTGGTCAAAAAAATCAGTGGTGTTTTTGATGAATAAGCACGTTTTAGGGTCCCTAGAATACGATTTTACTATTTTTACGATGATGTCTGTGTGTGTGTGTGTGTGTGTGTGTGTGTGTGTGTGTGTGTGTGTGACAAAATTTTCTAATGCGATAACTAATACTACAATTTCAAAAATTATAATTCTTTCGTATTTCTCTTCGTTACATCCATGTGAAGAGCTGATTAGATTTTGGTTAGAATTGATCAACCGGGAGTACCCTCATTTGAAGATTTTAACAGTTTTTCTTGAAAAAACGATGTTAAATATCATTTTTTCACATTTAATGTTATTATAAATATTAAAGAATATTTTATTCTCTATACGATTTGAATGCATTTTATACTTCCTATTAAATGGATATAGAGTTAAAAAATTATAAAGAAATTAAATATCATATATTAGCCAGCTATGTTATAAGTCTGGAAACAGCTGCTACATTAAGAAAATTCTAATTGAAAGGTGTCAGTGTCAAGTGCAGTTGACAGTATGGTTGTGTTATAATTTTACTGGAAATATAGGATCTTTTGCTTTCTGTATGGAATTTGTATAAAATACATACACCTGCCTTAAGGTAATGTACAAGAAATTAAATCTTTTGCAAGGAAGTTTGTGTATGACATTTATACAAAATACATAGAACTGACGGAAGGTAATGTGCTGGCCACATCAGATTTTTTACCTTCTGTTGTCGAATTTGAAAGCAAACCGATGTGTACGTGGTTCGTTTTTTATGAATTTTTGTACGATTTTGAAAAACAATGTAAAAACGAATGTATTTTGTTTTCGTGTTAAAATATCTCGAAAAAATTAGAAATACGATTGTTTAAAACTTTACATACGGTATATTCCAAATAGTCTAAGTTAAATGCCTGGATAGGAAAAGGTAGGTAATACTGTAAGAGATACGGTTTTCTACCAAATGGTTACCCATATTGTTCGATATGGTGCAATATGATGTATAAACTTATTGAATAAAATAAACAATTTTATGAGAGATGTTATCAAAATAAATGCATTATTCTCAAAGTACAAAGTTATTCATGTGTATCTCATGGATTAAATATGGTATGTAGTTTGATAATAAAATTCTAAGTTCATTAAAATGAGTATAAATTAAAAAGTATTAAGTTCTCATGACTCATTCAAATGATTAACTCTAAAATTTACATTTAATTTGGATCATACCTCATATTTAAATTCTGTTATTTTTCATGAATGACAATTATTTACAAAGGTTATAATTACATGCAAATATTTTACCTTAATATCAGCCATTTTAGTTCTACTAATGAACCTCTTTCCAAGACAGCAAGAACTTAAAACATTTATCTAAAAACGAAAAATAAAATTTCAGTTGCTCTTGAAAACACAAACATGACTCTTGTTGATATTAAACAAAGGAACGGTTATTTCAAACAATTTCAAAATTCAAATTTTCACAGAACAAGTGCAAATCGACTTATGCGCATGCTCACAAAATATACGGGGATGCCGTACATCATACCACATAATTTAAAAGAAAACTATTATTAAATAAAATAAAAATGTGCATTTTACTACAAACAGACATTCTTTGAATTTAAAATGATAAAAATTGTACGATTGAAAACCGGTATTTAATAAAAATGGCGCCAAACAAAATGGTGAATACAAGGTGAACGGTTACAAATTGATTATGCAAAAAACAACTAATTTCTTCATTATTCTACTTCTATACTAAAGGATGTTCAATTTAAGACATAAGAAAATTACCTTCTGTATTGCACTTAATATGCTGTACGTTTCCAAATGCTATATTTATATAGCACTATCTTGCAGAAGGAAAAGCATAGAATTTGTTGCTACTATTGTATTATTTATACGGCAGTGTTTTCGTTTTGTATTTCCTGTTTTGGTAAAAGTAATTACACACTATTTAAGCACTGTGTGATGTATTTAAATTTATAAATACTAGAGCACACCAACAACAACAACATCGTCAAAGACGCATCTTGACGGTGCACAAGAAGCAACAGCGATTTTGGCGCCTCTTTTGGCTATTGTTAGAACTGAATATACCAATTGTATTTATTTGATTGCAATTTTAATTAATTTCTCATTAATTTTTAAACGATTTCTTTCATTTTCCTCAAAAATATACAATTATTAGTCATTATTTTTTACGAATGGCACTTATTTTTGCCAGTAACTCTCCAGCATTTTTTCTTATAAGAAAAAGAAGAATATCCCAAGACGTCAGATTGGAAGGTTAGAAAATCTGTCTTTCCGGTTGGAAATCTGAAGGTAGTTAGTTCTGAACTTGAAGGTGTTAAGAAAACAGTGCTTATAATGGCTTTCGGCGACTTAAAATCCGATAAAGGCGTAAAAGAACTCAACTCTTTCCTGGCCGACCACAGCTATATCAGCGGGTGAGTAGCTTTTATGAAATATTTTTGAGATTGTTTGCTCAAAAACCACATGGTTCACATATGCTTGAATTTGACAGTTCATTCAACCCCTTACGAATTTGTAACGGCGAAGAAAAATTAGATGTTTAAATACAAATTTTTGAAGATGATCATGATCATTCGGAAATTATAATCACATATTTGTTTGAGACAGATTTGATTCGAATATATTGTTCTGAAAGTTACCGGTTACCGGTATTACTACTTACTATTTTATAATAATTCAATATGTTTCTTCCTTTAATTACAATATAATATTTGATTGTTCAGATTATTTTGTTTTTAAATTTATCGTATTTCTAGAAGTTTTTTAGTAAACAAATTGAAGGAATTAATCTTTAAGAAGATTTGACTGTTCTTTCAAATTTCGACAGAGTGTCGAATAAAAATTGTTTCAGTTTCGTTTGTTAGGGTTCTTTTGTTGAACATATTACAGATCAGTTAATAAAAATAAACATTTCAAGAAAGGAGGCCAATAAAAAAAAATCTGATGTGGCCAACACATGAACCCGTCAATTCCATGTTTGAAATAGCAAATGAACTTTGAGTAAAGTATCACGTCCGATTAATCGTTCGTAAACAAAATCTAATTTGTTGTTCCAATAAATAGAAAAGTCTGTATTACCAAATTTTTGATTATATTTTATTATGTTTTTCTCAAAAATCTGTTAAGAGCTCCAAATTAAGTACCACTTCCGGTTTATCATATAGGTATAGTCAAAATCTAATGTTTCAAATTATACACGTGTTTTAAATACCAAATTTGAGAAGTTTTGGATCATGTTTTAATATATTTTTTAAGAAAATCTGTTTATAACTTCCTATAAAGTATACTTCCCGTTTATCAATTTTAGAAAACATCTAATATGTCGTTCTCATTAATATAAAAGTATTAAATACCAAATTTGAAAAGTTTTCGATTGTATCAATTTATTTTTCACGAAAATCTGTTCAGAGCTTCAAATAAAGTATCACTTCCGGTTTATCAATTTTAGCCGAAATCTAATATGTTGCTTCCCGTTATATAAAAGTCTTAAATACTAAATTTGGCAAGTTTTGGAATATATCATAATATATTTTTCACGAAAATCTGTTCAGGGCTTCAAATAAAAGATCACTTCCGGTTTGTCATTTGTATCCACCCTTTCATATAAAAGTCGTAAATACTAAATTTGACAAGTTTTGGAGTATATCAATTATATTTTTTACGAGAATCTGTTCAGAGCTCCAAGTAAAGTGTCACTTCTGGTTGATTAATTTTAGCCAAAATCTAATATGTTGTTTCCCATGATATAAAAGTCTTAAATACTAAAATTGAAAAGTTTTGGATTATATTTTAATATAGTTTTTCATTAAAAACTGTTATGGGCTTCAAGTAAAGTATCACTTCAATTTATCCAATTTTACCCAAAATCTAATCAACTCGTTATATTAATGCAGGAAGCTTAAATACGGAAAATATATATATTTGGAAGTTTTTTATAAGTTATCGTGGACGAAAAAAATCGTCACACACACACAGACAGACGTCATCGTAAAAATAGTAAAAACGTGTTGTAGGGAATCTAATTCGTGCTTATTTACTGAAGACTCGCCATCGAATTTTTGGCACGATTACATTACCTCCCTTACCTACGGTATGACGAGAGGTAAAAACATTCCTTCTGGTAAAACAATGACAAGATTGTCTAACAATAAAGACACATAAAACTGCAGGGGTCTCGTGGCCGCGTGCCTGAGTGTCAGGTCGCGAATCTGGGGAACCGGGTTCGATCCCGACCGACGTCAAATATTTCCAATTTTAAATGGCACAAAATTGACCCCTGTGGTACACTCTCCACGCCAACAATGAGTGCCCGTGAGGTGACGCCTGGTAAGCGCCCGCACGGTGCAAATATTTCATCATTACCGATATCTGTACAAAGCAGATTGGCACACCCAGCAATGGGTAATAAGCCATGATGATATATTTATTTATTTATTTATAAAACTGCAGTCATGCATAAAGATTTATTTCATTTTCCACAGTACGATTTGGCCCGAACCCGAAATTCATATATTTGATGTAAAACTCATCTTTTACTACAAAACTATAGTCCGTGCACGCACCGGTCTGAGAGACTATGCCTCATTAATTGTTAAAGGATTATAAATGAACTGTAAATATTATTTCAGTTTTTATAAATTATTAATACATACATTCTTTTTCGAATAATAAATATTTTAACTACCATTGATTGGTCCGTGAGACGGGTGCGTGTGCTGAAAGGTAAGCGATATACGAGGCCTGCCTAAAAAAATTGCGTACCTGACACCTCTAGAAGCCTTCTTTTGGAATGGTCTGCAGCTCTGCCACCGCGTTCCGCATTATCTCTTCTCAACTCAAAACGGGAACCTTTAATTTCAGAAATAACCAAAAGTCGCAAGGAGCCAAGTCTGGGGAGTAGGGAGTTTGGCGAACAACTGGAATTTCATTTTCAAGCAGCGAATGACACCCCCGCCACTGTGAAAAGTTGGCTGTGAGCTTTGCAAAATTTAAAATGAAATTCTAAAGAAAATATGAACTATGTGTATATTATTCTCAAAAATTGTAGCAAGACCTCCGTGTTATTTACTGTAATAATTTCTTTTCAGTTTCCAACCATCCCAAGCCGACGTCAACACCTTCAACGCCTTGGGAAAAGCCCCGTCAGCAAACCTCCCCCACGCCCTGCGTTGGTACAACCACATTCGCTCATTTTCCGACGCTGAGCGTCGTGCCTTTGGTGCCGCAGCAGGCGCTTGTCCTTTGACGGCCGGCGCTGCCCCTACAACTGCCCCAGCTGCAGCTGCAGCCCCTGCTGCCGCTGATGACGACGACGACATCGACCTCTTCGGCAGCGACGAAGAAGACGCCGACGCTGCCAAGGTGCGCGAAGAGCGCCTCAAGGCATACGCAGATAAAAAATCAAAGAAGCCAGCTTTGATCGCCAAATCATCGATTGTACTCGATGTTAAGCCTTGGGATGATGAAACTGATATGAAAGCAATGGAAAACCAAGTGAGAACAATTGAAATGGAAGGATTGGTGTGGGGAGCGAGCAAGTTGGTGCCTGTAGGATACGGAATAAACAAGTTGCAAATCATGTGTGTGGTGGAAGATGACAAAGTTTCGGTAGATTTACTAACGGAGAAAATTCAAGAGTTCGAAGATTTTGTCCAGTCTGTTGACATTGCTGCCTTCAACAAAATCTAAATCTAGAAACTTTTTTGCGATTGTGTTCTTACTGTAAGAATCTTGTTTGTATGTTAATAAAGAATATTTCATGAGTACCAGTGATGCCTAAATATTGTTCTTTATTATTTTACTAGTTCCATATTTCAAATACCTATTTATTTTTCGTAAATTAAAATAGTTTTCTTTTTCTAAATTAATATCTGTAGTTCAAGAAAGTTTTAATTGTTTTTCAATAAGCCGAAATCATATTTTTAATATTGTATGACATAGATGCAACGCTGATTTTATTCTCAAACACTGGAATTTGCTAATAATTGGAGTCACACAAATTGATCTATTTCAACACTTATAAAACTACAGTGTGGGATTAAAGTATGGAATATTAAAAAAAAGCAGTGAATTAAACCGGATTTTTAAAAAAACGCTAAAACACTGTGATTTTTGTTTTTAATAATACATATTAGTATGTGCGATTAACCTTGCTACTTTCATTTGTTTTGAAGTTATGACGTCATCACAAAAAATTTAAATGGCAATATAGGTTTTTAGTAGTGGAATCCGATAGTGATTTTTCTTCCCTTTATGATCATGCAAATAAATCATAAGGTTACATAACAAAAATTCTGAGAAAAATCGAGCTGAAAATTTAATAATAATGAATAATCAAGATACCTAGATTTCATTTTCTTATCATATTTTATAAGTTATAAGTACAATAATAGCAACATTAAATGTTTAAATATTTAAAAAATCATAAAGGGAAGAAAAATCACTACTAAAAATCTATATTGCCATTTCATTTTTTTTTTTTTATGACGTCATAACTTCAAAACAAATGAAAGTCGGAAGGTGAATCGCACATATTAATGTGTATTTTTAAAAACTAAAATCGACGTGTTTTAGCGTTTTTAACAAACCAGTTGAGATCGCTGTTTTTTTTAAATATTCCTTACTTTAATCCCACACTGTATATAAATATATGTATTTAAAATAACTTTTGTGGTCAATAATGATGAAACGGTTTCTCATTTTTCAAAAAGTATTTTAAATGAAAATTTATGCAACATTTTTCATAGTAATAAAAAATATAATATTTTGTTGCTATTTTTGTAAATAAATGAAAAGATTGGCGCCAAACATAGTCATGTAAAAGAACCCCACACTCCTGTGACGTCAAATTATATACAGCACATTAATCTTAGCCAATAGGAAAACAGTTTGTTTATCACCTACGTTATTTATATAAATAAAAATAGGCGACACTTTGTCACAAGTCAAGCTGTATGAACTCTGACGTCACATTCTGTAGAGCAAGTAATTTTTTTGTAAATATTACAAAAATTTCAATAATTAATTGAAAAATGTCTAATGGATATTCCAGTGATATTTTCAAATTTGAGGCTACTCAAATAATAATATTTTTTTAAATTGTACTTAGAATCCAAACAAATGGTATTTGGTTTACTTTTGTTGTTTTGTTATTTTCTGCATTCATTTACTTGAAAATAGATTTTAGATTTCAAAACAACAAAATGCTCGAAATTAGTAAGAATTTGAAATAAGATAGTATAGATATTAAGGGAATTAAAACTCGAATATTTTAAAAACTAACAATTTTTTAAACTTTGATAATTCCTACTTATTCAGTTAAAGTCTAGTTTAAAAATAAATGAACAATTTTCTAACTAATGAATCATTTTGCTTTGAATATTCCGACTTAATATCTATATTTTTTATTTTTCTACCTTTTTTTCGACGTCATAAACTCAAATGCGTCTATAGTTATCTCTTTTGCCACAAAACTAGATAATTCTAAATTTTCCGTAAGAAATCTTTTTATATTAACCACAATGCTATATGAAAACAATCTATGTACATAAGTGAAAGAACAAAGTACTTTCAAGATGTATAAATTCAGTTTTTTTATTGCTGCCACTGTCTACATATTTATCTTTGGTAAGTTTTTCACAAATTTCATGAAAACATAATATTTATCTGCCGTAGAATAGTTTTTAAGATATACAAAGTCCAACAAGCCATAAATGTTTAATATAAGAAAAGATTTTTTCTTGCGCAATAGTGGCCCATTAATTTTAGACAAAAATATTTCAAATAAATATTGTAGAGAATTAAATTCTGTATCCATGTTAGCCATGGAATTGAAACAAAATCGTAAAAATTCCATGGCAAACACTATAAAAAAAATATAAAATTTTAAATTCGATTTACTCGCTTACAAAACGAGCAAAATAAAATACGATTATTGAATTGGTTGCATAATTTAATTTTTTGCAAAATTTATTTGAAATTAATAGGCCACTTTTACACATGAAAAAACCATTTTCTTACATTAAACGCTTATGGCCCGCTTTTCGTGTTTAAATACATACATACATACATAAAATCACGCATTTCCCACTTAGTGGGTTAGCACAAACCCGAAAGAATAAAAATAACATCATCCAAAAAATAATCAGACTCTCTTTCAACAACATTTTTACTAACCTGACATCATAGGTACAACATATATTCCTCACTCTTAACATATTAAAGTGACCGATTTTCGATAGCGAAATACCGCAACCGGACCACAATAATAGTTACGAAAGAATCATCCTTCGCCACACATTCCTGTCTAAGCACACTTCTTTCGCCTCGGTCACATTCATAATCGCATTCATACACGCTCTTCTTCTCTTCCCACTCGGAAACTTTCTCTCTTTTAGTACCTTATCAATCACATCCATCCACTTACACACTGGACGGCCACGCAATCGAACACCCTCAATTTCACCAAGATATATACGCTTTACAAGACGTTCACTCTTCATTCTCTCCACATGACCAAACCATCTCAACTGGCTTATTCCTACTCTCTTAACAACATTCTTCATACACCAAATTATTCCTCACGCGCTCCCGTCTTACGTATCCACATACTCCACGTAAATACCTCATTTCCACGGCAGTCACTCTCTTTCTATGTTTTCCCGTCCATGCCCAACATTCGCTTCCATACATCAAAGCAGGCACTAGCACTCTATTATACACACTTAAACGAGCTTCTCTAGATACGTTTACGTTTCGAGCAAACGTACCCAGAGCACCCATTACCTTACACCCCGCTCTCAACTCTCCTTTCAATTTCTCTATCAATTCGACCATCCCTGGACATCATGCTACCCAAATATACAGACTCATTCACTTGCTCCAGTTTCACTCCATCCACCAACACATTGCACATAGTCACCAATTTACTCCTTTCAAATACTAACACCTTGGATTTATAAAATAAAAAAATAGTTATTTTTATATTTTCGTTCATAATGAAGTCATTACGATACGCAATTGCGTATCGTAATGACCTTCATTTCGATACGCAATTTTTTGTTTTAAACGGTTGGTACTAGATGACGTTTCTTTAACCCATTTTTACCTAATTTATTTTTAGTTAATTGACAATTCATTTTAATAATATAATGTCGAAATTATTATTATTATTTTTATTTAGGGAAGATTATTTACATGAAAATGTACAAATGGTTACAAATATAATCACAAATTGAGTAAGTAAATGTTATTGTAGCAGGCGCAAAATATAAAAAATAGTATAAAGAACTCATTTTATAAGACTTTCTTTCGCACTTGTCAATTAGAAAACTCGCTAACGCTCGTTTTTTAAATTTTGACGCGTGCGAAAAAAACATGTCTTATAAAACACGTTCTTTAATATACTATTATGATATGTGTTAAAAGTGACATTTTATTTTGTGAGAAGGAAGTTTGGAACACGACGCGAAGCGGAGTGATCCAAACATTCGAACAAAATTAAATCACTTTTAACACGTATATCATACACTATTTTTTCTATAAACACTATTTTTTAATTTGTATTTCTAATAGTTTTTTGATATTCACTTTTAACACTAGTGTCAAAAGTAACAATGATCTGTCACTTTTAACACTCGTGTCATGAAATGACATTTTTAACGCTAAAAACAGACATTAAAAAGCCCACTTTTAATAGATTTGTAGAAAAAATAATTTATATTTTCCAGGAATAAATTCTCAAACAACAAAACTCGTCCGTCCATTTTGCATGGGATGTATGTGCCACGCATTAACCAACTGTTCAAGAGATTACAATGGAGGAAATTTGATTGGATTAATGAAAATTAGCGAGGGCTATTGGATTGACGCTGGAAAAGAGTTAATAGGAAATTTTAACTTAACCTTCGAACAATGTGCAAAACATTCACGATGTGCTACCCTTGCTGTGGAAAATTATATGAATAGATATAAAAAGGTATGTATTGGGACCCGCAGAATAGCATGCGACATCGGCGGAATTTTAAGGAACCAAATTAATGATGGCCAGTAGGACATGTCAAAAATGTAAACCTCAAACATCATCGTTTAACATAAAAAGATGTTCTCACACTTAGATTCTATACTTTCCTTTGAAAGTGTGTGAAAAATAAACGAATTAAAGAAAATGCTCGTTCATAATGTAAACAAATTTGACATATCCTACTGGCCGCCATGACAGATGCGCTTACAGCACTGCCAACGGACTTTGCGAATCCGAATAGGATACAAATCGAAAAGCGGGCCATAGGCTTTTAAATGGCAAATCAGTTTTTCTTTGCATAAACGCTACCAAATTATTTTATACAAAAATAGTTCAAATAAAAGTTATAGAGATTTGAATTCTGCATTTAAATAATGTGAAACCGATTATTCTAGCTCTCCATTGAAGTGAAAAAATTAGTTATAGTTACTGTTTTTATGTCTGTCTAGACAGCCATGGCTGTGACAAAAAAATAAACAATTGCGTTGTTTTCAGGATTGCAACGAAGACGGCAAAATTGATTGTATAGATTTTTCCATGATTCATGTATTTGGACCATTTTCTTGTACTAATAAGACACTTCCAGAGCCATATTTGAAGAATTTCAAACAATGTCTTACTTGTCAATATGGAGTTACTTTAGAATTTGAAGAATATTCAGAGTTATAAGTTCTCAGAAATTAGAAGTTTGCAAGTGTACTCCCTTAAATAAATATGTATAAGATGAACAACAACTTTGTATACATAATTAATAAATGTATTTTAAATGACCCAGTATAGCAATTTTATTCAGAAGTAATATCACAAGACCTCCTGATTTTATCGATAAATTTTTATTTTGCACGACTTTTTTGCTTAGCAACAAACACGAATGCAAACTGCTTGGTAAATCCCGACTTCGAAGGAGAAGGGGTTTTTCCTAATGTCAATTTGCTTGAGTGATTTTGCTTAAAAGCAAAAAGAATGAGTGCTTAAAAATAAATATTTATCTGAGAAAATTAGAGGTCGTGTGGCATTTGGTGAGATAAATTCCAAAGACAACACAAAATGAAATAATTTAATTTAACCTGAAATATTAATTGTTACACTGGCTTGCAAAAAAATCGCGTACACCTATTTTTTGCTGTATTAAGTCGATCTTGATTTTTAACTTGTCAATGTCACTAGTGTCAATTAAGATGTCAAAATTAACAGAAATTGAAATACATACTTCTTTCTTTCATTTTTCTGGAATATATTTGTAATTTAACAGTAGGTAAATTAAACACAATGAAGAACTACCTCCATAATAGATCAAATAGTGATGACAGTGACAACATTGTCAGTTTTTACATTATTACAGAGCTAAAAAATTACAAAAACTCGATTATTTGATTTTTAAGGTGTACGCGATTTTTTTGCAAGCCAGTGTACACTGACGTTTACATAGAAAAGAGATACTATACCTATAACGGACGGTTATAAGCAATAACAACTGTTTATATACTTGGTAGTGGAAAATTATTGGGGTAACGGAGTTTTATCAGTATAATACTGTTCCCATTGGTTGAATTTTCAAGTTTTTTGTATCATGATTGCTTAAAAATTAGTCGTTAGAATGTTCACTAGAATTTTTAAGAATAATAAAATCAGGAAGGCTGTGGAAAACAAAAATTGCCCTCTCATTTTAAGCAGTTATTTATCTGTCATTTGAAATTAAGTTTATGGGGGTTCGCACGAACCCTTAATTCAATCATGCAGAATTCATCTTGCTCCATTCATTTTTACTCAAAATAATGCACTATTGGAAAACAAAGTAACGATATTTATTTGAAAATATAGCGTTTACAAAATTAATGGTCCGTATTACGAACGCACTATTATAATAATAATAATATTTAAAGGCGCTCTTATATTTTATTTTTATAATGTTAAACGATACTTTTATTAAAAGCGTTCTATAAAAGCGGGTTCGTAATACTAATAATAATTATGTTTATGTCGGAACCAGATTGTAACATTCATCTTTTCATAAAACGCCTGGAAATTTTATGAAATGCTGCCAGATTGTCAACCCTCCGTCAACTTAGCGTTATTTTACAATCTGGCCAGATGGTTAAAGGCCATTCACGATAGCGAAAGAATTTTCGGTTCGACAATTATCCCCATTAGACCAATAGCGCGATTTGTTTCTGTTCGTAAGTTAATTCAAAATTCTCTCGCTATCGTTAATGGCCTATAGTCGATTTATAAAATGTCTATACTCTATTTTTTTTAAAGAGCATTGTGGTAGGAAGATAGGAATAGATTGATCTTGCTGTATGATTGGATAATATCGGGGTATTATCCAATCAAAAACAGGATCAAACTGCTCCTATCTTCCTATCACTAAGTTCTTTAAAAAATAGAGTGTAGGCGTTTTATAAAACGACCAACAGCTTACGGGCATATTGTCATATTTATTAAATTACCGTCTGTTTTAAATTTTTGCAATTTTATTTCAGTCATTTTCTAAAATGCCTAACTTTAGTTCAAATATGTTGTAGGTGAATGAGTAAAAAGTAATTTTACAAAACGCCTAGCGCCATTTTAAAAATGATTGGGCGAATTATAAAATGAAGAGTTTTGGACTTAATTACGAGTACATTTCTATAAATATAACTTAAGATATCATAAACGCACTAAACTCGATCCGAGTTTTCTAGGCGTGAGTTTTGTGCGTTAGGTTATGTTGTTTGTTGTTTTATGAAACGCTCAGCCGCAATCAAGCCGCGTATTATAAAATGACTAGGCGTTTTATAAAATAGTATATTAAAGAACGAGTTTTATAAGACATGTTTTTCTCGCACGCGTCAAAATTTAGAAAACGAACTCTGGCATGTTTTACAAATGACAAGTGCGTTCAATTATTTGAATATTGATGTCAATTCTGATTTATGAACATATATGTCATCTAGTACCTTTTAAAACAAAAAAATGCGTATTAAAATGAAGGCTTTTTCGATACGCAATTGGGTTTCGTAATGACTTCATTATGAACGCAAAATATAAAAAGACGGATTTTACAATCTGGCTACGGTATTTATACAGTCTACAGAAAAAAAGATAAATATAACAACCCATAAATAGAAACCAAAATGAAGATGAATATCTGACACATTTTATTTATTACTTAATTAAATAAAGCCAAGCATTGCGGATTGTCTTTAAAATCTCCTTTATCTTCTAAAACTGCATGAGGAGCACAAATCCACGGATCATTCGTCTTTATTTGCCACTTAAACAACAAATCTTGCAACTGTTTGAAAACATCTTTAACAGAATTCTTATTCGCCAAATTTTTTAACTCTATTGGATCATGTTTCAAATCATATAACTCCCATTCTGATCTATAATAATAATTACGAAGAGTTTTGAACCACGGAACGGGAGGCCCTTGTTTTGTTCCATTTAATATTTCCTAAAATTGAAACAAATTCAGTTTTGTGCGCCGTATTTGACAGACAGCGGCTATATTGTTTTTGTATAGATTGTTTTACAGGTTATTACATGATATTATATTGGGAGTGTCTATAGACCATTTCAGAAATTCAAAGCGCATGCGCCAAGTGTTAGACTGCGACAAAAAGTTAGTGCCGATTGCCATATACCCGTCCTTGTTTATATGACAGTTCTGTCAATTTTACAGTTTTGTTGGTTTCGTTTTTCAAATAATTATGACGGGTACTAAACTTGTGGTCCACAAAATATTGCCATTTGAAATATTTTGTCTGGCTTAGAAAATAAAATGTTAGGTTAGGTATAGTAATACAATTTTTATAATTAATTGACGAATGGACTTCATTTTTTCACATAGTGAAATAAGTTTTTATTTGTAAAATAAGAATTGAAATCATATCTTATATTCAAATTCATATTAACAACTTCTGTGTAGTTCTAAAATTTAAAACAATACCGGGGTCGCGTATATATTTGAAATGCCGCCAGTTAACGGCACTAACTTTTTAGTTCAAAAAGTAAATGAAGTGGTCGCTCAAATTTCTGAAATGGTCTATTGCAATGTCCAGATGGAAACTAAAAAAAAAAAAATTGTTGAACTGTTGCACATGCGCAGAAATGGACATATATTTGTATACGCAGTTAGGGTTTATTATATTTGGTTCTCAGACTCGCTCAACAACTAATTTGGTTGTTTGAAATAACTGAAAAGTTAGTGATATTCTATTAAACATCGTTGGGAGCCAACATGGAGAGAAGCGGAGTGATTGGCTTTCGGCAGATCGCCAGTCTAATATGACGACTATCCTATTCTGAATACCACCCATAATACTTAACTTACAATTTATAATAGGTCAATCCATAATTTTGTGGATGGCAGCTGTCTGAAATAAATTGAATACATATTTTACTCATTGATAGAGCTATAGAAAAAATTATGGTTTAATTTTATGAATGAATTGTATAAAAATCAAAATTTGTCGATATCTATAAATAAAATAAATATGAATTGTCTAATGGATATTTTCATTGAAAATGAGACATCCATTAACATTTTTGTGAACTAGAAATTATATTCCTAAGATTTGAAGTTCAAGGTTAGAACTGTCAATGGACCTTTTCAATTTAACGGCCATCTCTTTCTATCGCTGCAAATAGTAAGAAAATGGCGCGAACAGCTGCCAGCTGTCAAACGAAACGTCAAAAATATTGCAGTTATTAAAATACCTATTTGCATCGCTAGACATTTTTTTAACTTCAATCAAAGCTTTTGTAACTTATTTCGATAAGATTTTTGAAAGTTATCTGAGATATTCTCACATTTTACGTCTAAATTTTTTAGAAACAAACGCCATAGATCTCAGTTGTTCTTACTATGCGCAGATCTCCATTGCGCATATCTTCTATCTCTTTAAATTGAAAAGGTCTATTGTTGTTTACAAATGGCGGCACTAAAGAATGGGAAAAAACCACTGGCGGAAATTAATAACAATTAGAAATAATAATATTCGTCACACTTCATAGAGAACATCGGATCTCTCACTGTTTGAGAAGTGGCCGCCACAGCCGCCACAGAACTTACACTACAACACTATTTCGTCTTGTCCATTTCTGCGCATGTGCAACACAATTTTTTTGCAGCTCTGTCTGGACAGGACAGTGCCAAGTGCCATAGACACTACACTTCCTATTATATTACCTGGAATGTTGGCGATAAATAAAAGTCCTGATCAATGGGAAATGGCGAATTTGAGTTTAAATTGTGGATAAGTTTATAACGATGTGTTCGGACGGCCCTCATTGGGTAATACATAGTAATTTCGTGCAAGTTGTGGCTGGCAAAAATTGCTTCTGATGTCGTATTTTGAGGTTCTGAAAGTTAGAAAATTAAGATTGATTTAGAATGTTATCTAAATTTTTGGATGATATTGAGATGAAAAATGCAGTTTTAAATCATTTTATAGGCCCAGTTTATCAATTTTAGCCAAAATCTAATATGTTGTTCCTATGGTCGCGAATCTGGGGAACCGGGTTCGATCCCGACCGACGCCAAATCCCAATTACAGAGTGAGTTCACATTCACACACATCCATGTCTTGTGGGATTCGAACCCAGAGCCCTGAGGGTACTCATGACATGAGGCGTTGCTCTAACCATTGAGCCATCGGAGCTATAATAAAATTAATTAAATTTTAAATACCGGGGTAGAATAGAATTCACTAATCCAAAAATGAGGATTAGCTTAAACATTTTTGTGAATCGTTAATTTTTATTAATCTAAATACATACCTACATATTTACTTATGCTGGAAACTGTATTGAATTCCTTTTCTATTGTTCTATTTACTTTTTTCTTTTTAAAACGTTACTAATATTATTTTGAAATGATTAGTTCATTGATAGTGACATTTATCTATCAGTTACATACATTTGAATAATTGCGTTTTGTTTGTTTAAAGGGTAGCCTCTGGGATTTAAATTATAGATAATTTTATAAGTTTATCCATTAAATATATAGAAAAAGTATTAATGCAAATCTATAGAAAATTTAATAATCTTTAATTTTTATAATAACATTAATCTCGAAAAATAACATTTAAAGGTATTTTTCGAAAAAAACTATTTTGAGCTTCTAGTAAAATGCCATTTCCGGTTATCCGATTTTCACCAAAATCTAATGGGCTCTTTCCATTACAGAAAAAGTTCGAAATACAAGGTTTCAAAATTTTCTGAATGATAGTATTTGAGTTAGAGTGGAGGATTTACACATACATACACACAAATATCATCGTGAAAATGTTAAAATTGGATTGTAGGGACCTTTAAACGTGCCATTTACTAAAATCTCGATATGCGATTTTTAGCACGATCCCTATACCTCCCTTACCAAGGGTAGCGGGAGGTAAAAATGGTTTATGGGCCCATTCCAAGGTGGGAAAAGTAACGCTGTTCGTTTAAAATGGTTGTATGTACCTTGGTGACTTACCTTTTTCTAATAAAGGCAGCAAACTCTTGCCTGTTAATAAGGGTTTGCTTTCTTGATTAATGCTAAACCAATCTAAAATAGTTGGTGTAATATCAAGTAAGCTTGTTAAAGAATATGTCACTTGATTTTTTCGATGATTTGGATTCGGTGATGATATAAACATTGGTACATTCAATCCTGGCTCATATAAATTGGTACGACCATTTGGAAATGGTATACCGTTATCAGAACTATATATTATTAGAGTTGAATCCAATTTTCCAGCGTTTTTAAGTTCGTTTATTAATAATCCAACACCTAAAGAAAATAATTATATACATTTTCGCCGATCACCTGTATACGATATTTTATCACCTTGGTCCAGTCTAGAAATGGTTGTGTATTGTGCCGAAATGTCCCTCCTAGCAATTTCGCTATTTTGTACAAAATACGGAACTTCTACTTCGTCCCATTGGTAGTAAATTGGCCTCCAATCGGGAATCAAACCCATACCAATATCACCATTTCCAAATTTCTCGCAGAATTGTCCATATTCTGGGTTGGTATGTCCGCATCTATGCGGATCATGGAAACCAACATAAAGAAAAAATGGTGCATCAGTTGTATTTTGCAAAAACTCTCTTGCGAGTAATTTTATATGTGTTATATTTCTTCCTACTTGAAGAATGGAATTGTTTTCTTCTGTTTGTTCGTAGTCGAATTTGTAGACTGAATTGGGACCGACGTGTTTCTTACCAATTATACCTTAATAAAATAATTGTTACTTGCAAATAGATATGAATACAATCTAGCTGTTTTACCGGTTCGTATATTGTGTTGGTTTAATATATTCGGTAAACTTTTAACCGCATCAAAGGAGTCGAAATGGTGTACGCCCTGGTGTAGACCATACATGCCATTTTGATGGGTTGGCATACCAGTTAATATGGCAGATCGGCTGAAACAAATTTGTATATTAATATATGCGGTTTGATCGAAGTCTCATATTTTAAAATATCACGAAATATCCATTAGATATTTTACAATAGACCTTTTCAATTTAAAGAGATAGAAGATATGCGCAATGGGGATCTACGCATAGTAAGAACAACTGAGACCTATGGCGTCTGTTTCTAAAAAAATTAGATATAAAATGTGAGAACATCTCAGATAACTTTAAAAAATCTTATCGAAATAAGTTACAAAAGCTTTTATTGAAGTTAAAATGTCTAACGGTGCAAATTTTCACTGAGAATACAGGTATTTTAATGACTGCAATGTTTTTGACATTTCGTTTGACAGCCTAACTGGCAGTTGTTCGCGCCATTTTCTTAAGGCGATTTCGGGCGACATACCCGTTCACTTCTTAGGATCAGTTACGGTATGATATGGTCAATGGTGGCGCCAAAAATCGTTGGTTCACTTGTTGACACCGTGTTTGGTGGTTATGTATATTCTGCGACATTTAAAACTGTCAAAATTAGTGTCTGACAATTAAAATGCATTAACAAAGAAATATCGTTTATTCATAAAAAAGAGTCAACGAAAATAATGTCACACTGTTTGACATAAAGACCACGACACAGACTGTTTTGACTTTTGGCATTTCAAAAAAGACATGATAAAAAGAGATAGAAATAGTAAGTTGTTCCTAGCGCCCGAATGTGTACCTACCTGAATGCAACATACCGCAAGTGAACGGTTGTCGCCCGAAATCGCCGTTACTACTTGCACCGATAGAAAGAGATAGCCGTTAAATTGAAAAGATCCATATTTGTATAATTCTGGACAAAATGTAGTAAATCATTATTTAATCTTTAAACATATTAAGAAATAAAATAATGCGTGAATTAAGGGGGAATTCTACCTTTGCAAATAAATAGTAAACTTCAATAATGGACCTTTTCAATTTAACGGCTATCTCTTTCTATCGCTGCAAATAGTAAGAAAATGGCGCGAACAACTGCCAGTTGGGCTGTCAAACGAAACGTCAAAAATATTGCAGTCATTAAAATACCTGTATTCTCGGTGAAAATTTGCATCGTTAGACATTTTAACTTCAATAAAAGCTTTTGTAACTTATTTCAATAAGATTTTTTAAAGTTATCTGCGATATGCTCATATTTTGTCTAATTTTTTTAGAAACAAACGTCATAGATCTCTGTTGTTCTTACTATGCGCAGATCCCCATTGCGCATATCTTCTATCTCTTTAAATTGAAAAAGTCTATTTTTTATAAACAAACACCATACATCTCAATTGTTCTTACTACGCGCAGATCTCCATTGCGCATAGTAAGAACAACTGAGGTCCATGGCCCATGGCGTTTGTTTCTAAAAATAATTAAGACGAAAAATGTGAGAAATATGTCAGATAATTTTAAAAAGTCTTATCGAAATAAGTTACAAAAGCTTTCATTGAAGTTAAAATGTCTAGCGATGCAAATTTTCACCGAGAATACAGGTATTTTAATGACTGCAATATATATGACGTTTCGTTTGACAGCATAACTGGCAGTTGTTCGCGTCATTTTCTTACTATTTGCACCGATAGAAAGAGATAGCCATTGGTCTCTTATTGAAATGTGTGTATTATTTTGAAAAAGTCACATGATCAGAACAGAATGTGACGTCAAAGTTCATACAGGTTAGCATGTAACAAACTATCGCCTACATTTATTTATATAAATAACGTAGGTTATATGGACAAACTGTTTTCCTATTGGCTACGAATGACGTGTTGTATGTAATTTGACGTCATAGGAGTGGGGGGTTGTTATTCATGACTATTTCTGGTGCCAATCTTTTTATTTAATTATTTACGAAAATAACAAATTATTATTATTATTTCTATTACCTACGATAAAAATATTATATAAACTTTCATTTAAAATACTTTAAAAAAATTGTGAAACCGAAAGGATGATTAGCGAGCATTTGATTAGCATTGTTTTATATCCGTATATTCTAGAGAAATATCTGTCTCAGGCTTGTATACAGACTGTCGCCGCTTACCAGTCCGTTTACCCTTTCCAACCGGACTCACCGAGCCGCAATATTTTACCATTGCCGTACTGCCGCCGGTTGGATTTCAGCCATTGCTACATTTATTTAAGTTGTATAAGTGGCCAGCAACTGCCGATGGCGGCGTTAGTGTTGTAGCATACACGTGCTCTGAAAATGGTATTGTGCTATAAGATCGCATACAGAAATATTGTATAACCAACATTCGTTTTGAAGTATACTAACAAATCCATTAAACTTTATATAAATAGTCTTAGTAATAATTTTGTGTACGTACTTAAATTATAATGACATTCGAAGAAAGTTATCTTAGACTTATTTCTAAGGAAATGTTTACTTATTTGGAGGTAACAAATTCTTCTCGAAGTTTTATAAAATGGGGAGAATTGTTGAATCGTGGGTTGTTATTTTTACGTGGCGTTAATGAACATAGTGCTACAGACTAAAAAAAAATTTGGGCTGTGTTTAAACAAGTGCTCGAACGTCACATCCTCATGAGATTAGAAGAACTTTAAGTTTACAATTGATTATTTACAAAATGCTCTTGTATAGCTGGCCATCATAATGGCCAGTGCAAACACATTATAGCTGTCTTAATACCATATATTATTCATGGATGTTAAATAAATATGTATTTACTTTATTTAGTTAAGAAAATTAAAGTGGAACTAATGTCAAATATCTTTCAAATTGTTTTAATTACAAGTGTAAGAAATATATTTAATGCTACACATAAAGTGAAAAGTGTATTATTTTACTTTGGTCAGGAAATAATACAATACTTTTCATTTTTGTTATCATTTTATGATTCGTCACTTGTTTTCCAGTTCGTATTTTTCTAATCCAGTCCTCTCTTTTGTCGATAAGACTCCATTTTACCAAATTTATTTTGGATGTCACTGTTCCTCTCCAATTTTTGGGACAGATAATTTCTTACTACCCCGAGAATGACAGCTATAAACGCAGCAATTGACGTTGATAATATTTTTTCGTTCATCGTGCTCATATTGCAAAATAATTTATATGTACTTTAAAACAAAAAGACGAACAAGAAACCGGCAAGGAATCCAAGGCACTATATATATTTACTATAAAGTTGAATAACAGAATACCATTTTCAAGAGTTGCAAATATCGTCCGCTTGAAGGATTTACGTTAATTTTAGTCGCCAATAGCATCCAAGTGTAATAAATACAAGTAGCTGTATTTATTTTTTACGACAAATCAAACATTGTCGGTCGATGGGAATCGAACACACGGAACATGGTTCGGGTGAAGTCACTGCGAGCTAATAGATGTACGCTAAGCCGCTCGGCCACCAAGTGAGAAATATACTTCAAAAAAGAGTTATACAAAAATTAATTGTAAGCATCTTTTATTTGAAGTATTTTTCTCAAAAATAATCCATAAACGATTAACAAAGAAAAACAATGCTAGTCAACTGCTCGCTAATCACCAGTAATCAGTTGTACATGTTATCAGTTTAGTAATCGCAAAATCTCTTTAAGAGACGTTGCCGAGGAAATTCTATTTATTCGTGGATTTTTTATCAAAAGCTATAGCCACCGTATTCACCAGACATGCCCCCCTCTTCCTGAAGATGAAGAAGACATTGAAAAGAGAACGTTTTGCGTCCGTAGACGACATAAAGGCAAAATCATTTAAGGAGCTGAAGACTGTAACCAAGGAAATAATTTGATTTAAACGTCAACGCCACTGGGTAAGTATTAGCACAGATGGCAGTGTAGTAGATAATTAGGTATCTGTAATTGTACGACATATGTTAGTATTATTTATAGTATGTTAGAAAGTAATGCCACTATTTACGTATATCTGTCATACTACATAAATTAAATAGACATAGTTCAAATAATCTTTCCTTTTCTAATACAAAATGTTGCTAAGCTACTGCTATAAAGTGATGTGTACTCTTTCTTCGAACAAATGACCTTGAATAGTAATCTTTCGTGAATAATAGTATAGAAGTAATTTTTTTGAATAAAATGTTTAATATGAATGGATACAAATTAACTTGCATTTATGCAGACAAAATGTTATAATTCTTACCTAGGAGAACAGCTGCTAACAGAAGTGTACGCATTGTTAAAAATCAAGCTATTTTTTGCCAACTTATCCAAATAAGGTGTCTGGCAAATTTTATTCCTATAAGTTCTCATTTCGAACCCTCCATCATCAGCTAAAACATTCAAAATTATTACACGTTCCCGCTAAAATGGCAACGGCCATCTTTGGGAAAATTCCCAAACTTTTTTTAAATGTTATCTGTAGATAACCACAAATGTAGTGTCAGGAAAATTATATGTTTACGTGTCAAATATCATACAATAAATATAGTTCAATCTCACCTATCATTAGTAGCACATTTCTTATCGCCGCATTACTATACACATCACAAACTGTAAGTATGAGTATTATTAGAGTTTTTATGTTTATTATCGGCGTTATTTCGCCCATGTTTTGACTTTTACAGCATAAAAATTGGAGCAGTAGAGGGGAGAAATGAATCGAGACAAGATATTGTGTCTTTTTGATGTAGATGGTACACTCACTGCTGCTCGTTCAACCATAGATTCAGATTTCGAAAACTTTTTACTAACACAGGTTAAGCCGCAATGTACGATAGCCATTGTAGGAGGGTCTGATTTCTCCAAAATCGCCGAGCAAATGAACGGAGATGATGTAATCCAGAAATTTGACTATGTTTTTCCGGAAAATGGTTTAGTTGCTTACCATAACTCGAAAGAATTAAGTCGGCAAAGTATTAATGAGTTCATGGGAGAAGAAAAACTGCAAATTTTTATAAATTATGTTTTGAAATATTTATCAAATGTGATGCTACCGGTGAAACGTGGAACATTTGTCGAATTTCGTTCGGGAATGTTAAATATTTGCCCAATTGGTAGATCTTGTTCAAGAGCAGAACGAAATGAATTTGAAAAATACGACAAAATCAACCATGTACGATCAACTATGATTGAATCTCTCAAAAAACAATTTCCAGATATTGGTTTAACGTACAGTGTTGGCGGTCAAATAAGTTTCGATGTATTTCCAAACGGCTGGGACAAAACTTATTGTCTACAACACGTGACAAACGGCACAAATTTTGAACAAATTCACTTTTTTGGGGATAAAACAAACCCTGGGGGAAATGATTATGAAATTTATACTGACTCTAGAGTAATTGGACACAAAGTTACTTCACCGGCAGACACAAAGAGACAGCTAGAAGAATTGTTAAGTAATTTATAAATTTAAAATATATATTTCAATAAATTTTATTTAAAAAGATATATTTATTTATAATCCTTTGTTCCTACAATTATTTCCATCATTGGCTTTACATTTCAAAAATTATAAAAATATAAGTATTTCAAATTTTTACAAAAAAATATAAAAATTTCTCATTCTCCTCGATATTGCGGCTTGCGCTTTTCGTTGAAAGCTTTCAACCCTTCGATCCTATCTTTAGTTGGAATTATTTTGGCGTAACAAGCTTCTTCGAACTTTAAAGCTGCTTGTAAATCAACATCAAGGCCCCTGTTAATAGCTTCTTTCGCCATTTTAATAGCGAAAGGACCATTTGGAATGATTTCTCTGGCGATGTCTAATGCTTTTAAATAAGCGGCATCGCCTAACTCGTTTTGCTCGATTACGTGGTTTACAATTCCTGATAAAAGAAAATATTTTTATTAGATTCTAATAGGATTCCAGTTGAATTCGGAATATGTTCTACCTAGACATCAAACAAACGATAAGCGATTGTTTGTTTTTCTGGTAAGTTACTGTGACATTTGTGAGCCATCATAAATATTATACTTTACACTGTTTTCTTTCATGGCTAGATTAGATAAGATTGCAAATCATCCTTGTGTACGAAGGTCATGTTAAAATTATTGAGAATAAGACATGGTTCACATTTTTAAAATTTTACTTTAAATATGTTCGAAGTAGTTCCCTTCAACAATAATACATACAACCATTCTTTCTTCCGCTTCTTAAAAACTCCCAAAGAATCTTCTGTTGAAATGCTTTCAAAATAATCATAAAATTCAGCATCACTGTTCTTCAAACGAAAACCATCCAACCCCGTAATTTTTAAATATTTCCAAAAAAAATAGCCAAGCCATATATTGCCATTTTTTTGCAAACTGAAGAAATTAAAAAAATGTTTTCTGGTTAACTTCATATTTCCACTCACAAACTTACTTCTAACTAACTTAAGGTTTTAAGGTTCGTAACAAACGACAGTACAAATTTTGTTTTCCATGGCTTACCTGTTTTTCTTATTCTCAATAATTCTATTCTTTTTGAACTTCAGTAGACCTTTTCAATTTAAAGAGATAGAAGATATGCGCAATGGGGATCTGCGCATAGTAAGAACAATTGAGATCTATGGCGTTTGTTTCTAAAAAAAATAGACCTTTTCAATTTAAGGAGATTTGCCCAGTTGCAGAAACGTTAATCAACGCGTTGTTCGGTTAGCGGTTCATCAAAACGAACAAATGCAACGCGATTTTTTGACAGCAATGATTTAAATGTCACAAGAACAAGGAAACTGATTCGAATTTGTTCGATTTGATGAACCGTTAATCGAACAATGCGTTGATGAACGTTTGTGCAACCGGGCAGTGTTCAAAAAAATTCCTAACTCGGGTAGGCTATGAACAGTGAAACGTATGTCTGATCATTATTCAATTCGAAAGTCAAGTCAAAATTGATCTTGAAATTTAATTTTAAGGAGAAAAGACTTTAAGAAGGATACAGTATATTGACATTCGCCGTTTTCTAATTTGTTCCCATTTTTAAAATTAGATTCAAGAATAAAATCTTTGACTTCTTCAGATAACATTTTTGACAATATCTCATGTCATATTGACATTTAATTAAATATTTTTAAATTGACATACGTTTCTTTGTTCACCGCCTACTCCAAGTTAGGATTTTTTTTAACACACTGTAGAAGATATGCGCAATGGGGATCTGCGCATAGTAAGAACAACTGAATCTATGGCGTTTGTTTCTAAAAAAATTAGACGTAAATGTGAGAATATCACAGATATCTTTAAAAAATCTATCAAAATAAATTACAAAAGCTTTTATTGAAGTTAAAATGTCTAACGACTGCAATATTTTTGACGTTTCGTTTGACAGCCCAACTGGCAGTTGTTCGCGCCATTTTCTTACTATGGACCTTTTACATTTTTATTGCACCCTGACGTCATTTTTCAATGCGCCACATAGTGAAATTCTTAAGAACTAGAAATGAGGAGACACCATGTTGTCAAGTAAAATGATTAAAAGGATATGCATTTATTTTCGATAAAAAATTATTTAAACAATACAAAAACTTGAATAATTTTGTCTTTGATTATAAAGAAATAATTAATAATGAAAAAATTATATTCAAAGGAAAAAACAACAATTTTATTCTTGTTTATTACTTTCCTAATATGAAACTGGCAACTACGCAATTATCTGTCACTTTATGTGGTGTTTATTTCGCATCTTGTAGAACAAAAAACTACTTTTTCTGATTCCCATCTCCTCTTCCTCTTGTTTTAAAATATTCATCACAAACGCATTCTGTGAATTTATTTAATAAAGTTAAGTTTCGCCAGAGTTTTTTCTTTCCGCCATTTGTAATTTTATTTGAAATGTAACTGGCCTTCTCAATGCGCAAACAACCTACTGCGCACTGCATATATGTCATTTTTGTCTTTCTCTCTCTTTTGATGTAAAAGGTCCATTTGCAGGGATAGAAAGAGATAGCCGTTAAATTGAAAAGGTCTGTTAGACGTAAAATGTGTGAAAAATCTTTGACAACTTTAAAAAACTAAGTTACAAAAGCTTTTATTGAAGCTAGAATGTCTAACGATGCAAATTTTCACCGAGAATACAAGTATTTAATGACACAATATTTTTGACATTTCGTTTGACAGCCCAACTGGCAGTTGTTGGCACCATTTTACTTACTATTTACAGCGATAGAAAGACATAGCCGTTAAATTGAAAAGGTCTATTACAGAAAAAGTAAATTCAATTTTGGAGAAAGTAAATTCTATTTATTTTTTATGAAATTCAAGTTACTTTTTGAAGTTGAAAAGGTATAGTGGGGCCCTCGTATATTCGTATATCTCACCTAAATTTTTTGCCTCTTCTCCACTTAATATCCTCGCTGTATAAATCAACTCTTTAGCCAAAGACGGATTTATAATCCTAGGTAATCTTTGCGTGCCTCCAGCCCCAGGTATGATAGCCAATTTGGTTTCTACCAAACCTAGTTTAGATTTATTCGAAGCTGTTCTTATATCACAACTTAGCGCGATTTCTAACCCTCCACCTAGTGCTACGCCATCTAGGGCGGCTATGACAGGAATAGACAGGTTGTTTACATGTGTGAACAGGGACCGAAGACGGGTTACGAATTCGGAAACTTGAGTTTCGGAAAGTTTCAGTCTTTCTTTTAAATCAGCACCTTAAAAAAGAAAATTATTTGTTTAGTCATTTACTGTAGATACAAGATGGGGCCTAGAAACTTCCATTTTTTGAAGACTAATAAAATAGAATAAATTTATTTTTGTATAATGAAAGAACATACCTCCAAATTTTGAATCATGCAGCTCCTCTCTACACGATCCAACATTCTGGCTATTTCCTGCCGAATAAGATTCTTCAGCTGAAGTAGGGTTATAGGGCGGTAAAAAAAATCAAATAGCGTTAAATCGGCGAGCGCACCTTTCACGGGATATAACTTCGAATCGAGGTAAGCCGTCAGGGGAACATTATGCTCACAACTCTAACACCATGTTATCTTATTCGGCAAGAAATAGCCCAATTGTTGGAACGTGTAGAGAGGAGCTTCAGAAATCGGTTGCATCAGTTCATAGAGAACGGTGGCCACTACCTTCAAGATGTTTTGTTTAATACTGCATGATTTAAAACTTTAAATTATGTTTTTGCATTATCAAAAAATAAATTTTGTCTACCAGCAATACTTTTTACCTCCCGTTACCCTTGGTAAGGGAGGTATAGGGATCGTGCTAAAAATCGCATGTCGAGATTTTGGTAAATGACCACGTTTTAAGGTCCCTAGAATCCAATTTTAACATTTTCACGATGATGTCTGTGTGTATGTGTGTGTGGATCCTCCATTCTAACTCAAATACTATCATTCAGAAAATTTTGAAACCTTTTATATCGAACTTTTTTTGTAATGGAAAGAGCCCATTAGATTTTGGTGAAAATCGGATAACCGGAAATGGCACTTTACTAGAAGCTCAAAATAGTTTTTGTTCGAAAAATACCTTTAAATGTTATTTTTTCGAGATTAATGTTATTATAAAAATTAAAGATTATTAAATTTTCTATAGATTTGCATTTATACTTTTTCTATTTATTTTACAGATAAATTTATAAAATTATCTATAATTTAAATCCCAGAGCCTACGCTTTAAACAAATAAAACGCAGTTATTCAAATGTATAATGTAACTGACAGATAAATATCACTATCAAAGAACTAATCATTTCAAAATAATATTAGTAACGTTTTAAAAAGAAAAAAGTAAATAGAACAATAGAAAAGGAATTCAATACAGTTTCCAGCGTAAGTAAATATGTAGGTATGTATTTAGAATTAACAATTCACAAAAATGTTTAAGCTAATCTTCATTTTATTATATCTCTGGTGTCCAATAGTTAGAGCAACGCCTCATGTCATGAGTGCCCTCGGGGCTCTGTGTTCGAATCCTACTAAGGCATGGATGTGTGTGAATGTGAACCCACTCTGTAATTGGGATTTAATCCTGTTGAGGGGTTTTAAAAAAAGGTAGTTACTTGGATTAGAGTAGACTATAATTTAAATTTTAAGAAATAAACTGTCAAAATTAGAGTAAAATTCGCTAATCCAAAAATAAGAATTAACTTAAGTCTACAAATGGCGGGTGGTATTGTACTGGCCACACCAGATTTTTATTTTATTCATGCATATGGTATTTTTCACAAGTGGGTTATTCCGAACCCCTAATTCCTATCTTACCAGCACAAAATATTCCAGGAACATGGCTTCTTATAATAGCAACCCTTACTTCTTTGTCGTTTTCTATACTGTTTAAACTATTTTCTATGCCTTCAACTACGCTAAAACTTAAGGCATTTTTAGCGTTTGGTCTGTTAAATCCTATAACAGCAATCCCTTTATCAGAATTGCTTAGCTTTTCGTAAGTTATATCTTTGTTGACTACTTGAGCCAAAAATCTTACATTTTGTTTAGATAAATTTAAGAAAGTTTTGCATAATGGTTGAAATAACATATTGGAAGACATATTACTAGTTATAAAGTAAAGAATTATTATTTTATCAGATAATCACACGACCTTTTGAGGTCGTATGCCAAGGACAGCACATACGTTAGTATATAGGTAGTCTTTGGGACAGCATCAGCATGTTATTTCACATTTTTGAACAGAATATGTACTTATATTAAACTTAAGTAAATAAAAACATTGTCTATTGCGATAAAATGCATTTTATTTTAAAATATATTGTTCTATAAATAAATGATTAACAAAGTGATCATATTTTATTTTGAGGTTAGATTTCACTTCACATTTGCGAATTGCGGTGTTATTTCAGTAAATTTCGAAAAGATGGCAGAAGCTGTGTTGAACCGGGTTTAAAAATAAATTTATTTGTAATTTTCCGTGCTGATAATGCGTATATAACAAAAATCTGGAATTTGGAACACTTTTATTAATAATTTATAACGCAATTCATTTAAATTCTACTTCTTTCGTGTTTCGTGCAACAAATCTTCATTTCTTAAGTTGGCAGAAGATGTGCTGAATTATCTTTTCATGTGTCATGTGAATTTCTGTTTTTCCTTCGAAATATAAATAAGGAGTTACATTTTTATACGAAATTTTAAACATGAAGCTTTGGTTAGTTCTAGTTCATATAATTTTAGTAGGTAGCTCCGTGTGGGCTTCCATTCAGTATGAGGGGTTATCCGATAACGAATTTGCCGAATTCGAAGAGTTCGACACAGAAGACGATGATGTAGTTCATATCGTGAAAGATAAGTCCTCAACATCTGAAGAACAAGGTGGCCAAAGTTCGGATTTGTTCCAGTCGGAAGATGATGGTGAAGATGATATTATGGTTGAAGTAAGTCGTAAATTTGGTGTTAAGGTAATTCATGTTTTATTCACCATTTATTTATAATATAAATGCATTAATGTGCTATTTTTATGTAAATTTAAATTATTATTCATAGAAGTTATTTTAGCACAAATTTTACATAATTCGAGTCATATTTTCCCGTAATATTAATGGGATACTTATGGAACAGATACCTGTCTTTTTTAGATAATATTTCTTTCGTAACATTAAATTTTTGCCTAGTCATATTCGTTTTTAAACTGGTATTACTTGGTAATGATCTTAGGAATTCCTTTCTTATCCTAAATAATACCGGAATTTACCTGATCAGAATTTCCCTGAATACAGGAATTTCTGTATTCCCTCAATTACATCTATTATTTTCATTTTATACCTACCTGGAATTCCGAAAATAAACTAATATTTCATAATATTGTTAAGAAAATTTATTCATATTACCGTGCGGAAATTTAAAACCAAATTACCAGGTTTAATAAAAAATCTGGTGTCAATTCCACTGTAAATATAAAAGTCCTTAATACTAAATTTAAAAAGGTTTGGAATATATCATAATATATTTTTGACGAAAATCTGTTCAGAGCTTCAATTAAAGTATAGTACGACTAGCGAATGAAAGTTGACGTTTAGATTATTTAATAGATATGGTTTCTTTTGAAAACGTTTCCCTATATTTGATTTGAAAGGAAACTGACCCTTATGTATTCCGTTACAAAAGATTAGAATTGTACTCAATAGGGCGCGAGCAAACACGTGACTCGAGCAACCTTGACGTGTTTAGAATTAGCTGATGTGTGTGCGCGTGTCATTTTGACAAGAACAATGTCAATTTGACGGAACCAATGTTTTGACTTATTTTTATTTTGAAGTATTAAATTGTTAATATTTTACAAATTTCGGACAGTAAAACACATAAACTTAAAAATAGTAATATTTTACCAGTTTAAAATTAAAATAAGTCAAAATATTGATCCTGTCAAAGTGACATTGTTGTTGTCAAAATGACATGCGCACACAAATCAGCTGATTCCATGCACGTCAAGGACGCTCGAGTCACGTGTCTGCTCGCGCCCTATACCAGGAGGCATTTAAAATGACCTTAGCAACAGGATTCAGGGATGTATTTAAAACATTTAATACCGCAAATTCTAGTTCGTTCGACTTAGGAGTAAGCAACCCTCGAGTCGGAATTACTGTTAGAGGAAATTAAAAATAATTCTATTTCATAGAATTGCCAAACAATGTTTAAAGATCAAAATATTTTGTTATAATCAACGTAAACGAAAAATGTTTTAAATATTTTAAACGCACCCCTGTTTTAATATTCATTTACCCTAGTCGGCCATCAGTATTTAACTGGTTTAACTGGGTTCATGCAAAAATTTTGTACCTGAATATTTCGTACAATTCTATTCTTCTCTAGGGTTTCAAAAGAAACCACATCTATAAAATAATTTAAACGTCAACTTTCATTCGCTAGTCATACCACATCACTTCCGGTTTATCAATTTTATCCAAATGCTAATATGTCGTTCATCTTGATATAAAAGTCTTAAATACTAAAATTGAAAAGTTTTGGATTATATTTTAATATAGTTTTTCATTAGAAACTGTTATGGACTTCAAGTAAAGTATTCCTTCCGATTGTCCAATATTATCCAAAATCTAATCAACTTTTTATATGAATGCAGAAAGCCTAAATACGGAAAATAGAAATTTTAGAAGTTTGATGTAAGAAAAAATCATCACACACAGACACACAGACATCATTGTAAAAATATTAAAAACGTTGTGGGGACTCTAATTCGTGCTTATTCACTGAAAACTCACTATCGAATTTTTGGATCGAAAACGTTACCTTCCTTATAATACTGTCGGTATGACGGGAGATAAAAATGTAATTTAACCTAATTTAACTTAACCCAATAGATCAATCCAAAGCAAATGAATTTAGTGGAGAGCAGCTGTCAGAAATAAATTTCATACACAGCGATAAAATGAAGACGTTAATTGTAAGTGTTAAGTGGAAAGTTAACAAACTACAAACTTTTCACTTACAGTTAGTGTGACAGATATATCACCTTGTTTTTTTCTGACAGAAACATCAAACGACATAGCGCATATAATCTATTTTAAATAATTATAGATAATGCAGGATATTGTAATAAAAATGATGGAGCTTTGTATCTTCCTTGGATGGAGCCATGGAAAAAATTATGGTTTAATTTTATGAATGAATTGTATCAAAATCAAATTTTTTCGTTATCTATCATAAAATATACAAATAAATAATTTTTAAAAATATTCAAAAGTAGGGTTAAAATCACACCTACCCTCTGCTTATGACGTCATGTTGGATTGCCAAATTTGATATAAACTAATCTCAACTAACCTACCCATAATAGGCCATATTACTATCTCAATGCGCATGCTCAGAATGCACCAATCATATGCTTGGAAGTACTGCGGAAATGAAACCAATCTTATGGGAAAAATTGTATTTTTAAAGCAAAATATTATTTTATGTAGACGTAAATTAACGATAATTTTTTTCTTGCAAGTTTCATTTCATGTTTAACTACTGGATTCTGCCCTTATAATATATAAATAATCAATAAAATAAACATTAAAATTTAAAAAATTTAAGCGTCTGTTTACTCTTCTGTCACTGACAGATAACCCCGAACTAATGTTTTGTTGTTGTGATTCATTTGTAAAGTGCGAAATATATTTTTTTTAATTATGCCTGTTTACTATTGTTGCTTTCCGGATTGTGATTTGAATCCATTAATTAAAAAGGAATATCTTTTCCTATTTTTCCTAAGAAAAGTATAGAGCACGGAAGATCACCTGACCTATCATATGTTTTGTCCCTTTCTCACTTCAGATTCGATCTTCAGCTCTGTCCCATGCTAACTTCAGACTGTACTTTCGACGCAGTGCGCATGCGTCAGTTTGAATAGCTGTCACATTTTTAGCAAGATATCAAATGAGAATAAAATGAAGGCAATAAGAATCAAATAGGTTTTTATTGAATTTTTCAATAATATAATATAATGAAAGATAACAATGTGATCATATGTATATTCAAAAGTATTACGGTCAGGATGCTCTTCGTCTTTATTCTTGCTTAAAAAGCAAATATTACCAACAGTAATTGACAATTTATTAATTTAGGGCTTCATCAACGACCTACTATCAAATCTGAGTAATCGATAATATGTCAGCAAGTGATATTCTCATAAACATAAACGGCCACGAGCCACAGACGACGTCTCTCTTGTTTTTCACATGTAACCTCCTACAACACCCACTCTACCTATACAAATTGTCACTTGTTACTTATGTTTAAATATTATTAGGTTTTAAATATTACCTCGATAATCGGTGCTTGATGGGATAGCAAACAGTTTTATATTATAGTCCGACGACAAACTTGCACCCAACAACGCTCTGGCATCGTTTCAAAAAGAATGACAACACTCACAAACAACAGAAAATAACAATAAAAGAAATAATAACAAACAAGATAACAAAAAGAAACAAATAATAAAACACCACAATGAATAACAATAACACAATCAATCGCTATATGCACAAGAACCGTTAAATAACAAAACGGCAACAAATTCCACGCTTGCGCAAACTAATTCTTAATATTTACCGCTAGAAAAATATGACAGCTATTCAAATTGACGCATGCGCACTGCGTCGAAAGTACAGTCTGAAGTTAGCATGGGACAGAGCTGAAGATCGAGTCTGAAGTGAGTAAGGGACAAAACATATGATAGATCACGTGATCTTCCGTGCCCTATAGAGAAAATAAGTTAGTATTGCCAACTTAATTGGAAAAATTAAAAAATGGTTTGTCACCCTGGCACGCTTTTTTCATTTCATAAATCTGCCGGCAGAGGCGCTATAGTTAATAATATGGTCTATTTAGTCTAACCGAACACAATATTCATATTGTTTTACAAAATATTGATCAAATAAATATAAACTTTTAAAAATTGTAAATAATTTTCTTAGGACGACGACAACGAATTCGAGCACTTCCAAGATGAAGAAGAATTCGAAGGCTTCTCCGACGAAAAGTTGGATCTGAAGCCTGACCAGCCTCCTCGAGAGCCTAAAATCACCATCACTAAAGTTCCTCTTCATTTCCGGGCGAATTGGGATAGCTACTGGTTAGAAATGCTTATGGTTGCTGGTTTAGTTGTTTATTTCTTAAATTTCTTCACTGGAAAATCGAAGAATACGAAGCTAGCGAATGCGTGGTTCGCTACACATAAGACATTACTGGAAGATAACTTTAGTTTAGTGGGAGATGATACTAAATTAGAAAGTGACGCGCCGGGGTTGATTAAAGAAAGCGAGAATATGTTTACTTTGTGGTGTAGTGGACGCACATGTTGTGAGGGGATGCTTGTGGAACTCAAATTTATTAAGGTAAGAAGAGTTTTAAACATTATGTTGGGCTCCAAAACCGAAAACGTTCAGTAAGCGAAAAACAAAAATAACACAACGCGTTGGGAATTTATCTAAACTTACACTTACTAATGCACAAATATTATGTGATTTCGGTCTTTGTTCGTTTTAAATAGTGTTGGCAAATTCCTGGGAATTTATTTTTTGGGAAATATTCCTAGTAAATAGGGTATTCTCTCATATTTTTTTCTTCATTCTAAAAGAACAGATTTATCTAAGAGTACCTGTGAAAACCCGAGTTAAATATTCCTTTTAATAAGCGAGATATTAATTTTTAAAATTTGGTTTTGTTGTGTCACGTGATAGTGACGTACTAGTTGTACAGTACCAGCGGTGGGCTATCAATGGTTCATGCGACCTCTTACCGCATTCGAACATGGAGTAGGGATTTCAACTGGTCTCCCACTAGAAGGTCATCTAGTACATCAGCAAAATTTAAATGCTTTATATCTTTTGCAACAATCAATTTATATGTTTTTTTGTTTTTTCCCTCGTGTTTACCGATCAACACTATTATGTTATATAAATTTTTAATATTGGCAGTCCTCGGAGAATACCCTATTCAGTGGAAACTTTCCGGAAAGATTCCTGTAGGTTTTCAAAATTGATAAAATATTATTGTACTTATTACGAGCTTTCTTTTGATACCAAATACTTATATATTACAATGAAATATTATTAGAATATATTAAAAAGCGTTATAATTTCATTAAATACACAGTAGATATTACCTACATAGTTAAATTAGTTCAGGATAGAAAAGAAATTTAACGAATAATGTGACCCCAATGGCGCGCGTTCAAACGTATTTCAGAAACACGATATATTTTAAATGATTATACATATTGTTTAAACGATGAAACTAAGTATTTATTCTAATTTTAACAATTAACATGAAAGTATATTTATTGTATTTTAGGTAAAAGTCTCAAAAGTGTATCAAAATTGTTTAAACATAAAACGAAACGCGAAAAAAAAAAAATTTATTTGAAATATCTCAAAATCTGAAGTTTTGATTTTTTTATTTATTCTAAATAAATACATATATTTTCTATACTTGCGTAAAGAAAAATCGAAAATTAATCGACACAATTTTTTGTTATAAATAAAATAACTACTTTTTCATTTATTATTCATATTTAAAATGACAAAATTAGAAACATTTAAAAAACCAAAATATATTTATCATATTTTGTGATGATTTTCTAGGAAATATAGTACTTTTATCTGATTTTAGTTTATTTTCTTCTGACTTCGGGCAAGATTTGCATTTAAAAATATGTTTTGGCATTTTTGTAGCGTTTACTAAATATTTTGCATGACAAAATTTACATTCTACGTATCTCTTCTTGCCAACACATGATTTTGCAAATAACAGACACACGTACACATTTGTTTGTCAACAAAGACGTTAGTCGCGTTCTTTTTACCACTTTTTACATGAGACCTTAGTTCGTCTCAGCTCACCTCAGTTGCCTCGCTAATTTTGACCGTTCTTTTTATCCTAACGGTGATGAGTTAAATGAGACCGAAGTGAGAAGAGTTCCACCCCCCTTCCCGATTCTTAGTCACCTCTGGAGGTTGTGCTTGTTGAGTTTTTAATCCTAGATGAATGGTGGGGATAAATGTTTTGCTGTCACGGGCTTTCACATACAATTAGTTTGGTTATTATGATTATTTGTTTATTCCTTTAATAAATATTATTATTTGAAGAATAAATAAATAGGCAGACAATTCCGTGGAAAATAATATAGTAAAGAGACGTAAACTTCATAGAATTGAAAATCATGTGGGAGTTATAGTACTGTATAATTGAAACATTTTAGAATGTGTCGAACTATATGTTATGTAATCGACAGAATAATAGAAGCCCAAATAATGCCCACTCATAGTGGGCGATCCAAAATAATACCTGAAAATATCATGGTTGACCGTTGAAAAGTATCACAGACATCCAGCGGACATCAGTCGTTCAAGTTACCAACAAAATTTGTCTTTTGTCGTTCTTTTTATTTCATAAAAATCTCACTTGATCTCAACTCAGTTCATGTCAAACTCATCCCATTTTGAGATGAGGCAAATGATAAAAAGAACGCGACTGTTGTCAAAGTACTTGAAATAGGTTATGTTAGAAGGAATAATTCCCGCAGAAAGTTTCTGGTAATATTCCCGGAAATTTATTTTGGAAACTTTCATTAGCAGTAAGGAAATATTCCCGGTAAATTTCCATTGTTGGAAATATTTCTTTTTGGAAAATTTCCAGTTTGCCAACACTAGTTTTAAATGAACATTTTCAGTTTTGGGGCCCAACATATACGATAACAATTATTTGTAAAATGAATTAACATAATTTTATGATAATTTTGTGATTCCAGAGACAAGATTTGGTGGCTGTGATAGCTGGTATGATGAGGCCGACTTTAGATCAAGTTCATATCAAAGTTATAATGAATAAAGAAGACATGGATTCTTTTGTGATGTGCGTGGCTAATAAGAAGACTGCACAACATTTTGCCAAAGAAATGGCGGACTTGGTAAGTCAAAAAATAATATTAAATAATGTTATATGTTATTTATGTCTTCATAATGTTGTATGGGGTCTCGTGGCTGCGTGCCTGAGTGTCTGTTCGCGAATCTGGGGAACCGGGTTCGATCCTGACCGACGCCAAATATTTCGAATTTTAAATGGCACAAAATTGACCCCTGTGGTGCACTCTCCACGCCAGCAATGAGTGCCCGCGAGGTGACGCCTGGTAAACGCCCGCATACAAAGCGGATTGGCACACCCAGCAATGGGTAATATGCCGTGATGATATATTTATTTATTTTAAATAATGTTGTCTCTATCACATATTAGATTCATATTGGAATATTATTTTTCTTGTTATTTCTTGCAAACGTAACGAATTGTAGACAAGGGTCTTCTACTATTTTATTTTTATAATATTTCATCTTAATGAGGGCACGCACGATTTTTCATTTTTAACTTTAATCGATAGAGTAATGAAAAATAATAGACCCGTATTTTTATTTTTCCTCAAATCGATCTTGAATACTGTAAAAATTGCATTTAAAAATGACATTGTTCAAAACGCGGCTGATTTTCTCTGCCTCGTCCCTTGCCCAGTGACGTCAGCGTTTCATCAACGCGGCCATTTTGATTGTCACATTAGGTTAAACGTCAAAGTGACATTTAAAGATAACCTGAAATTTACGAAAGTAAACATGTCGGTGAAACGCTGTTTTGTACCATCGTGCCAAAATATTAGCGAAAATAGTAAGAAAATATTTTTAATAGTACCGCGTGATACACAAAAACTCGAAAAACAGTTACTGTTTGTATTGAAAAATATAGATTTGATACGCAACAAAGCAACAATAATGAAATTCTAAGAATACACAACGAACAACGTACACAAATGTTAATCAGACGAAAAAGTAAAAACGAATGACTAATGACCAACAGCTGATTGATACGTGGATAATTTCAGGTCCAATGAAAATTATATTTGTAAAAATGAATAGAATGATGTTATATTAATATAGTATAGCATTTCTATCAAATATTTAGATATGTAATTCTCAATTTATAGTATATATTTTTTCTTTTAGAAATTCTGTGTCGATATAATAAGGCTGTATGAAATAAGTCTGAACTTGCAGTGTGAAACGCTGACGTCTCAACATGGCTCGTTTTTTGCACCTTTTTAAAAATGTCATACTTTAAAACGATTTTATACAACAAAAAATGTAAATAAAAAATAATTTATTCATACAGATCGATAAATTAGACTATGCTTGTTTGATTTAAACGGAAAAAAACGAACAATTTTTTTTGCATGACATTCTTATACCTTGTTCCATTTAAGCCATTCAGTATTGCGGAGCATAGGGAATAGTTTTGACCTCTCTGATTGGCTGAAATTAGAGACAAGAGACAAGTTTACCCAATGCAATTTCGGCTACTTCAGATTTGCGCTGTTGCCAGTGTCATCTACTGAATGGCTTAAATGGAACAGAGCATAGACATTATTTAAAAAGCAACGTTTCGGTAGTATACACTGCTGCCTTCATAAAGCTACAAAAATAAATAAATAATGAAGTTAAGGAACCTTTAAAATTTAAGTTAAGATGGTGTAATCAGCTATATAAGTTCTGAAAGATATTTATGCAAATATTTTTTCTAAAATATATTTTTCTGTCTTTTCAGAGTGTTTACTGCCCCGAGCGCAAACCAGCAGACCGCCATTCCCTCCCCTCCTCTTTCTCCATCATGTCCGAGATCCCGGAAGCGACCGCGGCGATCCTGGACTCTCGGATGATTGCCGTTTTCAACAAATACTCCGAGTTGATCGACTACATCCACTTCAGCGACCAGTACAGTGGAGCCAAGCAGCAAGAAGATGGCAATATGTTGAAGTTGCCTGACGTGCAGAAGGTGCTTCTTTTTGGGTTTAATGTGCCCGTGAAGGGAAAGACAGTGAATGAAGCCATGGAAGCCATGAAGCCGTTGATGATGATGGTGTTTTATTGTATGGATAAAGTGAGGAAATATCGGCTGACGAAAGAAGGTAAGACGTGGTTATATTATTACTTTTACTAGTTTCGCGTTGCTTTTCTCTTAGTGCGCGCTTTATATAAAACGACGATACCTTCTAACCTATAAGTACAAATTACGTAGACAAAAACATGTTTAATAAGTATTTATTGATTACTTTTAGAAATTTTGAATTTTCACTGTAAATTGTAACATAAAAACGCTTATTGTAAGCTATTTTTTTAAAGATAAATATTTTTTTCTGTAACAGTTTTTAAAGTGCGCTTTTGCCTACTCAAAGTAGGGGATAAAATAATACTTTAACAACAAGAGTAGATAAAGTACATTCCTTTTTATTTAAATTAAATGGGGATTTATACAATTCAAACTTTTCGGACGCAATCTAGTGAGTAAAAAAGTATATTGTCTCACTAAAGTATTATGAACTGTTTATTGCTAGGATACGGTGTATATACAGGGTGATTCATCGGTCTGTCCTCTCTTTATAACTCTTTTATTTTAAGTCAGATAGAAAAACTCTTCAAATATAATTTATATGATATAGTATTATCTATCTACGTACCATATGCATTTGTATACAGGCTGCTCCGTTTAAGCCCAACAATATGTAACTTTATATTTCTTAATGGAACACCCTATATTTATTTATTTATTTATTTATTTATTTTGATAGTAAATTAGATTCCCTTTAAAAAAGTATTAAGTACACTGGCTTGCAAAAAAATCGCGTACACCTATTTTTTGCTGTATTGAGTCGATCTTGATTTTTAACTTGTCGATGTCACTAGCGTCAATTAATATGTCAAAATTAACAGAAATTCAAATACATACTTGGTTGTTCTTTCATTTTTCCGGAATATATTTGTAATTTATCAGTACGTAAATTAAACACAATTAAGAACTAGCTTCATAATAGATCAAATAGTGATGACAGTGACAACATTGTCAGTTTTTACATTATTTATAGAGCTAAAAAATTACAAACACTCGGTTACTTGATTTTTAAGGTGTAAAGAGAAACTAATTTACTATCAAAATAAATAAATAAATATAGGGTATTCCATTAAGAAATATAGTTACATATTGTTGCTCTTAAATGGAGCACCCTGTATACAAATGGATATGGTACGTAGATAGATAATACTATATCATATAAATTATATTTGAAGAGTTTTTCTATATGACTTAAAATAAAAGAGTTATAAAGAGAGGACAGACCGATGAATCACCCTGTATAAACATATCTATAACAACCGGGGCATTATATGAGGGCATAATCGTTCGTTCATGGACTTTAAATTAGAAATAATATGAACGGTATATAATGAAAATTATTTTCTTTTTAATTATAATTCATTACAATAATAATAAGGATTTATTATAACAATTAATACATTATTTGATTACAACAATTAATATAATAAGAAAACAACTTTGAAAGCACAACACAGAAATCATTTTTAATTTAATTATAATACTTAAATTGATTATGAAAAGGGCATTAAAAAGCAATTTACTTTCACCACACATGTAAATAGTAAGTATACGTTGAATTGCATGACGGATCACTAATTTTTTTGGGGACGATATTTATCCACGTTTGAATTCATTTTTGATATTATTTACCGTCACATGTGACACATCCAAAGCAGTACAAACTCTAAAATGTAATAATATTCAGAAATAAGTGCATAAGAAATAATGAACTGAGATCTGTCATGTGAAAACGAACCTCAAAATAATACTTACATCTTCTACAGACGAGAATGGAATAATTAGGGGAACATTTATGCGTTTGTCGTCCTCAAAGTATGCAGAAACATTCAAAACAATATTTTTTACATCGTTTCGATAAAATATCTTCCGAAAAATCAAACTTACCCATTCCATCATCTCCAACGATATAGAACGTTGATGTTTTAAAAATAAATGTTGATAAATTCCAACGACAAGTTTTTAACCAATCATGTTGCAAAACACTTGAAAATTCAACCAATGGGAACAGTATTATACTGATAAAACTCCGTTACCCCGATAATTTTCCGCTACCAAGTAAATAAACTGTTGTTATTGTTTATAACTGTCAGTGTGACAGTTAATTAATATTTCAAGTTTAAAAATAAAATATTAATAATTAAATTGTTTCATTTTGCGTTGTCTTTGGAATTTATCTCACCAAATACCACACGACCTCTCTGATTTTCTCAGATAAACTTTTATTTTTAAACACTTATTCTTTTTGCTTTTAAGCAAAATCACTCAAGCAAATTGACATTAGGTAAAACCCCTCCTCCTTCGGAGTCGGGATTTACCATGCAGTTTGCTTTCGTCTTTGTTGCTAAGCAAAAAAATTCGTGCAAAATAAAAATTTATCGATAAAATCAGGAGGTCTTGTGATATTACTTCTGATAATAAACACAGTGGATTATCATTTTTTGTTATAACAATTAGCTTTATTTATATTGACAGTAACACTATCACACTTATACTAAACGGTATTTGGACACATCTTGTGTGCACCACGTAGAAAAAGTTATCTCGGCTGCGCCCCATTAAGAATTTCAGGTCTAATACGGAAAAATATCACTTTTCTGTATTTGTTACCCAAACAGCTACTTTGTGCTCAATAATGGAGGTTTGTGAGGTAAGGTCTCAAGTAATACAAATTACCTAAAATGGACGCCACTGTGACGTCCTGGAAACGTCGCATCGTGAAGTTCTACGTCATTTTAAGACGTTGTTTTGACGTCATTTAAGACGTTAGTCCGACGTCATTGTAAGACGTTTTGACGTCACAGCCGTACTGGGGTAGGATTCTATAACTCGTCCGTTATCAAACGGTACCGCTATCACTATGGTTACATAGAAAATGACATTTTATTTGACAACTGTGACGTAAATATGCCAATCATCTTATAAAAAATACGTTGCTATAGTGATAACGGTACCGTTTGATAACAGACAAGTTCCAGAATTCTACCCCAGGGCTAGGATTCTGTAACTCGTCCGTTATCACACGGTACCGTTATCACTATGGTTACGTAGAAAATGACATTTTATTTGAAAACTATGACGTAAGTAGCCAATCATCTAATAAAAAATAAGTTGCTATAGTGATAATGGTACCGTTTGATAACGGACGAGTTACAGAATCCTACCCCTCTGTTACACCAACGTAGCATAAATTTTAAACGTTCCTTAAATTGATAATATCGCTTAGAAATGAAAAGTAAAATGAATTATGTATGTCTGGTAAAATATCAATTTCCTTTGTTTTGTTTAAATTAAGCTTAAAATTTAAGTTTCTTGGTGCAACTGGACATAAGTATAACGCTTATTAATAAAGTATGTTATTCAAAAAGTGAAATTAAAAATGTCGTGAGGTCATGGCCCCAATTCTAACTTCTCGGAGCCTAAGTACAAAAATCTGATGTGGACACCACACGACTTCCTTGTACGCAAGACCAATATGAAGATGAAGTATAGACTCAATTATGAAATTGCACGTATTTGACGTAATTTGACATTAACATCTATTCCATCTATTTTTTATTTTATTTTTTGTTATTTTTTGTCCTAATCCATAGCAAGCTTCATTACAAAAACCAAAAAGTATATGTTTTAAATTTACATATCTCGCTTATACAAAGGGCTAATTATACTTGATGTGCTAGACGCAGAATTTAATTCTCTAAAACTCTTATTTGAAGCATTTATTTCTAAAATCAAAATGAAACCATTTTATTCAAGAAAAACTGTTAACAACTTCAGGTAATATATCACTTCCGGTTAGCCTGTTTTAACCAAATTCTGCTATGTTATTCCAATTGATATAATAGTCTTATATACTAAATTTGAAAAGTTTTGGATTATATTTTAATATAGTTTTTCATTAAAATCTATTATAGGCTTCAAATAAAGTACCTTTTCTGGAAATTATGTAATGACCAAAAAGGGAGGTGCACAACTAGATGTTATAGAAGTCCTAAATACAAAATTTCAACTTTCTACGGCTTACCGTTTTTGAGTTATGCGAGATACGTACGTACGTACGTACGTACAGACGTCACGACGAAATTAGTCAAAATGGATTCAGGGATGGCTAAAATGGATATTTCCGTTGAAATCTGGAAACCGAAATTTTTCGCGAATACAATACTTCCTTTACTTTGTACAAGGAAGTAAAAAATGTTCACCCGTATTACGAACCCACTTTTATAGCGCGCTTTTATTAAAAGTAAATTTCAATAATCTTATAAGAATATAATGTAAAAACATGCTTCATTCATAATAGCTCCATTATTATAATAGTGCGTTCGTAATAGGGGCCATTATTTTCAAAATGAATTTTTTTTTAATGGGGTTCGTGGCCGCGTGCCAGCGTGTCTGGTCGCGAATCTGGGGAACCGGGTTCGATCCTGACCGACGCCAAATATTTTCAAATTTTAAATGGTACAAAATTGACCCCTGTGGTGCGCTCTCCACGCCAGCAATGAGTGCCCGTTAGGTGACGCCCGCACGGTACAAATATGTCATCATCATTACCGAATTCTGTGTATAAAGCAGATTGGCACACCCAGCAATGGGTAATATGCCGTGATGATATATTTATTTATTTTCAAAAGTAAATAATTTTATTAAGAAATTTACAGTTCAGTTTTTACATATATTTTTTATAAGACAGTTATTTGAATAAATAAATCAAAGTTCAAAATTTAAGGAAAAAGAATAATTTCATTCAAATTCAAATTATTATACATAAAATATAAATATTGATATATTTTAGATCTCTTACAAATCACGATTATTTTGATAAAATGCTGATAAAAATAGTCAAGAAATAGACAAAACATTATTAAAAAGACCGTGTTGTTTGAAAGAAGTTGCAAGAAATATTTAAACAAAGACACAATACCAAAAACTATTTATAAATTCATGCGAAACAATTTCTATTTATGTTATATAAAGTTCCATATTCGCCCCGCTTAAAATAAGAAAAACAAGTCAATAAAGCAAGGTTATTGACCTCGTTTATAACGACATCGTTATAGCGCGCATCATTGATCTTCAAACTCCTGCGCACTACAAACATCGCTTAATATTTCCCTCGTTTAAACCGTGTTTCTTGTAAAAATTCTCCAGCGTAAAGCAAGTTCCTCTCCAAGCGTCTTTAAAATTGTAAGGTTAAAAGTGTTATTACGTTTCATTCTACAATGAATATGTCGGAATTGATTAAAAGAAAATATCCAGATAGAGACGTTATGGATTTGAGCACAACAAAATCAAAAAGACAAAGGACTATTTTAAGTGTTGAAGAAAAAGTGCAAGTGATTTTGGAGATAGAAAAAGGCAAGCAAAAAGCTGAAATTTGTCGGGAATATGGATTAAAAAGTTCGACTTTGTCAACAATTTGGACAAATAAGGATAAATATCTTCACGCTTTGGAACATTTGGGGAAAAGTGGAAGTAAATTTAAACGATTACGACGCCCAGACAAATACGATATCGATGAAGCACTTTTGAAATGGTTTAAACAACAACGCAATGAAAATGTACAAATCACTGGGCCGATATTAACAAAAAAAGCTGAAACATTTGCAAAACTACTCGGCCACGATGATTTTGTTTGTAACAATGGATGGATAGACCGCTTTAAACTTCGACACGATATAAGTTTTCCGAAATCCAAAGAGGTTAAACTGTACGACAAACAACAAATAATAAATTGGATTGAATCTGTTTGGAAGAAATTCAGAGATGGATATGAAGATAGTGATATTTTTAACGCGGATGAAGTTGGATTGTTCTTCAAAGCTAAACCGGAAGATATATCAAATTTGTGCAATGAAAAATGTGTTGATGGGCAATTTTCAAAGGACAGAATAACTGTTTGTGTTTGTGCAAATGCTACTGGTACAGAAAAAAGAAAATTGGTTATTATTAGTGATCAAAAGTGTTTTAATAATATATCAAATAGTTGCAATTATTATCCACATTCAAAATCATGGATTACTCAAGAAATTTTCCTCTCAGAATTGCGTAATTGGAATAATGATTTAAAACTACAAAACCGCAAAATATTATTATTGTTAGACAACGACATTACACATACTTCTTTTCCTGTGTTACTGTTTTCAAACATAAAATTAGTATATTTACCTTCAAATAACTCCGGGAAAATGCAACCTATGTATAATATAGTTAGATGGTTTAAATTTCATTACAGAAAACAAATTTTAAATCGTGTGATCGAAATGCAACAAGATTATAAACTGACTATCCAAGACGCCATTGAAATATTGGAAAAATCTTGGAACATAGTGAGCCGTGAACAAATATGCAATGCGTTTAGAAAGGCAGGGTTTTACAACACCGGTTGTGATGTTATTGTAGAAGATATTGAAGAATTACCAAAACTATCAACAGTGATAACCTACAAAAACTTAAATCCTAACCTAATCCAATATGATATCGATAAATTCGTCTCTTTCGATGATTATTTAACAACATCTCAGAACCAAACGGACCAAGACATCGCTCAAGAGGTTATGTGCAAAAACGATATACACTTAGACGAAGAAGAAGATAAATTATTTGCTGTTCCCACGTTAGCGGAAGCGAGAGAAGCGGCAAGAATAGTTTCGAAATTTTATGATGCCCATGAAGTCAATCCGATGATTATATTACAAGCGACGAATATTGAAAATGATTTAGAAAAGCGGTTGGTGGAAAAATATGGGGAAAAAGAGGAAAATTGTGAATAAAACTGGATTGGACAGTGTGTTGAAAAGAAATGCATCAAGGATTTGGTGAGTGCCGGTTATACAGTTTTTTGTTATTTTTTGGAAGGACATTAATGTTCACAAATTATTGAGAAAATCGGGAAGGCCATGGAAAACAAAATTTACACTACCATTTTATTTATCTGTTATTCGAAATTAAGTAGTGAAAGTTAAGTTAGTTAGAATTTAAATAATAAATTATCGTGAGTGAAAATATGGAATTAACAAAAGAGAATTTTCCTTAGATTTTTGCGAAAAAAAAAAATATGTAACAGCCACCATACTCACATGATACTTGAACAGAGACATTACAAAAAATCTGATGCGGCCAGCACATTACCTTCCGTCAGTTCTATGTATTTTGTACAAATTCCATTTTTGCAAATGATTTCCTATTTCCATTACATTACCTTTAGTCAGTTCTATGTATTTTGTACCAATTCCAAACAGAAAGTTTCTTGTAAGATTCTATGTATATATTTCCAATAAAATTATAACTGAAACATTATGTAAATTGCACTTTGACAGTGACATTGGCAATCAGAATTTTCTTAATGTAGTAGATGTTTCCATGTTTATAGCACAGCTGGCTGCTTTGTGAAATTTAATTTCTTTATAATTTTTTAACTCTATATCCATTGAATATGAAGTATAAAATGTAATCAAATCGTATAGAGAATAAAATATTCTTTAATATTTATAATAATATTAAATGTGAAAAAGTTATATTTAACAGCATTTTTTCAAGAAAAACTGTTAAAATCTTCAAATGAGGGTACTTCCGGTCGACCAATTATAACCAAAATCTAATCAGCTCTTCATTTGGATCTAAAGAAAAGGAAAACGCAAAAAATATAATTTTTGGAAAGATAGTATTGGAGTTATGCGATCTGAAAAAATCGTCACACACATATACATACATCCATCCATACATACATAGAGATCATCGTAAAAATAGTAAAATCGTGTTCTAGGGACCCTAAAACGTGCTTATTCATTAAAAACTCATCATCGAATTTTTTGACCAAAGACAATACCTTCTTAAAATGGTAAATGAAATGGGACGGTGCCAGATCGGGGCTGTGTGGTGGATGGTCCACAATATACCATCCGAAATTGTCCAGTAATGCTTTGGTGATTCGTGCTGTGAGGCTGTGAAGACATGCGTTATCGTGAAGCAAACACACGTTGCGAGTCAAGATATCATGCCTTCGTTTTTGAATCGCCTGTAGACATTTCTTTAGGATTTTACAGTAATGATCCGCATATGGCGGAAGAGTGAAATGAATGCTTCATTGCAAACGGCTGCTACTGCTAAACTGTTCGTTCTAAATCTAAAGAGTTGCTGTGCTGCACCACTCGTCACTACACGACAGAAGTGCCAACTTTCCGAAACGAAATTTCTCCAGGCCACCAGTGCCTTTGTATATTTAATTGCACAATTTTTTGAGCTATATAGGTATAGGGACTGCATCAATACTATAGATCAGAAAAGTGTAACGGTCAAACTTAGGCGCGAAATTCAAACTCAGTTCATAACGCTGAGAACATAATTTCAATCCCCGTGTATTTCTTTATCAAGGAAATTTTTGCTCAACTTTAAAGGCCGAAAAACCTAATAAAAGTAAATCTCTCATGCGAAGCATTATATGTAGCATCTAGACCGATCCTTTATCTCCAGGTTCGTACAATAATATTCACATGAACTCTGCACAGTTTATAATTATTTAAATAATAATACAACACTACAAAATTCATTGAACGTATGTGCTAGTTTGATCGTGCATGCTTCATCTTCTATTGTTCTGTCCTATTTACTGGTGGGTCAACGACATACGGTATCCTTGCTTGCACCAAGCATTTTAATTTCTAATAATTTTCTTACTTTACCTTTTCTACAGGTTTAAACTGTTGCAATCTATTACTGAATAAACAAACTATCGAATTCTTAGCAAGAGCTGTTCAGTTTCTTTTACAAAATATCTTTTATTTGTCTGTAAAATTAAACTTCTATATGAAACCTATACTAGGGAATTCAAACTATGAACTCGCGCCAAAGGCAAATTCTAACCTAACTTTTCTTGTCTATTGTACAATATTATTCCAAAATAATATTGAACGTCTATGGGCGTCTTAACATATTATTATTCTTTTCTTCCTGCAGGTAAAACCAAGTCAGATAAGAACCGCCAGCGCGTGGAAGAGGCGTTCCTGAAGTCGACCCACGTAGCGCGCGCCGAGGCGGCCGCAGCGCGTCGCGAAGAGCGTCGCCGGGCCGAGAAGGAGCGCGTGCTCAGCGAGGCCGACCCCGAGCGCCAGCGTCGCTGGGAGGAGAAGGAGCAGAAGAGACAACTCAAGAAGAAGGCGCCCAAGATGAAACAGCTCAAAGTCAAAGCCTTATAAGAGAATCGTTAGAGAGAAACGGGTAAAAAGCAAGTTGAAATAATTATAGAAAAATATTAATAAATAGGTGAGTTTGTATATTTTTATTTTGAAAATTTATAAATATGAAATTGTTAATATTAAATAGCAATAATTTTAAAATTGAAACTTGGTTTTTCTTTGCGCAGTGCAGATATCGTAACTATAATTACCGCCCTATATATGTACGTCTATTTATTTGAAATTATCTTTACTAAATTTATTATAAACTTAAACAAAAATAATTTCAACTTGCTTCGAGGGAAATACCTATATTACATTTTATATGTAGCAAAAGCATTAATATCGAAATAGATATCTCTCTAATTAACAAAATACAAAGTTATAAACACAAAATACAAATAGGATAAGAACAGAGGATATCTAGGATTTGGATTGTTCTTAAAGGTTTGGTTATATATATTTATTAATTGTTGTTAATATGAATGAGACTGTCAACATTACAGAACAATAAATTCGTAAATTTATAAATTATTATATATGTTGTGTTCTTAATAAATAATGCAATTATTAAAATACGTACGAAAGTAATATATTATTTAAAAATTTGTATATAGATATTCATAGATAAAATTAAATATACAAATCGTGAAATATATTTTCTTTTTAATTATATTATAATATATATTAACGTTTTTATTTAAGTATTTAAACTTTAAAGAAACAAATGTATAAATAATAATTTTAATTTTTCATCGTGATATCAACTCTTATGTGATCTACTGCATAAAACTACAGCAGTTAAACACATAATTTTTTCGTCGATTGTTTAGAATTAATATTTATTTAATTATATCGTCGATGTCATCAAGGTTGCTATGTAAAAACAAAAACATTCGAATGATTTTATTGACAGTTACAAGACAAAATCATACTTTCTCTGCCGGCGGCAGTGAAAATTACATTACTGCCGCCGGCAGAGAAAATAAGTTTTTTTGCCGAAAATCTGTTTTAAAAATACCGTGCGTCGCCGCCCAAGTAGTAGATAATATGTCAAAAATGTAGAATACATTTCGTAATTTTTATTTTTGTGGACGATACAAAAAAATATTTGTGAGAAACAATGTTTAACTCAAAATTATATAAAAATAAAAGCGAGATTTTATGTATTTTGACATTTATAGCAATCAACTTTAAAAAAAAAACACATTGTACTAATCTATTATAGCACTCAAATGAGCTATTAACGAACTCTTTTGGATGCTGTAATAGTTTTGTTATAAACGCAAAATAGAAAGAAAAAAAATCAACATCAATTTTTATACAGGGCAAAAAAGTTCTTTTTTTTCAAACGTCGTAGAAATGGCATTTTTGTGACTTGATTTACAAGGTAGAAGTTTCATTTCTATGCCGGCGGCGTAGAAATAAAATAAATAAACATCCATAGAAACTACATAAAATAAGCGAATAAAAAAAAAGTAGTGCGTTTGAAAAAAAAAAATATGTCATTCGGAATAAAAGTGTCTTTGTGTGCCTCGCTTGCAATTGTCCGACTCGCTTCGCTCGTCGTGCAAACTTTCATGCTCGCTATACAAAGTATCACTTTTACTCCTAATAACTCAATATACTATTAAATACCGATCAATTTGTATTTTAAGTCTAAACACATGTGAATCGAAACCGATATTATTTACTATAAAAAATTATTACTTTTTTAAAATAATAATAAACTAAGTAAAATTAATGATGACATATTTCATTTTTGCAGTTTAGTAACGAGATTTAATCAAATAAAATATCAATTTAATCAGAATTTGTATATTCCCTAATTTACGAATTTATAATTCCATTAAACAAATAAATCATTTATAAAATAAATGATCTCATGTATATAATCATTGAAATAATAATATATAAAACAATTGACAGTCTTATTCTAATCATAAAATCATTGCACCGATCCATATGTAAAATAATCAATCATACAAATTCATATTTTTTAACATTTATTTGAACAAATACATAATATACAGATATGTTTGTATAGATAATTTCAATTCACTGGTTAACTGTAACAATACAATACAAATACAGATTATTATAGACCTTCCCCCGATTATATTTATATATAACATAGTACATATGTAACAATGTTCAGAATATATGTAACTGTCAACAATAAATAGTGCATACGTTAACAACACTTAGTAAATATTATTGCATCGTTAGGCCTCGAAATCATGTATATATCGTATCGACCATGCACAAATTAAATACTTATTAAAGCTACTTTTTTCATTTTAACCAACTCAACGAAAATATAAAACGAGGCTTTTGGATTTTCAAAGGCATTTGAAAATTGGTCAGTAACACTTAGAATATTATTTTATTAGGCAAATTTATTATCACCGCTTTAATTTTTTTATATTATACTCGATTGCCTAAAAATAGTAAATTTCATTATTTGATTCACAAAATTTTTGTATCGCAAAATGTACAAAGAAAATAATAGTTTTGACATTGTATAAATTTATATTATTTTATTATTATTATTATTAATAATAAATAGAGGGTTACTACTACAGGTCTTCCAGAATAGGAACTCACCTGGGTTGTGCAAAAGATACGATAGCACGATGAAAAGAGAGAGATAATCATAGAATGAGGTTATGCACAATTTTTCATTTTTAACTTGAATAATGAAAAATAATAGACCCGTATTTTTTATTTTTCCTCAAATCGATCTTTAATACTGACTATTTCACTCATAAATATATAAACCAATCCAAATTCAGGATTCTACCTAGTTACCAAATTTCATTTCGACAAAACAGCGTCAAAAAAGTTTTTTCGCATCCTTTAAGCCAATAAGAGGTCGTATTTTTACTAGTAAGTGAGTTTTGATAAGCGAAAATTTTTTTACGTTTTAGAAACATATTGTTTACATATCTGTCAAAGTCTGTATATTTTCAGTGTTATCAGTTTTTATTAAAAACGAGTCGATTCGGACAGGAATCTATTTAAAACGTTGAAAAAGCAAACTGAAAAATAATACCTCTAAACACAATAAATATTAAAAGATTTTTGTCAAGAAAGAAATTATATAAATGATTACCTGATTTTTATTTTGGAAATAGTCATCCGAATTCTATTCGTGGTTAAATTTTATTCTGGAAAAATTTTCCGACTGCTTTACTCGAGCCCGTTGCCAATTTATTTCGTGACATTGATAAAAAATCACTCGTTTGACAACTCGTGATTTTTTTGTCAATGTCACTCAATAAATTGCTAGGCAACCGGCTCTCGTAACAATGAAAAAATTTATCACTTACGATATTATTGGGATTTTCAAATAAGAAAACGCTAACTAGCGGCAAATATTAGAACTGCAAACAGTGGTACACATTTGACATTTACATGAAACTACAACTATATGACTACAAAAACTTTATTCTACGTACTTGAATTATAAATAAAAAATACTAATAAATGAGAAAATAACACGAAAACTAAAGAAATACAATTGACAGAAATGCTATGTTGACACACGTCAACAAAATGTGTACCAGTGTTTAATGCGATCAGCGCCATCTCTTGATACTTGAAAATCCCAATATATGAAAAAATTGCAATTAAAAATGGCATTGTTCAAAACGCGGCTGATTTTCTCACCCTCGGCCCTTGTCCAGTGACGTCAGTGTTTCATCAACGCGGCCATTTTGATTGTCACATTAGTTTAAACGTCAAAGTGACATTTAAAGGTAACCTGAAATTGTAAACATGTCGATGAAACGCTGTTTTGTGTCATCGTGCCAAAATACTAGCGAAAATAGTGAGAAAATATTTTTAATAGTACCGCGTGATACAAAAAAAAACACATCGCAAAACAGTTACTGTTTGTATTGAAAAATACAGATTTGATACGCAACAAAGCAACAGTAATGAAATTCTAAGAATACACAACGAACAACGTAGACAAATGTTAATCAGACGAAAAAGTAAAAACGAATGACTAATGACCAGCAGCTGAGTGATACGTGGATAACTTCAGGTCAAATGAAAATTATATTTGTAAAAATGATTAGAATGATGTTATATTAATATATTATAGCATTTGTATCAAATATTTAAATATGTAATTCTCAATTTATAGTCTATATTTTTTTCTTTTAGAAATTCTGTGTCGGTATAATAGGGCTGTTTAAAAAATCTGAACTTGCAGTGTGCAACGCTAACGTCACAACATGGCTGGTTTTTTGCAACTTTTTAAAAATATCATACTTTTAAACGATTTTATACAACAAAAAATGTAAATAAAAATAATTTATTCATACAGATCGATAAATTAAACTGTGCTAGTTTGATTTAAACAAAAAAAACGAACATTTTTTTTGCATGACCTCATTCTAGGTAAATAATAATTTGTACAGTTCGTGTAACAAGTTCAATGACCGCTCGGCAACCTTGAAATGAGTTGCTATACTGGGACTTCTGTAGATTCAGCAGAAACTGGAGTGGGTGTATTTGGTGACAAAAATGATAAAAGGATTAGAGGAAAAAATGAAATAAGGTATTCTGTGGGAAATTTAGTAGCGCGAATTATGATTACATTTCAAAAATTTGTTGTAAACATTTTAAGCAATCGAGTATTTGTCCCTATAAGGGCGCTTAAGTATAAATACAAAATAAATTTTCGCATAAAATTTCAACAATTTCCAATAGTTGATACGTATTAATAATAATGAACCCTTAACCATGATTTCTCCAAGCTCGAATATGTAAGTACAATTTGATTTGACAAGCTACCTTATACAATAGTATATAATCTTTGGTATAAAATTTACGCTAATTTTGCTTATAATTCGTATAATTTATGTAAACTCGCCAAAAATAAAAGCCGACGTATTCTTCGAGTTAAAATGGAAGTGCCAAATTTTACCTACCCATAAAAAAATATTGGGTTTCATTTTATTTTAGTGAGTATACATAATACTGTGCAGTTGCAAGTTGCAGTTTACTCTTATTATAGTACATATTATTTTGCTTGTTAGTAGTAGTTAGTTTAGTAAAATATGTTGTGCTATTTTGTAAGATTTCTAAATTACTACAAATAATATGATTGTACAGCAATTTTTCGTTACATGTATATTGATTGATATTGTTCGTTCAAAATTTACATTAATTTAAATATTAATAACAAGATATTTTTGGAGTTCATAAATCAAACTCATTGATGAAATTAAAAAAAAATATGAAGGTCCCGCGAGCATTATTGAGAATAAGGGCCGGTATTTTCACTTGCGAATAAAGATTTAGATAAATTTATCCTTCGGATAAATATTTTTGTCGTCTTTTCACTTGCAAATAAAATTATGCGAAAGAATAACATCCATTATTCGCGGAATAAATTATTCGGTACTTAAGTAGCGAATAAGCTATTCGTAAGTTCATTACATTTCCACATAGTGCAGATGTATTAACAAAATGGATATATTTAATATTATGATGATATTTTCAACTATGAATTAACAAATAACGTGAGAAATCGATCAAACACTATTAGACAACGACATAATCACATATCTACACGAAATAATTTTTGACAGATTTCGGTTATGAAAACAATTTAGTACTTATCACATATTTGGGATCGCATTTGAACTCAAACAGTAAATAGGTAAATCATTATAAAGACCCTGCCATTTGACACTGGCAAAATATTTTCGAATTTTGGATCCTTTCGTTGAATACATTGACAAACATTTACTTTGAACTGAAAGAAATATACAAAAAGTACGACAATTTTACAATATACATATCTCATTTACCACTGCTGCATTAGATGGTACACTTGTTAAATTACAGTCTCCCGGGGCTAAAAATGCAGAACATATATGACAGTGACATTAAAGATGTCAAACAAAATTTTGACAACTACGGATTCAAAAGTAGTTGACACATTTCATCCTTGTCTGCTTAACGTGGCTACGCCAGACTCCATCCTTCTCTACCGACACAAATTCACTCTGCAAGGCTACCAATTCACGAACGTTAAAGTTATTCGACAGATAGCTATTTGCTTGTGTAAAATGTGTGAAAAGACGCAATGGAATTATTCGTTGGATAAATATATAGAATAAATTTATTTAACGAATACTTATTCGAAACTTTATTTGGAAGTGAAAATACCGGACCTAAGACATTCGGTAGTAGTGCCCTTCATCAGTAATAAACAATTGGCTATTCCAGGCTATGTTTTTAATTTTTTATTATCTTGAAGTAAAGTCAGAGTTAAAAATTCCTCCAAATAAGCGAGATATAAAAAAATATATCATCACGGCATATTACCCATTGCTGGGTGTGCCGATCTGCTTTGTATACAGATATCGGTAACGATGAAATATTTGCACCGTGCGGGCGCTTACCAGGCGTCACTTCACGGGCACTTATTGATGGCGTGCAGAGTGCACCACAGGGGTCAATTTTGTGCCATTTAAAATTCGAAATATTTGGCGACGGTCGGGATCGAACCCTATTCCCCAGATTCGCGACCAGACACTTAGGTACACGGCCACGAGACCCCATTTTGACGAAATGAAAAACCCCTAAAAGTAAGAAATATAAAATATTTTCGTTATTGTTCCAAAATCGATAAAATTTCATTGTTTTTTACTTACAAAATAGCACTAATTTTAATATAGTGCTTGTTTTATATACAGAATGTATTTAAAAAGCGAGGTATAAGAATATTGGATACAAGATTATTATAATATTACGTATGACAACTTATTTTATAAAAAAATATTTCAAACTTTTGATAATATTTGTGCTATAATTATTCAAGTAGGTAATTTTAGAAAAAAAATTCTATAATCTATACATTTTTTTAATGTGCGTTTATTTTTTATTAAAAGCTTTAAGTTTGAAATATTTTATTTTTCATGGAGGGACGAAGTACTCGCTTTTTAAAATTCTTGTATATAATTTTACCACTAGTACGAACATTGACTAAAAAGTATTATACAGGTGAGTCTTTGAAATGATCGTCGTCGATATCTCCCTTGTCGTTAGTAATACAGCATAAATTTATTAACATAATTTATTTGTCTACTCAAGGAGCATAACGTAAAATTATTTTTACATATACAGGATGTTGCATTACGGCTCGGCGAGAATTGTTTGTCTTTTTTTAAATGGAACACCTTATACATTTCCATTTATTTTGAATTGTATTTTATTCACCTATACGCACATATAATTTTTTTTAAATTTTCCTCGGCGTTGTCAAGTTATTCCGTTTTTTCTCTAAAAATGAACTAATACACGCATTGCCGTATAGAAGAGTACTAAAGTTATTTTAATAGTAAAAATTAAGAATTTTTTTTCTGTACAACTATAACTATACTCTATGTTCTCATATAATTTTAAAAATATATAATTATACAGGTTGTGTTCAATAAAGCGAATCAAATTTACTCAATTTCAAATGACTATAACTCGTCATTTTCAAATGGAACACCCTATATTTTATTATTTATTTGGGTTTCTTTTTATGTTATCTTTCTATGTTATTTAGGGTATCCTATGCCTAAAACCAATAATTTCGGAGTTATTCACCATTTCTGTCTAAAATTTATTTAAATTAAATCTAGCATACTATGGAAATTGTGTTTTTATTAAGAAACAATTGCAATAATGGACAGTAGTTCAATACGGCACATCGCTGGCAGCGCTGATTGCCGAAGTTTGCCGAACGCAATGAATGGACGAATACGATTGGTCCCACAACTGTATTCGGCAAACTTCGGTGCTCAGCACTGCCAGCGATGTGCCGTGCTGAACGCGGCCAATAGAACTGGTTATTATTAGGTTTGTTCCAACACACCATCAAACCAGTTTGTGAACGGTCGGGTACATGCGCAGAGTGAATTTAGTGTTCCAACATGAATTTCGACTGAATCATGAACTAAGCGTCGGTTGTTCCAACATAAAATTGATCGTTCATGAACTGGTTCGTGAACGGTCAAATTAGTCAGTGAATTTTTAGTTGTATTGTTAGTCCAGGACATGCGCAATGCATACAATCCATTAGTAATCTATTTTATTTAGTATTCTTTGTCAGTTATTAATAATGTAATTTATAAAATGAGTGATTCGGAGGGATTTTGAGACATTTGATAAAGTTTAATTGATTTTCTAATATTTCTTAAAATTAAATTTCATAATTTATTGTTGATTTCTCATAATTAGCTCTTTATTTTATACTATGTGAATATACGTTTATGTATTTTGGTGTTTAGTGAATATTCGTACTAGTGCGTAATAGTCCTACGTACTTACCTAAATCTAATTGATTCTGACCAGCAGATAGAATAGACATCAAGAGGTAGCGTGACGAATGTTTTGTTTTGTTAGGTTGGTATATAGTGTGGCAAGAGTGTTGAGCGTTTAGTACAGTACGATACAAATACGAAAATATAAAACTTCGGTTGGTTCAAAATATAAAATCCCTGACTCTAATTGTATAACTAAACACTAAATCACAGAATCAATCAAACAAATCGCAAAAGCGATCATACAAAATATTCTCTCCGTAACCAAATCTAAACAAATGCACCTACCTTAGCTTTAGGTTAGGTTAGGTACACCTACAATACTTCATTTTTGGGGCTGCATATATATGTATAAATTCTATGTATGTTGTATGTATATTTGATGCACGGTGTATAATACAACACAAGGGTATATTTTAATTATACTACAGTGGATTGAAAAGTTCCCGGCTTAACACTGAGAGGGCAGCATTAAACGCACAATTTATTTCTACGCTAATTTGTACGAGGGCGTCCAGAAAATATTAAATATAATAAAAAATCACAGAATAGACCTTTCCAATTTAACGGCTATCTCTTTCTATCACTGCAAATACAGTGTGTTCAAAAAAATTCCTAAATCGCAGTAAGCTCTGAACAGAGAAACGTGTGTCTGTGTGTCTGATCATTATTCAATTCAAAAGTCAAGTTGTCAAAATTGATCTTGATATGTAATTTTAAGGAGAAAATACAATAAAGAAGGATACAGTATATTGACATTCGCCGTTTTATAATTTGTTTCCATTTCTTAAATAAGATTCAAGAAGAAAAGCTTTGATTTCTTTAGATAATATTTTTGACAATATGTTATGTCAGACTGACATTTAATTAAATATTTTTATATTGGCGTACGTTTCTTTGTTCATAGCCTACACCGAGTTAGGAATTTTTTTGAACACACTATGCTCTGTTCCATTTAAGCCATTCAGTAGCTGGCACTGGCAACAGCGCAAATCTGAAGTAGCCGAAATTACATTGGGAAAACTTGTCTCTAATTTCAACCAATCAGAGAGGTCAAAACTATTTCCTATGCTCCGCAATACTGAATGGCTTAAATGGAACAAGGTATAGTAACTAATATGGCGCCAACAACTGTCAGTTGGGCTGTCAAACGAAACTTCAAAAATATTGCAGTCATTAAAATACCTATATTCTCGGTGAAAATTTGCATCGGTAGACATTTTAACTTCAATAAATAGTATATTACATTACAAGTCATGAAAATGTTTCATTGCAGACGAGGAGGCTTGTTTGAAGAATGCGAGAATGCGCAGCGTCCGAGCATTTCTTCAAAGCCTCCGAGTCAAGCAAAGACATTTTTATGACGCGTGGTGTATTCTATTTTTTTAAAAATCGGCAATTATAGAAGCTTAAAATTATAGAAAAAATTAGGTTGGCATAAATCATCAGAGCTGTGACAAATTTTAGAAAACGTTGTCATGACAAGTAAACAAAGTGACAAATTTTATTATTATAAAAAATTTGACGCGTTGTTTGCTTTCTTGCTACCGGTAATTTTCCTTTTGAAAACGATGTCGCAATGCGAACATGATTTTGATGGTGAAGATGAAGTACCGATGGACATAACAGAAGCTGCGAACGCCGCTGACAGATTTACTACCAAAAAATCCAAACAGCGGTACGAAAAGGAGTACGATAGATTCAAAAAGTGGTGCAGCATTAGAAAAGTGAATCAAATTAGTACAAACAGTGGAAAGTAAAAATGACGTCATGAAAATTTTATTTTCGTGACTAGTCATGGAAATCTTACTTTCAAGACTCAAATTAGTCCGGAAATGAGAATTTTCATGCCGATTTAAAAAAAAGCTTTTGTAACATCTTTCGACAAGTTTTTTTAAATTTTTCTGAGACTTTTCTCACATTTGACGTCTACATTTTTTAGAAATAAACGCCTTGGATGACCACCGTCATGACGAGCGCGTATCCATAACTCCCGCCAATTGTTGTTACTATGCGCAGATCTCCATTGCGCATAATATCTTCTATCTCTTTAAATTGAAAAGGTCTATTGTAGAGGTTATAGTTCACATAATTTTTCTACGTAATACCTTTCTCGGTCGATGGATTTTGTGAGCCTAGGAAGAAGCTTTTTGATACTGCGTTGCAGAAATTTCCCACCAACTCTCTGACATATTGTTTGGCGGCGTTCTTAAGATCGTCGGCGGTCGAAAACCTTTTGTCACCCATAAACAACTTGAGAGAGCTGGGATGAAAATCTGAAGGCGCCATATCGTTTTCAGTTATATTATACTAGTTTTTTGTTCATCAAATTTGGAAATATCAATGTAAAACATACAAAAAATTATCTACAGAAATGTTTCTAGCATAAGAGTTTATGTATTAGAACGTTGAAAACGTCCACTTTATATGCGATTTTCTTAGGAACTAGACGGTGGATTGTTTTTTAATTTTTAGAATAGTTGGATAAGACATCTTTCATTATAATTATAAAATTTTGAACCATAAAGTTGGAAATTAATTTTTCACAAGGAGATTCCCTTGAACGTCCTTAAGATGTCTTACAATACTGCAAGATTAAAATGTATCATCTACAAAGATATGTTTATTACCAGAGCTGCCACATTTTTCGGACGATTTCGATCGTACCAGAGTTCGAGTCCAAATGCTAAATTTGAGAGAAATTCAATGTTTGTACGATCAAGGTCACATACCCCACTCCCGGCAGTAAGTAAGAATTCATGATATTATTTATATTTACATAGAAATCTATATCCATATTTCCCTTATGTTGTATTATACTTCGCGATTTCATGCTATGTATGGTCTACATATGTGTACAAATGCTATATTGGTACGATTTACTTTTTGTTTTATATGTGATAGTATACTTTTAAGTGGGTGAAGTACGTTCCATCAGCAATTTTGCGTTCAAACCTATGACTAGTTTTGAAAACGCCGGGTCTATAAAATCTGAGATGACGACGTTGACTCCAGAACCTCCTGGGTGCTGTTTCTCTATCCAACTGCGTTTGTGCTTTTCTAAGGGCACTGCGCATTCTGAGCGAAGGGTACCTATAAAACAACAACCTACAAACAAGGTACTCATAAGAAGTTTGGTTAGTATGTTAGTAATATCTGTAAACTGTGCACAAAAATATAAATAATATTGTTATTGTGCTACAGAATAAATTATTATATTAATGATATAAGAGGCCTGTTTAAAAAGAATCCGACATTTAATTTTCTCGCATAAAATAATGACGGTAGGACGGCGCCATTGGATGCGTGTGAGGTGTTAAAAGTATTATTCAGATTTCCCGCTCGAAATGATTGAAAGTGTTGAGCAAGTTGTGTCAAAAGCTTGGTGACTCCAACGATCACAAATACACTAGATATAACTTCATAGCATTTGTTTTGTTTTCGGCAGACCAGAAAAAGACAACTAAGGATAGAGATATGTTAAGTCCCCTCGCTAGATGTCACTGCTTGTTTTATTAAAATTAACTGCATTATATTTGAAACATTTGAATTATTATTAACGAAAACCAATTATAAAATGCATGAAACAAATTGTTATTAGTATTAAGAAAAGGTAAAAAGAATTGTATATTAGTACATTAAGATACAAGTTTCATAAGACATGATTTTAGTGCACGCGTCTTTCTTAGAAACGAGCGGCTTGCCGCGAGTCTTCTAAGAGGACAAGTGCGCTGAAATGTCTTATGAAACGTGTATTTTAGAGTATTTTTTCTATTTTGGCCATTTAAAAAAAAATACATTATTTTATGTTCAGGAATTTCTATTTCGGTTCTTTAATGTGTACTTTATGAAACTCATTTGGATGTCATAATGAAGTACTTTATGACACCCAAATGGGTTTCATAAAGTACACATTAAAGCACCAAAATAGAAAAAATTATTTATTTTATTCTATTGATTTTTAAACAATGTTGTTTTATATACTTGCTTTTTATTCTATTTGTAGTTTTTTCTAAATTTATTTTTGTTTCATGGTGATTTTCAAATAAATGTCTAAAATTATATTGAGCAATTGAATGCCAGGATATCGTTATGAATACAGTCCGACCGAAATTCCCGTAGGTAAATTTCTCATGGTAATATTAATTAATTGTTTTTTAATTAATAAGAGTTTTTTGAATTATGTATATTTTATTCCAAAACTTGAAAAAGGCAGATTTATAGAGAACAATGAAACCAGAAAACTTTGAACAAGCGACCCTCGATTTTTTTAACTTTAAGTTAAATTCTGTCTGATTTCAATTTCTGTTGGAATTAGGTTTTCCCCACAACAGATTCTACTGCTCCAGACCAGTAGAATTTGAAATGACAGAATTGAGATTTCCCCAATTCTTTCTCCGGATTGATTTCAAATTCTACTGGTCTAGAACAGTAGAATTTATAGTGGGGTAAATCCAATTCTGACAGAATTTGAAATCAGACAGAATTTCAATTTACAAAATCGAGGCCCGAACGACCACAACTTCCAAACAAGGGAGCAAAATGTCACAAATACATTATATGGACTGTAGAGACATCTCTCGACAAACTTTAGAGTAGACTTTATATATCTCTATCTCTAGTTGTCCCTTTCCGACAAGCCGAGAACATAACAAACAATAGTGACGTATAGGGCATGTTTTGTCTAGTATATTTGTATTGAATGAAATTTAATTTTAAAATAATGAAGATAGTGAATTTGATTCGCAATATTGGCAACAATTTCTGCTTAGCGGGAGTCGGTTCAACATAACCAACAAACGTAATGTAAATTGTAACAAAACAGTAACATATATAACAAGTTTATACTATTATTCACGAAAGATGACTATTCAAGGTCATTTATTCGAAGAAAGAATTCACTTCACTTTATAGCAGTAGCATAGTAACATTTTGTATTAGAAAGAGAAAGATTATTTGACCTATGTCTATTTAATTTATGTGGTGTGACAGATATACGTAAATAGTGCAACATGAAATATTTATAGACATTTTAAGTGAAAAACTAAGACTAATTTATTTGAAAATTATATTTCTTCTAAATAATGCCTTTCTGAAAGATTTATGTTCTTCACTCATGTTTTTAGAAAATACAAAAACATAGACTTAACTTATAAACCAAGGAATAATAATTTGATTTAAACGTCAACGCCACTGGGTAAATATTAGCACAGAGGGCAGTGTAGTAGATAATTAGATATCTGTAATTCTGCGACATATGTCATTATGATTTATAGTGTGTTAGAAAGTAATGCCACTATTTACGTATATCTGTCACACCACATAAATTAAATAGACATGGGTCAAATAATCTTTCTCTTTCTAATACAAAATGTTGCTAAGCTACTGTTATAAAGTGATGTGTATTATATCTTCGAATAAACGACCTTGAATAGTCATCTTTCGTGAATAATAGTATAGGTGTAGATCCGACATTTTCCTGAATTAAATACTACAAATACGGGCGTAACTTTCCAATTTTTAAATAACACCAGAGAGACTTTTCTGTGGTGCTTTCAGCACGACAGCTTTCAGCACGACAGCTTTCAGAGCCCGTGAGGTGACGCCTAATAAGCACCATCGTCAGTACAGGGTCTCATTTTCGATGTTTTTTTAAGGTATCTCGGGTAATATTAATGATAGAGCAAAACCGTTTGCACATTCCAGGGTCAACTTTTCGAGAAAAGTTTTAGACACCACAGGAATTTTCGATCTTCTTTTGTTTTTGAGATACAGACAAAAACTCGTTTTTCGCACATTTTGAAAATATCTCATATCTTATTTATTATAAAAGTTAGAGGAAAAATGTTTTTACAAAAATTTTACCGTTTTTTAAATAGAATAAAATGGCATAATTAGATTTTTTTAAAACTTAATTCTCGAGATATAACACAAACTTATGATTTTTTAAATGGGACCCTATGTTAAAAATAGTCTGGTCTTTTTGCTTATTTTATAAGCTTTTCAATGATATATAACAAACCTACATTCTTTTGTTTTAAACATTAATAAAAGGCGAATTATTAATTTGTTGAAAATGAAAAAAATTATTACAAATCATCATTTGTTTATTTTGATTTAATATCTATTAATTATGTTCCCAAAATTATTCTTAACCAATTATTTTCGGGAAAGTTAAATTACTAGTTACCGACGTTACAGTTGGCTTTGACACAATCCGAAAAAGATGGTTTAATACGCTTTTGAAGTAAATAAATTGAAAAAATGAGTAAAACTGAAACAAATATTATTAGAAATATGCAAATGATGATCTGTAATAGATTCTTTCATTTGTTTCTTAATAATTTATTTTTTTTCACCCCAATAAATTAATAATTCGTCTTTTATTAATGTTTAAAACAAAACAATGTAGACTTGCTATATATCATTGAAAAGCTTATAAAATAAGCAAAAAGACGGTACTATTTTCAACATAGGTTCCCATTTAAAAAATCATAAGTTTGTGTTACATCTCGAGAATCATTAAGTTTTCAAAAAATCTAATTACGCCATTTTATTCTATTTAAAAAACGGTAAAATTTTTTTAAAAACATTCTTTCTCTAACTTTTATAATAAATAAGATATGAGATATTTTCAAAATGAGCGAAAAACGAGTTTTTGCCTGTAGCTCAGAAACAAAAGAAGATCGAAAATTCCTGTGGTGACTATTAAACATTTCTGGAAAAGTTGACCCTGGAATGTGCAAACGGTTTTGCTTAGTATTACCCGAGATACCTTAAAAAAACATCGAAAATGAGACACCTGTACAGATATATCTTATCAAAATCTGCTAATATTGGCACACCCAAAAATGGGTATGAACCTTTAGCTGCGTTTTAAGAAACAGGCGTTTTGTGAAATGATGAACATTTACAATAAATTCTCAAAACATTTAAACTCCATGCAACATTAAAATAACACAGAAAAACATTCTCTACGAGATATCTACATAACACACTGTAGAAAATTGAAGTTTTAGCGTTTGTGATTGACAGGGTGAGAAGGAAAACTTACCAAAGAGGTGCTTGACAACAAACCACGTAGTGGGAGTGAGCACACACTGACTTACGTAGCCTTTGGACGCGGCCCGATGCTTCAGAGTCTCGTCTAGGAAGCTGAACAGCCTGGAGATGGTTATTGTGTCCGGCCAAGGAGTTGGAAAACTGGCTGCGGGCCACAGAAGGGGCTGTCCGAATCTAAAATATTTCATCAAGATTTCTAAACATAATAATGTATGGAAGCGTAGAAGGGCCACGTATAAATATTTAATTTTAAGAATTTACACTTTCTATTCTGTAAATTTACAATTTAATCTGTAAATTTACACTTTTTAATTTGTAAATTTGCAGTTTAATGTGTAAATTTACACTTTTTAATCTGTAAATGTCAAATGTGTACCACTGTTTGTAGGTCTAATGTTCGCCGCTAGTTAGCGTTTTCTTATTTGAAAATCCCAATAACCGATATTTGCCGGTTTGCGTTTGCCAGCGTTTCCCACATTCCCACTCCAGCCACAAAAAGCATACTGCCAACTTAACAAAAAAAATATAACTAAAAAGTGTAAATTTACAGATTAAAAAGTGTAAATTTACAGACTAAACTGTAAATTTACAAATTAAAAAGTGTAAATTTACAGATTAAATTGTAAATTTACAGAATACAAAGTGTAAATTCTTAAAAATAAATATTTACACATGGCCCTTCTACGCTTCCGTAATAATGTAATCAAGGACGGTCACAGTAGAATTATTGAGAGTAAGACAGATGGCTCAATTTTTTACAATTTTATTTTAAATATGTTCTAAGTAGTTCGCTTCAATGAAGTCATGCACGATCTTTCATTGTTAATTTTAATCGATAGAGTAATGAAAAATAATAGACCCGTATTTTTTATTTTTCCTTAAATCGATCTTTAATACTGAAAAAATTGCAATTAAAAATGACATTGTTCAAAACGCGGCTGATTTTCTCCGCCTCGTCCCTTGCCCGGTGACGTCAGCGTTTCATCAACGCGGCCATTTTGATTGTCACATTAGGTTAAACGTCAAAGTGACATTTAAAGATAACCTGAAATTTATGAAAGTAAACATGTCGATGAAATACTGTTTTGTGCCAACGTGCCAAAATACTAGCGAAATAATGAGAAAATATTTTTAATAGTACCGCGTGATACAAAAAAAAAAACAACTCGAAAAACAGTTATTGTTTGTATTGAAAAATACAGATTTGATACGCAACAAAACAACAGTAATGAAATTCTAAGAATACACAACGAAAAAGTAAAAACGAATGACTAATGACCAGCAGCTGAGTGATATGTGGATAACTTCAGGTCAAATGAAAATTATATTTATAAAAATGAATAGAATGATATTATATTGATATATTATAGCATTTCTATCAAATATTTAGATATGTAATTCTCAATTTATAGTCTATATAATTTTTTCTTTTAGAAATTCTGTGTCGATATAATAAGGCTGTATAAAATCAGTCTGAACTTGCAGGGTGAAACGCTAACGTCACAACATGGCTGTTTTTTGCAACTTTTTAAAAATGTTATACTTCAAAACTATTTTATACAACAAAAAATGTAAATAAAAAATAATTTGTTCGTACAGATCGATAAATTAGACAAAAAAGAACAATCTTTTTGCATGACCTCATTATAATACATACTATTCTTTCCTTCTACTTCTTAAAATCTTATAAGTTGTTATAATCAATAACCAATCTTTTTTGAATGCTTTTAAAATAATTCAAATTGCAGCATCAATCTTTTCTTCACACGAAAACATTTTATCTCGTAAATTTTAAATAAGTTGAAAAAATAGCCAAAAGTAACACATTGCCAAATCAAGTGAGTATGGCGGGTGATCTATTACTTTAAATTTTTTGCCAAAAACTGAAAAAAGCTCTCTGGTTATTGTAAGTATTAATTATTTCTGTCGATTTTATTTGATAATTGACAGCTGAGTGTGCATTCTGATCAATTAGGAGGCAGAATTAATTTTTCTTTCTAAATGAACGCTATTTTACGTGAAATGAACTATTGTACTTGTTATTGTACCTGGCAGCATCGCTACGATAGACGACGATAACCTGATATCGAAACTGGGTGGTCATAAACTCTAAAGTGATGTGATCCATATGCTGAGTGTACGGAAGAAGTTTATGCCCAAATGTAGATGTCAGTAATCGCATAAATCGTTCATGATCTGATGGTCCAAATGCGTAGAAATGCTGGCAATCTAAAATCACTATCTGCAAGAAAATAATAGATATTTATTATATGTGTTGAATGTATCATATTAGTGACGAAAGAAAAAGTTTAGCCACGTAGCCCGCAGGGCGAGTGGCTAATTTTCTTTAGTGACTAATATACATTCCACACGAGTGTAATACAACGTTTTATACAACACTTCTTTAACAACTTCTTAAATCATTTTTATGTTTTCATTCATCGTTTGACACTGACAAGTATTTTAAATTACAAAGCAACAAAGTAGCCATTGAATGGTTGTTAAGGTTTTGTTTGTTATTGAATAAAATTTGCTGTAATAATTATTGTCTGTCATTGTGGATTATTTGTAAGAAAAATGAATTTACCGGTTTCAGGATATTATTCCATTGTTTACATGTACAAAAGTAGGCTGGTAACTAAGTAATAACTGTATCTGTATGGTAATATTATTACCATATTGACTTGTCAACAACGGTCTTCAAAATGAAAATAAAATCAAATGAAAGTATAATACTCTTCATTAATACATACAGATAACGTTGGTGTATCGTTCTAAATACGGTATACTTTATTTTAAAATAATAAACATGAGGAATAAAGCAAATAATTTGAATATTTGTCATATTGACATATGTCAAAAAAATTGTTCTCTTAACCATAGCATTCTAAAAATAGCATTAACGAAAGAATTGCATAAAATATTTTTTTATTAATATAGCCTTCATTTTCTGAAACCGATAAACTATTGAACAAACCACGGATGTTATGAATCATAACAAGCCTTAGATGTCTTAAAATCCTCGCTCTACGAGCTCGGATTTCAAAATGACATCTTCGGCAGTTATGATATACATAACATTCCTAGGTATGTTAATAGCTATTAAATGGGTGAAAATGAGGACCTCCCTTTAAAACGTATTCACTTAGAAGCACAAACAGCATCTTTGAATTTAATTCCGAAGCAAAAGCAAGTAACCACTAACTCGTTTCTCGTTTTCGTTTTATCAGTTGTCAGTAAAGATAAGTAACCTATTTTAGCATAAATTTTAATATTTATTTAAATAAATAAGTTTGATAATGTTAAATTACTTCTATAATAAAATAATTTTGTAAAATTGCTTTTTATTTATATTAAAAAAACACAAAAATCAGTAATAATTCTTCCGTGACTTCTAAAATATTCTCTCACGGAGTGACTAATGTTGTACATTAGTTATTTCAAATAACCATAGTAACAAGTATATTATGAGTCATGAGTCGGTGTTGAATAAACAAATATATCATTAGCTTACGCTTACAGACACTGAAAGCTATCGTGGAGAGAGCCTCACATGAATAAAAGCACAAAAGCCCATAGGGCTTGGGTAGCTATTGCCAAATGGCAACAAGTTTGAGAAAAATCTGGAAGATTATTTTCTAATTTATCGAACTCTCGAATTATGTTTAATTAGATTATTTTTTGATCCACAGTTTCAGTCTTGCTATTGTAACGCTATCTATTGTCGTAATTAACTAGCTTCATTCATTTTTATATGGCTCAGTTGGTAAGTCAGTTTTGACAATTAGAACACTTTGATAATACAAAATAAATAATGAAAAGATATAATTATTAATTATGGCTGGTATTCTAAGCACCCGACTAAAAAAGCGACTAGCTAGTCGCCCGACTATCATAATGTTACAATATATACTTTAGGCGGGTGACTAGCTAGTCGCTTCCTTAGTCGGGCTTAGTCGCAAGCTCAGAATACCAGCCGATATTTCTAGAAGTGGTTTCTATATTTTTTTGGTTTATTTCATGATCAGAAATGGCACAAAATTGGCCCTTTTCGCTCATTTTACGTATGAGTTGATTACTATCTGACATATGTCAACAAAAACAAAAGCTACAGAGATTAATCCCGGAAATAATCTAGAGCTTTATTCTCAGTATAATAATGACAGGATTGGTTAAAACGCAGACACGTGACACAAAATGGAACATTTCACTGGTTGTAAGAGATTTAAAAAAATATTCATATTAATGAATGAATAGCTTTATGATAATAGTTGGTGGTTGGTATTGGTGTCAATGACTGAAATATCGATAATTCGTTGAATGGTACTTGATATCAAGTGCTTCCATCTCTCCCAGGCCCATAACTAATGATGCAACGTGCTATAAATACATAACATGCAAAAACTTAATCAATACTTGAAGTACGTTATGTTTGAACATGTGGAACTTTTTACAAAGTCACGTATTTTCGTCATCAGCTTCAGTTTTTTAATGAATGATAACACGCAGAAATTTATGGCACAAACTTTCCCACATTTCGATTCTACTTTTATAATTCGTCTACTTTACATAATATATGACTGCCATTATATAAAATTTGAGCCTCATATAGTATTTTATTGTATTTTATATGTCCGCCCGCGCCTCATTATTATGCAAACTTTGAAAATTAACGTCCTGAGGCTGAAAGAATATCTTTGTACAATTTAACGTCGATATGTAAAACGGTGTAGATTTGCCTATAGTTAATTCGCCGAATCGAGACAAATTGGAACTAACCCGGAATCCGAACCAAATCATTCTTATTGGTCGATGATGACAAATTTGAAGATTGAACTTGAAGATTTGTAAGAAAAAATATTTTCCTATGTTAAATATCTATCGGTAATGATGATCACATATTCCTGCCGTAAGGGAGTTTGCCAGACATCACCTAAGGCACTTATTGCTGGCATGGAGAGTGCTTCGCAGAGGTGTCATTTAAAATTCGAAATAATTTTGGCGTTGGTCAGAATACTTTCGTAATTTCATGCTTCCTTATTATTTTTGGTAAAAAAGCAACAAATAAAAGTTGTAAGCATAAAATTCTACATTTAAATCAATAAATAAGCAAAATTAATACATTGTAATATCGAAAATCATCCCAGAAATAGTTATAGCCATGGAATTTTCAAATAAATTAACAATGTGTCTATTCAAATTTGAGAGGAACCGAGTTAAAACAAATGCATGCGGTTGGCACATGGTTTTGCCATTTTGCTACAGGTCGGATCACGCCAAACAATTGAATACGTGCTAATCACGCGCTGATCACGGTTTACATGCGGTGACTCTCGAATTTGAATGGACTAATTAATTTATTTTTATTAGGTATTATTTGTAATTTCTATTCAAGTGTATAATTATCTATTAATTTAAATAACTAATTGTTCACTTGAACAGAAATTATAAATAATAAATATAAACTAACTAAGCTTGACAAATAAATCGTTGATTTTCGACATAGGGCGCCTTTTTTTATTCCGCAATATGTAGCCGTGCAATATTAACTTGCAGATAGTCGTTTTTTTGTTACATAGATTAGAGGTGGGCGCGTGAGTAACTTTTTGTTCACGATCACGCACGCTCACGTAACTAAAAATGTAATCACGACCAATCACGCACGACTTTTTATGTTTGATTCACGATCACTCACGCTCACGATTTTATTTTGGCACTCACGCCCGATCACGCCCGGCGGGTCACGTTCGTGTCACGTGATTGTGTCTATGTACATTTAAGCCTGTTTAACACAGTCATAAGTTGTTATCAAATTTATCAACCAGTTGGTAATAAGTTAGGTAACAAATTGGTTTCATTGGAAACAAATGTTTATGGACAAATATGATATTCTATTCCATCACAAATATCATAAATTTGGTAACAAGTTTGTTAACAAAATTATGATCGTGAAATCGGACCAACTGTGTATACAGTTTTGGGTACAACAGTAACACTATTTTTATGCAAAAAAAATACTGTTGATGACATATTTGGACATAATAATAATAATAACAAGAATGTAATAATAATTTACTTTGCAAGACCGTCATTCAGAACTTTACGGGCGTGCACAGCACCTAACGAGCGAGAGAAGCGAGCTTGTTATCCGTGCGAGCACGTAAAGTTCAGAAAATTGATAATTTTTTAAATAAAAAATAAAAGAAAACTTGTACTCACGCCCGATTAAATTTCAATCACGCCTGATCACGCACGATAATTTTTTAGTGCCTCACGCTCACGTCCAATCACGACGCAAAATTTAAATTATATTCACGATACGACAAAATCACGGCCCGCGCCCACCTCTGACATAGATGCATCTGCTATGCAACTGGACATGTTTTTTTATTTAACTGCAAAGCAGTTCTGCTCGCTGACTGCGCGCAGTTATGCATCCAGCTTTGAAAAGGTTGCATTGGATGTGTGCATGCGCAGACAGTATTTGAAAGTTATCACGAAACGAAAATCAACATAACCAAAAATATTAATCTTCAATAACTATTTTAGTAGCATTTGTCGCAAAAGTAAACATTTTGAATAGCTTTTAATAATGTCTGATGAATTAGCGTTTGACAGATATCATAACCTTGTTTTAATTGCAGGTGCTGCCGCAAGGTATTGTTTGTTATTTCTCGCAAAACTGCAAGCAGTTAACAGCAGTTGGGACGTAATACAAAGCGAAAGCGATTCATCGCAGTTTTTTGTTGACTATTTCACTCATAAATATATAAACCAATCCAAATTCAGGATTCTACCTAGTTACCAAATTTCATTTCGACAAAACAGCGTCAAAAAAGTTTTTTCGCACCCTTTAAGCCAATAAGATATCGTATTTTTACAAGTAAGTGAGTTTTGATAAGCGAAAATTTTTTGACGTTTTAGAAACATATTGTTTACATACCTGTCAAAGTCTGTATATTTTCAGTGTTTTCAGTTTTTTTAAAAACGAGTCGATTTGGACATGAATCTATTTAAAACGTTGAAATAGCAAACTGAAACCTAATACCTCTAAACACAATAAATATTTATAAGATTTTTGTCAAGAAAAAAATTATATAAATAATTACCTGATTTTTATTTTGGAAATAGTCATCCGAATACCATTCGTGGTTAAATTTTAACCTGGAAAAATTTTCCGATTGCTTTACTCGAGCCTGTTGCCAATTTATTTCGTGACATTGATCAAAAATTACTCGTTTGACAACTCGTAATTTTTTTGTCAATGTCACTCAATAAATTGCTAGGCAACCGGCTCTCGTAACAATCTGAAAAATTTTCCGGCAAAAATTTACCACTTATGATATTATATATGACAATAAAAAAATGCACCCATTTTCATACCTAATTTCTACTGTTACAAAGCATGAACAATTAATTGTAAAATTTTATTCTCTAAAACTTTTATACTTTTAATTAAATTAATTAGATGTGGGGTTAGAGCATTACTTCGGCAAAATAAAGGCCCGGGTCAAATCAAGGTGGCTGACATGATCTCTTCACAATGGGAACTTATACAGGTGTTCATTTTAAATGGGCCCCCGTTGCTATTTCGAGAACTATAAGACGGTTAAACAAAATACGCGACCTAACTTTTAAATTTTAAATGGGATCATATATTTTTTATTTGCTCATTCGTCAGAGAATTTAATTCTGAATAATGCATGTAAAGTTTCATATTAATTTGATTAAAATATGGCTATAATAAGAGTGTCATGAATGGAAAAAACGAATACGTCTTAATTTTTTTAACAGAATTAGAATGCCATGAAAGAAATATGTGAATATTTTGTTTATGTTGACATTTATGATCACTTATAAGAACAAAACATTCAATTGTTTCGATCAGGGCACTCTAATTCTATGTAATAAAAATGACATATAGTCATTTTTTCCATTCATGGCACTCTTATAGCCATATTTTAATCAAATTAGTATAAAACTTTACATGCGTTTTTCTCAAAAAAAAATCTTTTCCTACAACCGTGCGTGAAAAGTACTTTTCACGCACTCATTACAGTGTGTAAAGTGTTACTTTTCAAGCATTAGTGCGTGAAAAGAACTTTTCACGCACTAGTGCTTGAAAAGTAAATAAGCGTTGCTAGGCAATATTAAAATTCGGTGAATTTACCTGTCAAGTATATAATTAGGTAATAAATAATAATGAAAGTAATAAAATTTATGAAGAAATATGAATATACACTGTAAATGAAACAAATCTAATATTTTTTTAACAGAGTGAGTACTAATTTAATTTTTAAGAACATTAACATTTTTTGACTTGTATTCTAACCTAACCTAATTTTTATTATTAATATTAAATGTAAAATTTGTACATTATAAAAGAATAATCATCATCTGTCTGAGATTCTTCCAAGTGTTTAAGTTACATTTTGTACAGTGTTATGAGAAACATCAATACCATTTCGGTTGTAGGAAAAATGTTGTATGCAACACGTGTGTAAAATAGTATTTTTTGTCTCGTGCTTCAATTTCCGCATTCGGCTGCGTCTTATGCGTAAAACATCGCACTCGATCAAAAAAGTACTACTTTACACACTTGTTACATAAATAACTATTATGTAATAGTGTAAAATTATTATATCACTGAATTCAAAATTAAATTCTCTAACGAATGAGCAAATAAAAAATATATATTCTCATTTAAAATAAAAAAAGTTAAGTCCCGTATTTTGAGAACCACTGGTCGAAAATAAATATTTTTCTTTTCTTTAAATTTGTCTTGTGAAATAGAAATTGTTTGCCCATTTAACCATCTTTGTAGCTCTTATAGTTCTCGAGATGGCAATGGTGGCCTATTTAAAATGAACAGCCTGTATATTCAAATTTTTCCGACACCATCTAGAGAGTTAATAAGAAAATTCAATGGCCATCTAGTGAGTAAAAAAGTATTTTATAAGTAGTTAGTAATGAGCAAGAGCTCTACAATTGACATTTATCACGTAATCCACCAGGTGTTTTTTCCACTTTTCTTCAAACCCCGGCATTCTAACCATATTTTTAACTGTAAGAAGGAATGGTCTTCAATGTTTTTAAACACAAATCGTGCCCCCGGTACATCATCTAGTGTTAAACCCATTATTTGTGAACTTGGTTTTTCAATTATATTCCAAGGATCATTACAGTTTAGCCCAAGAGATAATTTAAAAAAAGGTACTACAAAATAACATAACCAAACTTTGCTAGGGGAGAGCATTTGATCGACTTGGACACATTGACGTATTATATAAATGGACGCAACGTAGGTACTGCTTTACTGTATAAGCATTGACGCACACCTTAGAAAAGGATAGAGCTAAGTTAGGGGCAAAGTCAAAAGATGAAAAATAACACAGAGTGCTTAGGAATATTCATCTCATTCATAATAAATGACAATGTAAAATATAGTTCATATTCGATTTAACATAAAATATTTCTTTCATATATTAAATTATTTGTAAAAATAACAAAACTTTTGCTTTAGCTAATATTATTTATTTAAAACTATTTTTATATACATTCGTCGATTGAAAATGATTTCTGCATCACAGAATGTTTGGATGGCTTGAAATTGTCTTCTAACTGCAATAAGCCAGTCTGTTCACAGTTCATCTTTCGGAAATCTACTCGAAAAACATTCATATAAGATATGACAGTTTAGTTTACGACGAATAAGAAAGACTTGTGAAATTTTATATCTTTTTGATAATGAACGCACAGTCCATTTGCACTGCATGACATTACCATTTTAAAAGAATTCTGAAATATAAATGAAATCACAATAGCATGAATGACAGAACATAACCTGAATTACCAGCAAACTACATTCAAATTATTTCTATTTCACATTAAACCAAAATTATTCACTTTGTATTGTAACTAACTCTTAGTTAGAGATATGAATATTATTTTTACTAATATTCTGAGGAAATATATTGCACTTTTACTAGCTGTCACTACTGTCAGACCAGCAAACAAAACAACAGACCGCAACAATGTTCTTGTTTGACGTTGCCCCGCTTATCTATCTTTCCTTTTCTAAGGTGAGCGTCAATTCCTCTCTCTCTACGTTGGGTCCATTTATGTAATATGTCAATGCTTGGACATGGTACATAACCTCGCTCTATCTAAAAATTTGTTGTCCTTTTCTAAATTGTGTGTAGGGGGAGGGGTCCGCCGCCGATCCGACGCGGATTATGTCAAAATTATAAGTCCCCATTTATTTCTTATGTAAAATAAATCTGCTCACCTCTCTAGGATGTGTCTCCAAGAACCCTTGCACGTCCCCAAGCGGCACTCTGACATCATCCGCATACAACCCATGTACAAAATACAAATCTTCTGTGCCTACTCTAGTCGCTATTCGAAGGTCGAAGTACCGGACTCCAGTTTGGAGTTGAGCTGTAGCATCCAGCTGTTGAGTGGCCGACCAGCGGCTCATCACGAACCCCAGCATGCCCCCCAGGAAGCGAAGTCGCTGGAGAAGAGGCTCAGCGTCAGGGGAAAGCGCTGATTTGCGAGTTATGCTAAATGTCATGCTGTCGTGGGAACCTACAACGAAATGTTGGCGAGGTGAATAAATACAAAAACGTATTAAAGAATTTCAAATATTATTTTATTTTTGAACGGAATGATTGTGCGCATTCGCCAGCTGAGTTTGATTCATTATAGACCAGAAAAGTAAGATTAGAATTTGCTTTTGGTTTCTTATGAAAGTATTATTTTACTGACAAAAAAACTATATTTTGTAAAAGAAATAAAGCAGCTATAGGGCGCGAGCAGACACGTGACTCGAGCGACCATGACGTGCTTGGAATCAGCTGATTTCTGAGCGCATGTCATTTTGACAAAAACAACGTTTTGATTTATTTTGATTTTTAACTGCTAAGATGTTATTATTTTTAATTTCATATGTTTTACTGCCTCTGCGTATGTGTATGGCTGCGTACCGAAGTTGTAGGACCAATCGAGACCTACGTTTATTGAATTTTGTAGTGTTGTATTAATATTTAAATAATTATAAACTGTGCACAGTTCATGTGAATATTATTGTACGAATCTGGAGATAAAGGATCGGTTTAGGTGCTACATATAATGCTTTGTATAACAGATTTACTTTTATGAGATTTCTCTGTCTTTAAAGTTGAGCAAAAATTTCCTTGGTAAGAAATATACGGGGATTAAAATTATGTTCTTAGCGTTATGAACTGTGTTTGAATTTGGCGCCTAAATTTGACCGTTAAGCCTCATCTACACGTTGGGCCAACTAACGCCAATAAACCAATATAAACAAATACAGGCGAGGCGAAGAAAGGCGAGTTGGCGTTAACTATTTTGCGTCTACACGTTGGCGAGTATTTGGCCCAGACCATCAGGCTAGTATCAGACGTTTCTCGTTTCTTTGACTCGTGCTCCAAAAACCGACACTGCGTCGAAAGTGCAGTCTGAAGTTAACTTGGGACAGAGCTGAAGATCGAGTCTGAAGTGAGAAACGGACAAAACATATGATTGGTCACGTGATCTTCCGTGCCCTATACTGGGATAGCTGTGAAAGTGAATACTCGGTAATGTTGACGAGTATTGTGAAGCTAGGTATACAGTATATACAGTAACAGCAAGATGGAGTGGATACTCGGCATTGGTGTTGGAGAATTGTGGCATACGGATAGTTGGTGATACTGAGGCTGTAGAAGGAGAAAGTTAGTTACATATATAGACAGACAGTGAGGTGAAAGGTGTGACTTCTGTCCGAGCAGTTGAATATACAGAAGCTGTTGAGTCAGTTGAGTACAGAGAAAAAGAAGACAAATACTGTTGAGTATAAAGACGCTGTGGAGGTCGGTAGGCGGACAGTTGAACGTGATATAAATAAATAATGACACAAATAGTAGAAATAAATAGTAATATCGTGGAAATAAATAGTCATGTTAATTGGTTAAATAAATAGTGTTAGTGTTAACTATTTAATTATAGTTTTAGTCTTAATTAGTTTTTAATAATTGTTCAATATTAGTAATTGTCTAATATTTACACTTTACCCAAATAAATTAAATAAAACATTACAATATGATCCAAAACTTCTCAAATTTGATATTTAAAATTCGTATATGATTGGAACAACAAATTAGATTTTGTTTAAAAACGATTTCCGAATATTCAAAAACAGGATCGCGCATTGTGACCTCTGCTTGGCCACGCCCACGTGTTCGGTTTTTGATTCGGACGAAGCGCTTTCTAGGGATGCGCGATTCTGTTTTTGAATATTCGGGATTTGAATTATTCGTTGCATGCATATTCTGGTTTGGATTTTTTTGGTTTTGAATATTCGGCCATTGAAGACATTCCCAACCGGAAGTGATATTACATTGCTATTTTAAACACGGAATTGGCGGGTTTGAACTACTTTGCTTTGCGTCGTTCCAAACTTCCTTCTCACAAAATAAAATGTCACTTTTAACACCTAAATAACTATTTTGCAGAGAAAAAATAATCTAATCATGCTTTAATTAATAATTTCTTATTCCGACATAATAAAAATCGAAGAAATTTAGAAATGTAACTATTCAATCAGAGGTGCCATGGAATAATAACAGCAATCACAAAAAATGGTTGAATGTTGGTGATATCAATAAAACCAAATAAAACAATCAAAAACTAATTAGGGGCGACAATATTTGGACATTTCAAAATTAACAAAATCGCTGTGCACCGTCTTTCGATGTTTCTAATCGGGTATAGAAATTCTGTTTAACTATGCGCATATTGTAATATGGAAAAATAGAAATAGATTATTCATTTCTAATATTAGAAACTGAAGAATATATTAAAATAAATTTCAGATCAAATGTAAGAATAAGAATATAGTTATTTCTCGATCAATATTCAACAAAATTAATTGTTATTTTTTAACACTAGGCAATACAAAGAAAAACAATTTAGAAAAAGTCAAATTACTTTATAATTACTATAATATGAAAGTATTTTGATTTTGAAATACAATCGACAAGAAATAAAAGTTTTATCCAGTTATCCGATTTCTCCAAAACTCCAAATTATATCAAACAATCGAAAATATCAAGTTACAATTGATTTAGTTTCATTTATTTTGTAATTTGATACAGCGCTTTGATTTACAAAATTACAAATACACTTTTTCATATAACTTTCTATTATTTCTAAACAATATTTCACGGTTCAACAATCAAATATACCTAATAATTATAAGAAAAGTACAACAATATGTCATTAAATATTCAAACCAATCATTTACCCCTAGAAAAAATATAAATATGAACAATATTCCAATTTTTAACAACAAAATTTTGCAACAATATGATTAAAAATTAAAGTAAAACATCTGCTAAGTGTCACGCCCAAAACTTTTGTTTCCAAAGCCAACTTACCTGGAATGGCGAGGTGAATAAGCGGAATAGACCTGAGTTGTGTGGGTAACTTCGACATCCAGTTTTCCAAATCGAGGGCGAGCTCTTGAGCCTTCTGTTTCGTGGGGCTGTCCATCTTCTCCAAGAGACGCTGCCCCCAGCTGCGAGTAACAGAACTGACACTTGTAGATGTGTAAACTAACGCATTTTGAATGACGGTTAATGATTTTTGTGTGTGGTTAGCTGTCAAAGTCAGCTGTCAGCGGTAAACAAAGAAATTTTGACATAACTTTTTGAAATCGTGATTTTCGAGTCCTTGACTCATTTCCGGTTGTTGCCAATCAATACGCGCGCAGGCAGGCAACGCGAGAAAGCAAAATTTCACTAAATAATGACATATGTTTAAATAAACAAAACATTTTTCAGACGAAAATATGTGTTTTTATCATTTATGATTTATATAATATTTGATGTTTACATTTACGTAAGTTATATTTTTATGTATAAATTGAATAGATAACAGGTTTCATTTTTAAAATAAAGTGACCTTTGGAATATACGTTTACGCGTTGTTTACGCCCACTTTGTGCTATAGTTAGACAAAGCGGGACTGACCATGAAATAAAATATTCAAGTTTTAAACGTTTAAAATTGATTTCACATCATTTTCAAACGATTTCTTGCACAATTTATGACAAAATTTGAATCTTTAAATAGTTTTTATTATAAAATATTACGAGTATGATACATTTTTCATGAATAAATATAAATGTACAACGCAAAATGAATGGAATATGTATTTTAAAATATGAGATGTTCTTTTAATTTTAATACAATATTTCATTCTGAAAAACATTACTTATTGTTAGTTTTACTGGTCGAAGTAAAACGCATTGCCCGCATCTTTGTTCTGCGGAAATAAAATGAAGTTTTTGGGTGCCAAGTAGGGAAAATATGGTGGATGATACATCAATTCAATATTTTGCTTGTTTAAACACGCTTACGCTATTGTTCGAGCGGCTGTATATGGACGACCTTTAATTATAATGTAATATGATTTTTCTTCTTGGTTGATTATTATGGATGTTTTGCAACATGCCCAAAAAAAACCAAAACTCATTCCTGGTGTGAAGAGTGCACCATAGAGGTCACTTTTATTGTGCCATTTAAAATTCGAAATAATTTTTTGGCGTCGGGCGGGATCGAACCCGGGTCCCCTGATTCACGACCAGACACTCAGCACTTGGCCATGTGATCTAAACAAATGACTGCTATATGTGATTTTTTTCGAGATCATGCGGATAGATTCAACTTTTGTCGTTTATTACAACAAACCAGAAAAGGGGTATGATTTTGTAACTTTGAAATCTATCAGATTTCATATTTCAAACAAACTAGAACAAACTTAGCGAGCGACGTTCGAAATCTATCTCTGTAGTGTAGATCTGCTTTTTGAGATGGTGTTAAATTATAACGGTCTTCCTCTATCATGCCGCGTACATTTACAACGAGGCGCGGGCAGACACGTGACTTTGACAAGTGCTTGTAGGGCCCCACAAGGTTGCCAAGTACACAGCTTGTGTAACTTGCCTGTGTTGCCAAATCAATTTAAGCGTAAAATTAATAAATAAAATTGTAAAACTAGTTATTATTAATGAATATCATGTTGTTAATTTTTAAAATATTTTATATAAAAATAGAGCAATTAGTGCTGCCATCTACGATACAAAGATTTCTTGGCGCGCTAAATTTAAGGAAACCATCAGTTCATATTGAATGCCTTATTTTTATAAAAAATAAGTTTAATGTGTCAGACAATAAAACAACATGATATTCATTAATAATAACTACTTTTACAACTTTATTTATTAATTTCACGCTTAAATTGATTTGGCAACACAGGTAAAGTATACAAGCTGTATACTTGGCACCCTTGTGAGGCCCTACAAGCACTTGTCAAAATCATGTGTCTGCCCGCGCCTCATATTTTTGTCAGATATAGCACAGCTGTTTTTGAACATCTGTACGAAGCTCCATCTTTACTTATTCACAGGCAAAACGAAATGTATTGTAGCATCGTTTGACGGTATCTAATAAACATGACTCATTCAAACACCTTCAGTTCATGAAAACAATGTTGGCGGCTTAAGTCACGCGTTAGCGTGAAATTGGAGTACAGTAAATTACAGTTCGAATGTACTCGTTGAATTTCATAATTTTACACAAAGTTGTTTACTTTCAATAACTGTATTTTCAAAACGTCACAATATTGCAACGATTTTTATTTATTTGGATGATATGTAAAAATGAAAGAATTATTACTAATTAAAATAGTTATTTATTAAAACGATAAATAAATATGTAAAAGATAATAACAATGATGATTACTAATATTAAACAAATATTAAAAACGAATTTAAGATTACGAATATAATTTTTATTTATTTATTTATTTAAACAATTAACACGACTATTTATTTATACGATATTACTGATTATTTATTTCGACTATTTATGTCACTATTTATTTATATTACAGTCAACTGTCCGACCTACCGACCTCCACAGCGTCTATATATTCAACTGACTCAACAGCGTCTGTATATTCAACTGCCCGGACAGAATTCACTACTTTCACCTCACTATCTATTTATGTAACTGTCTAACTGTCCTTCTGACGGACTAACTGTTCTAACTTCCACAGCTTGAATATCACCGACTGTCTATACCACAACTCTTCAACACCACTGCCGAGTATCCACTTCCACTCACCGTTACAGTCCCCGTATACCTAGCTTCCCGATACTTCTCAAAACTACCGAGTATTTACTTCCACAGCTATACCAATATACCAGTAACTTCCCGAGTATTCCACTCGACATTAAACGGCATACGCTCTCCACTCTACTGCTGTGCTATGCAACTGTCCTTCTCACGGACTAACACTCTGTGTAACTGGTTGTCTTCGCACACACGTACGTCGCTTATATAATGGCTCTTAACACCGTCTGGAACATTTTCGTGACTTCTGGAAGTATATAACAATGAGCAAGTAATGTCATGCAAAAAAATTGTTCGTTTTTTTTTGTTTAAATCAAACAAGCATAGTCTAATGAATAAATTATTTTTTATTTACATTTTTTGTTGTATAAAATCGTTTTAAAGCATGACATTTTTAAAAAGTTGCAAAAAACCAGCCATGTTGTGACGTCAGCGTTTCACACTGCAAGTCCAGACTCATTTCATACAGCCTTATTATATCGACACAGGATTTCTAAAAGAAAAAATATATAGACTATAAATTGAGAATTATATATCAAAATATTTGATTGAAATGCAATAATATATTAATATAACATCATTTTATTCATTTTTATAAATATAATTTTCATTTAACCTGAAGTTATCCACGTATCACTCAGCTGCTGGTCATTAGTCATTCGTTTTTACTTTTTCGTCTGATTAGCATTTGTCTACGTTGTTCGTTGTGAATTCTTAGAATTTCATTACTGTTGCTTTGTTGCGTATCAAATCTGTATTTTTCAATACAAACAGTAACTGTTTTTCGAGTTGTTTTTTTTTTGTCACGCGGTACTATTAATAGTTATTTGTATCACTAGGCCAGAAACTGAACATTTGCGAGAACGAGTTTATTTTGACAGGCCGAGCTGAAAGCGAGGCCTGCAAATACGAGATCTCGCAAAACAGTTTCTGGGCGTGTGATACACAAGATTTTTTGTGCCGACATCTCCATAAATTCTTCGTATATTTCTCAATATTTTATTCTATTTTACATAACCTAAAAAAATTAACATATATTTTTATCGGTTTTGCATTGCAAGTTTAAATATAATTACTTACATTGAGCTTAAAATGCGTAATTATTTTATATTTATTGAAAATATATCATACAAACATTAGTTATATATATTTTATATATACTTTCGCATATTTTCAATGACAGATAGCGGAAACTCAATTGTATCACGTGAAGTTAGTTGTAGTTACAAAACAAACAAAATAAATTAGTCCTAAAGTTAGAACTTATAATTAATCTATACGAGATGACAGCAATGGCAGCATTATTATTATTTTTAAGACAAAATTTAATTACTTAAGTTACAACAATTAAAGATTTAGCCCTAAAATTTGTAAACATTTTGCTAATTCTTACGTTGAAAATAATCTTAAATTGACATATCACCAGATCATTAATGCCAACTCCTTTTGCCGGCCTAGGTCAGCAACAGCGCATTTCTGGACGATTTTGAGTTCTGTAATACTAGTCAAAATGGACGGAGGTACGAAAAAATATTTTTTCACTATTTTCGCTAGTATTTTGGCACAAAACAGCGTTTCACCACGTTTACGTAAATTTCAGATTATCTTTAAATGTCACTTTGACGCTTAATCTAATGTGACAATCAAAATGGCCTCGTTGATGAAACGCTGACGTCACTGGGCAAGGGACGAGGCGGATAAAATCAGCCGCGTTTTGAACAATGTCATTTTTAATTGCAATTTTTTCAGTATTAAAGACCGATTTGAGAAAAATAAAAAATACGGGTCTATTATTTTTCATTACTTTATCGATTAAAGTTAAAAATGAAAAATCGTGCGTGATCTCATTACGCTTATCCCCCCTTGTTTACCTAACTGCCCGCCTCACGTCGCCCGCCATTGCGCGTTGCACGGTGTTATCGATCGCCTACCTAGACTCTTCCTCCTATTAGAATGTTTCTATTCATAGGCGTCGGCTCGCAGGCGCTGGTCTGGGGCTCGCAGACTAATTGTTGTAGGTACTCTCGCGTTACACTATTATGAGATTTAATTTTCTTTAAAGATAAAATTAAAATATAATATAATTTATGTAAACAGCCCTTGTATAACAAGCAGTTTCTTATCTTTTCTTTGAAGATTATTCAAAACAAAAAAAGAAGAACTTAATGTGTGTTGTTTCTCGATACTCTCTATAAATACGGGACACACCTCCCTGTCTTAAAATACATTTTTTAAATTGATTTCCTTCACGTTTACAACATTGATTTCTTCATTGCTCTCAGTGTGGCTGCTGATTTTGGCGGCACTTGTGTTTTAATTTTAGTTTGGGCGTCATTTGGTCTTTCAATTTCGGAGTTCAGACTTTGTACTTTGTGTTAAATTTAGCAGATGCAAAGCAAATTATTCATAAATATTTCCACAGAGCGATTTTTAGATTTAAAGTTTCCTTGTTTCAAAGAATTAATTCGTTAAGATTCTCTTAGATGATGTTTATTGTTGTTTTATGCGTATCATCATATATTCTATTAATAATAGACCTTTTCAATTTAACGCTGCAAATAGTAAGAAAATGGCGCGAACAACTGCCAGTTGGGAGTGGGGCTGTCAAACGAAACGTCAAAAATATTGCAGTTAATAAAATACCTGTATTCTCAGTGAAAATTTGCATCGTTAGGCATTTTAACTTCAATAAAAGCTTTGGTAACTTATTTCGATAATATATTTTATTAGTTATTTGAGATATTCTCACATTTTACGTCTAAATTTTTTAGAAACAAACGCCATAGATCTCAATTGTTCTTACTATGCGCAGATCCCCATTGCGCATAACTTCTTCTTTAATTTGAAAAGGCTCTACTATTTTTTTTTTCTTGAAATTGCATCTAAATTGACAGCGATCTCTGTTGTTCTAGAAAATTTTATTGTTCATTAAGCTATAATTTTTAATATTCTATGACGTAGATATGTTACCTCCTTTTGTTGTATGTTTTCATACACCTCGGCACTGAGGTTTCTTTATAGTTTATTTTCCTTGGTTCTAAATTCTACATTCGTGAAAAAAGTAGAACTTCAGTACCTCGATACATAAATAACTATGTATTTAAAAAAAATATATAGTTCCTATTGTAACGTGGAACGTCCGCCGCCGCTGTCGCCAACGCCATCGGAGCCGCAGCAATAGCGATGACGCAATCACGCTAGCAGCCGGGCTACGTAAACAAACGAGTCGCGACGTGTTCATTGTTATTATGCGGTCGAATATTCTAGAGCTCTCTGGAAGTTAATGGCAGCTGTATAAAAGGGACGCAGCTATGCTTGGAAGTTAGTTAGTTACATAGGGAGAGTCATATATCGTATCGTGGTGAGCGTATGCAGTTTGTGTCGAGTAGGTACTCGGGAAGTTACTGGTAAACTGGGATAGCTGTGAATACTCGATAGTGTTGGTAAGCTTTAGTATACGAGGATAGTAACGGCGAGTCGGAAAGTTACTGGTATACCGGGATAGCTGTGAAAGAGAATACTCGGTAGTGTTGACGAGTATTGTGAAGCTAGGTATGCGGGGACAGTAACGACAAGTGGTAGTGGATACTCGGTAGTGGTATTGAAGAATTGTGGCTTACGGGCAGTCGGTGAGAGAGTGGAAGAGAGAGTTACATAAATAGAGAGACAGTGAGATGAAAGGTGTAACTTCTGTCCGGGTAGTTGAATATACAGACGCTGTTGAGTCAGTTGAGTATATACACGCTGGGGAGGTCGGTAGGCGGACAGTTAAACGTGATATAAGTATATAGTGACATAAATATAGTGATATAAATATAGTGATATAAATATCTCGTAAACAGTCTAGAAGAATCTGCAACAGGCCGGCAGTCTAAGATTGGAACGCGTAGTAAAATAAATTAACAGTTAGTTAAATAAAAGTACGAGAGTACAGTAAAATAAACATTAGTGTTAATTAGTTTAATAAATAAATAGTGTTAAGGAATTAAGGCCAACGCGCACTTCAGCGGCCGAAGCGAAGCGCGGCGAAGAGAAGTTTTTTCATTTAATGCATTCTTATGTGTATACGCGCACTTTGGAGCAGCGAAGAGCAGAGCAACGAGGCTACTATTCATAAAGAATGCATTGAATGAAAAAACTTCTTTTCGCTGCGCTTCGCTTCGCCGCTCTTCGCGTCGCTCAAGTGCGTTAGTGTTATCTATTTGATTATAGTTTTACTCTTAATTAGTTTTTAATAATTGTTCAAAATTAGTAATCGTCATTATTTAATACCTTTTTAATATTTACGAGTAGTTATAGTTTAATAAACCTGTATTTTAATTACTAATAATTGTCTAATATTTGCACTTCACCCAAATAAATAAAAACGTTACACGATTATACTACTACTTTTAAATGTAAACGAATAATTTTCTAATTTGTTATATGATGGAGTATACATTTTTGCACATCTATTATATTATCGCGCAGATGTCCGGCAATTGTTTCCTTCATGACTAGATAGATAATATTTTAAATCAACCTCGTACATCCTTGGAATTTAGCTTTTGTTTAATTTCGAAATAAGTGAACTCCGAATGTAGTTCCGAGAGTATGGTCCGATATTTTGTGTCCAGAAATAACTTCGTATATGGAGCAAGAATTTTATTTGTAGATGGGAATGACCGGTCTTCGTACCTTACGACCTTTGTGTCTCCTATTTATGTAAAACATATTGGTTTTTAACTATTATAACAATAAAAAATACATATTTTCGGTCTATGCGTTATCAATAATTTTATGGATACAGTTATTTTTAGGTTCTTTATTGTTACTTAAAACTTTCCTTTATCTCTTGGTTGTCTGCTTTCTTTGTACTACATTTTTATAATTTACCCGGAACCTTACAAAATTACAAAGATTTTTATTTCTCATTTGAGTTCAGTGGCGTAGCCAGGTACGGCTTAGGGGGAGGTCTTGAGAATCTGGAAGATCCCGAAAAAAATGTGCATACATCCTTTACTGATATTGTATGTCTTAATCCCCCCCCCCCCCCCCCCCCCCATATAAAACTACCCAGGAGGATATCCTGGCTACGCCACTGATGATGAAAGAATTATAAATTGTAATTTTTTTGTTAGGTTATACAACAACGTGACAGTTCATAATCTTTCAAAGGTGACCGCAGCAGACGCGCGAATCTTGTTTTTAAAATCATGTGATTAAATATGTATATTTTCGTCTTCTTATTTAAGATAGTTAAAATTTGACTATGGTATAGTACTTAGTACCCTATTAAAAATAGACTGTAAATATATAATACATTACAACAAATTTTTCAACAGAAGTGACCGATTTTCGGTAGGAATAACAGTCCGCAAAAATGGGTTGATTCGTTGATCTGACCCGAGTGAAGTTAGCGAGTTGAAATGTTCAGAATAAACGATTTTCAACCGGATTGAAATGTTGAACTCAACCCTAAAATAAAATGGGTTGAGCTTGTTCGACCGTTATTACTTGCGAGGCCATGCATGGTTCTTATGTTTACATTATTTTCTACACTAGTGCGGGAATAGCTATTCCTGCACTCATATTGAGTTTGAGAACACTAATGTTTATAGATTGCTCTGATTATTTTTGACATTTGATTTTCAGTGCAGGCAAAATATTTTCGAATTTTGAATAATTTTGTTGTGTGATTAATCTTAGAAAAAGTTGAGGCTAAAGCCTAGAATATCTATCACTCAAGAATTTTATTTTGATGGTTATTAAATCATTAAAAACACTGAATTTTAAAAAATTAGGGCGCGGAATGCAATATTTATAGTGATTTCGGCATTTTTTCTGTAAAAAGGGGTTCTATAATAGTATATTAAAGAACGTGTTTTATAAGACATGTTTTTTTCGCACGCGTCAAAATTTAGAAAACGAGCGTCACCGAGTTTTCTAATTGACAAGTGCGAAAGAAAGTCTTATAAAATGAGTTCTTTATACTATTTTTTATATTTTGCGCCTTCTACAAACTAAAATATTAACATTTACTTACTCAATTTGTGATTATATTTGTAACCATTTGTACATTTTCATGTAAATAATCTTCCCTAAATAATAATAAAAAATAATAATAATTTCGACATTATATTATTAAAATGAATTGTCAATTAACTAAAAATAAATTAGGTAAAAATGGGTTAAATAAACGTCATCTAGTACCAACCGTCTAAAACAAAAAATTGCGTATCGAAATGAAGGTCATTACGATACGCAATTGCGTATCGTATTGACTTCATTATGAACGCAAAATATAAAAAATAAATATAACCACCCGAGTTTCGTCAAATTGAGTTCTCTGCATTATTAGATTGTTACATCAAAGTATTTTTTTTTAATTTGCAAGCGAAAAAATCACATTTTCCACAAAATAATGCAGCCTAAAAAACTAATAATAATTTTGGCGCGAAATGCCTATAAAATGTATGCACCCGAATTTTGTCAAATTGAATTCTGTGCCTTAGGTTACGTTATATTAAAGTGTTTTTTGAAAATGTGCAAGCGATAGAGTCACATTTTTCACAAATACATCCTATCAAACTAATAATCATTTTGGCGCGTAATGCCTATAAATACATAGTTACGTTCCAGTATTTTTTTGAAAATTTCCAAGCGAAAAAGTTATAATTTTCACAAGTACAGTTTTTAGAATGGGTAACGACTTTATTTTTGCAAAAAAATAAACAAATATCCGCTTCCGCGCTCTAATTTTGTGTTTCTTTGTTATATTTTAGCTAGAATCCACATCAACAACAACAATCTTGATTGGCGAAAATTTTTAACAACTACTTAAAAGTTAACCACCGAATTATAGAATAGCCTCAATTATCTCTGTTCCCAGAAGATATAGGTCTAAAATACAAAGTCCAAAGTCCACTATCTATACAAAAATATGTCACTTATGTCATAATTTTCGACAGAAGTTCATGACCCCTTTAAAAAATTAAGTAGGACGCCGCTGTGTACTCATCGATCCACATAAAACGGGCAAGCGTTCAAATATGTAAACATTCTGCAACGCGCCGTTACAGAAGAAACATGAAAGCTTTGATTTTCCACAAAAAATAATCAACATTGTGTTTGTATTTGTGAAAAATTACTAGTGAAAAGTTTGTGCATTGTAACAAGTGAGGTTACCACCCTAACCTAGTTTTTGAGAGTTTTGGGTGTTGAAAATAAGACAATCTGGCTACAGAAGTGAGAGCCCGCGTTGGCATGAGGATAGATGTCAGGAAATTTATTCGACATACCTCTTCTGACCACTTTTCGGACTATATTTAGTATTAAATTCAGTTTTGACTATTTTTATCATTCCTTTTTACATTTGTGGTCATTCCTTTTTAACTTGCTGTTGTTGAAGTGCCAAACTTTTAACCTAAATTTACGGAAAGTGACTTCGGAGTTTTGTGTGAGCGTTTTGAAGAAGATTTTGAATATGCTGTCGGCTACACATCTGATGATTTGCGAGGAAAAAGAAGGTAATAAAATAACAATAACAGAAAATGTATACAGCAGACATTTTGTGGTATAGTGCGATCAAATTTCATGAGCTAACCATATACGTACATAGATATATTTAGAGTATTATTAAAAACAAAAGAAATGTATAAATAACAAAACAATTTTTGAACAAAATTGAACGTATGTAGCATACGTTTTGTTTTGCTTTTCTTTTTATGAACAACGCAGAAAAAAAAATAAGTCCAATTAGAATTATTAAATAAATAAATATATCAGCCCGGCATATTACCCATTGCTGGGTATGCCAATCTGCTTTGTACGTAGATATCGGTAATGATATATTCGTACCGGGCGGGTGTATACAAGGCGCACTCATTGCTGGCGTGGAAAGTGCACCATAGGGGTCACTTTTGTGCCATTTAAAATTCGAAATAATTTTTGGTGTCGCTCGTTCTCGATCCCAGTTTCCCAGATTCACGACAAGACACTTAGACACGCGGCCACAACACGCCATTATTTAGAATAAGAAAATCAGGTAGGCCGTGAAAAACAAAATTTGCACTATCATATTAAACAGTTATCTATCATTTGGTATGAAGTTGCAAAAGAATATAATGGAGTTAAAATTCCAGCTTTTTGATTGGTCTAAACGCGAACTAAGTTAACACGAGCGAAAAATATACAGAGTTATCCAGAATGATTGAATGTCACGTGACTTGAAAAAGTTCTGATTATGATCAAAATTATCTTTCACGGAGAAAATTATACTCTATCCGTTTTAACTATAGACTAGATGGCGTTTCGAGCGCGGCCGTTTTTACATGTATTAAATAAAAAATTCAAATTTTGGCGCCATTCCTGGATTTAAAAAAATTCTTTCCAATAGGGGATTCCGATTAAGCGAATTTTAAGCGCCCCGTCGAGGTATTTTTATGAACTATGTGGACATACAAGTAACTGTCATCGTGCTGTCAAGTTGATAGCCTTGTGAAATTTGTGTTTTATATTAAAAATATGGGTATTAGGTAGGAGTATGGCCTCTGTAAGAGTGATTACAGGAATAAATATAAAAAAATATATGAGAGGAGTTAATTTTACGCCATTTTCCAAGCCGATCTCATCTCTCATGGTTTATGCGTAACTACATCAAACTAAATGGTTTCTTGGAAGTAGTGGTATATGTGACCGTAGTTAAATAGGTTACAAGATGGAAAATAGCCCCACTTTATATACATCAACTAGCACACACGTATTACATGAAATTACCGCAGATACCCATTTACCACCATCAATACAGGGTAATATATTATCACTGCGTCCCGCATTCATACAATTTTGATTTCTGAAAACTTCGAAACAATTTGAGTTAGTATAAATCAGTAAATACCCAGTAACTAACCGAAACAAAAACCTTAAAATAAGATCGCTCTTTTTCCGCCTTTTTTCAGACCACGATATTAACCATCTTTTTTAGGTCATTCACAGAATGATTTTCAATATTTTTCTTTTTTAATTTCGCCCCTGGCACTAACTCTGCACTAAAAAAAATCATTTTCATCACTAACCGAACACATGTCTACAGAAAATGTCTATTTGTCCACATAGTTCAAGATTTCACCGCAAATGGCGCACTTTGTGACGTCACGATCGGAAACCCCTATTGAAATTTTATCATTAATTTTGTCTTGTACGTACATATCTATCTATTTTTATCCATAATATTAACGAAGAGAACAATAACAAAATTAACAAACTACTAACTAAAAACTAAGAAAACGCGCACAACGAAAACTATGTAATATAACGCCAAAACACTACGAAAATTATATAAACGAAAAGAACAATAATATACTTAACAAACAGAACTGAACATAAATTAATATGTAATAAATCGTGTACTATTGACTTTTATTTATTTTTAGTCAAACGTCAAAATAATTGATACAGTTGTCAAGCAAATTTAAATTTCGCGTCAATTATTTTACTGTGTAAACTCGGTTCACGTTTGAACGAATCAGAGAGGTAGAATCTTAGGCCCTATCTCATCCAACGCTCTATAGGGCGCGAGCAGACACGTGACTCGAGCGTCCTTGACGTGCTTGAAATCAGCTGACTTGTGTGCGCATGTCATTTTGACAAGAACAACTTCACTTTGACAAGACCAATGTTTTGACTTATTTTAATTTGGAACTGTTGAGAAGTGAGTATTTTTAATTTCATGTATTTTACTGCCTGAAAATTGTACAATAATAACATTTTAGCAGTTCAAAATCAAAATAAGTCAAAACATTGGTCTTGTCAAAGTGACACTGTTATTGTCAAAATGACATGCGCACACAAATCAGCTGATTCTAAGCACGTCAAAATCGCTCGAGTCACGTGTCTGCTCGCGCCCTATAGTTAAAACGGATAGAGTATTGGCGAAGAAAGTGAACTCGTAGCCGCCTGGTGGCAAAATTATGAAGATGCCAGAAAAGTAATCAAACTATTGTGTTTACGGTTGTCATACTGTCCTTTAAGCAATACTGCACTTCAAATCAATTTACATTTAAAAATATATAAACTTTATTAGCTTATATCCCTGTCTAACACTATAGAAGTTTTGACAATTACTCTTCTCGCCGGCCATTTTCTAAAATCGGTGCTGCCTCTATCGGTCATTTTCGTTGCCAATAGTATCAATGTACCGGCAATGTCAAATTATGTTTCCTATATTACCGACATTTGGAAAAGTCAGTGGCGTTATGTATTTGAATTTTTTGACGTACTGTTTGTTTTTACCTTTATAATTAAACTGTCGTTTAGTCAAATCATTACGTTAGAATGGTTGTTTATGGAAGAACATGACAAGTTTATTTTGGAAGTATTTATTATTACTGTGAGGAATGGTGAAAATGAGTGGGAATATGTACGCCAATGTAATTTGTGAATCGTATTTCACTATCACAACGATGCGGCACACGAAAAATCAGAACGTGGCGGAACCTTACGGTTTCAATCAGCTGTTGAATACAGTGGCGTAGCTAGCTTTTTCGACGCCCGAGGAAAAAAATTTGTAGGTCAGTCGCCTTGTCCCTAAACATTTTCTTCAATCGGTAAACTGTCATTACCGTTCTTAATACTTAATAAACTTTATTAAAATGTCGTTGTGGGTGAAAAGAAATTAACCAGAGGGCACTTTCGAATTTTGATTTATAATTTGATAGTTTTTAAGTCAGCTATACTCCGTTCGCTCAAACGAGATAATGTGGAACTAATTCTTGAAAAGAAACAAGACATTCTATTGGTTCGGCACCAAAATTTTCCTCTTTGAACCAATAGAATGACTTATCTCTGTTCAAGAATTAGTTCCACATTCAGCGAACGGACTATATAACTTAATTTGACAGTTTTTAAGTTCCCCAGTAATGGGCTACTTGCGCGCAATTTTTTATTTAATATTTTTGAAGAGACGATAAAAACTTGCTACCCATATTTTTTCTTTTGGCAAAATTTTCATGAATTCGCCAGAAAAAAATTAATGAAATTTGAATATTTAAATTACCGCCATGTATGACGTAGAATTACGCCGAACCAATGAATGGTCATAAAGCAGTAACATTGGTACGTCCAATAGCAACGGCATGTGCGGGTAATTTAAACATGACAGATCACCTGTTTGACATTTGAATAATAGTTTGGAGGTTAATATTTTCGTTTGTCATTTTAATCTTGTACGAATATAAGCTAAGTTAAAATCCTTCAAAATCCTGCTTAACAAATCGAAATACGTAATAAAAGTAACAGAAACCACGCAAATTGTAAATAATAAAGAAGAGAGACAGCGACAGAAAAATGAACTAATGTCAAAATCAAATTAAAACTCGCACTCGCTCGCCATCTACAGGTTACATTCTTAAATATGCATTCCTTTCTCCAGTTCAAAATAATGACGTCAAAGAAAATCTTCTTTCTTAATTTATTAAAAAAACATAATATTTTAAAAATAAAATTTATATTTTTACTTACCTTTTCAACTTTACTTTAGGTATATAGTGATAGATATTAGATTTTCAGTACCACGCAAGTAGCCTATTAGTTTGACAGATTTGGTAGTTTTTAAGACCATAAATTAATTAGACAGCTTTGACAGTTTTTGTCACCCAAATCCCCAAAAACACACCTAGTTTATCCCGATAGTTTCAACCCGCTTGAAAATGGGTTGAATCGACCGGATTGACGTTACCGGGTTGAAATGATCGGAATAAACGAATTTTCAACCGGATCGAAATTTTCAACTCGACTCTAAAATACAAATGGGTTGAGCTTATTCGACCGGATTGACTTTACGGGATAAACGCTCAACCCGATCGAAGTATATGTATGATTCACTATCGTTAGAGGTTATCTGTTAGCTGCATTTTAACAGTCAAATCGTATGTGATTAGAATTGAATTATGTCAAAAATAAACATTTGGCAGAATCAGGAAGTAATCTATTTCTTTCCTTAATGAAGGAAATGAAAATTCTCGGTCTTATGCACGGAAAAAAGCTTAGAATATTCCATATTCTCAACAGTTAGCGAGACAATATAGTGAAACAGCAATATTTCTCTCAAAACTTAAAATTTTTGAAGGGTCGCTTAAAATATTATTTTTTGGTTTCAATTTAGTATTTAGTACCTCGCAAATACAATTAAAAGTGCTTTTAGAGACTCTTAAATTTTCTATTCCATATGAATTTGTAAATTGTAGCACAATATTTTTCCACCAGTCAAAACTTCGTATTTTATTTGTCATTCGTAACCTTTTATTTTAAAAATATGTGCATAATGTCATTACTTGTTCTTGTTCAATTTTCGATTATATTCGTCCGTAAAAATCAAGTAAACATAAGCAAGCAAAATGACATTTCGCCAAAGCTTTCGATCGGGTTCAAATAGGGTTCACTCGACCCACTATAACAAGAGCGAGATAAACGGTAGAGAATTAACCTTGAAATTCGACCGGGTCGAATTTCAACCGGGTTGAAACTATCGGGATAAACTTAGTACTTTGAAAGCATTCTAACAGAAGATTGTTTAAGAGCTTTTAAGAAGTGGAAGGAAAGAATGGTGAATTGTGTATTATTGTTACGTTATTTTAAACATTTTTGAATTGTATGTAGAAAAATATGAATTTATATGCCTCCAATTATTTATGAACTCCATTGCTTGAGAACAATATGACGTTTATCAATAAAGACTATAAAGAACTATAGATTGCTTTTAGTTTTATAACTCGTCTTTTATTTCATGACTAGATAGATAAAATTTTAAATCGCCCTCATAACTGCGTAAATTTTGCTCCTGGAACGTATAAAGTTTGAGCGTACTATAGGTACATCGTTTGTAGGGTTAGGTTAGGGTAGAGTTTTGTGGAAATGTTACGCAGGACAGGACAAAATCAATTTTTTAATGTGCCCCAGTTGCCCTTTCAAGGTCATTTGAAATGTAAATATAAATATTTAGATATTATATCTCGCTAAACGTACAAAAATAATAGTAAGCATTATCATAATTTTGTTTATTGACATCATAATTTTCGTAATATGTAATGTAATAACAAACAAAAATTATTTGTAAACAATGAAACAATCAAAACAATAAGAACAATGTTCTATTCTTACCATTCTTGACGATTTAACGTTCCCAAAATTCTGTTTTTCAATGAAAACTTCATTTTCTTACAATAATATTTGATTTATACTCTAAATATTTAAACTAAAAAATGATTATAGTTGTGTTATCGCATATCGCGACAAAAATGATAAGATACCACATGTTTATTCCATAATAAGCATTGAACTGTAACTTAAATATAATAATCAAACATTTTGCATTTAATAATTAACGACATTGTAGCATATTACAACAGAATAGGATACTCTACAAAAATAATAAATTAAAATATGGGTCATGTATATTATAATTTGACTTTAAAACTGTATGATATAGGGACTGTCAAAGATTAAAAACAATAGGGTTTTCCACGATTTTTTGATTTTTTTTATATGTTAATTTAGAGATAGAAATATTAGACCCATATTTTTACCTTCCGTCATATCTTTAGGTAAGGAAGATATTGTTTTTGGTCAAAAAATTCGATGGTGAGTTTTTAATAAATAAGCACGTTTTAGAGTTCCTAGAATACGATTTTACTATTTTTGCGATGATGTCTGTATGTCTGTGTGTATGTGTGAATAAATTATTTTTACCTCCCGCCACCCTTGGTAAGGGAGGTATAGGGATCGTGCTAAAAATCGCATATCGAGATTTTGCTAAATGACCACGTTTTAAGGTCCCTACAATCCAATTTTAACATTTTCACGATGATGGCACTTTACTAGAAGCTCAAAATAGTTTTTCTTCGAAAAATACCTTTAAATGTTATTTTTTCGAGATTAATGTTATTATAAAAATTAAAGATTATTAAATTTTCTATAGATTTGCATTAATACTTTTTCTATATATTTATGGATAAATTTGTTAACTTTATAACTTTTTATTTAATATGATTACATGTGAAATATGATATATATGTATATTGAATAATGAACAAAAATACAAAAGAAATATTCGTCCTCTCTATACGAATGATCTTTCTTAAGTGCCCTTCCACGGCGGTCCTGCTCGCTCACGTCATCATCAGCTAGCTACTCCTCGTCAGCAGAATTAAAGATGTATAAACAAAGTATGTTTATATAAACAAAGTATGTTTCTCTGCCGATCTAGAGTAGGCGTAGGTAGACATTTCAGTGAGCCGCTTACAAATTTATAAAATTATTAATAATTTAAATCCTAGAGCCTACGCTTAAAACAAATAAAACGCAGTTATTCAAATGTGTGTAACTGACAGATAAATGCCACTATCAAAGAACTAATCATTTCAAATTAATAATAGTAATGTTTTAAAAAGGAAAAAGTAAATAGAACAATAGAAAATGAATTCAATACAGTTTCCAGCATAAGTAAATATGTAGGTAGGTATGTATTTAGATTAATAAAATTAACGATTCACGAAAATATTCAACCTAATTCTCATTTTTGGATTAGTGAATTCTATTCTATCCCGGTATTTAAAATGTAATCTTCATTTTATTATAGTTCCGGTGGCTCAATGGTTAGAGCAACGCCTCATGTCATGAGTGCCCTCAGGGCTCTGGGTTTGAATCCCACTAATGCATGGATGTGTGTGAATGTGAACCCACTCTGTAATTGGGATTTAATCCTGTTGAGGGGTTAAAAAAAGGCAGTTACTTGGATTAGATTAGACTATATTTTAAGAAATAAAGTTTAAAATTAGAGTAAAATTCGCTAATCCAAAAAACTTAATCTTTTTTGTGACTCGGGCTGTAAATGGCGGGAGGTATTGTGTTGGCCACACCAGAGTTTTTATTTACATTTTTTGTTGTATAAAATCCTTTTTAAGTATGACATTTTTAAAAAAATGCAAAAAAACCAGCCATGTTGTGACGTCAGCGTTTCACACTGCAATTTCAGACTCATTTCATACAGCCTTATTATATCGACACAGAATTTCTAAAAGAAAAAAATATATAGACTATAAATTGAGAATTACGTATCTAAATATTTGATAGAAATGCTATAATACATTTTTATAAATATAATTTTCATTTGATCTGAAGTTATCCACGTATCACTCAGCTACTGGCACGATGGCACAAAACAGCGTTTCACCGACATGTTTACTTTCGTAAATTTCAGGTTATCTTTAAATGTCACTTTGACGTTTAACCTAATGTGACAATCAAAATGGCCGCTTTGATGAAACGCTGACGTCACTGGGCAAGGGACGAGGCGGAGAAAATCAGCCGCGTTTTGAACAATGTCATTTTTAATTGCAATTTTTGCAGTATTAAAGATCGATTTTTCATTACTCTATCGATTAAAGTTAAAAATGAAAAATCGTGCATGACCTCATTGGCGAGAGGTTATGTGCTGGCCACATATTTTTACCTCTCGCTAAGAGAGGTATTGTATTCATGCAAAAAATCGCATATCCAGATTTTAGTGAATAAGCACGTTTTGAGGTCCCTGGAATCCGATTATAACATTTTTACGATGATGTCCGTATGTGTGTGTGGATGTTGGATTCACGGTTTCTCAAATACTGTAAGATTTAAGACATTTTTAACTACGGAGTCCTCAATCTAACAATAATGGGAAGAGTTGATTAAGTTTTGGTAACAATTGGTCAACTGGAAGTAGTAGTTACAAGAAAAAAATCATCTAAATATTTATTGAAAATTTATGTAAATACTTATTTTAAGAACGTTAAATTCTTTATTCGATAAATATAAATTCATTATTATATCTTCTATAGTTTTAGAGATAAAGAAATGCATATAAAATAATTTGATGTCAAAATTCTCAAATCAAACTACTTCAAGGCAAGAAATTCAAATGTTTGTAATTGACACATAAATGTCACTATCAAAAATATTTGTATGCCACTGTCAAAAATATTTATACATTATTATGAAGACTATGAAAATAAAAAAAGTGAACAACGCAAAAGAATATACGTAAAAACGAATATAAAAGGAATTTGCGAAAAAATTACGAATATAAAGAAAAAGAAAAGGAAAGAAGAAAAAGAAAATTTCAGGATATTAAATATAAAGAAAATGTATGTATTGTACATAATTTATATTAAAATATCCCATAGATTTTGCAAGTATATGTGAGAATTATTTTGTAGTGAGACATGAATATATGTATTTGTATTTAAAAATATTTTTCGTTTTATGCGTACAACCAGGTAAAATATCTGGCGAGAGGTTATGTGCTGGCCACATCAGATTTTTTAATTTATGATACCACGCCAGACAGACATCACGTGTGCTTGTATGAAAATGCAAGAGATGTCGAATGACATAGCCTGTCAGTAGAATAATTTTTTTTAAATAAATATTTCCTAAATTATTGACCACAAACATTATTTGAAACATAAAGTGTCGAAATATATCAATTTGTGACTTCTCGCTACCGCTGGGAAAAAGGTCACAGGTCGATTTTTTAAATTATTGCGTTTGAATTAAATTTGGAGACCCAACGTACATAATTTTGTCTGAGAACAAAGCCAAGGCTGTAAGTTTATCTTGGAAGTTTATGAGCATGCGTAAATATGGTTGAAAGGGTCTAGTTAATAAAAATAAAAAATCGCTTTCAATTTAGATGAAGTTTTATAAAAAAAAGATAAAAATAAATAAATAGCGGACCACACGAAAGATAAAAAAATGTTAATTCATCTTTACAGATATTTTTTATTTTAATTGCAATATGTTTTTGATGATAAGGGTCATAATATTTAACAGATATTTACCGCTTCCATTAAGTAGATAATTACGGAAAAATCTGGATCTTGTTTTTGAAGCATTTCGTAAAAGAAAATCAAATCTTCTTTTGTTTTATTATCTTTTTTATTAAATTAATGTCATAATAAATTAAATGTATTTTTAATTAATATTATTACTCTTATATCTTTTCGATAAACTTGAGGTGATTATTACCAATTTACTATAAATCGGTTTCGTATTATATTGATACAGTTTTAAATATAAACTGTTTTGAATTTTGTTGTTTGCCAGTATAATCATTTTTTTTTTATCATATTTATATACGAAGCATTTAAATTTGAACGGATGTATGTTCTATTTTTATATTTTAATTTTTAAATGAGCAAAAAATGTTTTCCGAAAAATAATAACGACAGCTGCAACATCTTTTATTAAATATGTATTCTAATCTATTTTGTGTAAATACATGCTAAACAATCACACTTTACTCTGAGGTTCAAAGTGTGAATCAAAATATTTTACTATTTGTACTTGTTTATGTACGAAAGTGAATTGAAAAGTTCGCGAAAGTTTCTTGTTTCATTCAGGTAAACTTAAAAATTATATAAAAATAAAATTCAAAATGGCAGAAATTGAAAACATGATTACAACTTTCTTATCGTAAATGGACAACGAAAAATTATTTTTAAATCGCTAGAAAAGTTGATGTCACACGACGTAATATAATTTTACTTTTTTTTGTAGTTCAACGCGCTAATTTCTAAATATGTAATATACAATAGTTTCCGAGAAAAATGCTATTTCAAAAACTATAAGAATTTTTTGAGAGTTTATCCGTTTATCTTAGACGTGCTTTCGTGTAACAAAAAAAAAAAAAAAAAAAAAAATGTGGCGACCTTGGCCAATATTTTCAAATAACTTCAAGGTTGTGTACAAAAGTGGTAGTACTCGTAACATCCGCGCCACGCTTTCTGTCGTCGCTACGTGTATGCCGCCAATGCCTGCCGAAAGCGGGAGACCGCGTTTTGTGTTACCAATATTTATTTCTATTTATTTGCTATCTCTCTCTCTTTCTTTATGTGCGCTGTATTATGTTAGCATCTTTGCATTTTTATTGTAATATCCCAAAGAGACAAATATAGCATTTTGAATCGGTGTTTTATATTTCATACGCGGATTGTATAATTAATTTTTCATTAAATCTTTAAATATTTTTAAAATTCCATTACAAATGAATACAATATTTCAAACAAATACACCTATTCTTTATTAGAGTTCCAAAAATTGATGAATCCTAAAATATGTATTAAAAATATAATAAAATATGCACTTATGCCATTATGATGTAATTTTATGTAAAATATAATATGAAAAGAGAAATCTCGCGAGAGTCTCGCGATAAAAAGTATTTATAACCTTGAAAAATGAACCGTACAGGGAGAGGAGTCAACGATAATTCGTGCATAGAACACGTGAATGTGAAAATTATATGAATTGACTATATTTTTTTTGAGTCTCTAGAGTCGAATGATATCGGTCGCAGAGCGGGGAAATGCAAAATAAAGACTAAATCGGTTTTGCATCTAATAGAACTAGTTTTTCTCCAACATTTCAGCCCCTAATTCATCACAGTTAAAACTACGGTTAATAAAATTCTTGTCGTCCCTGAAAAGTAAAGGATCTTATATTAAGCGTTGATAGGAGCCAACACGGAGTGAAGCGGAGCGATTTGTTGCCAGCGGGTTCCCAGTGTAGTGCTTTTTTATGAGTAAATCTTACTGAAATAGTGGCATATAATTAATGATAAAGTGTAGAAACTATTAGTTACAAAAAAGATTTTTTTTAATGTTTAATTAGTTTTACAGATGACAGAATGTATTAGCAGATGTTCGTATTAAAATATTTGGTGACTAGAATTTAGTGCTTCGTCTCTTTATTACAGTTATACGACTGCAAATACACGGAAGACGGAACGATTGGTGCAAACTTGTCTTTTGTAGTTCAACTGATACGTAAATACCGTTTTAAATACGTAGTGCGCAAGCGCTTATTTTTACAGCGAGAACGAGACGAAACCCAAAAAAATTTGCGAGAACGAGAGCGAGATCGAGATTGCAGTTTCGAAAACGAGACGAGATCAATATTTTATATTTCTCGTCTCGTCGCGCCTCGTGTGTATCACTAACCATTAGGCCCTTGTAACCATCTCTTACAGGTGACCTTGGTATTGCCAGATTTCAAAAATTCCACTTCCCCTAAATTTTCCAAGAATTCGTACTCTGTTCGAGTCAGTTCTCCTCTCCGATAATAATTATTTTTCATAGTGTACCGGAGACCGGAGTAGAATGTAAATACATACCTAATCTATATATTATGTATATGTATAATATTATTATCGTATGGCTAAGTGTGTTAAATGATCTGTCATGTTTCTGACTATCCGAATTGGAACCTAATTTTTACACCTTTGAAAGAACCAACTTTCATAAAAATTAACAATTGGACAAAGTATAAAATGTAATACTTGCTGTTTATTTTTTGTGTAAGTTAAGTTTCTTTCATAATTTGTTATTCTGGTTATTTATTTCTTTTTGAGTAAATAAAAATCTTCTACATATTCGTTCTATTTTTGTCGCACCTCATATCCATAATCCATATTAAAATTCATAAATACTTGTGAATTTTAATAAGATGTATATACCTAACGTGAGAAGGTTTTTTTCTTATATACGTCACAGTGGTGGCGCTAAGGGGGGGGGGGGCAGGGTGGCCACGTGCCCACCCGAAAAAGACACGTGCCCACCCGAAAAATACTTGTGCCCACCCATTACCAACATACAAATAATAATTTTGGTATATAAAATATTTGTGAATAACATTTTATTTTTAATTCTGAACATTATTTGTATTTATACTTTTGTTCTGAAATTAATAGGGCAGAAATTACAGCTTTATGCAAATTTCACCACAGTATTTCCTGCAATTCATAAAAAAGTAAACACTCGGTATATGTAATTATTCGAATATGGATATGTGTCTTTGTTTCGTTTCATGTGTGTATATGAAAAAATACCATATACCTACGTATCTTTATTATTAAAATAAACGCGTGCTCACCAGGCGCGAATGCAAGGGACGCGGGGTAATGGGGGTAACTACCATAAGTCATAAATTGATAAAAAAAAAACAAAATCAAACAACCGCAAATATTATAATTTAAGATAAAATTAAATACGTATTGTATTTTACTCAGTTAATATTTATAGCTTGTTTTTGAAATATTATGGGGTCTCGTTGCCGCGTGCCTGAGTGTCTGGTCGCGAATCTGGGGAACCGGGTTCGATCCCGACCAACGCCAAATATTTTAAATGGCACTAAATTGACCCCTGTGATGCACTCTCCACGCCAGCAATGAGTGCCCGTGAGGTGACGCCTGGTAAACGCCCGCATGGTACAAATATATCTTCATCATTACCGATATCTGCGCACAAAGCAGATTGGCACACCCAGCAATGGGTAATTTGCCGTGATGATATATTTATTTATTTTATTTTTATTTTTGAAATATTAATGTTGATTACAAAATATGGATGTCAGTTAAAATATAATTATTATAATAGTAGAAGTGCAGGTGATATTCAATTTTCAGTTTATCAGCTCACATCCCTTGATAAAATGTAACTTTCAATTATAAGGCATGTCCTTGAATGAAAAAAAAATTGCCTGCGGCGCCTTTTTTTTCAGTTACATTTACATGACCTATTATGACCCCCCCCCTGATGCCCACTCGTTTTTTGATTGTGCCTTGTGTCCACCCTACATTTACATCCTGGCGCCGCCACTAATACGTCACCTTTACATTTATACCTAAAGGAAGATTAAACTATAATGAATACGAGTATTTTATTATGCTCGTATAGGAAAACATTTCTTATTGGTTCCTATGCAGTTGTTTTATTTTTATAAACAGATTGGCACATCCAGCAATGCGTAATATACCGTGATGATATATTTATTTTATTTAAATATTTAGGGGTGTCATTCGGTTGCAAGGCGAATTAGAAAAAATAAGAAATGTAAAGATCCTCAATATATAATTGACGCTCAAAAAAAGTAATACTTTTTAAATGTACATATTTTTATAAATTTATATTTATTAAAAATACATATTTGACTGTATTAATTTTAATATGAAATATATATATATATATATATATATATATATATATATATATTATTTGTTTGTTTTTACTTTATTAATTATTCTTGGGTGTTTCGGTATATCATTATTTAGTTTACGTTTCTGCTGCGTGTTGCGACGACTGCACGACGCCCAACTCTGTTGAGAAATTAGTTTTGAGCATAGAGGATAGTGAATTCGTAAGGCGCACCATGCGACAAACCGCTGAACTACTTTTACATTGTCGTATATAGACAATTCTTTTGGCCAGGTAATCGCCAATACTACATGTTTGTTATTAAAACATGAAATGTATCTGAAATCCTTAATTTATAAAGATGGTTTTGAAATAAATTTTAATCCAAAAACATTAAAAGTTGTAATTTTTTTTTTGATTTCTTATATAAAAACAAATTCAAATTTTTTTATTTAATATTCGTTACAATCTATGTTTAATATAATTGTTATAAACCAAAATTTGTTCAAATCGGTTGAGCCGTTTTTGAGACTCGTTGGACAAAGTCTTCCATGGCAATTTGTACACAACCTTAACTATTAATTTATATAATGAAAAAATGTTTCATATAAAATTTTGTTGTATTTTTATAGACTATTGGCTGACAAAAATTTTCGATCACTATCTTTGTCATTTCTTTTTTCGATTCTAATATGGCGCGAGCATACACGTGATTCGAGTGATCTTGAAGTGCTTGGAATCACCTGATTTGTCAATTTGACAAAACCAATATTTTGATTTATTTCATTTTGAACTGTTAAGAAATTATTTTTAATTTAATGTGTTTTATTGCCCGAAAATTATTTAAAAAAATTGGCAGTTTAAAATCAAAATAATGCTAGACATTAGTCTTGTCAAATTGACATTGTTCTTGTCAAAAAGACACGCGTACACAAATCAGCTGATTCCAAGCACACAAGGTCGCTCGGGTTACGTGTTTGCTCACGCTATTTATATACAAAATGACCTCTTTTTTGGAAATAATTGAAAATCGGACCTATGTAGATTAAGCTTTTTCTACTCATTTTAATCAGTACATACTATAATATGCCCTTCAAGACTGTACCTGAAATTGTAAAATATATATACAGGTGTAACAGCTAAATGAGCTACTTCAAATAATTTCTATATTATTAAAGATACAATAAAATGCTATATGGCAATCTTATAGACGACCCAGGGAGACATCCGAATATAGAAGAAAATATTTTTTTAAACCAGTGGTTCTCAAGTTACAACACAAAGTTATATTTTTATAAGTGGGATGATATATATTTTTTAGGCCTATTTAATAGAGTATTTTTTACTGAATTCAACCATGTAATCATTTTATATCCTAACATAACAAAAATATTAAGAAAAATTCATTTGAAATTTAAATAAATTTCGTTTTTATATTTACATTTTTCAATAGGCTATGTATGAAAAACAATTGAACTTAAAATGAAACATATTTGTTAATAATTTTATAAATGTTCTCTCTGATTTTGGTCGTAAATAATTTAAATTAACAAATAGCTTACTGAAAAATAGCTATAAAAATGAAATTTAATTAAATTTCAATTGAATTTTTCTCAATATTTTTGCTATGTTAGGATATAAAATGATTACATAGTTGAATTCAGAAAAAAATACTCTATTAAATAGGCCTAAAAATATATATCATCCTATTTAAAAAAATATAACTTTGTATTTTAACTTGAGAACCACTGGTTAAAAAAATATTTTCTTCTATATTCCGATGTCCCCCTTGGTCTTCTATAAGATTGCCTTATAGTATTTTATTGTATCTTTAATAATATAGAAATTATTGGAGGTAGCTCGTTTAGCTGTTACACCCTGTATATATATATATATATATATATATACAGGCTGTCTATATAAGCTTGCTCACTATTGGTAACTTTTTTATTTGAAGATGTACAATTTTTTTTAAATAAACGAATTATTTACGTTTAAAAATGAAAATTTTATATACTGTTTTTAGTTAATTTAGCTAAGTAAGCCATGGGAACAATTGTTTTTTTAACCTACCTCGTACCTCTTCAAATAAAAAAGTTACCAATAGTGAGCAAGCTAATAAAGACAGCCTGTATGTATAATATATTTATTTTATGGGGTGAGCCAGTTTTTCGGGGCACCCGGTAGTTATCTACGAATTCTTTGTTAATATACGACGACTGTATAAAACAGGCTTTAGAAACGCACGTAGTTTCAGTTTGTACGTTCATTGACCACTTGCATACATAAAATTCTTTTTTTATTGTCTGAAAACTGTAAATACTATCCATACAAAGAAACCAAGTTTCTGTCGTCACTTATATCCTTGAAAAACCTAACCTCCAAAAGTATCCATTTCCTCATTTTTTCCTTTTCCACCAAATTTTAATAACCAATCACACATGACTCCATCAAAACAACTGACAGTCACGACCTTGTTATCAATGGATGACGAAACAAGTGAATTCACTCTGCCCCAGACGTTATCACAATAGCAATTACGCTGTGTTGGTGTGTGTTTATCTGTTTATTGTGTATGTAGTGATTATATTATCATATTATGATGTGATGTATATGTATATTCGTAGTGATCAACTTAACTTACTTAGTTGACGTTTGTGTTTCGTACAGGAAAGATGAAGCCCAGAAATCAGTTCGCGCCTTTATTGGTGGCGCTTGTTGGGTTGCCCGGAAGGGGGAAGAGTTTGTTGGCGAGAAGATTGGCGCGGTATTTGAATTATATTGGAGAGAATACACAAGGTGAGTGAAAATTATAAATCAAACTAGAAATTTAACAGTGATTTGCTATGTGCCTCTCACGATTGAATGATTCGGCGATTACTCAGCACAATATATTCAATTTTTGATACATCTTGTTACCTTCCACGTTCTCACGGCCTCTTGAAAACGTTTGAACCATTCATAAATATTTTATTTTGACGTAGCTCACCAAAAGCATCCTCCAATATTCGGTACCAACGTGATAAAAAAAATGAAAATAAATAACGCGTGAAATTCAAATATTCTCGTTAGTTTTTAACCAAACATCGTATACTTATTGTTAGTATGAGGGTTACGCTAGAATTACTAGCAATAAGAAATTCAGGTAGGCTGTAGAAAACAAATTTGCACTATCATTTTTAAACAGTTACTTATCTGTCATTTAAAATTAAGTTAAGCGAAAGTTCACGAAGTATATTATTTAAAGAGTGAACAAGAGGTAAAAAAAAATGTTACCCATAATATAACAGTCGAGTGAAGAGGTGAAGAGAGAGATAGATATAGATAGGCCGCGTTTAATACACGACGTATACAATGAGGTCATGCAAAAAAAAATTGTTCGTTTTTTTGTTTAAATCAAACAGGCATAGTCTGATTTATCGATCTGTATAAATAAATTATTTTTTATTTACATTTTTTGTTATATAATAGTACATTAAGATACAAGTTTCATAAGACATGATTTTAGCGCACGTGTCATTCTTAGAAACGAGCGGCTTGCCGCGAGTTTTCTAAGGGGACAAGTGCGCTGAAATGTCTTATGAAACGTGTATTTTATACTATTTTTTCTATTTTGGCCATTTTTTCAAAAAATGTACGTAATTTCATGTCCAGGAATTACAATTTCGGTTGTTTAATATGTACTTTATGAAACTCATTTGGATATCATAAAGAAGTACTTTATGACATCCAAATGGGTTTTATAAAGTACATATTAAAGAACCAAAATAGAAAAAATCGTTTTAAAGTATGACATTTTTAAAAAGTTGCAAAAAACCAGCCCTGTTGTGACGTCACACTGCAAGTTCAGACTCATTTCATACAGCCTTATTATATCGACACAGAATTTCTAAAAGAAAAAAATTATATAGACTATAAATTGAGAATTACATATCTAAATATTTGATAGAAATGCTATAATATATTAGTATAACATCATTCTATTCATTTTTATAAATATAATTTTCATTTGACCTGAAGTTATCCACGTATCACTCAACTGCTGGTCATTAGTCATTCGTTTTCACTTTTTCGTCTGATTAACATTTGTCTACGTTGTTCGTTGTATATTCTTAGAATTTCATTACTGTTGCTTTGTTGCGTATCAAATCTATATTTTTCAATACAAACAGTAATTGTTTTTCGAGTTGTTTTTTTGTATCACGCGGTACTATTAAAAATATTTTCTCATTATTGTCGCTAGTATTTTGGCACAATGGCACAAAACAGCGTTTCACCAACATGTTTACTTTCGTAAATTTCGGGTTATCTTTAAATGTCACTTTGACGTTTAACCCAATTTGACAATCAAAATGGCCGCGTTGATGAAACGCTGACGTCACTAGGCAAGGGACGAGGCGGAAAAAATCAGCCACGTTTTGAACAATGTCATTTTTAATTGCAATTTTTTCAGTATTAAAGATCGATTTGAGGAAAAATAAAAAATACGGGTCTATTATTTTTCATTACTCTATCGATTAAAGTTAAAAATGAAAAATCGTGCATGACCTCACTTGGCACAAAACGGCGTCAGCTGTCAGTCATCGCCAACCATGTTGGCCTGTCTCAACCTATCTCTCTCTCTTTCTCTCTCTCTGTCTTTCATGTTGGGGAACACTTTTCAATAGCGACTAAATACGATTTGTCCACTCAGTTAATATTTCATGGTTACAACTTACTATAGTTGCGAGTGAAAATATGGAATTAGTCAGTGAGCATTTTCAAAGCATGATTTATAATTGAAATTAATTTACCATTTTTAAAGTTCCTCAGTAATTAGTATGACAGCTTTGGCAGTTTTTAAGATAGCAGAAATTAAGCCCCCCAGAAATTATTTTGAAAGCATTCCAAAAAATTCGAAAAAATGTTCTCAATAATTTTAGCGTGACTCGCATATAACAAAGACATTGTGGTGGTGGTATAATTAATGTAAAAATAGAGCATTATTTGATTTTCGTTTATAAATACAATTCTATATTTGTTTAATGCAATCAATATTTGTTTTTCATCATTTGATTTCGCGTAGTAACAATCGTCATAAACAAAGTTAAATTTAGTTTATTTTTCGGTTTATTTGTACATTACGTATTTAGTTTACTGTAATTCACGATGTGTTTTCAGATAACAAGTTCATTTTATATTTAAGCTGAAATTACATAACTTTTTCTAGAGTTCATTTCATTTTTGTCTACTACATATTTTTTTACAACAAAAAACAACATAGAATTAATTTTTATTGTAAATTTTATCCTAAAATATTGTTAATAATATCCTTGAACCATAAAACAAATAATAATTTATAAAGATAAGTTAATTTTTCATTTCCTTGACACTAAAATATCAAAGATTCTACAATATTAAAAAAGGAAAGAATGTAATGTTGATTTTATTTAATATTTTCGTAACCTTGATTTTAGATTAATAAAGTGAAAGATATATTTTTGCAACTATAAACAACCATATAAATAATTTATGTAAGCACATATATATTTTATTGTTTCCCGTGTATTAAAAATACAGTTATTGTTGTATAATTTTATACATTTTTTCATAGTTTGTTTATAAGAAGTTTTTAAAGGTCACCTTTACATTTTTTAAATTATAATAGGCTACTTGCGTGGTAATGAAAATCTGATATCTATCACTATATACCTAAAGTAAAGTTGAAAACGTAACAAAATATAAATTTTATTTTAAGAAAATTATATGTTTTTTTAATAAATTAAGAAAGAAGATTTTCTTTGACGTCATTATTTTGAACTGGAGAAAGGGATGCATATTTAAGAATGTAACCTGTAGATGGCGAGCGAGTGCGACTTTTAATTTGATTTTGACATTAGTTTATTTTTCTGTCACTGTCTCTCTTCTTTATTATTTACAATTTGCGTGGTTTCTGTTACTTTTATTACGTATTTTGATTTGTTCAGCAGGATTTTGAAGGATTTTAACTTAGCTTATACTTGTATAAGATTAAAATGACAAACGAAAATATTAACCTCCAAACTATTATTCAAACGTCAAACAGGTGATCTGTCATGTTTAAATTACCCGCACATGCCATTGCTATGGGGTTTACCGATGCTATGGCTTTACGGCCATTCATTGGTTCGGCGTATTATACGTCATATATGGCGGTAATTTAAATATTAAAATTTCATTAATTTTTTTCTGGCCAATTATTGAAAATTTTGCCAAAAGAAAAAATATGAGTAGCAAGTTTTTATCGTCTCTTCAAAAATATTAAATAAAAAAATGGCACGCAAGTAGCCCATTGTAATTGAGCTTTTAATTTACTTACGGACCAGTGGCGTATCAATTTTTAACAAAAAATTATTCGTACTCCAAAATTTTGTTTATTTTTCGCCCACGCTTATTTATATAAATAACGTAGGTGATGTACAAACTGTTTTCTTATTGACTATGAATGACATGCTTTACGTAATTTGACGTCACAAGAGTGGGGGGGTTGTTTTTCATTATTATTTCTGGCGCCAATCTTTTTATTTAATTATTTATAAAATTAACAAATAATTATTATTTTTGTTATTATAATGAAAAATATTGCGTAAACTTTAATTTAAAATACTGTTTGTGAAACCGGCTCGTTGCATCCTTTGAGGTCACTATAATTAAAATTAATGATTTGCATACAATATAATTATTTCCTAATGATATTTATATTTTCTGATTTATGTTATTATTTTGTTTTTGTAATTGCAGTTTTGGACATCAGTGAATATAGGAGGAAACACATGGAAAAGTACGGCAGCCATGAGATGTTCAAGGCTGACAACCTTCCAGCTTGGAAGCTCAGGCAGAAAAGCTTCCATGAAGCTTTGGCTGATGCTGAGAAAATGCTGAATGACGGCGTTTCTATCGTGGTAAGATATCATTTATTTTAGTCTGAATTTTTTCCACATTACTGCAATACTATACATGCAATATTACTATTAATGCAATAAAAGTAATAAAATATAGCGTATTTTTTTGTACAAACGATATTCAATTTATCGTTAGTTAAATCGCCCGCAATACGATGACGTATGCAGCATCTTTGGTTCGCCGTAGTTGTCCGCTACGAGCGCTAGTTTACAATGAAAACATGAACGAATTTATTATATATTTGATATTGAAACGTCAAATTCAATGTCAAATTGCAAAAAGCAAATTATTTGATTTTAAATATATAAATGTCAAAGCTAGAAAATACGATAAACACAGAAATTAAAATGTCAAGTGTCAAATGTAAACATAAACAGTTGGTCGTGTTTTGCTTTCTTGAAACACGTTTTGGGTACGTATGTCGAGACCTAATTCGCACATAGTTGATGTTATGTACGTCGTAATGGCGGGAAGAAAATATTGCAAAAGTTTAACAGATTTTCTCCGGTATTTTTTAATTTTTTTTATTAAATATAAAAGTTTAAACGCTTTATATTTAAAAATATTTTTACATATAAGTCAAAATATATTTTTAAATATTCTATGACGAAGATGTTGCATATTTTTCAATTTAAAGAGATAGAAGATATGCGCAATAGGGATCTGCGCATAGTAAAAACAATTGGCGGGAGTCATGGATACGCGCTTGTCATCTATGGCGTTTGTTTCTAAACAAAATTAGACATTAAATATGAGAAAAGTCTCAGACATCTTTAAAAACTTCTCAAAAGAAGTTACAAAAGCTTTTTATTGAAGCTAAAATGTCTAACAATGCAAATTTTCACCGAGAATACAGGCAATATTTCTGACGTTTCGTTTGACAGCCCAACTGGTAGCTATTTTACATACTATTTGTAGCGATAGAAAGAGATAGCTGTTATTGGAATAAAAAAATTGATATTTTCCGCATCAATAATAGTATATTAAAGAATGAATGTTATAATTATTGTCATTTTATTTTGCGTGAAGGAATCGACACTAGACCTTTTCAATTTAAAGAGATGATATGCGCAATGGAGATCTGCGCATAGTAAGAACAATTGAGATCTATGACGTTTGTTTCTAAAAATTTTTGAGGTAAAATGTGAGGAAAAACTTTGACAACTTTAAAAAACATCTCGGAAAAAGTTACAAAAGCTTTTATTGAGGTTAGAATGTATAACGATGTAAATTTTCACCGAGAATACAGGTATTTTAATGACTGCAATATTTTTGACGTTTCATTTGACAGATTAACTGGCAGTTGTTCGCGCCATTTTCTTACTATTTGCAGCGATAGAAAGAGATAGCCGTTAAATTGAAAAGATATATTGTGTAATGAGTTCTTTATATTATTTTTCTATTTTACACCTTTTGTGCCCGTTTCAAATTTTAAAATCCAAGGTTCAAAATTTTGGGAATTTGGTGTCAGTTGGTGGTATTAATGTGATGTTGAAAAATTCAAACTCTAAACTTATTTTTGTAGCACCACCTATCTACGATATTTTCTACTTCTTTCTAACTCTATTGCTATATTTCTTTTCTTCTTCTTATTCTTACTTTTAAATTATATAAAAATAAAATTCTGAACAATCGTTTGTGTTCGTTTTTTTAGCGAGATTTGACATTTGATATTTTTTAACATTTATATCCACTAACCTTAAAAAAATTAATTGTACTAACTTATTTTTCATTACTAGACTATTTTGGGTGCTGTAATAGCTTTATTACAGACGCAAAATAGAAAAAAAGTATTAAATAATCTCTTTGCTCTTTTGTTTTATGTCTGGGAAGATAACATTCTATATAACCTTTGTGTTGTAACGTACTTTAAATATCTAATTATATTTCAACCACAAATATTTACAATAATATTTGTTAGGAACAAATAATATTGATCAACACTATATTTAGAATAATGCAAATATTTATTCCGATAAAATTTGACCTACCTTTATTTACACTTTTTACTATTCATCTCAATTTGATCTTGTAAACATGACTCTAATAGACATTTAAAAATAATAACAGGTATAAGTTTTCCGTTAGAAAAATTTGTAGGTTATATATAATATGTTTACTTACATTTTATAATCCTAATAAACTTTGAAACACGGAAAACAATGTTTGCTTCTTTGAGAATTACAACAGACTATTGTCATTGTTTATTTGAAACCAGAAATGATTCACGTTACATCAGAGTTTTTTTGTGCTAACTAAGAAATAAATTCCCAAGTGTTTTTTTTAGATAATGAAGATGGATATTTAAGAATGTTTATTTATAGATAAAGCTGTTTTTCGTGTTTTATTTAAATTAGTTTCCCTCGAGACAAATGAGAGTGGTTTAGGAAATTGTTTTGTTTTGTGTGTTTGTGCGCGTGTTCTATAATTAGAGGACAGAAGTTGACCTATTTCTAATTAAAATTTAAAATGAACGGACGTCATTGGGAATCGAATAGGAATTACTTATTTATAAGAAATACTTGAAGAAATATTTTCGAGAAGTGTATTTCGCTTTCTTTATTATATAAATTGTTGATGTAGGTCAAATTTGTTTACTCAAAACTTATAATGTGTTTTTATTTTTATGTTTAAAATAAACGAAATACACCTAACAACTTAGATAACAGTAAAAAAAATTGTATAATATTGTTGTATATTTTTTAAATAATATTTTTTTATTTCTTTTGGTGTGTATGAATGTATAGCAGCTCAGTTTATAGACAGATCTCTGAACATTATATATTTTTGTCTTGGAATAGTACCAAACCATATTTCAAGGAAATTCCCACAATTTGTGCTGGCACAAACCCAAAATCACGCATTCATACAACTTTTGATATTTTCAAAAAGCAATATCTATACATCAATATTAATATTATTTTTAGAAAATAACGACTTGGAGGATTCAAAAATTAATGAGTATTTAAAACTTACTGAACTTTGTATGAAGCAAAATTACTTTCAAGTAAATAATAAATATTACCACCAAAATAAAGGCACAGTTATAGGAAATAGTTTATCACCATTTTTAGCTAATTCATTTATGAGTAATTTCGAAATTGAATTTAAGAAAAACAACAAATATTTTGCTAGAGTTTGGATTAGATATGTAGATGATATTTTTGCCATAGTTAATATCAATAACTGCGATTTGAAAATGTTTCTGGACAGTTTAAATTCAGTTTTCCCATCAATTAAATTTACAATCGAAAAAGAAACGAATGAACAGTTACCTTTTTTGGACGTACTGGTTATTAGAAACAAGAACAAACTAGAGTTTGATATCTATAGAAGATCCACGAACACTAACAGATTTATAACTGCTGACTCAAATCATTTTTGGCAACATAAATTAGCTTCGTTTAACTTCTTAATAAACAGATTAACTAAATTTCCTTTAAACAAAAAACGATTTAAAACTGAACTAAACTATATTAAAGAAATAGCTAAGTATAACAGCTTCCCGGTTAAAACTATCGATAAATTAGTTCATAAATTTAAAAATCGCCAATCCATTTCCAATTTTACAACGTTAACGCCATCTAATAATAATAATAATAAATACATAACACTACCGTACGATAAAGATTCCAAAATTTTAAACAAAATTTTTTAACCGTAACTTACAAATCAAATAATACCATTAAATCGTTATTAGGTAACCCTAAAGATAAAATAGATACTAACAAAAAATCCGGTATTTATAAAATTAGTTGTAATGATTGTAATAAAGTTTACATCGGTCAAACTAAAAGACACATTGACACTCGGTTTAAAGAACATTTTTATCATCTAAAAAGCGGTAGGTAATCCAGAAAAATCTAGCGTAGCTCAACATATGTTCATTAATAATCACAAAGTTAACAATTCCAATATTAAACTTTTAAAACATATTAATAATGATAGATATTTAGATGCATACGAGAGTTTAATAATAAATAAATATAAAAATAATTTGATGAACGCAGATCTCGGTCCCATACCAAACTCAAAACTTTTCAATTTATTACAAAGTTTTATTGGACGATTTAAAATTTAATGACTCATTATTATTGGACGAAAAATATCTTAGTTTATAGGTAATCATTCACCTGTGACTCCCATCCCTATATAATCCCAGTTCTCTCCCTTGTTTTTCAGAGTTGCTAGGACCTCTGGCATGGTTGACATGTTGAGTAATCTTGACTACTCTGTTTAACTTTCACTAGTTTTACTACTAATGATGAGAATTTAGTTCTCGAAATACGTATTTAGTTTTTGTTAAAATTAATTTTAAGGTTAAGGGGTAATCATAGTTTTAATAATATTATCCTATTCAAAGTATTCCCCATTAGATATTATGCACTTATGCCAACGTTGTTTCCAATCTGCACAAGTGCAAAACACTTGCGGAATGCAATACGAGGGTACCCTTTTATATTTCGGGATTAGAGAACAAAAACAAATATTAATCATCGAAAATAGCTTTATTGTTTTTCAAAATATTCCCCATTAAGATCTATACACTTTTGCATGCGTTTGAACCAATTGTCGAAGCACTTTTGCCACTCTGATTGAGGTATCTCCAAAACATGCATTCTGAACGCATCAACCGCTTCTTCAGGTGTCGAAAAACGTTGACCTCTCATTTTATTTTTTACGTACGGGAATAAAAAGAAGTCATTCGGTGCCAAGTCAGGACTATACGGCGGATGACTCATCAAATCGATGTTTTGAGTGCTCAAAAATGCAGTTGTTTGAGCCGATGTGTGAGAGCTCGCATTGTCGTGGTGAAGAGTGATCCGTCTTCTTGGAAGACAACTGGCAAACAAATGGTTGTGTACCACTCAGAATTGACTGTTCTGCGTTGTTCTAGTGGTACGGTTGCGACATGTCCAGTTTTTCCGAAAAAAACAGGCGACCATTTGCTTGGAAGTGCTTCGTGCGCGAACAACTTTTGTGGGATTTGGCTCATCTTGAAACACCCATACAGTCGACTGCTGTTTACTTTCGGGCTCATGCGCGTAAATCCACGATTCATCACCTGTCACGATGTCATAGACGTGTTTCGAAGCACCGCGATCGTATTTTTTGAGCATTTCTTTCGACCAATCGACACGAGCCTTTTTTTGAGCGATTGACAAATTGTGTGGGATCCAACGCGAACAAATTTTTTTGACAGTCAAATGTTCATGCAATATTGAATGTATGCTGGTCTCACTAATGCCTAAGGTTGCCTCAATCTCACGATAGGTCACATGACGATATTGCAATATCAGTTCGCGCACAGCATCAATGGTTTCCGGAACAACAACTGATTTTGGACGACCTTCACGAAATTCGTCTTGGAGTGAACTACGACCTCGGTTGAATTCACCATACCATCGATAAACACTGGTCCTTGATGGAGCTTCATCGCCAAAAATTGAATTAAGTTCATCGATGCACTGTTGTTGACTTAATCCACGTCGAAAGTTGTAAAAAATAATCGCACGAAAATGTTCACGATTTAATTCCATTTTTTGGCCGAGATGAATCTTTTAAGTTACTGTAAACAACACAAATAGCGCTCGTATGTCAAAACGTTCTGAGTACGTATAACCTCAAAAATGTCAAACTTTACGATAGAGCTGTCAGTTGCCAGATTGCAACACTAGGGTTGTCCAATCCCGAAATATAAAAGGCAACCCTCGTATGTGCTAAGCTAAAGCCTTCAGCTCCTTCAACGATTTTGCTTTTATCTGGTTTATTGTCGCAAAACGTTTTTTCAATATTCTCTTCATCTTCGGGAAGAGAATATAGTCACGGGGGGTCATGTCTGGTGAATACAGTGGCTGCGACACGACTGTTGTTTTTGCCCAAAAAATTAAGCAGGTGCGTTCTCTTGGTGCAAAATCAAAACAAACCAAATGAAGTTTTGCCTAGTTATATTTGGTCGTTGGCATTATCCATAACGATCACTGAGCGTTTTCGGTGTTTGGGCGTAGCGTAACATGTACAATAATTACCATAAGGTTGGCAACAATTTATTTGCATGAAATCATCATATAATGTATTACTTTAATGCCGATTTATGAAGTTTTAATTACGATTTTGTGCATTTTAGTGACGACTTCAAGTAAAAATGAAATATTATTTTTAATTTCATGTGTTTTATTGCCTGAAAGTCAGCTGATTCCAAACACTAAAAGTCATTCGAGTCACGTGTCTGCTCGTGGCCTTAGCACGATGTATAAATACTATGGTGTGACAATTCATAATAAATATCATTTTTTACGAAGTTGGCATCCGACAGATGTCTCAGTGTGTAAAGTTAGAAATATTCCCGACATATAACTCTCACCTTAATTTCAAATGGAATATTTATCATATCTATACTCTATTCCAATTGGGAATGGACTTGATAGCGCTTCGAAGCCAGCGAGTTTAAGGCCCGGTATTTTCACTTCCGAACAAAGTTTCGAATAAGTATTCGTTAAATAAATTTATTCTATATATTTATCCAGCGAATAATTCCATTGCGTCTTTTCACACATTTTACACAAACAAATAGCTATCTGTCGAATAACTTTAACGTTCGTGAATTGGTAGCCTTGCAGAGTGAATTTGTGTCAGTAGAGAAGGATGGAGTTTGGCGTAGCCACGTTAAGCAGACAAGGATGAAATGTGTCAATTACTTTTGAATCCGTAGTTGTCAAAATTTTGTTTGACATCTTTAATGTCAATGTGATCTGTGTTATGCATTTTTAACCCCGGGAGACTGTAATTTAACAAGTGTACCATCTAATTCAGCACTCATATGCGGTAAGCGGGATATGTATATTGTAAAATTGTTCTTGTACTTTTTGTATATTTGTTTCAGTTCAAAGTAAATGTTTGTCAATGTATTCAACAAAAGTATCCAAAATTCGAAAATATGTTGCCAGCGTCAAATGACAGGATCTTTATAATGATTTACCTATTTACTGGTTGAGATCAAATGCGATCCCCAATATGTGTTCCTAAATTGTTTTCATAATCGGAACCTGTCAAAAATTATTTCATTTATGTGGTTATGTTGCTGTCTGATGGTGTGTGATCGATTTCTCACGTTATTTATTAAATCATAGTTGAAAATATCATCATAATATTTAATATATCCATTTTGTTAATAAATCAGCACTATGTGGAAATGTAATGAACTTACGAATAAACGGTTATTCGCTACCCAAGTACCGAATAATTTATCTCGCGAATAACAGATGTTATTCTTTCGAATAAATTTATTTACAAGTGAAAAGACGACAAAAATATTTATTCGAAGGATAAATTTATCTAAACCTTTATTCGCAAGTGAAAATACCGGCCCTTACACAAATAAAACTTTAATTCGCAATCGAAATTAACGATAGGAGGCGCTGATTTTCGAAACAAGATGGCCGCCATACGATGTGTTTGACATATGACAGTTCACATTATTCATTGTATTTCGTTGACTGTGTATACAAACCGAGTTTAAAAACTTATTTATATGAAGGCGACAAGTTAAAATATTTAATTATTAATTACTACACTACTAACTTAGCTGTCAATATGGCGCTTGTACGATTGCTTTTCGTAGTACTGATTTGCGCCACTAGAGGGAAATTTTTATCTACGATTGCGAATAGGTAATAAAAGTTTTATGTTTCTGTCAATCGTTTATGTATTATTTTAGAGACAAATACTTCAAATAAAAAAATCTGATGTGGCCAGCACATAACCTCTCGCCAGATATTTTACCTGGTTGTACGCATAAAACGAAAAATATTTTTAAATACAAATACATATACTCATGTTTCACTACAAAATAATTATTTTAATATAAATTATGTACAATACATACATTTTCTTTATATTCAATATCCTGAAATTTTCTACTTTCCTTTTCTTTTTCTTTATATTCGTCATTTTTTCGCAAATTCCTTTTATATTCTTTTTTACGCATATTCTTTTGCGTTGTTGATTTTTTTTTATTTTCATAATCTTCTTAATGATGTACAAATATTTTTGATAGTGGCATTTATGTGTCAATTACAAACATTTGAATTTCTTGGTTTTAAGTAGTTTGATCTGAGAATTTTTACATCAAATTATTTTATATGCATTTCTTTATCTCTAAATCTATAGAAGATATAATAATGAATTTATATTTTTCGAATAAAGAATTTAACGTTCTTTAATATAAGTATTTACATAAATTTTCGATAAATAATATTTAGATGATTTTTTTTTTGTAACTACTACTTCCGGTTGTCCAATTGTTACCAAAACTTAATCAACTCTTCCCATTATTGTTAGATTGAGGAATCCGTAGTTAAAAATGTCTTAAGTCTTATAGTATTTGAGAAATCGTGGATCCAACATCCACACACACACACATGTGGATATCATCGTAAAAATGTTATAATCGGATTCTAGTGACCTTAAAACGTGCTTATTCACTAAAATCTGGATATGCGATTTTTAGCATGAATACAATACCTCTCTTAGCGAGAGGTAAAAATAATAAATTTGGTATTACAGACTTTTCTATTTATTGGAACAACAAATTAGATTTTGTTTACAAACGATCAACCGGATGTGATACTTTACTTGAAGCAGAGAAACCAAGTCTTAACATAATACAATATTAATAATCTATTTTTTTTTCAGATTCTGGACGGCCCAAACGTCAGTCGCCACCAACAATCCACCCTTCTCTCCTTCCTCCCTTCCTACCGCCTTCTCTTCTTGGAATGCATCGTCGACGACCCCAATCTTCTAGAAAAATCCTTCAAGTCCATCTTGCTCCACTCGGCGGACTATCGCGACATGGGCGCTGAGCAAGCCCTACAGGATCTCACGCTGAAGATGGCGCACTACCGCGCACAATACGAGAGCCCTAGCAGCAATCTAGCGACGATGGGAAGTGGGGGGACCTTTGGAAGCTTCGGGGGAGTGTTTGGGGCCTTCGGAGAGGGGGGGAATGTGGGAGTAGTGAAGGTTCTAGATGCAGGGTATGGTGGGATGGTGGTTAGTGGGGAGATTGGAAATAAAGAAATGAAGATTGTTGGATATGCGGGAAGAGGAAGGCCGATTCATCAAGTTTTGTACTTTTCAAGGGTGAGTTGAATCTTATTTTTCACATATTTGTATGTAACATACACTGAGTTTACATGCAGTTTTCAAACCGTTTTCAAAACGTTTTTAGTTTTGAAAACGCCATGTATACAGTGTCAAAACGGTTTTGAGTTATCTCAAACCAAAACCAAACTTCATAGGTTTGACTTGAAAACTAGTTTAAAACTACTCATGTAAACACTTAAAATTCAGTTTCGATATTGCGCATGCGTACATAGCATAACGTTTCTGTCGCTGTGTGTTACTTCGTGTTACTAACCTACAAATAAACTGACAGTTGTGTAGTTTTAGTGCGTAGTGGTACAAAGTAGAAAAAATAATTAGAATATTAGCAAAACGAAGAATTTGAAGTGAAGAGGATTTATCACTTACATCGGCCAAGTGCGCATGCGCCGAAACTGTTTTCAAATTAATCTGTAAACCTGTTTTGAAAATTACATGTAAACAGTTTCGCGTAATTTTGACTGAAAACTGAAACCATTTTCAAAACTGCATGTAAACGTAGTAATAAGGGAGGTAATGTTTTTGGTCAAAAAAATAGATTTTCAGTAAATAAGCACGAATTAGGGTCCCCACAAGACGTTATTACAATTTTTACGATGATGTCTGTGTGTGACGATTTTTTCCTCCACGATAACTCTTACAACAAACTGCCGAAAATTTCTATTTTCCGTATTTAAGCTTTCTACATTCATATAAACAGTTAATTAGATTTTGGGTAAAATTGGACAACCGGAAGTGATACTTTACTTGAAGCCGATAACAGCTTTTCAATTTTAGTATTTAAGACTTTCATATCAGTGAATAAGCAAGATTAGTGTCCTCACAACACATTTTTACTATTTTTACAATGATTTGTATTAAATACAAAGTTAAGTTTTATTGGACGGTTTAAAGTTTGATGACTCATTATTATTGAACGAAATTTATATTAGTTTATAGGTAATCATTCACCTGTGACTCCCGTCCCTATACAGGGTGTTTCACATAAAACCGACCACCATCATTATATTCTTTATTATTATAGTTACAAAAAAATACTATAGAATAAAGTTGTAGGAGACCAAGGGGGACATCCCATGAGAGATGAAAATATTTTTTAAACCAGTGGTTCTACAATTAATTTATTATTTATTTATTCTATTCATAACCTAAAAAATGAACATATATTTTTATCGGTTTTGCATTGCAAGTTTAATTATAATTACTTACATTTGAGCTTAAAATGCGTAATTATTTTATATCTATTGAAAATATAACATACAAACATTAATTATATATATATATATATATATATATATTTTATATACTTTCGCATATTTTTAAATGACAGATGGCGGAAACTCAATTGTATCACGTGAAGTTAGTTGTAGTTACAAAACAAACTAGTCCTAAAGTTGGAACTTATAATTAATAAACGAGATGTCAGTAGTGACAGCATATTATTATTTTTATGACAAAATTTAGTTATTTAAGTTACAACAATTAAAGATTTAACCCTAAAACTTGTAAAAATTTTGCTAATGGACCTTTCCAATTTAAGGACTATCTCTTTCTATCGCTGCAAATAGTAAGAAAATGGCGCGAACAACTGCCAGTTGGGCTTTCAAACGAAACGTCAAAAATATTGCAGTCATTAAAATACTTGTATTCTCAGTGAAAATTTGCATCGTTAGACATTTTACCTTCAATAAAAGCTTTTGTAATTTATTTCGATAAGATTTTTTAAAGTTATCCGAGATATTCTCACATTTTACGTCTAAATGTTTTAGAATCAAACGTCATAGATCTCAGTTGTTCTTACTATGCGCAGATCCCCATTGCGCATATCTTCTATCTCTTTAAATTGGAAAGGTCCATTCTTGTGTTGAAAATAATCTTAAATTGACATATCACCAGAACAGCAATGCCAACTCCTTTTGCCGGCCTAAGTCAGCAACAGCGCATTTCTGAACGATTTTGAGTTCTGTAATACTAGTCTAAGTGGACGGAGGTACGAAAAAGTATTTTAAATTAAAGTTTACGCATTCCTATAACGTCAAAGAACATACAGCACGTCATCCAGAACCAATGGGAAAACAGTTTGTCAATCGCCTACGTTATTTATATAAATAATCGTAGGCGATAGTCACATGTTAAGCCGTATATAAACTTTGACGTCACATTTTTTTTGATCAAATGACTTTCAAAATGTTACACAAATTTCCATAGTTATTTCAAATTAATCGTAAAATATCTAATGGATATTTCGTTATATTTTTAAATTTGAGGCTATTTATAGATAAATAAATTTTAAAATTTAATAAAAGACATAAACAATTCTATTCAAACATAACTACTGAAGTATTTTAAATTGTTATTAAAGTTGTTATTCACTGATTCATATCTAATGGCTACAAGTATTTTATCACTTCCTGTACTTTCTATTTGTGTAATAATAGAATATTATAAATAGACACAGATATGTATCTACATATAAATAATTGAAAAATCAAATAGCAACTATTGTTTTTATAGATATCACGCCACTTTTTAAAATATCTAGAAAGACTTTGTCTATCAGGTGATCCGAAGCAGATCAATGTCCTTTTTTTATAAAATCATTCAAGTTACACATGATTTCCAATTCCAACGCGTGATAGCTAATGTGACCTGCATTTAATTTTGTAAGCATTTTGTTTACCTTTCCAAAATAGATTGGTAGCATTTATATGTAAATTTCCTAGTGTAATAATATAGTATTATAAATAAATTCTGACATACATGCACAGCTGGCAAAAATAAGGGGGAATATGTATAAATATTTTGAATATTTAATAATATTTTGAACATATTGATATCAACAAAATAATAACATGAAAAAATATATTAGTAATTTAATGATTTATATTTTGATTCTTTATCTAAATACAAATGTGGCCTTGTTCAAAATAAACTAAGACATCGTTAGTGGCTGGTTTATTTCGGTTACAAATCTACTTGTGACGAGATTCTTAGAAAACTATTCTAAAGAAATTAAGAAATCTTTGATATTATTTTTAGATTTAAAATATTAAAAATATTGTTCTTTTCCTACATACATATATAAAATCACGCATTTCCCACTTAGTGGGTTAGCACAAACCCGAAAGAATAAAAATAACATCAATCAAAAAATAATCAACAACATTCTTACTAACCTGACATCATAGGTACAACATATATTCCTCACTCTTAACATATTAAAGTGACCGATTTTCGGTAGCGAAATACCGCAACCGGACCACAATAGTAGTTACGAAATAATCATCCTTCGCTACACATTCCTATCTAAGCACACTTCTTTCGCCTCGGCCACATTCATAATCGCATTCATACACGCTCTTCTTCTCTTCCCACTCGGAAACTTCCTCTCTTTTAGTACCTTATCAATCACATCCATCCACTTACACACTGGATGGCCACGCAATCGAACACCCTCAATTTCACCAAGATATATACGCTTTACAAGCCGTTCACTCTTCATTCTCCCCACATGACCAAACCATCTCAACTGGCTCATTCCTACTCTCTTAACATTTTTCCTAACCATACATTCTTCGTACACCAAATTATTCCTCACGCGATCCCGTCTTACATATCCACATACTCCACGTAAATACCTCATTTCCACGGCAGTCACTCTCTTTTTATGCTTTCCCGTCCATGCCCAACATTCGCTTCCAAACATCAAAGCAGGCACTAGCACTCCATTATACACACTTAAACGAGCTTCTCTAGATACGTTTACGTTTCGAGCAAACCTACCCAGAGCACCCCTTACTTTATTAATAATAATTATTATTATTATTCGTTTCCAAATCATAAACAATATACTTTAGTATGGACCTTAAAAGGGGTTAAGTCGAATTTTATTTGGTCCTAAAGTGGTTGCAAATAAATAAATAAAAATGTGCAGACAATGATTCCGCTTAATATTAATATTTGACAGTTCCTAAATGCACTTCATTGTCCCCATTTAAATAACATTGGGATTTGACACATTTTGGAACTGTATTTTTGTCAAAGGCAATAAGAGGTTTAAAAAATTTACTCAGTATTAAAATATACACATACCAGAGTGACCCGAGAACATGTGGACAAAATTTAAAATCCCGATCAATATTCTTAAGACAATAGGCTACTTGCGTGATACTGAAAATCTGATATCTATCACTATATACCTAAAATAATGTTGTAAACGTGTGTAAAAATATAAATTTTATTTTAAAAAAATTATGTTTTTTAATAAATTAAGAAAGAAAATTTTCTTTGACGTCATTATTTTGAATTTGAGAAAGGGAAGCATATTTAAGAATGTATACTATTATTCATGAAAGATGACTATTCAAGGTCATTTGTTCGAAGAAAGAAAACACATCACTTTACAGTAGTAGCTTGGCAACATTTTGTATTAAAAAGAGAAAGATTATTTGACCTATGTTTATTCAATTTATGTGGTGTGACAGATATACGTAAATAGTGGCATTACTTTCTAACACACTATAAATAATAATGACATATGTCGTAGAATTACAGATACCTAACTATCTACTACATTGCCCTCTGTGCTAATATTTACCCAATGGCGTTGACGTTTAAATCAAATTATTATTCCTTGGTTTATAAGTTAAATCTATGTTTTTGTATTTTGTAAAAACATAAGTGAAGAACATAAATCTTTCAGAAAGGCATTGTTTTGAAAGAAACATAATTTTCAAATGTATTACTCTTATTTTTTCAGTTAAAATGTGTCCATAAACATTTCATGTTGCACGCCTATGCATACGAAATGCAATGAAGTTATCTGCAAGTAATATTATATCAGATGGCTCACAAATGACCTTGAATAGTCATCTTTCGTGCATAATAGTTTAACCTGTAGATGGCGAGCGAATGCGATTTTTAATATGATTTTGACATTAGTTCATTTTTCTGTCACTGCCTCTCTTCTTTCTTATTTGCAATTTGCGTGGTTTCTGTTACTTTTATTACGTTTTTCGATTTGTTAAGCAGGATTTTCAAGAATTTTATCTTAGTTTATACTCGTACAAGATTAAAATGACAAACGAAAATATTAACCTCCAAACTATTTTTCAAATGTCAAACAGGTGATCTGTCATGTTTAAATTACCCGCTCATGCCGTTGCTATGGGGTTTACCGATGCTATGGCTTTACGGCCATTCATTGGTTCGGCGTAATTCTACGTCATATATGGCGGTAATTTAAATATTAAAATTTCATTAATTTTTTCTGGCCAATTATTGAAAATTTTGCCAAAAGAAAAAATATGAGTAGCTAGTTTTTATCGTCTCTTCAAAAATATTAAACAAAAAATGGCATGCAAGTAGCCCATTGTAGATGGCTTTCTTTGGGCTTTTGTGCGATTGTTTAACCAGCTATAATTATCTTAAGAATAATGTTTGGGACCTCAAATTTTGTCCACATATTCTCGGGTCATTCTAGTATATATTCTAATATTGAGTAGATAAAAAATAAAATTTCAAAATGTGTCAAAACCCAATATAATTTAAATGGGAAAAATCAGGTGCATTTAGGCACGGTCAAATATTAATATTATGCGGAATCATTACCAGCACAGTTTTTATAATATATTGGAGAAAAAAATCAAAGTAGCAGACATCTGGTGAGAGATTTGTGAACGTCACCTTTATCATTTGTTGTAGTAGTTTATTTTGAATATAAATGGTATTTTGCACTAAATCGTTTTGACGTTTGGAGCGTTGGAAATTAAATCACCTTCAAAGTAGTCTCCTTGGGACTCCACACACTTGTCCCAGCGGTGCCGCCATTGTTGCAAACATTCCGAGAAAGTCTCTTTCGGAATGGAGTTTAGTTCGACTGTGGTTGCAGCCATAATGTCCTCTCTTGTCTGAAATCGCGTTCCTTTCAATGGCCTTTTGAGTTTGGGGAACAACCAGAAGTCGCAGGGAGCCATATCAGGAGAGTAAGGAGCCTGTTGAACCATATGAGTCTTATTCTTCGCCAAAAAAGTCTGAATCAAGTGCGAGAAATGTGCTGGAGCATCCCGCATCATCACAGCGTTCACTTTGGCAATAACCTAGTCATTTCGGCATGTTGATGGCCGACCGGAGCGTGGCTCGCTATCCACCGATGTGCGGCCGTCTTTAAACCGGTTGTACCACTCCTTAATCTTTGTGATGCCCATAGCATCGTCACCAAAAGCCGTCTGAACCTTCCGAATGGTTTCCACCTGGCTGTCGCTCAGTTTCAGGCAAAATTTGATACAATAGCGCTGCTCCAGTCGTTTCGTCATTTTCCTTGCAATGAAAAACCGACGAGAGCATTACACACTACCTCACTCAAATGCTGCTTGCCAGCAACAGACGCTATCGACAGGCGGGAAAAAATTCGCGCATGCGCACAAAGGTTCAAGGTCGGCTCATGCAAGCGCGCTTGATTCCAATCCATCAGGTTTTCGCAAAAAAATACTTTTCTAACAGACCTCGTACACAGATTTCGGTAATGATGATGACATATTTGTACCGTGCGGGCGTTTACCAGGCGTCACCTCACGCGCGCTCATTGCTGGCGTGGAGAGTGCACCACAGGGATAAATTTTGTGCCATTTAAAATTGAAAATATTCGGCGTCGGTCGGGATTGAACTCGGTTCCCCAGATTCGCGACCTGACACTCAGGCACGCGGCCACGAGACCCCATAAGGCAGTGAAAAATGAGTTTTTACGGGGTTTACCTCTGCTATCTCGAAAACTATAAGAATTACGATTACCTTTGAGACGCCATCTTAGATGTGTTTTTGTTAAAAAAAAAATGTACTAAGTAAATGTGGCTACCTTGGACCTAGACCAATATTTAATTTTCAAATAACTTTTCAACTATTAAAAATTGAGAAAAATGCTTCATATTAAATTTTATTGTATTTTATAGTATATAAAACTTTTCGACTTATTTTGATTTCTTCTCTATGTCCTATAAATGTGACACTTTAGGCACGTGGCCACGAGATTTTTATTAACTATTATTAAATCAAATCTTTACATTTATGTCGCGTAGTGGCGTAAAGCAATAAACTAAATTATTTTTCTTCTTCTAGCATGGAGAGAGCGAATACAACGTCCTAGGACGAATCGGAGGCGATGCATCATTGTCTCCTCGTGGAAGGCGCTACGCTCAGGCATTGTCCAAGCATATAAACTCCCTCAACCTTAAAGGGCTTCAAGTTTGGACCTCTGAACTGCAGAGGACCAAAGAAACCACGGAGGGCATCAATGCACCTAGGGTTCATCTTCGAGAGCTCAACGAACTAGACTCAGTAAGTAAAAAGATTAAATAATTATTTGTATATCAAGGCCGCGAAATGAAATCACTCTTTAGCGTACCGAGAGAAAAATTGTCGCCGAGGTCGCTCGCGTCCGGTTGCACAAAAATAATATATTTTTTTCAAACTTCGTAGAAATAAAATAAATAAATATCCATAGAAACTACATAGAATTAGCGAATAAGAAGAAAAGCAGTGCGTTTGACAAAAAATAAAATAATGTGTTATTCGGAATAAAAGTGTCTGTGTACCTCGCATGCAATTATCCGACTCGCTTCGCTCGTCGTGCAAAATTCCATGCTCGCCACACAAAGTATCACTTTTACTCCTAATAACACAATATACTATTGTTTACGCATTTTGTACAACACTCTTTATAAAAGTTAGGCCAATATATGACATTTAATTTGAAAAACAAATATGGAAATATTTCAACATTTATCTTTTTGTGCTTGTTGAAATTGTTGCCAAATACATTTGTAATTTATTGTTTCATGATAAGTTTCGTCGACACTTGATTCATGAACTAGTTTTTAATTTGTAACTTAAAATGTAGGAAGCATAAAATGCCAATAACTATTATATATTTCTAGTAATAAAAATAATATATTACCTACTTTATAAAATAGAATTTATTTTGTATTTTATAACTAGAACAATCATATTACGTAATATAGAAATTCGTTTCCATTCTCGAGATATAGAGTGATAAAAAAGTGGGCGTTATTAGTGAAAAAATCTGGTGTGGCCAACACAATACCTCCCGCCATTTACAGCCCGAGTCATAAAAAAGATTAAGAATCCTTATTTTTGGATTACTCTAATTTTGACAGTTTATTTCTGAAAATATAGTCTAATCTAATCCAAGTAACCACCTTTTTTTTAAACCCCTCAATAGGATTAAATCTCAATTACAGAGTGGGTTCACATTCCATACATCCATGCCTTAGTTGGATTCGAACACAGAGCCCCGAGGGCACTCATGACATGAGGCGTTGCTCTAACAATTGAGCCACCGGAACTATAATACAATGAAGATTAAATTTTAAATACCGGGATAGAATAGAATTCACTAATCCAAAAATGAGAATGGACCTTTCCAATTTAAAGAGATAGAAGATATGCGCAATGGGGATCTGCGCATAGTAAGAACAACTAAGATCTATGACGTTTTATTCTAAAAAAATTAGACGTAAAATGTAAGATAACTTTAAAAATTCTTATCGAAATAAGTTACAAAAGCTTTTATTGAAGGTAAAATGTCTAACGATGCAAATTTTCACTGAGAATATAGGTATTTTAATGACTGCAATATTTTTGACGTTTCGTTTGACAGCCCAACTGGCAGTTGTTCCCGCCATTTTCTTACTATTTGCAGCGATAGAAAGAGATAGCCCTTAAATTGGAAAGGTCCATTAGCTTAAACATTTTTGTGAGTCGTTAATTTTTATTAATCTAAGCACATACCTACACATTTACATATGCTGGAAACTGTATTGAATTCCTTTTCTATTGTTCTATTTACTTTTTTCTTTTTAAAACGTTACTAATATTATTTTGAAATGATTATTTCTTTGACAGTGACATTTATCTGTCAGTTACAATTGAATAACTGCGTTTTGTTATTTAAAGCGTAGGCTCTGAGATTTAAATTATAGATAATTTTATAAATTTATCAATATATAGAAAAAGTATTAATGCAATTCTATAGAAAATTTAATAATCTTTAATTTTTATAATAATATTAATCTCGAAAAAATAACATTTAAATGTATTTTTCGAAGAAAAACTATTTTGAGCTTCTAGTAAAATGTCATTTCCGGTTATCCGATTTTCACCAAAATCTAATGGGCTCTTTCCATTACAGAAAAAGTTCGCAATACAAGGTTTCAAATTTTTCTGAATGATAGCGGGAGGTAAAAATCAAAAAAGTTTAATTACGCCGGAAGTGGTTGATCATGAATAATTTTTTTATAGTTTCATATGTAAATTCAATAGTTAGGGTCTACTTCCGGTTAAACCGGAAGTACTACTGTTTTGAAAATATTTTAGTTGAAACGGGCATGTCGGAAAACCCCTAGATACCAAATTTCGTAAAATAATATTGAATAGTTTTTAAAATACAAATACAATACAAAAAAAAATAGTTGAATGTAACGTAATCCGACGTACAGAACTCAATTTGACGAAATTCGGATGTTTACATTCATTTTATAGGAATTTAACCCTATTTTTTTCAGAAAAAATGTCAAAATCTCTAGAAATATTGATTTCCGCGCTTTAATTTTTGTTAATTTAGTGTTTTTAATGGTTTGCTTTGATAGTCCTTAACATAAAGTTTTAAGGTTTAATTTTACAACCTATATGTTTATTTTTTGTAGGGAGAATGTGAAGGCCTCACATATGAAGAACTCCAGTCAGACTATCCTGCGGAGTTGGCTCGTAGGGACTGTGATAAATTAAACTACCGATATCCCAATGGAGAATCTTACAAAGATATTCTTCGGCGCCTAGAACCCGTCATTTTACAGTTAGAAACGGAAACAAATGTTTTAATTGTTTCTCATCAAGCTGTCTTGAGGTGTCTTCTTGGATACTTCCTAGACACACCATTAGATCAGGTAAGAAGAGAATAAACTTTTCATCGTATAGTTCATTCTTTTAAAATACGGACGTTTTGTTTTTTTTAACTGAGGTGGTTTAATATTTTGAAACCGGTAATTTTTTTAACCAGTTGTTAAAAATTAACCACTGAGTCTTAAGGATCCTAATATTTACTTATTAAACCAAAAATATAAAATGTAATTCATGGTTAAAACCACAGTATAAGAAGTTAAGGTAACGCCACTGGCTGTAATCTAAATATTTGATAGAAATGCTATAATATCATCATTATATTCATTTTTATAAATATAATTTTCATTTGATCTGAAGTTATCGACGTATCATTCAGCTGCTGGTCATTAGTCATTCGTTTTTACTTTTTCGTCTGATTAACATTTGTCTACGTTGTTCGTTGTGTATTCTTACAATTTCATTACTGTTGCTTTGTTGCGTATCAAATCTGTATTTTTCAATACAAACAGTAACTGTTTTTCGAGTTGTGTTTTTTTATATCACGCGGTACTATTAAAAATTTATTTCTTACTATTTTCGCTAGTATTTTGGCACGATGACAAAAAACAGCGTTCCACCGACATTTTACTTTCGTAAATTTCAGGTTATCTTTAAATGTCACTTTGACGTTTAACCTAATGCGACAATCAAAATGGCTGCGTTGATGAAACGCTGACGTCACTGGGCAAGGAATGAGGCGTAGAAAATCAGCCGCGTTTTGAACAATGACATTTTTAATTACAATTTTTTCAATATTAAAGATCGATTTGAGGAAAAATAAAAATACGGGTCTATTATTTTTCATTACTCTATCAATTAAAGTTAAAAATGAAAAATTGTGCATGACTTCATTAATTTATTTTTATTAAATAGTTTTATATAGTTTGAGAAATATTACATAATAGTACATTAAAACACAAGTATCATAAGGCAATCTGTTAACGTACGAGTCCAAGTTTGGAAAACGAGCCGCCAGGCGAGTTTTACAAAGGACGAGTGCGTCAACAGGCCTTATGATACATATTTTTTATACTATTTTTTCTATTGAGGTAATTTTACAATTAAATTTTAAAAAAAAGGAGTTGTCAAAAATATGAGTTGGTGTTTTTTTTATCAGTTATGTTGCACAAATAACGGCAACAGTTTTTCTTACAATTTTTAATACAAAACATATATGGCATATATTCGATAGTTCGCCACAGCGTGGGACTAGAAATCATGGATTAAAACGTCAACTTTTCATATTTGTTTGCTAGTAGCCGCCACAAATTGAGTAGACAGTGTTAACATTTTCAAGCAACGTGCATCATTCATTTCATAACCTGCCTGGAATAACAATACATTAGATTCAAAATTGCATTACCATAAATTTAAATTGTAATAAATAAAACTTACCGTTTTAATTATTTTGACAAAGTAATTTTTTAGTTGAAATTTTAACTTCACAGATTCTTATTCTTTCTTAACTAACACAGCTATAGCTATAAATTTCTTTTCTTTCTAGTCCTATCACCTAGAGAAAGGATAAAAATCCACAATTAGAAGTAATATTTCAACACAAACAATTTACCATTTTAAGGTTATCTGTCAGTTATGAAAGCATGACTACCACCTCTAGATCATGAAAGGCGCCAAAAACAGTACGTTTATAGATCTTCTAAACGTCGTGTTTTCAGTGATAAACAGTGCTTTTATAGACTCATAAGAACACCGAAATAGAAAAAATATGTTATTTTTTCTATCTTTTCCATACTTTTTAAGCATCCAAGACATGTAGCGCCACAGCGGGATAACGCAGAACTAAGTGTATTTCGTCTGACCGCGTTTGTAGCACAGAAAACATAGCGAGTGGCGTTATCTTAGCTTCTTATACCGTGGTCAAAACCCACTTTACAAAAACTAATATTTTCTTCTCCCTAGGTGCCATATGTCAAAGTCCCGCTCCACACAATCATAAAACTAACCCTCTCTGGGTACAACTACACCATGGAGACCGTCAAGATGCCCATAGAATGTGTAGACACCAACAGGCCACGCCCCACGAACTGTTCGGTTGATCGATCGCCAGAAGAGGCTCTCAAGACTGTTCCCCAGCACTTTGACACGATCGAGGCTTGTACTTATCCTGATATGATAGGGCTCTACTGAAAATTTTAACCGGTAGAAGGAATGTTGAAAGATCTACTTTTCATTTTCTAAATCCGTAATTATTGTCTACTTTTTCCACAATCGTAATGTTGTAGTTTTGGTTTTAATCGAAAGCCAGAAGACAAAAAACATGGCGACTGCAGAAAAAAGCCAGTGAGGTGACAAGTGGTAAGCACTATCAAAGGTACACAAATATTATCGAAATTTATGATGAATTTGATTTAAAATTTTCTGAAATATGTTCAACTTTCCTTCGAGTTAATTTGATCTTATTTTAGTTCTCTGCATGTATGTTTTGTGTAGGGGGGTAATTTATTCATATATTGTTGAATTACGCGTTGAACTAGAAGTAATTTATAATAATTACATATTGTAAGTATTTTTTACATAAATTCAACATAATTTGCCCAAGAATTGTAAAGAAATCAGTACAAATTTTATATTTATTAGCAAATAGAAATCAGTCAGAAATTCAAAAATCAGAAGTTTGTTTAGAAGTTTAGATGTCACCCATTATTTTAGTAACTTTTCGTCGTAATTATACACTGACCGGCACGAAAAACGGGCCATTTTTTTTTTATATAAAAACATGTTGTTACTACTTTATTATTTTGTAATATCATTACATATTTTTATTATGGGTTTACAGACGACCATTTGGTATTATTAAATGAAAGATTAAAATAGCTAATAATTACATTGTATCGGGTTGCAACATAACGTTGACTTCTTCTGTCTTCAATTAATGCAACAATAGAAGCTACAGTTTCTGCATTCAGTGACATTTTCAACACATTGAATTGACAAATAAACAATGAAACAAGCAAATGAAATAAATGAAACCAATATAAGCCCACTAATACATTTTGTTAATTTCGTGATTTCGTTATGACAAGTTAAGAATAGGAATATTGGAGTTAATTAGTGGTGTTTTTAGGAGTTGATGATTGATGTGAGGTCGAGGAAGTTCAGTTGACATCTATCAATAACAACATTTTATAGAAATTAAGTGTTATTAGCATTTTTGTTACAAAAAAAAAAATGGCCCGTTTTTCTTGCCGGTCAGTGTAGTTTATGTTTAGGGATATATGCATATTTAAACTTAGTTTAGAAAATAGAATTACTTATAATGAACATTTGACAGCAATTTAATAAATTGACGCCAAAATTTTGAGAAAAAATATTTTATATAAAGTATTAATTAATATTTTATGTCTAAAAGACAAAAGCAGTAGTTCAAAATGTAAATAAATTAAAATGTCATTTTTAAAATCATTTAAAAATAGTTATTTATGGTACTTTCAGAACATAATATGAATAACAATTAAACATTTCTATTTTAATTATTGTTAGAATGTCTTTACGCGTAAAATGCAAATTATTTCCCAGCGCTTTCTTTTAATTTTTTTTGCACGATCGGGTTATTTTTTATGTTTACCGATAGTGTTTCCAAGACAATAGGTCTTATTTACAAATTACTGAACGGTAAGTGATGTGACTCACGTCGGTAAGTGATGTGCTTCACTTACCGTGCAGGAGGCGAGACCACGGCGATACGGTAAATAAATAAAAACAAAAATCAAAGCTTACTTCAAAAATGACACCTAAATTTTTTTAATATGTCAAAATAATTTTCAAATTTTATTTTTCTTTTCAATTTTGTGCGTCGATCGTGCAAAAAATAGTATAAGCACCACGAATGTTAAAGAATTACCGATCTCATACAAAATTGGGACCTTCGCTTCGCTCAGTCCCCAAACATTATCTTCGATCAGTAAACTGTTTTTACCGTTCTTAATACTTAAGATACTCTTTTACTCTTGCTGCAAAATGCGTCATTTTCTCATTTAGTTACAATAAAAAAGTGCACTTTTTTCTCGCTTTTATTGTGTAAAAAATACGTACTTTATGAACATATCTTAATGAAAAAAAGTGCATTTTTTAACGGAACGTAAAAAAATATTGTAACTAGTTTTAACCCACTTGATAGTTAAATAACTATTTGTTAATTTTTATCATTATGAAATACTGCTATTGTCTGATTACTTGAACCCCTCGTACGAGGGTCACGCTAAAATTATTGAGAATAACATATGGTTCATATTTTTCATAATTTTATTTTAAATATGTTCAAAGTACATTGGGCCAAATTCAGCACTCTTCACTAGTGTAGTGATCGTCTCTAGTAACTATGGAAACAACTTGCATCTTTTTCTTATTAATGCATAGGTGCATACGTCTCTCTTTATTTTGTTATTTTTAGATAAGCTTCTTTAGTTAAAGACGAGTGCTGAATTCAACCCAGTGTGTTCAATAAAATTCCTAACTCAGAGTAGGCTATGAACAGAGAAACGTATGTCTGATCATTATTCAATTCAAAAGTCAAGATGTCAAAATTAATCTTGAAATGTAATTTTAAAGGAGAAACGACAATAAAAAAGGATACAGTATATTAACATTCGCCCTTTTCTAAATTGTTGCGTTTCTATAATAAGATTCAAGAAGAAAAGCTTTCATTTCTTTAGATAACATGTTTGACAATATGTCATGTCCAATTGACATTTAATTAAATATTTTTTTGTGCAACCGGACGCGAAATAAGCATTTCGCAGCCGCAATACAGGCCGCAAAATTGGATTTCGCAATCGTTGTTATGGTAACGGCCGCGAAATGAATTTCGCGGCCGTTGTCATGGTAGCGGCCGCGAAATTAGGTAAACAACCGCTTTGATACTTGAGAATTGCATGGTTTTGTTTATCAAATGTTAATCCCATAGCCACCTTGAAAGCTAACTTTCTATTTATAATGAAATTGTTTAAAATTAATAAAATTTATAATTACATATTTTTTACGGTTGCACAAAAAATATTGTTCGCGAAATCCTTTAGCGCCCTCGAGATTATCTTGCCTCGGCCACAAGCGACCTCGGCGACAATTTTTCTCTCGGTACGCTAAAGAGTGATTTCGCGGCCTTGATATACAAATAACTATTATATCTTATTTCGGTAAAGGTGCATTCACAAATGAAAATTAGATTCATGGTTTTTGTTTAAGTTTAAGTAAGTCATTCATAAATGTAAGTTTAAATTACCTGAAAATTAGTTTTGTTATGTACAGACATCTATGTAAATGTTTCAAAAACAAGATTAAAATATCGGTAGAGAAGTACTCAACAAAGACACCTGTGCGCCGTGAAACTGTCATTCGCTTGGCATTATTGGTTATATTTCAGCAATAGACCATTTCAAAAATTCAAACTTTAGACAAAGATAACAAAAGTTAGTGCCGTATACCCATCTTTGTTTACGATATGACAGATGACAGTTCGATTATTTTTGTTAGATAGTATTTGTTTCTTTATTGGAAAATTAATAATTGTAATTTTGAGGGGTACTATACGTTGCGTACCAGGTTGTAATAATAATTTAAAAAAAAACATTTGATTTCATTCTTTTTCTCAAAATATGAACGGAAAAAAAGAGTGGATCAGACAGCAATGAATACCAAAGAAATTGATAAAATATGTGGAAATTGAATTTATTTTAATATTACTGGAAAGAAATCATCGCAAGATAAATATCCTAAATATTTTCCTGATGGTCGAATAATCTAAAATAAAAAATTAGGTTACTATATCAAATCTATCATATTAACATAATTTATAAATAACTGATGAATATACTCCATTTATTTCGATAAATTTTAATTTTCAGCATAAACATTTTACTTACTTTTTATTTAAATTCTTTTTGACATTTCTCGTACGCCGCCATTTAACGGCACTAAGTTTTTAGTTCAAAAAATAAACACGTAGAGGTCGCGGACATTTTTGAAAAGGTCTATTAAGTTATGAGTCTCCATGTTCTCGCATTTGTTTAAAAAGCCGAATCCACCAAGTGGATACTAAATAAAGATGGGTGTATATATCTATATCATTTCAGACTCGTTCTCATTGGTGAAGTTTGTGACGTCAAACTAAATTATAAACCTAAAGTTTGGACCTTGCAATGTTTAGCTTTATGATTTGGATTTAGAGACCCTAAATTCTGAAGTGTGAATGGAGTCATTACATAATATGCGGCCAAAGTCTTCAAATCTAAATTATAAACCATAAATTTAAACCTAATTTTCATTTGTGAATGCACCTTAAGACTTTTTAGAGTTATCTGAGATGTTTCTCACATTTTACGTCTAATTTTTTTAGAAACAAACGCCATGGATCTCAATTGTTTTTACTATGCGCAGATATCCATTGCGCATATCTTCTCTCTCTTTAAATTGAAAAGGTCTATTGTTAAAATGACAGATACATAACTGTTTAAAATGATTCTACAAATTTTGTTTCCACAGCCTACCTTATTTTCTTATTCTCAATAATTCTAGCGTGAATTTCGTTCACGTCATAAATTATACCACATATTTCATGTCCTTTGCTGTACAAAGTTTCGTTAAATTCGAATGTATTGTAAACTGAGAAAACCTATACCATTTACTGTGATACCAAGGATTTAAAATTGTCTACCTTAGTTATATAATTTACTGTTATTCTCTGTATTACATTTGTATACTTATGTAAATATAATCAAGCATGACATCATTTTGTGTTGATATTAAACGTACAAATTATGTAAGTTTCATTGACAGATTGCGTCACTTTGTCAATGTGTGCTGTGAGCGCTCTGAGACAAACCGGACCACGATCGCCGCCGGGCGCAAATTGACCTGAAACTGACCCTGAAAAGGGGCGTAGCTATATATTGGTAATGACCGAAAAACAAGACTGAAATTGGGGCAAAAAAGACAGGTAAGTATCAAGACAGAGATAAAAACTTGAGGAAAGTATTCAAATATTATTTTTCTGAATGGAATATGAGATTTTTTGTTGAATATAATAAAAGTATGGCATTAATTTTTATATTTTTAGAGTGTATAGATGTAAAAAAAGTTTATTTATAGTAAATTTTTATGGTTTACTTAAAAAATAACATAAAACTTATCGCAAAATACATAAATTACAAAAATATGACATACAATAAATTTTTTATTTGAACAAATTGTATGTTGTAGCGCCATAAAATGCCAGACTTTGTTGTGAAATGTAGATAAAATCAAATATGGAAATAGATATCTGCAAAGAACAGTTTTCTAACGCATAATAGTATATTAAAGAACGAATATCATAATTGTCCTTTTATTTAGTGAGAAGGAAGTTTGAGTAACGACGCGCAGCGGAGTGCCCAATCCTTCGAACAAAATAATCGACAGTTACGAAATGAGTTCTTTATAGAGCGCGAGCAGACACGTGACTCGAGCGTCCTTGACGTGTTGGGAATCAGCTGATTTGTGTGCGCTTGTCATTTTGACAAGAACATTGTCACTTTGACAAGACCAATGTTTTGACTTATTTTAATTTTGTACAGTTGAGAAGTTATTATTTTTAATTTCATGTGTTTTACTGCCTGAAAATTGTACATTAATAACATTTTAGCAGTTCAAAATCAAAATAAGTCAAAATATTGGTCTTGTCAAAGTGACACTGTTCTTGTCAAAATGACATGCGCACACAAATCAGCTGATTCCAAGTACGTCAAGGACGCCCGAGTCACGTGCTTAGAATCAGCTGATTTGTGTGCGCATGTCATTTTGACAAGTACATTGTCAATATGACAAGACCAATGTTTTGACTTATTTTGATTTTGAATTGCTAAAATGTTAATATTTTATAATTTTTAGGCAGTAAAACACAAGAAATTAAAAATAATAACATTTTAGCAGTTAAAAATCAAAATAAGTCAAAACATTTGTCTTGTCGACATGACATTGTTCTTGTCAAAATGACATGCGCACACAAATCAGCTGATTCTAAGCACGTCAAGGTCCCTCGAGTCACGTGTCTGCTCGCGCCCTATACTATTTTGCGCTTTTTTATTAAAAAATCAAAGTCAAAATTTAGGGAATTTTGTGTCAGTATAGGTGATACTAATGTAAAGTTTGACGTTCACACGTAACCTTATTTTTGGAACATCAACTATCTACAATATATTCTATTTTTTTTTTTTTGTAACTTTACTATTCTATTTCTTCTCTTCTTATTGATACTTAATACTTAAATTCATAATAGACCTTTTCAATTTAACGGCTAAAAACGTCAAAAATATTAGTCATTAAAATACCCGTATTCTCAGTGAAAATTTGCATCGTTAGACATTTTAACTTCAATAAACGCTTTTGTAACTTATTTCGATAAGATTTTTTAAACTTATCTGAGATATTCTCACATTTTACGTTTAAGTTTTTTAGAAACAAACGCCATGGATTTCATTTGTTCTTACTATGCGCATATCTTCTATCTCTTTAAATTGAAAAGGTCTATTATTTATAACAACTGAACAAATGTACATATTTATGATCTTTACTTTCTCTTTATTAAAACTCGAAATAATAGAAATAATAATAATAATTTCGACATTATATTATTAAAATGAATTGTCAATTAACTAAAAATAAATTAGGTAAAAATGGGTTAAAGAAACGTCATCAAGTACCAACCGTCTAAAACAAAAAATTGCGTATCGAAATGAAGGTCATTACGATACGCAATTGCGTCATTATGAAAGCAAAATATTAAAAAATTATAATAATATTGTGGATTATACTAAACAATAACCGAATAATACAAAAAAAATAAGTTATTTTTTCTAACGAGTTTTTATGTAATTTATTTTGACGCTAAAAAGGTACATTTCTAACAAATTTTGCGCATATAACTCTCGCAATAACTGGAAACAGTTTTTCTGCCAATGACGCGATGTCAACTGTCTTGTTCGTGTTAGTTTTATTATTAGATACATTTTGTGTGTTTACAAGTTTTCTATTTCTATATATTTTTTAAATGTCTTCAGCACTTCCTACGTCACATCCGTTAAAATCAATTTTTCAGTTAATATTTAAAAATTTATATCTCAAATTAAATAAAAAGAACTCATAATGGACCTTTTCAATTTAAAGAGATAGCAGATATGCGCAATGGGGATCTGCGATTAGTAAGAACAACTAAGATCTATGGCGTTAGTTTCTAAAAAAATTAGACGTAAAATGTGAGAATATCTCAGATAACTTTAAAAAATCTTATCGAAATAAGCTACAAAAGCTTTTATTGAAGTTAAAACGTCTAACGATGCAAATTTTCACTGAGAATACAGGTATTTTAATGACTGCAATATTTTTCACGTTTTGATTGATAGCCCTACGCCCTACTTGCAGTTGTTCGCGCCATTTTCTTGCTCTTTGCAGCGATAGAAAGAGATAGCCGTTAAATTGAAAAGGTCCATTAATATTTAAAAATTTATATCTCAAATTAAATAAAAAGAACTCATAATTGTAGATTTATAATACAAATATGTGAAAGCTTCAGAAAATACAATTTTAAAATATGATCGCTTCAGTGTTTTCTCGCGAATTTGGGAACCCGGTTTCGATTCCGGCCGATCCCAAAATTATGTGGTGCACTCCCCATGCTAACAATGAGTGGTAAACACCAGCACGGTACGAATATATCATCATCATTAATATTTATTTGATAATTTTTAAGAAACTACGACTTCCGATTATTCATTTGGTACAAAAAACTTATCAACTTTTCCCATTTATGTTAAAATTGAGGAATGCGTTGTTTCACATACATACATACATACACGACACCCTAAACGTCATCGTAAAAATGTTAGCATTTTAAGAACCTGAAAACGTGCTTATTCACTAAAATCTGAATATTTAATTTTTAGCATGATTCCCATTACCTATTACGTACTGTGGAAAGAGGTAAATATTACTTTTAATATATTATTTTATGTTAAATAACTTCAAAACATAAAAATGATACTTAAATCTATTTGAATTCTATACAAAATTGTGTCTTACAGATCTGTAAATAACGGACAAAATAGCAACGAAAACTGCCAATAGGGGATTCCACCATTTTTAAAATATAATTTCATCTGAACGTATAAGTAAAACTATGACTGTCGGTGAAAAAATTCCTGCTAATAAGGGAGTTATAGTCTTCCGAAATTTGAAAATATAGATGTGACGTTACGAATATAAGTTTTTATATCAAACTATTTTCTTCGTGGACCTAAATGTTCTTGAAATATATGCTATTTCTAAATTATATTTATAAAAAATAAATGAATATTATTATACTGTACAATTCTACATGATTTATAATTGGAAATGTATTTAAATTATTAAGTTTAATGCAAAATATTTATATTCAAATAAAAACTGTTTGAGAATTGCAGTACTGATAGCCACGCCTCCGCTATTTGAATTTCTCTGCTTCCATTGGTAGTAGTCTTCGCCCCTAACTGGGTATTCGTTATATATTTATAGGCCGTCTTTGAGTCGCCAATCAAAATAATATATATGGATTTCATATGAGTGACGAGCTGCTATAACAAAAATCCCCTTATTTCCGAAGTATTTCAATTATGTCGTTTTATTTCTTTATTAATATTTATTATTAAGCATATACTTTCAATATTTTTTCCTAATTTCTCTTAAATCAATTGCGCTGTAATCCCCTATTCTTTAATCAAGAAAATAGATGTTTTTTATATTTTGCGTTCATAATGAAGTCATTACGATACGCAATTTTTTGTTTTAGACGGTTGGTACTAGATGACGTTTCTTTAACCCATTTTTACCTAATTTATTTTTAGTTAATTGACAACTCATTTTAATAATATAATGTCGAAATTATTATTATTATTATTTTATTTAGGGAAGATTATTTACATGAAAATGTACAAATGGTTACAAATATAATCACAAATTGAGTAAGTAAATGTTAATTGTAGAAGGCGCAAAATATAAAAAATAGTATAAAGAACTCATTTTATAAGACTTTCTTTCGCACTTGTCAATTAGAAAACTCGCTAACGCTCGTTTTCTAAATTTTGACGCGTGCGAAAAAAAACATGTCTTAACACGTTCTTTAATATACTATTGTACGGTTAATATTGAATAAAAGCAGTGCTAATATATTTATTTGTTTATAGAATGATTAATAATTAATTATTCAAAATAAAATTTATTGAAACATCTAATTAATTGATTTGAAATAGATTATCATTGTTGCAAGTTCATTGTTGAATAAACAAGTAGTATATTTTTTGTTTCATTTTTGTAATCGTTATAAATTTTTACATTTAAATTTATGAATTATTATAATGTACAATATATGTAACTATGAAGTATGTTTTTTTTTGTCTGTGTTTGTTTACATAGCTAGCTCGCAGTTAGCAATTTTCGGTCTGCGAATATGCGATGCGCACATATTTACGAAAATGTGATGAAATAAGTGTAAATCCGACAAAATAATAATATAGAATAGTGTTTTAGTGGTTTATTTGTATTTATTTAATCGTTTTCAATATAATTATTACGAAAAAACAATAATTAACATCGGAATGTAAAGTTTTCACGGTTTGAGGTTATGTTTTGGAAAATTACTCATAAAAATTCCAACGACGCCCCGTTAATTTCCGTTAAAAAACGATTAAGTAACAATTTAACGCATTAAACTGACATTTTCTTATCAAGATCTGTGTTCCGTTGTGTTTATCTTGTATTGTATTCAACAGTTTGTCCCTGAATCTTTTAGCAAATTCACCTTTCGTGCAAGGCAGGCTCAGTGTTTGAAGCTCATTCGACAGAACATGTTCTCATTGTTTCTTTTGCTTTTAACAGTTTATTTTTAGTGCCATTCATACTTTCATTCATAATTTCCATTGTTGTTGAGTGCTTATTTTTTATAAGTGTTTAGTTGTGAAGTGTTTGTGTTTCATCGATCGATTGACGCCGAACGCCGATTATTAGCCAATTATGAACGAGAAGGATTTAATTCTTGCCCGCGCGATGGTGGCTGAAGATAAAGAAAAAGAATCTTCTGTTTCACCAGGAAATAGTCCTCTGCCGTTGAAGAAAACGATGCTGGGTCAACTTGAAGATAAAAAACAGAATTTTAGGTATGTTTATATTATTTATGTGTTGCTATTTTTGAAGATGAACGTATAAATGTTAATTTATTGTAATATAAACATATATACAAACGGAAAGTGTTCAGATATTATGACCTGTTTATATATAGCCCGGATAGCTCAGTCGGTAGAGCATTGGACTTTTAATCCAAGGGTCCAGGGTTCAAGTCCCTGTTCGGGCGGTTTTTTTTTTCATTTTTATTTTACATTTTTTTTAAAATTAAATATTATTATATACAATTATAATAAATATGTGACCACAACTTATATTAATTAATAATTTTATATATTTCACCTTGTATTCAATTGATACTGCAAATATTAATTAAAATTAATTTAAATTTGTTCATGGTTGAACTAAATTAGTAACTTTTATAACAAGTGCTGGAAATTAATTATTCCTAAATAAATGCAATCGTCCATAAAAATAAGAAAAATTACAAAATGCATTCTATTTTTTTTACATTATCACATGCACATATTAAACGAAAAGTCAAAAATATTGCAGTCACTATATAAAATTATTTTTCTACAAATCTATTAAAAGTGGGCTTTTCAATGTTTGTTTTTAGCCTTATAAATGTCATTTTATGACACCAGTGTTAAAAGTGACAGATCATTGTTACTTTTGACACTAGTGTTAAAAGTGAATATCAAAAATTATTAGAAATACAAATTTAAATTAAAAAATAGTGTTTGTAGAAAAAATAGAGTATGATATACGTGTTAAAAGTGATTTTATTTTGTTCGAAGGTTTGGATCATTCCGCTTCGCGTCGTGTTCCAAACTTCCTTCTCACAAAATAAAATGTCACTTTTAACACTTATATCATAAATAACTATTTATTCTCGGTGAAAATATGCTTTGTTTGACATTTTAGCTTTAATAATAGCTTTTTTCACATTTTACGTTAATTTTGAAAAAAGCAACTCTATGGATCTCATATGACAAGCACGTAACCATGACTCCCGCCATTTGATGGCTTACTATGTGCAGATCCCATTGTGCATATTTTCAATCACTTTTAAGGATTTTATAAAGTAGATAAATAAAATAAAATAGTAAAATAGTATTTTAAAGAACGTGTTTTATAAGACATGTTTTTTGCGCATGCGTCAAAATTTAGAAAACGAGCGTTAGTGAGTTTTCTAATTGACAAGTGCGAAAGAAAGTCTTATAAAATGAGGTCTTTATACTATTTTTTATATTTTGCGCCTTCTACAATAACATTTACTTACTCAATTTGTGATTATATTTGTAACCATTTGTACATTTTCATGTAAATAATCTTCCCTAAATAAAAAAAAATAATAATTTCGACATTATATTATTAAAATGAATTGTCAATTAACTAAAAATAAATTAGGTAAAAATGGGTTAAAGAAACGTCATCTAGTACCAACCGTCTAAAACAAAAAATTGCGTATCGTAATGACTTCATTATGAACGCAAAATATAAAAAAATATGTTGCCATTTCCATTTTGAGATATTTGACGCATACGAGTGATTTCGAATGTTGTCTATGTCTACCTAGTCATCAAAGAAAATAATTGAATGTAGTATTTTTTTGATATCCTGATTTGTTTTTTTGATATTTTCCTTTCGGCTTTCCCCCATCATCAATCAATTTCCGGCTTTATCCACATAGCTTATACTATAATTTCACTGTAAAGGCGCACTTTTTTGTCCATTATAACAGGCTGGAAAAACTGACATAGCTTGTCTTTTGTTTCATAACATTTTATTTTGTTTAAAATTGCAAATTTAAGTATAATTTTTATAGATGTTTTTTTTTTGTTATTTGTATTTACAGATAAAATAAAATACAATTATAAATTCATAAAAATATTTGTAAATTATAAATATTATTTTAAGTGGGCATTAAGTTAATGTTAGGTTCGACGGCTTTCATACCCTTCGATAGCTCAGTTGGTAGAGCGGTGGACTGTAGTGGCAATGTTGAAATCCATAGGTCGCTGGTTCAAATCCGGCTCGAAGGAATCTTTTTTTACATTTTTTATTTTAAGCATTGAATATAATTTCAATATTTCTTTATTCAAAACAGTCATACATATCACCAAAACAAATAAATCAACTAAAGTTGTTTTCGAATAGTGATATCCATCATTTACATTTACGTAAACTCATAAACAAGTTTATTTTTTATGGAAATTAATCAGTATATTATGTATTTCTGTATCGATGTGATACTTCGAACCAGTTATGTGACAAAACCGTATTAATTAGTGGAATATATTATTTGATATCAACCTTTTCTTTGTAAATTTGTGTATTCAACTCATAATTTGTAAAAATGACATCATCATCTGACAGTGGTGTCTCGTTGGAAGAACAATTAGAAAGAAAATGTATCCTAGAGGACATAGAATCAATGGATGTTCAATCTTTAGTGAATATGTGGTGAGTTTTCTTTTGGAAATATAAAAATAAGTCGATTGTTTTTCTTAATTTGATGCATAAAGTGCTTATTTGACCTTGTGCGATTGTTTTGTCACATTTTGTGAGGTTATAAAATTTGAAGTCGATTAGTAAAGGTTTGAGGTTAAAGGAATATATTTACATGTTTTATTTTTAATATGATGATTATAAATGTTTATATCTATGACATAAAAGAATGACATGGAATTAATAGATATTGCATATAAGCGATGGTGGTGTAATGGTCAGCATAGTTGCCTTCCAAGCAGTTGATCCGGGTTCGATTCCCGGCCATCGCACTTGTTTTGCTTTTTTTTTCTATTTTTTATTTTTTACATTAATATTTTTATAACAATATTTATATTTCTTATCAAATATATTTTTAAATAAATTATTAATATTTTATTTTCAAAATCTTTGAATTTAAACCTTTGGTAAGAGAGTAAATTAATTTAAATACAAGGTAAAACACAGTAAAAATGAATCTAGTGTGTATGCGATTAATTTAAAAAAACTGAACATCATCAAATACCACTCAAAACATTTTTTATTTTGACAAAAGATTTATATGGTTACTCAATTTGTCTCAAAAAATTGTAGGAATATGCAAATGGTTTGGTCTTCTTTAATAATAATATTGAAGGTGGTTCGTTTTTTTTTTTGTTGGCCAGTGTATAAATTATAATGGTTTTGCGTTGTACATTTATAAATGGTGCTAATTATTGTGAAAATATTTGAAATTTCAATGTTGACATTCATCTACGCATGCGCACATTTTCTCGTGCTGGAATTTGCTCATTCTCATGATTTTTCATGCAATAACAACTGTTCACATTGAGATTTGTGTTACAATGGATAAGGTGTAGTGTCAGTTAATTGCAGACATTCTAAACAATATATTTTAAACATTTTATAACAATATTATGAACAGTTCGTTCAAAAATGACTAAAAAATCACAAATAATCTCTCGCGAACAGCTGTTAGACAAAATTTCTTGCACATAACCTAAAAAATCGTAGCAAAATTAAATGTTTGTGGTGAGATAGTGATCTTTTTCTGTGATGGAATCCTTATGGGTCGGTTCCGATGTTGATTTATCAACTTTGAGGTTGTGTAGAATGGCTGACAGGCTAGAATATAGATTAGCGTGCTTAAGACATCATAATAAGAATTCTACAAGTTTATGTGAATCTTCCAATAATTGTAATTTAGAATGTGCGGACAATAGAAGACGAAGACGATCGGGAACTTGGCCGTAAGTTTTAGATATCTATTTTGATTATATAAGTTGTGGTCTACATATTTTACTAGCGTACAAAAAATGGATCAATAAGTTTTAATTGATTTAAATTAAAATTTAGGAGTGTTTATGGATGTTTTTCTGTTTTATTTTGAACAAAATATTGTGTAAATAATATCCTAGAAAAATAACAATCGTTTTATTTATAAAGGTGTACCAGTTCGATAAAATTGTGCTTCGTGTGACAGATAACCATTAACGAATGATATGATGATGATATGTGTATCTTATTTACGTCAAATATTATAAATTATAATTAGTTTATTGTTAAGTAAATATGTATCAACATGAATTTTATTTGCATTTTTTTAAAATAGCAGTTATTTTCTTAGACAAATCTCGATATACTGGGTGTTATAAAACAAGTGTAACACATTTATAGGACATAAGTCGAAAAGTTTTATATACTATAAAATACAATAAAATTTAATATGAAATATTTTTCTCAATTTTTAATAGTTGAATAGTTATTTGAAAATTAAATATTTGGTCTAGGTCCAAGGTAGCCACATTTACTTAGTACATTTTTTTTAACAAAAACACATCTAAGATGGCGTCTCAAAGGTAATCGTAATTCTTATAGTTTTCGAGATAGCAGAGGTAAACCCCGTAAAAACTCATTTTTCACTGCCTTATACAGGGTGTAGCAGCTAAACGAGCTACCTCAAATAATTTCTATATTATTAAAGATACAATAAAATGCTATAAGACAATTTTATAGAAGACCAAAGGGTGACATCCGATTAGAGAAGAAAATATTTATTTAAAGCAGTGGTTCTCAAGTTTCGATACAAAGTTACATTTTCTTAAATAGGATGCTATATATACTTTAGGCCTATTCGATAGAGTATTTTTTCTGAATTCAACCATGTGATTATTTTATATCCTTACATAACAAAAATATTGAGAAAAATTAAATTGAAATTTAAGTAAATTTGATTTTTATAGTTATTTTTCAGTAGGCTATGTATGAAAAACAATTGTCCTTAAATTAAAAAGAAACAAATATTTGTTAATAACGTTATAAACAGTGTTCTATTTGATTTATATCCTAAATAATTCAAATTGACAAATAAAAGTTTTTGTTTTTCATACATAGCCTACTGAAAAATGACTATAAAATATAAATTTATTTAAATTTCAATTGAATATTTTTCAATATTTTTGTTATGTAAAGATATAAAGTGATTATACAGTTGAATTCAGAAAAAAATACTCTATGGAATGGGCCTAAAAAATATGTATCTTCCCATTTAAAAAAATACAACATTGTATTGCATCTTGAGAAACACTGGCTTAAAAAAAATTTTTCTTCTCTAATCGGATGTCGCCCTTTGTCTTATATAAAATTGTCTTATGGTATTTTACTGTATCTTTAATAGTATAGAAATTATTTGAGGTAGCTCATTTAGCTGTTACATCCTGTACAGTATTATTCACGAAAGATGACTATTCAAGGTCATTTATGAACCGTATGATATATTACTTGCAGATAACTTCAATGCATTTCGTACCCATAGGCGTGCAACGCAAAATATTTATGGATATATTTTAACTGAAAAAATAAGTTTGTCTGAAAATTTTGTGTCTTTTTAAATAATGCTTTTCTTAAAGTTTTATCTTCTTCGCCTACGTTTTTGTATACATCAAAAATATAGACTTGACATAAATCATAAAATAATAATTTGATTTACGTTAAATAATCTTATATAAAGTTATTATTATAATGTTATATAAAGTGCTGTGTGTTTTTTCTTCGAACAAATGACCTTGAATAGTCATCTTTTATGAATAATAGTTTATCTCCTATGCTGTTGAAGATCGGAGTCATATTGTATATAAAACTTTTCGATTTATTTTCACTTCTTCTCTATGTCCTATAAATGTGTTTTTTAACAACCTGTATAATATATTTAATTTTAAAATAGTATTTAAAATAGGATAATATTTTTTCATTGTTTTTTCCGAGGTTTTTTCCTTGCCAAATTATTTTAGATAAAAATACTTCTCAAAAAAAGTGTAGAGTATAATAATCTATGTCTTAACCAAACAAAATTACAATTAATCTGACTATATAAGTATGAGGTTTGATAAAAACAAAATATGAGAATTTCCATTTGTTTCAAAAAGTAAAAATTTATTCTTGAATATTAATATTGTCGTTGACGTTCAGAGGTTAAATACACGTGTGTAAAGAAAACTGTGCTTAAACTTACGCGTTTAATTAAAAATAAATAAATAAATATATCATCACGGCATATTATCCATTGCTGGGTGTGCCAATCTGCTTTGTTCGCAGATATCTGTATCATTTTGCTGGCGTGGAGAGAGCACCACAGAGATCAATTTTGTGCCATATAAAATTCGAAATATTTGGCGTTGGTCGGGATCGAACCCGGTTCCCCAGATTCGCGACCTGACACTCAGGCACGCGGCCACGAGACCCCATTATTAATTAAAATACATACAAATGAAAAGCACACACGTGCTGAATCAGTAACCGTCCAGTTGACGTGGATAACACGCGGATGCAAGTCAATGCAGGTTATGTGCGGGTTACGTTTAATTTTCCCGCGCTACATTTTTGTAGCTCAATGGGGTCATACCACATTATTCATTTTTTTTTCTGAAAGTACACTTAAAACTACTGACGAAAATATATATTTTATGTCACATAAGTTTCTAGTTTTACAGTAATATTTTTTTAAAGTTTATGTAAAATTTCAAATGACGTCACACTTTTGCAACCGTAGTGACGCCTACCGAGCAATAATGGAACTACATTTGACGTTTATGTCATTATGTTTTGAAACTAAACGTTGACAACAAGTTGATTTATACTCGTGCTTCTGTTTTTATTGTGTATATCCAAATGGAAACTAATTTTGAAGAAGCAAATTCAAATAATTTGCCAAAAATTGATTTTATCATGGTCAATGTGGCATAACAATTTGTTGCAAAGATGTTGACGATACAAAAGAATGTACTTGTTATATATCATTGAAAAGCTTATAAAATAAGCAAAAAGACGAGACTCTTATCAACATAGATTCTCATTTAAAAAATCATAAGCTTGTGTTATATCTCGAGAATTATTAAGTTTTCAAAAAATCTAAATACGCCATTTTATTTAATCTAAAAAACGGTAAAATTTTTGTAAAAACAATTGTTCTCTATCATAATAAATAAGATATATATTTTCAAAATGAGCCAAAAACGAGTTTTTGCTTGTAGCTCAGAAACAAAAGAAGAACGAAAATTCCTGTGGTGACTATTCAACTTTTCTGGAAAAGTTACTCCTGGAATATGCAAACGGTTTTGCTCTATCATTAATATTACCCGAGATGCCTTAAAAAAACATCGAAAATGAGACAGCCTATACAGTAAAAGCACGAGTACGGGTGTGCCTCACTATCGTACATTTATGTACAAAACTGTGACGTCACAAAAGCAGACTCAGAATATTTATAAAGAAAATCATGAATGAAAAGTATAATAATTTTAAATAGTTTTGATGTATATTTGTATAATATTAGGTAATTTTTTCATTTATGAAAGAAAAATCAACATTTTTTCTTTTTGGTATGACCCCATTCACTAGACACAACTGTTTCTATCTCATAGTTCATCAGCCTTTCTCTCTTGTTGGGGCTGGCCATGGTCATGCTGGGGTTGTGACGTCACGGGATGACGTCATTGCAAATTTCAAAATTCTTTTAAATTTTTTCCCCTTTCTATAAACTTGAGTATAAATTTTTATGTAAAATAAAAAATATGGGTCTAATATTTTTATCTCTACATTACATAACATAAAAAATCGTTGAAAACTCTATTCCCGGTCGATTTTGACGCCGCGCTTTCGGAGTCTATTATTTAACATTTGTAATATGTAAAATATAATTTTTATATTAAAAAAATATAAATGGGGTCTCGTGGCCGCGTGCCTGAGTGTCTGGTCGCGAATTTGGGGAACCGGGTTCGATCCCGACCGACGCTAAATATTTCGAATTTTAAAAGGCACAAAAATGGCCCCTATGGTGCACTCTCCACTCCGTCAATGAGTGCCCGTGAGGTGATGCCTGGTAAACGCCCGCACGATACAAATATGTCATCATCATTACCGATATCTGCGTACAAAGCAGATTGGCACACCCAGCAATGGGTAATATGCCGTGATGATATATTTTATTTATTTATTTAAAAAAATGTAATATCTGCTCACATGAAAGAATACTGTTATAACACCATTGGACCGACCCCGGTGACGTCACAAATTCATTGCAAAACGTTAAAAAAATCATATCTTGCTTAAATAAGAAATTTTTACATTGGGTTTCCATTAATCGTCATATCTTTGTACAAAACTTCATAAGAAGCAATAAAAAATGGTTTTCGTACCTCCGTCCATTTTGACTAGTATTACAGAACTCAAAATCGTCCAGAAATGCGCTGTTGCAGACCTAGGCCGGCAAAAGGAGTTGGCATTACTGTTCTGGTGATATGTCTATTTAAGATTATTTTCAACATAAGAATTACCAAAATTTTAACAAATTTTAGTGCTAAATCTTTAATTGTTGTAACTTAAATAACTAAATTTTGTTAAAAAAACAATAATATGCTGTCATTACTGACATCTCGTATAGATTAATTATAAGTTCCAACTTTAGGACTAATTTGTTTTATAACTACAACTAACTTCACGTGATACAATTGAGTTCCTGCCATCTGCCATTAAAAATATGCGAAAGTATATAAAATATATGTAACTAATGTTTATATGTTATATTATGAATAGATATAAAATAATTACGCATTTTAAGCTCAAATGTAAGTAATTATAATTAAACTTGCAATGCAAAACCGATAAAAATATAAGTTCAATTTTTAGGTTATGTAACATAGAATAAAGTGTAGAGAAATATACGAAGAATTTAAGGAAAAGTCGGTACAAAAAATCTTGTGTATCACACGCCCAGAAACTGAATATTTACGAGAATGAGTTTATTTTGACAGGCCGAACTGAAAGCGAGGCTTGCAAATACGAGATCTCGCAAAACAGTTTCTGGGCGTGTGATACACAAGATTTTTTGTGCCGACATCTCCATAAATTCTTCGTATATTTCTCAACATTTTATTCTATTTTACATAACCTAAAAGAATGAACATATATTTTTATCAGTTTTGCATTGCAAGTTTAAATATAATTACTTACATTTGAGCTTAAAATACGTAATTATTTTATATTTATTGAAAACATATCATACAAACATTAGTTATACAGGGTGGTGGCGGTTAGGGGTGAACATAGGGATTTAACATGGGATTTTAGTTTTTTGCAATTTCCTGCTCTCCTGTTCTTTTTACAACAAAAACTGTAGAGTACAAAATTGTTCAGAATTAAAAATTGCATACAAAAATGTATTTACATTTATTATTATGTTTTTGGTTTCTTCACAATTTTAAAAAGAAATTTCAAAATTTCTGTTATTTTGTAGCAAGAGCCATGGAATTTTTTTTTTTTTTTTTTGGTTGTCAAAAATTATTTATAAACGTCAACCATGCGTTAATCTAACTTCAAAATTAAATAAAAACAAACAACTTTTAATTTTAATACGCATTTTTTATTAAGTATACCATTTAATAATAAACCAATTCCAAATGTATCAACTACGTAGAATTTTGATTTATCATAGCCAATACCATTTCTTCATTCACTTCGTTATAACGTCTTCTATTATTATTATTATTATTATTTCCTTCATTACCTTCGTTCACAGCTACACTAGCTGTGTTCTCAATGTTTTTAACAAGTTTAGAAATTGTTGCTATAATAGGAATTGGTGTATTTTCGTACTTTATGGAAAACAAATCACGTATTCTTCTAAAACTATTTCCACCATAATAATTTTTTATAATGAAAACTCGTTCCTTATTCGAATAAACATTCATTATTAAATTAACTTTGTACTAGAGAAAATTTCGAAAATTTGACAGAAATTTAATGACATTATTATGTTTAAACATTTAAGTTATAAGTCATGGCTATTGCTACAAATTAATAGAAATTTTGAAATTTCTTTTTAAAATTGCGAAGAAACCAAAAACATAATAATAAATGTAAATACATTTTAGTATGCAATTTTTAATTCTGAACAATTTTGTACTCTACAGTTTTTGCCGTAAAATGAACAGGAGAGCAGGAAATTGCAAAAAACTAAAATCCCATGTTAAATCCCTATGTTCACCCCTAACCGCCACCACCCTGTATATATTTTATTTACTTTCGCATATTTTCAATGACAGATAGCGGAAACTCAATTGTATCACGCGAAGTTAGTTATAGTTATAAAACAAACGAAACAAATTGGTCCTAAAGTTGAAACTTATAATTAATCTATATGAGATGACAGCAATGACAGCATATTATTATTTTTATGACAAAATTTAGTTATTTAAGATACAATAATTAAATATTTAGCCCTAAAATTTGAAACATTTTATTCTTGTGTTGAAAATAATCTTAAATTGACATATCACCAGAACAGGAATGCCAACTCTTTTTGCTGGCCTAGGTCAGCAAGAGCGCATTTCTAGACGATTTTGAGTTCTGTAATACTAGTCAAAATGGACGGAGGTACGAAAATAACTATTATGGGCTCATTCAAAAATTCTCGTTACTTTTTAATCAAACCTCGTACAGTTACAACAAATCGTGGCAATCAAATAATAGTTCATTTCAATCTATATTACATAACATAATTACTAAAATGACTTTCTATTCTTTTATTGTTACATTTGAATTCTAAAATCTTATTTTCTGCATTATGTATAGAGGAAAGAGCACTGGTCCGGACTCAGGGGGACCAAATTACAATAGATGTGTTAGTTTAATGGATGAACAAGACTTCAGGTGATTGTTGATGTTTCTTAATTGTTTTTCGTTGTTAAGAAATACTTACTAGTGTTTGATGTATTATTTTGTTTTGTCCTTTGTTTGTGCATGTCATTGTTTCTTTAGAAATTGTTGGGTAGCAAGCATGACTGTACATTTTTACCTTCCGTCACCTTTAGGTAAGGAAGGTATTGTCTTTGGTCAAAAAATTCGGTGGTGAGTTTTTGATGAATAAGCACGTTTTAGGGTCCCTAGAATACGATTTTAATATTTTTACGATGATGTCTGTATGTGTGTGTGTGTGTGTATGTATGTGTGTGTGTGTGTGTGTGTGTCTGTGTGTGACAAAATTTTCTAATGCGATAACTCTAATACTACAATTCCAAAAATTATAATTCTTTCGTATTCCTCTTCGTTACATCCATGTGAAGAGCTGATTAGATTTTGGTTATAATTGGTCAACCGGAAGTACCCTCATTTGAAGATTTTATCAGTTTTTCTTGAAAAAACGATGTTAAATATCATTTTTTCATATTTAATGTTATTATAAATATTAAAGAATTATTTATTCTCTATACGATTTGAATGCATTTTATACTTCATATTAAATGGACATAGAGTTAAAAAATTATAAAGAAATTAAATATCATATATATTAGTCAGCTTTGCTATAACTCCGGAAACAGCTGCTATATTAAGAAAATTCTGATTGAAAGGTGTCAGTGTCAAGTGCAGTTGACAGTATGTTTATGTTATAATTTTACTGGAAATATAGGATCTTTTGTTAGAAACCTTATGAATGGCATTTTTATAAAATACATACGACTGCCTTAAGGTAATGTACAAGAAATATAATCTTTTGCAAGGAGTTTTCTGTATGACATTTATACAAAATACTGCAAAATACATAGACCTGACGGAAGGTAATGTGCTGGCCACATCAGATTTTTTTTGTTTGTGATAGTTTATGTACTGTAATGAAAGTAATACGTAATATTTACATATCCGATATATATTTTCATATTTTAATTGACGTAGTTCATACATATTTCATATAACATAAAAATTATACATTGTTTATATTCTTAGGGAAAAAAATATTGGATATGCAGCCTTGGTAAAATGATTTTATTAAATTGTCATTTCAGTAACAATTCCGACGTTTCGGTTCCTAATAAACCGTCATCAATGCTATGTTAATATACAGGGTGTTTCCTTTAAAACAACCAGCGCTTTTTTTTTGGTGAACTAACAACTTTAGAGAAATAGTTATTAACGTCATAAGGCTGATATGTAGCAAATAACAGATGAGGTTGAATGTTGTAAAATCGAGGCGATAGCAGAGAATTTATAATCAACCGTGTCTGTTATTTGTATATCAGCCGTGTGACGTTCAGTATTTTTCATAATAACAAAATATACCCAAAAAACCCGTGGATACCTCGTTCGAAACATTTGCATCTATCCCGTACATTAAAGGATTCTCGGATAAAATAGGTAGAATTCTTAATAAAAACAATATTATGGTCTTTTTTAAACCTCCACAAAAAATATCAGAAATACTCCCCCAAACTAAAGATAAACGCGAACCCTTGTCGTCACCCGGTGTTTATAGTATTCCTTGTTCTTGTGGCACAGTATACATAGGTGAAACAGGAAGGAGTATTCACACTAGGTTGTCAGAACACAAACGCTGTCTGCGTAATGGTATGGTATTAACATCTGCGGTCGCAGAACACCAACACAACACAGGACATAACATCTTATTTAAAAATTCCCGCATTTTAGCTCCTGTCCCTGAGTTTTACAGACGTAAATACAGGGAAACTTTAGAAATATGGAAACATCCTAATAACATCAATCGGGATGACGGCTATTTCTTGAGCCACATTTGGAAACCGGTGATTCTCGGAACACGACACGCCCAATCTACCATTACGAACTCGATTCCCATTGGTCCTCATTAGCTTTGCTCATCTACCGTATCTTTAGATTAGTATATAACTGTCTTCTCGACCTTCCTTCGTCACTTGATTTATTTGGCCTCTAGCGTGGTTTACACGTCGGCTAACCTTGCAAACTAAGTCTCCCCCTTTGTTGCTTAAACTCGGCCTCTAGCGTGGTTGACACGTCGGGTAACCTTGTTTAAGACAGTACTATCCCCCTTGCTCCTGAAGATGCCCCATACGACTGCGGGCGAAACGTTGAGCTCTGACTCAAAATATGACAGTCCAATCCCGGAAAACGAATATTTCTCATGACTCAGACTGTGGAAGCCTACGCAATTATTTAACAAAATATCTTCTGAAAATTCTATTTTCTATGGCAAATTGACAGGTGACAGCTCTTCATGACACATTTCATGATGCTGCAATTTTTTTAGAAACACTTGATTTTTAATAATTGTACTGTTATAAAAAATAACGGCCGTGGCTGTTTTGATGCACATATTGGTTGAGCGTAGAGTACTGTTAAAGCTCATTTAACAGTATGGTATTATGAAAAATGTTTTATACCAAAAATGATCAAGAATAAGGGGATAATATATCAATAGTAACAAACCGAATATTTAACCAGTGGTTCTCAAACGGTAGAACAAAATTATATTTTTTTAAATGGCACCCTATATAATTTTTTAGCCCTTTAAATAGAATATTATTTTCTGATTTCAACGATATAAATATAGCATAGGGTTGTATAACAATTATTTCGAGAAAAATGGTATTAAAAACTAGAAATAATGTAATAAAAAATGAGTTTACTACTAGCGTAACTAGGCAACAGACGTATTGCATAGCCTATTGTAATATTATAACATTATTTTTAATACCATTTTTCTCGAAATAATTGTTATACAACCCTGTACCATATTTATATCGTTGAAATCAGAAAAAAAATCTCTATCTAATGGGCTAAAAAATTATATAGGGCGCGAGCAGACACGTGACTCGGGCGTCCTTGACGTACTTGGAATCAGCTGATTTGTGTGCGCATGTCGTTTTGACAAGAACAGTGTCACTTTGACAAGACCAATATTTTGACTTATTTTGAACTGCTAAAATGTTATTAATGTACAATTTTCAGACAGTAAAACACATGAGATTAAAAATAATTTGTCAACAGTTCAAAATTAAAATATGTCAAAATATTAGTCTTGTCAAAGTGACATTGTTCTTGTCAAAATGACAAGCGCACACAAATCAGCTGATTCCTAGCACGTCAAGGACGTTCGAGTCACGTGTCTGCTCGCGCCCTATAGGATACCATTTAAAAAAATATAATTACGAAAATTCCGTAATATTATACCAACAGTCCAGAAATACCAGTAATTATGTATAATATACCGGTTTGTTTATTTGAAAGCTGTTATAGAGAATACAATGTTAATTTCTTTTAATGAGTTATACACTCGATTATACACTACTGGTTTTTACATTAATCCACAGATTGATTTTCATCTATTTTCAGTAATAATATAACAAGAGAGTGAGAATAAAAAGAAAAATATTTAATTAGATTATTTTTTGATTCACATCGGAATCAGGCTGTAATGCTAAAATGCTATTGCAACGCTATCTACTGTCATAATTAACTAGATTCATTCATTTACATGGCTCAGTAGGTAAGTCAGTTTTGACAACTAGAACACATTTTGACAATGCAAAATAAATAATCAAAAGATATAATTACTATGCTCTGTTCCATTTAAGCCATTCAGTAGATGGCACTGGCAACAGCACAAATCTGAAGTAGCCGAAATTACATTGGGTAAATTTGTCTTTTGTCTCTAATATCAGCCAATCAGAAAGATCAAAACTATTCCCTATGCTCCGCAATACTGAATGGCTTAAATTAATTATGGTATTTCTAGAAGTGGTATCTATAATTTTTTGGTTTATTTCATGATCAGAAATGGCACAAAATTGGTCTTTTTCGCTCATTTTACTTATTATGTTGATTACTATCTGACATTGTCAACAAAAACAAAAGCTACAGAGAAAAATAAATAGTAAAATAATGGACCTTTTCAATTTAAAGAGATAGAAGATATGAAAAATCCTTGACAACTTTAAAAAAATTTCTCAAAAGAAGTTACAAAAGCTTTTTTTGGAGCTAAATCGTCTAACGATACAAATTTTCACTGAGAATACAGGTATTTTAATGACTGCAATATTTTTGACGTTTCGCGCCATTTTCTTATTATTTGCAGCGATAAAAAGAGAGTCGTTAAATTGAAAAGGCCCATTGTAGGTTGCTATTTAAAAAATAAAAGTTGATAGTTGTATCTTTTAAACCTGACTTTATAAAAAATATTTACATCTGCCATCAAATAGTATATTTAAAATAATAAAACTTTTATATGAGCCATTTTTTCTATTATAATAAAAAAGTTAAAGGGGGGGAGGGTGTCTTCCCAGACTTATCTTGAATATTTAACCTGAAATGAGCAACAACATATCGAATCTACGTCATAATTTTCAAAGACGTTTCTAGATTTGTAAAGAATTTCAATTTTCCAACATCAAATTATGAATGAAAACTTTTTAGTAAACATGTTTTATTATATTTAGTTAATATACGAAGGTTATAAACTGTAGAAAAAAGTTACTATTTTACATAAATTCTATATCACCGGAATACCCCATTAATATTCTTCTAATCGTAGTAACATATGAAACATTCGAAAATTCCAGTTTTATTTTGTCAAAAACTAACAAAATTATTAGTGTTATTTGAAAATAATATTTAAAATTGTCTATGGATAATACAATGCCGCATACAAGTTCTGTTTCTGTTCAAAATTATGAAGCAGCGAAAAAAAATAAGCACCCGACAGTTAAGTAAGTTTTTACTAATTCGTTTTTTATTGGCGTAGTGATTTGTTTTAAACATAATATTGACAATAACAAAATGGAAGAAACATTTGCTTTTTGTTTAAATTATTATTATTAATATGTAACAAAAGTTTTGAGAAAGAGTTTAGATCTCTTCATCAAATAAAAAAAAATTAATACCTTTGTCTCATTTGTTTCTGGACGATGTTAAATATTCTAGTCTGTAACTGTTGTTCTTTTGTTATTCCATGCCATTATTGTATACTTTTCTGCTAAAAACGCCCAAAAGTCTTCAGTCAGTCGCGCCTAAGACACATTTTGGGGGCTAAACAACTCATCGGGAAATAGACGAATCAGATAACTCAATTTTTCTTAGTTACGCTGTATAACATCGCTTATTTGCGTTGCTAAGTTGTGTTTCGCGAAACACAACAATCGGCTTAATTCACTAAGATAGTTGTTAACATAGTCGTTAGTTAACAACTGAGAATTAACAACGATGTTTAGCAACTCTTGTAATAACTGTAAATACATAATTAACGACATTGTTAAAAATGGTCGTTGTGAACAATCGTTGTTAAATATAGCAGTGAAGTAATTAACAAGTGAATGAACAAGCATGTCGATTCTCAATATTTGTACGTATTTCTTCTGTATTGACGACGTAAAGTGACAGATTTTGATTAGTTTGACGTTTGAATTTTTAATAATGAGTGATAAGAAAATTCGGGATGCAAGATGTTCCGCGGAACAATATTCTCTAATGGTAGATTTCATGATGATTTTGGACTAATTAAATGACAAAGCTAGTTTTGCATTTTATTTCTGATAACTGCTAGTTGGGCACTTTGCAAATCGTTAATTGACTTCACGGAAAAGTCAAATTTTGCCCTGTAATCTTTTTATAAGATCCATAACTACGCGTAGAAATGAAGTATTAGGAGAATCTGATGAAGTTCTGCAGTTAAGTTGCGACCGATTTCGAAGTTTTAAGAATCTCATCATCTGGCATGGCATGACCATCAGCGTCTAGAGATTTTAATTTGGAATAAATGTAAATCTTTCATCTTGTGACATGAGACCTTCGAGCATATACTGGCTCAGTATGCTTGAAGCATATGAGACCATCCAATTCACGAATTAAATCATGAACGACACCTTGCTCAGTATGAATATTTTTGTAAATATTTTTTCCCGATACTGAGAATGGATTATAACATCTCGCAAATTTCTTTGCATAAATCTTGTCTAAAAAATGTGTATAATTATTGGTCAAGTAGGTATATATTGTCATCCCTTTATTTCCACTAAAAGTTTATTTCCTAACACAAAATTTTCAGGCAAAACCATTTACCAACGATTGTTCAATACTAACAACGGGAGAAATGCAGTTGCTAGATTAACAATTCGACGTAACGACTACACTATTATTCACGAAAGATGACTATTCAAGGTCATTTGTTCGAAGAAAGACTACACAGCATTTTATAGCAGTAGCTTAGCAATATTTTGTATTAGAAAGAGAAAGATTATTTGACCTGTCTATTTAATTTATATGGTGTGACAGATATACGTAAATAGTGGCATTACTTTCTAACACACTATAAATAATAATGACATATGTCGTAGAATTACAGATACCTAATTATGTACTACACTGCCCTCTGTGCTAATATTTACCCAGTGACGTTGACGTTTAAATTAAATTATTATTCCTTGGTTTATAAGTTAAGTCTATGTTTTTGTATTTTGCAAAAACATAAGTGAAGAACATAAATCTTTCAGAAAGGCGTTATTTAGAAAGAAACATAATTTTCAAATGAATTACTATTAGTTTTTTAGTTAAAATGTGTCCATAAATATTTCATGTTGGACTCCTATGTATATGAAATGCAATGTAATATTATATTAGGCGGCTCACAAATGACCTTGAATAGTCATCTTTCGTGAATAATAGTTTAGTTGTTAAATTTTAGCAACTTAATGTAATAGTGAATTGGGATTTTAAAATTAGCAACTGACATTCAGTTGAACAACTGAAAATAGTTGTTAATTTTAGCAACTTTGCTTAGAGAATTAGGCCGTATATATACTGTATTTCAGATAAGAATAGACTTGGTGCCGCTGCTGCGTCAGCCTGTTTTACACACAAAACTTGTAAATTAGTTTTTTTTCGTGTATGACATACTTGACAGCTCTAAAAAACAAAATTTGATCATTTTTAATTATTTAGTAAATAAACAGTTGCTTAAAGTTGTTAAATAGATTACAAAGACAAAATGGAATAAATAATATACCTGCTTTACATATTGCTATTGTAAACTTGGTTTGCATTTAGACCAATCAGAAAGCTGGAATCGAAGTCCTACCTGACTTCGAAGTAGTCTATTCTTATCTGAATACAGTGAATTTATTTTAACATGCAACATATGGTCAATTATTTCCATGGTTACACACTACTGTCAAAAAATGACAGCAATGTAATATTTGTCCATTTTAAAATGCAACATACAAAATTTGTAGTTTTGTATTATCAGTCGTAATTTCCAATAAATAAGTCTACACACGATTAACAAAAAATCAAAACTTTAATGAAGCGCATCTTAACAAACTTTGGCTTACAAAAATTCATAATTTTAATGAAATAAATGTTCAAAAATACCCACATTTACACTGAGGCAACATCCTAGTCGGTCGTAGAAAGAATTGACACCATTTGATGTGTTCTGGAGGTATCTCTTGTCCTGCAATACTATTTATAATGTTGCATTTTAAAATGGACAAATATTACATTGCTGTCATTTTTGGACAGGAGTGTGTAACCATGGAAGTGATAAACCATATGTTGCATGTTAAAATAAATTCTCTGTAGTATAGTGGTGTTTCGGTCGCAAACAAATGAATTATATGTAATCATATCATCTGTGGATATAAATGTACAAGCATTGACGTATTATATAAATGGACGCAACGTAGGTACTGCTTTACTGTATAAGCATTGACGCACACCTTAGAAAAGGATAGAGCTAAGTTAGGGGCAAAGTCAAAAGATGAAAAATAACGCAGAGTGCTTAGGAATATTCATCTCATTCATAATAAATGACAATGTAAAATATAGTTCATATTCGATTTAACAAAATATTTCATTCGTATATTAAATTATTTGTAAAAATAACAAATATAGAAAAGTACTTTTGCTTTAGCTAATATTATTTATTTAAAGCTATTTTTATATACATTTTAGGTATAGTCCGTCGATTGAAAATGATTTCTGCATCACAGAATGTTTGGATGGCTTGAAATTGTGTCTTCTAACTGCAATAAGCCAGTCTGTTCACAGTTCATCTTTCGGAAATCTACTCGAAAAACATTCATATAAGATATGACAGTTTAGTTTACGGCGAATAAGAAAGAATTGTGAAATTTTGTCTTTTTGATAACGAACTGTGCATCCATTTGCACTGCATGACATTACCATTTTAAAAGAATTCTGAAACATAAATGAAATCACACTTATATGCATAGCATGAATGACAGAACATAACCTGAATTACCAGCAAACTACATTCAAATTATTTTTATTTCACATTAAATCAAAATTACTCACTTTGTACTGTAACTAACTCTTAGTTAGAGATATGAATATTATTTTTACTAATATTCTGAGGAAATATATTGCACTTTTACTAGCTGTCACTACTGTCAGACCAGTAAACAAAACAACAGACCGCAACAATGTTCTTGTTTGACGTTGCCCCGCTTATCTATCTTTCCTTTTCTAAGGTGAGCGTCAATTCCTCTCTCTCTACGTTGGGTCCATTTAATATTTTTGACATTTCGTAAAAATATAGTTGGTTGATTCGTTGAATAATCTTAACATTTTGACTTCTATTTTGAACCTATTTTTTATATGACATTTTTTACTCAAAAATCTGAGATATAAGCTGGTTTATTTTTACACACGTTATGAATTAGCTTGTATAATAAATCAATCAAAATAATAATATTCATTGAAAATGTTTTAATTTGTTTTATTATATGAAATTTTTCTTTTCTTTTTCAATATGGAAATAGCTTTTACAAAGATTGCATATTGTTTTCCTGTTCATGTAATTTGAACCTCAACATTGACATGTTTATGTATTGGTGTCGATAACTGATACTTTGTGGTATGATAAGAATGAAAAATAAACGTTTTAAAATGTGGTTGATAATGAAATATTAACTTGCAAACATTGCTATCTTGTTTACGAGATGATGTCAAAGTCAAGGGTTCGAATCTCTGAAAAATTATTTGTTGCAAATTATGTCCTTACTAAATACAAATATTTGTGCTTATTTATTGTCTTGTAAGGCAAACGTCCTTTTTTTAAACCCGTGGGTTCTTTGGCAGGGTTGTAGGTATTTTGACCAGAGTGGTTTTATCCACAGGTTTTAACCGGTTTCAACCGTCCTGGTCAAAATGTAATTTGACCACTACCACTGGTCAAAACACATTAGACCATTCAAATAATACGTTATTTCAGTAGGAATTCAAATTTGAAAATTTTAACATGCCATTGATACATTTATTTCATTTAATAAAACAAAATACTCTGTAGCCTTTTAACTCTTGCCCGCTGCAACAAGACGTGTACGAACATGTTTGCCTACAAGCACCAATATGCGTCGGATTAAATTAATAAATGAGTTATACCAAAATAATTTTAACAATATCATCTTCTCTTTATTTATGGAACAGTTCATTTAAAAATGAATAATACATGTAAAATCAACTAGTGAAATGATTTAAAATGATTACTAGTAATTTTGACAAGTTTTGGCCATTTCTGACCAATTTTGGACGGTTAAAACCAAATTTAACCATTGTCCCGTCCAAAATTCAAAAAAACGGCTTTTTTAACAACCCTGTTCTTTGGCGTGTATTTCAAAAATTCTCTTTACTTTTTACTTCGTATAAGTTAACCAGGAATAATATTGGATACGGTTCTGATAGCTTAGAGGTTTGGATGATCGAGGACCGGATAAACTAGTTTCCACCACAGAATACAATAATTATATATATTATTGTAATCAGTGTTTCCACAGTATTTTATTTTTGTGTCGGTAAACTACCATATCATATGAGTGTTGCGGGTCACGTAATATAAGGCGATTAAATTCTCTATCATTGTACGAGCCGGGAGTCATATAGACCCGTGTGACGTCACAAAGGTTTCCAAACAAGAAAATGGCGTCTTTCTTTGACGTTTGGCTCTTATAACCTATAAGTTTGTTTGGTATTGAAATGGCTCCAGAAACACGTTGTAAAGTTTTCGTCTATAGTAAATAAATACTAACCTGACTAAATTTAAAAAATCTGATGTGGCCAGCACATAACCTCTCGCCAGATATTTTACCTGCTTGTACGCATAAAACGAAAAATATTTTTAAATAAAAATACATATGTCTCACTACAAAATAATTCTCACATATATTTGCAAAATCTATGGGATATTTTAATATAAATTATGTACAATACATACATTTTCTTTATATTCGTCATGTTTTCGCAAATTCCTTTTATATTCTTTTTTACGTATATTCTTTTGCGTTGTTGACTTTTTTTATTTTCATAATCTTCATAATGATGTACAAATATTTTTGACAATGGCATACAAATATTTTTGACAGTGACATTTATGTGTCAATTACAAACATTTGAATTACTTGTGTTGAAGTAGTTTGATCTGAAATTTTTTTACATCAAATTATTTTATATGCATTTCTGTATCTCTAAATCTATAGAATATAATGAATTTATATTTATCGAATAAAGAATTTAACGTTCTTTAATATAAGTATTTACATAAATTTTCGATAAATAATATTTAGATGATTTTTTTCTTGTAACTACTACTTCCGGTTGTCCAATTGTTACCAAAACTGACTGGACTCTTCCCATTATTGTTAGATTGAGGAATCCGTAGTTAAAAATGTCTTAAGTCTTATAGTATTTGAGAAATCGTGAATCCAACATCCACACACACACACACACACACACACACATACACACACACACACACACACACACACACACTCACATCCACACACACACTCACATCCACACACACACATACGGACATCATCGTAAAAATGTTATAATCGGATTCTAGGGACCTTAAAATGTACTTATTTATTAAAATCTGGATATGCGAATTTTAGCATGAATACAATACCTCTCTTAGCGAGAGGTAAAAACTTACAAGTTCCATGTTCGCTATAAAGATTGCAGTTTGCTGCGAAACACATCACTATGGTGAAACAAATTTAAAATAAAACGTTAAAAAATGCACGGTGCAACATCAGGACGTAACAACTAATAACCTTTCTTTCATCTGTGTCTTAAACAAAATAATAAAAAATCTGATGTGGACACCACACGATTATAGACCCAAGTATAAAATTGCACGTATTTGACGTAATTTGACATTAGCATCTATTTTTTATTTTTTTGTTATTCTTTGTTATAATCCATAGCAAGCTTCATTACAAAAACCAAAAAGTATATAAGTTTTAAATTTACATATCTCGCTTATACAAAGGGCTAATTTAATAATACTTGATGTGCTAGACGCAGAATTTAATTCTCTAAAACTCTTATTTGAAGCATTTATTTCTAAAATCAAAATGAAACCATTTTATTCAAGAAAAATTGTTACCAACTTCAGATAATATATCACTTCCGGTTAGCCTGTTGTAACCAAAATCTACTATGTTATTCCAATTGACATAAAAGTCTTATACACCAAATTTGAAAAGTTTTGGATTATATTTTAAAATAATTTTTCATTACAATTTATTATAGGCTTCAAATAAAGTACCATTTCTAGAAATTATGTAATGATCAAAAAGGGAGGTGCACAACTAGATGTTATAGCAGTCCTAAATACAAAATTTCAACTTTCTACGGTTTATCGTTTTTGAGTTATGCGAGATACGTACGCACGTATGTACAGACGTCACGATGAAATTAGTCAAAATGGATTCAGGAATGGTCAAAATGGATATTTCCATTGAAATCTGAAAACCGAAATTTTTCGCGATTACAATACTTCCTTTACTTTGTACAAGGAAGTAAAAAATGAAAGGGAAATCTCCCACCACTCTAGTTTCGCGATTAATTAACAAATTATAAAACTTACACAAATGGTGAGAAACATCTATAATAGTACATTAAAACACAAGTATCATAAGGCAATCTGTTAACGTACGAGTCCAAGTTTGGAAAACGAGCCGCCAGGCGAGTTTTACAAAGGACGAGTGCGTCAACAGGCCTTATGATACATGTTTTTTATACTATTTTTTCTATTGAGGTAATTTTACAATTAGATTTAAAAAAAAAGGACTTGTCAAAAGTATGAGTTGGTGTTTTTTTATCAGTTATGTTGGTAGCGTTTCCCGCTAAAAATTGAAATTTCACATTTTGACAGTTTGTGTATCTTGTGATTTTGTCTGATTGTTTACATTAAAACATTGTATCAAGCATTATACAATTATGAAAGAGGAAAACCAATACATACAATGAACTCCAAGGTTTATTAATGAACCATCGTGATTTGAGATGTCGATGGTTCGTGTTGGATACTTTCATAAATAAAACTTGAATATGGGATTGAAGGACGTTATGTGGACCATCGAGCCTTTTTATTGAGAAAACAACATATAAGTAAAACTCTTTAAATAATGAAATACTTTAATGAACAATTTATTATTTATTAATTACTTTCCACTAGCTTGTCAACACTCACTGCTCAGTTGCACAGATAACGGCAACAGCTGTTCTTACACTTTTTAATACAAAACATATGTATATGGCATATATTCAATAGTTCGCCACAACGTGGAACTGGAAATCATGGATTAAAACGTCAACTTTTCATATTTGTTTGCTAGTAGCCGCCACAAATTCAGTAGACAGTGTCAACATTTTCAAGTAACGTGCATCATACATTTCATAACCTGCATGGAATAACAATACATTCAATTCAAAATTGCATTACCATAAATGTAAATTGTAATAAATAAAACTTACTGTTTTAATTATTTTGACAAAGTAATTCTGAGCGCATTGTTTCTTGTTTCATAATTTTTTAGTTGAAATTTTAACTTCACAGATTCTTATTCTTTCTTAACTAACACAGCTATAGCTATAAATTTCTTTTCTTTCTAGTCCTATCACCTAGAGAAAGGATAAAAATCCTCAATTAGAAATAATATTTTAACACAAAAAATTTACCATTTTGAGGTTATCTGTCAGTTATGAAAGCATGACTACCACCTCTAGAATACAAAAGGCGCCAAAAACAGTACGTTTATAGATTTTCTAAACGTCGTGTTTTCAGTGAAAAACAGTGCTTTTATAGAAACATAAGAACACCGAAATAGAAAAAATTCTTTTGATTACTGTAGATATAAACTTAAAAACAATGTGGGCCAAATGACGACTGATAATAGTTCGACCACTATTTAAATGGTCATCTGCTCCAGATTTATCCCTTTAATTTTAGAACAATAAATTTTGTGAGCTTAATTTTATTGTACAGAAGTATACGCAATGGGGCCCTGCACTCTGATTTTTTATTATTTTAAAAGAAAATTCTTTTAATTTTGAAGCAATTCCTAGTATTAAAAATTCTTAATTGTTTTTAGTTTAACTGCATTTGATTTTTAATGTCAACATTACATCACGGCGACATCTATTGCTATATCTTTCTCTCGCATAAGGTCTATAGGGCGCGAGCAGACACGTGACTCGAGCGACCTTGACTTGCTTGGGATCAGCTGATTTGTGTGCGCATGTCATTTTGACAAGAACATTGTCAATTTGACAAGACCAATGTTTTTACTTATTTTGATTTTGAATTGCTAAAATGTTAATATTTTACAATTTTTAGGCAGTAAAACATTTGTAATTAAAAATAATAACATTTTAGCAGTTAAAAATAAAAATAAGTCAAAACATTTGTCTTGACAACAGGACATTGTTCTTGTCAAAATGACATGCGCACACAAATCAGCTGATTCTAAGCACGTCAAGGTCCCTCGAGTCACGTGTCTGCTCGCGCCCTATAGTAGGCAGCGAGAGAAAGGTAGCACTAATGTGACGTCACAGTGACACTGACAACTAACCTCAAATATCTCGCAAAGTAACGATTAAAAAATTGCTTTTTCATATATAATATCATAAGTGCTAAATTTTTGCTGGAAAATTTTTCAGGTTGTTACGAAAGCTAGCAATTTATTGAATGACATTGACAAAAAAATCACGAGTTGTCAAACGAGTGATTTTTGATCAATGTCACGAGATAAATTGGCAACAGGCTCGAGTAAAGCAATCGGAAAAAAATTTCCGGATAAAATTTAACCACGAATAGTATTCGGATGACTATTTCCAAAATAAAAATCAGGTAATCATTTATATAATTTTTTTCTTGACAAGAATCTTCTAATTTTTATTGTGTTTTGAGGTGTTATATTTAAGTTTGTTTTTTCAACGTTTTAAATAGATTCCTGTCTAAATCGACTCGTTTTTAATAAAAACTGATAACACTGAAAATATACACACTTTGACAGGTATGTAAACAATAGTTTCTAAAACGTCAAAAAAAATATCGCTTATCAAAACTCACTTACTTGTAAAAATACGACATCTTATTGGCTTAAAGGGTGCGAAAATATTTTTGTGAAGGTGTTTTGTGGAAATGAAACTTGGTAACTATGCAGAATCCTGAATTTGGATTGGCTTATAAATTTATGAGTGAAATAGCCATCTTAATATTTATTTACTGAGTAATACTTTAAGCATAAAGTGTACATTTTATTATTTTTTGTTATGGTGCAGGACCCCATTTTTACAGGCACTCAACTGTAGTTGAGAGTGTACCACATGTATATTTAATAGAGTACTTTAGTCACGTACACTCGTGCACAGTAACTATAACCACATTTTAGATGTAACAGTTTTATTCGTAGATAGATTTCAACAGAGAATATAATCTCAACTATAAAATAATTTAATAGGTATTTGTTTATTTTGATTTATTCATTTTATAGATTGATTAATACAATCATTTTATTATCACAGTAGGCTTATTAGTTTGTCATTTATTTCGATAGTGATTTGTTGCATGTGTAACTAGATTATGAATAATAAATATTTATCTTTTTGTGATTCATTTGTTAAATAAAAAAGATAACCTAAACAAAAGAACAATAATAATAGTGAGTATAGGTATTTAACAAAGAATTATAGTGAAGATGGATATTTTACATATTTACATTAATTTAAATTGCAGATTAATTACAATAATTATAATAATTTTATCCAACACCTAATAATAATAATAACACTATAACTATAGTGATTTGAAACAAATAAAGCTGTTCATAAGTCGCTAGTGAGCTAAAATTAATAAAAGTCATTACGAAATGTGAAATTAGAAAATCTTTTAAATAAATTTTATTCCATTTGAAGAGGTGTCGGATAAAATTTTGTATGGCACATGTTAGCCCATGATGGCCTCATGGGCTAACACTTTTCTTGCGTGACTTATTTGCAATATAACGCACTTGTACCATAAATAACTATTATATGTAGACACTGATAATTTTATAATTTATTATTGTTGTAGGTAATTATTATTATTTTTGTTTTCTAGGCGCACCAGATCTCTGAATGCCCCATCGCCAATTCAACAGTTCGGACCATGTGGACGTATTATGAAAAACTCTGCCATGGTCATGTGAGTACATTTATTATATTTTCATATTTCAATTCACAGGGTTGGTTTCAAAATTATTTATGAAAATTTATAATATATTGAGATGTCACCATTTTTTTAATATTTAATTTTAGAAATTAAAATAATTCCGGTTCCTCAGATTCGCAACCCGACACTCAAGCACGTGGCCACGAATGTTTAGTTTCTTGAAATTTAAATGTAATTTTCATTGAAAGTTTCACAGAATTTTTAAATGAAACTTTCATTGTAATTTAGTGAAACATTTTGTGACACTTTCAATAAAATTTTCAGTAAACCTTTCAAAAATATAAGTTTCCGAAATTTGCACATCATTAGCTATACGTCATAGTTTGAATGTTGCTTGATGGCTTGTTGACTTCGAATATTCTCGCAATCGGTCGTGTTTTTCGACTAGTAACTTTATTGTGGGAAAATCGAAGTGGGCTGGTCATGTATTTATATCTGATATTTCCTCAAAACGTTTAACAACCGCACAAATTAGTCAAGAAAAATGTATAATATCATATACATGCTATAATCTTAACTATTTCTTACTCAAAACTACCATAAATTCTGCCATCATTTTTTTAAAGCACGCACGTCGTACTGAAAATGCAGTTAACAAGACAAAATTTCCTAACCATGATATTTTACGATTTTAAAAGTTCGCTCGCTTCAAAACCAGGGACGTAACTAGGATTATTTTCTAGGTGGGCCAAAGGTGGGCCAATGAAAAATCTGAGTGGGCCATACTTATATCATAAGAACAGTATTACAGCAAAAATAAATTACTTATTACTATAATATATGGATAATGGATAGCAGTATAGAAACGGTAAAGCAAAATAAACAAAAATTACAAATACTTCTAAGTAATAATTTTTAATAACAACTAAAATTTGAAAATATTGCACTGAAAATTGGAATTATTAAAGCAATGACTACTAATTTAAAGTGCCCGGAAAATATAATTTATAACTAAATTATAAAATCTATAGATAATGGCCCCATAGTTTTTATTTCAGTTTTACATTAATTTTCGTATAATTTTATTGTGTTGGGAAGTAAATGATATTCTGCTGCTAGCATATCAATTTGTGTAACGCCATAGCAAAAGGACACTATAACTAATTTTTCCCACTCCCAATATCGTAAGTATAGGCTATTAGGACATTGTTTGTAGGGATGTATGTGTATTTTACTGTCAAAATATCGGTTTCTGCTAGCGACAGGAAGTAAGGATTATCCTTATACATCCCTACAGCTGAACTTACCTCTCTTTTTGCGCCCATGTAAATAAATACATACTATAATTCAACAATGTAAAACATCAAACCAATCTTTACTGAAATATCGTAATCGATTTCCAAATTTTGGTTTTAGATACAAACCTCTCATCGTATGAAATATTACAACGTGGAGCTCGTAAGTTAATCATTTCAGTTTTGTGAATTTATTCATATTATATCTGTTATTAGTCAAGATAGTTTTTTTACAATTCCATTACAAAAATTTGGCGTGACATATTAATCAACATTTATCTCAATTCGGCAAGTAAGTTGTTAAATCTTAGCAACATTGTTGAAATTTCTTATCAATGTCAATAGAAACAAATGTAACGTGTCACGTGTTGGCAATTATTATTGGTTACTTGCTATAGCAGTGTTGCTAAGAAATAGAAACATTGCTACAGAATTGGGACGATTGCAGGTGGACCCCCCCCCCCCGTAGTTACGTCCTTGTTCAAAACAATGCATCGAAAAGCTTCGGGATGCTTTTGGAAATAAAGCACCTAGTATCAGGGCTGTTCACAGCTGGTACAATGAATTTAAATTTCATCGAGTTTCTCCCAATGACGATTTATGCGAAGATCGGCCAATTTCTGCAGTTACGGATGAAAACATTGCTGCTATTCGTACAATGATTAAAGAAGACAACCGTGTCACATACAGAATTTTACGGGCTACTTTGGGCATTGGAATGGCAGGAAAGTTTGTTACCGTTGGATACCTCATAATTTAAATGATGGTCAAAAGCAACATCATGTGGAATGGTGCATTAAAACATTAAAAAAGTATAGCGAAGGTAAATCTAAAGCCGTGTATGATATAACAGGTAATGAATAACGAATGTATGCATTTAAACCTGAAACAAAACGACAATCAGCTCAATGGGTCTTTCCAACAGACCCCAATCCTGTCAAAGTAAAACGAGTTCGAAGTGTTGGTACAAAAATGATTGCCTCCTTTTTCTCAAAATCCGGTCCTACTGTCAATATTGCATTAGAAGATAGGAAAACAGTAACTTCTATTTGGTAAATAACAATTTGTTTGCCACGGGTGTTTGAGAAAGTGCGTGAAAATAGGCCTCGAAGTAAACTTGTATTGTATCAGGACAATGTATCTTCACATACTGCTGCGCAAACTAAAGCCTATTTAAAAGAATCAAAGGTGAAATTACTTGAGCACCCACCATACAGTCCTGACCTTGAACCTTATGATTTCTTTCTATTTCCTAAATTAAAGGAAATAATGTGTGGTTTCCGATATACAAGTGCAAATGAAGCGGTTGTTCGAAAACATGCTCTCTCAAGTGTCTCAAGAAGAATGGATTTCTTACTTTAACGATTGGTTTTATCGAATTTATAAATGTGTTGAGTTAAAAGAAGAGTATTTCGAAAAACAATAAAAAAATAATTTCTGGAAAATTTTGTTTTCTATGAATACTTTGCACAACTTACACTAACCCTACAGATTTGTCCAGTGGCGTATTTACGGGGGGGGGGGGGGGTCTAGGGGGTCCGGACCCCCCCCCCCCCCCAGAAATATATATTTTTTATTTCCAAAACTCCAGTGGATGCTTGTCTGGGTAGGCAGGTGGCAGGTGACAAGATGACCAGACAAGAAATAACTATTAATATTATTTTAACAAATTAATAATTTTATGTAAATTAAATTTGAACTTATTCCGTTAATGCCAGTCTTTATAAATATCAAAAGAACAATTTAAGCCACCACCATAACTAATTTGTAATGCAGTTTACCTAATTTACAGCCCGTAACGCTTGCCTCTCGAAGAATAGTATAATACCTAATGTTTTTGATAAAGCTTTTATTCCGGTAAGTAATACGTACGCTAGACAAGGAGCTGTTTGAGGCATGCTTCAAATGCAAAATGCAATGAGTACGTAAAAGATAAGAGATAGAGATCCTGACCGTGAGCGTACGTGAATACAATTAAATTTTGTAAGTAGGTTCACGACATCTACTGTACATTGCTGCAAGCCAGATTAAATGTTTGGGGTGTGTAATCTGTAACTCGTCATGTTAATTTTAACATCCTGTTTAAATTTTTCACTACTAATAATAGTAGACATTGAATAGAAAATTTAAATGACAGATAATACATTTGTTTCTACTGGATACATCGAACATAAACATAATCTGTCTAGCATTTTTCTTGTAATGTAATGAATCGTAGGCCCTGTATAAGAGTCGCGCCATATTGTGTTGTGTTTATCCAAGTCAACAATCTGTTAAGTATATTCTCTTTTCTAAGATGTTGTGTGATCTGGTAATTTATTTTTGTATATAAAAGGGAGAAATCATGCAGCTTCACATCCCTTGAAAAAATGTAATTTTCAATTATAAGGCGCCTTTTTTTCTGAATCCCTTCCCTCACCATAATTTTGGACCCCTCCCAGAAGAAAATTGTAAATACGCCAATGGATTTGTCAGAGCACTTGAAGGCTTTCGGAGAGGTACGAGGTAAAAAACAAACGCAGATAGGTACGCTCTGAGATAATAAACGGACGCTTACGATCCTTCAGAGTTCTCAGAGACAATAAACGAATACGCCTATTGCCATTACCGAAATCTGCGAGTAGAAACAGATTGGCCACCCAGAAATTTGTAATAAGCCGTGATAATATAAATGATTATTTATTAAAAATGGAAATATTTTGAAGCCAACTCTGTCCTTATTATTGTAACAACGTGGGTGTGATGTTTTCAAACCAAATCATATTTTGACATAGTTTGCCATGAATACTCGAACAAATGAATTGCTTATTGCTTCCTTTGTGATGTTTTTATATGATTATCATATTATGAGAAAATATTACTTCCGGTATAAGAAATGACTTCCTGTTTTCAGGAAGTTATTAACGTTTTTCTTTTGTTCTTTACGAGAGATTTAATGCTGAAAATTGTTGAACGAAGAGGTCATTATAAATTATTAATACTATAAAAATTTTATAATTACGCGTATTATCAAATTATTGTTGCTTGACCTTTCATAAAAAAATAATAGAAAAAAAAGAAGGTAATGTTTTAAAATTAAAATTTAAACAATGGAGAAAATTATTTGCTAATATAATCATATTTAAAGTTAGACGTCAAGTAAACAGAATTTAATTTTCATAATTACATATTGAATGTGATGTAAAGAAAAAATGAAATTTTTAGAAATACATTCGTCATCTCTCAATTTAGTTGTGATTGGTGAATATTAAATAATTTATGGGTTCATCAAGGTAATGGCTTGAACGCTTGAAGCCGTAAGGTCCGGGTTCAAATTATTTTCAAATATAGTAATGTAATATTTTTTTCTCGACACCGTCAAGAAAATTTTTATGACTCCGTCCGATGTAAGTAGTTTCACATATCTCTAAATCGCCTAAAAACACATTTTTACTGGTCTAGGACGGCAAAAATATAGGGACTTTTATGGTTACAAGTTGGTATCATTCTGGTGAAATGTCAACATATAAGTAAAAATCTGATGTGGCCAACACAATACATCCCGCCATTTGCAGCCCGAGTCAAAAAAGATTAAGTTAATCCTTATTTTTGGATTATCGAATTTTACTCTAATTTTGACAGTTTAAAATTTTTTTTCTTAAAATTTAAAATATAGTCGAATCTAATCCATGTAACTACCTTTTTTTGAACCCGTCAACAGGATTAAATCCCAATTACAGAGTGGGTTCACATTCAAACACATCCATGCCTTAGTGGGATTCGAACCCAGAGCCCCGAGGGCACTCATAACATGAGGCGTTGCTCTAACCATTGCGCCACCGGAGCTATAATAAAATGAAGATTAAATTTTAAATACCGGGATAGAATAGAATTCACTAATCCAAAAAATAGGATTAGCTTAAATATTTTTTGTATCGTTAATTTTTATTAATCTAAATACATACTTACATATTTACTTATGCTGGAAACTGTATTGAATTCCTTTTCTATTGTTCTATTTACTTTTTTCTTTTTAAATCGTTACTAGTATTATTTTGAAATGATTAGTTCTTTGATAGTGACATTTATCTGTCAGTTACATACATTTGAATAACTGCGTTTTATTTGTTTAAAGCGTAGGCTCTGGGATTTAAATTATAGATAATTTTATAAATTTATCCATAAAATAAATAGAAAAGGTATTAATGCAAATCTATAGAAAATTTAATAATCTTTAATTTTTGTTATAACATTAATCTCAAAAAATTAACATTTAAAGGTATTTTTCTATTTTGGTTCTTTAATATGTACTTTATAAAACCCATTTGGATGTCATAAAGTACTTCTACTTCTACAACCGAAATTGAAATTCCTGGATATGAAATAACGTAGATTTTTGGAAAAAATGACCAAAATAGAAAAAATAGTATAAAATACACGTTTCATAATACATTTAGGCGCACTTGTCTTCTTAGAAAACTCGCGGCAAGCCGCTCGTTTCTAAGAATGACGCGTGCGCTAAAATCATGTCTTATGAAACTTATATCTTAATGTACTATTTGTCAATTGCACTTGACACTGTCAATCAGCGTATCCTTAATATAGTAGCGGTTTCCATGGTTATAGCAGAGTTAGTTGCTTTATGAAGTTTAATTTCTTTATAATTTTTTAACTCTATATTCATTGAATATGAAGTATAAAATGTAATCAAATCGTATAGAAAATAAAATGTTCTTTAATATTTACAATAACATTAAATATGTAATTGAATTATTAGAACTAGATATATTTTCTTACAGCATTTCTAGGTTCAAGAAAGTACTATCTGCTATACTTCTCGCAATAACCGATAATTTATAATTTAAATTTAATAATAGTTTATTTATAAATATATATGTATTTTTTTTTTACTTTTTCTATTTTTATTGCAAGGTGCGTCACGCGACGAAATTTCTGTACATTCAGTGAAACAATTCCTCTGTAACTGGGATATTATCCTGTAGAGTGAATTTACAATAAATAAATAAATATGGAAAAATGATATTTAACAGTGTTTTTTCAAGAAAAACCAAGGCCAACAGGATAGTAAGATCCCAATTACAGGTCGGTTTTACACAATAATAACAAAAATTGTCACAAGCAAGAATGAACACATAATAGACACAGAAATAATACAAAAATCAGAGAAGTATATGTTGTTACATCCTTCTGAAAGTTCTTCGACATATTCTTAGTATTCCATTTTAGAAAAAATGACAACTAAAAATGAAATTTGAGAAAATTCAACTTTGTTTATACAAAAGTTAAGGTGTGAATCTTAAAGAATACTATTTTTTTTAATTCATTGAATTATCAAATATGAAAGCCGAGCTCTCCATTGATGTATAATATACTATGTTACTCACTTGAACCTTAAATAACAATTCTAGAATTTTCTTAAAGTAAATTAGGAATAAATATACCAACTGTTGTTTTGTAATTACATTGAATGTAAATATTTAAATATTTGTATTCTGGATGTAAAAAAATTCTGGTATTATACGAATACATTGCTTATTCATGATTGGAAATGTTAACTTTTACAAAATAATGCCGCAATGACGTATTACACATGTATGTACTTTTATTATAATAGTGTAGGAAAATTATTTAGATAAATAGAAAATTCCTTATATGATAAATAACTAATCAAGTGACATAATTGTTTCTTATTTATCTACATACAAATTTTTGTGCATGGCAGCTTTGTTCAAATCTATATTTGATAAATATTAATTAATTAATTAATTAATATTAAATAAATAAATATATCATCGCGGCATATTACCCATTGTTGTGTGTGCCAATCTGCTTTATACACAAATATCGATAATGATGATGACATTTTCATATTGTGTGGGTGTTTGCCAGGCATCACCTCACGGGCAGTTTTTGTACCACTTAAAATTCAAAATAATTTTATTTTTGCGATCAGAGACTCAGGCACACGGCCACGAGACCCCCGCCACCCCTTCCTATATCTGATATCAAATATTTGCTATTAAATTAAAAATGACCTTAACCTAAAAAAAAATCTGGTGTGGCCAACACAATACTTCCTGCCATTTACAACCCGAGTCATAAAAAAGATTAAGTTGGATTAGCGAATTTTACTGTAATTTTGACAGTTTATTTCTTAAAATAGTCTAATCTAATCTAAGTAACTACCTTTTTTTAAACCCCTTAACATGATTAAATCCCAATTACAGAGTGGGTTCACATTCACACACATCCATGCCTTAGTCGCTTAGTGGGATTCGAACCCAGAGCCCCGAGAGCACTCATGACATGAGGCGTTGCTCTAACCATTGAGCCACCGGAACTATAATAAAATGAAGATTAAATTTTAAATACCGGGATAGAATAGAATTCACTAATCCAAAAATGAGGATTAGCTTAAATATTTTTTGGGATCGTTAATTTTTATTAATCTAAATACATACCTACATATTTACTTATGCTAGAACTGTATTGAATTCCTTTTCTATTGTTCTATTTACCTTTTCCATTTTAAAACGTACTAATATTATTTTGAAATGATTAGTTCTTTGATAGTGACATTTATCTGTCAGTTACATATATTTGAATAACTGCGTTTTGTTTGTTTAACGCGTATACTCTGGGATTTAAATTATAGATAATTTTATAAATTTATCCATAAAATATATAGAAAAAGTATTAATGGAAATTTATAGAAAATTTAATAATCTTTAATTTTTATAATAACATTAATCTCGAAAAAATAACATTTAAAGGTATTTTTCGAAGAAAAACTATTTTGAGCTTGTAGTAAAGTGCCATTTCCGGTTATTCGATGTTCACCAAAATCTAATGGGCTCTTTCCAATACAGAAATAATTCGGAGTACAAGATTTCAAAATTTTCTGAATGATAGTATTTGAGTTACAGTGGAGGATCCACACACACATACGCACATACATACACAGACATCATCGTGAAAATGTTAAAATTGGATTTTAAGGTAAAACGTGGCCATTTACCAAAATATCGATATGCGATTTTTAGCACCTCCCTTACTAAGGGTACCGGGAGGTAAAAATGCGTAAATAAAAACTATTGTCACGTTTTTATTTGACAAACTATGTGATCTTTAAACTGTAAAATTAGAACAACAAATACAATTATTATAACAATAAATCCAACAATTTACATCAATGGTGGGGTCATAGACCACATTTTCCAATTTTTTTTTTTTTTAAGTAAATGGAAGGCTATATTTTTTATTTTACCATTGAATTCAGCAGAAAATTTTACATATGAAACCATACAAAAATTTACTTATACTCTACCACTTCCCGCGTCGAATTTCTTTAATCTGTTAAAACGGTTTTATAAAGAAAGCTTATGTATACTATAATACAAATTAATAGTGATATAAATATCGCGTAAACAGTCTACAAGAGTCTGCAACAGACCGGCTGTCTAATATTGGAACGCGTAGTGAAATAAATAATTAGTAATATCGTGGAAATAAATAGTAGTGTTAATTGGTTAAATAAATAAATAGTGCTAGTGTTATCTAGTTAATTATAGTTTTAGTCTTAATTAGTTTTTAATGATTGTTCAACATTAGTAATCGTCATTATTTAATACCTTTTTAATATTTAGTTATAGTAATAAACCTGTATTTTAATTAATAATAATAATTGTCTAATATTTACACTTCATCCAAATAAATAAAAACGTTACAATACTTTATATATGAAATTAAAGTAGATAAAATTTCCTACAAAAATGGTCGAATTTGTCCGTCTTGAATCTTCGAAACTATTAATCCTACGACAAAATGAATAAGACCATTTTTGTAGGAAATTTTATTTACTTTAATTTTGTATATAAAGTGTTTTATGTCTCACTAAAGTATTATGAACTGTTTATTGCTAGGATACGGTGTATATAAACATATCTATAACAACCGGGGCATTATATGAGGTCATAATCTTTCATTATGCCCTTATAATCCGATCATCGTTTATGGACTTTAAATTAAAAATAATATGAATGGTATATAATGAATTTATTTTCTTTTTAATTATAATTCATTACAATAATAGTAAGGATTGATTACAACAATTAATACATTAATTGATTACAACAATTAATATAAGAAAACAGCTTTGAAAGCACAACACAGAAATCAATTTTAATTTAATTATAATACTTAAAAACTGATGATCAAAAAAACCTTAAAAAGCCATTTACTTTCACCACTCATGAAATAAGTCCGTCGAAATGCAGACTGTAATGTTTCGCATTCATTTTTGACAGATGACGGATCACTAATTTTTTGGGGACGAGATTTATCCACGTTTCAATTCATTTTTGATATTATTTACCATTACATGTGATACATCCAAAGCCGTGCAAGCTCTCTAAAATGTAATAATATTCACAAATAAGTGCATAAGAAATAAAGAACTGAGATTAGTCATGTGATAACGAACCTCAAAAATATAATACTTACATCTTCTACAGACGAGAATGGAATAATTAGATTATTTATACGTTTGTCTTCCTCAAAGTATACAGAAACATTAAAAATAAATTTTTTACACTGTTTCGACAAAATATCTTCCGAAACATCAAATTCACCCATTCCAACGATTTAAAACGTTGGTGTTTTAAAAATAAATAAATGTTGATAATAAACAAAACAATTAAACAACTTCCTTAGCAACGTCAAAGCTTAAGCATTATTGTAATCAAAATTATCATAAATGAAAACTTATTTCACATAATCTAGTGAGACATAAAATCTTGTATGCACCACGAGCGTTACTAGATGACAATGCCCATCGGGCGACATCTATCCCTCGGGACCGAGGCCCTCGGGCTAGATCCTCGTCGCCCTCCTGGCATTATCATCATAGTAACGCCCTTGGTACATAAAATACTATTTCACTAGGACCTATAGTTTCGGAGATTTTTGCAAAAATCGTAAAAAACACAACAACGGGCCCCCAACCCCCCGCTAAATAAGTATATCCGTAAAGTTGTGCAAGGAGCACCACAGGAATAACTTTTGTGCTATTTAAAAATTGAAAAGTTTCATAACGTAAAATATATTATAAGAATTGATTTTATAACTATTACAAAACATTTGATTAAGTTATTTCTTATCAATTACAATGGCATTGTAAATGCAAAGAAAGAGTTACAATCACATAATCACAATGCACTTCAACATGAATATTGTGAATGCGATTACTATTACAATTATCGTTTATGAATATAATGTATTATACATTCATACCGATAACAAACATTGAGGAAATATCAGCGATTGAATGTGGTTTTTATCTTGTTCAAATTGATATGTTCTATCCATTGTAAAAGGAAATTCATTTTAGTTTTTATTTAGCTGTACAATGAGATGAGTATAAATTGTGTTATTGAAGATGAAAAATAATATTATACCTTTGTAAGTACTATATTTCTTGTAAATGGGGTCCGGTACTAAAAAAAAGTTGCATATATTTTGTCATATTATGAAAATATAACTAATTTTAAATGATTTTGTACCAAAATATTTTTAAAATATTAAACTTTTCTGGGTAAAGGAAAAACTTCTGGAATTCAGTCAATGGTTAAAAATTATTTATTTTCGGCCTCTACTAGTTTCGGCACCACATGTGCCTTCATCAGGAGGTGAAAATTTGTTAACATTGAAATATATATAAATAACATGGAAATACGTGTACAATGGTTGTCAGAATTAATAAAAATGAATGATAATGTTCATTTTGAAACATATGTCGTGTGATTATTATTGAAAATATAAAATATTTTAAGGATAACGTGTTTTATTATTTCTACACCCTACGAAAAAACTAATGTTTTTTCGTAGGGTGTAGAAATAATAAAACACGTTATCCTTAAAATATTTTATATTTTCAATAATAATCACACGACATATGTTTCAAAATGAACATTATCATTCATTTTTATTAATTCTGACAACCATTGTACACGTATTTCCATGTTATTTATATATATTTCAATGTTAACAAATTTTCACCTCCTGATGAAGGCACATGTGGTGCCGAAACTAGTAGAGGCCGAAAATAAATAATTTTTAACCATTGACTGAATTCCAGAAGTTTTTCCTTTACCCATCAAATTTCCAGTCAAGAAGATCTACGATCATTAAACTTTTCATTTATAATTTTAATAAAAACGATTAGCACTAGAACGATATGACGTCACAACTGTATTTTTGTATTAGTGTACCAAGCGAAAAGAATATAATTTTATTTTATTCATAACTTGTGAAAATAAAATCCATATATTTATATGTCATTCTATTTTACATGAAAATGTATGAAACATTTATCACTTTTATTAAAATAAAACATTTATTTAAACTCTTTATAACAACAGATTTTTCCTTTGACAAGGTACAACTATAGTTTTCTGAAAGTGACAGCTGTCTCAAGTTAACCCTCCTTGACATCAATTTTTGGCAGAATTAATGACATTGACAGATATAAACAACTTTAGTCAGTAGGCGAAGTAAAATTACAGATATGACGTCACACAAAATTAATTAAATTTTATTTTCCATTGGAAAGTGTAACAAACGTTAAAATTCATCATTTTAATAAACCTTTCAGAAAAAAAATTGAAAAATGAGTACCGGATCCCATTACAAATATGTAAAAATTGTTTTTTTTTTCATGACTGCCTAGAGTAATTCAATTTCTATTTGAAAGAGAAGTAGGGGAGACCGGTGTCAATTGTTACAAAATTTAAATTTTTATTTTTCACGAGTTAACGTTACATTTCGAAATTTTGAAATTACCTATATGAGAACCACCTTAGTGAATAATATTTTGAATTTTAAACTTTTGAAAATGTGATAAATATACAAGTATATAAGGATTTTTAGTCAGGCATTACAAATGTTACAATTGTCACGTAACTGGTGTCAATAGTAACAGGGCCAGTGTTAATTGTAACAAATTTTAACAGTGATGTAACAAGATAAAACAGATAAAAGAAGAAATTATTCAAAAAATAAACATTTATTTATTACCTCAGAAAATACAAAATTCAGATGCAACCAAATATATACTCTGTTGGTGATATGGACCATTTTGACCAATGCCTTTAGTCGGAATTGCAGTTTAGGTGAACATAAAATAGGTCTTCTTCGTACAATTTAACTTGCCGGGTGTCCAGATTTTACATTTTCGCCACTGCAACCAAAAATATGGGCCAATACATATCAGAGAGTTTCCTCATCGGAGCCATCTGAAGAGTAATCTGCGACTGTTACTTTTGGAACTGTTTTTCGTTTTTTTGCTCTTCTTCTTTTATGTCTTCGATAGCAGTGGTTTTTTCTTGTAATTTTTATCATGATCAATACTGTACTTAATTATTAAACATGTTACAATCGACACCGTGGCATGTGTTTCAACTGACACCGCTTAACTTTTAAAGATTTGTTTTTTTTTGTATTTATTAGGTAATAATTCGAAATGTTTTTCAATGAAAAATAAAAGCAGATATAACTCACAAACTGATCCTTAACTTGAAATATTTCCGAGCAGAGCACTTTAGTGTTATAGAAACAATGTGTGTCACTACCTGTATTTACTTTTTTTTTGTCGATTTACAGACATTCGTCGGAAACAGACGTCGTATTTGCGCGTATACACTTACACTAAATACCATAATACCAAAGAGCTATGACCCTTTCTGCTTCACTCTGCAAGCGCGTTTTAATCTACTTCGAAAAGATGGCCCTGTTACTTGCCCTTGTTACATTTGACACCTGTTACAATTGACACCGGTCTCCCCTACACTATTTTGCCCCTAGAGAAAAATGTGTATATTATACCCCTAGAGGAGTTTTTATTATTATGACAAGTAATGATATTTAATGCTTTATCATATACTCTGGATTTCGGGGGTAACAAATTCAAAACTGCCACAACGGCAACATCAACTATTTCTTACGGTTCTTTAGAAAGAGGACACCGAACTAAATTTATGGTCATTTATGTATAAAGAGCAGTAAGTGCTACTTATCGGCTGAGGATGATTTTATAGATCGAGACGAAGTTGAGATCTCCAATACATCTGATATAGTATGACTAGCGAATGAAAGTTGACGTTTAAATTATTTAATAGATGTGGTTTCTTTTGAAAACATTTCCCTATATTTGATTTGAAAGGAAACTGACCCTTATGTATTCCGTTACAGAAGATTAAAATTGTACTCAATACCAGGAGGCATTTAAAATGACTAGCAACAGGATTCAAGGATGTATTTAAAAAATTTAATACCGCAAATTCTAGTTCGTTCATCTCAGGGGTAAGCAACCCTCGAGTCTCATGGGGTGTATTCTGTAAGGAAACTGTTAATTTTAAACCGTATGTTAAAAATAAACTTGCTGTTAAAATATATTTTCTATTCTGTAACTATCAATTCTGTTAAAATTTTAACACCCGTGTTAAAATTGGGTGTTAAAACTGTATATTTTAACGTCATTCAAATCGATGCCTTTAAAATTTTAACATCTGTTTATATAATAAAATTATCACAGCATTTGACTATTTTGCACTTCTAATTTATGAAAATGAAATAGAAAACGAAAGAAATTTACCATGGATGAATATAAAAAAATATTTTGGGGATATTTAATAAAATATACTGTTTTACGAAGTATTTTATTTAATAACGGTCACCCGTTCCATCGTACATCACACCGTGGTGCCGGTAGGAATATTTAATTAACGTAATTCGAGAAAGACTGAACCTTTGAATGGTATACCGAGAGCACGATTTAGATGTATCGTAAAACATAGTCCTTTATTATAATGTAGGTATGAAATGCAGTTAAAAATACTTATTCCTGTCTTGTTCGTCAAACCAACGTAACTTAACATTTTGGAATGTCAATTCTGAGGATCAAGAAGAATAAATTTTACATACCTAATGATAACTTAATAATTTACAATTTCAATGTGATTCATTTTTAATATGGAACCTAAAAATGAGACATGATTATGCAGCAGATTTTTATTTATTTTCCGAAGCATTATATCCATTCGTTTTTCTAAAATTTCAAGATGACAGATTAGTTTTCTAAAATTTCAAAGTGACACATAAACTGACAGTTGTTCACTCTTTTTATCATGTTTATTTATTTGGGTTATGGTTACGAACTACATTACTTTAGCAAAGACGTGCCTTTTTTTCTGTCTTGTTGATCACTTCATTCTGGTGTTTAACAGGCATGTTAAAATTTATGATTTTAACAGCAGTGTCAAATTTTCGCGTAGAGAATACCAAAAAATGAATTTATTGTTAACAGTCATGTTAAAATATAATTTTTTAAAGGCATGTTAAAATTAACATATTTTTTACAGAATACACCCCAATTACTGTTAAAGAAAATTAAAAATAATTCTATTTCATATAATTGCCAAACTAAATACTTTAAAGATCAAAATATATTGTTATAATCAACATAAACGAAAAATGTTTAGTCGGCCATCTATTTTCAGCCAGACATAGTAATATATTTCTGAGCTTTCCTTGTCCAGTATCTAAATGGGTTCATGCAAAAATTTTATACCTGTATATTTCGTACAATTCTATTCTTCTCTAGGGTTTTAAAAGAAACCACATCTATAATAGTTATTTATGTATTAAGGGCATAATCAAAAGATTGTAGCACGGGGGAATGTTTAAAGCTCGACGCGTAGCGGAGAGCTTTAATTTTCCCTAGTGATATAATCTTGATTATGCCCGTGGTACATACAACGTTTTATTTTATTTTGGTTCTCGAAATTCAAGGATTCAATGAGTATTTATTCGGTATCGTTGTGCTGGAGTCGTGAATTTTAAGTATGCTGTGGTTTCCATCTATATTGTTTGTTTATAACAAATTTTAATTTACTGTCAAATGAAAATGGAAGATATCGATTATTCAAAAGAAATATCGAATGAATTTGACGCTGCGCATAGCAAGTTGGTTCCAGAGAAGTGAAAAGACGTATAAGAGAAAGGATACGAATAATTTTACGAGCAGCGGTGTTAAAAAAATGTAATTTAACGAATTTATTATGTTGTCTGACATTTATCTAAAAACGACGATTTTGACGTTTGAATAGTTGTTGCTTGGCAACTTTATAAGCTCTCGGGCGATAAAAACCAAATTGCGCCCGTTTTTGAGAGCGGATAAACAAGTTTATGATTCCAAAATAAAATAATTTAAACGTCAACTTTCATTCGCTAGTCATACCATACCGGTAGAAAAGCATTTACCGACTGTTTTTAGGTTTAGTACAAGATCGACGCACAAATTTAAAAAAATGATTTGAAAATTATTTTGATATTAAAAAAATTGCTTTTCATTTTTACCTCTCGCTAAGAGAGGTATTGTATCCATGCTAAAAATCGCATATCCAGATTTTAATGAATAAGCACGTTTTAAGGTCCCTAGAATCCGATTATAACATTTTTACGATGATGTCCGTATGTGTGTGTGTGTGTGTGTGTGTGGGGATGTGTGTGTGGATGTTGGATTCACTTTATCTCAAATACTATAAGACTTAAGACATTTTTAACTACTGATTCCTCAATCTAACAATAATCGGAAGAGGCCAGTCAGTTTTGGTAACAATTGGACAACCGGAAGTAGTAGTTAGAAGAAAAAAATTATCTAAATATTATTTATCGAAAATTTATGTAAATACTTATATTAAAGAACGTTAAATTCTTTATTCGATAAATATAAATTCATTATTATATCTTCTATAGATTTAGAGATAAAGAAAAGCATATAAAATAATTTGATGTAAAAAATCTCAGATCAAACTACTACAAGGCAAGAAATTCAAATGTTTGTAATTGACACATAAATGTCACTGTCAAAAATATTTGTATGCCTCTGTCAAACATATTTGTACATTATTATGAAGATTATGAAAATAAAAAATTCAACAACGCAAAAGAATATACGTAAAAAAGAATATAAAAGGAATTTGCGGCAAAAAATGACGAATATAAAGAAAAAGAAAAGGAAAGTAGAAAAAGAAAATTTCAGGATATTGAATATAAAGAAAATGTATGTATTGTACATAATTTATATTAAAATAATTATTTTGTAGTCAGACATGAATATGTGTATTTGTATTTAAAAATATTTTTCGTTTTAGGCGTACAACCAGGTAAAATATCTGGCGAGAGGTTATGTGTTGGCCACATCAGATTTTTAAAGTAAAATTTTGATCGTTGTTTTTATTTACGTTGTGCACTTTCGGTTTTTTATTAATATATTACTAACCGAGGTGGAAATTATTATTATTATTAGGTTTGTATACTATTTTATTCACAATCTGAAACAAAAAATCTGATGTGGCCAGCACATTACCTTCCGTCAGTTCTATGTATTTTATACAAATTCCATACAGACAGTTCCTTGTGAAAGGTTCTATATTTCCAGTACATTACCTTCTCTCAGTTCTATATATTTTGCACAAATTCCACACAGAAAGTTTTTTAGAATTGATTCTATATTTGCTCTCCACACCAGCAATGGTTGCCCGTGAGGTGACGCCTGGTAAACGCCCGCACGGTACAAATATGTCCTCATCATTACCGAAATCTGTGTACAGAGCGGATTGGCACACCCAGCAATGGGTACTATGCCGTGATGATATATTTTTTTTATTATAATAACATTAAATGCGAAAAAATTACATTTAACAGCGTTTTTTCAAGAAAAACCGTTAAAATCTTCAAATGAGGGTATATACTTTCGATCTTCAACCGCAGGAAGCATTTACTGCTCTTATTACTTAAATAATAAAAATTAGTACATACTACTTTCTATGAAAAACTTTTGCTTGCAGAACTACTTATTATTATTAAATCACTCATTTCCAAAATACGATATTCAGAAATTTCGACATTGGCTGTTTTTGCAAGCCACACTTAATTTTATGTATGAATTAATATAAAATTATTCATATCTACAACAGTTCTACCTTTATGTTGTTTTGAAAATACGATGACATGTTTATAATACTTTAAATATAAGTTAAAGATTAAAATAGTAACATACTGTTAAAATTATCAAAATTATTAGATAAAAAGAGAAACAAATATTAAAGTAAAGATAATCTAGTAGCATGGTGTTAATATCTGGCACAAATAAAACACGTCGCTATATTTCCAAAGGCCTCTTGATTACAAATTTACTAGTTGGAATTCATTGAAATCATTTACTTGTTTCGTGAACTAAAGTTACGTTTACATGAGCATATTTCAAGATCATACAAATAAATACAAACAACACAATTATTTTTAATGGATTGTGACAGTTCGTCTATAACTATTTTTAAACTTGTCTAACAAGTTCAAAGAAAAATAAAACGATGAATGTTACTAAGAAAATAAATTTGTAGAATCATATTATTGTTATTGTTGTTTAGCTAGAGTTTTTAATTCGTGCTATAATTTTTGATTATAATTGTAAGGGTTTTTTAAAAATAATATTTGCTGTCCCGTAAAATTTTATAGGACGCCTAAATTCGTAAAAATGTTTTTGCATGATCAAATGTATTGGAGATCGAAACAAAGTCAAGCGGTATGAAGCACTTATACTGAAATAACTATTTTACACGATCGTTTTTTTAATGTTTACTGATAACGATCAAAGCTTACTTTAAAAAAGACGACTTTTAAAGTCAAAATAATTTCAACACTTCTTTTAAATTTTGTGCGTCGATCGTGCAAACATTGTTATAAGCATACGAACAAAATTCTTCAATCGGTAAACTATCCTTCATGTTTTTAATACTATTAATGCATCCATCATATTAACAAAAAATCTGGTGTGGCCAACACAATACCTCCCGCCATTTACAGCCCGAGTCACAAAAAAGTTTAAGTTTTTTGGATTAGCGAATTTTACTCTAATTTTGACAGTTTATTTCTTAAAATATAGTCTAATCTAATCCAAGTAACTACCTTTTTTTTAAAACCCCTCAACAGGATTAAATCCCAATTACAGAGTGGGTTCACATTCGCACACATCCATGCCTTAGTGGGATTCGAACCCAGAGCCCCGAGGGCACTCATGACATGAGGCGTTGCTCTAACCATTGAGCCACCGGAGCTATAATAAAATGAAAATTAAATTTTAAATACCGGGATAGAATAGAATTCACTAATCCAAAAATGAGGATTAGCTTAAATATTTTTGTGAATCGTTAATTTTTATTAATCTAAATACATACCTACATATTTACTTATGATGGAAACTGTATTGAATTCCTTTTCTATCGTCCTATGTACTTTTTTCTTTTTAAAACGTTGCTAACATTATTTTAAAATGATTAGTTCTTTGATAGTGACATTTATCTGTCAGTTACATACATTCACCCGTGGAATTCACTAATCCAAAAATGAGGATTATAGCTTATACATTTTATTCCATTACAGAAAAAGTTCGAAATACAAGGTTTCAAAATTTTCTGAATGATAGTATTTGAGTTAGAGTGAAGGATCCACACACACATACACACAGACATCATCGTGAAAATGTTAAAATTGGATTCTAGGGACCTTATAACGTGATCATTTAGTAAAATCTCGATATGCGATTTTTAGCACGATCCCTATACCTCCCTTACCAAGGTTAGCGGGAGGTAAAAATGGCACGCAAGTAGCCCATTGAATATTGTTGTCAAACGTTCGTTTTACATTTTTTTTGTTCAAGCTTAGCTTAAAATGTAAGTGTTAACGGTGTAACTGGGCCTAAGTCAAATTTTTTCTCATAATATATAAAAAATTTAGGAGAAAAAATAACGATCGGATTCGAACTTGAGATATCAGAACTACAATCGGTCACATAACGTACTCATCCACGTAACTTCATAAATAAATACAAAGAAAAATGTAAATATATTATTCAAGTAAATAAGCATCAACCTTTAAATAATGACAATCAAAATTACTAATATACAAAAGCACATGTACCTGACGTCACCAACTTGTACTTGATATAAACGCGTGTACACTGATATTTTATCGCAGTGCGCCTTGGAATCGCTCGTGTTCCGATCATATTTTGTCTTTTGTCCCGATGTGCTGCTGTTTTACGAGTAGTCGTCGATAGTTTTATTTGTTGCTACATTGTTCATTTGTTTATAAGTGCTGTGATATTAGTGTAGTGTAAAAAACAATTGACAGTGAAAATGGCAGTGTAGATAGCAATTGTTTTGAGAAAAGTTTTGACAAGTATTAGGTATTGAAAATTTTCAATGGCAAAGAAATTATTTATGTTATTACTATAAAATCAATAACTTTTACGAGTTTATGATTTATTAATATAGGAAAATCTGTCTGAGGATAGAGCTACCATTTCCAAAAACGGTATTTAAAAAATATATTACATATTGTTTAAAATAATAACAGTACAAAAATTATTTGTTATTAACTTTATTATGTATACTCTCCAAATCAGTTGCGAGTGCCCATACTGAAGAGGGGTAGGTACTAAGTGCCATTTTTGCAACTTATGCTATAATATTGATGCAATATTTTGCGTTTTAATTGACAGTTCAGACATTAAAATATCTAGCCTTACTAATAAAGTATAAAATATATTTTTGAAGCTGCTCTTACCCAAATTAATTTTCTGGGTGTACAAGTACTGCAATACCTTCCATTTCAAATATGTATAGTATGACATGCGAATGAAAATTGACGTTTAAATTATTTTTCTACAGTCTATATACAAAGTAGCTATTTGCGCTCTCTTTTGTCAAAGCAAAATGTCACTTTGCCGCTCTAGAGCGACAAAGTAGAAAAAACGCTCGCTCCTCAAATTTCTAACTATACAATGTTGAGAAATGTTACTTGGCTACATTCTTAATGGAAACGTTTAGTCAGGAATTAATGACACTGTAGTTACACATTACCCACTTACATAACCAAACAAAATGCCGCACTGCTGTGAAAATAAAATAGGGCATTCATTTACAAAAACGAAAGTATAAAATGCTTAGATTAGATTGAAGCAATAGCTCAAGAAGAATGGAAAATACCGATAAGTAAAAATAAAGAAAAAATAAATATTTGTTATGGTGGAGGACCCCATTGTGGCGACTGTAGAAAAAATCTTGTGTGTGTTTCGAGCGCAAATGGACATTGGTGATTTCGAGAGAATGCCTCGCTCCTGCGTCGCGCGGCAACAACTTCTCAATCGGCAATGTCCCATTGCGCTCTTAATACACAAATAGCTATTAATAGATGTGTTTTATTTTGAAAACTTTTCCCTATATTTGATTTGAAAGGAAACTGGCCCTTACGTATTCTGTTAGTGAAGATTAGAATTGTACTTAATACCATTGGAATACTAGGAGGCATTTAAAATGACCTTAGCAACAGGATTCAAGGATATACTTAAAAATTTTAATACCGCAAATTCGGGTTCATGTCTCTCAGTTGTAAACAACCCTCGAGACGGAATTTCTGTTAGAGGAAATTAAATATAATCTTATTTCATAGAATTGCCAAGCTAATACTATGTTCCGTAAGTCAACCAAAAAAATCTGATGTGGCCAGCACATTACGTCTCGCCAGATATTTTACCTGGTTGTACACATAAAACGAAAAATATTTTTAAATACAAATACATTTATTCATGTCTCACTACAAAATAATTCTCACATATATTTGCAAAATCTATGGGATATTTTAATTAATATAAATTATGTACAATACATACATTTTCTTTATATTCAATATCCTGAAATTTTCTTTTTCTGCTTCCTTTTCTTTTTCTTTATATTCATTTTTTCGCAAATTCCTTTTATATTCTTTTTTACGTATATTCTTTTGCGTTGTTGACTTTTTTTTATTTTCATAATCTTCATAATGATGTACAAATATTTTTGAAGGTGGCATACAGATATTTTTGACAGTGACATTTATGTGTCAATTATAAACATTTGAATTTTTTACATCAAATTATTTAATATGCATTTCTTTGTCTCTAAATCTATAGAAGATATAATAATGAATTTATATTTATCGAATAAAGAATTTAACGTTCTTTAATATAAGTATTTACATAAATTTTCGATAAATAATATTTAGATGATTTTTTTCTTGTAACTACTACTTCCGGTTATCCAATTGTTACCAAAACTTAATCAACTCTTCCCATTATTATTAGATTGAGGAATCCGTAGTTAAAAATGTCTTAAGACTTATAGTATTTGAGAAATCGTGGATCCAACACACACACACACACACACACACACACACACACACACACACACACACAAACACGCACACACACAAACACACAAAACACACACAAACACACAAAACACACACAAACACACGCACGCACGCGCACACATACACACACACACACACACACACACACACACACACACACACACACACACACACACACACATACACACACACCATCGTAAAATTGTTATAATCGGATTCTAGGGACCTTAAAACGTGCTTATTCACTAAAATCTGGATATGCGATTTTTAGCATGAATTCAATACCTCTCTTAGCGAGAGGTAAAAAACAGAATCTTGATTCCGGGTACACCATGGTTCCTGAATATTTTCATCTATTTCGGGACAGATTGACATTGAATCATATGACATTTAAAATTGACACAACCTGACAAAAATAAAAATTAACCGAATGAATGACAACGTTGAATATGAAAACGAAATTGAACATTCTGTTACATTTAATGCCAATAAAAAAAACACAACCAACAATATATTAAATATAAACCATGTTTTCATACTTACATCTATAATAATTATTATACTGTATTTCAGGTAAGAATAGACTTAGGAATAAGATAGGGCTTACGATTCCAGCTTTCTGATTGGTCTCAACGCAAACCAAGTTTACAATAGCAATATGTAAAGTAGCTATATTATTTATTCCATTTTGATTTTATAATCTATTTCGAAACTTTAAGTAACTGTTTATTTACTAAATAATTAAAAATAATCAAATTTTGACGTTTCAAGATGTCAAGTATGTCATACACGAAACAAAACTAATTCATAAGATTTATGTGTGTAAAACAAGCTGACGCCGCAGCGCCACCAAGTCTATTCTTATCTGAAATACAGTATAGAAATACCACTAATGCGGTTTAGAAATTTGACATTGACGTATATTGTTTGATTTTGTTATGATGATGTTTGAAAGTAAAATAGCGGTAGTAGAGGTAAAAATACCAGAGAAACCAGGATAATTTCATGGTTGCCATGGTCCGACCTTTTACCAACTTTTTTCAGGAACCGTGTTCCAAATAGAAACCGGTAAATAGTTTCAGGACTTACGGAACACGAAACCGGTTGCGTTACGGAACATACTATAAATAGTTTCAAGGTCAAAATACTTTGTTATAATCAAAATAAACGAAAGATGTTTAAAATATTTTAAATGCATCCCTGTTTTGTTATTCAGGTTCCGTAGTCGTCCATCTATTTTAAGCAAGACATAGTAATGTATTCTTGTGATTTCCTAGTCCAGTATTTAAATGGATTCATGCAAAAATCTTCGTACCTCAATATTTCGTAGAATTCTATTTTTCTATAGGTTTTGAAAAGAAACCACATCTCTTATATGTATAATTTAAGCGTCAACTTTCATTCCCTAGTCATACTATACCCATATTTTTTGATATTACTGTGTAATATCTTCGAAATTCCTGTATTTCCCTTCATAATAAATTTTTTAATACTTACTACTTTACCTCCCGCTACCCTTAGTAAGGAAGGTATAGGGATCGTGCTAAAATCGCATATCGAGATTTTGGTAAATGACCACGTATTAAGGTCCCTAGAATCCAATTTTAACATTTTCACGATGATGTCTGTGTGTATGTGTGTGTGGATCCTTGACTCTAACTCAAATACTATCATTCAGAAAATTTTAAAACCTTGTACACTGTAAAAAAATATGTAAAATTTACACAATGGGTCACTGGCAATTTTGTGACCACAGTGGGTATATGTAAATTTACACATCAATGCTTTTTTACAGAATTCTGTAATGAATCACACACATATATGTAAAATTACAATTTGAATTGTAATATTACATTTTGAATTGTAATATTACATTTTGAATTGTAATATTACATTTTGAATGGTAATAATACATTTTGAATTGTAATATTACATTTTGAACTGTATATTATCTACATTTTGAATTGTAATATTACATTTTGAATTGATATATTACATTTCATATGTAAAATTTATACACAAAAAAATGTAATTCGTTCATACCAAATGTTTTTTTAACACTACTCATCTGTAAAATTTACATATTTTTAATGTAAATATTACAAAAAAATTTTTTGGATTTACGTATCTAATGTAATTTATACCTATCAAAATGTAGTTCATACAAAACAATATTGTAAAATTACATATATCATGTTTCTCATTAAGTACCATCTGTAAAGTTTACATACTCAAATTGTAACTATTACATATTACTTATTTTAATTTACTTTCCCAAAGTTTAATTTAATCGAAATACTAAAATATATCTTCTTTTACTTACCTATTTTTGTATTTGGATATTGGAATGCTGTAATAAATTAAATTAGAAAATACTCAATGTGTTATAGTAAAAAATATATTTGATTTAATATTATACATACATTTAACATAATTTATAAAAGTATGAAATTAAACTTAAATTCGTAGTATCACAGTGACAAATAAATACAAATACACATAAATACGACAGGCAGTATTAAGAAGAAGAAATAGCTCCGGACCATTGAACAGGTATTTCATTTTCGATGGTTTTTTAAAGTATCTCTGTTAATAATAACGATATAGTAAAACCCTTTACACATTCTAACGTCAACTTTTCGAGAAAAGTTTAAAATTTATTACAGAAATTTTCTATTTTTATTTGTTTTTTTCTAATTTTTTATTCCAATAAATTAAAAATTTGTTTTCAAAAAATCTAATCTCTAACATTATAAATACATAAGGATGGGACATTTTCGTAATGAGTCAAAAACAAATGAAGATAGAAAATTACCGTGATAACTACTACACTTTTCTGGAAAAGTTGATCCTGGAATGTGAAAACGATTTTGCTCTATAATCAATATTACCCGAGATGCCTTTAAAAAAAACTTCGTAAATGAGACACCTATATCAAATTAAGAGGTCGAACAAACAAACAAAAAATATAAGTATATACGAGTACAAAAATAAGTAATAATATCTATAATATATTTCATTAATATGTTTTCAGTTTATTTATGAAACTCATAACTTTAAATTTGGTGGCACTTTCTCTTTTGATTTTACTTCCGGAATCCGGGTGAATTTTCAACAAGTACCTCTGCAGGAATTCCAAAGGCGCACTTACTTGTTGAGGGCAAGCCATGTTGAAAATATAATATATGGCAAATGCTTGTTTCAGCGCCTCATGGAACGATTTCGTTCCATTGTTCATGTTTGTGCCCTCCGCCAATATATAATACATTTTTTCTCTCCTCGTACATCTAAATAAACATCAAGCTAATTATAAAAAGAGTTCGTATTGCTCTGGAACTTTGGAATTGAACTAAATTTCAACTCTATTAAAAATTCAGTGAATAATAAAGAAATCCCCAAACATCATGAAATGCCCTCAAATAGTTCCTATGTCCACGGATGTATAGACAGACAGATATAGCGTGTAAAGTAAAGGGTTCATATTAAACTCCGAACAAAATGGAAAATTGCATGATATTATACGTTAAATTTTACAAAATTTATATTTACCAAAACATAAAATACAAGGGCTGCCACATGGTGGGTCGACATCATCTAAAGTTTTTCCTTCCTAAAATAATAATAAAATTATTCATACATGAAGTTGTATAATTGAATACATATTAGTTTAGTTTATGTATGTACATATTGTGTGCGTGTGTATGTGTTTCTTTTTTAGTATACCGGAAATTTCAGAACGAGAAGAAAATGAATTTAAGGGTAGATATTTTGTGATACACTGACCACAGAATATATCAAATACCTGTATGCAACAATTAAAGTACCATTATATAAAAAATTAAAACAAAGTTTATTGACGACAAAAAAAAAATAAGCATTTTCTAACATAGTATGAAAAACAGTAACGTGATACCAAACTAATTTTTAACTGGTACTACTCCTTACCTCATAAAATTTAATAATGTAATCTAGTGTTTCATGAAAATATTTCGTAATAATTTTCACTGCTTCAAGGGACTCAGACTTTTCATCTTCTAATGGGATTTAATATTTCCCTCATTTTTTAAAAAATGGCATAATTAATTATCTTTTTTCGTTTGAGAATTAAATTTTCTATTAAAATATGAATAGAGTGGCCCATTAATTTTTCATAGTGCCAAAATAAATATTTGTCGATAAAAATAATGGGCCACTCTTTCTTTATATCTGTAACAGATCGGCATATATCTGAATTAATGTATCTTCTTTGGGCAACATAACTAGCATCCAATTTTTTCATAATAATCTGTGCATCTAAAATAGCATAAAACTGATAAACCTAATATTGATATTATTATAAATATTACTTACCTATTTATATTGCACAGACATACACATAAGACAGATATACACATTCATATTTGTAGATACTTGAAATTAAAGTACTAACAAGTCTGCATCACTGCATCCACTTAGTTGCGACGCAAAAACTCTAAAAATGTCCGCGTACGCATGCGCCAATATCCCTTAACCAATGAAGACATGAAATTTACAGAAAAATGTAATTTGGTACGATTTTACTGTAAATTTTACATAATTTTGTAATTTTTACATAAATAATTTAAATTTTATGTAAATAATTGAAAATCTTAAGTAAAAATGTATTTACCTTACATATAAAATTTAAAATAATCCAACTCTATATGTAAATATCACTTTTTCAAGAAATATTTTCATATTACATAAATTTTAAAGAAAAATCACTGTAGAATTACATGCATTTTGTAGTTATTACATAAAAATGATATTTATAAGTCTGAAAATTAAAATTTACATAAAAATGTTTTCGTTTACTTATACATATAAATATATTACATAATCGATGTAATCTTTCTTAAAAATATGTAACCCGTTCCTTTTTTGTAAATTATATACATAATTGTTGTAATGTTTCATAAAATCTGTAAATATTTTATGGTATATGTAAATATTTTTCTAATTTATGTAAGTTTCCATAAAATTTGTAAAAATTTCGTAATATATTTAGAAATTACAGATATTTTGTAAAATTTAGTAAAAATACAGATATTTATGTAAAATTTTGTAAAAATACATAATAATGTAAATTTACATATCGTATCATGAACTATTTACAATGAAGTATAATGTAAAATTACATGAATTTTTTACAGTGTATTTATCCGTTACTCTAATATGGAAAGAAGCCATTAGATTTTGGTATAAATCAGATAACCGGATATAGCACTTTACTTGAAGCTCAAAATAGTTTTTCCCCGAAAAATACCATTAATTGTTATTATTTCGAGATTTATGTTATTATAAAAATTAAAGATTATTAAATATTCTACAGGTTCTCTATTAATATTTTTACTTCCTTGTACGAAGTAAAGGAAGTATTATAATTGCGAAAAATTTCGGTTTTGAGATTTCAACGGAAATATCCATTTTGATTATCCCTGAAGCCATTTTGACTAATTTCGTCGTGACGTCTGTACGTACGTACGTACGTGCGTATGTATCTCGCATAACTCAAAAACGGTAAGCCGTAGAAAGTTGAAATTTTGTATTTAGGACTGCTATAACATCTAGTTGTGCACCTCCCTTTTTGGTCATTACATAATTTCTAGAAATGGTACTTTATTTGAAGCCTATAATAGATTTTAATGAAAAACTATATTAAAATATAATCTGACATTTTTCAAATTTGGTATATAAGACTTTTATGTCAATTGGAATAACATAGTGGATTTTGGTTAAAACAGGCTAACCGGAAGTGGCATATTACCTGAAGGTGTTAACAGTTTTTCTTCAATAAAATGGTTTTATTTTGATTTTAGAAATAAATGCTTCAAATAAAATTTTTAGATAATTAAATTCTGTGTCTAGCACAAGTATTATTAAATTAGCCCTTTGTATAAGCGAGATATGTATATTTAAAACTTATATAATTTTTGGTTTTTGTAATGAAGCTTGCTATGGATTAGGACGAAACATAACAAAAAAATAAAAAATAGATGCTAATGTCAAAGTACGTCAAGTATGTGCAATTATATACTTGGGTCTACACTTCATATTGGTCTTGTGTACAAGGAAGTCGTGTGGTGTTCACATCAGATTTTTTCTATATATTTTATGGATAATAATTGCGTAAGCTTCCACAGTCTGAGTCATGAGAAATATTCGTTTTCCGGGAATGGACTGTGTCATATTTTGAGTCAGAGCTCAACGTTTCGCCCGCAGTCGTATGGGGCATCTTCAGGAGCAAGGGGGATAGTACTATCTTAAACAAGATTACCCGACGTGTCAACCACGCTAGAGGCCGAGTTTAAGCAACACTGTTAAATAGCGGGAGGTTTGGTTTTTAGATTTAAAAAATCGCCGAGCGTATTTAAAAACTTCGTCAATACTATGCGCCTGGTATGAATAAAACTTGGCATACACTTCACTGACCGTGATATAACAACGGGATTAAAAAATAGCTCAATATTTCAAACGAAAAAAGCGCCAAATTCCAAATTTTTGTTAATATTAAATTTTGTAATGTAATACTTATATTTCTTTTGCAAATACATATATGATAGTAAAAGGTATGATAAATATTTATTTATACACATTTACACTGTTGAAAAATGTTGTATTTTTGTACAATAAAATTTTATTACAAATGTACAATAAAAATAATGTAATACTAATAAATTTCAAGAAATAAAAATAAAATTTATTGTGTTTTTAAAAAAACATGGAAGTAATATAGTAAAACAAAATGTATTTTTATAAATTTCAACATTTCTAGTATATTCCGTAACCGTGGTTATGGTATTCTTATGGTTCACATGGTCACATTATCTCTCACTTGTATAGTAAAGTCTAATGTGGCATCGTATCAAAGATAATGTTTCAGTTGACGCTAGGGTTGGCGTAGTTCAGTTGGTAGAGCTCCAGACTAGAGATTTGGAGGTCCCGGGTTCGAACCCCGGCGTCAGCTGATTTTTCTCTCGCATTTGTACAATTTATCTTAGTAGTAATACATTAATTACATGCTTCTATAGCATCACTCTTCAATTTATTCAATATTATTTTACGAAATTTGGTATAGGGTTTTCAACATGCCCGTTTCAACTCAAATATTTTCAAAGCAGTAGTAGCACTTCCGGTTTAACCGGAAGTAATCCTAACTTTCTTATTTTAAATGGAATGTTTTATTTTTATTTTACCGTTGAATTCAGCACAAAATTTTATATGTAAAACCATAAAAACATGTTTCTATAGTCTATATACAAAGTAGCCATTTGCGCTCTCTTGTCAACGCAAAATGTCATTTTGCCGCTTATGCGCGACAAAGTAGAAAAACGCTCGCTGTCCTAATTTCAAACTAGACAATGTTGAGAAATGTCACTTGTCTACATTCTTAATGGACACGTTTAGTCAGGAACTAATGGCGCTGTAGTTACACATTTTCCACCTTCACAAGTCAATCTGACATATAACTGCTCTGTCGGTATATTACATAACCAAACAAAATGCCGCACTGCTGTGAAAATAAAATAGGGCATTTATTTAAAAAAACGAAAGTATAAAATGCTTTGATTAGATTGAAGCAAGAGCTCAAGAAGAATGGAAAATAAGGATAAATTAAAATTAAATATCAAATAAATTGTGTGAACATTGGTACTGCCTCCTGCAAAAGTTTGGCGTGAACGCTCCCAATGGACACCCACTTTTTCACTGCACTAGTTTATTGTACTTGACCCCATTGTGTCGACTGTAGAAAAATCTTGTTTGTGTTTCGGGAACAAATGGACATTTCCTGCTGAATTCAATGGTCAAATAAATAAAAATATAGCATTCCATTTAAAATAAGAAAATTAGGGTCTAGGGTAGGCCTATAGTTGTAGGTAAAGATAGAAATTACATACTGCAAAAAAACATTTTATTCCGTTATATTTTATATTACTTAGCGATACAATATTACAAAAAAAAAAATGAGAAAAATTTAAGGTTTGATAGGTGCAACATATTAAAAATACAATAAACCTTTATACCAATCGAAAAAAATAGAAAAAAAGTATTTTCTTAAAGTAATGATCACATATGACTTCCATTTAAAAAAGTGTAATTTTGTGTTATATCTCGAAAATTTGCCGACAGAAAAATTAGTTTCGTACGTCACTGGATAGACAATGAAATTATCTAACTTTTCTATTTGAAAATTTTTTCTCGATTACTGATAGTTTAGAAATAATTTCGAAATGAAAAAAATCGACCAATTTCAGTACTCCCCCATTATCAAGTAACCTATGGGAATATTTGACAAAACAAAAACAGATCTAAGATGTCCTCCCAAAGGCGCACCACATGTCTTATATAACTGAAGTCGTATCTCTAATAGTTCCCGAGACCTCAATGGTGGCTTTCGAAATCCGGACATCCTGTACTTATAAATAATTGAGCGCCCCAGCTGAAATGTTTCTGATTTTGAATAATTCAATATAACAAACATTTAAAAAAATAAATCATTAAAATCGGATATGTTTTAGTGGGTTTAGAAGTTTTAACGATATTCCCGCTTCATTGATTCGACTAAGAAGCTAAGTTATAATCCTTCAAAATCATGTTTAACAAATCGAAATTTGTAATAAAAGTAACAGAAACTACGTAAATTGCAAATAATAAACAAGAGAAAAAATGAGAAAAAAATGAACTAATATCAATCAAATTAAAACTCGCGCTCGCACGCCATCTACCGGTTACATTCTTAAATATGTTTTATTTTCACCAGATCAAAATAATGACGTCACAGATAATGTTCTTTCTTAATTTACTAAAAAACATATTTTTTTCTAAATAAAATTTGTATTTTTACATACGTTTTCAACATAACTTTAGATATATAGTGATAGATATCAGATTTTCAGTACCATGCAAGTAGCCCATTAAAGGGGCTGTCCTTAAATTACGTAACGCAAAATTAGGAAATTTTTGATACCTCCCCCCTTTGTAACGCACCCGTAACGCAAACATGAATTCCCCCCCCCCCATATATTACGTAACGCAGTACTTGACCCCCCCCCCATTTTTTACTGGATATAAAAGTATATGATCTCCTTAATATTCAGTTAAAATTTGAAACAGAAACTATTTAAATTAATGTACATAAAGATGAAAAATAACAGAACGAACAGAAACTATTTAAATGTACATAAAGATAAAAAAGAATGTACTACTCTTGCCCTACGGCTTGTCGCCCCAATTTCTTTACTGGATATAAAAGTACATGGCCTCCTTAATATTCAGTTAAAATTTGAAACAGAAACTATTTAAATTAATGTACATAAAGATAAAAAATAATGTACTACTCTTGCCCTACGGCTTGTCACCCCAATTTTTTTACTGTATATAAAAGTATATGGCCTCCTTAATATTCAGTTAAAATTTGAAACAGAAACTAATTAAATTAATGTACATAAAGATGCAAAAATGACAGCACAGAAATAAAAAGCATATGCATTTCCATATGCTTTTAACAAACTATTGAAAAGTTTTTCCTTATTAACACTACTTGAATTCATGTTTTAATATGAATTGCATTGCACGAATGAAAGACCACTGGCCCGAATTTGAACTGTGCCCGACATATTATGTTGACTGTTATTGAAAACAAACGACTGCCTGCATATACGAATTAGCACCGCGAAATTTGAATGTTTCAAAACTATTAAAGCAAGTTTTGCAATATTTTTTATATTTATCGTTACGTAACGCACACATTAACCCTCCCCCACCCCCTCGTAACGCTGCGTAATCCTACTCTTGACCCCCCCCCCCCCTTGAAGCGTTACGTAATTTAAGGACAGCCCCAAAATCATTCAACAAAAACGTGTACTCTGCATAAATAAATAAATAAATGAGCTATTGTCTTTCTTATACGTGAACTATGTATATCCATAGATCACATGAATCGTTAGAAATTCAAATAATTTAAATAAAAAATAATTCCGTGGTAAACAGTTTAATAATTTATGAATGTACATGTATACAATGCTAGCTATAAATTAGGATCTTTAAACATGATAAACTTTATATCAATGGCTTAAAGCACAAAGGTTAGAGTCCAGTTTAGCTAATTTTGAGCATAAGAAGGTGTAAAAGGCGCGGTGCAAGTTTTAGTTATAATAATCAAATGTCAATCAATTTAATGCATGACATCACTTCATCACATATGTAGTTGCACCATCACTGTGCGCGGTGTTATTACTTTGCAGGCCAAATTTATTTTTGTTTTGAATTTTAAAATATTTTTAATTAGTTCTGCGTAAAGTATTTATTTAATTGCTTCCCAAAAAATGCGAATATCTCTGAAAGTTCAAGGACGTAATTTTGAGCACATTATGCAAATTGTTTTCCCACAATTCTTTTTGCATGAATCGCATGAACTTTCTCGCAATCTCCCTTAGTAATTCGGCAATTACTAAGCACAATATCTTCAATTTTTGCCACATTTGCATCGGTGGTTGATGTGCTAGGACGCCCAGCTGTCTTGTCATCTTCCACATCTGCACGACCCTCTTGAAAACATTTGTACCATCATATACAGGGTGGGCCCTAGAATCGTCCTCTTTTTGAAGGTTGAATAATAAATATACATAGTATAGGGTGCGAGCAGACACGTGATTCAAGCGACCTTGACTTGCTTGGGATCAGCTGATTTGTGTGCGCATGTCATTTTGACAAGAACATTGTCAATTTGACAAGTCCAATGTTTTGAATTATTTTGATTTTGAATTGCTAAAATGTTAATATTTTATAATTTTTAGGCAGTAAAACACATGAAATTAAAAATAATATTTTAGCAGTTAAAAATCAAAATAAGACAAAACATTGGTCTTGTCAACATGACATGTGCACACAAATCAGCTGATTCTTAACAGGCCTATTCTACTAAAAAAATATGTATCGTTACGAGTCGTTACCAGGCGACATGTAGTTATAATAACGATTTTTGCCAAAACCCTATTCTACTAATTTATTTATCGTTACGTATCGTTACTTATCGTTATTTTATGTCGTTTATGAACGACAAGTTCACATGCCTCGTTGAAGTCGTAAAGTTAGATATATTTTGAAAACAAAAGTAAATATGGCTGAAGAAGATATTTTATTAATTGTAGCTGAGCAAGATATTATTATTATATTATTACACTTTTTAATATGACATTTTATATAATCGGAAAATTTGAGAATTTCTATTTGATAAGTAAAGAAGCTGTAGAGATTTATTTACGCAAATATAACCATATATGAGGAACTCGTTGATGTGATGGTTTGCCAAAAATTTGTAGATTATTTATAAATTATTATTTATACGTATTACATTACATATGAATGCACATAAATATTTTGTTTTCAATTCAGATGATGGCAGCTTTGCATTTTTTTGCTCATGGAAGCTATCAGAAATCAGTAGCAAGGAGGATATCAGTTAGAAAAGGATTCATATGTGGTATTAAGTCAATCATGAATAATCATATCATTAATAGAAATCTGCAATATTATTATTGATCATTTTATAGACATATACCTATATCAAATTTCATACGGCGCAAGTAGATATGGAGCGTATAAACTGTAAAACGAGGGTGAGAATAATAAATAATTTTATGTACGATGAAAATTTCAAATTTGAATCAAGGTCAAATTTGAATTGAAAATAAATATAAATTTATTCTGTCAAAATCAACATGAAGTTAGATATTATCGTTAAACTCGATAACGATATGATTAGTAGAATACCTTTTTGGCATTTGTCGTTATTAAAGTCGTTCAACTAAATGCTTAGCGACAGTCGTATGGTAACGATATCGTTATACATATTTTTAGTAGAATAGGCCTATAAGCACGTCAAGGTCCCTCGAGTCACGTGTGTGCTCGCGCCCTGTTGCTGTTGCTGATAGACAAAATTTATTTTTGGATAATGAAAGAACATAATTTCAAGTTTTAAACAAATCATCTTGATTTTTGATCTACGATTCAAATCCCTCGCTCCCGTACCGCTCTCTTTATCGATCGTATTGCATTCTAACAATCCATGCTTCGTGGTCATTTTAAATTAGTATTTGTTTTACAAAAAATCTGATGTGGACACCACACGACTTCCTTGTACGCAAAACCAACATGAAATATAGACCCAATTATAAAATTGCACGTATTTGACGTAATTTGCATTAAAATTAATTTTTTATTTTTTTTGTATTTTTTGTCCTAATCCATAGCAAGCTTTATTACAAAAACCAAAAAGTATATAATTTTTAAATTTACGTATTTCGCTTATACAAAGGGCTAATTTGATAATATTGGTTGTGCTAGACGGAGAATTTAATTCTCTAAAACTATTATTTGAAGCATTTTTCTCTAAAATCAAAATAAAATCATTTTATTCAAGAAAAACTTCAGGTCATTATTAACTCTATAGCAACAACTATAAATAACTGTTTATTTGCTAGTGATTTAATTTTTTTAAATCACTCTCCTGGAATTTTAACTCAGTGTAAAATTTACCGAAAAACATATTATTTTCGTACGCCTCTGGATAGACAATATCAAACTTCTTTATTTGGAATATTTTTCTCGATTACTAATAGTTTAAAAGTTATTTGAAAAAGAAAAAAATCAACAAAATTCAATTTTTCGTATCTAGTGCCCCATGAGAATTTTTGGAAAAACAAAAGCACCACTGAGGTGGCACAAAAAGTATTATTTATAAACAATAAATTGCATAATACAAATTATCTTATTTAAAATAGATTTTCGTCGTAACGATAAATATTTATTTAAAATTTATATGTGATTAGATAATTCTTTAACATTTTGAGATATACAAGTGTATACCGATACACACGAATGGATAATTATTAATTATGCATATATACATCTACATATGTCTAACAAATTTTTTTGATAAAATAAAAACTATGTAAATGCGATAATGTTATCATGGTAGCCTTGATTTTATAGTAATAATGTAAATATTTAGGTCAAAAAGTGAAATTGCAATTTTTATATAGTTAAATGTTTATTTAACTAGGACCGTACTGAAAGAAATTCCGACAAAGCGAATTTAAAATGGTGGCAAGTGGAAATATAGTACCGTATCAGAACACAGAAGGACCAAGGATGAAATACGAATACCGGTAATTATATTTTTACTGTGCATTAACTTAATGGTTTAGTAGTTACCAAGTTCATTGCGATGGTAATTTTTCATTTTCAAGTTTGAGAGTTGTTTTGTCCCTAATTTTTTTTTATATATCCATCTAGGTTCTTTATCATACATTAGATATCAACAGTCCGATGGATAGGGTTCTACACCATTAAAAAAACTGTAAGAACAGGATGAAATAAGAATTTTAGTGCAAACGCGACTTAAAAATTTTACGTAATAAGTGAGATATGAATTTTTAAAGTTAAGAATTTCTTGCGTGACGTACCTGCCACTTCCAGTGGTCGACAAACTGTTAGTTATAGAGAGAACGGATTTTTTCATGTTTGCATAACTGAATTATTTTTATATAAAAACTTATACGTGATATTCACGAAGAAATTATTATTAAGCATAAATAACATAAATAATAAGCATTTTTTTCTTAATAAATCATAGAACATTGAAACAGTTTGACAATATTATGTCATAAAGTATGACGCCGGATGGCGCTAGTGTTTGTTTTGATTAGTTAATATTATTATTAATTTAATTAATACATATTACAGATTGATTTAAATATTATTATATTATATTTACATTATTATTGTTAATATTACGAGATATTATAATTAAACGAATTCATGAAACATAAAATTGTATTTTTTTTAAGGTGACCGCAGCAGACGCGCGAATCTCGGTTTTAAAATCAGGAGACCAATCAAATTCTTAGGACCTAATGCGTCATACTTAATTAGTAATCAACTTTTAATCGCACAAATATTATATTTCTAAATTATCTCATTTTTCTCGAAATTTTTCAAATACATTAATAAAAAATAATACATCGTTGAAAAGAGAAAAAAATTGCGGTTTCTATTTTATTAAAATAATTATAGGTTTCCATTTGAAAAATAAAAGTTGATAGTCGTATCTTGTAAACCTGACTTTATAAAAAAATATCTACATCTGCCATCATATAGTATATGTAAAATAATAAAACTTTTATATGAGCCATTTTTTTCTATTACTTATAATAAAAAAGTTAAAGGGCGAGGGCGTCTTCCCAGACTCTTCCTGTATATTTTTTAAATTATATGAGAACATAGAGTATAGTTATAGTTGTACAGAAAAATTTTTTCTTAATTTTTACTATTAAAATAACTTTAGTACGCCTTTATAAAGCAATGCGTGCATTAGGTCATTTTTAGAGAAAAAACGGAATAACCGAGGAAAATAAAAAAAAATGTATGTGCGTATAGGTGAATAAAATACAATTCGAAATATATGAAAATATATAGGGTGTACCATTTAAAAAAAGAGAAACAATTCTCGCCGAGCCGTAATGCAACATTCTGTATATGTGAAAATAATTTTATGTTATACTCCTTGAGTAGACGAATAAATTCTGTTGATAAATTTATGCTCTATTTCTAACGACAAGGGAGTTATCGAGGACGGTCATTTCAAAGACACCCTGTATATAAGATAATATTGTTGACAAATATACAATATTTTTTTGTAAGATAGAGTTATTAAGTTCAGTATTAATAAATATATGAATCAATTTATTGTTCGTGTTTAATCTATTAAGGTTGTTATTTGATTAACAGCTGAGATATTGTTTTTATAGTATCGACATTAATTCTGGTAATTTTATCAATAGTATTATGTTATGTGGTCATAACCCCAAGATAATTGATTACAAGTTTTTCCCTGGAATTTCCTCAAATATGTTGATATATTATAAATATTTAAAGTATGACGTATAACTTTGGAAAGCCGGAAGTAAATATTTTCATTACTTTACCATATTTCTTAATTTATTTTAGGCTATACTACGTACATATCTCCTGGCTTTTATAATATGATATCTTAGCTATCGTAACAGAATGTCCTTTCACACAATTCTCTAGTTCTAGGTCTTTACCTTGTCCTTGAAAACTTTACGAGTGTTGTATTTTGTTACAGGACGATCCAGGACCCAGCGAGTCAAAGGCTAACGTGGTACAAACCTCCCTTAACAGTTTTGGTTATCAAGAAAGTCAGGGATGTTTCTGTTCTGTCACCTTTCGTTCAACTGGTTCGATGGTTAATAGAGGTGAGTCAAATATATACAGGATGTAAATGAAATAAGTACATTAAATTTAGCCAGTAATATAACTCGTCGAGAGCAACAATATTGCTTAATAATTTTTTTCGAAATCGCATATTTTTTTAGCATTTTTACAACCCCGTAAATTGACAAGTCGTTCCAAGTATTTTTCTAATAATTGAATGCAGTAGCAATAGCTCTGAAAAATTTTGTTTTAGCAATTGACAGTCCTGTCAATTGTTGCAATTAAATTTTGACATTAGTAATAAACTTGTTTATAAGGTAAAATTCTTTCAAAATGCTTACGTTTACAAATAGCGAGTACACAGACATTGTAATTACTTACCTATGGTTTATTTATTTATTCGTATCGTTACTACATTTTAATTTGTGGTTGATATAAAGAGTTATAGAGTTGCCAACTTATTTAGACGGAGCGTTTCCAAATCATACGTTCCTAATATTCCCACATTTGTTAATCTTGTACATATTTATCACAATACGGAGTGTCACATATGACAATTTTAAAAAAAGCAACAGTTGTATCCATACGATGTGCAAAAAGTTCAATGTTTTCATCACATAACAGATTTCAATTTTGGGAATGGCTCATAATGTTCATTAATGAGACTGAATTTACTTGGGAAGGTGTATTTATTATGCACAATATACATCTCGACAGACGAAAATGCTGTAAAAATTTTCATTAAAAAATGTTTGGGCGGAAACAATTAATAGACGACTAATTATTGGTACTCATGTACCTCGTTTAAATGGACAAAAGTCTGTACTTACATTTTTTGAATAACGTATTTAAACTATTATGATAATAATAATAATGTATTTATTTGTTATACACAAAGTTTACATATATATATACAATTATACAGAGATATTTTTAGTGCCCTCTGTTGACACCCTCGTTACATGCAGAGTAGCTTATAGTGACCTCTGCTGCCACTCGGACTCATCGGGGTGTGTCGGTTTATTAATTAAAAACTGACTCGTGTGGGAATCGAACGCGGTCCCACACGAGCAACCTTGTATGCCAGGCGAGCACTCTTGACCACACGACCACCGATGACCGTTTAAACTATTATGATTTGTCGATGATAAATAATCATCTCATAACCTAATAACTATGCTTTTGCTCTTTCTCGTTGCCTTGTTTCTCCTTGTCTTCCTATTCACAGGTGATTAAAAACTTGGTTTAATACACAACTTTATAATTTTGTTATCCAAAATTTAATTTCTTTATTTTAAAAATTGTACTATTACGAATTAATTAATAATAAATGTTATTTCCTTTGATTCGTTTATTAATTATTGCGACTGCAAGTGTAACCGATAACCGACAATTTTTGAGCTGTTTGTATCCCACTTGAATACGGCAGAAGCCATTTGTTCTCCATGGGCGGGTAACGAAATATGCAGCAAATCTTTAAAGAATTTTAACTCAAAATCTAAAAAAAGTTAGTTAGCGTACAAGATCAAGAAGCTGAGATAAATATATTAGCATATTTTGAAACTATTCCAACAGCTTCAGTTAGAATGGCTGCCGCTGAGTGTAATTTAAGTGTGGGCACGATCCATAGGATTTTAAAGAAACATAAATACAGACCTTTCAAAATGATTAAAATTCACCATTTACATCCTGGTGATCGTGAGCGAAGATTAGAATTTTGTAATTTATTGATAAATGAGGATCCAGATATCTTAAAATCAATTATTTGGACTGACGAAGCCAATTTTTCTAATAATGGTATGTCAAATAGAAAAAATCTGATGTGGCCAGCACATTACCTTCCGTCAGTTCTATATATTTTGTACAAATTTCATACGGAAAGTTCCTTGCTAAATTAAATATTCTATTTCTTGTACATTAGCTTCCGGCAGTTGCATGTATTTTATGCAAATTTCATACAGAAAATTATTATTTTGTGACGTTTTCTATATACAGTGTAATGTATCTGCAGAAAAAAAGATTTATTATTATTTCTTGTACATTACCTTAAAGCAGTTGTATGTATTTTATACAAATTCCATAGAGAAAGCAAAAGATCCTATATTTCCAGTAAAATTATAAAACAGACACACTATGTCAATTTCACTTGACACTGACATCTTTCAATCAGAATTTTCTTAATATAGTAGTTGTTTCCACAGGTATGGCTACTTTATGAAATTTAATTTCTTTATAATTTTTTAACTCAATATCCATTTAATATTAAGTATAAAATGCAGTCAAATCGTATAGAGAATAAAATATTCTTTAATATTTATAATAACATCAAATGTGAAAAAATTATATTTAACATAGTTTTTTCAAGAAAAACTGTTAAAATCTTCAAATGATGGTACTTCCGGTTGACCAATTGTAACCAAAATCTAATCAGCTCTTCCTATGGATGTAACGAAGAAGTATACGAAAAAATTATAATTTTTGTAACTGTAGTATTAGAGTTATCGCAGACGAAAATTTTGTTACACACACACACATCCACACACACACACACATCCACACACACACACATCCACACACACACACATCCACACACACACACACACACACACACACACACACACACACACACACACACACACACACACACACACACACACACACACACACACACACACACACACACACACACACACACACACACAGACATCATCGTAAAAATAGTAAATTCGTATTCTAGGGACTCTAAAACGTGCTTATTGAGTAAAAACTCATCATCGAATTTTTTGACCAAAGACAATACCTTCCTTACCTAAAGGTGACGGAAGGTAAAAACACACACTACTGGAGCCGAGAAAATCCTGTTGCTGTACGAGAGAGAAGTTTCCAGCGAAAATTTAATATAAATGTTTAGTGTGCCATTTTCAGTGATAATATTTACGTACACATGTACGAAGGTACATTGAGTGGTAACAGATACCTAAATTTAATTCAAAATATGTTTGGTATTATTTTGGAAGACATACCAGTAGCAGAGTTGGGAAACATTTATTTCCAGCAAGATGGTGCACCAGCTCACAATTCGCGTCAAATTAGGGATTACCTAAACGAACGGTTTCTAATTCGGTGGGTTGGTACTTATGGTCCTATTCCGTGGCCCGCAAGATCACCAGACCTTAATCCCCTGGACTTTTTTTATGGGGTTATGTTAAAGATGAAGTCTACAAAACTATCTATCCAGATATTCAGCATTTAAAAAATGCGATCGAAAATATTATTTCCCACATAGACGGCCGAAATTGAAGAAAAGTAAGATGTAATATGTTCAGAAGGCTGGAATTATGTATAAATCAGTATGGCAATAATTTTGAACAATTTTAATATTTTTTTTCTACAAATCTATATACAAAGTAGCCATTTGCGCTCTCTTTTGTCAACGCAAAATGTCACTTTGCCGCTCTAGAGCGACAAAGTAGAAAAAACGCTCGCTCCTCAAATTTCTAACTATACAATGTTGAGAAATGTTACTTGGCTACATTCTTAATGGAAACGTTTAGTCAGGAATTAATGACACTGTAGTTACACATTACCCACTTACATAACCAAACAAAATGCCGCACTGCTGTGAAAATAAAATGGGGCATTCATTTACAAAAACGAAAGTATAAAATGCTTAGATTAGATTGAAGCAATAGCGCAAGAAGAATGGAATATACCGATAAGTAAAAATAAATAAAAATTAAATTTTTGTTATGGTGGAGGACCCCATTGTGGCGACTGTAGAAAAAATCTTGTGTGTGTTTCGAACGAAAATGGACATTGTCGATTTCGAGAGAATGCCTCGCTCCTGCGTCGCGCGGCAACAACCTCTCAATCGACAATGTCCTATTTTGCGCTCTTAATACACAAATAGCTATTAAAGCATCTAAATCGCCCAAACAATGATGAAAACAAAATATTCAATTGTTTTTGTCATGGCACTCTGATTACATGTAGAAATAAATATGAAAATAATAATTTATTTTGCATTTTTTTCGTTTTTTTCGTTATGTAAGGGTATAAACATTTTATATCGTTGTATTCAGAAATACTGAATCGAATAGGCGAATAAAAAAAGTAGGTTCTCATTTAAAATTAAACAGTTGAATTCTGTATTTTGAGAACCACTGGTTGAAAAAAATTTTTGTAATGCTTATTTTAATAGTCTTATAATATAGAAATTGTTTGCTAATTTAACCGACTTCGTATCTCTTACGGTTCTCGAGATAGCAATAGTGAAACACTTAAATTGAACAGCCTGTAGTATGCATAAAATAGTATTTATTTTCTTCGTTTTCTTAAATATAAACATCACTCGGCCATTGCTACAGTTTTTTTTTTTCATTTTGTACTATTACAGTAGAAACATTTGTGTATAATAGTACCAATAAGTAAAGATAAGATATCTGTCATTGTCATAGTTCTAAGGTCCTTTAAATTATTAAATTATTTTGTCTGTAAATTAAAAAAAGGATAGTGGAACATGGTATGATAATTTTAGTTTCTTTTAAGACTTTATTTTATTGATTCTAGTAAAAAAAGTACCTAGATAAAAAATATATTCTTGGAATATATTTACAAATAAATATGTACTTGACACATATTTCAAACTAAATGAACTAGTAAAATTGTAAAGATTGGTCAATAAATGTTATTACTTTTCAATAGCAATGTTACGTACCAATGTAATGGAAAATAATTACAACTTAACCAATAATAATTAGTTCAGTTTTGTATTAAATGGAGCAGAAAGTAATAATTTTGATAGCTATGACATTTCTTCGTATTACAAGAACATACGAGTCCAGACTCATAATAAATACTTCGGCCGGCTTACATTTTCAACAAATTATAAAACCTACACAAATACATAGTTAGAAATTTCTCCAAAATTCTTTTGGCTAATTTCAACTTCTAGTCCATATTTAGCAGTAGACCCTTTACTTTTGGCACAATGAAAAACAATTTCGTAAAAATCCTTCCTTGCGAAACATAATAATGAAACGCATCCAATGGATAGAATATCAGTTCAAGGTTTATCATTTAATCGGTCACGAAAAATATATTTGAAGTAGGTAGTGTAATCTTCATACTATATTAAATCACGTTAGTCATATATACCTATATTTATAAAATTTTATCTTCAATACTGTATAATATTATCAATATTTAATATACTCTTTATTAAGCCTATGGCACACTTGTCGATGAGCATCAAGGAGCATCGATGAGCTCATCGATGAACGCACCCGTCATCGATGGTTTTTAATTTCATCGATGACAAATACAGGGATTTTTTCTATAACGCAAAAAAGTTAAGTTGGTAATAATACCAGTGAAATGTTACTATGTTTTTAAGTAGATATTTTCCGTTTATTGTTGCTGTTTGTAGATATAGGCGCTTTCTTTTTAGGGGGAAAATGAACTGATCTTACCTCGTACTGAACTGAACTAAACTACTCCTAAAAAGAACAGTATATTTTTTAAAATAAGAAGAAGAAGATAAAAACATATATAGCATTATATTTATAATATAATAATATGCTGAATTTGCTTGTGGTTATAGTCTGTTGTAAATGTGATTTGATTTTGACATATTAAATTCTTTTACCTTTGAATATTTAAATATGGATGTATTTCTTGTGGTAATTAAACATAATATAACGTTTCAAACTAATTAATTTCTTCTATTCATGTCATTTTAATATCAAATACAAAAGACAAAATACATAGCAGTCAGTCATATTGACGTGACATTGACATTCGAGATCAGTTTAGGATCTATATGATCCTGTTTCAAAGGTGGTGCTTCGCGGGGTCGTGGACGATGAAAATGGGTGCTACTTGGAGTTGATCTTCTTGATAAAAAGAAAGCGGCGTTGGTTTTCAAAACACTGTTTTTTATTTGACACCTGACACTTTATTATCTATTTTGACGTTAACGTGAAATGAGACTCAAAAAATACGTCTGAAATGAGATATGTTCGTTTCATCGATGCTCTTCGATGAAAATAGCGGCGCCGTATTTTTCATCAATGACGGGTGCGTTCTGTTGTTTCATCGATGAGCTCATTGATGCTCCTTGATGCTCATCGATAAGTGTGCCATAGGCTTTACACGTACACAATGATAATAATCTGATGTGGCCAACACATAACCTCTCGCCAGATATTTTACCTGGTTGTACGCATAAAACGAAAAATATTTTTAAATACAAATACATACAGGCTTGTTTCCTTTAAAACATCCAGCGCTTTTTTTGGACGAACTATCAACTTTAGAGAAAAATGTTTTATATCAAAAATGATCAAGAATAAGGGGATAATGTATCTATAGTAACAAATTGATTATTTAACCAGTGGTTCTCAAGCGGTAGAACAAATATATATTTTTTTAAATGGCACCCTTTATAATTTTTTAGCCCAGTAAATAGAATATTATTTTCTGATTTCAACGATATAAATACAGCATAGGGTTGTATAGCAATTATTTCGAGAAAAAAAGTATTAAAAACTAGAAATAATGTAATAAAAACGGGTTTACTACTAGCGTAACTAGGCAACAGACGTATCAATACCATAGCCACACCATAGCCTATTGTAATATAATATTATTTTTAATACTATTTTTCTCGAAATAATTGTTATACAACCCTATACTATATTTATATCGTTGAAATCAGAAAAAATTCTCTATCTAATGGGCTAAAAATTTATATAGGATACCATTTAAAAAAAATATTATTTTGTTCTGCCGTTTGAGAACCACTGGTCGAATTTTCGGTTTGTTATTATTAATAAATTAGCCCCTTATTCTTGATCATTTCTTGTATATAACATTTTTTTCTAAAGTCATTAGTTCGCAAAATCTATGGGATATTTTAATATAAATTATGTACAATACATAGATTTTCTTTATATTCAATATTCTGAAATTTCCTTTTTCTACTTTCCTTTTCTTTTTCTTTATATTCGTCATTTTTTCACAAATTCCTCTTATATTCTTTTTTACGTATATTCTTTTACGTTGACTTTTTTTTATTTTCATAATCTTCATAATAATGTACAAATATTTTTGACAGTGGCATTCAAATATTTTTGACAGTGACATTTATGTGTCAATTACAAACATTTGAATTTCTTGCCTTGAAGTAGTTTGATTTGAGATTTTTTACATCAAATTATTTTATATGCATTTCTTTATCTCTAAATCTATAGAAGATATGATAATGAATTTATATTTATCGAATAAAGAATTTAACGTTCTTTAATATAAGTAAATACATAAATTTTCGATAAATAATATTTAGATGATTTTTTTCTTGTAACTACTACTTCCGGTTGTCCAATTGTTACTAAAACTTAATCAACTCTTCCTATTATTGTTAGATTGAGGAATCCGTAGTTAAAAATGTCTTAAGTCTTATAGTATTTGAGAAATCGTGGATCCAACATCCACACACACATACGGACAACATCGTAAAAATGTTATATAAAAAAAGTAAAATTCATATTACAAGAACACTTTGTCGTAAAACGATTTAGCAATTGCATCTATAAACCAACAATGGGGACCTTTAGTTTGCGGTTACATACCCCTAATACATCATACAAACAGGCAAGGACAGGGTCGGTCCCTTTACATTAAGAATTATTTGAAAGAAAATAATTCACGATATTTTTATATAAGATTTTATTGTTATTTCAAAAACAAGTACAACAAACGATAAATTTGAAAATTTATGCAGTACATGGTCACTGTATTATAAATTACCAAAAACTTATTTTATTTTCGTGGGATTAAGTAATTATATATTTGAAATAGGCTTACTTCTTAGTGCATAATTTGGAAATACGGAACAAGATTAGAAGATTAAGTAAATTAGACAGATTAAAGAAAAACTTATAATTAATTTAGACAGTACTACTGATTCATATTCAGATAGTGATGTTTAGTCATACTTGCATCTTCTTGTATTGTATATTTTGTAAATTATAATTAAAAAATTATTAAATGCATATATGTATATAAGATAAATGTGACATATTTTAAAGGTACTAATAATACAGTGACCACGTACTGCATAAATTTTAAAATTTATCGTTTGTTGTACTTGTTTTTGTAATAACATTTAAATCTTATATAAAAATATCGTGAAATATTTTCTTTCAAATAATTCTTAATGTAAAGGGACCGATCCTGTCCTTGCCTGTTTGTATGATGTATTAGGGGTATGTAACCGCAAACTAAAGGTCCCCATTGTTGGTTTATAGATGCAATTGCTAAATCGTTTTACGACAAAGTGTTCTTGTAATATGCATTTTACTATAAACGCATTCTAGGGACCTTAAAACGTGCTTATTCACTAAAATCTGGATATGCGATTTTTAGCATGAATTCAATATCTCTCTTAGCGAGAGGTAAAAATGAATGTATAGATAAATAATAATTGAAGCATTTAATGGGGACTAATCTACGTAAAATTACGAATTCACGAAATGCTTGAAGTTAAGTTTTATACAAGAAATAAATTACCAAAACGTAAGAGAAAATATGAATAATTAACCTGTATCATCCTACCAAACATAACAGAAAATGAATTTTCAAATTTTTATTACAATTTTAATTTTATTAATTATTATTTTTTCCCAGGAGAAACATATGGTCGTCTTCGTGGAAGCAGCAGTCCTAGACGACCCGCTCTTACAGTCCAACCCTGGATTTACCTCTATTAGAGAAAAGCTCATGACCTTCCGGGATGGAAAAGATGACCTCACAGATCGAATCGACTTCATAGTGTGTCTAGGAGGCGATGGAACTCTGCTATACGCCAGTTTACTCTTCCAACAATCCGTACCTCCAGTAATGGCCTTTCATCTTGGAAGTCTTGGGTTCTTAACGCCTTTTGAATTCGATAATTTCCAAGAGCAAGTCACCAATGTGCTTGAAGGTAAAGGAAAATGTTTATTTTGTAGATTAGATATTACCTCAAAAAAATAAAATTTCAGCCTAAAAGTGAAAGTTTGACGTCTAAACTATTATTCACGAAAGATGACTATTCAAGGTCATTTGTGAGCCGTCTGATATATTATTTACAGATAACTTCAATGCACTTCGTTTGCATAGGCGTGCAACATGAAATATTTATAGACACATTTTAACTGAAAAAATAAGAATAATTCATTTGAAAATTATGTTTCTTGCTAAATAATGCCCTTCTGAAAGATTTATGTTCTTCACTTATGTTTTTGCATAATACAAAAACATAGACTTAAACTTATAAACCAAGGAATAATAATTTAATTTAAACGTCAACGCCACTGGGTAAATATTAGCACAGAGGGCAGTGTAGTAGATAATTAGGTATCTGTAATTCTACGACATATGTCATTATTATTTATACTATGTTAGAAAGTAATGCCACTATTTACGTATATCTGTCACACCACATAAATTAAATAGACATAGATCAAATAATCTTTCTCTTTCTAATACCAAATGTTGCTAAGCTACTGCTATAAATTTATGTGTATTCTTTCTTCGAACAAATGACCTTGAAAAGTCATCTTTCGTGAATAATAGTGTATTCAAATTTACACCGTTTTACATTGTAGAAATGTCTTTCAGCTTCCGAACGTGTCGTAGAAGTAGTAAGATTTCAAAATTTTGCATAGTTTTTTTTTTATAATCTACATAAGAAAAGCATTGGCATTAGTTTCAAGAGCGGCCTTACCACAGGCCTTACCGACAAAGTCAAAATGTTACAACCACGTTACAACATATTTTGAGCATTTTGGCGCTGTAAACCAGTCGATTGTTTTTCAAACACACGTGATTTTTAAACACACTTTTCTGTTGTCAATCAAATATTTTCATTAAAAAATCAACAGTTTCGACAAATTTTAAGTATAAATAAATGATTTTCAGTTAATTTTGTGTTTTCTATAAATTTCAGTCGAAATCATAACCAAATAGCGAGTACACAGACATTGTAATTACTTACCTATGGTTTATTTATTTATTCGTATCTTTACTACATTTTAATTTGTGGTTGATATAAAGACAGTGTTATAGAGTTGCCAACGCATTTAGACGGAGCGTATCAAAATCATACGTTCCTAATATTCACACATTTCTTAATCTTTATCACAATACGGAGTGTCATATGACAATTTAAAAAAAGCAACAGTTTTATCCATACCATGTGCAAAAAGTTCAATGTTTTCAGCACATAACAGACTTTAATTTTGGGAATGGCTCATAATGTTCATTAAAGAGATTGAATTTACTTGCGAAGGTGTATTTATTATGCATAATACAATTCTCGACAGACGAAAATGCTGAAAATTTTTTTATTAAAAAATGTTTGGGCGGGAACTATAAATGGACAACTAATTATTGGTACTCATGTACCTCGTTTAAATGTACAAGAGTTTGTACTTACATTTTTTGAATAACGTATTTAAACTATTATGATTTGTCGACAATAAATAATCATCTCATAACCTAATAACTATGCTTTTGCTCTTCGTCTCGTTACCTCGTTTCTCCTTGTCTTCCTCTATTCACAGGTGATTAAAAGCCTGGTTTAATACACAACTTTATAATTTTGTTATCCAAAATTTAAATTTCTTTATTTTAAAAATTGTACTATTACGAATTAATTAATAATAAATGTTATTTCCGTTGATTCGTTTATTAATTATTGTGACTGCAAGTGTAACCGATAACCGACAATTTTTGAGCTGTTTGTATCCCACTTGAATACGACAGCAGCCATTTGTTCTCCATGGGCGGGTAACGAAATATGCAGCAAATCTTTAAAGAATTTTAACTCAAAATCTAAGACTTAGAAAAAAAAGTTATTAAGAAATATTGTTAATATATGGGGTTTCGTGGCCGCGTGCCTGAGTGTCTGGTCGTGAATCTGGGGAACCGGGTTCGATCCCGACTGACACCAAATATTTTCAATTTTAAATGGCACAAAATTGACCCCTGTGGTGCACTCTCCACGCCAGCAATGAGTGCCCGTGAGGTGACGCCTGGTAAACGCCCGCACGGTACAAATATGTCATCATCATTACCGATATCTGCGTACAAAGCAGATTGGCACACCCAGCAATGGGTAATATGCCGTGATGATATATATTTTTTTTAAGAAATATTGTTGCTCTCGTCGAGTTACATTACTGGTTAAATTTAATGCACATTTAATTTACACCCTGTATAAATATATAAAATTGATCTTCCAGAGTTCGTTTTTGCAAGTATTAACCCTTTATCTGTAACCGAAATTGAGATATTCAACCGACTTTTAACCTCACATTTTGGACAAAAATGTATAATTTTTGTACCCGGGTTTGAGGAGATTTTAACCGGAAATTTAACCACTTGTATACCGGAAATATACAAATCAACCCTCTAAAGTTAATTTTTGAAAGAATAAACACTATCTTTAACCGAAATCGAGATATGATGAACCATTTTTAACCTCAAATTTTTTTGACGAAACCAAACATGAAAATATGCATTTTTTGGGGTTCATAACTCGTGAATTATTTGAAATATATTCAAATTAACACTAGAATCGTGTTGTACGGGGTTAAAATATAAATTGACACGTCAAGTGCCAAAGAAGGTTCTTCAAATCTTTATATTTATCTTTCATTTATTTTTCTCTTAATTATTATTAATTTGAGGATCGTGACAAGGCTAAACAATCATACGAGATGTATTTGGTTTTTATCTCTATTTTAAGTACAAAAAAATTACAAACAAGAAATTAATAATCTTGTAAACATAAGAAAACATATATTTACATCCATTTTCTTTTGAATATACAACTTAATCATGTTTTATTGTTTGTTTGAAGTACACGGAAGAAGGAATATTTAATAGAAAAATAGTTTAATATTTATTTAATGCAAATTAAAAACGTTTCCCGTAGGTTATGTGTGATTGACATTTTTAATGAATAAAAACATAACTTCCAGGAATATGAATTAATTAGTTTTACTTGAAACGCGTAAAGTAGAACATATTTAAATTTTTATTTAACATATATTTATAAATAATGAGAAATTTATACAGGTGACCCAGGACGAGCTTACGCTATCGTTATTTTAAAAAGTACTCAATATTATTGAGTAGCAGTACTATTCCCTATGCTCTGCAATACTGAATGGCTTAAATGCAACAAAGTATAGAGATTATTCCCGGGAATAATCTCTGTAGCTTTTGTTTTTATTAAAATATGTCAGATAGTAATCAACACATAATTAAAATGAGCGAAAAAGACCAATTTTGTGCCATTTCTGATCATGAAGTAAACCAAAAAATTATAGAAACCACTTCTAGAATTACCATAATTAGTAATTATACCTTTTGATTATTTATTTTGCATTGTCAAAGTGTGTTCTAGTTGTCAAAACAGATTTACCAACTGAGCCATGTAAATGAATGACGCTAGTTAATTACGACAGTAGATGACGTTACAATAGCATGACAGCCTGATTACGTTGTTTGAAATTTGTGGATCAAAAAATAATCTAATTAAATATAATTCGAGAGTTCGATAAATTAGAAAATATTTGCCTGATTTTTCAATTTATTCTCACTCTTTTGTTATATTATTAATGAGAAATGTTGTATAAACCTTCATTTAAAATACTTTTTAAAAAATCTGGTGTGGCCATCACAATACCTCCCGCCATTTACAGCCCGAGTCACAATTTTTTTTGGATTAGTGAATTATACTCTAATTTTGACAGTTTATTTCTTAAAATATAGTCTAATCTAATCCAAGTAACTACCTTTTTTAAATCCCTCAACAGGATTAAATCCCAATTACAGAGTGGATTCACATTCACACACATCCATGCCTTAGTGGGATTCGAACCCAGAGCCCCGAGGGCACTCATGACATGAGGCGTTGCTCTAACCATTGGCCATCGGAACTATAATAAAATGAAGATGAAATTTTAAATACCGGGATAGAATAGAATTCACTAATCCAAAAATGAGGATTAGCTTAAATAGTTCTGTGAATCGTTAATTTTTATTAATCTAAATACATACCTACATATTTACTTATGCTGGAAACTGTATTGAATTCCTTTTCTATTGTTCTATTTACTATTTCCTTTTTAAAACGTTACTATATATTAAAGAACGTGTTTTATAAGACATGTTTTTTTCGCACGCTCGTTTTCTAATTGACAAGTGCAAAAGAAAGTCTTATAAATTGAGTTCTTTATACTATTTTTTAAATTTTGCGTCTTCTACAATAACATTTGCTTACTCAATTTGTGATTATATTTGTAACCATTTGTACATTTTCATGTAAATAATCTTCCCTAAATAAAAAAAAAAAATAATAATTTCGACAGTATATTATTAAAATGAATTGTCAATTAACTAAAAATAAATTAGGTAAAAATGGGTTAAAGAAACGTCATCTAGTACCAACCGTCTAAAAAAAAAATTGCGTATCGAAATGAAGGTCATTACGATACGCAATTGCGTATCGTAATGACTTCGTTATGAACGTAAAACATAAAAATATTATTTTGAAATGATTAGTTCTTTGACAGTGACATTTATCTGTCAGTAACATACATTTGAATAACTGCATTTTGTTTGTTTAAAGCGAAGGCTCTGGGATTTAAATTATAGATAATTTTATAAATTTATCCATAAAATATATAGAAAAAGCATTAATGCAAATCTATAGAAAATTTAATAATCTTTAATTTTTATAATAACATTAATCTCGAAAAAATAGCATTTAAAGGTATTTTTCGAAAAAAACTATTTTGAGCTTTTAGTAAAGTGCCATTTCCGGTTATCCGATTTTCACCAAAATTTAATGGGCTCTTTCCATAAGAGAAAAAGTTCGAAATACAAGATTTTAAAAATTTCTGAATGATAGTATTTGAGTTAGAGTGGAGGATCCACACACACATACACACAGATATCATCGTGAAAATGTTAAAATCGGATTCTAGGGACCTTAACACGTTTTCATTTACCAATATTTCGATATGCGACTTTTAGCACGATCCCTATACCTCCCTTACCAAAGGTAGCGGGAGGTAAAAATATAAAACTGGCTCATTTTTGCCTTTTTTGTAGGTCACGCAGCTCTAACCCTCCGTTCAAGACTCCGCTGTATCATCATCCGCCAATCATCCACCAAACCGCCCACCAACCTTCTGGTCCTTAACGAAGTTGTCGTCGATCGAGGGCCTTCACCATATCTGAGTAACATCGACTTATTTCTGGACGGAAAGCACATCACTTCAGTGCAAGGCGATGGATTGATTGTGTCGACACCTACCGGAAGTACGGCGTACGCGGTTGCAGCTGGAGCTAGTATGATACATCCGAGTGTACCAGCCATTATGGTCACGCCGATTTGCCCGCATAGTTTGAGTTTTAGGCCTATTGTTGTACCTGCCGGCGTCGAACTTAAGGTAAGAAAATCTGATGTGGGCACCACACGACTTCCTTGTACGCAAGACCAATATGAGGATGAAGTATAGACCCAATTATAAAATTGTACGTGTTTGACGTAATTTGACATTAACATATATTTTTTTTATTTTTTTGATATTTTTTGTCCTAATCTATAGCAAGCTTCTTTACAAAAACCAAAAAGTATATAAGTTTTAAATTTACATATCTCGCTTATACAAAGGGCTAATTTAATCATACTTGATGTGCTGGACGCAGAATTTAATTCTCTAAAACTCTTATTTGAAGCATTTATTTCTAAAATCAAAATGAAACCATTTTATTCAAGAAAAACTGTTAACAACTTTAGGTAATATATCACTTCCGGTTAGCCTGTTTTAACCAAAATCCGCTATGTTATTCCAATTGATATAAAAGTCTTATATACCAAATTTGAAAAGTTTTGGATTATATTTTAATATAGTTTTTCATTAAAATCTATTATAGGCTTCAAATAAAGTACCATTTCTAGAAATTATGTAATGGCCAAAAAGGGAGGTGCACAACTAGATGTTATAGAAGTCCTAAATACAAAATTTCAACTTTCTACGGCTTACCGTTTTTGAGTTATGCGAGATACGTACGTACAGACGTCACGACGAAATTAGTCAGAATGGATTCAGAGATGGTCAAAATGGATATTTCCGTTGAAAACTCAAAACCGAAATTTTTCGCGATTACAATACTTCCTTTACTTCGTACAAGGAAGTAAAAAAAGATCTACTTTCTTTACGTCGAAAAAAGTAATATGTTTCGTCACTTGTTTGTTGTTTAAATTTACCGAAACGCAATTTACAGAACCATTCAAAACAAATCCAAATATATTTTATTAAAAATTATCATTTTCCTCATTGTCTGGTCAAAATTTTATCTTTTAATCCAAATCATTTTAATACAATTAGTTCATGTTTTAGTTATTATTATTTGTGAGAAATTTAATGACAAAAACAAACTATAATTAATTAATGAATGAAAGAAAATAATTTATTTAAATGCAAGTTCATTTCCTGTGATGATATTATTTATGTATGAAAAATATGAATTATCATCAATGTTCTCATGAAAACAAGCCACGTTTATGTTAATGTAAAAACAAAGACGTAGATAAAACATGTGGACTACTGTATTTGTCAGTAGAGGTCAAAAAATTCGTGGAATGAAAGTGAAGTAGCGTAAATTTAACCAAATATCATTTTTTGATTAAAAGTAGTTCTTCATCGTACTTCGGATGGACTCAGGTCGGGACTATATGTAGGGTGGTTTAAAAATAGGATTTTCAACTTTTATAAAAAGTTCTGACGAAGTGATCCGGACGGAAATCGTCTTTAATCGACACTCTTCCTGGTTTAAAAATATTATGCTACTTCTAAATAATAATTTTCCCAGAACTGAAATCTCTGTAAATTGCTGACATTTCTTCAAAAATGTTCTCCATACTTGTACAATTCCTTTTTCGGCAATATCTCGAAAACGAATGACGTAATTTTGTTACATAACAATAAATAAATAAATATATCATCACGGCATATTACCCATTGCTGGATGTGCCAATTTCTACGTAGATATCGGTAATGATGATGACATATTTGTACCGTGCGGGCGTTTACCAGGCCTCACCTCACGGACACTCATTGCTGGCGTGGAGAGTGCACTACAGGGGTCAGTTATGTGCCATTTAAAATTCGAAATATTTGGCGTCGGTCGGGATCGAACCCGGTTCCCCAGATTCGCGACCAAACACTCAGGCACGCGGCCACGAGACCCCAATAAATAAATATAAAAAAGTTATTAGTTTTTAGAATACTCTAATTTTTAATGCGTTTAACATCTACGTCACAGCATTGCTATCTCCCCCTACATATTTCTGTTATCGCCCTTTAGAAATTTGGAATCCATTTTCAAGTAAATGACTCCAGAAAATAATGAAAGTAAATCAAATAACATTTGTTTGAATTTATGATGCAATGACAGATAGAAACCACGTGCATTTATATTGAAATGAAAGATATGTGAATTTATTCACACGATATTTATTTCACTATTTATTTATATCACTATCTACAGAGTGTATCAGCCAAACGAGCTACCTCAAATAATTCCTATATTATTAAAGATACAATAAAATGCTGTTTCCATGTTTATAGCACAGCTGGCTGTTTTATGAAATATAATTTCTTTATAATTTTTTAACTAAACTATTATTCACGAAAGATGACTATTCAAGGTCATTTATGACATGAGCTCGTCTGATATAATATTACTTGCAGATAACTTCAATGCATTTCGTTTGCATAGGCGTGCAACATGAAATATTTATGGACACATTTTAACTGAAAAAATAAGAATAATTCATTTGAAAATTATGCTTCTTTCCAAATAATACCTTCCTGAAAGATTTATGTTCTTCACTTATGTTTTTGCAATATACAAAAACATAGACTTAACTTATAAACCAAGGAATAATAATTTAATTTAAACGTCAACGCCACTGGGTAAATTTTAGCACAGAGGGCAGGGTAGTCGATAATTAGTTATCTGTAATGCTACGACATATGTCATTATTATTTATAGTGTGTTAGAAAGTAATGCCACTATTTACGTAAGTCTGTCACACAACATAAATTAAATAGACATAGGTCAAATAATCTTTCTCTTTCTACTACAAAATGTTGCTAAGCTATTGCTATAAAGTGATGTGTATTCATTCTTCGAACAAATAACCTTGAATAGTCATCTTTCGTGAATAATAGTGTATATCTATTGAATATGAAGTATAAAATTTAATCAAATCGTATAGAGAATGAAATATTATTTAATATTTATAATATCATTAAATATGAAAAAAAAGATATTTAACAGCGTTTTTTCATACATACATCCATCCATCCATACATACATACAAACATCATCGTAAAAATAGTAAAATCGTATTCTAAGGACCCTAAAACGTGCTAATTCATTAAAAACTCATCGAAATTTTTGACCAAAGACAATACCTTCCTTACCTAAAGGTGACGGAAGGTAAAAAATGCAATTGAAATTTAAATAAATTTGATTTTTATAGTTATTTTTCAGTAGGCTATGTATGAAAAAAATTGATCTTAAATTAAAATGAAACAAATATTTGTTAATAACGTTATAAACAGTGTTCTATTTGATTTATATCCTAAATGATTCAAATTGACAAGTAGAAGTTTTTGTTTTTCATACATAGCCTACTGAAAAATGACTATAAAATATAAATTTATTTAAATTTCAATTAAATATTCTCAATATTTTTGTTATGTAAAATTATAAAATGATAATACGGTTGAATTCAGAAAAAATACTCTATAGAAAGAGTCTAAAAATATATATATCATCCCATTTAAAAAATATAACATTGTATTGTAACTTGAGAACCGCTGTTTTAAAATAGTTATTTGTATCACTAGACCAGAAACTGAACATTTGCGACACCGAGTTTATTTTGACAAATACGAGATCTCGCAAAACAGTTTCTGGGCGTGTGATACACAAGATTTTTTGTACCGATTTCTCCATAAATTCTTCGTATATTTCTCTACACTTTATTCTATGTTACATAATCTAAAAAATGAACATGTACAGGGTGATTCATCGGTCTGTCCTCTCTTTATAACTGTTTTATTTTAAGTCATATAGAAAAACTCTTCAAATATAATTTATATGATATAGTATTATCTATCTACGTACCATATGCATTTGTATACAGGATGCTCCGTTTAAGCGCAACAATATGTAACTTTATATTTCTTAATGGAACGCCCTATATTTATTTATTTATTTTGATAGTAAATTAGATTCCCTTTAAAAAAGTATTAAGTAATAAGGGGTCTAAAATTATAAATTAAGAAGTTATTTACGTTCATAAAAAATAGTAGTTCAGAGTGGAAAAACCCATAATATAATACAATTTTTTATTTTTTATTAATACTTATTTTAAAGATTACACTAATTCCAAAGAAGCTATTAAAATTTAGTGACAGACTAAATAATGCAAAATTATAATAAATGCTCGAAAACTTGTACTTCAACTTCAATAGATTTTTCTATTATAAATATTATATTAACCATCTCATCTTTACTAAAATTTGTATTATTCATTTTCTCATCAACATTAACAATGATAAACTAAAAGTATTTGGACAACTTGTTTGTTTAAATTTAAAACAATTGATCAAATTATCCATAGCTTACTTTGTTAATAATAACATGATAGAAACATATCATTCAACGAATAAAGGTAAATAACTTCTTAATTTATAATTTTAGACCCCTTATTACTTGATACTTTTTTAAAGGGAATCGAATTTGCTATCAAAATAAATAAATAAATATAGGGTGTTCTATTAAAAAATATAAAGTTACATATTGTTGCGCTTAAATGGAGCACCCTGTATACAAATGGATATGGTACGTAGATAGATAATACTATATCATATAAATTATATTTGAAGAGTTTTTCTATATGACTTAAAATAAAGTAGTTATAAAGAGAGGACAGACCGATGAATCACCCTGTATAGAAATTATTTGAGCGGTCTCGATACGCTTCGCTCAGTGGCGCAAGCAGCGCGCACGCTGCAGTATACAAGATGGCAGCTCTGTTGGATGATTTGTTATTTTTCTGTCTACCCTCGTAATGACATTAATATTCATTAATAATTGTATAATCAATCAATACTAATTAAATTTAATTATGTATAAAGGCTTCCTTCATTTTTAGATTTCAGTATCTCCCGACAGCCGGAACACTTCATGGGTGTCATTCGACGGTAGAAATCGACAAGAACTCTTCCATGGTGACAGGTATGTCCCGTACTCTCCATTCCAAAAATTCCTACCATATCCCAGCCTGATTTCCATATTTTAGGTTAGGTTTTCTAAGTTGACACAATCTTCAGGATATTTCTTCGTGTTGTTAGCGTTGTTTAGCAATGCTGTTAATGTTAGATAAAGTTGTTAGTGTTGTTAAATTGAGGTTACCTTGCAGATAACACCAAATCCGGAAGCTCGAAGCAGTTCGTATGTGTCATTTGATGGGAGGTGTCAACAGGAATTGAAACCAGGGGATAGGTGTGTTAAAAATATCGTTGAAGATATTGAAATCATTGTATATATTCATATAATGCTTATAATCACTTAGATTAGATTATTAGTATATAGAAACATCATTTTTTTAAAAAGAATATTACATTCAAAATCCCTGGGTTCGATTTCTGGTGATGGCCATACAAAATCTTGACTAAAATGGTAATTTATATAAAGAATTAAATGTTGTGAATTAGATTAGAAAAGGTGATTTAGAATATTATCTACTTAGCTATGAAGGAAACCAATTTGGGAACATTTGGCAAAAACAACCATATTGTAAATATGAGGTATGTGATGAGGTACATACGATTCCAAACAATTTGGTAAAAAGTAAAAAAAAGTGTCGCAGTCAAAAGTTTTACATTTTATGCTGAATTTATACAGCGTAAGCCGTAACGTAAAGAATAAATCAATGCATACATATGTGATAATTTATACAGACGTAAGTCGTACCGTGCCGTAACGTGTCAGAAACCCAAAAATACCCAACTTTTATCTTTCTATGTTATGGCACGTTACGGTACGTTGCGATATTACGAAAATTATTACTGCCCTGCGCTATAGTCTGTATTTGTGTGGCTAATTATGTCAAAGTTGGAATTAATAAATTAAATGGATATAAATATAAAAAAATACATTACGAATAGTCTGTCTTGTGTGACTTTGACTGACATAAGTGACATGTGTCAAAGTTTGGATTAATATATTAAGTTGAAATATATATGAAATATAGCTCATTGCGAATACACTAACGAACCTGATAAATACAAATCTGTTGTATGTACACTAGCCTAGAAAAATCACGCGTTACGAAACGTTACAATACGGTACGTTACGTTACGGCTTACGCTGTATTCCAGCATAAATTTTTAGCGTTTATTATTTAAAATCCAATAAGTAATTTTCTAATTTAAACATGATCCTGAGTTAAATTAAGTTCCAGAAACAGTAACGAAGCTAAAAAGTTTGTTTTTGATTATCTCAAATCTGATGTGGCCAGCACATTACCTTCCGTCAGTTCTATGTATTTTGTACAAATTTCATACAGAAAGTTCCTTGCAAAAAATTCTATTTCTTGTACATTACCTTCTGGCAGTTGTATGTATTTTGTACAAATTTCAAACAAAGTTTCTAGTAAAAGATCGTATATTTCCAGAAAAATTATTACACAAACATACTGCACTTAACACTGACATCTTTCATTCAGAATTTTCTTAATATAGTAGCTGTTTCCATAGATGGAAAAGAAATAGAAGATATGCGCAATGAGGATCTGCGCATAGTAAGAACAACAGATCTATGGCGTTTCTTTCTAAAAAAATTAAACTTAGAATGTAAGACTATCTCAAATAACTTTAAAAAATCTTATCGAAATAAGTTACAAAAGCTTTTATTGAAGTTAAAATGTCTAACGATGCAAATTTTCACTGAGAATACAGGTATTTTAATGACTGCTATATTTTTGACGTTTCGTTTTACAGCCCAACTGGCAGTTGTTCGCGACATTTTCTTACTATTTGCAGCGATAGAAAGAGATAGCCGTTATATTGAAAAGGTCCATTGACATAAGTGTGTTTGTCTTATAATTTTACTGGGAATATAGGATCTTTTGCTAGAAATTTTCTGTATGGAATTTGTATAAAATACATACAACAGCCGGAAGGTAACGTACAAGAAATAGAATCTTTTGCAAGGAACTTTCTGTATGAAATTTGTACAAAATACATAGTACTGACGGAAGGTAATGTGCTGGCCACATCAGATTTTTTTCATTATAACTTCTTCGCTTGAAAATTTTCAAAAACACTTGAACCGTGACGTATCCTAACTAAACTTAATTTAGCAAAATTCGGGTAGTTACATTCATTTTATAGGCATTTCGCGCTAAAATGATTATTAGTTTTTAAACTATTTGTAAAAATTTGACATTTCGTTATAAATTTTCAAAAAATACTATAATAGAACTGTAACCTAACGCACAGAATTCAATTTGACGAAACTCGAGGGGTTACATTTATTTTATAGGATGTGCATCATCTAACCCTACTTTTTTTGAGAAAAAATGCCAAAATGACTGTAAATATTGCTTTCCGCGCTCTAATTTTTGTGGAATTTTATGTTTTTAATGGTTTTGCAACTATCAGCCCTATTTTGTAAGAAAGTTGTTATTTCTTAGCAACGTTGTTATTGCAAATAACCAATAATAATTACGAACACTGAATAAAACATGAAAATGACAGGCTTTACATTTGTTTCTATTGGTTAAAATGTATAGCAACGTTGCTAAGACTTAACAACTTCTTTACAAAATAGGGGTGTATATACAGGGTGTAAATGAAATAAGTGCATTAAATTTAACCAGTAATGTAACTCGATGAGGAACAATATTTCTTAATAACTTTTTTTTCTAAGTCTTTTAGATTTTGAGTTAAAATTCTTTAAAGATTTGCTGCATATTTCGATACCCGCTCATGGAGAACAAATGGCTGCTGCCGTATTCAAGTCGGATACAAACAGCTCAAAAATTGTCGGTTATCGGTTACACTTACAGTCACAGTAATTAATAAACGAATTAAGGGAAATAACATTATTATTAATTAATACGTAATAGTACAATTTTTAAAATAAATAAATTTAAATTTTGGATAACAAAATTATAAAGTTGAAATCACTTGTGAATAGTGTGAATAGAGGAAGACAAGGAGGGACGAGGAAGAACAAAAGCATAGTTGTTAGATTATGAGATGATTATTTATCGTCGACAAATCACAATAGTTTAAATACGTTATTCAAAAAATGTAAGTACAAACGTTTGTCCATTTAAAAGAGGTACATGAGTACCAATAATTAGTCGTCCATTTATTGTTCCCGCCCAAAACATTTTTTAATGAAAATTTTTACAGCATTTTCGTCTGTCGAGATGTGTATTGTGCATAATAAATACACCTTCCCAAGTAAATTCAGTCTCATTAATGAACATTATCAGCCATTCCCAAAATTGAAGTCTGTTATGTGCTGAAAACATAGAACTTTTTGCACATGTTATGGATATAACTGTTGTTTTTTTAAAAATTGTCATATGTGACACTCCGTATTGTGATGTGATAAAGATGTACAAGATTAACAAATGTGCGAATATTAAGAACAGAATGATTTGGAAACGCTCCGTGTAAATGCGTTGGCAACTCCATGACACTGTCTTTATGTCAACCGTGATGTCAAGTAAAATGTAGTACAGATACGAGTAATAGTATATTATTCAATGAGCATGTAATGTATGGTATTACTCATGAGAATGAAGTTTGCATCACGAGCGAACGCGAGTGATGTAAATCATTCGAATGAGTAATAACCATTACATGCGAATAGAATACTATACTTTATCCACAATTGTCAAATAATAACATATCAGTGACATATTGGTTTTGAAAAATAAGTAGAATTTTCTCACTGACAAATGCAAAAATGTTTTTGTTTACATAGACAAATCTAGTCATCGGTGTAGTTGTAACAAAATTATGAAGTGATTTGACATTTAATATAAAATCTTAAAACCGACTATTCAGCTACAATTCAAGCTAAAGAAGAAAATAAAAGTATGAAAAATGACAAAACTAGTGTAATTTTGGCTTTTTATGTGGAAAGAATTACTTATTAAAAGTAATTTTGTGTGTACTCTTTGAAAGGTAGGATTTGAATTTGGCATAACGATTGAATAATATTATTCCATTCTACTGTCAATATTATTCAATTAGTAACAGTAACGAAGGTCATTAATTGATAAAAATCGGTAGAATTATGGGTATATTATTTGACAGTTGTAGATAAAAAAATTTACCTTATAAACAAGTTTATTACTAACTACTAATATCAAAATTTAATTGGAACAATTGACAGGACTGGTAAAAATGCTAAAAAAATATGCGATTTCGAGAAAAAGTTATTAAGAAATATTGTTGCTCTCGACGAGTTATATTACTGGTTAAATTTAATGCACTTATTTCATTTACACCCTGTATAATCAAAATAAAATTCTTAAGTGGCAGCCATTCTAGACTAGTCTAGATTTTTTTTCGAGTTTTACTGTACTTCTATTGTTTACTAATGTACGAGGGTGGATTAAAACAGCGAGGGCAGCACTAGACACAATTATTTTTCTGAGGTCGTCCGACTTGCTACTCTGTTAAGGCAGTCACGCACTTGAGCGGCGAAGCGAAGCGCAGCGATGAGAAGTTTTTTCATTCAATATATTATGTGTATAATCTCCTCGTTGCTCTGCTCTTCGCTGCTCCAAAGTGCGCGTATAATACATTGAATGAAAAAACTTCTCTTCTTCGCGCTTCGTTTCGGTCGCTCAAGTGCACGACGGTCTTTATGAAGGATCACGATCACCTGATAATGGAAAAATTTGTTACTATCGATGAGTTATGGTTTCGGTCGAAAACTTTTTAATCTATCTTTGTTTCAGATAACATTCTAAATCATCCTCTATTCCTACAAACATTCTACTTTTCTCTATCTATTTTAGCTAGCTAGAATCCTTTTAATATCTTCCCTATGCTATCTCTATCTTCTATCTACCATATTTTCTTTCTTCTTCTAAATCTGTCTCTATTTGTAGTCTACGTGTGACAACCTCAGTCTACCCCGTCCCCAGCATTTGCGCTCAAGACCAGATCAGTGATTGGTTCGATTCTCTCGCCGAATGCCTTCACTGGAACGTCCGAAAGAAGCAAAAACACCTGGACGAGTTGTCGGACTTAACTCATTCTAGTTCGAATGACACCTTGGATTCGTTAGAGCAGTCAGAGCATCTAGATGCGTAGCCCAGACAGGGATTGTGTTTTAAAATGTAGACAAAAAGCTGCAAGTTGGAATCGTAGGGAGGAAACATAACCTAAAAGATTTAGATATTGCGCTATTGAGCCTCGTTTCGGTTAAATTGGAGTAATAAGCCGTGATGATATAGTCATCAAAGGAGGTTCACAAAAATAACGGGAATTATTGTCTGGCGCCTGGTAGAGTTCTAGTTCCGATTTCTCCCGCTAGGAGTCTACTAGACACCCTTTTGGCAACGACCAAATATAACTAGACCAAACTTCATTTGGTTTGTTTTGATTTCGGCTGGCCAGATAGAAAAACTAGAGATATATGTTTTGTCTAGTCCGAGTATTTCTCACTAAAGGTCACCACTGAGGCCACGTAGATTATTAGTGTCTAGTTTGAACGTTGCTCACTAGAGGCGTCAGTGTTCTTAGTTAAAATTTCGTGGTTAACATTTAAAATTAACATTAAATAATTTATAAGGTTTAATATTAAAGAAAAACCAACGTATCAATCACAAAACCACTACAACTACAAAAAAAGACAAATTACACATGCTTCTACGTGGCCTCTAGTGAGAAATACTCGAACTAGACAAGACATATCTATATTTCTAGTGTCTCTGTCTGGCCAGCCGAAATCACAACATTCGGTGAAAAGGAATAGGGAATGTTTTGTCTAGTTATATTTGGTCGTTGCCCTTTTGGATCTGACCTAACGGGAGAAGTTGGAACTAATGCCATAGCATCCACCAGAGAATAGGGCGCGAGCAGACACGTGACTCGAGCGACCTTGAAGTGCTTGGAATCAGCTGATTTGTGTGTGTTTGTCATTTTGACGACAACAATGTCACTTACTAAGACCAATGTTTTGGCTTATTTAAATTTTGAGCAGTTAAGAAGTAATTATTTTTAATTTCATGTGTTTTACTGCCTGAAAATTGTACAATAATATATTAACAGTTCAAAATCAAAATAAGTCAAAACATTGGTCTTGTCAAAGTAACATTGTTCTTGTCAAAATGACATGCGCATACAAATCAGCTGATTTCAAGGTCGCTCGAGTCACGTGTCTGCTCGCGCCTTATAATTCTCGTTATTTTTGGGTACCCCTACTATGTATTTTAAATTTGTATATTTTTGTCTCGTTGAAAATTTGTAAATTGTTGAATATTTTGTTATATTTATTCTATTTTAATTTGTCGTCTTACAATTCCAAATTGCAGTTTGATTTTTCGTACCGAAAACTGTTTTTTAAATCGTTTTATTTACGAATTATCAGTTATTTTTAAGTTTTATCAAACATACACCAACACTTAATAGGCAATGCACAGTTAAATATTTATTAGTATATAATACTTAAGTCTTAAAATCAAATAAATTTTACCGTAATTTAATAGAATGACTTTGAATTTTTTTAATATAAATTGAGCCAATAAAACGTGTAATTTTAAATATTTATTCGTTAATGCGTTTAAAACGACAATCCACTCTTAAAGTACGAGGAGTTATTGATAAGCCTAACATGGAAACAAGTATTTTTTGGGACGAAACATTCCGAAGAAGGGAGTATTGTTACGAACTATCCTATCAAATTTTTGCTTTTGTTTCTAGAGTTGACAGATTTTGTTAGCTGTTGGGACCCGCAGAATCCGTTGGCGGCGCTGCAAGCGCAGCTGTCATGGCGGCCGGTGAGACATGTCAAATTTGTTTACCTTCTGAGTGAGTGTTTTCTAACCCAAAATATTGTTAACAGTTCAACTCTGTACGATTTTAAAGTTTGTTCAGTCGAATCATTTATTAAGAAATATAATTGAGGGGCGACAATTTGTAAATTCGGGTTTAAATACTATTTGAGGCATAACTTGACTTATGGAAATTTTGACTTTGAACTGCAGTCAACAGGGACACTTATTAGTAAAATCAATTAATCTACAAATTTTATTACAATCTCTCTTCGTGAAATGCAAAGAGAAGACATATTTATTTATCGGATTAAAGTTTTGCGATATTTTTAATTTCTTTTTCATATTGTTCAGTCAATCTTCTTTGCCAAAAATTATGGAATGTCTTGAATTTTTACCTTTTAACACAGCTCTTTTTTGTGTAAACGAGGTCTGTTAGAAAAGTACCCGACCTTTGACCGGAAAAAAAATCTGGCATACCTAGAGCGTTGGAAACCTAATTACCTTCAAAATAGTCTCATTGGGACTCCACCCACTTTTCCCAGCGGTGCCGCCATTGTTGGAAACATTCCGAGAAAGACTCTTTCGGAATGAAGTTTGGCGCGGCTGTTGTTGCAGCCATAATGTCCTCTCTTGTCTGAAATTGCGTTCCTTTCAATGGCCTCTTGAGTTTGGGGAACGCCAGAAGTCGCAGAGGGCCATATCAGGAGAGTAAGAAAGCCTGTTGAACCACAGGAGTCTTGTTCTTCGCCAAAAAAGTCTGAATCACCACAACTCCGGTCTCTTGCGCCGCACAGCATCACGTAGGCGACGGAGGACATCCCTGTAGTACTCTTTGGTGATTGTTTGACCCTGTGATGCGTACTCGTGGTTTACCACACCGCGGAGTCAAAGAAAGCAGTCAGCATCACTTTGACGTAGCTGCGCACTTGGCGGGCCTTCTTTGGTCTTGGTGACGTGGTATACTTCCACTATGACGACTGGGATCTTCCGAATGGTTTCCACTTGGCTTTAGCACCAGTCGTTCCGTCATTTTCCTTGCAGTGAAAAACCGACGAGAGCACTACACACTACCTCACTCAAATGCTGCTTGCCAGAAACAGACGCTATCGACAGGCGGGAAAAAATTGACGCATGCGCACGAAGGTTCAAGGTCGGCTCATGCAAGCGCGCTTGATTCAAATCCAGCAGGTTTTCGCAAAAAAAATAAGGTCGGATACTTTTCTAACATATCTCGCATTATGTTAATTTTCTTTAATTATCTTATATTGCACACATTTTCAAATGAAATTATAAAATGTAAACATGAGAACATCTTTTTATGTTAAACGAAACGATGATTTTTGACGTTTCCATATTTGACATGTCCTACGGGCCGCCATTAATTTAGTTCCCTAAAATTCCGCTGATGTCGCATGCTATTCTGCGGGTCCCAATACACAAAACTATGGCTGCATAAAAGAACATACATACATACAGAATACATTTTAAAAAGTTAAAGTAAGTTGAACACCAATATCTTTTATCATTTCAATTATTTCTGACTTTATTGTTAGGAAATATTCTTCTCGTTTGATTTTTTCTGCATAATCAATAATTTCATCTTTGGTGGGCAAAGAAGAAGTGCATAAATATTATTGTTTTTTCTAAATCACGACAGGAATTTTTTCCTGTCGCTAGATTTGTAAGAAATATTATAATTTTTGGGATTACATACTCTACTGTTATTCCTATTAGACAGATCTATACCTCGCTCGGTTGCTCGTAGATTTCTATACAATCAATCAATTATTATTATCCACAGATATGTTAAAATATAGTCACTGATTGCGGTTAAACCGCAATTAATTAAAAAATAATTATAAATAAAAACAAGCCGTTTTTCAATGTCGTTCCTGTATTTAATTTATCAAAAATTGAGCAGCCATCTTCGAAAAACGTGTCTACTTGTTGACAAATTATTAAGACGAAAATCTGGGCAGAGAAAAACTCGTTAAATATTTAAAATCATTCGTCTTATTGGCTGAACTCTAATTAACTTTCAACAAGAAGTAAAACTTCCAAACATGAACAATAGTAGTAGTAGAGTTAAAAAATTACGGGTAATAAATAAAAAATACCACTAGAAAATTCATAGATTAATAATTATTTATTGAAGTATACGTATTATCTGGTTTTGACATTTTAAAATACAATCAAAATAAAATTTGGGGGATATTTCACCCCTTTCGAATTATCTATAGATATTCGCGCCGGACAAAATAGTCCAGTGCAAAATGGTTTGGTACTTGACAAACCGACATTTTGACAACGTGATACATTTTACAAATGGCGCACTTATAAAAGCTGTTTTAAAAAATTTTCATTTATGCCTTTGAATTCACCACCGTTTAGTGCCCCAAAATTAAATTCCAAAAACACATCGTCATTTGAGACACATGTGTATGAAATATTGATAATTTTCAAAGACATAAGTGAAATATTTAATGCAGCTGTCTTCATATAACTTATAATTTAGAATAGTGAGGTTACGGTACAATCCAAAGCACACTTGAGGTCCAATTTCTACACAGTGTGCCAAACGAAAATTGTTAGAGCAATATATTTAATTTATTTTACTTGTATAGTATTTTCTATGTGTTATAAACACGACTAGATTTTTTTATGATCACTGTTGATGAATTATTTTTAATATTCTTCAATTTGTGGTAGATTGGTTTTATATTTTGAATAAAACAGATTTGTTAAATAAATAAATATTTTCATGTATATGTATACCTATATTCTATCCGTTTTTACTATAAAGTGGTGTGAAAATAGAAGCAGTTTGATCTTGTTTTTGAAACTGTTCCTATCTTCGCATCACTCTATAGTTAAAACAGATAAAGTTTAATATGTTTTTGGTGTACAGGGTGTTTCAGACCAGTCGTGCCAGGCTTTTATTTCAGAACTACGACACCCTAAAGTTTCAGTAAAAAATTAGCAGAACATAATCCTATCTGAAGAATTTAATAGTATCGATTTCCGGGATGTACCGGAAGTAGGTGTAACTACACTCAAGTTCAGAATTTCAAATGGGAACCTAGGTCATGTGTGGTATCGTATGTAAAAACAAACAACTTTGGTAGGAAACATTTTCTACCTTCTGTCACCTGTAGGTAAGGAAAGTTATACGTTAACGCACAAAATAAACAATGTTTATGTATGTTTTCAAGTTCCATGACGGGCCGTACTACAACCAACGATAGAATACGGTACGATAACTACAACATTGGACGAAGATAAGAGTTTTTTTTACCTTTCCTATGTAATAACAAGCGGGACAAGAAAATATCCTTATATTTAAGGATTTTTCCGAATTTTCCTATCCTATGTTTTAGTATTAAGTTCTCTAGGTTCGAAAATAACCATCTAAAAGTAGTCCGCTCTTTTACAAAGAGCTGAGGACTTATTTGACCATGGATTTTAATTACGCAGATCCAATTAAGTTTAACAACACTTGTCTGCCCTTTCTAGCTCATTCAAGAATTATAGAAAATTTCTGAAATTTTTTCATGTAAACACCTCTTACCGGTTACCCCAGAAATTTGGTAATATTTTTATGAATGCATTGTTAGTTAAATAACATAGATATAAAGTTTTAAATTCTTGTCTTTCATAGTACAGGAAATGGTTAAACATATCTGAAATTTTTTCATGTAAACATCCCTTACCGGTTGCCCCAGAATTTTGGTAATTTTTTTATGAATGCATTGTTAGATAACTAGCATAGATATAAAGTTTTAATTTTTTTTCTCTTATAATACAGGAAATAATTAAATATATCTGAAATTTTTTCATGTAAACACCCCTTACCGGTTACCCCAGAATTTTGGTAATTTTTACCTTCTGTCACCTTTAGGTAAGGAAGGTATTGTCTTTGGTCAAAAATTTCGGTGGTGAGTTTTTAATGAATAAGCACGTTTTAAGGTCCCTAGAATACGATTTTACTATTTTTACGATGATGTCTGTATGTGTGTGTGTGTGTGTGTATGTATGTGTGTCTGTGTGTGTGTGTGTAACAAAATTTTCGTCTGCGATAACTCTTATACTACAATTTCAAAAATTATAATTCTTTCGTATTCCTCTTCGTTGCATCCATATGAAGAGCTGATTAGATTTTGGTTATAATTGGTCAACCGGAAGTACCCTTATTTGAAGTTTTTAACAGTTTTTCTTGAAAAAACGATGTTAAATATCATTTTTTCACATTTAATGTTATTATAAATATTAAAGAACATTGTATCCTCTATACGATTTGACTGCATTTTATACTTCATATTTAATGGATATACAGTTATAAAATTATAAAAAAATTAAATTTTATAAATTAGCTAGCTATGCTAGAAACAGCTATTATATTAAGAAAATTCTGATTGACAGATGTCAGTGTCAATTGACATATTCGTAGTATATTTGTGTTATATTATAATTTTATTCGAAATATAGGATGTTTTTGCTCCAAACTTTCTGTATGGAATTTGTATAAAATACATGCAACTGTCGAAAGGTAATGTATATACAAGAAATTTAGAATATTTTGCAAGGAACTTTCTGTATAGATTTTATAAAAAATACAGGCATTTACGAAAATTCTACCGGTAGATACCACATCTACCGACTGTGTTCGAAATAATGAGTGGCAAAAAGGTAGTGATGCAAAGCGAAGCGCACGCGTTAAAAGTGGAAATGTGTTCAAAGTATGACTGCTCAGTTTCTTAACTACATCAAATTTCTAACCTGTATCAAATTTTTTTGTAGTTTATGGATCTACCCTGTTTACCACTTGCGTTCTTAAAATATCGATTCCGGTAGCTATAACCTGATAAACAGCTGTTTACCGGTAACAGATCACAGGTAGAAATTTCGTAAATGCCTCATATAATTGACGGAAGGTAATGTGCTGGCCACATCAGATTTTTTTACCTTCCGTCACCTTTAGGTAAGGAAGGTATTGTCTTTGGTCAAAAAATTCGGTGGTGAGTTTTTGATGAATAAGCACGTTTTAGGGTCCCTAGAATACGATTTTACTATTTTTACGATGATGTCTGTATGTGTGTGTGTGTGTATGTATGTGTGTCCGTGTGTGTGTATGTAACAAAATTTTCGTCTACGATAACTTCCATACTACAATTCTAAAAATTATAATTCTTTCGTATTTCTCTTCGTTACATCCATGTGAAGAGCTGATTAGATTTTGGTTAGAATTGGACAACCGGAAGTACCCTCATTTGAAGATTTTAACAGTTTTTCTTGAAAAAACTATGTTAAATATCATTTTTTCACATTTAATGTTATTATAAATATTAAAGAATATTTTATTCTCTATATGATTTGACTGCATTTTATACTTAATATTAAATGGATATAGAGATAAAAAATTATAAAGAAATTAAATTTTATAAAGTAGCCATAGCTTTGGAAACAGCTACTATATTAAGAAAATTTTGATTGAAATATGTCAGTGTCAAGTGAAATTGACATTGTGTGTTTGTCTTATAATTTTATTGGAAATATAGTATCTTTTGCTATAAATTTTCTGTATGGAATTTGCATAAAATACATGCAACTGCAACTGCCGGAAGGTAAAGTACAAGAAATATAATCTTTAGCAAGGAACTTTCTGTATGAAATTTGTACAAAATACATAGAACTGACGGAAGGTAATGTGCTGGCCACATCAGATTTTTTATGAATGCATTGTTAGATAACTAACATAGATATATAGTTTTAATTTTTTTTTTACCTTCCGTCACCTTTAGGTAAGGAAGGTATTGTCTTTGGTCAAAAAATTCGATGATGAGTTTTTAATCAATAAGCACGTTTTAGGGTCCCTAGAATACGAATTTACTATTTTTACGATGATGTCTGTATGTGTGTGTGTGTGTGTGTGGATGTGTGTGTGTGTGTGTGTGTGTGTGTAACAAAACTTTCGTCTGCGATAACTCTAATACCACAGTTTCAAAAATTATAATTTTTTCGTATACTTCTTCGTTACATCCATATGAAGAGCTGATTAGATTTTGGTTAAAATAGGTCAACCGGAAGTACCATCATTTGAAGATTTTAACAGTTTTTCTTGAAAAAACTATGTTAAATATCATTTTTTCACATTTAATGTTATTATAAATATTAAAGAATATTTTATTCTCTATACGATTTGACTGCATTTTATACTTAATATTAAATGGATATAGAGTTAAAAAATTGTAAAGAAATTAAATTTCATAAAGTAGCTATAGCTATGAAAACAGCTACTATATTAAGAAAATTCTGATTGAAAGATGTCAAGTGAAATTGACATAGTGTGTTTGTCTTATAATTTTATTGGAAATATAGGATCTCTTGCTTTCTGTATGAAATTTGTATAAAATACATACAACTGCTTTAAGGTAATGTACAAGAAATAATAATAATAAATCTTTTATTTCTGCAGATACATTACACTGTATATAGAAAACGTCACAAAATAATAATTTAAGACATAAATTTTCTGTATGAAATTTGCATAAAATACATGCAGCTGCCGGAAGGTAATGTACAAGAAATAGAATATTTAGCAAGGAATTTTCTGTATGAAATTTGTACAAAATACATAGAACTGACGGAAGGTAATGTGCTGGCCACATCAGATTTTTTTCTTATAGTACAGGAAATAATTAAATATATATCTGAAATTTTTTCATGTAAACACCCCTTACCAGTTTCCAGAGTATTTTGGTAACAATACTTGTAAATGTTAAATAAATACATACTTCCCTTTTTGTTGTAGTATTGTCCCCTGAAATAAAGGATTGTTAGATAAAAAACTGTTTTAGTTTAAGTAATATTTATTAATTATTTGTAAATCATTGTTGTTTTTACTTCATAGCTTAAATTGCATTTATTTTTAATATTCTTGTATTTTATAAATATGTATCTTTGTCCTGAAAAATTAGAAATAGGGATGTTTAAATAATCGTTTGTATAAATTTTACATGTATTAATTGTTTAGTTGTATTTTACATTGTTGTATTTCATGCAATTACCCCTTAATGTACAATATTTTATAGAATAAAATATAAATTAAAATATAATTTTTCTATTTCTTACTCCTTACACGTATGTAATTTTTAAAACGGCCACCAGGGTGCAGAAGCTGTCGATAAACGATGCAAACAAAAAAGCGATGTGTACACTTTTTTCTGAAGCATATCCCATCTCTAAAGGGTGCCCATCATATATCTTTGCGCCTAAAATATAGGCAACCACAATTTCATAAGGTAGCATCTATGCACGATTTTTTAGAAAATTTGGTCCATAGATGCTACTTTAAAGTACAATCTATGCACGATTTTTTTAGAAAATTTGGTCCATAGATGCTACTTTAAAGTACAATCTATGCACGATTTTTTTTAGAAAATTTGGTCCATAGATGCTACTTTAAAGTACAATCTATGCACGATTTTTTAGAAAATTTGGTCCATAGATGCTACTTTAAAGTACAATCTATGCACGATTTTTTAGAAAATTTGGTGCATAGATGCTACTTTAAAGTACAATCTATGCACGATTTTTTTAGAAAATTTGGTCCATAGATGCTACTTTAAAGTACAATCTATGCACGATTTTTTTTAGAAAATTTGGTCCATAGATGCTACTTTAAAGTACAATCTATGCACGATTTTTTAGAAAATTTGGTGCATAGATGCTACTTTAAAGTACAATCTATGCACGATTTTTTTAGAAAATTTGGTCCATAGATGCTACTTTAAAGTACAATCTATGCACGATTTTTTTTAGAAAATTTGGTCCATAGATGCTACTTTAAAGTACAATCTATGCACGATTTTTTAGAAAATTTGGTGCATAGATGCTACTTTAAAGTACAATCTATGCACGATTTTTTTAGAAAATTTGGTCCATAGATGCTACTTTAAAGTACAATCTATGCACGATTTTTTTTAGAAAATTTGGTCCATAGATGCTACTTTAAAGTACAATCTATGCACGATTTTTTTAGAAAATTTGGTCCATAGATGCTACTTTAAAGTACAATCTATGCACGATTTTTTAGAAAATTTGGTGCATGGATGCTTCTTTTTTAATGGATTAAAATTCCCAATAGGTTTATCGAAAGTAGCATCTATACACGATTTACTGAGTTTAAATTCTCAGTAGGTATACGTCCCAAATTAAAAAATCCATGCACGTTTCACTGAGTAAAAAGGGTACCCATCATTTTTTTCGATTAATGAAAACGAATAAAAAAAATTTAAAATCTAAAGGGTATCTTAGGATTTTTGCATTTTTGGTTTTACTTGCAACGTTAAAAACTACGTACGTATATGGACTTAGAAATAAAAATCACTCTTTTTAATATAAAAATATATATTATAAAAATACAAGACTTTTTAAATATGTATAAATTTTATTTGTATTACAGTAGAATGTTTGTCACCCTTGCACATTGTTATTAGATTTATTACCAAATTTAGTGACAATTATGAACAGAAATATAACACAAATGAAATGTAAAAGACATGTGTGTTTAAAAAATCTGTTCATACTATGTTTGTTTGCAAATGAAAACAATTTTTTAACGTGCCAAACAGGCTTTAGCTATAAAACTAAAATGTTTGTTACCAAATAAAATTACCATTATATCATGGTTATATTTATTTGTTATTAATTATTTTGCATCTTTATTCTGTAAATAAAGTTTATCTGAAGATAAAACTTTAATTTATAGAGTAAAGATGTGTATATACAACCAGCGCTTTTTTGGGCGAACTAATGACTTTAGAAAAAAATGTTATATACAAGAAATGATCAAGGATAAGGGGCTAATTTATTAATAATAACAAACCGAATATTCGACCAGTGGTTCTCAAACGGCAGAACAAAATTATATTTTTTTAAATGGTATCCTATATAATTTTTTAGCCCATTAGATAGAGAATTTTTTTCTGATTTCAACGATATAAATATGGTATAGGGTTGTATAACAATTATTTCGAGAAAAATGGTATTAAAAATAACGTTATATTACAATAAGCTATGCAATACACAGGTATTGATAGGTCTGTTGCCTAGTTACGCTAGTAGTAAGCCCATTTTTTATTACATTATTTCTAGTTTTTAATACCATTTTTCTCGAAATAATTGTTATACAACCCTATGCTATATTTATACCGTTAAAATCGCAAAATAATATTCTATTTAAAGGACTAAAAAATTATATAGGGTGCCATTTAAAAAAATATAATTTTGTTCTACCATTTGAGAACCACTGGTTAAATATTCCGTTTGTTACTATTGATACATTATCCCCTTATTCTTGATCATTTTTGGTATAAAACATTTTTCTCTAAAGTTGTTAGTTCGCCCAAAAAAGCGCTGGTTGTTTTAAAGGAAACACCCTGTATATATATATACAGGGTGTTAATTAAAAAGCGGGCCATAGGCGTTTAACATGGGAGATCAGTTTTTCCTTGCGCAAAACTTCCCATTTCATTTTAAACAAAAATGTTTCAAATAAATGTTGTAAAGAATTAAATTCTGCACCAGCATCACTAAACAGATTTTATTTTGCATGTTTAGCAACCTGTAAAATCCAATTTGAAATTTTATAAATATTACTCATTTGTAGTGATAGCCATGAAATTTAAACAAAATTACAAAGAAATGCATATCGTTCGAATTGTCAGAATTTCGATTTTGCAGGTTACAAAATAAAAATAAATAAAATCTAAGCAATAATTTTGAGGTAGAATATAAAAACAAAATATTTTTAAGGATTTACGATAGAATATAATTATCAATAATTTTTATTTGAAAATCGAATTTCTGACGGTTCAAACGATATGCATTTCTTTGTAATTTTGTTTAAATTCCACGGCTATCACTACAAATGAGGAATATTTATAGAATTTCAATTTGGATTTTACAGGTTACTAAACATGCAAAATAAAATCTGTTTAGTGATGCTCGTGTGTATTTTAAGTATTTACAACTTTTATTTGAAACACTTTTGTCTAAAATTAATTGGGAACTTTTGCGCAAGGAAAAACTGATTTCCCATGTTAAACGCCTATGGCCCGCTTTTTAATTAACACCCTGTATATATATATATACCGTGTGTCTGTCGTAAAGGTGTACATAGATTAACATAGGAAATCAGTTTTTTGCAATTTCCTGCTCGCCTAATTATTTTAAGCAAAAAATCATCAAATAAAAGTTTTAGGGCATAAAATTCTGCATCTAAATCAATAAACAGAATTACCTTTACATGTTTTGTAACGATAGAAATTAAATACGAAAATTTCGATATATATATATATATATATATATATATATATATATATATATATATATATATATATATATATTTGTGTTACGACCCAACCGCCTACTTACCAAAATATATAATATTTATTAGTACAAAGCTTCGTTTACATTAAATACATAAAATCTAACTTTGCACTGACCGCGTCTAAATACTTAATAGTTCTTATTAAAGTACCTAACCTTATAATAAATTTAAAACTAATGTACATGTCTTCATGAAGAGGAAACCATGGTCTGCGGAGACTCCAATCTCGACGACAGCGGCGGTGGGGAATACTTATAACTAAACCCTTTATTTAATAAATTGTACATACCGTCCTCAAATGCCAAACCCACGCTCCCCATATATACAATTTAAAAATAAATACAATTCCGTGTACAATAATATTTTATAATCTAACTTAAACTATTGTAACATATATTCTATTATCTAGTCTTCTTGATGTCCGATCCCTGAAAGATATATACTAATCATAATGTTCCCAGATTTTTATGTTATTGATAAACAGTCGATATTTCAATTTTAAATTATTTTAATATTATACAGATATCCATGAAAGTTATATTTCTTTCAATGTAGTATTCAAAATTGAATTTGAATATAAGATAATATTTAGATATATATTATAGTCATATTCCTTTGACTATAAGTTCTCATGATTGATAAAAAAATAAAACTTCTTACCAGTTCATCCATCGGTGGTCGTCTACGCCATAGAAGTTCGTCCATTGGTGGTGGTCTACGCCGTAGAAGATTTATCTGAAGCTCAGCAATCCTTTACAAAAACTGCCTTAGAAGATCTGCAGTGTTGAAACCTTGGAAATTGCATCCAAATTCTCCAAGTTTCTTAATTTCTCAGACCAACCAAATGTCCGCCTATTACATAATATTAATGCCTGCAGAATACAAATGACAAATACAAGGTGCTCCATTTAAGCGCAACAATATGTTACTTTATATTTCTTATTGGAACATCCTATATTTATTTATTTATTTTGATAGTAAATTAGATTCCCTTTAAAAAAGTATTAAGTAATAAGGGGTCTAAAATTATAAATTAAGAAGTTATTTACCTTTATTCGTTGAATGATATGTTTCTATCATGTTATTATTAACAAAGTAAGCTATGGATAATTTGATCAATTGTTTCAAATTTAAACAAACAAGTTGTCCAAATACTCTAGGTTTATCATTGTTGATGTTAAAATGAATAATACAAATTTTAGTAAAGATGAGATGGTTAATATATTTATAATAGAAAAATATATTGAAGTTGAAGTACAAGTTTTCGAGCATTTATTATAATTTAGCATTATTTAGTCTGTCACTAAATTTTAATAGCTTCTTTGGAATTTGTGTAATGTTTAAAATAATTATTAATAAAAAAGGATCAAAATTTTGTATTATATTATGGTTTTTTACACTCTGAACTACTATTTTTTATGAACGTAAATAACTTCTTAATTTATAATTTTAGACCCCTTATTACTTAATACTTTTTTAAAGGGAATCTAATTTACTATCAAAATAAATAAATATAGGGTGTTCCATTAAGAAATATAAAGTTACATATTGTTGTGCTTAAATGGAGCATCCTGTATACAAATGCATATGGTACGTAGATAGACAATAATATATCATATAAATTATATTTGAAGAGTTTTTCTATCTGACTTAAAATAAACGAGTTATAAAGAGAGGACAGACCGATGAATCATCCTGTATACCCTAATGTAGGAAGTCATAATAATGCTGCAAAGTAAAGTTTAATTGTAAATAAACCAATATTTTAAATTAAATAGAAAAATAAATAAATAAATATTAAAAGTACATGGTTGTTTTTCTGGTTAAATATTATTTATTAATACATGACATCACAGCCCACTTCTCCTTTTCCATGGCTAAGTTGACTAGAATACATTTATTGAAGCTCATCTAGACTCTATCTAATGCTACACAAATAAATAAATATATACTTTATATATGTTTGATCCTTATTTATTTAATATACACCATGTGATTCTGCGATTTCCATATTAAATGGAATGTGTAAAGCTTTGGTACATCAATACGAGATAGGATGACAAATTTTGCTTTGAAAATATATCATTACGGCTTATTCGAGTATTACACTTTGGTATGTCAATCTGCTTTTATTCTCAGATTTTGGTAATATGTATCGTTGAGGCGTCACCTCATCTGAGACACAAAATTTAAAAGCTTATTTATAAGTATATTTTTATACTAAAATATCTTCATTCAAATATATTTTGTTCTAATGAGATATGTACGTTATATAGTTTGCAATATTTCAAATAAAAACATATTAAAATATTGTAAATTTATTTTAAAAAATAATCATTTTTGGTTAAAGTTTCTTTTATTAGTCTACAACTCCATAACCACTCAACAAAAAAAAATTGTTCTAATACAAATTTTCATAGTGGGAACTGCTGCTTTTAACCGTTTAGAAGTGACAAATAAAAAGTTAAATACGTACGCATAACAAAGTTAGTCGACAACAATTGTCACATGTATCTTGTAGAGGTGTGTCTATTTTTTTTGTGTTGAGCTATGCATTAGCGTCACGTGATCACTGTGTATGAGGCGCGGGCAGACACGTGACTTTGACAAGTGCTTGTAGGGCCCCACAAGGTTGCCAAGTATACAGCTTGTGTAACTTGTCTGTGTTGCCAAATCAATATAAGTAAATAAATAAATAAATATATCATCATGGCGTATTACCCATTGCTGGGTGTGCCAAACTGCTTTGTACGCAGATATCGGTAATGATGATGACATATTTGTACCGTGCGGGCGTTTACCAGGCGTCACCTCACGGGCACTCATTGTTGGCGTGGAGAGTGCACCACAGGGGTCAATTTTGTGCCATTTAAAATTCGAAATATTTGGCGTCGGTCGGGATCGAACCCGGTTCCCCAGATTCGCGACCAGACACTCAGGCACGCGGCCATGAGACCCCATCAATAGTACAATATCCTGAAATTTTCTTTTAATTTAAGCCTAAAATTAATCAATAAAATTGTAAACTAGTTATTATTAATGAATATCATGTTTTATTTTCTAACACAAAACTTAATTTTTAAAATATTTTATATAAAAATAGAGCGATTAGTGCTGCCATCTACGATACGAAGATTTCTTGGTGCGCTAAATTTGAGGAAACCATCAGTTCATGTCGAATGCTCTATTTTCATAAAAATTAAGTTTAATGTCAGGAAATAAGACATGATATTCATTAATAATTAGTTTTACAATTTTATTTATTAATTTTATGCTTAAATTGATTTGGCAACACAGGCAAGTTACATAAGCTGTATACTTGGCACCCTTGTGGGGCCCTACAAGCACTTGTCTATTCTGTGCACGAATACACCATTTCAGAAATTTAAGCGCATGCGCCAAGTGGTAAACTGCGACAAAAAGTTAATCCCGTTTGCCGTATCGTTGTTTATATGACAGTTCTGTCTGTTTGTTTCTTGGTTTCGTTTTTCAAATAATTATGATGGGTATTAAACTTCTAGACCACAAAATACTGCTCTTTGAAATGTTTTTTCTGGTTGGAAAATAAAAAGTTAGGTTATTTTATAATTGATTGATAAATATACTTCACTTTTTCACATACTAAAACAAGAATTTAAACAATACCTTATACCCAAATTCATTTGAACAAGTCCTGTGTAAAGAGGTCATGCAAAAAATATTGTTCGTTTTTTTTTTGTTTAAATCAAACAAGCATAGTCTAATTTATCGATCTGTATGAATAAATTATTTTTATTTACATTTTTTGTTGTACAAAATGGTTTTAAAGTATGACATTTTTAAAAAGTTGCAAAAAATCAGCCATGTTGTGACGTCAGCGTTTCACACTGCATGTTCAGACTCATTTCATACATCCTTATTATATCGACACAAAATTTCTAAAAGAAAAAAATAAATAGACTACAAATTAAGAATTACATATCTAAATATTTGATAGAAATGCTATAATAGATTAATATAACATCATTCTATTAATTTTTATAAATATAATTTTCATCTGACCTGAAGTTATCCACGTATCACTCAGCTGCTGGTCATTAGTTATTCGTTTTTACTTTTTCGTCTGATTAATATTTGTCTTACAATTTCATTACTGTTGCTTTTGTTGCGTATTAAATCTGTATTTTTCAATACAAACAGTAACTGTTTTTAGAATTGCGTTTTTTTTTGTATCACGCGGTACTATTAAAAATATTTTCTCACTATTTTCGCTAGTATTTTGGCACGATGGCACAAAACAGCGTTTCACCGACATGTTTACTTTCGTAAATTTCAGGTTATCTTTAAATGTCACTTTGACGTTTAACCTAATATGACAATCAAAATGGCCGCGTTGATGAAACGTTGACGTCACTGGGCAAGGGACAAGGCGGGGAAAATCAGCCGCGTTTTGAACAATGTCATTTTTAAATGCAATTTTTTCAGTATTAAAGATCGATTTGAGGAAAAATAAAGAATACGGGTTTAATATTTTTCATTACTCTATCGATTAAAATTTAAAAATCGTGCATGACCTCATTCTAAAATCTAAAACTATTTGCCGGGGTCGCGTATAAATTTGAAATGTCGCCATTTAACTGCACAAACTTTTTAATTTAAAAAGTAAATATAGTGGTCGCTCATATTTCTGAAATGGTCTATTAAAAGAACGAATTTTCTTTTCTCTACGTAACACATAAGTTTTAGATATCATTTTTCGAAGGAAAAATATATAATAATAATTTTGCACGTATAATTAGATGTATACCGTGTGTCTGTCTTAAAGGTGTACATAGGAGATTAACATGGGAAATCAGTTTTTCGCAATTTCCTGCTCGCCTAATTATTTTAAGCAAAAACGCGTCAAATAAAAGCTTTAGGACATAAAATTCTGCATCTAAATTAATAAACAGAATTATTACTTTTCCATGCTTTGTAACGACAGAAATTAATTATGAAAATGTCGAAATTACGTTGAAAATATCATCAGCCATAGAATTGAACAAAAAATATATAAATGCTTGACGTTTTATCAAATTGTCAGAAACCTCAAATAAGTTAACTTACGTTGTGACAGATAAAACGTCAAGCATTTATTTTTTTGTTCAATTCCATGGCTGTCGATATTTTCAACGTAATTTTCGACATTTTCATAATTAATTTCTGTCGTTACAAAGCATGTAAAGGTAATTCTATTTATTGATTTAGATGCAGAATTTTATGCCCTAAAATTTTTATTTGACGCGTTTTTGCTTAAAATAATTAGGCGAGCAGGAAATTTCAAAAAACTGATTTCCCATGTTAATCTCCTATGTACACCTTTAAGATAAACACACGGTATGTGCATTTTAAAATTCTGATCATGTGGATTTGACATTTGCAAACATCAAGTCGCTATTTCTAAAACTTTTACCAAAAATGTTCAACACAACTTAAAACTATTTCAAAATTTGTCATCCCGTCTCATTTTATCCTATTTTTAATATTTAGTGACTGCCTCGTACAATTTGGGCAATTCTGATTCTAACCTTATCACTTTGACACTCGACTGCAGTTGATACTTCACATTATTATTCTCATCGCTTTCGTCCGAGCTGACATACGTGCTCAAATAACTAATCAGTTCTTTTGAGCCGTCATCATCGAGATCTGCTATTAAAACTGAATTTTCTTGAAGAGAAAGATCTGGTTGGCAAATTATTTTCTCCCCGTGCGCGCAAAGTTGTTTAACCTCACTTTGACTAGCGTTGACTACGTTGTAGTTTGTAGAATTGAAGGTTATGAGAGATACGCGCTCGGTTAGACTTTGTTCGGATATAGTTATGTTTATTTTAGGTATTGGGGAACGTTTTAATCTAACAGAAGGATAAAACCAGCTTTGTTTTTGATTTGCAGGGAATATATTTCGTTTTATTTTGTCGTTAAAATATGGATAATTATCTGGTTTATCATTCCATTGCCAATATTTTAAAGTAAAACCGTTTATATGACCTTGTAATGAATTTATATTATTTTCGCTGCTTTTAAAAGTCATCGAAGTTGGAACCATTCCATAAACATTCTTTCCAATATATGAATAAATAATTGTTTGTCGATTAAATCGTTGATCAATCAGTTGAACATTTACGTTACAATTTCCGGGACAATGTCCCTCATTGTTAACAATTAATTGCCGACCATTAACAAAAAATACGCGCCGTTGGTCCGCGTAATTTGTAACCAAATTATGCTGTTCTTTCAACAGCTCAATATTTTTATAATTCCCGCCAAAAACCTCGGCATAAAAATCCCTCAACTTCACAAACATTTTTTTAACCTCCGAACTTGTTTTACACGAATACGAAACAAAATTAGTATCAAGTCCTACATTACCAATACTCTCGCAATTTTGGACTTCATACGGCCGGCCCAAAATGCCCCCGACCCTCCCGCCAATAACAACTAGATTGTTGTGGTACGAATGGTTAAACGAAACTGAAGTTAGAAGGTCGCTAACGTGATCGCCGTCTAAATCAGAAATGAGAAGCGGAAATTCGACTGAAGATATGATAGTGGATGTGTCTGGAAGATGAATGGACCATAATATGGTGCCTGAAAGAGGATCGAGGACTTCTAAAAGACCATCAGCGCCGCTGAGGAGGCAGTCTGGGGAACCGTTGCCATCTACGTCCAAAATGGAGCAGTCTATGTCGGAGGGAAGCCTCTGGCGAGGAGCATACCTAAAAGAAATTTATTGTTCACTTAAATGTTATTTATTATTTGTATCTATGAACTAGAACTATCTCACTGTTAGTTTTGATTGCATTTTTATTGATCTACATTACAAATTTGTTGTATTCCTTATCGTACTACGATGGTTCTTTTAAAGAGCTCCGTCTATCAGCACGACGTAGCATCAAAAGTTTCTGCAAACTATTGATAGAAAACGAAATTTTTCAGAAATTATTGTTTTATTGTTTTTCGAAATACGAAACAAAATTAGTATCAAGAGATGGCGCTCGTCGCATTAAACAATGGTACACTTTTTGTTGACATTTGTCAGCGAAGTATTACTGTCAATTGTGTTTCTTTAAGGCGATTTCGGGCGACATACTCGTTCACTTCTTCGGATTACTTACGGTTAGTTACGGTATGATATGGATAATGGTGGCGCCAAAAATCGTTGGTTCACTTGTTGACACGGTGCTTGGTGGTTATGTATATTCTGCGACATTTAAAACTGTCAAAAATAGTGTCTGACAATTAAAATGCATTAACGGAGAAAGATAGTTTTTCCATATTTGTCCAAAAAAGAGTCAACGAAAATAATGTCACCCTGTTTGACATAAGACCACGACTCCGACTGTTTTGACTTTTGACATTTCAAAAAAAGACATGATAAAAAGAGATAGAAATAGTGAACAGAGAGCTGACCCGGCTCGCAAACCCGTTCAGCTGTGAGCACTGATCCAAGCATACCGGGTATGTTGTTCCTAGCGCCCGAATGTGTGAACGTACCTGAACGCAACATACCGAAAGTGAACGGTTGTCGCCCGAAATCGCCTTTAGTGTTCGTATTATTTTCTCATTTCTTAGTATTTTTTTTTAAATTCAAGTATGTATATTAGAGTTTTTGTAATCATACAGTTGTAGTTTCATATAAATGTCAAATGTGTACCACTGTTTGTAGTTCTAATATTCGCCGCTAGTTAGCGTATTCTTATTTGAAAATCCCAATACCAAATCGTTATAGTAAAATCGACATACTGTTCGGGTATATTCGGAAAATATTTTAAGTATACAAATCATTCTAAAAACATCGGTGTGTATGTTGCTTCGCGCGTGCGCAGAAATGAAGTGACAGTTATTTAACTGTCAAAGAATCTATAAATTTGAAAGTTAATACTTACTGTACCTAGGTAAAATGCTACCTTCTAATATTTTACTGCTTCGTAGAAGTCAAGTGAGAGATAGGCAACGAAGTTTAAAGGTATTTATTAAAATTAGAAGCGAAATGCGAAAACAGCAATCCATTTGTTCTTGATGCTTTTTGAATATTTATTTCGTCTTACAAAAAACTTAGTGTTAAATTTTATCAATGAACTAATTCCCCATATGGCTTTTAACAATAATCCAAAATAGATACCACCCGAAATGAAATTTTTCACTGCTCTTTCATTTTACGCAACAGATAGTAATGAAAAATTAATTGGCAAAAGTTTTAATATATCAATGAGTCAACAGTCTGTTTCAAATTAGTTTCATTATATACAGGCACTTAAGAAACCAGTACATACAATTTTTATACGCGGATGAAGAAAAAATTAAGATTAAATTATTATTTATGCAAAAAAAAAACATTTTCCTGGAGTATGGGAAATATTTTATTATTAACTACTGGCCAGTGCCGCAGGTGTACCGTCATTCGTTTTTGGTCCATCTAATAATTTATACTTTTTACTTTCAATACATAATCTGATCAATATTATTTAATTTTGAGACGTAACTTATAAACACAACTATGAAGTTAGGAACCTTATTTTTAAATTTAAAGAAGAAAATAATTCTCACTTTGTGTCAATCAAAATTTGTCGGCATAAACACTATTTGACTTAATTTTAAAAAGATTTACAATAATTGCTACTCAAGCGACAACTTTCAATCCCTTGACAACATGTCAAGTCAATGCAGATTATTTTTTGTCAATGTCAATTACGTGTGGTACCGAAAAATTTCAAACTATTGTTGGGGGGGGGGGTTAAAAGAGAGGGGAATATGTCAATGTCTATTCGGCGTGGTTGCACTACAGGACTGTATGGTGGGTGCTCCAGTAATTCCACCTTTGATTCTTTTAAATAGGCTTTAGCAGTATGTGAGGATGCATTGTTCTGATGCAACACTAGTTTACTTCGATGCCTATTTTCATGCATTTGTCTTCCAATGCAATATTGATAGTAGGACCGGATTTTGAGAAAAAGGAGGCAATCATTTTTGTACCAACACTTCGAACTCGTTTTACTTTGACAGGATTGGGGTCTGTTGTAAAGACCCATTGAGCTGATTGTCGTTTTGTTTCAGGTTTAAATGCATATATCCATAATTCATCAACTGTTATAATATCATACAATCATTGACATATTACATAAATGGACCCAACGTAGAGAGAGAGAGGAATTGACGCTCACCTTAGAAAAGGAAAGACAGATAAGCGGGGCAACGTCAAACAAGAACATTGTTGCGGTCTGTTGTTTTGTTTGCTGGTCTGACAGTAGTGACAGCTAGTAAAAGTGCAATATATTTCCTCAGAATATTAGTAAAAATAATATTCATATCTCTAACTAAGAGTTAGTTACAATACAAAGTGGGTAATTTTGATTTAATGTGAAATAGAAATAATTTGAATGTAGTTTGCTGATAATTCAGGTTATGTTCTGTCATTCATGCTATGTATATAAAGTGTGATTTTATTTATATTTCAGAATTCTTTTAAAATGGTAATGCCATGCAGTGCAAATGGATGCACAGTTCGTTATCAAAAAGACATAAAATTTCACAAGTATGTCTTTCTTATTCGTCGTAAACTAAACTGTCATATATGAATGTTTTTCGAATAGATTTCCGAAAGATGAACTGTGAACAGACTGGCTTATTGCAGTTAGAAGACACAATTTCATGCCATCCAAACATTCTGTGATGCAGAAATCATTTTCAATCGACGGACTATACCTAAAATGTATATAAAAATAGTTTTAAATAAATAATATTAGCTAAAGCAAAAGTACTTTTCTATATTTGTTATTTTTACAAATAATTTAATATACGAATGAAATATTTTACGTTAAATCGAATATGAACTATATTTTACATTGTCATTTATTATGAATGAGATGAATATTCCTAAGCACTCTGTGTTATTTTTCATCTTTTGACTTTGCCCCTAACTTAGCTCTATCCTTTTCTAAGGTGTGCGTCAATGCTTATACAGTAAAGCAGTACCTACGTTGCGTCCATTTATATAATACGTCAATGCATACAATGCTTTAGATTTACCTTCGTTGTACTTTTTAAATGTTTTAATGCACCATTCCACAAGATGTTGCTTTTGACTATCATTTAAATTATGAGGTATCCAACGGTAACAAACCTTCCTGCCTTTTAGATGATCGAGCAAAATTTTATTTATAGCGGTCATTCCAATGCCCAAAGTAGCCCGTACAATTCTGTATGTGACACGGTTGTCTTCTTTAATCATTGTACGAATAGCAGCAATGTTTTCATCCGTAACTGCAGAAATTGGCCGATCTTCGCGTAAATCATCATTGAGAGAAACTTGATGAAATTTAAATTCATTGTACCAGCTTTGAACAGACCTAATACTAGGTGCTTACTTTCTAAAAGCTTCCCGAAGCTTTTCGACGCATTGTTTTGGAGAGAGCGAATTTTTAAAATCGTAAAATATCATAACTAGGAAATTTTCTCTTATTAACTGCATTTTCAGTACGACTTGCGTGCTTTAAATCTGCATGGAAAATTACTGATAACAGATAACGAATTGTAACAAGAACTGCCATGCTACCTGGTTATATTTGTTTGCAGAAACTTTCTGTGCTACCCTCGTAATAAAATAATAAACATCATTGTAGCAAGATCCTAATTTAAATAAAAATAAATATTTCTCACCATGCAACCTTCCCAGTATCGCCCATCATACTAATCGCCCCTCCGCCTTTGGGGGGTATATTCTGCAGCCCTTGCACGGGATTCGCATTAACTACATCCCCCCTGAAGAGGAACACAAGATTCTTCGATCGTCCAGGTACGCCTTGCACAATATTTATGGGTCCCATCAACTCGATACCGTGGTACGGCTTCTCCCAGTTGGAAATACGTAACTGTTGAGTAGTCGCCGGGCAAGTAGCGTCTTCGGAGCACGGAAGAACCCAGAGAAAGACAACGATGGTGAGAAAGCAGACGAGGATTGAAAGACTGAAGAGGAATTTGCGGATTGCTGACATCGGTTTCTTGTACCTAGAGATGCAAATGTTATTGTAACATTTGTCTGTCTATTTCAAAATTTTCAAATGGGGTCCTCCACCATAGTAACAAATTCGAAAATGGATCATTTATATTAAAAATCATCTACTCAATTTCAAATTCTCACTAAGCTTTCTGAAAAGATAGAAACCCAGTGCATTATAAGAAAGTGACTTGGATTTTAAAATTTTGTTTTGCTCTTATACCTACTGTGATTTTTCGATTTAAAGTACTAATATTCACCAAGTGGTTTATGAAATGTATTGTTTTGCCTATTCTTAAAATTACCAGCGGGAACATATAAAATGAGCACCCTATAATGCTTTTTTTATTATTTTATTACATTGCTTATTATCCATGCATATTTCCAATTATTGATCACAAAAGTTATTTTGAACATATTTTATATTTTTATGAATGTTGAAATAGATCAATTTTTGTGACTCCAATAGACACTTACATAACTGACGTCACACGAAAGAGAGAAATAGATCTTACTTCCAAACAAACCCCCTCTCGTTGTCTTACGTCCCTCTCCTAGTACTGTGCCTGCCATTCTGTTTGCATCTGTCATTCGTGTTATAATCTAATTCTCTATTCTGATTTGTTTTGTTCGTTATTATTTTTAAAAATAAGTTAAAACGACTAAAGATGCCTGGGGCAACTTTTTGTTTAATAATAGTGAGAATCATTCTTTGTTTGGAAGTCGTAGCCATAGCAACCATTTGTACTATGCTCTACCGCTAGATGCCCTCGTGCAAATTGCAATTGTGTGTCTATTATTAGCGAACTCCACCTTACCAAGGATAGCGGGAGGTATAGGGATCGTGCTAAAAATCGCATACCGAGATTTTGGTAAATCACCACGTTTTAAAGTCCCTAGTCACGATGATGTCTATGTGTATGTATGTGTGGATCCTCCACTCTAACTCAAATACTATCATTCAAAAAATTTTGAAATCTTGTATTTCGAACTTTGTCTGTAATGGAAAGAGCCCATTAGATTTTGGTGTAAATCGGATAACCGAAAATGGCACTTTACTAGAAGCTCAACATAGTTTTTATTCGAAAAATACCTTTAAATGTTATTTTTTCGAGATTAATGTTATTATAAAAATTAAAGATTATTAAATTTTCTACAAATTTGCAGTAATACTTTTTCTATATATTTTATGGATAAATTTATAAAATTATCTATAATTTAAATCCCGAATCCCGCGCTTTAAACAAACAAAACTCCTTGGTTGCGCAGTTATTGAAATGTAAGTAACTGACAGATAAATGTCACTGTCAAAGAACTATTCATTTCAAATTAATAATAGTAACGTTTTTAAAAGAAAAAAGTAAATAGAATAGAAAAGAAAATCAATACAGTTTCCAGCATATGTAAATATGTAGGTATGTATTTAGATTAATAAAAATTAATGATCCGCAAAAAAGTTTAAGCTAATTCTCTTTTTTGGATTAGTGAATTCTATTTTATCCCGATATTTAAAATTTAATCTTCATTTTATTATCAAAAAAGGTTACTTGGATCAGATTAGACTATATTTTAAGAAATAAATTGCCAAAATTCGCTATTCCAAAAATAAGGATTAGCTTAATCTTTTTTGTGACTCGGGCGGTAATGGCGGGAGGTACTGTGTTGGCCACACCAGATTTATTGAAAACAAAATGAGTTTGAAGTCCAGATGACACAGTCATAATTTTGTTAACATAATTTTATGCTCATGTTAAACAGGTATTCAATAATTTATAATTAAATTTGTAATAGAATAGATAAAGAACATCCTATTTGTCATAACATTCGTATCTAATGAAACAATTTATAACCGTGTCAAACAGGCTTAACATATAAACTATTATTCACGAAAGATGACTATTCAAGGTTATTTGTGAGCCGTCTGATATAATATTACTTGCAAATAACTTCATTGCATTTTGTGTGCATAGGCGTGCAACATGAAATATTTACGGACACATTTTAACTGAATAAATAAGAGTAATTCATTTGAAAATTATATTTCTTTCTAAATAATGCTTTCTGAAAGATTTATGTTCTTCACTTATGTTTTAGGTAAAAAAAAACAAAAATGTAGACTTAACTTATAAACCAAGGAATAATAATTTGATTTAAACGTCAACGCCACTGAGTAAATATTAGCACAGAGGGCAGTGTAGTAGATAATTAAGTATCTGTAATTCTACGACATTCGTCATTATTATTTATAGTGTGTTAGAAAGTAATGCCACTATTTACGTATATCTGTTACACCACATAAATTAAATAGACATAGGTCAAATAATCTTTCTTTTTCTAATACAAAATGTTGCTAAGCTACTGCTATAAAGTGATGTGTATTCTTTCTTCGAACAAATGACATTGAATAGTCATCTTTCGTGAATAATAGTATAGTATCTAGCACTTGGCCAGCTGTGCATGGTAGTTTTTTCGAGCAATCAACAATAATTGTTTTCATGACAACAAATCAAAATTCTTATGTTTTAATTATTTACCGCATTAGTGCGGGAACTGGCTATTTCCCGTATTCATTTTGAGTTTTCGAAAACCTATTTCTCGCTTGATTTTAGAAAAAAAATATTATTGAATGATTAAAATTTAAGACATTCTAGAACTACAAATCATTTCAATTTAAATGATTTTATATAAAAAAAAATTAAAAATGTGGAGGACTCCATTGTTTTACTTACGAATGAATTCTATTTTAAGAACAAACTATAATTTAATGAGAAAAAAATATATAACAATTTATAAATCTTCTTACCCATCTTTGATGATCGGCGAATCATCCAAATTGGAATTAATATTGGGAAATCCATTCAAATGATTATCATCCACATCATTGAGATGATGATAGTTCCTATGTTCTGCCCCATTTAACTTAGCAGTATCTTTATACTTATTTTGCACTGGTAAAGCACTATGTAACTCCTCTTCACTGTCCGTATCGCTTATAGATTGTGGTAGCGGAGAATACACTCCTTGAGATGTAGAATTTGACATCATCTTAATTATTAACTACACACCTGTAAGTATTACAATTGTTACATATTGATAGTCAAATTAAATGTTTTATATTACATTTTATAAGATAACTATGAATATATTTGTCTTGTTTCACTGTAAAACTGCATTGCAATGCAACTTGTGTTGACAGATATTGAATAGATCGACCTTGAATTAATAAAATGGTGGAGGTGCTGTGGACAGTGGCGTAGTAAATTTAAAGTTTTATGGGGCATTAAATGCGCAATACAAATTTGTGAAATTTATTACATCCAGTAAAATGTAATTGAGTCGTAACATAAAACTTGATATTTTATGCACAATTAAACAACTATTTTTCAGTAAATAAATAATATAAAATGTTCTATTGCTTATGTCTGCAAGAAAAAATATCTTTTTCGCAGGCCCGTGATTTCCATCTCCTAATAAAATTTCTTCTAATAATTAGATGACAATTATTGTTATTATTATGATAAAAATGATTAAAAACAAGCTTAATTAACATGTCTGATCTGGGCCTCGATTTTGTAGAGCTTGTAACTTTAAATTCTGTCAAAATTGGGTTTTCCCCACTACGAATTCTACTGCTCCAAACTAGTAAAATTTGAAATCTATCCGGAGAAAGAGTGGGGGAAATCTCAGATTCTGACAGAATTTAAAGTTACAAAATCGAGGCCCTGAACTGTTTTCGAGATAGAGGTCATTTTGTATTAGAACCGAAGAAAAACTGACAAGATAGTGATCGAATAAAATTTTGTTCATGCCAGTAAATAATGTATACCAATACAATAAAATTTTATATGTAACATTTTTTTCAATTTCTCACAGTTAAGAAGTGATTTGAAAATTTGTTATTGGTCAAGGACGCTACATTTTACTTATACTTCATTTCATTAAGAAAATAGCAGATGGCGCTTGAGACCCGGCCGTTTTACATGCATAAAATAAATAATTTAAATTTGTGAAACCAGTTTGCGAAGACTAAATATTTTTATCTGTAAAAATGTACAATACCTGAATATTAAAAATGACAAAGTGAAAATGGTGACATATCACTTAATTCTGTCAATTTTATTTACTAACCACGGCTGACAGGTGATCTTTTTCTCGCTTTTGTGAACTCGGTATGTGTTCTGATCAATTAAAGAGCAGAATTTTTTTTCCTGTCTAAACCATCGCTCTTTTCTTAAGTGAAATGAAGTATAATACAATATAAAATTTTATAAAATACCAGACAAAAAAAATAATCTTTTGCAATATTTTCTTCCCGCTATTACGGCGTACATAACATCAACTATGTGCGAATTAGGTCTCGACATACGTGCCACGTGCTTCATAGAAAGAGACAGAAGCACTTACAATTTAATTTCTGTGTTTATCGTATTTTCTAGGTATTACGTTTACATATTTAAAATCAAATAATTTGCTTTTTGCGATTTGACATTGACGTTTCAATATCAAATATAGAAGACATACGTTCATGTTTTCCTTCTAAACTAGCGCTCGTAGCGGACAGCTCCGGCGAACCAAAGATGCCGCATACGTCATCGTATTGCGGGCGAATTAACTAACGATCAATTTAATATCGTTTGTACAAAAAAAATACGCTATATTTTATTACTTTTATTGCATTAATAGTATTGCAGTAATGTGGAATAGTATATTACTAACCGAGGTGGAAAGTGTTTCATTGTCGAGGGCGAAGATAGTTAACCAAGGCGCGAAGCGCCGAGGTTAACTATAGCCCGAGACAATGAAACTTTTCACCGAGGTTTGTATACTATTTTATTCACAATCTGAAATAAAAAAATATTTGATATTTAAATAATAATAACCTAACATAAATAAACGAATGGTCTGAGATTGTTCATTTGTCACGTGAACTGTCACTTTGATTTCTAACCTTAAATATTGATTTCATTCATTACTTGTATTATTTATAAGTTTATTCCATATTTTTATCATATAAATTATAAAGATGATTTGTTTATATGTAATTACCCATCATTGATTCGCATTGATCTTTCAAAGCGGAGGGCAGCTATTTCCCGCCTCGAGGTTGGAAAGTATAGCGTGAGTATAGCTGAGGTTGGAAAGTGTCAACTTTCCAACCCCAGCTATCTTCACGTTATACTTTCCAACCTCTTGGAATATGAGGTTAACAATAACTAACTTCCCAACTTTTTAAAAGTCAGAAATCGTCATATTACTAACCGATTGTGAATAAAAATCATTACATTTCAACATGACTAAACTACGCCATTTATTGAATATTTTTTTAAAAAAAAAAACAAATACACATCAAACTCAAAAGTAAACAAAAAGTCTCATTTAATCAAAGTCGTATACTAATATGAAGTATAGACTCAATTATAAAATTGCACGTGTTTGACGTAATTTGACATCTATTTTTTTATTTTTGTTATTTTTTGTCCTAATCCATAGCAAGTTTCATTACAAAAACCAAAAAGTATATGTTTTAAATTTACATATCTCGCTTATACAAAGGGCTAATTTAATAATACTTGATGTGTTAGACGCAGAATTTAATTCTCTAAAACTCTTATTTGAAGCATTTATTTCTAAAATCAAAATGAAACCATTTTATTCATGAAAAACTGTTAATTACTTCAGGTAATATGTCACTTCCGGTTAGCCTATTTTAACAAAAATCTACTATGTTATTCCCATTGTCATAAAAGTCTTACATACCAAATTTGAAAAGTTTTGGATTATATTTTAAAATAGTTTTTCATTAAAATCTATTATAGGCTTTAAGTAAAGTACCATTTCTAGAAATGGGGTATTCCGACATTTTTTAAAAATAATTTTTTTCGTTAGTACATGCCAGTAGGACTCTGAATATCTAATTTTGAGTAAGAAAATGTATACACTACGTGAGATACGAATTTTTAAAAATTTCATTGCTATTCAAATTTTCTTATCAATGGCGCGCTTATTACGTCAAATCGATAGTGACATTTGCAACAAACTTCAGCGTCTAAATCCACATGTTCATGACAGCTATTTGCTTTTTTACACATGGTTTCAGTAGCAGCGTACATTACAGTGTTTGTCCTGTGTTTGTTTGTTATAAAAATACGAGTAATATTTCATAATTATGGAACCTGATTATAAAAAGGCTAATTCTGGTAATTCACCTGGTGTGGATTCTGCCATAAATGATTATTTTCTCCATAACTCACAATACGTGAGTGCAGAAATACGTAATGTTAAAAGCCGAAGGTATGTTTTGTTCGAGAATTGTTGCAAATAAAGTGAAGGAAATCTCAAATAAGAAATATACGCGCGTGTTAACTACTGGCACCATCTATGATTCTAAACGTAAATATCTACCATGAAATGAGCAACAAATTATCAATTTCACGTCACAAATTTCAAGGACGTTTCTAGAGCTGCAGAAATTCCAATTTTCTAACATTAAATTATGAATTAAAAGTTTTTATTAAATATGTTTTATTACATTTTCGTACCTTATGAAGATGTAAACTATAGAAAAACGTTATTATTTTGCATTATTTCCATATCACCGGAATACCCCATTATGTAATGACCAAAAAAGGTGGTGCACAACTAGACGTTATAGCAGTCCTAAATACAAAATTTCAACTTTCTACGGCTTAACGTTTTTGAGTTATGCGAGATACATACGTACGTACAGACGTCACGACGAAATTAGTCAAAATGGATTCAGGGATGGTTAAAATGGATATTTCCGTTGAAATCTAAAAACCGAAATTTTTCGCGATTACAATACTTCCTTTACTATATACAAGGAAGTAAAAATGACGTATCGAAGAGTCTGTATTAAGTGCAAAATCTAAAGTTTTGAAAACCCGTTACTTTGTACGTCCGTTATTAAAGACGTAACATTAGCATTGATAGAATCTTCTCGTACGTCATGCAAAAACTCCCTAATAAAACAAATGTTAATACGTACCTAAAACTACGATTTATTCTAAGTTCAATTGTTTTGACTAGAGTTGGACCTGAAACAAAATAATAAACTGATAAAACAAAAAACAAACAAAAACAAAGTAACGAAAATATAAGTAAACAAGATTGATAAGAAATAATGTAAATAATACAACTGAAAAATGGTTTCAAATGTTGATGATAATAATAAATGAAAGAGGGAATAAATGAAACACATTTTATTGATCATTATGTATGATTTTGTAATACACATTTTATAATATGTATGTATATAGTACACATACTTAGCTTATCATGAAGTATCCAATGAAAGAATTATAAATCTACAGTAATAATAATAATTATTATTATATATTTAATTGTCACTATTATGCTTTGAATTACATACTTATCAATAAATACACAATTAAATCTTTACATTCATAGCAATTTTTCTGTAAGCGTAGCTTTTAATCTGTGAAATTTAACATGTAATATATCGATTTCATAAAAAGCAAACGGAAATAGGTTAGAAAGCTGTCAACTCATAACAAAACAACTGAAATCAGCCGCGAGTTCATTGTTGCAATGAGCTTTCAGCTCACTCATGACTGCAGCTTTCAATAGACACCATCTCGGAGCTTAAAGCTCACGAGAGGAAATTATTTTCAGCTTGGACTTCCACTTAAATTTTCATTCATAACCTATACAAACATGAATTTTTTAATTGCATTTACACTGTTCCGAGCACCTTCAACTGCCTACGCTTCGATCGAAATGATTTGACTAATTTTACGTATTGTCTCGAAGCTAGACACTTGACTAAAATGTACAAATTGTCTAGTCCAACGCTGAAAATAATTTCGGGAAAGAAATTAGGTTAGGGCGCGGTAAATATACATTGCAAAAATATATCTTACACGGATTTCAGTGTAACAGTTAACATTGGAAACTATTTGAAACTAGTTACAATGATTTTGTGATGCAGTGCATTGCGCAATGTGCCTGTGCACATAACCTCTTCAACCAATATAAAATACTTTCTTACAGGCGCGAATTTCAAAAAATCTCACACTAACAAAGTATTTATTTACCACATATTGCACTTTACCCATTTTATCAATTTATTTAAAGCAACTTACAACCTTTTTTAATGCCATTATTATAACTTAATTTCATGTATAAATATTAACAAAAATAAATTATTAAACGCACATAGAGTATTTACGATCCCAATCACCATTAAACGATATTAAAAAAATATATATAAAAAAACCTTTTAATACATATTGATGTGTAGATTCTGTCTTAATTTTTTTTTTCAAAATTCGCAAAATTAAAGAACATATTTCTTGAAATGTAAATTTTTGCATTGTCAAACACGAATTTTTTAATAAAATAATGAATAATTTAATCATGTAACCGATTTTAAATAACAAAAAAATTATTTATTATTATATTAACAAATTTCGTGTCGACTAATGGCACTAAAAATGTTCGCTTCAAGAACAATGCTCTGAATTTCGCAAATTTTGAATAAAATTCTTTTCTATTATACAGGGTGCAACAGCTAAACGAGCGACCTCAAATAATTTCTATATTATTAAAGATACAATAAAATGAAATAAGACAATCTTGTAAAAGACCAAGGGGGACATCCTATTATAGAAGAAAATATTTTTTTTAAACCAGTGGTTCTTAAGTTACAAACAAAAGTTATATATTTTTTAAATAGGATTATATATGTATTTTAGGTCCTTTCGACAGAGTATTTTTTTTCTGAGTTCAACCATGTGATTATTTTACATCCATACATAACAAAAATTTTGAGAAAAAATTAATTGAAATTTATTTTTATAGTTATTTCTCAGTAGGCTATGTATGAAAAATAATTGATCTTAAATTAAAATGAAACAAATATTTGTTAATAACGTTATAAACATAAATAACTCAACTGAAAAATAGCAGTTTTGTTTTGCGTTTGAAAAACGACTATAAAAAATAAATTTATTTAAATTTCAATTGAATATTTCTCAATATTTTTGTTATATAAAGATATAAAATGATTATATGGTGGAATTCAGAAAAAAATACTCTGTCGAATGGGCCTAAAAAATATATATCATTCCATTTAAAAAAAATATAACATTGTATTGTAACTTGAGAACCACTGGTTTAAAAAAATATTTTGTTCTCTAATCCGATGTCCCCCTTGGTCTTCTATAAAATTGTCTTATAGTATTTTATTGTATCTTTAATAGAATAGAAATTATTTGAGGTAGCTCGTTTAGCTGTTACACCATTTATACCCTCAACGTTTTTTTTGCCATTTTTTAATACTTCTATATTAAACAAAAAGTATTCGTAAGATAAGTTTATTGTCATAAAATAATATTTGTATGTAAATAATAAGAATATTCAAAGCAATGTCGTCAAAAAGAGAACAATTTTTTCAGAATCCAACCCTGGGTCTTTGTACAAATTTTACAGATTTAAAGCAATTTTTAAGACGTGTTTTATTTTTGCTTCCAAAGGTCTAAATAGTTATTTTTCATAGAGCATAAAAATAAGATTAAAGTGCCTTTTAAATTACGACGTCATTCGAGATTAAAATGTACTTTATTTCCTTGTTATACTATTTATAATTCGAATTTCAAATGGCACAAAATTGACCCCTGTGGTGCACTCTCCACACCAGCAATGAGTGCCCGTGAGGTGACGCCTGGTAAACGCCCGCACGGTAAAAATATGTCATCATCATTACCGATATCTGCGTATGGAGCAGATTGGCACACCCAGCAATGGGTTATATGCCGTGAAGATATATTTATTTATTTATTGTTATACTATTTTATAACAAATATATTCCGTTTTTTTCCATTGATGGGTTGCTATATTTATTTTTTTTAATTTAATTTCTATTTTTTGCAGCGAAATGTATGTATACAAATATTTTACGTGCATTCCTAATTTGTGAATGGTGTACCACAGGGCTCGTTTCTTGATACCATATTAAATTATTAAAAATATATTTAATAATATGAATTAGAAAAATTTTTCCTATAAACTGCCACTCAAAGAATGTATTCATTTTGTAGAATGTTCCTAAAAACAATTTTACAAAATTTACATAAAATGTTTAGGTTTTTATTGTATTCCATTCTTAAAATGTTTTTAATTTAACTAAATTCATTCATTCAGTTTTTTTTTTCAAAAACAACCCTAAACAATTTTTTGAGTGCTGGTGTATTTATTCATTTGTAATATAAATATCTGCAGGCTTAAAAAAACTAGTAAAATATATCATTTATAAACTTGTTTGTGTTTTATAGAACTGGTAATAATTTTGCCCATATTAATAGGTAACACATTTTGTTCAAATTATTGATATTTTCACCTATAAATATTGTTTAATAAACCCACAGACATTTTAAATTTTTTACGTGAAAATATAGAGTATAAGTTGAAACCATACCCGGGTTTTATGATTCAAACTTATTTGTTAATTACTCTAAAATTTTCCTATAAATTTAATTTTACTAATTTTTTTCAATATTAGAAATATGTATCACACAATAAGATAAATAAATATATCATCCATGGCTTATTACCCATTTTTCGGCGTACAAATGACGATATATCTATACCGTCTATAGGGCGCGAGCAGACACGTGACTCGAGCGACCTTGACGTGCTTGGAATCAGCTGATTTGTGTGCTCATGTCATTTTGACAAGAACAATGTCACGTTGACAATACCAATGTTTTGATTTATTCTGATTTTGAACTGCATTAATGTAATTATTTTACAATTTTTAAGCAGTAAAACATATGAAATGAATAATAACAACATTTTAGCAGTTAAAAATCAAAATAAATCAAAACATTGGTCTTGTCAACGTAATATTGTCCTTGTCAAAATGACATGCGCACACAAATCAGCTGATACCGAGCACGTCAATGTCGCTCGAGTCACGTGTCTGCTCGCGCCCTATAAACTGCGTGATATGTATTTATAATTATATTTTTTTACGTCAAAATTTTGCACTTTTTTTTCATCATTAATGTGTGAAAAAATGAAACGCTATGGCATTTTTTCCACGCTTTTATTGTAGACATAGATAAAATTTTGTATGCATCTTTTCCTTTACTCCAAATCAAATTTTCTTTCTCGTAAAAAACAGTTACACCAAGGCGACACTTTATCTATTGTAATCTTGTTATTTATGACAACTAAAAAAATTTACGTTGAGAAATGTAAAAATTATATTTAATTTTAGTCAAAAATATTTTAAAAGTAGTTACTTTAGTCTTTATCAGTCAAATATAACGTTAGTGTGAGATTTTCAAAAAACCCGCGCAATTTCATGATTTTATAACCTAAAGGTGGTTTTTGTTTCATAATATCAACGCTATTAGCAACTGACTGCAATACAAAGGATACAGTACAGAGTACACAATATATGTGATGTATGTTACACAATATTTTTTGTGGTTTTGTTGTTTTTTGACATCTAAGACTGAGAAAACAACAGTCATATGGAAAGTACTGTCGAAATGGATGATACAGTTTGTTCACGGTTCGTATGTCGTCTTAAGAAAAACCATCACTTTATTGAGAATAAAATTTCGAGGTATTTTTAATTGTATTTTCCAAGAAATGACATATTTTAACAAGTTTAATATTAAACTTTTTTATACTGCAAGCACACATTATGGCTTTTTACCTATTTCAATAATTGTTTTTTTTTATTTAAGATATGTTGTCGATTGTTGATCAAATAATGAATGCATCACGCCTAGAAATTTATTTTAATGCAATCGGAGACTTTTAGAAGTTGGGGCTCTTTCTAAAAAATTGCCATTTCATCCAGAAAAATGGCATTTGCTAAAAACTAAGTGTTTTTAATTCAGAAGGTTACTTAAGTTATTCAGTTAGTTATTGCAGTTACATTAACGCCTAGATGGTTAGGCCCAACGACAGAGTAACCAGAGATAGAGATATGTCCTGTCTAGTCCGAGTATTTCTCACTAGAGGCCATCACTGAGGCCACGTAGAGTATCAATGTCTAGTTTGAACGTTGGTCACTAGAGGCGCAAGTGTTCTTAGATAACATTTCGTGGTTAACATCTAAGATTAACATTAACAGTTTAACTAAACTGTTAACTGTTAATGTGTAGGCGTAATAGATTAACTAAACTGTTAATGTTAATCACGGTGTAGTATCTATAGGTGAGAGCACGAGATGCGTTGACATGGCTAAGTAACTGGGAAACAAAATGGCTCTAAGGCGACCCGTTACCATTTGACAAAAAATGTTTTGCTACAAGATGCACAACAGGGTATGGATCAAATAAAGAGAAATATAGTCTTTTTAAGGTGCCAAAAGGTGCAATTTAGCGGCAGCCAGCTACACTATAATCACAGAAACAGGTACTAAAATAAATTTCTGATTGAAAGGTGTCAATGTCAAGTGCATTTGACATATGTTGTTTTATAATTTTACTGGAAGTATAGAAACGTTTTTGTATGGAATTTGTACAAAATACATACATAGAACTGACAAAAGATAAAAGGTAATGATTGAAAATATAGAATATTATGCGTTATATATGAATAATTTAATATTTTAAATATTTTGTGTAAAAACCGGGTCGCTACAAAACCTGACATCTAGCGGCAAACTGTATGAACTAGCCCAGATAGTTAGCCATTTTTTGTAATGCATTGGAATACGTCGTGCACTCACCTATAGATACTACACCGTGATGTTAACCTCGAAATGTTAACTAAGAACACTTGCGCCTCTAGTGACCAACGTTCAAACTAGACATTGATACTCTACGTGGCCTCAATGGTGACCTCTAGTGAGAAATACTCGGACTAGACAAGACATATCTCTATCTCTAGTTTCTCTGTCTGGCCAGCCAAAATCAAAACAAACCAAATGAAATTTTGTCTAATTATATTTGGTCGTTGAGTAGGCCCGTGCAAGCGGTTTGAGAGTGGCTTAGCCCAGTGGAGCAATAGGGCTGGGTTGTTAAGGGTTAGGGCGCCAGTTTAATGTACTGGTTCTCTCATTTTTTTATTTTTGCTTCATAATATTGAATACCACCACCCATTATTTGCGCCGCTCTATTCATGCACTGAAAGGTTTGTCTACCATCTACCTCTCTACTTGTTCTGTATTAGTAGTTTAAATAAGTTCTTATGAGATTGAAAACTGAAGTTCCAAACATTATTTCAAAAAAAAAATAGCGTTTATGATAAAGGAACAGTAAGATTATTTTACTATACAGAGCAAGTAAAGGAACCTTTCCATGCATAAATAGAGCGATGCAAATAATGGCAGTTGACATCAAATATAAAAAAAAAACAGTCAGCGATATGTCGCTTTGTCATAATTTCGATATTTATAGTTTTATTGCTGAACACGACGATCAATTTTTCTGCCGAATTATGGTTAAAACTATGTTTTAAATCTGTAAATAATGAACTAAATCGCAACGAAACCTACCACTCTTATGTATAATTTTATATTAATCAACGAAAATATGTGTTTTTGTCAGTTTTTTTTACAGCTTTAGACTTAGTTTCGACCATAATACGGCCATTAACCGAAAAATCAGGTTTAACCTCAACGAAGACCGTCCCAAGAGGTCATTCAATTCGATTTTGAACAGAAAGAGAGCAGTAGGACAAACGCGCCATGACTAAAATAACTGGAACATCAATCAGGTAGTCAAGAGAGTGGTGGTACGAAATGGAGATGTAACAATTTTAACAAAATATCGATTTTTAAACTGATAAATTCCAACGACTAGTTTTTAACCAATCATGATGCAAAACACTTGAAACAGTATTATACCGTAAAATTTTTGGTTAAATAATTATCCAATTGAACACCTGTATTTCTGATCATGTGCAAAAGTAACCAATCAAAACAAACTTACACTGATAAATTCCAACGACTAGTTTTCAACCAATCATGATGCAAAACACTTGAAAATTCAACCAATGGTAACAGTAAATAAACAGTTGTTATTGTTTATAACTGTCAGTGTGACAGTTAATTAATATTTCAAGTTTAAAAATAAAATATTAATAATTAAATTGTTTCATTTTGCTTTGTCTTTGGAATTTATCTCACCAAATACCACACGACCTCTCAGATTTTCTCAGATAAATTTTTATTTTGCACTCATTTTTTATGCTTTTAAGCAAAATCACTCAAGCAAACTGACATTAGGTAAAACCCCTCCTCCTTCGGAGTCGGGATTTACCACGCAGTTTGCTTTCGTGTTTGTTGCTAAGCAAAAAAAAATCGTGCAAAATAAAAATTTATCGATAAAATCAGGAGGTCTTGTGATATTACTTCTGATAATTATCCTAAGACAATTATCACTTAGGTACGTCACTAAGTTGCTAAGTAACAAACACTCTTTGACACATAATTAAAGATTGTTTTAATTTGAAATGTCGTTTTCACTGTATGGCAGTGAAAATAAAGATTCAATTAATAATATTATACTATTAAACGTTTGTATAATAATACTGAATGTGTCTTGTCTTCTCGTTGTGTCAATCTTATTATCGTTACACACTTTACGCTGAACATATTCAGAGCTACTACTGACCTCTTTTGGGTGATTTTATAATTACAAAAATTCTGCTGAATACAAATTCATCATAAATTTAATTAAAATTGCAAAAAAAATTCTCACCGAATACCCCTCGATCATTGATAAACACTTATAATTTTATCACAACTTCCTCAAACACGTTGCTTTTAGGTATGGTTTGTTCGAAGATATTTCGTTATGGCTTTAACTTACTAAGCCTGTGGTGAACCGCACACAGCAGGAGATTGTACCTGTTGGCGCTCAGGGTAGGATTGCAAAATATTTAAATTCGGAAATCCCTAATCTCTATGCACATTTCAGATTTACTTGAAATAATAATGAATTAACAAAATTAAATTGTCTTTGACTATTATTAGAAATATAAGATGAGAAGAATCGTCCTTGACTGGTATTAATACATATTAGGGAAAATAAGATATCAAAGGCATACCTAGTAAGTAGGTATATAAATGAGTTTTCAAAAATTTATCCAATTGAATTAATTTGGGGGCAATTAAAATGCAATATAAGACGGAACAATACATCACCGACTGTAAGTGACGATGTTACCGAACTAATAATAAGTGAAATGAACAATATAACACCAGAAATTTGGGCTAACAGTGTGCGTCATGTGATTGAAAATCAATATATTGATTTAATAATATTAGCAAAGATTTTATTATAAATATTCAAGACTCAAGTGACGATAGTGAAATGGATTGAGATTGTGACAATGACATTGTCGAATAATTACATATATCAGTGTAATATATATTTATTTTTATGTATGGCACTATTGTTTAATTGCATTATTTAATTAAATGATGAATTGTTATACAATGATACTTTTATGTAACATTTTTTTTTGCTTCATTATCATTAATAATATTTGTACAAAATTCTCTATTATTAAAAATAAAATTAAATTGGAAAATATTGAATACATACCTAACCCTAACCCTAACAATAGACCCGCTGAGAGGGCCATAACGAAATATCTTCGAACAAACTATAACACCCCTCTGCCTTCGGCGTCAGACAGTTACTAAGCAACGCGCTTTCGGTAACTGTGATAAAATTATTTCGTAATTATCAATGTCCTCGGGACATTATAGCTGATAAAACTCCGTTACCCCGATAAAATTTCCGCTACCAACTAAATAAACAGTTGTTATAGTTTATAACTTTCAGTGTGACAATTAATTAATATTTCAAGTTTAAAAATAAAATAGTAATAATTAAATTGTATCATTTTGCGTTGTCGTTGGAATTTATCTCACCAAATACCACACGACCTCTCTGATTTCCTCAGAAAAACATTTATTTTTAAGCACTCATTCTTTTTGCTTTTAAGCAAAATCACTCAAGCAAACTGACATTAGGTAAACCCCCTCCTCCTTCGGAGTCGGGATTTACCATGCAGTTTGTTTTCGTATTTGTTGCTAAGCAAAAAAATCATGCATTTTAAAATGTTTAAAAAAAATCAAGAAACATTTTATAAGATTTGGTTAACCGTACGAAACCTGTAATAAGTGATAGATTCTATACTTGCAAATATATTTAACGTTGATGGTTTTTAGCATAGACACTCAACACTGATGCTGAGAATGTACCACATGACACATGAGTTATTTTGTGCTATAATAATATGAATAAATTGAACTTTGGTTGAATACGAAGTTCAATTATCAAAATTACAAACATATTTTTTTTTTATACTCATTATTGTACATATTATTCCGAATTATCGCATAACAGTATTTCTTGTAGTGTAGTGCACTCTCCATACCAGTTTTGAGTGCCTGCAATGTGGCGATTATTAGATAAAATAATTTTAAAAAAATTATGGTTGTTCTTGCGACGAAATACGAACAATGAACCGACTATACGTTTACATTATATCTACATTTAACAGTAACATGCTGATGACAGCTAATATTCAGGCCATCCAAGTGATATACTGAAAACTGTAGCGTTCAGATTACGCAAAATATCACAAAATATACTATACAATAACAACGTAGTAACAAGATTTAAAAATAATTCATAAAAAATCTATCTCACCGAGAAAACTCCACCTCTTTTGACAATTTACAACTATTACATATTTTGAAACAGAAATGAAATTTGTAATAGTTGTAATATTCTCGCGAGGTTAGAATTTTTCAAGGTAATCATCACAGAATAAAATAAATCAGATCTATATCACTATCGTTAGAAAATAAATAAAAAATCACATCGATTGAAATTGTACTAATAATACTAAGTAGTGTCTGTTAGAAATTCGACGACAATTCTTCAAAATAACCTATGGTACACACAGAGTCGAATATCTTACAGAATCTAAATGCTTAATCAAAACAAATCTAAACTAATGACTAGATTAGCTTTACCGCCAACAATTAGACTTCACCGTTCAAAAAATTTCTTTCATTTTCTGTTCAAAATTCCTAAATTGCACATAACAAGTTGTCATTTTCACTCAATTTTTTTCGATTTGCACAAAACAATTGGTATAGCACAAAACAAAATTTCTTCTATTACAATTATATATTTCCGGCTCCGGTAAGATGACATTTTCAATAAATTTCTTTAATAATCCTAAAATAATTATAGGATATTATTTCGGTATCTTTTTCAGAATTCAGTTTCATAATTTCAATTTTTGTTTGTCATTTGAATGTTTCAAACTCATGCGAACCTCCAATATGATATTTCGAAAACACCGCCATTTTGTAACTAAATATATAAATACTGATTCCATACAAATCTCTGTAGATATTTGAGCCAATATTATGTTCCCGTCAATATTCAAATAGTCGCGAATCTGTTGAGTTTGAGTTGAATCATTTGAAACACTAGATGATATATTTTAGTCTTCATGTTCCAAAGAAATTTTACTTGTAGTTTACCCAATTCCAATTTAGAAAACCCGTATCCATCTTTTTGTCTTTCTATAAATATTCAAATGTTCGTCCATATTTTGGCCTTTCAAGCCGGATCATTTGAAACAGTAGATGATATATTGTGGTCCTTATTTCCCAAAAAAAAAATTACTTTTCCCCAATTCCAATTTAGAAAAGCCGTATTCATCTTTTTGTCTTGTTATAAATATTGAAATGTTTGAGCACATTTTGGCCCTTCGAGCCAGATCATTTCAAACAACAGATATAATAAATTTATTCTTCATATCTCAAAGTAATTTTACTTTTACCCAATTCCAATTTAGAAAAGCCGTATTCTTCTTTTTGTCTTGTTATAAATATTGAAATGTTTGCGCACATTTTGGTCCTTCGGGCCGGATCATTTGAAAGAAAAGATGATATATTTTAGTCTTCATATCTCAAAGTAATTTTACTTTTACCCAATTCCAATGTAGAAAAACCGTATCCGTCTTTTTGTCTTGCTATAAATATTCAAATGTTCGAGCACATTTTCGCCCTTCGAGCCGGATCATTTGAAACAACAGATGATATATTTTAGTCTTCATATCTCAAAGAAATTTTACTTGTACCCAATTCAAATTTAGAAAAAGCCGTATCAATATTTTTGCTTTGCTATAAATATTCAAATGTTTGGGAACATTTTGGGCCTTCGAGCCGGATCATTTAAAGAAAAAAGATGATATATTTTAGTCTTCATACCTCAAAGTAATTTTACTTTTACCCAATTCCAATTTAGAAAAGCCGTATTTGTCTTTCTGTCTTGCTATAAATATTCAAATGTTCGCGCACATTTTCGCCCTTCGAGCCGGATCCTTTGAAACAACAGATGACATATTTTAGTCTTCATATCTCAAAGAAATTTTACTTGTACTCAATTCAAATTTAGAAAAAGTCGTATCGATATTTTTGCTTTGCTATAAATATTCAAATGGTGACGCACATTTTGGCCTTTCGAGCCGGATCATTTGAAACAACAGATGATATATTTTAGTCTTCATATCTCAAAGGAATTTTACTTTTACCCAATTCCAATTTAGAAAAGCCGTATCCATTTCTTTGCCTTACTATAAACATTCAAATGTTTAAGCACATTTTGGTCCTTCGAGCTGAATCATTTTAAACAACAGATGATATATTTTAGTCTTCATTTCCCAATACCAATTTAGAAAAAACCGCATCCATCTTTTTGTTTTGCTATAAATATTCAAATGTTCGCGCACATTTTGGTCCTTCGAGCCGGATCATTTGAAACAGCTGATGACATAGCCTTCCTAATCCAAAGAAATTTTGCTTACATCGAATTCCAATTTAGAAAAGCCGTATCCATTTTTTTGTCTTGCTACAAATTTTCAAATATTCGCGCACATTTTGGCCCTTCGAGCCAAATCATTTGAAACAACAAATGATACATTTTGGGTTTCATATCTCAAAGATATTTTACTTGTTCCCAAATTCTAATTTAGAATAGCCGTAGCCATATTTTTGTCTTGCCATAAATATATAAATGTTCGCGCATATTTTGGTCCTTCGAGCCGGATCATTGAAAACTGTAAATGATATATTTTAGCCTTCACATATCAAAGAAATTTTACTTGTACCCAATTTAAATTTAGAAAAAGCCATATTCATATTTTTGCCTTGCTATAAATATTCAAATGTTTGAATACATTTTGGCCCTTCGAGCCGGATCATTTTTTAAAAAAGATGATATATTTTAATCTTTATTTCCAATATAGAAAAAACCGCATCCATCTTTTTTGTCCTGCCATAAATATTCAAATGTTCGCGCACATTTTGGCCCTTCGAGCCGGATCATTTGAAACAACAAATTATATATTTTAGGTTTCATATCTCAGATATTTTACTTGTACCCTAATTCCAATTTAGAAAAACCGTAGCCATATTTTTGTCTTGCTATAAATATTCAAATGTTCGCGCACATGTTGATCCTTTGAGCCGGATCATTTAAAACAACAGACGATATATTTGTTTAAATATCCCAAAGAAATTTAGCTTGTACCAAATCCCAATTTATATAAAATCTTATCCATCTTTTTGTTTTGCTATAAATATTCATTTGAAACAACAAATGATATATTTTAGTCTTCTCAAAGAAATTTTACTTGTACCCAATTCTAATTTATAAAAAACCATTTCTGCCCATTAATTTTTGTCTTGCTACAAGTAAATAAATTATTGCTGGCGGTAAAGCAGTTAATGATCGTTCGGCTTGACTCCTGTGTATATTTAATGTTAGCTACCCTTGTGAATGAATGATACTTACACGTGATGGTCCTTGATGATTGTTCTAAACAAAGAGAAGCGGATAGCAGCGTCGCTAGTTACTGACTAAGGTTGGTTGTTTTTGCGGTCACTGCAATGGTAGCCTGTGGTACTTGACTTGACAAATCAGTACACTAGCACAGACTCCATTGTGATTAATTCTCATTTGCTCGGGTTGCTCGCTGGTGACTCGGTCACGGGTTGAGGGTTACGCCGAGCTAGTTTTGATCTACGAAACCAACAAATGATTCTAATATCGCTCAAATTCATCATGCAACCTCAACAGATATCTATCATTTTTAATTTATTGTACAGGTGCGGCAGAACCAATTGAGCAGTTTGGAGGGGCTGGTGTTCGGGCGGTGGCGGGGGTAGGCAGCTGCGCTAGGTCTCCTTTTGTTCTGTCGGTATCCCCATTTTAGTACCCAACATGGTTTGGACCGGAGTAAATCGTGGCTTTGCCGTGCGCGCGTTTTATGAAAACAACCGATCTGTGATTGTGACGCAAAGAGCTTTTCGGCGACGGTTCAACATTCCGCGAAATAATGCTGTTCCTACCACGAACACAATTCGGTCCTGGATTCGGCAGTTGAAGGAAACTAAGAATAGGTACACATGGCCGACGAAGATCCATCAGAACAACAGAAAATGTGGAGCTAGTGAGAGCAGCAGTCAAACAATCGTCAAGACGTTCTGCTCGAAGGCACGCTATTGCATTGGGGGTTTCAGACCGCAGTTTGAGGAGGATTCTGCATTTAGATTTGAATTTCCATCCCTTCAAAATAATAATTGTTCAGGAATTGAACCCAGCAGACTACGCCAACCGCTAAATTCTGTGTGAGGAAATTCTTGCAGCGATCCCTCCTGAGGCAGCATTCTTCAGCAGCGACGAGGCACATTTTCACCTAAGCGGGATTATGAATAAACAAAATTTTCGCTACTGGGCTGAAAACAACCACCAAATTGTTCACGAAAGACCGCTACATTCTCCGAAACTAACGGTGTGGTGTGCCGTATCACAATTTAGCGTTATAGGCCTGTACTTTTTTGAAGAGGGAGGGCGTTGTTTCAATGTTGCAAAATTTTCTGCAGCCCCAATTAGAAGTGGTTGTTGAAGAAGAGGGACTTTTGGTTCCAACAGGATGGGGCTACAGCCCACACAGCCCGAAATTCTCTAAACGCTTGAAGAGAAATGTTTCCGGGACGTCTAGTGTCTTTGAGAGGTGACGTGGGGTGGCCTGCGCGATCGCCCGATTTAAGCATATGCGACTTCTTTCTTTGGGGATATCTAAAGGAAAAAGTGTTTAAACGTTGCCCCCAAAACCTGCTAGAGCTAAGGGAGCGGATTGTTGAAGACGTAAACGCGATACCCCGCGAAATGTGTCAATGGGCTGTTCAAAACTTCAGAAATCGGCTCCAGCAATGTATTGCACCTAACGGCCGCCATCTTAAAGACATTATTTTTAAAAATCTATGAGTATAAAATGGTAAGTCCTACTGATTTCAAAAATAAAAACTTTTTCGTATATACCCTGGTTTCTTTTTTATAACTCTTCAAAACTGCTCAATTGGTTCTGCCGCACCCTGTATTTATAAACTATTCAAGAACTGTAAATAAACTAAAAACTAATGAGGCAACGACTAGTATAATAATACATGCCATGATAAATGTTTTTCTACATTCTATTGTTATAAATATGATATGAGTCAAGTACTGTAGTTATTTGTCTTATGACAATAGCTAGCTATCTCAAAATCCAATAAATTGTAACCTAATTCCCTCAAATTCGTTATCATTATCCCTCTCCCCCCTTACCCTATCCAGCTAAAGCTCCTCGGCAATGTGGGCACCCACCTGATCTGTCCGGCGAGCAACGGGTTGATGGCATACAACCAATCATGAACTTCGCGTTCATGTAGAGTCTGCAGAAGGTAACCCCTGTGTTTGGACACGACGCTGAAGGTATTGGGTAACCGGACCATAGCCGACTGATCCTCGGAATATTCAACTTGAGCGGTGGCTAAGTTGATCAGAGCGCGCTCCACTGGGTCTTTCTCGTCTCGGAAGATGAATACGTATGGGCGCCTCACAGCCTAGGGAGAATGTGACAATAATAGATTACACAATCATGCATTCTAGATGTTAAATAAATTAACTCTAAACATACTGAAATGAACATTTTCTATTAGATACATATTAATTCAACGAAATATAAGATTTTCCAAGGCAACTCTTTTTGAAGAAATAAGTATTGTATATAAATTTTAGTAGAATAAAATAATGTAGAATAATTATATGAGATCCAACCTAAATGTTTAAATCATAGAAATGGGCTATAGGTTCCAGGAGAAATTTATTTAAACGAAGAAAGAATTGTGAAAAATTCATGAACCTGGCTAGGATCCCATTTCTACGATTTAAATAATAAAATAATGATAAATTATATAGTATTTATAATAGTATTTTATGTACTATGAGCGTTACGATGATGATGCCAGGAGGGCGAAGAGGATCTAGCCCGAGGGCCTTAGTAACGCTCGTGGTGCATACAAGATTTTACGTCTCACTAGAATATGTGAAATAAGTTTTCATTTATAATCAACAATAATGCTTAAGCTTTGTCGTTGCTAAGGATGTTGTTTAATTGTTTTGTTTATTATCAACATTTATTTATTTTTAAACTGTGATTTTTAAAACTCCATCCATCCATGCTCTAGTTATGAAGATCTGTAATTTCTGGTTTGTTTGAAACATCAACGTTCTATATCGGTCGAGATCGAGATTATGGAATGGGTGAATTTGATCAGATATTTTTTCGAAACGGTGTAAAGAAATTATTTTGAATGCTTCTGCATACGTTGAGGAAGAGAAACGCATAAATGTTCCCCTAATTATTCCATTCACGTCTGTAGAAGATGTAAGCATTATATATTGAGGTTCTTTTTCACATGACAGATCTCAGTTCTTTATTTCTTATGCACTTATTTCTGAATATTATTACATTTTAAAGAGTTTGTACTGCTTTGAATGTGTCACATGTGACGGTAAATATGTAATATCAAAAATGAATTCAAATGTGGATAAATATCATCCCCAAAAAAAATAGTGATCCGTCATTCGTCCAAAATCAATGCGAAACATTGCAGTCTGCAGTTCGACGTACTTACTATTTACATGTGTGTTGAAAGTAAATTACTTTTTAAGGCCCTTTTCATAATCAATTTGAAGTATTATAATTAAATTTAAAATGATTTCTGTGTTGTGCTTTCAAAGGTGTTTTCTTATTATATTAATTGTTGTAATCAATTAATGAATTAATTGTTCTAATCAATCCAAGTCCATAAACGATGATCGGATTATAATGAAGGCATAATGAATTATTATGCTCTCATATAATGCCCCGGTTGTTATACATACGTCATTGTAAATATTGACGTATGTCACCACTGATATGTTTATATACACCATATCTTAGCAATAAACAATTCATAAAACTTTAGTGAGACATAATCGACATAATAGTTATTTATGATATGTTAAAAGTGAAATTTATTTTGTGAGAAGGAAGTTTGGAACACGACGCAAAGCGGAGTGATCCAAACCTTCGAACAAAATAAAATCACTTTTAACACGTATATCATACACTATTTTTTCTACAAATACTATTTTTTAAATTTAAATTTGTATTTCTAATAATTTTTTGACATTCTCTTTTAACACTAGTGTCAAAAGTAACAATGGTCTGTCACTTTTAACACTGGTGTCATAAAATGACATTTTTAACGCTAAAAACAAACATTAAAAAGCCCACTTTTAATAGAGATGTAGAAAAAAGTATTTTTTTTAAAACTTGCAAGCGAAAAAGTCACATTTTTCACAAAAACGCATAAATAAATAAATATATCATCATGGTTTATTACCCATTGCTGGATGTACCAATCTGCTTTGTACACAGATATCGGTAATGATGGAATATTTACACCATGCGGGCGCTTACCAGGATACCGATTCTTGAAATATGAGAATTTTCTCACAAGGTGACATAAAATTTCATCTCACTCTCATCTCATTTCATATTTTCTCACTACTTTATTTCCCGAAACAAAGTGAAATATATTTCACCTATTCAAATGGCCACGATTTAGCAAGTGACAAATTTGACATAAAAGTGTGATTTTTGACATTGACAGTACTACATTGTACTCTTCTTTGATTACCTTTACATATTTACCGTGATATTCTTATTTTTATTTTAACTGGTATTGATAATGTTGCCATACGCAACTACTTTTTCTAAATTTATTGAATTTTGAGTCCATAGGTCTCCGTAGTCCGTGTCTTTAGTGTAGTGGTCTGTGTTAAGGCAGCCCGCGGGCCAAATTTTATCCGCCCCTATGCTTACGAATGATTAACGTATAGCTAAATTTTCTATATTAACTATTTATTATTATTGCCGTAATCGAACAACTACAAATAAAATGTGTCTCACTACGTATAAACGTATTTGTATTGTATAAGTATATCTAAAATATTTAAATCGGGCTGTAGTTATAATAGTTAAATGTATGTCATTTCCCACACCAAGCTGAATATCCCCAAATCAAAAAACGTAAAGTAGTTAATTTTTTTGTTGGAATTCCTAATGCTGATCTATGACTTGGTTGGTTGGTTTAAATTGTCACTCAAGCGATCCATTAAATTTTTATTCAGCCGAAATAATATTTTAAAAATTTGGCAGCAGCTACTTCTCTTTCGTCAACCATGATATTTGTAATAATTTTATTTATAATATTAATATAATTTATTATTAAGCCAAATTTCTATAACATAAGCGAGTGACATTGATTCTCACCACCAAAAAGGTGGGGGGATAATTTTCACGTAGTGAGATGAAATGTGAAGTAGTGAGACGACAAAATTATTTCAAGAATTAAAGAATAAATCTCACTACGTGACATATAAGTCACGTGACGTTTTTTCTCACTTTTGTCAAATCTCACTGACATCTCATTTTTCAAGAATTGCCCCCCAGGCGTCACTTCACGGGCACACAATACTGGCGTGGAGAGTGCACCACAGGGATCAATTTTGTGCCATTTAAAATTGGAAATATTTGGCGTCAGTCGGGATCGAACGCGGTTCCCCAGGTTCGCGACCTGACACTCAGATACGTGGCCACAAGATCCCATACAATCTTGACTACTCTGTTTAACTTTCCCTTGTTGTACTACTGATGATGAGAATTTGGTTCTCGAAATACGTATTTAGTTTTTATTAAAATTAATTTTAAGGTTAAGGGGTAATTATAATAGTTTTAATTATATTTAACCTTAGACTCCATCTATTATTAATTTTGAACTAAATTATTGAAAGCAATTCAATTGACAACAAATTTGATGTCTCGTTCAACGATTCAAAAATTAAATGAACAACAAAACTAGTAGAAGAAATAATAGCTGAACTTACCACCCATCGTTTCTTCCATCCATGCGTTTTGTGTTCGAGGACATTGAGGTATCCTTTCCTTGCTACAACGGGGCTGATACGTATTTCCTCCATCTCAGGGACGTAGAGTACGAGATTGGGGTCTCGTGGACCTGGAGGACTGCTGGGAGGTGCTGGAGATGGTGCAATGGCGCAGTCGTGAAGCGACAAGTCACCTCGCATACTCTTCTCCGGCGAACACAATCTACAGAGAAAGACAAATACAAAATTACTTTGAAATTAAAAAAATAGAACTATTTATTACTCGATGGATCCGGTGGAGACGATACTGGACACCATACTGCCGCTCATATCCGTGCAGCCTTCATCTGAAGGGCTGGTGGGTTCCCTGATAACTGGGCCAGCCTCTTTTCCTTTACCCTGAATCAGTCTTATACATCTGAGAAGTAAATCGCGTTCCTTGTCTGTCAATTCACACGTGTCTTGAGTTGGAATTACTCCACCTGTTTTTGCTACCATATTGCACACCTCCTAAAGTTTAAGACGAAAATAAATCATTTTAGTGAGAAATAATTAGTTTCAAGGTCAGTACGAGGTAGCGTCAAAAATAGGGTTGGCATATTTTAAAACGTCCAAACCGCGACAACATAACACCCCCCCCCCCGTTTTTTACCTCTCGCTAAGAGAGGTATTGTATTCATGCTAAAAATCGCATACCCAGATTTTAATGAATAAGCACGTTTTAAGGTCCCTAGAATCCGATTATAACATTTTTACGATGATGTCCGTATGTGTGCGTGGATGTGTGTGTGTGTGGATGTTGGATTCACTATATCTCAAATACTATAAGACTTAAGACATTTTTAACTACGGATTCCTCAATCTAACAATAATGGGAAGAGTCCAGTCAGTTTTGGTAACAATTGGACAACCGGAAGTAGTAGTTACAAGAAAAAAATCATCTAAATATTATGTATCGAAAATTTATATAAATACTTATATTAAAGAACGTTAAATTTTTTATTCGATAAATATAAATTCATTATTATATCTTCTATAGATTTAGATATAAAGAAAGGCATATGAAATAATTTGATGTAAAAAATCTCAGATCAAACTACTGCTACAAGGCAAGAAATTCAAATGTCACCGTCAAAAATATTTGTACAGGTGTCTCATTTTCGATGTTTTTTAAGGTATCTCGGGTAATATTAATGATAGAGCAAAACCGTTTGCACATTCCAGGGTCAACTTTCCCAGAAATGTTTAATAGTCACCACAGGAAATTTCGATCTTCGTTTGTTTCCGAGCTACAGGCAAAAACTCGTTTTTTGCTCATTTTGAAAATATCTCATATCTTATTTATTATAAAAATTAGAGAAAAAATGTTTATACAAAATTTTTACCGTTTTTTAAATAGAATAAAATGGCGTAATTAGATTTTTTGAAAACTTAATGATTCTCGAGATATAACACAAACTTATGATTTTTTAAATGGGAACCTATGTTGAAAATAGTCTCGTCTTTTTGCTTATTTTATAAGCTTTTCAATGATATATAACAAGTCTACATTCTTTTGTTTGAAACCTGAATAAAAGATGAATTATCAATTTATTGGGGTGAAAATATTGGAAATTATTAAGAAACAAATGAAAAAATCTATTACAGATCATCATTTGCATATTTCTAATACTACTTGTTTCAGTTTTACTCATTTTTTCAATTTATTTACTTCAAAAGCATATTAAACCATCTTTTTCGGATTGTATCAAAGCCAACTGTAACGTCGATAACTAGTAATTTAACTATCCCGAAAATAATTGGTTAAGAATAATTTTGAGGACACAATTAATAGATATTGAATCAAAATAAACAAATGATGATTTGTAATAGATTTTTTCATTTGTTTTTTAATAATTTCCAATATTTTCACCTCAATAAATTAATAACTCATCTTTTATTCAAGTTTAAAACAAAAGAATGTAGACTTGTTATATATCATTGAAAAGCTTATAAAATAAGTAAAAAGACGAGACTATTTTCAATATAGGTTCCCATTTAAAAAATCATAAGTTTGTGTTATATCTCGAGAATTATTAAATTTTCAAAAAATCTAATTATGCCATTTTATTCTACTTAAAAAAGGGTAAAATTTTTATAAAAACATTCTACTATCATAATAAATAAGATATGATATATTTTCAAAATGAGCGAAAAACGAGTTTTTGCCTGTAGCTCAGAAACAAAAGATCGAAAATTCCAGTGGTGACTATTAAACATTTCTGGAAAAGTTGACCCTGGAATGTGCAAACGGTTTTGCTCTATCATTAATATTACCCGAGATACCTTAAAGAAACATCGAAAATGAGACACCTGTACAGTAGGTATTTTATTATTTAGGTATTTTATTGTCAACCATATTTTTCACTGGATAATATTTTTAAATATTTAGTTTGATATTTTTTTAAAATTTTGGAATGGGTATACGTAAACTTTGAAAATTAATTATAAAAATAACTATGCAAATATTTTGAACTCTTAACAACTTCTACGACACGTTCTGTAGTCGAAAGAACATCTCTACTAAATTGGCCGTCGATATTTAAAACGATGTAGATTTGCCAAGCGGTTATTCTTTCTCGTTTATATATGATTTACAATAAAAATACCTAAAGTTAGTCTTTAGTCACGAATGGGTCAGAGTTAAAGCACAAAAAATGTTGTACCTATTTTCAATAAAATATTATTGACTAATTCCGGGAACATTTTGACGCTACCCCGTATATTCTTGGTCGCATGTTCTTACCTTTTCGCTCTTGGTGTACTCATGTGCTGGTTTATGCTTCTGATTATTACTTTTATCCAGACCTAACCTCTCTCTGAGCAACAATGTATGCCTAACTCTTTCAACTTCTTCAAGTCTTGTGAGTTTTTCTAATTCCCATTGATGATCAAAGATTAGGCTATCGCCTCGTGGACGCCATCCATGTAAGTTTTCTTCTCCTCGGACATAAGTACTACTTGTGTCAAGCACTCTACGTTGACGACGCTGAACACCTATAGAGGGGAAGGTTAGCGCGCGAAATTCGAATTTTGCCGGGAAATGGGAAGAAGTACTTAGTAAGAGGAACCACTTCAACATGTATTAAATATTTGATATTGCATATATATCTTTAATCGAGTCGAAATTTTGAATGAAATATTGAGAAATGAGTCGATTTTCAGATGTTTAAACTTTTAGAAGAATTTCATGTAAGTTTAAGGCGTAAGTAATTCACAAATCGTTCATCTGTAAAAATCGTGTTATACATGATATGAAAGAGAATTTAATTTTTTAAACCGCGCTATCGTATCTTTAACAGGATCAGAGTGGTGGATGAAAAATTAAAAAATTACAGAAAAACGTAGACAATTTAATTTTTAAATCATCGATTATTTACGACGAAAGTAAACTGTTATAAATAGTAAAACCTATTAGACTAAGTACTAAATATGTAATATTATCTATTTTTTGAATATTTTAAATATATTTCATAATCAGGTGTTGCACGGTTTTTTTTCTTTACTTTAATCAAAAGAATAAGAAAAAAATTATAGCCCCTATTTTTTATTTTTTTCGTATTATTCTTTATTCATGATAATTTAACTTCAATATAAAGTAAGCCATAAAGAAAAAACAATTTTATCGTTTTGACAGCGGATAAACAGGAAGGTAACTTTTTGCAAGTGATAAAACGTTATTTACCTTTCTCCTAGCAACCAGTTCAAAACACTAACTACATTAATGTCATTTACATTTTTTGTCCTTGCTTGTAGTGCAAAATGAACAGATTTGGGAATATTTCCGAAGAAAGTATAAAAGAAAATATTATAAATAGTGTGCCTATAAACACAAAAAACAATAAATCATGTATCTGGCGCCAATTTATGACATTTTGTGAAAGCCGAAATTATGTATTAGAACGAGGTACAACGGTATGTAAAATATCAAATATTTTGCTAGATTGGGCTTACAATATGCGAAAGATTAATGGAGAAAATTATAAAGAATATGTAGTGAAGACAATGTGGAATGAGGTGTTGCAAAAAAAATTAACATATCTTTTTTCTTCTGAAATTCGAATAAGTATGTTCTACAGTATTATTAAATATGATTTTCTGTTCAAATTACTGTATATATTAAGCACAGTAGCAATTTAAAAATTTACTTTTTGAATTGGCGCCAAATTACACTGCCTGCGACATCAGACTTACATTAGCCAATGACAAAACTGGAAAGATGATGAAAAAAAAAAACAAATGTATGATACATCAACGTCAATGATTGCTTTAATGACAACTGTGACATAAGGTCTGACTTATAGTGCAGCGTGATTTTTGGTTCTTTAGTGTAGTTCTTAGTTATTTATTATTATATTACAACGTTATATTTCAGAGTTCAATGCCCTGTATTATAAAAGATGGATAAGTAAAGCACTAGCAAAGTAAAATTTACTCTTGAAGTAAAATACTTTATTCCAGAGATTTTCGTCAAAACAAGAATAAAAATACTAGCTAATTAAATCTATAGTATAAATTACTCCAACGATGTGCGAGGAAGTAAATTTTATACCGTAAAATAAATTTGACACATGTCAACATTAACTAAATTAAATTCATTATACATTTCATTCCATGTATTATTTTTACATTTATTTATCTCCAACATGTTTGCTTTGTCTATTTCTAAGTAATTTTTCTTCGTTCTCTTTTATCCATTTTAGTTGACACCTGACACTTTATGACACGCACACACACTTTATTGTCTATTTTGACTTTTGGATTTCTTTCGTGTTAGGAACATACAGAATACATATTGTTAAAACTTATATAAAACATGTTCCAGCGACGCATTGTTTGGAACATCCTCCAGTTGGAGATTCACATTATCGCCAGTAGTGGTCTTGAGAAATACCGTCTAGTAATGTTTTATCCTAGATTTATCAATCTCTCTTATGCTCCAGTATTGCAAAGATTAGCCGGTATAAGAAACCGTAGCCTGAGTGCATCACATTCCAGCTAAAAAATTTAATGTATTCAATAGTTCTTATTTAATTATAAAAATATTTATATTTACATCAAAATGATCATTACAACAAAGAAGTTATGATTTTATGTTTTTATCTTTACTTGCGACAACCATTTAATTCTTCTTTCTTCGTTTTGAGGTACTACTAGAAATATTTTTCTCTATTATCAGTTCTATTTGGGCACACTGCACAAAACGCTTTTTTACAACCATGTTTGAATATTTCCAAATACAAAAATCAATAGTAGTTGACAGCTGTCATGACTGTCACTCGTTTCATTTCCGTCGGTGGCAAATGTAAGCCACACCCTCATTGGTAAGTTCGATTCGAACGTCATCAGTCGAAAGGGGAAGCGGAAATTCAAACATTATAATTTCAAAGACAATTTTCTCATGAATAAAGAATAATACGAAAAAAATAAAAAATAGGGGAAAAATATTTTTTCTTAATCTTTCGATTAAAGCAAAGAAAAAAAAACCGTGCAACACCTCATTCAACGGCCAAAATGCTACAGGAGAAATATTTTCAGGAATTCAACATAAAATTTGATCCCTTTACGGATATTATTTTTAAAGAAGCACTCGATGCTAGAAACGCTAAAAGAAAAGAACTCCAAAGTATTCCTGAGAAAAGAAAGATTAGTTCGACAGCTGTAAATAAAGCACAAATAATCAAAATGGCTAAACTTTGGGATGAAAATGAACCTGAAGGTTTGCAAAAAAAGTTTTTTCATATAGCTTCTTATGAGCTGGCTTGGAGAGGAGGAGAAGCTGCTAGTTGCATGGTGTATTATTTTAAAGAAGAAAAAGCAATTGATGGAATGTTTACGGATAGAATAGAATACAACCCAATATTTTCGAAAACTGCACAAGGAGGTGCAAATAAATTGACAGATAGTAAGTGGCTAACAAAAAATAATGAAGATGACACAATCTGCCCAGTAAGATTGTTTAGATTACTTATAAATAAACGATCCAAAAATATAATATCAGAACGACTATTTTTGACTCCTAATCCATTTTGGAAATATAAAAATTCGAAAGGCTGGTACAAAAACGTACCATTGGGAGTAAATTTATTATCTAAGTGGACTAAAAATGCGGCTAATAAAATAGGAATTGATATTCAGAATAATAAGATAACGAATCATTCAAATCGCGCCAGCACAGTGTCTTCGTTAGCAAAAGCAGGAGTAAGCGATCAACAAATTATTAAAATAACAGGTCATTCCAATTCCACTTCAATAAAACCTTATCTTCAATTGGACTGTGCACATCATGAAAATTTAATTACAAATCTAAGAACAAATAATATTTCTAAATCTTCTACTGTGACTAATGAAGTAACAAATCTTCGTGAAGAAAACATGTCAAATAAAATGATATATAATAATTGTACTTTCACTAATTGCACGTTTAAATAAACTTTTTCATAAATAAAATGTCGTTAAATTATCTCGCTGAATTACACTCTAGCATTTTATTTTCTCCGGATAAATTTCTGTTTGACAACTCAACCTTGTAACCTGACAGCAATTTGACTCGAAAACTGTTTAAAGCAGGCTTTATAGATTGCATAGAGCAGAATGGAATAGAACAGAATAGAATAGCACAGGGAATAAAAATATAAACCAGTGCATATGCACGAAACCATTTATATTTGCATAGAATGGAATAGAATAGCACAGAATAGAATACGAAATAACCATATTTTATTTCCTGTTCTATTCCATTCCTGTTCCTATTCCATTTGGGTTACTCCGATGATATTTTTGTGATTCCGATGTAATTTTTTGTAGTAATTTTGTAAATAAGGATACATTCATACGGGTGTACTTAAAAAACTGATCGCTATCTGTACTTTTCATTTCATCTCGTAAATATAAATAATCAATGTTAATTAATCATTCTGTCACAAATCACACAATTGTCAAAATGACATATATCTACTTCACAAACAGTGAAATTAGTGCACAAGAATGAATATTCAGTTTATTCTAAAAGTGACATTTTATTCTATTCCATGTAAACTATAAATGGTATTAAAAATTTCTATTCCTATTCCATTCTATTTCTTAAACCATTTTATTCTATTCTATTCTATGCAATCTATAAAGCAGGCTTAAAAAATAAAATCACTCCACCTACGGTGTCGTGATTTTATTAAAACAGTTTTCTTGTCAAATTGCTAGGTAACAAGGTTTCGTGACCAACAGAAATTTATCCGACAAAATAAAAAGCTCTTGTGTAATTACAGTTGAGAAAATTGTCTTTGAAATTATAATGTTTGAATTTCCGCTTCCCCTTTCGACTGATGACGTTCGAATAAACCTAACCAATGAGGGTGTGGCTTACATTTGCCACCGACGGAATTTAAATGAGTGACAGTCACGACACCTGTCAACTACTACTGATTTTTGTATTTGGAAATAATCAAACATGGTTGTAAAAAAGAGTTTTGTGCAACGTGCCCAAATAGAACTGCTAATAGGGAAACATAAAACATAGTGCCTCAAAACGAAGAAAAGAAGAATGAAATGGTTGTCGCAAGTAAACATAAAAACATAAAATCAAAACTTCTTTGTTGTAAAGATCATTTTGATGTAAATATAAATATCTTTATAATTAAATAAGAACTATTGAATACATTTATTTTTTTAGCTGAAAAACGATGCACTCAGGCTACAGTTTTTATACCGGCTAATCTTTGCACTATTGGACCATAAGAGAGATTGATAAATCCAGGATAAAATATTATTAGACGGTATTGCTTAAGACTACTACTGACGATAATGTCAATCTCCAGCTGAAGAGGATCTATTCCAAACAATGTGTCGCTGGAATATGTTTTAATAATATTGTATTCTGTATGTTTTGACGAAAATCTCTGGAATAAACTATTTTACTTTGCTAGTGCTTTACTTCCATCTTTTATAATACTGTGCATTAAACTATGAAATATGACGCTATAATATAATAATAAATAACTAAGAACTACGTTAAAGAACCAAAAATCACGCTGCATTATAAATGAGACCTTATGTCACACAGTTGTCATTAAAGCAATCATTGACGTTGATGTATGATACATTTGTTTTTTTTTTCATCATCTTTCCAGTTTTGTCATTGATTAATGTATAGGCGATTTCGAGCGACATACCCGTTCACTTCTTCGAATTACTTACGGTTAGTTACGGTATGATATGGTTAATGGTGGCGCTAAAAATTGTTGGTTCACTTGTTGACACCGTTCTTGGTGGTTATGTATATTCTGCGACATTTAAAACTGTCAAAAATAGTGTCTGACAATTAAAATGCATTAACGGTGATAGTTTTTTCCATATTTGTCCAAAAAAAGAGTCAACGAAAATAATGACATAAGACCACGACTCCGACTGTTTTGACTTTTGACATTTCGAAAAAAGACATGATAAAAAGAGATAGAAATAGTGAACAGAGAGCTGACCCGATTCACAAACCCGTTCAGCTGTGAGCACTGATCCAAGCATACCGGGTATGTTGTTCCTAGCGCCCGAATGTGTGAACGCACCTGAACGCAACATACCGCAAGTGAACGATTGTCGCCCGAAATCGCCTTTGTCTGATGCCACAGTATAATTTGGCGCCAATTCAAAAAGTATATTTTTAAACTGCTACTGGGCTTAATATATACAGAAATTTGAATAGAAAGTCATATTTAGTAACACTGTAGAACGTCGAATTTCAGAAGAAAAAAGATGTTAATTTTTTTTGCAACACCTCATTGTTATGAGCAAATAGCCAAAAGCTTGATTATGTCGCCATTTTTCCCAATTGGCGGGAGGTTCCCACACTCTTATTTCCGGAAAATATTCATATGTTATGCAGCGCATTTTTCTGGACAGGATTCTGTAAAATAGCTTTTGTTGCAATTACTTTGAGGTAAAATCGAAAATTTCCTGGACTATTAAAACCTCTTTAAATTGAAAAAAAAGGTAAACATTAATTAATATATATGTATAGTAGTCAAATAATAATAGTTAATGAATAATAATAAAGAATTTGTAAAAGAAGTAAGAAAATATATAATAAAATATGATTCAAATGAAGCATAAAGTAAATTTTAAAAAATTTGCTCTGTTTGAAGCGCTGTAGCTCGTTATCTATTGGTTATAGGAAAAGATGTTTTAGATGAAAGTTGTAGAGAATTTTATTCGTAACAAATTCGAAAATAACTATTTTTACCCTAATGCTTATTGGTGAAGAGATATTTTGAAAAACCCGATTTTTTGCGTCTTTTTTACCAAGTTGGCGGTGGTTCCCGAGGGGCCCCGAGGTCGAAAACTTGTACTTTTTATCAGGACCTATAAATATACAACATATCCAAAAATCAGAAATACCCGACCTTTTGCAGGGTAAAACTACCTAATAGTAATAAAAACCATTTCATCTCTTTCTAAGTATCTCCCGTTGGGAAAAGGCTCGCTACAGACAGGTACTACTCTAAAGGAGGAACAAACCTGGACTACCTGCTTCAGAAGCTCTGCGTAAGAGTAATTCATAAACTCCGGACAATCTGTTGGCCTCGGCGTTGCGGTAATTGCCGCTGAAGAGGTGCTTCAGAGACCTGGGGCCGGTACGAGCGTCTCGACCGTAGATGATCATCGAAAGATCTTTGGTGATGATTGCTGGACGTCCGCAATTCTCCAGCTGAAAGAAAAATATTTATTGGATGATATACAGCAACAGTTAACTTCGAATTGTATGAAAAGATTTTAGCTTCACCCATTTTGTCAAATTCAGTAGTAGTTTACTTGGGGGTTCATAATTTTATTATGAAAATACGAGGCTTGTCTAAAAAGTGCCCGACCTTCAATTTTCCCGCGCAAAATAATGACGGTAGGGTGGCGCCACTTTCCACAGTGAAGGAGAGACAATATTAATTTTAGAAAGATTAGCGCGTCCTTCTTGTCAATGCAAATATAAGAGAGATAAACTTATGTCAACTTGTTAATTTGTTATTGATAGAGATAACATTTTTTACATAAAAAAAGTAACTGTATCTTACTTCTAAGTAGGCGCTGATGGTCATGAAAATTTGTTCTCCAGTAGATGTAACTCTATTCAACAATGGGGAATTGTGTAGAGATGAATCCCAAGCCGCTTCAAACCGGAACATGCATCGATCGTCTCCCGGAAGCTCCAAATATTCCCCTGGGAACAATCCTAAAGAAAGAACTGAACTGTCGTTATCCTCTTCGTCTTCTGGTTCTGGGCCATTCCTAATACGACCTGGAAGAACGAAACCACAAATATAACACAAAAAAAAGATTTATATCAAATTAAATTTTATTATTATAAATAAATCGTTTTCTTACCGACTACGAGTTCTCGAACGTCACGCCATTTGAGTTCAGCGGAATGATCGTGTACAATAGTGATCCTAATTCGTCTTTGGATACCTTGGTGAAGTAAGAAAAGTCCTCGGCAGGGTAATTCGTCGCTGTGTTCAACTACGCATGGTACGTATTCGCCTGAGGGTGCCAGTTCGCAAATTTCGAACCAAACTAGCACATCGACCTAAGAAAGACAGAAAAAGAATACATATTTTTTATATTTCTACAGATAGAACTAAGCTAATCACAATGCATTATTAACAAACGCCTGCATTTGAAATAATAATAATAATAATAATAAAATTCGTAGGAGTCTTCCACTATATATTTTTTTAAATTATTTGTCAAAATGAAACTTCGCAACAGATAACGTAAACAGGATGAGCCATAAGGGCATTAAATGTGGTAATAAGACAAAGATGAAGCTATTAGACATATCTATCAAAAAAAGAATGAAGGAAACCATAAGTAAGACAAGGATAAATATACAATTACTTGTTATTTTACGGTTCAGAAATCAATGACGTGAAGCTAAACTGATCGAAATCGATGTATAATAACTTATTTCTTCCCTAACAATGAGTTGTATTTATGGAGGCAACCCGAAGATCATCAAAAATCTTAACGAACCGTATTTTTTCTTGTTTTATTATTTTATTTGAAATCGTCACTAAAGTGCACAAAAATCGGCATTAAAAGCTCAGAAATCGGCACTAAAGTAATCCATTATAGGACGATTTCTGACAATGCAGTGTTGCCAACGATATAGTAATTATTGTATACGTAAAATAATTGAAGCAGGTACACGATGTACAATAGTGAATTTATACTTAAAATGACATAAATTTATACAAAATGAACGGACTAAATAATACCAACAAATAAGTTTCAAATAAAACACAAAATTTTGAGTGTTCTTTACGAAAACTTCATTGCCTGATGTTTGCAACACTGAACTGACAGCTAGATATAACCTATAGAAATACCATTATGTGGAATCATCCATTACAAAAAAACAAGAAATTGCTACGAGAATTCTTCAAGGGCAATCCATAGCCCCACCATCAACATCAACAGCCGATATAACACTTAATAATTTAAATAAATTACAACCCATTAATAATGCAAATAATAAAAATTGTTCTATTTCAATAAATATAAATATTTAAATAAATTGTTTCAAAGTTATAATTTTACATTTTTAATCAATTTCTTCGTTTTAAATAAAATTTAGTTGCGTGTTCTTAATAATAAATTTAATGTTTGAGATTAAAAATATTGAATGGCAGACAGGTATGTAAACATAACCTATAAAAATAAGTATTTCTTTCATTTTCACAAATTTTCGATTTCAAATAAAATTTAATATGCACCTCGGCACTGATGCTCCTTTTTATCACTCATGTGGTTTATTTTCCTCGGCCCTAAAGGGCCTCTGAAAATAAACTCCACATTCGTGATAAAAAATAGAACTTCAGTGCCTTGATACATAAATAACTATTAATTTATCTTTTCGTCATGTAAATAAATCTGTTGCAGGTCACAGTATTTTTTTTTTTTTTTTTAGAAAAAAAAACTCTCAACAGGATTAAGTCCCAATTACAGAGAGGTTTACATATACAAACATCCATGCCTTAGTGGGATTCGAACCCAGAACCCCTAGAGTACTCATGACTAAGAGCCGTTGCTCTAACCATTGAGCCACCGGAGCTGACATGTACTAATTAAAGTTTTAACGGAAATAATAAAACAAATACGAAAGTAACGAGGTAATAAACATGTCCAATGAAATGGATTTGTTTAATTTACTTTAATAGCATGAAACTAGAACTGTACGCACGGTAAATTATTCTTGCCTGCCGTTCAAATTTATTTTGTAAAGTTCAAACCGTAATTAAAGCTATAAATTTCAATTCGCGGTAAATTTAGCAATTTCATAAACGATTCCAAACTGAAAAAAATAGGTTGGAAATATTTATCTTACCTTTGCGTGTACATGGGCGGTGCAAGGTGAAGGTAGGGCCCCAAATTTGCTGCTTCTAACCGGCTGACTGATGGGTATACTAGGGGGCAACATTCTTCTTGGTGGTTGTCTAACACTGCCTTCTAATTTCGCATCTTTGTGTAAGGGATGTTGTTGATAGTGACCGAATACTTCGAAAACGATGGGTTGGGTTTTGATGTAGTCTAGGAATGATTTGGTGGTCGTCACTGTAATCTAGAGAGAAGATATAAGAAATAATATTAATACAGATTGTAAGTTAATTAAGAAAGTACGTACGTTTTGAACGTGGTAGAAACCAAGAGGCGTTCCTTTGCCAGTGTTCTTAACTGGTTCGGTGGAGAATGCTTCGTCATGTCTGTGTAAAAAGCTGAAAGAAAAAAATGTTTTAAATTTATTTTTTTCTATTTTGCGTCTATAACAAAGCTATTACAGCACCCAAAAGAGTTCGTTAATAAACTCTGTTTGAAATATCGAAAGAATTTTTGACAGCAAAGTAGTAATAATAAGAGAAGAAATAATAAAGTTAGAAAGAAATATATTGTGGCAGATAAGTTGATATTTCAAAAATAAGGTTAGAGTTACGTTGTTGCCATTGCACGTCAAACTTGACAGTAGTGACACAAAAGGCGATTTCGGGCGACAACCGTTCACTTGCTGTATGTTGCGTTCAGGTACGTTCACACATTCGGGCGCTAGGAACAACATACCCGGTATGCTTGGATTAGTGCTCACAGCTGAACGGGTTTGCGAGTCGGGTCAGCTCTCTGTTCACTATTTCTATATCTTTTTATCATGTCTATTTTTGAAATGTCAAAAGTCAAAACAGTCGGAGTCGTGGTCTTATGTCAAACAGGGTGACATTATTTACGTTGACTCTTTTTTGGACAAATATGGAAAAAACTATCTTTCTCCGTTAATGCATTTTAATTGTCAGACACTATTTTTGACAGTTTTAAATGTCGCAGAATATACATAACCCCCAAGCACGATGTCAACAAGTGAACCAACGATTTTTGGCGCCACCATTAACCATATCATACCGTAACTAACCATAAGTAATCCGAAGAAGTGAACGGGTATGTCGCCCGAAATCGCCTAAAGTTCCCTAAAGGCGATTTAAGGCGACATGCCCGTTCACTGCTTCGGATTACTTATGGTTAGTTACGGTATGATATGGTTAATGGTGGCGCCAAAAATCGTTGGTTCACTTGTTGACATCGTGCTTGGGGGTTATGTATATTCTGCGACATTTAAAACTGTCAAAAATAGTGCCTGACAATTAAAATGCATTAACGGAGAAAGATAGTTTTTTCCATATTTGTCCAAAAAAGAGTCAACGTAAATAATGTCACCCTGTTTGACATAAGACCACGACTCCGACTGTTTTGACTTTTGACATTTCAAAAATAGACATGATAAAAAGATATAGAAATAGTGAACAGAGAGCTGACCCGACTCGCAAACCCGTTCAGCTGTGAGCACTAATCCAAGCATACCGGGTATGTTGTTCCTAGCGCCCGAATGAGTGAACGTACCTGAACGCAACATACAGCAAGTGAACGGTTGTCGCCCGAAATCGCCTTAAATTTTGAAACTACGATTTTTTAAAGCGCGTAAAAGGTGTAAAATATAAAAAAAATAGTATAAAGAACTCATTTAATAATTGTTGATTATTTTGTTCGAAGGATTGGTGAACTCAGCTGCGCCTCGTTACCCAATCTTTCTTCTAAAATAACAATTGACATTCGCCCTTTAATAGGGGGCTTACGATTTCAGCTTTTTGAATGGTATAAACGCGAACCAAGTCTACACTACACTCTGTTTCATTCAAGCCATTCAGCAGATGGCGCTCGAATCAGCGCCAATTTTAAGTAGCCGAAATTACATTGGGTAATCTTGTCTGTTGTCTTTAATTTCATCCAATCAATTCTCTGCAATACTACTGAGTTTACATGTAGTTTTCAAAACGTTTTTAGTTTTGAAAACACTCGCGAAAACGCCATGTATACAGTGTCAAAACGGTTTTGAGTTATCTCTAACCAAAACTAAAATTCATGGGTTTGACTTGAAAACTAGTTTCAAAACTACTCATGTAAACACTTAACGTTTCTGTCGCTTTGTGTTACTAACCTACAAATAAACTGACAGTTGTGTAGTTTTAGTGCGTATGCGTAGTGGTATAAAGTATAAAAAATAATTGGTATAATGGCAAACCGAAGAATTTGGAGTAAAGAGGATCGGTCACATATCAGCCAAATGCGCATGCGCCGTAACTGTTTTCAAATTAATAAAATAAATATTAGTGTTTAATGCCCTTAATAAAATAAAAATTAACGATTCACAAAAATGTTTAAGTTAATCCTCATTTTTGGATTAGTGAATTCTATTCTATCCCGGTATTTAAAATTTAATCTTCATTTTATTATAGCTCCGGTGGCTCAATGGTTAGAACAACGCCTCATGTCATGAGTGCCCCCGGGGCTCTGGGTTCGAATCTCACTCAGGCATGAATGTGTGCGAATGTAAATCCAGTCTGTAATTGGGATTTAATCCTGTTGAGGGGTTTAAAAAAAGATAGTTACTTGGATTAGATTAGACTATATTTTAAGAAATAAACTGTTAAAATTAGAGTAAAATTCGCTAATCCAAAAATAAGGATGAATTTAATCTTTTTTGTGACTCGGGCTGTAAATGGCGGGAGGTAACGTGTTGGCCACACCAGATTTTTTTAATTTATTTTTTTCTCAATTTTTAATAGTTAAGAAGTTATTTGAAAATTAAATATTGGTTAAGGTCGCCACAACATTTTACTTAGTTCAATTATTATATTTAAAAAAAATAATAATAATTATGACCTATTAAAGTTAAACAAAAAGTCTCATTTAATGGAGCTTTCCAATTTAAAGAGATAGAAGATATGCACAATGGGGATCTGCGCATAGTAAGAACAACTGAGATCTATGACGTTTGATTCTAAAAAAATTAGACGTAAAATGTAAGATAACTTTAAAAAATCTTTTCGAAAAAAGTTACAAAAGCTTTTATTGAAGGTAAAATGTCTAACGATGCAAATTTTCACTGAGAATACAGGTATTTTAATGACTGCAATATTTTTGACGTTTCGTTTGACAGCCCAACTGGCAGTTGTTCGCCCTATTTTCTTACTATTTGCAGCGATAGAAAGAGATAGCCCTTAAATTGGAAAGGTCCATTGAAGTTGTAACTCGTAGAGTTTTCGAGATAGCAAAGGTTATTAAACTCCGTAAAAACTCATTTTCCACTGCCTTATATCTCGAAAACTATTGAAGATTGGACCTATGTTGATCAAAATTTTTTACTTATTTTGGCCACTACCCGAAGTAATGAAACATCTTGTATTAATTCATAATATTCAAACACTAAAATATGGCCTTAAAGATCTGTCAGAAATATGTAACTTATGAAAACACAAAAGTTATAATTTATTTGGACTTACTTGAACTGGCAGAAGATATCCGCATACTCCGTGGAAATCCCAACAGCTTGAAGCACCGTCACTCTAAACGTAAATTCCTTTCCAATCAACAAATGATCCGGAACTTCCTCTTCTTTCACATCAGACGACACCGAACTATCACCTCTACCAGAATCCGCATCGCATTCTAATTCATCCATCTTAATAGCATCAACCGTGGAATGTCCTTCAACAATCCTTTCCTCAATATTGTGTTGATTTCTCTCTAAAGTTCCCCTCGGAGGTTCAAACGCAATCCTTGCACTTTGCTTAACACCACACTGTTCAGAATTGTCTTCGTCTATGACGGCTTGGACAGCAACTCTGAGATAACCTCTAACATCGCCCTTTTCGCTAACAATAGCGACTTTATGGATAAGTGTTACTGGATATAGTAAATTGGAAAGATAGACGAATGATCTTCCAACGAGTCTAAACCACGGAAATCGATCGTAGAATGGATCTCCGCCTGTTAGAGATTCGACGTTGTAATCTGGCGATGTGGGGGAAAGTTCTGCTTCGTTGTGGTACATTTCCCGCATTAGTTCCAAGCGTTGCCTGATAATAGAGAAAAACTTGTTAACCTCAAAATTGTGAAAAGATGAAATGCTTACATACATTGAGGTTGGTGCCATGAAATTAATATAATAAGCGAAATAAACGAAAGGAAAATGGAAATAATAATACGGGATTTACAGATTGTTGTATGTACATCTTACAACAATTTTGGATGAACTCAAGATGGATATGTCTCAATATACTCAGTCAAATGTATGATTATGAAATGAATAAATAACATTGACTACGTTTATCTCGACGTTTGAAGCCGCTTGAATTTAGTAAATCCCTTTTCAATCTTCGAAATAAATGATCGAGATATATATTTGAAGCCGCTTGAAAATGTCAAGTCAAGTCGTATATAAAATGGGCGGTGTGCACAAAAGTAGTCAGCGCCGACAGCGGACAAAAATGACAAAAGTGGTTACTCATTGAAATAGAGCAAGGTTTTTTTTTTGTCAGAATAATTTTGCAATTTCTAATTTATAAAATATTTGCAATGAATGCGAATGATAGGACGTCAAATGCAGTGAGGGATGTAATAATTCTTACAAAATTACCGATTGAAGTATCAAATTTTACAAATTTCCTAGAAGATTATATGAGGAACTGATGTATAAGAAAATAACTTTTCATCAGATATCTTCTACTAATATGAAAAATTCTTTTAGGTATATATATTTTCTCATTGTAAAAGATACTTATCGTATGAATAAAATTCCAACAATGGTAGTCTGATTGCAATAATGAATTTTATAAAAATGTGTTTCTTAAGTTACTATTTGAACAAGATATAATACAAGAAGCAGAATATTGTCTTAAAATTGTATAATACTTGCAGTTGTATGAAATAGAAGTCTATTTTTGATATAATTCGTCTATTTATTATAGATTTTTTACATGTAATGTTGATGTGAAAGATAGAAATTCACATGGTTCATATTTTTCGTGTATTTTCTTTTCCGAGCTTGTGCAACTGATTCCTCTTAGACTTAGAGCCTGGTATATTTTCAATGAAGAATCTTCTTCATTTCGAATATAAAAGACAGATGCTAACATCATACATTGATATCGTGATATGTAGAAATTTTCTTCTTTCCGATCAATCAAGTTTTCCAACTTTTTAATCTCGATTTCCATGTATTCTGCATCTTGTAACAGTACCTTCGTTGGTATTTTGACTTTTTTAATTTTCACACCACATATATAGCATTTTAAATATTTTCTTTATTCATTTCAATATTCTATGATGTATAATATTCATACACAATTGCAAAAACTCAAAATAAAATTGTAAATTGTATCACTTTCTCGAAATGTCAAAATTGATTCGGTAACAAAAAATGCCAATGTAGCCGTTAGAGGCGCTGACAAGCGGCTTGACTTCTGTCGAAATAAACAGTGAAGCTTCAAATAATGTAAGTACGCATGCGCACATCCGCAATATGTTGCAGTGTTACTAAATTCATATCATTTGTTGGTTGTTTGCATTTTACCTCATTTTATAAAAGTCGCGACATAAAACTTAGTAAAACTGTCGAAAAGCGAAATATTTGGAGTGATGAAGAAATAAATGTTTTTTTAATGTTTTTGAAAGAGAAGACTTACATATAACATGGCAATTTTTAGATTTTGGGGTTATATATCTACGATCATATTAGATAATATATCTCTCTCTGTCTGCCTGTCTGCATAATCGAGTATTTAACTATTTTTTTTAGTCGATACGAATTTAAAGAAGATTGAAAATAACTCAATTCGTTGAGATAAATCAATGGGATTTTTCAAGTCATAATATACTTGAAGCCGCTTGAATTATCGAGATAAACGTAGTCATTAAAAACCAATATTCTGAATTCCCAACTAAGCAGCCGATTGTAATTAGAAAAATTGATGTCAGACCCAACAATCACAAATACACTAGATATAACTTCATAGTATTTGTTTTGTTTTCGGCTGGACAGAAAAAGACAACTAAGGATAGAGATATGTAAAGTCCCCTCACGGTGTATTCGCTAGATGTCACTGCTTGTTTTATTAAAATGAACTATACTATATTTGAAACATTTGAATTATTATTAGCGAAAACCAATTATAAAATGCATGAAACAAATTGTTATTAGTATTAAGAAAAGATAAAAATAATTGTATATAATTATTTATTTTATTCTATTGATTTTTAAACAATGTTGGTTTTATTGCTTCTTATTCTATTTGTAGTTTTTTCTAAATTTATTTTTGTTTCATGGTGGATCCGGATTTTCAAATAAATGTCTAAAATTAAATTGAGCAATTGAATGCCATGATTATTTAATGGATCGTGATCCAGGATATCGTTATGAATACAGTCCGACCGTAATTCCCATAGGTAAACTTCTCATGGTAGTATTAATTAATTGTTTTTTTTTTTAATTAATAAGAGTTTTTAGAATTATGTACATTTTATTTCAAAACTTGAAAAAGGCAGATTTATAGAGAACAATGAAACCAGAAAACTTTGAACAAGCGACCCTCGATTTTTTAACTTTAGGTTAAATTCTATCTAATTTGAAATTCTGTTAGAATTGGGTTTTCCCCACAACGAATTCTACTGCTCCAGACGAGTAGAATTCAATGAACGTATGTCTTAGTTGATCCTACAATTTTGGTGCATGCATCATCTTCTGTTGCGCTGTTTGCTTTATAATATTGGTTACCAACAGGCCATTATTTGCGCCGCTCTGTTCATGCATTGAATGGTTCCTCTATCTGCCAGTTCAAAGTTCAAATGGGATTGAAAACTGCAGTTTCAAACATACAAACAAAAATAGCGTTTATGTTTAAAAGAACAGTAAGATTATTTTACTATACAGAGCAAGTAGAGGGACAATTCAATGTATAAACAGAGCGGCGCAAACAATGGATCATTGGCATCTAATATAATTATACTTATATAGTTTTGCAGGACCCGACAGTCTGTTTTTCTGACTATATCTGATCACCCAACTACAGTAATTAGTTGAACGCTTGCTCAGTCAACAATTCAGAATATCGGTCTAAGAGAGTATAGAATACAATATTGACTGTTGAGAACAGAAATATATAAAAAGCAGACAAAGTAAAAGCGGAAAGCAAACACAAGTTAAGCGAGAAATTTGCGCGATTCTTGGCGAGTCACTAAAATATATCTGTTTAATTATATAATTTTATACATAAAGCCTCCAAGGACTAAACCAAATACTAGCGATTAAAAAAAAACTAAGTGATTCCAGAATCAATTGTCTACATTTGAGACTTATTTAAAATGATTGGGTAATAGGCTACTTGCGTGGTACTGAAAATCTGATATCTATCACTAAATACCTAAAGTAAAGTTGAAAACGTAGGTAAAAATATAAATTTTATTTAAAAAAAATTATGTTTTTTAATAAATTAAGAAAAAAGATTTTCTTTGACATTATTTTGAACTGGAGAAAGGGATGCATATTTAAGAATGTAACCTATAGATGGCGAGCGAGTGCGAGTTTTAATTTGATTTTGACATTAGTTTATTTTTTTGTCACTGTCTCTCTTTATTATTTACAATTTGCGTGGTTTATGTTACTTTTATTACGTATTTCGATTTGTTAAGCAGGGTTTTGAAGGATTTTAACTTAGCTTATACTCGTACAAGATTAAAATGACAAACGAAAATATTAACCTTCAAACTATTATTCAAACGTCAAACAGATGATATGTTATGTTTAAATTGCCCGCACATGCCGTTGCTATTGGACGTACCGATTTTATTGCTTTACGGCCATTCATTGGTTCGGCGTAATTCTACGTCATACATGGCAGTAATTTAAATATTAATAGGGGATTAGAGCTCAATCGAATTAAGAGAAATTAGTAAAAAATAGTGAAAATATATGCTTAATAATGAATATTAATAAAGATATAAAATTGAAATACTTCGGAAATAAGGAGGTTTTTGTTTTAGCAGCTCGTCACTCATATGAAATCCATATATATTATTTTGATGGGCGATTCAAAGACCACCTATAAATATATAACGAATACCCAGTTAGGGGCGGAGCGTACTACCAATGGAAGTAGAGAAATTCTAATAGCGGAGGCGTGGCTATCAGTCCAGTAGTGCAATTCTCAAATAGTTTTTATTTGAATATAAATAATTTGCATTAAACTTAGTAATTTAAATACATTTCCAATTATAAATCATGTCGACTTGTACAGTATAATAATATTCATTTATTTTTTATAAATATAATTTAGAAATAGCATATATTTCAAGAACATTTAAGTCCACGAAGAAAATAGTTTGATATAAAAACTTATATGCGTGACGTCACATCTATATTTTCAAATTTCGGAGCACTATAACTCGCTTGTTAATAGGAATTTTTTCACCGGATTTTCACCGGGAGTAAAAATGGTGGAATCCCCTATTAATGAAAATTTTGCCAAAAGAAAAAATAAGGCGATTTCGGGCGACAACCGTTCACTTGCGGTATGTTGCGTTCAGGTACGTTCACACATTCGGGCGCTAGGAACAACATATCCGGTACGCTTGGATCAGTGCTCACAGCTGAACGGGTTTGCGAGTCGGGTCAGCTCTCTGTTCACTATTTCTATCTCTTTTTTTGAAAAGTCAAAACAGTCGGAGTCGTGTTTTTATGTCAAACAGGGTGACATTATTTTCGTTGACTCTTTTTTGGACAAATATGGAAAAAACTATCTTTCTCCGTTAATGCATTTTAATTGTCAGACACTATTTTTGACAGTTTTAAATGTCGCAGAATATACATAACCACCAAGCACGGTGTCAACAAGTGAACCAACGATTTTTGGCGCCACCATTAATCATATCATACCGTAACTAACCGTAAGTAATCCGAAGAAGTGAACGAGTATGTCGCCCGAAATCGCCTATATGGTTAGCAAGTTTTTATCGTCTGTTCAAAAATATTAAATAAAAAAATGGCACGCAAGTAGCCCATTGATTCCACTGTTAACAATATTGTTTGTTTGTCGCCAAGAAGCGCGCGCTTGTTTGTGGTGTGCCATGCGTTTCTGCAGGCACCAACCTCGAGGGGAGGAGGGTCGCGAGCGAGAGCGTGAAGCGCGGCGGCGGCTGCGGGCACTGCGTGAGGCAGCGCAACAGGTCGGGCTGTTGGAAACTAGAGTGGTGGTGGTGTTGCTGAGCCTGAGCCTGCATCTGCTGCTGGATAGCACAAGCCATAGGACCCTCACACTCCGCCAGCTCCTCATTGTACACGTGCCGCATCAGCTCCAGCCGCTGTCTACATGGAAATCACACACCTAACACTCTGCCGAAACTACGCTTCAAAATGTCCCACTCTAAAGTTATTATACTATGGAAATATTTGACGTTAATAGTTAATTACTGATTTCCAATATAATAATTCCTAATCCAAATTTAGCCATTTCTTTTTTTTTTGTAATTCCTTCTTTCCCATCTTATACAGGCTGTCTTTAAAATGACCGTCTTTGATATCTCCGTTGTTGTTAGAAATACAGCATAAATTTATTTATAGAATTTATTCGATTACTCAAGGAGCATAACGTAAAATTATTTTTATATATACTGGGTGTTGCATTACGGCTCGGCGAGAATTGTTTGTCATTTTTCAAATAAAACACCCTATATATTTTCATATATTTTGAATTGTATTTTATTCACCTATACGCACATATAATTTTTTTAAATTTTCCTCGGCGCTGTCAATTTATTGTTTTTTCTCTAAAAATTACGTAATACACGCACTGCTTTATAAAGGCGTACTAAAGTTATTTTAATAGTAAAAATTAAGAATTTTTTTTCTGTACAACTATAACTATACTCTATCTTCTCATACAATTTTTACCTTCCGTCACCTTTAGGTAAGAAAGGTATTGTCTTTGGTCAAAAAAATCGATGATGAGTTTTTAATAAGCACGGTATAGGGTCCCTAGAATACGATTTTACTATTTTTGCGATGATGTCTGTATGGAAGGATGTATGTAGTGTATGTGACGATTCTTTCGGATCGCATAACTCCAATACCACCTTTCCAAAAATTATAATTTTTGCGTATTTCCCATCGAAATGAAGAGCTGATTAGATTTTGGTTATAATTTTTTCACATTTAATGTTATTATAAATATTAAAGAATGTTTTATTCTATATACGATTTGATTACATTTTATACTTTGTATTCAATAGATATACTCGTAGAGTTAAAAAATTATACAGAAATTAAATTTCACAAAACAGCCAACTTTGCTATACACATGGGAACATCTAAATTAAGAAAATTCTGATTGACAGATGTCAGTGTCAAGTGCAATTGACATAGTATGTTTGTGTTATAATTTTACTGGAAATATTGAATCTTTTACAAGAAACTTTCTGTGTGAAATTTGTACAAAGTACAAAGAACCGACGGAAGGTAATGTGCTGGTTACATCAGATTTTAAAAAAATATAATGGACCTTTTCAATTTAAAGAGATAGAAGATATGCGCAATGAGGATCTGCGCACAGTAAGAACAAATGAGATCTATGGCGTTTGTTTCTAAAAAAATTAGACGTAAAATGTGAGAATATCTCAGATAACTTTTAAAAATCTTATCGAAATAAGTTACAAAAGCTTTTATTGAAGTTAAAATGGCTAACGATGCAAATTTTCACTGAGAATACAGGTATTTTAATGACTGCAATATTTTTGACGTTTCGTTTGACAGCCCAACTGGCAGATGTTCGCGCCATTTTCTTACTATTTGCAGCGATAGAAAGAGATAGTCATTAAATTGAAAAGGTCCATTACACAAGATGTTCAATAAAGCGAATCAAATTTACTCAATTTCAAATGACTATAACTCGTCATTTTCAAATGGAATTATTTTATTATTTAGTTGGGTTTCTTTTTATGTTATTGAGAGTATCATGCCTAAAACCAATAATTTCGGAGTTATTCATCATTTTTGTCTAAATTTATTTAAATTAAATCTAGTATACTATGGAAATTGTGTTTTTATTAAGAAACAATTGCAATAATGGACAGTAGTTTGCATTAGCCAATAAATAAAACTGCTTATTATTAATATTAGTGCGATTATATATTGATAGTTCTTGCGAAAAATTCATATGAATAAATTATTATTACCTAATCGCACTAATATTAATAATAAACTTTTATTTATTGGCTATTGCAAACTACTATCCATTATTGCAATTGTTTCTCCTTAAAAACACAATTTCCAAAGCATACTAGGTTTAATTTTAATAAATTTATACAAAAATGGTGAAAATCTCCGACATTATTGGTTTTGGGCATAGGATACCGTTAATAATAAAGATAACACTTAATGCAACCCAACTAAATAATAAAATATAGGGTGTTCCATTTGAAAATGACGAGTTATAGTCATTTGAAATTGATTAAATTTGATTGGCTTTATTGAAATTCCTGTATAGTTATATTTTTTTTAAATTATATGGTAACATAGAGTATAGTTATAGCTGTACAGAAAAAAAAAATCTTAATTTTTACTATTAAAATAACTAGTACGCCTTTATAAAGCAATGCGTGTATTAGGTCATTTTTACAGAAAAAACGGAATAACTTGGCAACGCCGCAGAAAACTAAAACAAAATTCATATGTCCGTATAGGGCGCGAGCAGACACGTGACTCGGGCGTCCTTGACGTACATGGAATCAGTTGATTTGTGTGCGCATGTCGTTTTGACAAGAACAATGCACTTTGCCAAGACCAATGTTTTGACTGCTAAAATGTTATTAATGTACAATTTTCAGGCAGTAAAACACATGAAATTAAAAATAATAACTTCTCAACAGTTCAAAATTAAAATAAGTCAAAACATTGGTCTTGTCAAAGTGACATTGTTTTTGTCAAAATGACAACCGCACACAAATCAGCTGATTCCTAGCATGTCAAGGACGCTCAAGTCACGTGTCTGTTCGCGCTCTATAGGTGAATAAAATACGATTCAAAATATATGAAAATATATAGGATGTTCTATTTGAAAAAAGACAAACAATTCTCGCCGAGCCATAACGCAACACCCAGTATATATGAAAATAATTTTACGTTATGCTCCATAAGTAATCGAATAAGTTTTGTTAATAAATTTATGCTGTATTTCTAACGACAATGGAGATATCGAAGACGGTCATTTCAAAGACTCATCCTGTAGATATGTTTCTCAAGAATATAAAAACAAATTTTCAGTTAATATACTTGGTATAGCGCGCAAAATTTAAGCTAGCTAAGCCTTAAAATTGCTGGGTATATTAAAAATCTTTCACCAATGTATCATACAACTGCTGTGTCTAATAATTAAAATTATCATAACCAATTAACATATCTACAATCTACTAAAAACTATAACAATTATCGCAAGCTAAGCAAAGCAACTATTTATTTTACCTTAGTTTATCCAATGTCCAATAATGCGTAGCTCCGTTCTTGGTATCTTGGACTTCTACAGCGACGATAGTCCGAGGGAGAGGTCTATCTTCATCCTCCTCGAAGTCGGCCAAAGCTGGACGCAAATCAGTCGGAAGCGGTGAATATAGAGTGTCTGTGAGAAGTGTGAATTGAAATTGGACCTAGAAAAAAGTATGACAATAAATTACAAACAGATTTTGATTTAATATTATTGAAACTGCTTCTGAATGAACAAGTAAAAATCTGGACGGAAGAAACAGAAAAGATGGGAGTAGGAAGTAAGAAAATACGAAGTCAAAAAGTACCCGGAATCGTTCATGGCCAAGCAGGTGATCGCTAGAGGGAAATTTTAGTGCAGTCTGCGAAAGCTGCAGGTCGTTCTCACGATGCGGTTTTTTTTCGTTCGTCGGATTTTGAAATGTCTTCAGAGCAATGTGCAAACATCAAATTCTGTGTTTTGCTGGAGAAATCGCCGTCTGAGACCCTTCAAATGCTAAAGAACTTTATTTATAAATCTCAAGTATTGTTCATGTCCATAAATTTAAGTGTTCATCAGCATCCCTCATCAGTCAACAAGTGAGTGGAAGTGTTTAATTATGTATCCTGTTATGTTTAGTTTAACTGACCCCTGTGGTGCACTCTCCACACCAGCAATGAGTGCCCGTGAGGTGACGCCTGGTAAACGCCCGCACGGTACAAATATGTCATCATCATTACCGAAATCTGCGTACAAAGCAGATTGGCACACTCAGCAATAGGTAATATGCCATGATGATATATTTATTTATTTTAGTTTAATTAATAATAAAAAGTTGTTATCATGTAAATAAAACATTAGTTATAAAGACAACATACGCAAAAGAGGCGATGAAAAATCGATTGTGTACGAGCGGCACAAACAAAAAACTGGCTTGGACAAAAGCAAGGGGGAAGTGATTTGTGATTAGTCCAAACTGTACTTTAGTGATAATCCTTCAACGTCTACGAGATGCAATCAAACGAAAGCGTCCTGAAAATTGGGCAGGAAACGATTGGGTTTTGCTACATGACAACGGTCCGATAAATCGCTCGCAATGGTGACAAAATACCTTGTTAAGAACCATGTCACCACTCTGGAACAACCCTTCTATTCTTCCTTGTGTGATAAGAGTAGTTGTCTTGATGATACATTGGCATCTGTAGTTCATTTGTTTAACTATGTATGTTATATTTAGTTTAATTAATAATAATAAGTTGTAATCATGTAAATAAAACTTAAAAATAAATAAATAAATATATCATCACGGCATATTACCCATTACAGGGCGTGCCAATCCGCTTTGTATGCAGATATCGGTAATGATGATGTCATATTTGTACCGTGCGGGCGTTTACCAGGCGTCACCTCACGGGCACTCAATGCTGGCGTGGAGAGTACACCACAGGGGTCAATTTTGTGCCATTTAAAATTGGAAATATTTGGCGTCGGTCGGGATCGAACCCGGTTCCCCAGATTCGCGACCAGACAATCAGGCACGCGACCACGAGACCCCATTTGTTTAATTATGTATCCTGTTATGTTTAGTTTAATCAATCATAATAAGTTGTAATCATGTAAATAAAACTTTAGTTATAAATCTCAAGTATTGTCCATATCCATAAATCTAAGTGTTCATCAGCATCCCTCGTTAGACAAATGAGTGGAAGTGAATTTTTACCTGTTCCCACGGCTGAAGGTGAAATTGAAGGGTCAACGTTTTTCTAATCCAGAATCCAGCTGAGGTGATAGAAAATACGACGAGACAATTGAACGAACGCGAGTATTTTGTCTTGACGATGCATTGGCATTTATAGTTCATTTGTTTAATTATGTATCCTGTTATGTTTAGTAAATAAAACTTTAGTTCTAAATCTCAAGTATTGTTCATGTCCATAAATCTAAGTGTTCATCAGCATCCCTCAGCAGTCAAACAAGTGAATGGATGTGGATTTTTACCTGTTCCCACGGCTTTAAGTGAAATTGAAGGCTCAAAATTTTTCTAATCCAGAATCCGGCAGAGGTGATTAAAAATACGACGAGGCAGCTGAACGAACGCGAGTATTTTGTCTTGATGATGAATTGGCATCTTTAGTTCATTTGTTTAATTATGTATCCTGTTATGTTTAGTAAATAAAACTTTAGTTATAAATCTCAAGTATTGTTCCTGTCCATAAATCTAAGAGTTCATCAGCATCCCTCGTCAGACAAAAAGTGAGTGGAAATGAATTTTTACCTGTTCCCACGGCTGAAGGTGAAATTGAAGGGTCAACGTTTTTCTAATCCAGAATCCAGCTGCGATGATAGAAAATACGACGAGACAATTGAACGAACGCGAGTATTTTGTCTTGACAATGCATTGGCATCTTTAGTTCATTTGTTTAATTATGTATCCTGTTATGTTTAATCAATAATAATAAATTGTAATCATGTAAATAAAATTTTAGTTATAAATCTCAAGTATCGTTCATGTCCATAAATCTAATTGTTCATCAGCATCCCTCGTCAGTCAACAAGTGAGTGGATGTGGATTTTTACCTGTTCCCATGGCTGAAAGTGAAATTGAAGGATCAACGTTTTTCTAATCCAGAATCCAGCAGAGGTGATGGAAAATACGACGAGACAATTGAACGAAGGCGAATATTTGGTTTGATGATGTATTGGCATCTTTAGTTCATTTGTTTAATTATATATCCTGTTATGTTTAGTTTTAATCAATAATAATAAATTGTATTCATGTAAATAAAACTTTAGTTATAAATCTCAAGTATTGTTCATGTCCATAAATCTAAGTGTTCATCAGCATCCCTCGTCAGTCAACAAGTGAGTGGATGTGGATTTTTACCTGTTCCCATGGCTGAAAGTGAAATTCAAGAATCTAGGAGAAGTGATGAAAAATACGACGAGGCAGCTGAACGAACGCGAGTATTTTATCTTGATAATTCATTGGCATCTTTAGTTCACTTGTTTAATTATGTACCCTGTTATGTTTAGTTTAATTAATAGTAATAAATTGTAATCATGTAAATAAAGCTTTAGTTATAATCTCAAGTATTGTCCATAAATCTAAGTGTTCATCAGCATCCCTCGTCAGTCAACAAATGAGTGGATGTGGATTTTTACCTGTTCCCACAGCTGAAAATGAAATTGAAGGTTCAACATTTTTCTAATCCAGAATCCAGCAGAGGTGATGGAAAATTCGAGGCAGTTGAACGAACGCGAGTATTTTGTCTTGATGATGCACTGGCATTTTTAGTTCATTTGTTTAATTATGTATCCTGTTATGTTTAGTTTAATCAATAATAGTAAGTTGTAATCATGTAAATGAAACTTTAGTTATAAATCTCAAGTATTATTCATGATCATAAATCTAAGTGTTAATCAGCATCCCTCTTCAGTCAACAAGTGAAATTGAAGGGTCAATGTTTTTCTAATCCAGAATCCAGCAGAGGTGATGGAAAATACGACAAGGCAAGTGAATGCACTTTCAGAAAATAGTTTTCAGGGGTTCTGAACTATTCTACGAAAGGTGAAGCTAGTGTGTAAATGCAGGAGGGATATACTTCAAGGGGAAATTAATGTAAAAATGTTACTGACCAATTCCGGGAACATTTTGACGCTACCTTGTAAATTAAAATTAACCCTGAGAAAAGAAAATTCCGCACTAACGGATATCAGGGTTACGGAGAAGAAACTGCTACTGCTATCTGTTAACTCTGTTGAAACCATTACAAAATTCCTTACCTTCTTTTTGAGTTCGACGGAAATAGCGTTGGCTTCCTTCAAGAAAATAGCGTTGCCCCACAAATCATCTCTGAGAGAGGTGAATTGGTGGTACTTCCACTTCCGCCAAGCACTGCTGGCCAGCTCGAACTCGCGTTCCGTCCAATTGCACTCTATGTCAAAAAGAGGGTTCACTGAAAAACCGCAAGCGCGCCCATCAGTCTCAGAACAAGAAGCAAATCAAAAATGAGTGCATGTAACACAAAAACAAATATTGAAAAGCAGTAGTAGAGCAAAGTAAAACAAGATGAAGTGATGGCAAATGATAGTAATCAGAATTTGAAGAATGTGTTGGAAATGTCCTAATAAACATAATTATATTATAAAATAGCACAAAAATATCTCATATGGTGCTCTCGCCACGGCAGCTCTCAGTCCCTGGTAAGCGCCCTCAATGGTAGATATATCGTCATTATCGAAATCTGCGAATAGAAGCAAATTGGCACACCCAGAAATGGGTAACGAAATTCCGTCCGGCCACAAATCTAATAAATCTTTTCCTAAATTCTTGTTCGGAAAATAACAATAAGACCTCCCCCCCACGCTTTTAGCTAAAAATGTATAATTTTTGAACCCGGATTTGAGTAGTTTTTAACCCAAAATTCAACCACTTTTATACTAGAAATACAGGGTGATTCATCGGTCTGTCCTCTATTTATAACTCTTTTATTTTAAGTCAGATAGAAAAACTCTTCAAATATAATTTATATGATATATTACTGTCTATCTACGTACCATATGCATTTGTATACAGGGTGCTCCGTTTAAGCGCAACAATATGTAACATTATATTTCTTAATGGAACATCCCATATTTATTTATTTATTTTGATAGTAAATTAGATTCCCGTTAAAAAAGTATTAAGTAATAAGGTGTCTAAAATTACAAATTAAGAAGTTATTTACGTTCATAAAAAATAGTAGTTCAGAGTGGAAAAACATTTTAATCCTTTTTTATTAATACTTACTTTAAACATTAGACTAATTCCAAAGAAGCTATTAAAATTTAGTGACAGACTATAAATAATGCAAAATTATAATAAATGCTCGAAAACTTGTCCTTCAACTTCAATAGATTTTTCTATTATAAATATTATATTAACAATCTCATCTTTACTAAAATTTGTATTATTCATTTTCACATCAACATCAACAATGATAAACTAAGAGTATTTGGACAACTTGTTTGTTTAAATTCGAAACAATTGATCAAATTATCCATAGCTTACTTTGTTAATAATAACATGATAGAAACATATCATTCAACGAATAAAGGTAAATAACTTCTTAATTTATAATTTTAGACCCCTTATTACTTAATGCTTTTTTAAAGGGAATCTAATTTACTATCAAAATAAATAAATAAATACAGGGTATTCCATTAAGAAATATAAAGTTACATATTGTTGCGCTTAAATGGAGCACCCTGTATACAAATAGATATATCATATAAATTATATTTGAAGAGTTTTTCTATCTGACTTAAAATAAAAGAGTTATAAAGAGAGGACAGACCGATGAATCATCCTGTATATAAATCAACCCTCTAAAGTTCATATTCAGTTAATTTTATGTGTTTCCTGTAAATTTCAGCCGAATTCATAACCAAATAAAAGTTCTGAAGTTTAGGAAAAATTTCTAAAGTTCATTTTTACAAGAATAAACACTATCTTTAACCAAAATTGTGATATTGAACCATTTTTAACATCACATTTTTAACCAAAAATATACAATATTTGAACCCGGGTTTGAGGAGTTTTTAAACGGAAATTTAACCGCTTTTATACCGGAAATATACAAATCAACCTTCTAAAGTTCATTTTTGTAAGAATAAACACTCTATTTTTAACCAAAATCCTGATATTGAATCATTTTTAACTGCACATTTTTGGCCGAAACTAAACTCCTGAACGATTTGAACCATCTTCAATGATTGCGTTCGGTTTTAAGCTCCGAGCGGTCTGAGCGCTCGATGCCGTTCGGTAATTACATCTGAGCGATCTATTTGCTCAGCTCTATGTTCGGTTATTAGCTCACGGAGCGCACAGAGTCCGATCTTTTCGCTCTTTCTGAAACCATGGAGCATGTTGAGCAGTTTCCTGGCGCAAGCGTATTTAAGCACATATTTAAAAAATTTGTCATCGTCAATGCAAATAGTGTTTATTTTATGAATGACTGTTGTAATTTTCGAAAGACATCGATCAAAAATGTTTGAATTGTATAATATAGTTCATTTAAAAAACATTTTTCTACATATTGGATAAATTTCTCCAGGTTGTTCTGCATGTTGATAAAGGGTTAAAATGAAATACACCTATTGTGTGACGATGCAGAATCTATTATTTATTTATTTATTTATTTATTTAAGTGGTGACACGCGAAAATAGTAAAAATATGTATCGTAGAAAATCTTAAGTGTCAGAATGGCAGCTACGCGCTCTACCCGTTCGGTTATTCAAGCTACAGATCGGAAATCGTAGATGAATCTGTCACGTGATCAGATTGGTCAGAGTGCTCGACAGATTTAAATACCGAACGCACCCAAAGTAACACTAGAGGTGTGTTATACGGGGGTTAAAATATATATTGACTTTCAGCGCTAGAAGATATAATTTAATTGTTTCAGCTAGTCATTGATATAAAATTATATATTTCATGTTAATTGAGCTAAAACTTTTGATTGAATCAAATAAAATAAATAATAAGCTAGTGATATGATCCTGCAACTAATCAAAACCTACACTATCTAACACTACACTACCTATTCTAAAATCTAAACACTCAAATTATCCACTCACCAAATATATCATCCTCATTATTGAAATCCTCCGGTGTAAACGAGCTATACATGCTCATCGTCATACTCTGTTCCTCCACCTGTTTCTGCAGCGCGTCGATTCTCGCTTCGTAGCTCTTTCTCTGTTCTTCAAACGCCATATCCGCCTCTTCTTTCTCCTTCCTAAATTGCTCTTCCAAATTGTTGAGCCGTTTCTCCATTTCGGCTTTGAGATCGATGCCTTGTTTTTCGAGGAGTTCGATCTGGGCGAAGTTCCAGTCGACGGTTTCGCCGGCAGGGGAGCCCTTTTCGCGCAGCTCGCGGGCGGCGTCCGGTTGGGTGAAACGGAAGACGTGGTTTTTGCCGAGGATGACGCGGGAGCCGGTTTTGAGGACGACGGGCTCTGTTACCTTAAAGGGGGAAGACAAATGTGAAGATGATGTACAAGAGATATTTGTAAAGTTTTGAGAAAAAATTTACGCTCCTAATTTTATTACTAAATAAGGTCTAATCTAGTTGTCGCTGGATATAATAATATGTAGTTGTTTTATATAATATACTATGTTCAAATTATATCATATTTTTCTTTGATTGGAATAGGCTACTTGCGTGGTACTGAATATCTGATATCTATCACTAAATACCTAAAGTAAAATTGAAAACGAATGTAAAAATATAAATTTTATTAAAAACAATATTTGTTTTTTAATAAATTAGGAAAGAATTTCTTTGATGTCATTATTTTGAACTGGAGAAAGGGATGCGTATTTAAGAATGTAACTTGTAGATGGCGAACGAGTGCGAGTTTTAATTTAATTTTGACATTAGTTCATTTTTCTGTCACTGTCTCTCTTCTTTATTATTTACAATTTGCGCGGTTACTGTTACTTTTATTACGTATTTCGATTTGTTACGTCATACATGGCGGTAATTTAAATATTAAAATTTCATTATTTATTTTCTGGTCAATTAATGAAAATTTTGCCAAAAGAAAAAATATGGGTAGCAAGTTTTTATCGTCTCTTCAAAAATATTAAATAAAAAAATAGCAAGCAAGTAGCCCATTCCAATGTGATCTCGTGATTGCAGAATATCACGCAGAATATGAAGAGAGAAATCACATATGCTTTTAGCAATGTGTTTGTCTTGTTTTATTTTTACGCGGCGGTTGTTTCCGTATGTCATAACTTGAGCTATGTGAATAATTTTTATGTTTACATGTGTGACAATCAAAAATTGAGCGGTAAAAAATTATCAAAACGGTGTATAGACATTATTATGAAAGCTTTTGCAAACTTTGAGGAAGAGAAACTTTTACATTTTAGAGAGCTTGTACTGCTTTGGATGTGTCCACATGTGACGATAAATAATATGAAAAATGAATTTAAAAGTGGATCTATTTCGTCGCTAAAAAAATTAGTGGTCAAAAATCAATGCGAAACCACTGCGAAACATTGACAGTTTTATTCAGTCTGCAATCCAACGTACCTGCTATTTACATGTATAGTAAAAGTAAATTGCTTTTTATGGCCCTTTTCATAATTAATTTTAAGTCTATTTTATAATTAAATTAAAAATGATTTATGCATTCAAAGATTCAAAGCTGTTTTCTTAAATATTAATTGTTGTAATCAATTAATGTATTAACTGTTGTAATCAATTCATGTATTAATTGTTGTAATCAATTGCTATTTTACACAATCTTTCCTCAGAAGCCGGAAATTATTTTAATTTAGTTTCTGTGGAGGTCGCACTACTAAAATTCTGTAAGAAAACGCACATATCGTCACCCAAATATAACTGATAGGCATAACAGTCTACGTGAGACCTATGTACGGGTGACGTCGGCCTTATATGACTGACACGGCCTGACGAAACCACTAGAGTGTCTATCATTTATGGGTGATGCGGTAATCAAAACATTTTATAGAAATCACACACACACACACACACACACACACACACACAGAGAGAGAGAGAGAGAGAGAGAGTATAATCCCCCAATTTTTTCAGGCGCAACTGATGGAAGACTTTTGTGCATTTCTTAGCAGAAAAGTATACAAGAATGGCTGGGAATATCAAAACGGACAACAGTTCCAGACAATAATATTTCTGATGATCCGAGAAGTAGATATAACATCGTCCAGAGACAAATGAGACAAGGTATTAAAACACTGCGTCGCATTGAAGATAATGACCCCGTATCATTGTTGTAAAATTGGATTTCTTATCTCCTTAGTTTATAGGAACAACTCCCTATGTCCTCGTTTCAATAAAAAAAAATATGATGTGGCCAACACATGACCTCCCGTCAATTCCATGTTTGAAACAGCAATGAGCTTCAAGTAAAGTATCACTTCCAGTTGATCGTTTATAAACAAAATCTAATTTGTTGTTCCAATAAGTAGAAAAGTCTGTAATACCAAATTTTAGATTATATTTTATTATGTTTTTCCTCGAAAATCTGTTAAGAACTCCAAATTAAGTACCACTTCCGGTTTATCATATAGGTATAGTCAAAAAAATTGTTTCAAATTATACACGAGTTTTAAATACCAAATTTGAGAAGTTTTGAATCATGTTTTAATATATTTTTTCAAGAAAACCTGTTTATAGCTTCCTGTAAAGTAGTATTTCCGGTTTATCAATTTTAGAAAACATGTAGTATGTCGTTCGCATTAATATAAGTCTTAAATACCAAATTTGAAAAGGTTTGGAATATATCATAATATATTTTTCATGAAAATCTGTTGAGAGCTTTAAGTAAAGTATCACTTCCGGATTATCAATTTTAGCCAAAATTTAATATGTTGTTCCTCTTCATATAAAAGTCTTAATTACTAAATTTGACAAGTTTTGGAGTACCTATATCATAATATATTTTTCACGAAAATCTGTTCAGAGCTCCAAGTGTCACTTCTGATTTATTAATTTTTGCCAAAATCTTCCCTTACCTTCGGTATGACGGGAGGTAAAAAAATTCTATTCAATAAAGATGTTTAACTTTTTCTCAAAACTTTTGTTACATACGTGATTACTAAGATGGCTAAAGAATTTCAAAATAACTAAACTTACCTCTCGTCCATTTACGTAAGTTAGAGCACCAGCTTGCGGCATTAACGTAATCTTCCCGTCCTTATTTTCAAATATACAATGTTCTGATTTAATATGCGGTCCTGACAACTGTACGTCTTGTGGAATATTAGCTTCTGCTGACCCTACTCTAGTTATTCCATCCTACAACAAGAAAACAACTTCATATACAGCATCCATCTACACAGGATTTCAATGCGCGCCTTTAATTTCACTCACAAATATTCACTTACCTTAATATAATAGAGGAGACATTCGGACATGAACGGATCTTCGTTCAAATTCACCAAATGTGGCGTTCGTTTAGGACTGAAAACTCCTACGGTGTTACCGTCTTCTTTAACTGCCACACCCATTTCCGCGAACACGGCTTCGCGCTGAACTCTTATAGCTTCTGTTCGTTTCAGTTTTTCTTCCCATGTTTCGTTCAATTCTAAACAGAATAAAATCATGGAACACATTATAATAGATGCTACCGGCAAGAAAATAACAAAATAAATAATTTGTCACGGTAGATGGATGTGAAAAGACGAGTCATATATAATTGGTTTAATTGTAGTTATTGTTTTGGTTAGTATTAATAGGCTACTTGCGTGCTACTGAAAATCTGATATCTATCATTAAATACCTAAAGTAAAGTTGAAAACATATGTAAAAATATAAATTTTATTTTAAAAAAATTATGTTTTTTAATAAATTAAGAAAGAAGATTTTCTTTGGCGTCATTATTTTGAACTGGAGAAAGGGATGCATGTTTAAGAATGTAACCTGTAGATGGCGAGCGGGTGCGAGTTTTAATTTGATTTTGACATTAGTTCATTTTTTTGTCACTGTCTCTCTTCTTTATTATTTACAATTTGCGTGGTTTCTGTTACTTTTATTACGTATTTCGATTTGTTAAGTAGGATTTTAACTTAGCTTATACTCGTACAAGATTAAAATGACAAACGAAAATATTAACCTCCAAACTATTATTCAAACTTCAAACAGATGATCTGTCATGTTTAAATTACCCGCACATGCCGTTGCTATTGGACGTACCGATGTTATTGCTTTACGGCCATTCATTGGTTCGGCGTAATTCTGCGTCATACACGGCGGTAATTTAAATAATAAAATTTCATTAATTATTTTCTGGCCAATTAATGAAAATATTGCCAAAAGAAAAAAATATGGGTAGCACGTTTTTATCGTCTCTTTAAAAATATTAAATAAAAAAATTTGGTGTAGCCAACACAATACCTCCCGCCATTAATAGTCCGAGTCACAAAAAAGATTAAGTTTTTTTGGAGTAGCGAATTTTACTCTAATTTTGACAGTTTATTTCTTAAAATTTAAAATATAGTCGAATCTAATCCAAGTAACTGCCTTTTTTTAAACCCATCAACAGGATTAAATCCCAATTACAGAGTGGGTTCACATTCACACACATCCATGCCTTAGTGGGATTCGAACTCAGAGCCCCAAGGGCACTCATGACATGAGGCGTTGCTCAACCATTGAGCCACCGGAACTATAATAAAATGAAGATTAAATTTTAAATACCGGGATAGAATAGAATTCACTAATCCAAAAATGAGGATTAGCTTAAATATTTTTGTGAATCGTTAATTTTTTTAATCTAAATGCATACCAACATATTTACTTCTGCTGGAAACTGTATTAAATTCCTTTTCTATTGTTCTATTTACTTTTTCCTTTTTAAAACGTTACTAATATTATTTTGACATGAATAGTTCTTTGATAGTGACATTTATCTGACAGTTACATACGTTTAAATAACAGCGTAACCAAGGAGTTTTGTTTGTATAAAGCGTAGGCTCCGGGTTTAAATTATAGATAATTTTATAAATTTATTCATAAAATATATAGAAAAAGTATTAATGCAAATCTATAGAAAATTTAATAATCTTTAATTTTTATAATAACATTAATCTCGAAAAATAACATTTAAAGGTTTTTTTCGAAGAAAAACTATTTTGAGCTTCTAGTAAAGTGCCATTTCCGGTTATCCGATTTTCACCAAAATCTAATGGGCTCTTTTCAATACAGAAAAAGTTCGAAATACAAGGTTTCAAAATTTTCTGAATGATAGTATTTGAGTTAGAGTAAAGGATCCACACACACAGACATCATCGTGAAAATGTCAAAATTGGATTCTAGGTACCTTAAAACGTGGTCATTTACCAAAATCTCGATATGCGATTTTTAGCACGATCCCTATACCTCCCTTACCAAGGGTAGCGGGAGGTAAAAATGGCACGCAAGTAGCCTATTATAAAGAGAAAAATATTGTATAATTATGTAAAAATGTTGCAAACTTACCGGCGATAAGTTTCTCGCTGGCCTGCAACTGATCTACCGCTTCTTCGGCAATCGTAGTCGACGCATTTCTCGGCCTTTCTTTCTGTGGCGATTTATTAACAGTCTCTTCTTCCCCTAAACAGAAATCTTCAATGAGTTTTGTCATATCATCAAATATATCTTCAATACTACAATTACAGCCATATAGAACTAAAAAGTACTGAATACTTGGTACTGTACTGTCGATGCAAACAAAAAGTCGTAGTTTCTGTTTATTTACAATACTTTGCAGATTGAAAAGCAGACATACAGCGAGCTCTGTGATGCTCAAAAGAATCTGCAAAGCTCGTTACATTGGCAAGAAGAAATAGTTTATATTTTTTTGATTAGTTTGTGATGTTTTGTGCTACAGTGATGACATTTAGTGGACACATTAACTAATCACTATATTGTGTGGACACTTTTGTGAAGTGTACAGACACTGTTGCACAATTTTTTGAAATTAAAAAGAAAATTATCTATTAATTAAATATTATGAAGTCTAATATCCGGTTGCATCAATATTATACTTGGAAATTAAACAAAAATTACAATGAAATCAACATTTATATATTTGATATTAATGAGGCCATACAACAAAAAAGGTTTGTTTTTTTGTTTAAATCAAACAAGCATAGTCTAATTTATCGATCTGTATGAATAAATTATTTTTTATTTACATTTTTTGTTGTATTAAATCGTTTTAAAGTATGACATGTTTTAAAAGTTGCAAAAAACCAGCCATGTTGTGACGTCAGCGTTTCACACTGCAAGTTCAGACTCATTTCATACAGCCTTATTATATCGACACAAATCTTCTAAAAGAAAAACATATACAGACTATAAATTGAGAATTACATATCTAAATATTTGATAGAAATGCTATAATATATTAATATAACATCATTCTATTCATTTTTATAAATATAATTTTCATTTGACCTGAAGTTATCCACGTATCACTCAGCTGCTGGTCATTAGTCATTCGTTTTTACTTTTTCGTCTGATTAACATTTGTGTACGTTGTTCGTTGTTTATTCTCAGAATTTCATTACTGTTGTTTTATTTCGTATCAAATCTGTATTTTTCAATACAAACAGTACCTGTTTTTCGAGTTGTGTTTTTTTTTTGTATCACGCGGTACTATTATAAATATTTTCTCGCTATTTTCGCACGATGGCACAAAACAACGTTTCACCGACATGTTTACTTTCGTAAATTTCAGGTTATCTTTAAATGTCACTTTGACGTATAACCTACTGTGACAATCAAAATGGCCGCGTTGATGAAACGCTGACGTCACTGGGCAAGGGACCAGGAGGAGAAAATCAGCCGCGTTTTGAACAATGTCATTTTTAATTGCAATTTTTTCATTTGGCAACAAGTTTTCGAAAAATCTATCAAATTATTTTCTAATTTATCGCACTCTCAAATTGTATATAATTAGATTGTATTTTGATCCCCAAGTTTCAAACAACAGAATCAGGCTGTTATGCTATTGTAACGCCATCTACTGTCGTAATTAACTAGCTTCATTCGTTTACATGGCTCACTTGGTAAGTCTGTTTTGACTAGAACACACTTTGACAATGTAAAATAAATAATCAAAAGATATAATTACTAATTATGGTATCTCAAGAAGTGGTTTCTATAATTTTTTGGTTTATTTCATGATCAGAAATGGCACAAAATTGGTCTTTTTCGCTTATGTGTTGATTACTATCATTGGTTGTAAAAATTGTCAAAAAATAATCACCTTAATATTACTTGTACATGATGAACGTTGATATCCAACTATTTTTTTTAGAAGCCGTAGACTTGGAATCTCCTATTTATATTTAATATCCAATTAAATATTGGTGCAACCGGCCATTAATTCCATATTATTCAATTATCTTGCATATATTCAACAAAAAATTCCAAATTGTGAGATATACGAAGGCTGCCAAAAAATTAAAGATACAAAGGCATTAGTAGTCTTGGGAATTTTGTTTTAAAAAGTTGGCACCACTTTAGTGGACAATTTTGATAGGATATTGTGGTGTCCAGCCACCACAAAGTCCCGATCTGGTACCGTCTAATTTTCATCTCCTATTTCATTTATAAACAAATCTGGCGGGAAAAAAGTTTAAAGATTAAGATCTTTAATTTTTGGGTGGCCCTCGTATTTATATTAGATGATAATAGTTTTAAATTCATGTTTTGCCAACATAACGGTATGTTTAACTTAACGTAAAATGAATATAAATATAATTGACATACCGACAACATATGAAACATACACGAGACGATACGATACGACGAAATATGTATATATAAATATATTTACAAAGAAAGCCAAGCTTGTGCGGCCATCTCTTACAAATTGTATACGATACAAAAATACATAGGGGACTGCGAACAAAATATTGTCCACAAATCATAACATTCTTCATTTTCACCAAAAATTTGGAATCAGCGCGTTGGGATGTATCTAAATATATAAAAATTGGTATTTTGAAAATTTTCGACGATTTTGGAAAAATGAGTGCATTAAAGTTTCCAGGGCTATTCGAGTTTCTTATTACCTTTTTACAAAATACTTTTTCTTATTTAATGATAGTATTGAAGATCGTTGAAAGACCAGATTAATGAATCGCAGAATTCCGGCTTGAAATATATCGGTTCGCCAAAATTCCGACCGTTAATATCGGTTAATTTCTGGCCGGGTTTATGTTTATCTACATTTTGCTCTTGCAAGTTACATACGAGGTCTGTTAGACAAGTATCCGACCTTTGATGCGAAAACCTTATGGATTTGAATCAAGCGCGCTTGCATGAGCCGACCTTGAACCTTCGTGCGCATGTGTGAATTTTTTCCCGCCTATCGATAGCGTCTGTTACTGGCAAGCAGCATTTGAGTGAGGTAGTGTGTAGTGCTCTCGTCGGTTTTTCATTGCAAGGAAAATGACGGAACGACTGGAGCAGCGCTATTGTATCAAATTTTGCCTGAAACTGGGCGACAGCCAGGTGGAAACCATTCGGAAGATTCAGACGGCTTTCGGTGACATTGCTATGGGCATCACACAGATTGAAAGGAATGCGATTTCAGACAAGAGAGGACATTATGGCTGCAACGACAGCCGATCTAAACTCCATTCCGAAAGAGGCTTTCTCGGAATGCTTCTAACAATGGCGGCACCTGAACAAAAATTGTGCAGGTTGGAAATTTCGGAGAGTCATTTGAAAACTTTGACCAACGATTCTGACTCTTTGGCACAAATTGTGACGGGCGACGAGACTTGGATGCACCATTGGGATCCTGAGACAAAAATAGAATCCAAGCAGTGGGTTCATAAAGGGTCCTCATCTCCCAAAAAGGTACGGACGCAATCCTCTGCTGGGAAATTGATGGCAACAGTTTTTTTGGGACATCAGGGGTATCCTTCTCATTGAATATATGGCAAGAGGGACAACAATAAATGCGTACGTATATGCGAACACGTTGAAAAATTTACGGAAAGCAATTAATCAGAAATGACCCGATTTTGCCAAGTGTTTCTGCTGCATGACAATGCGACCGTGCATAAGGCTGCCAAAATTAGGCCAATAGGCTACTTGCGTGGTACTGAAAATCTGATATCTGTCACTAAATACCTAAAGTAAAGTTGAATATGAATGTAAAAATATAAATTTTATTTAAAAAATTATTTGTTTTTTAATAAATTAAGAAAGATTTTCTTTGACGTCATTATTTTGAACTGGAGAAAGGGATGCATATTTAAGAATGTAACCTGTAGATGGCGAGCGAGTGGGGGTTTTAATGTTTTTGAGATTAGTTCATTTTTCTGTCACTGTCTCTCTTCTTTATTATTTACAATTTGCGCGGTTTCTGTTACTTTTATTACATATTTCGATCTGTTAAGCAGGATTTTGAAGGATTTTCACTTAGCTTATATTCGTACAAGATTAAAATGACAAACGAAAATATTAACCTCCAAACTATTATTCAAACGTCAAACAGTTGATCTGTCATGTTTAAATTACCCGCACATGCCGTTGCTATTGGACGTACCGATGTTATTGCTTTACGGCCATACATTGGTTCGGCGTAATTCTACGTCATACATGGCGGTAATTTAAATATTAAAATTTCATTAATTTTTTTTCTGGCCAATTAATAAAAATTTTGTCAAAAGAAAAAATACGGGTAGCAAGTTTTTATCGTGTCTTCAAAAATATTAAATAAAAAAATGGCACGCAAGTAGCCCATTGTGCAAGAGTGCAGCTTCGTTGAGATAGACCATCCTCCCTATAGTCCGAACTTGGCTCCGTCTGACTTATCTCTTTCGACTATTAAAGAAAAATCTTAGAGGACGCCGTTTTGACTCTGATGTTGGCTTAAAAACAGCCGTCGACAACTTTTTTAAGAGTCAAGAAGAAATTTTTTATTATAAAGGTATAAGTTCACTGGAGGAGAAATGGCGCAAGTGCATTGATGTAGGGGGAGATTATATTGACAAATATTATCAAAAAAATCGTACGTCTTTTGTTTCATAGCTAGGTAGATTACTTTTCTAGTGCCCCTCGTATTATCAAGAAGTTAACCACGTCTCCGTGATGCAGTTCGATGTAAAAGACCACACAAAACTGGCAATACTCTAGCTCAGTCATCGCATCTGATCCAGACTTTTTTTTGGCGAAAAATGTAATTCCAGTCGTTTCCCATTTTGAGAGTAGAGAAGAGATAATGCGGAACGCAACGGGGGAGCTGCAGACTTTTCCAAACGGCTTCCAGCAGTGGAAGGATCGGTGGGTTCAATGTGTGGTAGTTTTAACAAAATTATTGGCATTATCGTTTTTTTTGTCCAAATTTTTCAGAAAACATCCGGAACCTAAATATTAGATTTATAGCCGAATTGACCGGATTCAGTATCAAACCGGATCTTCGGTCCATTACTATTAATGTATAAATAGAAGACCTGACCATTACGGGTATTTACAAATTGACCAAGATTTTCTTTTGTGAAAATGAAGGATGTTACAAATAAAGAACAATATTTCGTTTGCAAATTAGTGTCCCCATTTAGGACAGGTGGGATTCGCTAGGCGTGTAGGATCATCGCATGGCAGCGAAGCCGTCACCAAAGCAAATGTACGAGTACTTACTATTACTCAGACTCAGACACACTTCTCTTTTCTCGTACAACACTTTACCATCTGGCCCTATGCGGCAATTCCACACAAATACACATTACAATAATACCCTTGTCACTTTAAACCTCAAAATACATTATTTACATTTCAATGTACACGCCAATTATACAAGCTTTACTTTCTATAACTCACTAGAAATTTTGGAGAATTTGGTTTCAATTTTGTACAATAGCCTACAGCTGGCAGCCATTTTCATGACACATTTCAAGGTTAGGAATCAAAACGAAAGATTTATTGTAATTTTGGTTATTTTCTCTGTGAAATACACATAAAAATGACTGAATTTCTTATAAATAATGAAGGAAATATTGTGGAAACTTACCTTCTTGTACGTCAATGCCTTCAGCTTTAAGTAATTCGCGAAGTTTAGCGATTTCTTCTTTAAGTTCTCGGATGAGTTTAGCGTTTGCATCTTCGTTAACGATGGCTTTGCAAACGATTTGTTTGGCTCGATCTGCGTACCTGAATATGCGCAGAAATAATAAATTCAACATTTTCAATGTTCAACGAAACTTTTATCAATAAAATTATTTGTAATAAATTTGATTAAAGTTATACGTTTAAATCAATTTATTAACGCGCGGAGGAAACTGTTTTAGCAAAATGTAAACGGTAATGTTATCTTCCCATAATACCTTGCGCTATATGTATTTATGCGCGATGGCGGAAATTTTAAATTCGTCAAAAACTATGTTCCGTTTTACGGACTCATTTGTATTGGGCGCTTTTGTTAAAAGTGCCGTTTAATCTCTCAATATAATATAAAAGCGGGCTTTATATTAGGCCATTTTTTTAAATGAAAGTTCGTTTAATTTTGAAACAATTCGTAGTATTAAAAAGTCATATTGTTTTTAGTTTAACTGCATTTGATTTTTAACGAAACCTATAGCTTTCTCGCACCAATTTCTATAGTAGGCTGCGCAAGAAAGACAGCAATAGTGTGACGTTTAGTGGCACTAAATTGTTTTTTATGTTAATCGTTATTTATTGAATAGTACTTTAAGGGTAAAGTGTACAGGTGTCTCATTTTTGATGTTTTTTTTTTAAGGTAGCTTGGGTAATAATAACGATAGATCAAAATCCTTTGCACATTGCAGGATTAACTTTTAGAGAAAAGTGTAATAGACACCACAAGAATTTTCGATCTTCTTTTGTTTCTGAGCTACAGGCAAAAACTCGTTTTTGGCTCATTTTGAAAATATATCATACCTTATGTATTATGATGGAGAAAAATTGTAGTTACAAAATTTGTACCATTTTTTAAATAGAATAAAATGGCGTAATTAGAGTTTTTGAAAACTTAATAATTCTCGAGATATAACACAAACTAATGATTTTTTAAGTGGGAACCTGTTGAAAATAGTCTCGTCTTTTTGCTTAATTTATAGGCTTTTTAATGATATAAAACAAGTCTACATTCTTTTGTTTTAAACATGAACAAAAATGAATTATTAATTTACTCGGGCGAAAAAATTGAAAATTATTAACAAACAAATTTATTACAGATCATCATTTGTATATTTTTAATAATATTTGTTTCAGTTTTACTCATTTTTTCAATTTATTTAATCCAAAAGCATATTAAATCATTTTCGGATTGTGTTAAAGCTAACTGTAACGTCGATAAATAGTAATTTAACTAACCCGAAAATAATCGGTTAAGAATAATTGTTCATTTGTTTCTTCATAATTTCCAATATTTTCACCTCAATAAATTAATAATTCGTCTTTTATTCATGTTTAAAACAAAATAATATAGACTTATTATATATCATTCAAAAGCTTATAAAATAAGCAACAAGATGAGACTATTTTCAATATAGGTTCCCATTTAAAAAATCATAAGTTTGTATTATATCTCGATAATTATTAAGTTTTCAAAAAATCTAATTACGCCATTTAATTCTATCTAAAAATTTTTCTCTATCATAATAAATAAGATATGAGATATTTTCAAAATGAGCGAAAAACGAGTTTTTGCCTCTAGCTCAGAAACAAAAGAAGATCGAAAATTCTTTTCTCGAAAAGTTGACCCTGGAATGTGCAAACGGTTTTGCTCTATTATTAATATTACCCAAGATACCTTAAAAAAACATCGAAAATGAGACACCTGTACATTGGGCACAATGAAAAGCAACCTCGTAAAAATTCAGTGCGTACAGTAAAATCTACCTTGCAAGACATATGGGACAATATTCACAGGAAAATGTGCAGGACTTAGGGATCCAAAGCCTAATAGAATTAAAGCTGGTATTACTAATGAAGGCGATGTAACCCGATATTAAATGGCGGAATACTTAAATAAAAAATTCAGTTTTTGCAAGTTTAAAATCTATATTTTAAACTAGTCGAAAGAAATTTGTAGAAATTTCTCACCACTTACGTAGGTTTTATAGGGCACGGAAGATCACGTGACCTATCATATGTTTTGTCGCTTTCTCACTTCAGACTCGATCTTCAGCTCTGTCCCATGCTAACTTCAGACTATACTTTCGACGCAGTGCGCATGCGTCAGTTTGAATAGCTGTCACATTTCTAGCAAGATATCAAATGAGAATAAAATGAAGACAATAAGAATCAAATAGGTTTTTATTGAATTCTTCAACAATATAATATAATGGAAGATAACAATGTGATCATATGTATATTCGTAAGTATTACGATCAGGATGCTCTTCGTCTTCATTCTTGCTTAAAAAGCAAATATTACCAACAGTAATTGACAATTTATAAATTTAGGGCTTCATCAACGACCTACTATCAAATCTGAGTAATCGATAATATGTCAGCAAGCAAGTGATATTCTCATAAATATAAACGGCCACGAGCCACAGACGACGTCTCTCTTGTTTTTCACATGTAACCTACCTATCACACCTAGTCTACCTATACAAATTGTCACTTGTTACTTATTTTTAAATATGATTAGGTTTTAAATATTACCTCGATAATCGGTGCTTGATAGGATAGCAAACAGTTTTAAATTATAATCCGACGACAAACTTGCACCCAACAACGCACTGGCATCGTTTGAAAAAGAATGACAACACTCACAAACAACCGAAAATAACAATAAAAGAAATCACAACTAACAAGATAACAAAAAGAAACAAATAATAAAACACTACAATGAATAACAATAACACAATCAATCGTTATATGCACAAGAACCGCCAAATAACAAAATGGCAACAAATTCCACGCTTGCGCAAACTCATTCTTAAAATTTACCGCTAGAAAAATATAACAGCTATTCAAACTGACGCATGCGCACTGCGTCGAAAGTAGAGTCTGAAGTTAGCATGGGACAGAGCTGAAGATCGAGTCTGAAGTGAGAAAGGGACAAAACATATGATAGGTCACGTGATCTTCCGTGCCCTATAATTTGTTGAAAATAATATTCGCTCATATATTTAAACGTAAAAGGTATTATTTTCTAAATAAATAAATAAAAATAATAAGAAATAAATATATTATTTCTTACCTGAGTGTGGACAAAGTTTCGTCGTAGTTGATATCCGCGGGACTGATAGCGGCAATCATAGCTGTTTTGCTGTTGCCTCCCAAGTTTTCTCGTAATAACCAAGTTAACACTGAGTCTCGATATGGAATGAAGTCTGCTTTACGTGATTTTTTATTCTTAGAAGCCTACAATACAACAAAACAATATTGTTAATAACAAAGAATTCGTAAAATTGAGCTTAAATTTGTATGATACTTACCGACTACATTTGCGAAAGTGATACAAGATGCAAAAATGCGAACAGAAATATTTGTTAGTGACAAAACAAACTTTAATAAAATATAATAAGTGTTAAGTATTTAATTTCCATTAGTAATAAAATAATTTATAAAACAACTAAATCTGAACATATAATATATAAATTTACTGAAAAATCCTCGACTTACGATTTCGGCTAAAGCTGATATGACTTTTCCGAGTGTAGTCAAACTCTTGTTGATATTGGCGCCTTCTTTCAACCTAGTGCCTTTCGCACCAGTCGAATCTGCTCGCTCAGACCCTGCCAAATCCACCAGAGAGATCTTGGAGACCTTCTCCGTGGATAGGCCCGTCGCCTCGTCATTCTTTTGCTGCGTGAAGAAGATGGTGAACACGGCATGAGAACGAGAGGAGGTTTCGTTCATGTTAGTTGCTGCCACCGTCCTAAGAGGGAAATGATTTTGAATGAGGTCATGCACGACTTTTCAATTTTAACTTTAATACTGAAAAAATTGTAATTAAAAATGACTTTGTTCAAAACGCAGCTGATTTTCTCCGCCTCGTCCCTTGCCCAGTGACGTCAGCGTTTCACCAACGCGGTCATTTTGATTGTCACAGGTTAAACGTCAAAATAACATTTAAAGATAACCTAAAATTTACGAAAATAAACATGTCGGTGAAACGCTGTTTTGTGCCATCGTGCCAAAATACTAGCGAAAATAGTGAGAAAATATTTTTAATAGTACCGCGTGATAGAAAAAAAAAACAACTTAAAAAACAGTTAGTGATTGTATTGAAAAATACAGATTTGATACGCAACAAAGCAACAGTAATGAAATTCTAAGAATACACAACGAACAACGTAGACAAATGTTAATCAAACGAAAAAGTAAAAACGAATGACTAATGACCAGCAGCTGAGTGATATGTGGATAATTTCAGGTCAAATGAAAATTATATTTATAAAAATGAATAGAATGATGTTATATTAATATATTATAGTATTTCTATCAAATATTTAGAAATGTAATTCTTAATTTATAGTCTATATATTTTTTACCTCCCGTCATACCGTAGGTAAGGGAGGTAATGTAATCGTGCCAATAATTCGGTGGTGTTTTCAGTAAATAAGCACGAATTAGGGTCCCCACAATACGTTTTTACTATTTTTACAATGATGTGCGTGTGTGTGACGATTTTTTCGTCCACGATAACTCTTACAACAAACTTCCGAAAATTTCTATTTTCCGTATTTAGGCTTTCTACATTCATATAAAGAGTTGATTAGATTTTGGGTAAAATTGGACAACCGGAAGTAATACTTTACTTGAAGCACATAACAGTTTTTAATGAAAAAATATATTAAAATAAATCCAAAACTTTTCAATTTTAGTATTTAAGACTTTCATAACAAGGAGAATAATATACTATATTTTGGCTAAAATTAATGAACCGAAAGTGATTGTTTATTTGAAGCTCTGAACAGATTTTCGTGAAAACTATATATTGTGATATATTTCAAAACTTGTCAAATTTGGTATTTAAGACTTTTATATTAATGAGAACGACGTATTAGATTTTTTTCTAAAATTAATATATCGGAAGTAGTACTTTACAGAAAGCTATAAATAGATTTTCTTGAAAAAATATATTAAAACATGATCCAAAACTTATCAAATTTGGTATTTAAAACTCGATTTTGACTATACTTATGATAAACCGGAAGTGGTACTTAATTTGGAGCTCTTAACAGATTTTCGAGGAAAAACAATAGAATATAATCCAAAATTTCGTATTACACACTTTTCTATTTATTGGAACGAGAAATTAGATTTTGTTTACAAACGATCAATCGGAAGCTCATTGCTATTTTAAACATGGAATTGACGGGAGGTTATATGTTGGCCACATCAGATTTTTTTCTTTTAGAAATTCTATGTCGATATAATAAGGCTGTATGAAATGAGTCTAAACTTGTAGTGTGAAACGCAGACGTCACAACATGGCTGGTTTTTTGCAACTTTTTAAAAATGCCATACTTTTAAACGATTTTATACAACAAAAAATGTAAATAAAAAATAATTTATTTCTACAGGTCCATAAATTAGACTATGCTTGTTTGATTTAAACAAAAAAAAAAAAAAAACGAACAATTTTTTTTTGCATGACCTCATTGTATTTACAATGAAAATTTTGACAAGGCATACCTTGGGTTCGGATTGTACGTTGGCTTAAATGTAACAAGGCGAGTGCAGAGCAATAATAAGCAATTCTGTTTTATTTTTATTCTTACCTGGCCTTGTTGCCTTCGTCAATTAAGTCATGTATATCCTGATAACTTGTAACAGCCAATTTGCTGAGGTCTTCCACATAAGGTCCTAATAGCGGATGTTCTCGTACCCTTAAATTACCCTTATTTTTAGGGTTGAGTAAATCTCGTACTCTTTCACAATAAATCTCCATATACGAAACTTCTACGGAGTATTTGACATCTACATTATTATTTTTACGAATTCTACAAAACACATAAAAAGTTTTTAAAAAAATAATTATTTATTTATTATTTGTTTCTTACTTAGTGAATAGATCTTTGCAGATCTGTGGTATGATTCCTTCTTGTCCATCTTCTTGTTTGCCCATCATGGTGTACGATTTTCCTGCACCAGTTTGTCCGTAAGCGAAAATGCAGACATTGTAACCGTCGAAAGAATGTTGGAGCATTTCTTCGCCAATGTCTTTGTAAACGACGAGTTGAGATGAAAAAAGGGGGTCGCTTTCCTACAAAATAAGAAAGAAATATAAAATATTATTGTTAAAAATGAATATGTGACAAAATACTTACATTGTGTGACCAATATGAGTAATCGAAGTTGAAGCTTTTTGCTGATTCTTTTGTGTTTGGCGGTACTTTTGGGTTGACGATTGCTGAAAAAAAAGATCACATTAGAAAATGAATTTTTAGATAAAACAAAACAAATTCCAGAAATGAATTAAATCAAATTTCGAAATATTAATTTTTAATGAAAGTGAAGTTAGCAGACGATTCATAGCAGACGATTCGAGATTTGAGCGAGTGTGTGGCAGCCTTACAGTATGCTAAACCTAGGCCAACTCTATAGGCGCCAAGCAACGCTACTTGAAAATACGGACAAATTTTCATATAAAAAAAAACACTACCACTACACCGTACATCCTAAAGACATCTCTTTTAAATAATATAATTAAAATAGAACATATAAATAGGAATAGAAAGACATTGAAATTTTTAAAATTAAATGTATATTTAAAATTAAAGAAATATTATTTTCATAGTTATAAACAATAGTCAGAGGATGAAATTTTACATATAGTATCTCTACATATTACTTATTAAAATACAGTAACCATATACTTCCTACCACCCGTAGGAGATAGAAAAAAAAAAATTCAAAAGAAATGTACATCCTAACTTAATGAAGTAGGTATCATTTTCATTGTTATAAACAATAGTCAGAGGATGAAATTTTACATATAGTATCTCTACATATTACTTATTAAAATACAGTAACCATATACTTCCTACCACCCGTAGGAGATAGAAAAAAAAATTCAAAAGAAATGTACATCCTAATTTAATGAAGTAGGTATTATTTTCATTGTTATAAACAATAGTCAGAGGATGAAAATTTACATATAGTATCTCTACATATTACTTATTAAAATACAGTAACCATATACTTCCTACCACCCGTAGGGGATAGAAAAAAAAAATTCAAAAGAAATGTACATCCTAATTTAATGAAGTAGGTATTATTTTCATTGTTATAAACAATAGTCAGAGGATGAAATTTTACATATAGTATCTCCACATATTACTTATTAAAATACAGTAACCATATGTTTCCTACCACCCGTAGGAGATAGAAAAAAAAATTCAAAAGAAATGTACATCCTAATTTAATGAAGTAGGTATTATTTTCATTGTTATAAACAATAGTCAGAGGATGAAATTTTACATATAGTATCTCTACATATTACTTATTAAAATACAGTAACCATATACTTCCTACCACCCGTAGGAGATAGAAAAAAAAATTCAAAAGAAATGTACATCCTAATTTAATGAAGTAGGTATTATTTTCATTGTTATAAACAATAGTCAGAGGATGAAAATTTACATATAGTATCTCTACATATTACTTATTAAAATACAGTAACCATATACTTCCTACCACCCGTAGGGGATAGAAAAAAAAAATTCAAAAGAAATGTACATCCTAATTTAATGAAGTAGGTATTATTTTCATTGTTATAAACAATAGTCAGAGGATGAAATTTTACATATAGTATCTCTACATATTACTTATTAAAATACAGTAACCATATACTTCCTACCACCCGTAGGAGATAGAAAAAAAAATTCAAAAGAAATGTACATCCTAATTTAATGAAGTAGGTATTATTTTCATTGTTATAAACAATAGTCAGAGGATGAAATTTTACATATAGTATCTCTACATATTACTTATTAAAATACAGTAACCATATACTTCCTACCACCCGTAGGAGATAGAAAAAAAAATTCAAAAGAAATGTACATCCTAATTTAATGAAGTAGGTATTATTTTCATTGTTATAAACAATAGTCAGAGGATGAAAATTTACATATAGTATCTCTACATATTACTTATTAAAATACAGTAACCATATACTTCCTACCACCCGTAGGGGATAGAAAAAAAAATTCAAAAGAAATGTACATCCTAATTTAATGAAGTAGGTATTATTTTCATTGTTATAAACAATAGTCAGAGGATGAAATTTTACATATAGTATCTCCACATATTACTTATTAAAATACAGTAACCATATGTTTCCTACCACCCGTAGGAGATAGAAAAAAAAATTCAAAAGAAATGTACATCCTAATTTAATGAAGTAGGTATTATTTTCATTGTTATAAACAATAGTCAGAGGATGAAATTTTACATATAGTATCTCTACATATTACTTATTAAAATACAGTAACCATATACTTCCTACCACCCGTAGGAGATAGAAAAAAAAATTCAAAAGAAATGTACATCCTAATTTAATGAAGTAGGTATTATTTTCATTGTTATAAACAATAGTCAGAGGATGAAAATTTACATATAGTATCTCTACATATTACTTATTAAAATACAGTAACCATATACTTCCTACCACCCGTAGGGGATAGAAAAAAAAAATTCAAAAGAAATGTACATCCTAATTTAATGAAGTAGGTATTATTTTCATTGTTATAAACAATAGTCAGAGGATGAAATTTTACATATAGTATCTCCACATATTACTTATTAAAATACAGTAACCATATGTTTCCTACCACCCGTAGGAGATAGAAAAAAAAATTCAAAAGAAATGTACATCCTAATTTAATGAAGTAGGTATTATTTTCATTGTTATAAACAATAGTCAGAGGATGAAATTTTACATATAGTATCTCTACATATTACTTATTAAAATACAGTAACCATATACTTCCTACCACCCGTAGGAGATAGAAAAAAAAATTCAAAAAAATGTACATCCTAATTTAATGAAGTAGGTATTATTTTCATTGTTATAAACAATAGTCAGAGGATGAAATTTTACATATAATATCTCTACATATTACTTATTAAAATACAGTAACCATATACTTCCTACCACCCGTAGGAGATAGAAAAAAAAAATTCAAAAGAAATGTACATCCTAATTTAATGAAGTAGGTATTATTTTCATTGTTATAAACAATAGTCAGAGGATGAAAATTTACATATAGTATCTCTACATATTACTTATTAAAATACAGTAACCATATACTTCCTACCACCCGTAGGGGATAGAAAAAAAAATTCAAAAGAAATGTACATTCTAATTTAATGAAGTAGGTATTATTTTCATTGTTATAAACAATAGTCAGAGGATGAAATTTTACATATAACATCTCTACATATTACTTATTAAAATACAGGAACCATATACTTCCTACCACCCATAGGAGATAGAAAAAAAAAATTCAAAAGAAATGTACATCCTAATTTAATGAAGTAGGTATTATTTTCATTGTTATAAACAATAGTCAGAGGATGAAATTTTACATATAGTATCTCTACATATTACTTATTAAAATACAGTAACCATATACTTCCTACCACCCGTAGGAGATAGAAAAAAAATTCAAAAGAAATGTACATCCTAATTTAATGAAGTAGGTATTATTTTCATTGTTATAAACAATAGTCAGAGGATGAAAATTTACATATAGTATCTCTACATATTACTTATTAAAATACAGTAACCATATACTTCCTACCACCCGTAGGGGATAGAAAAAAAAAATTCAAAAGAAATGTACATCCTAATTTAATGAAGTAGGTATTATTTTCATTGTTATAAACAATAGTCAGAGGATGAAATTTTACATATAGTATCTCTACATATTACTTATTAAAATACAGTAACCATATACTTCCTACCACCCGTAGGAGATAGAAAAAAAAATTCAAAAGAAATGTACATCCTAATTTAATGAAGTAGGTATTATTTTCATTGTTATAAACAATAGTCAGAGGATGAAAATTTACATATAGTATCTCTACATATTACTTATTAAAATACAGTAACCATATACTTCCTACCACCCGTAGGGGATAGAAAAAAAAATTCAAAAGAAATGTACATCCTAATTTAATGAAGTAGGTATTATTTTCATTGTTATAAACAATAGTCAGAGGATGAAATTTTACATATAGTATCTCCACATATTACTTATTAAAATACAGTAACCATATGTTTCCTACCACCCGTAGGAGATAGAAAAAAAAATTCAAAAGAAATGTACATCCTAATTTAATGAAGTAGGTATTATTTTCATTGTTATAAACAATAGTCAGAGGATGAAATTTTACATATAGTATCTCTACATATTACTTATTAAAATACAGTAACCATATACTTCCTACCACCCGTAGGAGATAGAAAAAAAAATTCAAAAAAATGTACATCCTAATTTAATGAAGTAGGTATTATTTTCATTGTTATAAACAATAGTCAGAGGATGAAATTTTACATATAATATCTCTACATATTACTTATTAAAATACAGTAACCATATACTTCCTACTACCCGTAGGAGATAGAAAAAAAAAATTCAAAAGAAATGTACATCCTAATTTAATGAAGTAGGTATTATTTTCATTGTTATAAACAATAGTCAGAGGATGAAAATTTACATATAGTATCTCTACATATTACTTATTAAAATACAGTAACCATATACTTCCTACCACCCGTAGGAGATAGAAAAAAAAATTCAAAAGAAATGTACATCCTAATTTAATGAAGTAGGTATTATTTTCATTGTTATAAACAATAGTCAGAGGATGAAATTTTACAAATAGTATCTCTACATATTACTTATTAAAATACAGTAACCATATACTTCCTACCGCCCGTAGGAGATAGAAAAAAAAATTCAAAAGAAATGTACATCCTAATTTAATGAAGTAGGTATTATTTTCATTGTTATAAACAATAGTCAGAGGATGAAATTTTACATATAGTATCTCTACATATTACTTATTAAAATAAAGTAACCATATACTTCCTACCACCCGTAGGAGATAGAAAAAAAAATCAAAAGAAATGTACATCCTAATTTAATGACGTACGTATTATTTTCGTTGTTATAAACAATAGTCAGAGGATGAAAATTTACATATAGTATCTCTACATATTACTTATTAAAATACAGTAACCATATACTTCCTACCACCCGTAGGAGATAGAAAAAAAAATTCAAAAGAAATGTACATCCCAATTTAATGAAGTAGGTATTATTTTCATTGTTATAAACAATAGTCAGAGGATGAAATTTTACAAATAGTATCTCTGCATATTACTTATTAAAATACAGTAACCATATACTTCCTACCGCCCGTAGGAGATAGAAAAAAAAATTCAAAAGAAATGTACATCTTAATTTAATGAAGTAGCTATTATTTTCATTGTTATAAACAATAGTCAGAGGATGAAAATTTACATATAGTATCTCTACATATTACTTATTAAAATACAGTAACCATATACTTCCTACCACCCGTAGGAGAGAGAAAAAAAAAATTCAAAAGAAATGTACATCCTAATTTAATGAAGTAGGTATTATTTTCATTGTTATAAACAATAGTCAGAGGATGAAATTTTACATATAGTATCTCTACATATTACTTATTAAAATACAGTAATCATATACTTCCTACCACCCGTAGGAGATAGAAAAAAAAATTCAAAGAAATGTACATCCTAATTTAATAAAGTAGGTATTATTTTCATTGTTATAAACAATAGTCAGAGGATGAAATTTTACATATAGTATCTCTACATATTACTTATTAAAATACAGTAACCATATACTTCCTACCACCCGTAGGAGATAGAAAAAAAATTCAAAAGAAATGTACATCCTAATTTAATGAAGTAGGTATTATTTTCATTGTTATAAACAATAGTCAGAGGATGAAAATTTACATATAGTATCTCTACATATTACTTATTAAAATACAGTAACCATATACTTCCTACAACCCGTAGGGGATAGAAAAAAAAAATTCAAAAGAAATGTACATCCTAATTTAATGAAGTAGGTATTATTTTCATTGTTATAAACAATAGTCAGAGGATGAAATTTTACATATAGTAGCTCTACATATTACTTATTAAAATACAGTAACCATATACTTCCTACCACCCGTAGGAGATAGAAAAAAAAATTCAAAGAAATGTACATCCTAATTTAATAAAGTAGGTATTATTTTCATTGTTATAAACAATAGTCAGAGGATGAAATTTTACATATAGTATCTCTACATATTACTTATTAAAATACAGTAACCATATACTTCCTACCACCCGTAGGAGATAGAAAAAAAATTCAAAAGAAATGTACATCCTAATTTAATGAAGTACGTATTATTTTCATTGTTATATACAATAGTCAGAGGATGAAATTTTACATATAGTATCTCTACATATTACTTATTAAAATACAGTAACCATATACTTCCTACCACCCGTAGGAGATAGAAAAAAAAAATCAAAAGAAATGTACATCCTAATTTAATGAAGTAGGTATTATTTTCATTGTTATAAACAATAGTCAGAGGATGAAATTTTACATATAGTATCTCTATATATTACTTATTAAAATACAGTAACCATATACTTCCTACCACCCGTAGGACATAGAAAAAAAAAAAATTTAAGAGAAATGTACATCCTAATTTAATGAAATAGGTATTATTTTCTTTGTTATAAACAATAGTCAGAAAATGAAATTTTACATAAAGTATCTCTATATATTACTTATTGAAATGCAGTAACCATATACTTCCCACCATAAAATAATACCTACTTCATTAAATTAGGATGTACATTTCTCTTGAATTTTTTTTTCTATCTCCTACGGGTGGTAGGAAGTATATGGTTACTGTATTTTAATAAGTAATATGTAGAGATACTATATGTAAAATTTCATCCTCTGACTATTGTTTATAACAATGAAAATAATACCTACTTCATTAAATTAGGATGTACATTTCTTTTGAATTTTTTTTTCTATCTCCTACGGGTCGTAGGAAGTATATGGTTACTGTATTTTAATCAGTAATATGTAGAGATACTATATGTAAAATTTCATCCTCTGACTATTGTTTATAACAATGAAAATAATACGTACATTAAATTAGGATGTACATTTCTTTTGAATTTTTTTTTTCTATCTCCTACGGGTGGTAGGAAGTATATGGTTACAGTATTTTAATCAGTAATATGTAGAGATACTATATGTAAAATTTCATCCTCTGACTATTGTTTATAACAATGAAAATAATACCTACTTCATTAAATTAGGATGTACATTTCTTTTGAATTTTTTTTTTCTCTCTCCTACGGGTGTTAGGAAGTATATGGTTACTGTATTTTAATCAGTAATATGTACAGATACTATATGTAAATTTTCATCCTCTGACTATTGTTTATAACAATGAAAATAATACCTACTTCATTAAATTAGGATGTACATTTCTTTTGAATTTTTTTTTCTATCTCCTACGGGTCGTAGGAAGTATATGGTTACTGTATTTTAATCAGTAATATGTAGAGATACTATATGTAAAATTTCATCCTCTGACTATTGTTTATAACAATGAAAATAATACGTACATTAAATTAGGATGTACATTTCTTTTGAATTTTTTTTTTCTATCTCCTACGGGTGGTAGGAAGTATATGGTTACAGTATTTTAATCAGTAATATGTAGAGATACTATATGTAAAATTTCATCCTCTGACTATTGTTTATAACAATGAAAATAATACCTACTTCATTAAATTAGGATGTACATTTCTTTTGAATTTTTTTTTTCTCTCTCCTACGGGTGTTAGGAAGTATATGGTTACTGTATTTTAATCAGTAATATGTACAGATACTATATGTAAATTTTCATCCTCTGACTATTGTTTATAACAATGAAAATAATACCTATTTCATTAAATTAGGATGTACATTTCTTTTGAATTTTTTTTTCTATCTCCTACGGGTGGTAGGAAGTATATGGTTACTGTATTTTAATAAGTAATATGTAGAGATACTATATGTAAAATTTCATCCTCTGACTATTGTTTATAACAATGAAAATAATACCTACTTCATTAAATTAGGATGTACATTTCTTTTGATTTTTTTTTTCTATCTCCTACGGGTGGTAGGAAGTATATGGTTACTGTATTTTAATCAGTAATATGTAGAGATACTATATGTAAAATTTCATCCTCTGACTATTGTTTATAACAATGAAAATAATACCTACTTCATTAAATTAGGATGTACATTTCTTTTGAATTTTTTTTTTCTCTCTCCTACGGGTGTTAGGAAGTATATGGTTACTGTATTTTAATCAGTAATATGTACAGATACTATATGTAAATTTTCATCCTCTGACTATTGTTTATAACAATGAAAATAATACCTATTTCATTAAATTAGGATGTACATTTCTTTTGAATTTTTTTTTCTATCTCCTACGGGTGGTAGGAAGTATATGGTTACTGTATTTTAATAAGTAATATGTAGAGATACTATATGTAAAATTTCATCCTCTGACTATTGTTTATAACAATGAAAATAATACCTACTTCATTAAATTAGGATGTACATTTCTTTTGATTTTTTTTTTCTATCTCCTACGGGTGGTAGGAAGTATATGGTTACTGTATTTTAATCAGTAATATGTAGAGATACTATATGTAAAATTTCATCCTCTGACTATTGTTTATAACAATGAAAATAATACCTACTTCATTAAATTAGGATGTACATTTCTTTTGAATTTTTTTTTTCTCTCTCCTACGGGTGTTAGGAAGTATATGGTTACTGTATTTTAATCAGTAATATGTACAGATACTATATGTAAATTTTCATCCTCTGACTATTGTTTATAACAATGAAAATAATACCTATTTCATTAAATTAGGATGTACATTTCTTTTGAATTTTTTTTTCTATCTCCTACGGGTGGTAGGAAGTATATGGTTACTGTATTTTAATAAGTAATATGTAGAGATACTATATGTAAAATTTCATCCTCTGACTATTGTTTATAACAATGAAAATAATACCTACTTCATTAAATTAGGATGTACATTTCTTTTGATTTTTTTTTTCTATCTCCTACGGGTGGTAGGAAGTATATGGTTACTGTATTTTAATCAGTAATATGTAGAGATACTATATGTAAATTTTCATCCTCTGACTATTGTTTATAACAATGAAAATAATACCTACTTCATTAAATTAGGATGTACATTTCTTTTGAATTTTTTTTTTCTATCTCCTACGGGTGGTAGGAAGTATATGGTTACTGTATTTTAATAAGTAATATGTAGAGATACTATATGTAAAATTTCATCCTCTGACTATTGTTTATAACAATGAAAATAATACCTACTTCATTAAATTAGGATGTACATTTCTTTTGAATTTTTTTTTTCTATCTCCTACGGGTGGTAGGAAGTATATAGTTACTGTATTTTAATCAGTAATATGTAGAGATACTATATGTAAATTTTCATTTTCTGACTATTGTTTATAACAATGAAAATAATACCTACTTCATTAAATTAGGATGTACATTTCTTTTGAATTTTTTTTTCTATCTCCTACGGGTGGTAGGAAGTATATGGTTACTGTATTTTAATCAGTAATATGTAGAGATACTATATGTAAAATTTCATCCTCTGACTATTGTTTATAACAATGAAAATAATACCTACTTCATTAAATTAGGATGTACATTTCCTTTGAATTTTTTTTTCTATCTCCTACGGGTGGCAGGAAGTTTATGGTTACTGCATTTCAATAAGTAATATGTAGAGATACTATATGCAAAATTTCATCCTCTGACTATTGTTTATAACAACGAAAATAATACCTACTTCATTAAATTAGGATGTACATTTCTTTTGATTTTTTTTTTTCTATCTCCTACGGGTGGTAGGAAGTATATGGTTACTGTATTTTAATAAGTAATATGTAGAGATACTATATGTAAAATTTCATCCTCTGATTATTGTTTATAACAATGAAAATAATACGTACATTAAATTAGGATGTACATTTCTTTTGAATTTTTTTTTTTCTATCTCCTACAGGTGCTAGGAAGTATATGGTTATTGCATTTCAATAAGTAATATGTAGAGATACTATATGTAAAATTTCATCCTCTGACTATTGTTTATAACAATGAAAATAATACCTACTTCATTAAATTAGGATGTACATTTCCTTTGAATTTTTTTTTCTATCTCCTACGGGTGGCAGGAAGTTTATGGTTACTGCATTTCAATAAGTAATATGTAGAGATACTATATGCAAAATTTCATCCTCTGACTATTGTTTATAACAACGAAATTAATACCTACTTCATTAAATTAGGATGTACATTTCTTTTGATTTTTTTTTTATCTCCTACGGGTGGTAGGAAGTATATGGTTACTGAATTTTAATAAGTAATATGTAGAGATACTATATGTAAAATTTCATCCTCTGATTATTGTTTATAACAATGAAAATAATACGTACATTAAATTAGGATGTATATTTCTTTTGAATTTTTTTTTCTATCTCCTACAGGTGGTAGGAAGTATATGGTTACTGTATTTTAATAAGTAATATGTAGAGATACTATATGTAAAATTTCATCCTCTGACTATTGTTTATAACAATGAAAATAATACCTACTTCATTAAATTAGGATGTACATTTCCTTTGAATTTTTTTTTCTATCTCCTACGGGTGGCAGGAAGTTTATGGTTACTGCATTTCAATAAGTAATATGTAGAGATACTATATGCAAAATTTCATCCTCTGACTATTGTTTATAACAACGAAAATAATACCTACTTCATTAAATTAGGATGTACATTTCTTTTGATTTTTTTTTTTCTATCTCCTACGGGTGGTAGGAAGTATATGGTTACTGTATTTTAATAAGTAATATGTAGAGATACTATATGTAAAATTTCATCCTCTGATTATTGTTTATAACAATGAAAATAATACGTACATTAAATTAGGATGTACATTTCTTTTGAATTTTTTTTTCTATCTCCTACAGGTGCTAGGAAGTATATGGTTATTGCATTTCAATAAGTAATATGTAGAGATACTATATGTAAAATTTCATCCTCTGACTATTGTTTATAACAATGAAAATAATACCTACTTCATTAAATTAGGATGTACATTTCCTTTGAATTTTTTTTTCTATCTCCTACGGGTGGCAGGAAGTTTATGGTTACTGCATTTCAATAAGTAATATGTAGAGATACTATATGCAAAATTTCATCCTCTGACTATTGTTTATAACAACGAAATTAATACCTACTTCATTAAATTAGGATGTACATTTCTTTTGATTTTTTTTTATCTCCTACGGGTGGTAGGAAGTATATGGTTACTGAATTTTAATAAGTAATATGTAGAGATACTATATGTAAAATTTCATCCTCTGATTATTGTTTATAACAATGAAAATAATACGTACATTAAATTAGGATGTATATTTCTTTTGAATTTTTTTTTCTATCTCCTACAGGTGGTAGGAAGTATATGGTTACTGTATTTTAATAAGTAATATGTAGAGATACTATATGTAAAATTTCATCCTCTGACTATTGTTTATAACAATGAAAATAATACCTACTTCATTAAATTAGGATGTACATTTCCTTTGAATTTTTTTTTCTATCTCCTACGGGTGGTACGAAGTTTATGGTTACTGCATTTCAATAAGTAATATGTAGAGATTCTATATGTAAAATTTCATCCTCTGACTATTATTTATAACAATGAAAATAATACCTACTTCATTAAATTAGGATGTACATTTCTTTTGGTTTTTTTTTCTATCTCCTACGGGTGGTAGGAAGTATATGGTTACTGTATTTTAATAAGTAATATGTAGAGATACTATATGTAAAATTTCATCCTCTGATTATTGTTTATAACAATGAAAATAATACGTACATTAAATTAGGATGTACATTTCTTTTGAATTTTTTTTTCTATCTCCTACAGGTGGTAGGAAGTATATGGTTACTGTATTTTAATCAGTAATATGTAGAGATACTATATGTAAAATTTCATCCTCTGATTATTGTTTATAACAATGAAAATAATACGTACATTAAATTAGGATGTACATTTCTTTTGAATTTTTTTTTCTATCTCCTACAGGTGGTAGGAAGTATATGGTTACTGTATTTTAATAAGTAATATGTAGAGATACTATATGTAAAATTTCATCCTCTGACTATTGTTTATAACAATGAAAATAATACCTACTTTATTAAATTAGGATGTACATTTCGTTTGAATTTTTTTTTCTATCTCCTACGGGTGGTACGAAGTTTATGGTTACTGCATTTCAATAAGTAATATGTAGAGATACTATATGTAAAATTTCATCCTCTGACTATTATTTATAACAATGAAAATAATACCTACTTCATTAAATTAGGATGTACATTTCTCTTGAATTTTTTTTTTCTATCTCCTACGGGTTGTAGGAAATATATGGTTACTGTATTTCAATAAGTAATATGTAGAGATACTATATGTAAAATTTCATCCTCTGACTATTGTTTATAACTATGAAAATAATATTTCTTTAATTTTAAATATACATTTAATTTTAAAAATTTCAATGTCTTTCTATTCCTATTTATATGTTCTATTTTAATTATATTATTTAAAAGGGATGTCTTTAGGATGTACGGTGTAGTGGTAGTGTTTTTTTTATATGAAAATTTGTCCGTATTTTCAAGTAGCGTTGCTTGGCGCCTATAGAGTTGGCCTAGGTTTAGCATACTGTAAGGCTGCCACACACTCGCTCAAATCTCGAATCGTCTGCTACGAATCGTCTGCTAACTTCACCTTCATTAATTTTTAGATACTTTAGTTAAATTTTGCGAATTAATTTTGGGACAGATAAATTATAAAAAAAAGGTAGACAACTAGAATATGGACAGGTGTTTATAAAAAAAAAAATCACGGAGAGACTAGAAGATTATGCTAATATTTTTATTCACAATTATTTTAGTAATATGTCAATTCCTAACCTTTTAGAGGTTGGGAAATGCATAATTCCTAACTGTAATGACAATCTCTTGGATGGGCGATGGGAAATAACAGATTTCACTTCCACCCCCACGGGTTGGAAATGTTTATGTAGGGGTTGCCTAGCAACATTGTCATAGATCCCTATAGGGCGCGAGCAGACACGTGACTCGAGCGACGACGTGCTTGGAATAAGCTGATTTGTGTGCGTATGTCATTTTGACAAGAACAATGTCACGTTGACAAGACCAATGTTTTGAATTATTTTGATTTTTAACTGCTAAAATGTTATTATTTTTAATTTCATATGTTTTACTGCCTAAAAATTGTAAAATAATAACATTAAAGCAGTGCATAATCAAAATAAATCAAAACATTGGTACTGTCAACGTGACATTGTTGTTGTCAAAATGACATGCGCACACAAATCAGCTGATTCCAAGCACGTCAAGGTCGCTCGAGTCACGTGTCTGCCCTATAGGGCGCGAGCAGACACGTGACTCGAGCGACCTTGAAATACTTTTAATCAGCTGACTTGTGTGCGCATGTCACTTTGACAACAACAATGCCACTTTGACGAGACCAATGTTTTGACTTATTTAGGGCGCGAGCAGACACGTGACTCGAGCAACCTTGAAGTGCTTGGAATCAGCTGATTTGTGTGCGCTTGTCATTTTGACGAAAACAACGTCACTTTGACAAGATCAATATTTTGACTTATTTTAATTTCGAACTGTTAAGAAGTGATTATGTTTAATTGCATGTTTTACTGCCTGAAAATTGTACAATAATAACATTTTAGCAATTCAAAATCAAAATAAGTTCAAACAATAGTCTTGTCAGAGTGACATCGTTCTTGTCAAAATGACATGCGCACACAAATCACCTGATTTTAAGCATGTCAAGGTTGCTCGAGTCAAGTGTCTGCTCGCGCCCTATTGGGATTTTCAAGTATCAAGAGATGGCGCTGATCGCATTAAACACTGGTACATTTTTTTGTTGACGTGTGTCAGCGAAGCATTTCTGTCAATTAAATTTCTTTAGTTTTCGTATTATTTTCTCATTTATTAGTATTTTTTATTTATAATTCAAGTATGTATAATAGAGTTAATGTAGTCCTATAATTGTAGTTTCATGTAAATGTCAAATGTGTACCGCTGTTTGTAGTTCTAATAGTCGCCGCTAGTTAGCGTTTTCTTATTTGAAAATCCCAATACAGCTGCCAAAAAATTATTAAATTTAAAGGTTATGTCTGATTTATTTTGAAAATTATTGATTTAAAAAGAGGATGATTGTGAATAATAGTATATTACATCCGAGGTGGGATAAGTTTCATTACAGCCGAATGCTTATGTATTTTAACGAGAGACGAAGCCTCGAGGCCAGATACACCGCGAGGCTGTAATGAAACTCCCACCTATGCTCTGTTCCATTTAAGCCATTCAGTAGATGGCACAGTCAACGGCGCAAATCTAAAGTAGCCGAAATTACATTGGGTAAACTTGTCTCTAATTTCAACCAATCAGAGAGATCAAAACTATTCCCTAAGCTCCGCAATACTGAATGGCTTAAATGAAACAAGGTATAGGTATGTACAGGGGGTTTCATTTTTGATGTTTTTTTAAGGTATCTCGGGTAATATTAACGATAGAGGAAAACAATTTGCACATTCCATAGTCAACTTTTCGAGAAAAGTTTAACAGTCACCACAGAAATTTTCGATCTTCTTTTGTTACTGAACTACAGGCAAAAACTCGTTTTTCGCTCATTTTGAAAATATATCATATCTTATTTATTATGATAATAAGAGAAAAAATGATTTTACAAAAATTTTACCGTTTTTTAAATAGAATAAAATGGCGTATTTAGATTTTTTGAAAACTTAATAATTCCCGAGATGTAACACAAACTTATGATTTTTTAAATGGGAACCTATGTTGAAAATAGTCTCGTCTTTTTGCTTATTTTATAAGCTTTTCAATGATATATAAGTCTACTTTCTTATGTTTTAAACATTAATAAAAGACGAATTATTAATTTATTGAGGTGATATTGGAAATTATTAAGAAACAAATGAAAAAATTTATTACAAATCATCATTTGTTTATTTTGATTCAATATCTATTAATTATGTTCCCAAAATTATTCTTGACCAATTATTTTGGGGATAGTTAAATTACTAGTTATCGACGTTGCAGTTGGCTTTGACACAATTTGAAAAAGATGGTTTAATATGCTTTTGAAGTAAATAAATTGAAAAATGAGTAAAACTGAAACAAATACTATTAGAAATATGCAAATGATGATCTGTAATAGATTTCTTCATTTGTTTCTTAATAATTTTAAATTTTTTCAACCCAATAAATTAATAATTATTTCTTATTAAAGTTTAAAACAAAAGAATGTAGACTTGTTATATATCATTGAAAAGCTTATAAAATAATATTTAAAAAACGGTAAAATTTTTGTTAAAACATTTTTTCTCTTTTATAATAAATAAGATATGAGATATTTTCAAAATGAGCGAAAAACGAGTTTTTGCCTGTAGCTCAGAAACAAAAGAAGATCGAAATTTCCTGAGGTGACTATTAAACTTTTCTGGAAAAGTTGACCCTGGAATGTACAAACGATTTTGCTCTATCATTAATATTACCCGAGATACCTTAAAAAAACAACGAAAATGAGACACCATGTATACTATTACAAACACTCTGTATAGTATTGCCTAAAAATGATCAATTAAAACTTTTACCCTACTGAGTCACCAAACACGAGTGAATTATTAATAAATGCGTGAGTTGCCGACGTCCAGACCTCCGGATGATTCAGGCAATAAATTGTTATTACCGCGAGGCTAGGACACCGTAAATTTAATTCAGAAACTTTTTAATGATGCCATAAAATAAATTTCGTTCGTAACACCTCGAATAAAATACCGACCCAACGTTGTTGGTCTGTCTACGGAAAAAAGATCAACAAACAGTTATCTTCTGCACTAGCTCAAACTTTTATTAACCTCTAAAATGGAATGTCTCCCAAGATAAACTATTTTCCTTTGCACTTTAAGGAAAAAACTTTGATAAACTTTTAACTATTTCGAGAAGAACTTTTAATTATAACAAAATACAGCAGCTGGAACGAAAGTTTTTGGAAGACTAATGATGCTCTTAAACGAATACAAGGAGAACGAATAACGAATATCACAAAATTGCTTTAGTAGCCAGTTGCCAATAGGCGATGTGCACATTTTGAGCGTCAGCGCCTCTAACGGCTACATTGACATTTTTGTTTACCGCGTCAATTTTGACATTTCAAGAAAGTGATACAATTTATACCGTGTTCCATTTAAGCCATTCAGTATTATAGAGTATAGGGCATAGTTTTGAACTCCCTGATTGGTTCATATAGGAGACAAGAGACAAGTTTACCCAATGTAATTTCGGCTACTTAAAAACTGGCGGTGATATCAACGCCATCTGCTGAATGGCTTAAGTGGAACAGAGTATACAATTTTATTTTGAGTTTTTGCTATTGTGCATGAATATTATCAAGAATAAAGAAAATATTTAAAATGCTATATATGTGATGTGACAATCAAAAAAATCAAAATACCAGCGAAGGTACTGTGGCAGAAAATATATTTTTTCTCATAAATGTGCGATTTCTGTAAACCATTTTTAAAATTTGATACTTCAATCGGTAATTATGTGAGAATTATTACATCCCCCAATGCATCACATAATATTTGACATCCTATCATTTGCATTTATTGCAAATATTTTATAAAATATCAATTGCAAAATTATCCTGACATAAAACATAACCTTGCTATGTTTCAATGAGTAACCATTTTCTCATTTTTGCCCGCTGTCCAGTCGGCGCTGACTACTTTTGTGCACACCGCCTATTGGCGAAAAAATTCAAAGTGGGTGATGTCTGGCGGCGGTTTTGTGAACTAAAGGAATAAGGAAACGTTGATAGCATACAATGAAACGTATCTAATTTTAAACAGGTTTAATTTATATTTGTTGTAAAAGAAAGTGAGATATATAGTGTACATTACATTTTCAGGTGCCATAGATACTGCTCAGTGCCACAATGCAATAATTACTAGTCAAAAAGTTTACACTATATTCCAAGTAACAAAATATGATCTCGAAATTTTCTTCCCTTAGAGTTTTGACACCTCCAATCGGTTTTATTTTTTTCATGTTTAAAACAGGATCCCAAAATTCTTATAATTTTATAGCCAAACTATATTGTTTATCATCCTTTTTAATAAGTTTTCCCCTTACTTGTTCCAAATCTGTACAACTTAATTTTTCTATTGCTGCTACTTTGTAATACACAAACCCATAAACAAATAAATTAATAGCATAATAATAATGATCACTTTTGTTGTAAAACAATAAATATAGTTTTGATTTTTACTATCCTGTTTATATGCAATAAAACTGCAACATTATGTTTGCATTTGCCTCCCAATTCTACTCTACAACTAAATTTGCTTTCCAGTAATTTATATTCCCATTTAATAAAATTTCAATTATATGAGGATCTCCACTCAAATGACTGGTTATTAAACAAGATCCCAGTATTGTACCTGGTCCAAAATCTTTTATTCCATCAAAGCAATACATGTCCAGCCTTAAAAACTGCTTCGTCTTCCTTTATAGGATGTGCAGAAGCAATGTATTCAGAAATATCACTTAACTTTATGTTAATTTTCTCCATATTAAATATTTTGCACTTGGAAATGCATATAGCCAGCAATAAGGAATGAGAGAATTCTCCTTATTCCTCCGCCATCTTGCTACCGTCCGGCCTGCCATCTATAGTTCAGTTTTTTCGCCAATATACCCGTTTAGTGATGGCGTAGAAGCCGTTTCCACTCAAGAAAATGGCTGCCGCCTTGATAAACGTTGCTGTTATTTAAAATTGACCGCGAAACTAAAGTCGTGGGAGACTTCCTTATCGTCTTTTTTCAAATTCTAGGCTCTTTAAAAAGTACAGTTGAAATAAAGGGTAATTGTTATTACTTGTCTTTTGTTCAAAGATCTATTTTCTGAAAATTACCTCGTCTAATTTTACTTTTGCTCTTGTAATTATCCGAATTACCCCCTTTCAATCGTTTTGCATTCGTCTTGTAATTACAAACCTGTCTTCACGAACGTTTACATTTATCTAATGTGAAGTTTGAAACGGTTACGTTTAGGTTAAAGCTAAAGGGAAATTAGATTGATATATGTAGTTGGCAACATTGATCGAAGGAACATAACCACAACAGGTAAATGATGATAAAGTTTATTGATTGACGTATTAAACGGATACGGATACGTATTGACATTGACTATATACAAGGATTCATTGGAATTATAGGGTTTCAATATACAATGACCCTTTTCAAGGGTATGAAGTGAATATTCAAGTGTGCTATCAAAAGCTGTCATACTCAAAGGATGATAGTAATACCCAACGACCAAATATAACTAGACAAAACTTCATTTGGTTTGTTTTGATTCCGGCTGGCCAGGCAGAGAAACTAGAGATAGAGATATGTCTTGTCTAGCCTTAGTATTTTTCACTAGAGGTCACCATTGAGGCCACGTAGAGTATCAGTGTGTAGTTTGAACATTGCTCACTAGAGGCGCAAGTGTTCTTAGTTAAAATTTCGTGGTTAACATTTACGGTTAACATTAAATAATTTATAAGGTTTAATATTAAAGAAAAAACAACGTGTCACTCACAAAACCACTAGGGTACCTTTATAACCAGGGTATGGCCATGGGCCAAGATCGCCGCCATTGTCGGTAATTAATTTTCCTATTTATTTGTAATAAATGTGATATTATATTATAAAATAATATTAAATAATCACACTGTGAATTTAAAAAGGTAATAAAAATGAATTTATTTAAGATATATACAATTATTATTAAGACATACATTTATAGGTTATGTAGAATATATGATATGTGTTGTTATTATCACATCTAATTTAATATCACTAGTTCTTAATAACATAATAATTATATATTCTAAACTTAGCTTTTAAAAATTTAAATTATTGTGCTTAATATTGGTAATTTTTAGCTGTTTTCAGTGACAGTAATCGTGATGGGTATCTTAAGAAACTACACAAGTAAATAAGATAAAATATATTACTTACACTTTAAATACATATTAAAATGATAATTAAGTGTGTTTTTCATTAAAATAAAACAAATAGCCACGAAAATACATAATACTTTGCGCAAGAACAACACATATAACAGATGTCCCGGTAATGGCGGACGAAACGTGAGCCACGCCATGGCCATACCCTGGTTATAAAGGTACCCTAAAAACCACTAGGGTACCTTTATAACCAGGGTATGGCCATGGCGTGGCTCAAGTTTCGTCCGCCATTACCGGGACATCTGTTATATGTGTTGTTCTTGCGCAAGTGATTATGTATTTTCGTGGATATTTGTTTTATTTTAATGAAAAACACATTTAATTATCATTTTAATATGTATTTAAAGTGTAAGTAATATATTTTATTTTATTTACTTGTGTTGTTTGTTAAGATACCCACCACGATTACTGACATATTGAAAACAACTATAAATTACCAATATTAAGCACAATCATTTAAATTTTAAAAGGTAAGTTTAGAATATACAATTATTATGTAAATAAGAACTACAGGTATTAAATTAGATGTGATAATAACAACCCATGTCATATATTCTACATAACCTCTAAATGTATGTTTTAATAATAATTGTGTATCTCTTAAATTAATTAATTTTTATTACCTTTCTAAATTCACAGTGTGGTAATTTAATATTCTTTTATAATATAATATCACATTTATTACAAATAAATAGGGAAATGAATTACCGACAATGGCGGCGATCTTGGCCCATGGCCATACCCTGGTTATAAAGGTACCCTAAAAACCACTACTTCTACGTGACCTCTAGTGAGCAATGTTCAAACTAAACACTAGATTATACACTGACACTCTACGTGGCCTCTGGTTAGAAATACTCGAACTATACAAGACACATCTCTATCTCTAGTTTCTCTGTCTGGCCAGCCGAAATCAAAACATTCAGTGAAAAGGGATAGGGAATGTTTTGTCTACACTATTATTCACGAAAGATGACTATTCAATGTCATCTGTTCGAAGAAAGAATACACATCACTTTATAGCAGTAGCTTAGCAACATTTTGTATTATAAAGAGAAAGATTATTTGACCTATGTCTATTTAATTTATGTGGTTTGATAGATTTACGTAAATAGTGGCATTTCTTTCTAACACCCTATAAATAATAATGACATATGTCGTAAATTTACAGATACCTAATTATCTACTACACTGCCATCTGTGCTAATATTTACCCAGTCGCGTTGACGTTTAAATCAAATAATTATTTCTTGGTTTATGAGTTAAGTCTCTGTTTTTGTATTTTGCAAAAACATAAGTGAAGAACATAAATCTTTCAGAAAGGCATTATTTAGAAAGAAACATAATTTTCAAATGAATTACTTTTATTTTTTCAGTTAAAATGTGTCCATAAATATTTTATGTTACACGCCTATGTATACGAAATACAATGAAGTTATCTGCAAGTAATATTATATCAGACGGCTCACAAATGACCTTGAATAGTCATCTTTTGTGAATAATAGTTTAGTTATATTTGGTCGTTGGTAATACCCTTGTCACACTAAAAGGAAATACATATATGAGACGGTTAGGTTCATGTTTATTCAAAATTTAAAATATTCCCGGATCCATAATTCTAGTGACTTGACTGCGGGCAGTGGCAGAGTGCTAGCTTCTTGACTCAGAGGCCACGGGTTCTAATCCGAGCCAGGTTGGGAATTTTTCTCGACTGGGTTTTCCAATGCAACGTGCATATAAATTTTAGTATAAAGTATATTAATATAAAATAAAAATGATAAATTATATAATATTTATAAATAAATTTTTAAATTAAAATAATATAGGGTGAGTCTTTGAAATGACCGTCCTCGATATCTCCCTTGTCATTAGAAATAGAACATAAATTTATTAACAGAATTTATTCGTGAAACAAATTCATTTTGTAACCTCGTTAGGGTTGTGACATCATCTGGCGACCGTGCTCGCACAAATATTAATAATAAACAGTTTTATTTATTGGCTAATGCAAACTACTGTCCATTATTGCAATTGTTTCTTAATAAAAATACAATTTCCATAGTATACTAGATTTAATTTAAATAAATTTAGACAAAAATGGTGAATAACTCCGAAATTATTTGTTTTAGGCATAGGATACCCTTAATAAAATAGAAATATTAAAGATAACATAAAAAAAACCCTACTAAATAATAAAATATAGAGGTGTTCCATTTGAAAAGGAAGGAAAATTTAAAATAAAATTATATGTGCGTATAGGTGAATAAAATACAATTCAAAATATATGAAAATATATAGAGTGTTCCATTTAAAAAAAGAGAAACAATTCTCGCCGAGCCGTAATGCAACACCCTGTATATGTGAAAATAATTTTATGTTATACTCCTTCAGTAGACGAATAAATTCTTTTAATCAATTTATGCTCTATTTCTAACGACAAGGGAGATAACGAAGACGGTCATTTCAAATACACCCTGTATATGTTGAAAACGGTCGCCAAATAACGTCCCAACCCTAACGAGGTCACAAAATGAATTTGTTTCATTTAATGGTGTTTGTACGCATGCCTGGCATTTACCGCGAACTATTTTTGTTGAAGGGTTAAATACACGTGTGTAACAATAAAACTGTTAAACTTCAACGTTTAAATAAAATTTAAATAAAAGCAAACACACGTGCTGAATCAGTAACCGCCCAGTTGATGTGAATCACACGTGGATGCAAGTCAATGCAGGTTATGTATGGGTTACGTTTATATTTTCCCGCATTACATTTTTGTAGCTAAATTCACTTGACACAACTGTTTTTATTTCATAATTCAACAAAGCTTTCTCTCTTGCTGGGGCTAGCCAAGGTCTTGCTGGGGTTGTGACGTCACGAGATAACGTCATGGCAAATTGTAAAAATTTTCTCCCGTTCTATAAATTTTTATGCAAAATAAAAAAATACGGGTCTAATACTTTTATCTCTACATTAAAATATTTTTTAAAAAATCAAATAATCGTGGAAAACCCTATTGACTTGGGACACCGGCTAGGGGCTGTAACAAGAGCCTGTGCTGGATGTCTGGCAAAATATATGGTAGTAACGAAATCTCCGTGGCAAAGTAAAACAATAAAAAGTAGTGTGTTGTCATAAAGTCATCCTAGGATATACTTCGTTTCCAGTTCAAATCCCACTTTTTTAAAAATTAATATTTGAAAATTTGTAAATTTTATGTCATATATGTTCTTTTCTTTTATGGTACTTAACAAAGTAGATGAATGTATAAAAATGACATATAAAATGGAGTAAATATTCAAAAAACTAGTAAGACAAGAAAATCTTAGAAAACTTTTTTAACAACAGATTAATTAACTCTTCCACATTTCTTTGTAATTAAGTTAGTCAGAAACTTTTTCATCCTTTTCAAAACATTTTGACTTCAAAAGTATACGTAGAAAGTCCTTCCCGTGTAAACAATAGCATCTGTGAGAGATGAAGACAGGAAAAAAACAAGATTAAAAAGAATATTTTGAGATTGTTCATTAATTATAGCCAATCAGACGACTTTACATTCCTACTTACGCAAATATAGCGCCAAGAATAGACTCCGAAAATGATGACGTCAAAATCCAGCGGGAATTACAAAACCTGAAGAATTCTTGAAATATGTTTCCGGTTTGTGAGTGTAGCCGTGGTGAACAAACCAGATTACCGGGCAATTTAAATAACTGACATCTGGGTGCGTACTTAAGTTTGGTTATGTGTATTTTTCACCACGGCCACACTTACAAACCAGATACGAATATCAAGAGAGTAAGTGCCATAGCGTCTAAATGTCATAGCGCCCAAATTTCGTAGCGTCTAAATTTCACAATTGATTACGGTATTCGTGTAACTATTTTTCTTCAATTTTTTTACACTCTGTTCGTCACATATTTATTAGAGTGACTACAGTCCCGAACGCGGGGTTGTTTAGAAAAAAATCCCGAATAGGCGATGTGCACATTATGAGTGTCAGCGCCTCTAACGGGTACATTGGCATTTTTGGGTACCGAATCAACTTTGACATTTCGAGAAAGTGATACAATTTACAATTTTATTTCGAGTTGTTGCTATTGTGTATGAATATTATACATCATAGTATATTGAAATGAATAAAGAAAATATTTAAAAAGCTATATATGTGATGTGACAATCAAAAAAAGTCAAAATACCAGCGAAGGTACTGTGGCGGAAAATATAATTTTTCTCATGTGTGATTTCTGTAAATTATTTTATCATATTTAAATTTATATTATAATTTATAATATTAGTTAAATGTTACAAGATGCACAATACATGGAAATTGAGATTAAAAAGTTGGAAAACTTGAATGATTGGAAAGAAGTAAATTTCTACATATCACGATATGAGTGTATGATGTTAGCATCTTTCTTTTATATTCGCAATAAATGATGTAGATTCTTCATTGAAAATATACCAGGCTCAAAGTGGAATCAGTTGCACAAGCGCGAAAAAGAAAATACACGAAAAATACGAACCATGTGAATTTCTATCTTTAACATTAACATTCCATGTACAAAATCTATAATAAATAGACGAATTATGTCAAAAATATACTTCTATTTCATACAACTGCAAGTATTATACAATTTTAAGACAATTTTCTGCTTCTTGTTTTATATCTTGTTCAAATATTAATTTAAGAAACACATTTTTATATAATTCATTATTGCAATCAGACGACCATTGTTGGAATTTTATTCATACGATAAGTATCTTTTACAATGAGAAAATATGTATACCTAAAAGAATTTTTCATATTAGTAGAAGATATCTGATGAAAAGTTATTTTCTTATACATCTGTTCCTCAAATAATCTTCTAGGAAATTTATAATATTTGATACTTCAATCGGTAATTTTGTAAGAATTATTACATCCCTCACTGCATCACATAATATTTGACGTCCTATCATTCGCATTTATTGCAAATATTATATAAAATAGAAATTGCTAAATTATTCTGACATAAAACATAACCTTGCTATGTTTCAATGAGTAACCACTTTTGTCATTTTTGTCCGCTATCGGCGCTGACTACTTTTGTGCACACCGCCTATAGGCGTGGTTTACGCAATTTCTGTAAATACATTTTAACATTATCTAACATACTTGGAAAACTAATGCCGAGTTTTGTGCATTAAGTATAAACACACTCCTCATACGAATATAATATAAAAACGCTTTTATTATAAAAATACGTACGTAATACTGGCCATTGTGTTCACTTGTTCACTTTAAATGATAATTAACCTCTAGAAATTTGAACAGACTATACCTCCTGCAATTTGTCTGCTACCTCGCAATGCGTAAATGTATTGTTGGTTGCGGTTACTTACCTGTTGTGTTTCCCTGCATTTCTATGATACATTTGCACTCGCGTGAGATTTCCCGATTGTTGAAGGGCCGCACGCGCACTGCCACCTTTACGGACGACATCGTGTCGTCCTTTGGGTTTCCTCGAGCTCTCTACTTCAACAGATATATCCTGCAACAAACAGATAAACACTTATATTAATTAAGAGGTACTTCAGATCGAAATATGTATTGCTGAATGTTTTTCGTATAACGGCTGTCTTTTTACCTTCCGTCACCTTTAGGTAAGGAAGGTATTGTCTTTGGTCAAAAAATTCAGTGTGAGTTTTTGATGAATAAGTACGTTTTAGAATCGCTGGAATAAGATTTTACTATTTTTACCATGTCTGTATGTATGTATATATGTATGTATATTACAATTTAAAAAATTATAATTCTTTCGTATTCCTTTATTTACATCGATGTGAAAAGATGATTAGATTTTGGTTATAATTGGTCAACCGGAAGTACCCTTATATTAAGATTTTAACAGTTTTTCTTGAAAAAACTCTGTTAAATATCATTTTTCCATATTTAATGTCATTATAAATATTAAAGAATATTTTATTCTATATACGATTTGATTACATTTTATATTTCATATTAAATGGATACAGAGTTAAAAAATTGTAAAGAAATTAAATTTCATAAATAAATAAATATATAATCACGGCTTATTACCCATTGTTGGGTGCTGGGTGTGCCAATCTGCTTTGTACACAGATATCGGTAATGATGAAATATTTGCACCGTGCGGGCGCTTACCAGGCGTCACCTCACGGGCACTCATTGCTGGCGTGGAGAGTGCACCACAGGGGTCAATTTTGTGCCATTTAAAATTGGAAATATTTGGCGTCGGTCGGGATCGAACCCGGTTCCTCAGATTCACGACCTGACACTCAAGCACGCGGCCACGAGACCCCATAAAGCAGCTAGCTATACTATAACAATGGAAACCCGCTACTATATTAAGAAAACGCTGATTGACAGATGTCAGTGTCAAGTGCAATTGACATGTTTGTGTTATAATTTTAGTGGAAATATAGAATCTCTTAGGTACATGAAACTTTCTGTATGGAATTTGTAGAAAATACATAGAACAGACAGAAGGTAATGTACTTGAAATATGGAATCTTGTGCAAGAAAATTTTTGTATGGAATTGATACAAAATATATGGAACTGACGGAAGGTAATGTGCTGGCCACATCAGATTTTTTATTTATGAACCATAGGAAAAACAATAAAAAAAATTCTTATGGCTATAAACTCTGCCCAATTAATTTTAGAACTAGTGTAAATACAAAAAAAGTGCAGAATTAAAAACTGCATCAAATGAGCCTATTGATATAGTGTGTTCAAAGAAATTCCTAACTCGGAGTAGGCTATGAACAAAGAAACGTATGTCAATTTAAAAATATTTCATTAAATGTCAATTTGACGTGAGATATTGTCAAAAATGTTATCTAAAGAAATCACAGCTTTTCTTCTTGAACTTATTTTAGAAATGGAAACAAATTAGAAAACGGCGAATGTCAATATACTGTATCCTTCCTTTATTGTTTTTACTCCTTGAAATTATATTTCAAGATTAATTTTGACAACTTGACTTTTGAATTGAATAATATGAAGGATACAGTATATTGACATTCGCCGTTTTCTAATTTGTTTCCATTTCTAAAATAAGTTCAAGAAGAAAAGCTGTGATTTCTTTAGATAACATTTTTGACAATATCTCACTTCAAATTGACATTTAATTAAATATTTTTAAATTGACATACGTTTCTCTGTTCATAGCCTACTCCGAGTTAGGAATTTTTTTGAACACACTGTATAATAAAATACCCGTCTTCAAGCTTTTTATAGTGTCATGCAAGAAAAAACATACAATTTATAAATAGTCGTATTGTTTGACTTTAACAGATAATAGCTTATTAATTATATTGAATTGTTTATATTGTACTATTGTTTTTTTTGCGATGGTAAATGTATCCATGCTTACTGATAAATAAATTAATGAATTGAAGAATTATTAAAACCAAGATTAAAACTATGACAAATGTCATTTGCCAAACTCAGGCAATACAACTGTTTAACATTTAGTGCTAAAAAAGGAGACACCCGGTATGTAAATATTACTACTTAGGGCCAATTTTGCAAACTCAGATTAAAATTTAACTGTCAATTAAATAAACAAAACTATGAAAAGAAACGAATTTTCCAAATATAAATTTATTACAGTGAATAACCCGATTTAATATTGTTTATTTATCTAGAAATTAAAATTTTAACTGCAAATTGTAAGATTGATAGAAGATTAAAAAATCTGATGTGGCCAGCACATTACCTTCCGTCAGTTCTATGTATTTTGTACAAATTTCATACAGATAGTTCCTTATTGCTAAAGATTATATTTCTTGTACTTTACCTTCCGGCAGTTGCATATATTTTATGCAAATTCCATACAATTTATAGCAAAAGATCCTATATTTCCAATAAAATTATAAGACACACACACTATGTCAATTTCACTTGACACTGACATCTTTCAATCAAAATTTTCTTAATATAGTAGCTGTTTCCATAGCTATGGCTACTTTATGAAATTTAATTTCTTTATAATTTATTAACTCTATATCCATTTAATATTAAGTATAAAATGCAGTCAAATCGTATAGACAATAAAATATTCTTTAATATTTATAATAACATTAAATGTGAAAAAATGATATTTAACATAGTTTTTTCAAGAAAAACTGTTAAAATCTTCAAATGAGGGTACTTCCGGTTGTCTAATTCTAACCAAAATCTAATCAGCTCTTCACATGGATGTAACGAAGAGAAATACGAAAGAATTATAATTTTTAGAATTGTAGTATTAGAGTTATCGCAGACGAAAATTTTGTTACACACACACACACACACACACAGACACACATACATACACACACACACACATACAGACATCATCGTAAAAATAGTAAAATCGTATTGTAGGGACCCTAAAACGTGCTTATTCATCAAAAACTCACCACCGAATTTTTTGACCAAAGACAATACCTTCCTTACCTAAAGGTGACGGAAGGTAAAAACCAATACTTAAGTACTTTAAAAAAATATCGACAATCTTGAGGCGATCAAACGAATGCAAATCTACGGTAAGAATTTGAGGCCTTGGCCCGAAATGGCGATCGTGCCATAAGAAAAAGAAAGATAAGCAGTATGCACGTATTTTCATTTTATCTGCGACGCAACACCCCCTTCAGGTCAAGGTCTGAAGGGCCGTAAAGCTCACTTCAAAACCAATTCGTTTTAACGCAATAAAGCTCAATTAACAATATGGGATAAATGTTACAGTTAAAGAATTACAGACGAATTTCCTCTACTAGTCTTAATACTATGAAACGTAGAAAACGACAAATTACAAGGTATTTAAAAAATACTGTAAAAAATTTAAGGGCATATAGTACTGACTGACCAAAATGAGTAAAAAAGCTTAATCAACATGGGTCCGATCTTCCATAGTTTCCGAGATTTGAGGCAGTGAAAATACGGCTGCTATCTCGAAAACTTTAAGAGTTACGACTTTGATTAAATGGGATTTTTTGTTTACCTTTCAGAGGGCATCTTAGATGTACTTTTGTTTTTTTTAATCAAATAATTGTACTATGTTAAATGTTGTGGCGACCTTGGCCAATATTTAATTTTCAAATAACTTCATAACTATTAGAAATTGAGAAAAACGTTTCATATAAAATTTTTCTGTTTTTTTTATAGTCTATTTACTGACAGACAATATTTAGTTCGATCACTATCTTTGTTTGTTTTTTTCGATTTTTCGCTTTTCTCGGAAACAGTTATCAGTCCTATGTTGATTAAGCTTTTTTACTTAGTTTGGTCAGTACTATATGCCCTTCAGTTTTTACAGTATTTTTGAAACATCCTGTATATTTCATTTAGCTCAAGTGTTTTATACTTTTGCTTTTATGGCAGGGTTGTCATGAAAAAACCCAGCCCGCGGCAAAAATAGCCCTTGAAAAAACCCGTTAAAAACCCAGTTATTATAAAAATTTAGGCACGTTAAAGATTGATGAATGAATTGTTTAAGTTCATAAAGATGGATACTGGTGGCAATTATTGGATCATAGGTTGTTCTTCTATTTCACCGTCACTACGAGGGTACCCTTTTATATTTCGGGATTAGAGAACAAAAACAAATATTAATCATCGAAAATAGCTTTATTGTTTTTTCAAAATATTCCCCATTAAGATCTATACACTTTTGCATGCGTTTGAACCAATTGTCGAAGCACTTTTGCCACTCTGATTGAGGTATCTCCAAAACATGCATTCTGAACGCATCAACCGCTTCTTCAGGTGTCGAAAAACGTTGACCTCTCATTTTATTATTTACGTACGGGAATAAAAAGAAGTCATTCGGTGCCAAGTCAGGACTATACGGCGGATGACTCATCAAATCGATGTTTTGAGTGCTCAAAAATGCAGTTGTTTGAGCCGATGTGTGAGAGCTCGCATTGTCGTGGTGAAGAGTGATCCGTCTTCGGCGGTTGGTTTTCCTGATTTCTTGGAAGACAACTGGCAAACAAATGGTTGTGTACCACTCAGAATTAACTGTTGTTCTAGTGGTACGGTTGCGACATGTCCAGTTTTTCCGAAAAAACAGGCGACCATTTGCTTGGAAGTGCTTCGTGCGCGAACAACTTTTGTGGGATTTGGCTCATCTTGAAACACCATACAGTCGACTGCTGTTTACTTTCGGGCTCATACGCGTAAATCAACGATTCATCACCTGTCTCGATGTCATAGACGTGTTTCGAAGCACCGCGATCGTATTTTTTGAGCATTTCTTTCGACCAATCGACACGAGCCTTTTTTTGAGCGATTGACAAATTGTGTGGGATCCAACGCGAACAAATTTTTTTGACAGTCAAATGTTCATGCAATATTGAATGTATGCTGGTCCCACTAATGCGTAAGGTTGCCTCAATCTCACGATAGGTCACATGACGATATTGCAATATCAGTTCGCGCACAGCATCAATGGTTTCCGGAACAACAACTGATTTTGGACGACCTTCACGAAATTCGTCTTGGAGTGAACTACGACCTCGGTTGAATTCACCATACCATCGATAAACACTGGTCCTTGATGGAGCTTCATCGCCAAAAATTGAATTAAGTTCATCGATGCACTGTTGTTGACTTAATCCACGTCGAAAGTTGTAAAAAATAATCGCACGAAAATGTTCACGATTTAATTCCATTTTTTGGCCGAGATGAATCTTTTAAGTTACTGTAAACAACACAAATAGCGCTCGTATGTCAAAACGTTCTGAGTACGTATAACCTCAAAAATGTCAAACTTTACGATAGAGCTGTCAGTTGCCAGATTGCAACACTAGGGTTGTCCAATCCCGAAATATAAAAGGCAACCCTCGTAGTATTGACGACAATGAACTTTCACTTGTCACTATTTTTTTGTACTTTATACAATTTTGTAAATGTTTTTAACTCTTTCTATTTTTGAACTTATTAATATATTACAATGTTTGCATTTGGTTTTACCATCATTTGTTTTAACATTTGCCCAGTCTAGTGACTGTTTTCTCCCAGAACCGTCTACTTTCGGCTGATGACTATTATGTTCAAACCAAAATACAAGCAGCACGGCGAGCTGGTTATTACAAGTTCGCTAGAACCTAGAAGAGTATACGCATGAAAATATCACGAATAAACTTTTACAGTTTAGTAAAAATCGTATTACATTATATTGTAATTGAAAAGTAATAAACTAGTGTTTCTTGTATTTATTTTTAACTTGTATTACATGAACAATGTAATAATTATTTTTATTTTGAAAAACCCAGAAATGCGTTGGGTTTTTCAGAAAAACCCAGTGGGCTGGGAATATCTCGAAAAAACCCGGGTTTTTGACAACCCTGTTTTATGGTTCCAAATTCTAAATATTTGAGAATAAATTTGATTAAGGCCCGGTATTTTCATCTCTGTTAATTTAACTGTCAGATATAGTTTAACGAGATGAAAATACCGGTCCTAAAAGTGATTTTAAATAAGTACACATCCATATTAAATTAACCAATTGCTAATCACTCTGACCGGTATGTCAACTTCTGAGACAATAGTCGCGTTCTTTTAATCATTTGCTTCACCTCACCTCAGCTCAAAGTGAGATGAGTTTGACATGAGCTGAGTTGAGATTTTTGTGAAGTAAAAAGTACGTCAACAAATTTCATAGAACTGTCTGTCAGAAAATCCGAAGTACTGTCCGCTAAACTTGACGAAAATAACAAGTTGACCATATCACTCATGTCATCATTTAATAGTTGCTCCTAAATATAAATATAAAACATTATAGGAGTAATAAATTTTAAATAATCGTTACTTAAACTGCAGCACAATATCTTTAATATTATCAGTCATTTTCTTCGAACAACCAATAAAACTATAATAATATTAAAGGAATAAACAAAAAACCTTTTCAATAACCAAACTAATTGTATGTGACAACCAGTGACAGCAAAGCATTTACCCCCATCGTTCATCCAAGATTACAATCTCAACAAGCACAACCTCTTGAGTGACTAAGAACGGTCAAAATTAGTGAGGTAACTGAGATGAGCTAAAACAAACTGAGATATCATGTAAAAATCGCGACTTAATGATGAAGTCAAATCACTTCACTAAAAGTTAAGACAAGCTATAATAACTAAAATATTTATTGAATAAAAATATCTCCTATATGTATCTCCTATAATATTCTCCAAGCCAGTAATGAATGTCCATAAATAGTGATGCACGCGAGGCGAGACGAGAAATATAAAATATCGATCTCGTCTCGTTTTCGGATCTGTAATCTCGATCTCGCTCTCGTTCTCGCAATTTTTTTTGGGTCTCCTCTCGTTCTCGCACGAAAGTCTCGCTATAAAAATAAGCGCTTGCGCACTACGTATTTACGTAACTATTTAACTACAAGACATAAGTTCGCACCAATAGCACCGTCTTCCATGTATTTTCAGTCGTATAACTATAATAAAGAGACGAAACACTAAATCCTGGTCACCAAATTATTTCAATAGGAACATAATGTTTATTCATTTACGGTCACCAGAAAATGTGATGTTAGTAAATAATTTAATTTACCTCTAAAATATCCAATTTATCATCAAATTGTGATCTCTAAACTATTTCAATAAGAACACATTCTGTCATCAATAAAACGAATTAAACATTTAAAAATTGTTTTTTGTAACTAAAAGTACCTACACTTTTTTATTACCTTCCGTCACCTTTAGGTAAGGAAGGTATTGTCTGGTCAAAAAATTCGATGATGAGTTTTTAATCAATAAGCACGTTTTAGGGTCCCTAGAATACGAATTTACTATTTTTACGATGATGTCTGTATGTGTGTGTGCGTGTGTGTGTAACAAAATTTTCGTCTGCGATAACTCTAATACTACAGTTTCAAAAATTATAATTTTTTCGTATACTTCTTCGTTACATCCATATGAAGAGCTGATTAGATTTTGGTTACAATTGTTCAACCGGAAGTACCATCATTTGAAGATTTTAACAGTTTTTCTTGAAAAAACTATGTTAAATATCATTTTTTCTCATTTAATGTTATTATAAATATTAAAGAATATTTTATTCTCTATTCGATTTGACTGCATTTTATACTTAATATTAAATGGATATAGAGTTAAAAAATTCTAAAGAAATTAAATTTCATGAAGTAGCTATAGCTATGAAAACAGCTACTATATTAGGAAAATTCTGATTGAAAGATGTCAGTGTCAAGTGAAATTGACATAGTGTGTTTGTCTTATAATTTTATTGGAAATATAGGATGTCTTGCTTTCTGTATGAAATTTGTATAAAATACGTACAACTGCTTTAAGGTAATGTACAAGAAATAATAATAAATCTGTTATTTCTGCAGATACATTACACTGTATATAGAAAACGTCACAAAATAATAATTTAAGACATAAATTTTCTGTATGAAATTTGCATAAAATACATGCAGCTGCCGGAAGGTAATGTACAAGAAATAGAATATTTAGCAAGGAACTTTCCGTATGAAATTTGTACAAAATACATAGAACTGACGGAAGGTAATGTGCTGGCCACATCAGATTTTTAAATATATGTCACTATTTAAATAAGATTAAGTCATAAAAAACCGCTACACTGGTCACTCCGCTTCTCTCCCTGTTGGCTCCCATCGACGCTTAATATAACATCCTTTACTTTTCAGGGGCGACAAGAGTTTTATTAACCGTGATTTTAACTGGGGTGAATTAGGGGCTGAAGTATTAGAGAAAACTAGTTCTATTGGATGCAATACCGATTTTGTCTTTATTTTTGCATTTTCTCGCTCAGAGACCGATACTAATCGGCTCTAAATAGACTCAAAAAAATATTGTGAATTCATATAATTTTCACATTTACGTGTTCTATGCATGAATTAGCGTTGACTCTACTCATTGTACGGTGCATTTTTCATTGAATTTATGAATCAAAGCTATAAAGTTACAACTCGCGAGATTTTTCGCTTCTCGCAGTTGTTATATCGATCTCGCCTCGAATTTTAAACTGCAATCTCGCTCTCGTCTCGCATAATGCAACGAGACAAGACGAGCTGCGAGAGTACTCTCGCCTCGTCGTGCATCACTATCCATAAAAGTACGTCTGATACACATTACGGTACAAATTTGCGGTTCTATGGCAAAACCAGATATATCACTCACATCGAACGTAAAAAAAAACATTAAGAAATAGAATACCTCTGTTGAATAATATAGATTTAACACTTTTTTAAAAATTCTTAATTTCTGCTTTTACCAATCTCAAAATTTATTGAAAGAAATTTGGTGATATATTAATTAATAACTCGTACAAAATATACAACACACATGAAAGAAACCCTTAATATTCTTCAGAAAATATATTTAATAAGCTTTACAAAAACATTCTCTCTGGTAACAATCAATTTTACGTTTCACGTTTCAAATATCCAATGAATCATTATTCGTGTATTCATTCTAGGAAAAGCATTCACCCTATATAAACAGAAAATGTTTCAGAATATCATGAAACGTTCAGAGAATTACACAAAGCACAATTATTACAATTAAACGTTGCTGAAATTTTAGAATTCAGCGTACGCAACCCGTATTACTGCAATGAGCAGCGCCCGCTGTGCGGAGAACAAAAAAGGCGTAAGAAAAAGAAAAATTTTCGCACTCCCAAAACTAAAGAGCGATTCTAATCACTCATTTCAGGGACTAAAGTTCAAATTCAGTCCCAGAGGGATTAAATATGAAAAAAATCCCTGGGGGACTAAAGTAAGAATAAACAAGATGTTTCCATAACATTATACATACAGTATGTGCACTACATTTTGAGCAGGCGTTGAGTTTAAATTTGAACAGAATTTTTGACATTTGTATTGTCAACTTGTACGATTAATTTCTTTTACACTAATATGGTTCCATTTGATACGATCGTGCGAAACATAGCGTATATACAAAAGGTGGTATTTGTCAGAATTTCTGGTATTACAGGAGCAATTCATATGTTATTTAGGGAATTACAGAAATTCCTAAGGTATTACTTGGACATATCAGAGAAATAACATAAATAATACATATTACTGCAAAATAATTGTACGACAATATAAAAACAGAATCTAATAAAATGTAATTTCAAATATAAATATGTACATATATGGAAACATACAAATTCAATAAATATTTGCATGTACGCAATACATATATAAAAATCTGATGTGGCCAACACATAACCTCTCGCCAGCTATTTTACCTGGTTGTATGCATAAAACGAAAAATATTTTTAATTACAAATACATATATTCATGTCACACTACAAAATAATTCTCACATATATTTGCAAAATCTATGGGATATTTTAATATAAATTACGTACAATACATAAATTTTCTTTATATTCAATATCCTGAAATTTTCTTTTTCTTTATATTCGTCATTTTTTCGCAAATTCCTTTTATAATCTTTTTTACGTATATTCTTTTGCGTTGTTGACTTTTTTTTAATTTCATAATCTTCATAATGATGTACAAATATTTTTGACAGTGACATTTATGTGTCAGTTACAAACATTTGAATTTCTTGCTTTGAAGTACTTTGATCTGAGATTTATTACATAAAATTATTTTATATGCATTTCTTTATCTCTAAATCTATAGAAGATATATTAATGAATTTATATTTATCGAATAAAGAATTGAACGTTCTTTAATATAAGTATTTACATAAATTTTCGATAAATAATATTTAGATGATTTTTTTCTTGTGACTACTACTTCCGGTTGTTCAATTGTTACCAAAACTTAATCAACTCTTCCCATTATTGTTAGATTGAGGAATCCGTAGTTAAAAATGTCTTAAGTCTTATAGTATTTGAGAAATCGTGGATCCAACAACCACACACACATACGGACACCATCATAAAAATGTTATAATCGGATTCTAGGGACCTTAAAACATGCTTATTCACTAAAATCTGGATATGCGATTTTTAGCATGAATCCAATACCTCTCTTAGCGAGAGGTAAAAAACAGAATAAACATATATTTCCGGCTAAACAAAATAAATGCAATGCATAAACAAATATTTAAAACAAACAATACTAAAAACAAATCCTATAGCCTGCTCAGATAAACGCATTCAAAACAATTGAAGGTCACTACGAACCCCACAACAATCACACCCATTTCTACCAACATTACACTCGAAAAACTTACTTCAATACTTTATAACTTCCACACCTTAACTCCAAAGAATTTCACAACATTTTTCCACTGTTAAACCCATTTTGTTGTACCTAACTTGACACAACCAATTTGACGTACCTACTGAACAAGATGGAGACTGATACTAACGCATGCGCATTGTGCCACACGATGACAATCAATATAAAACCATCCCCACCACTGAGAGCCAGCCAATGGGAGAAGGGAACAAAGCGCATGCGCGCAAACAAGACCTGCGTATAATATAATCAATATAAAGACAATATTGGAATACATTGTTGGATATTGGTGAGAATAGGAGCAATCTAATGCGATTTTGGGGTTATGGTTAAGGAGGAATCATCTTAGACTGTGATGATTTAAAGACTAGCGTATAATGAACAATTTTAAAATGAGTTACTCAACTAATACGCAGGTAATTGTGTGTATGGTGTACAATGACATATTCATTGGGTTTAAATGAATTTAAATTGCAATTTAGGGTGTAATAACCCATTTGTATTTAGCAGAATGAGCAATATGATTATTACCTGTTTATGTACAGAAAGGCCAAATGCCAGTTAAATTTGGGACGCACTATTTATGACAACCAATGAAATGGACAACCGCTATAGGATCTCCACCACAAATGGGCCCATAAACCATAATCGAAATACAACAAATTTATATAAAAATTGTGAAATACTTATTAATTAAGGCTAAATAATTTTTAAAAATCTGGTGTGGCCAACACAATACCTCCCGCCATTTACAGCCCGAGTCACAAAAAAGATCAAGTTTTTTGAATTAGAGAAATTTACTCTAATTTTGACAGTTTATTTCTTAAAATATAGTCTAATCTAATCCAAGTAACTACCTTTTTTTAAACCCCTCAACAGGATTAAATCCCAATTACAGAGTGGGTTCACATTCACACACATCCATGCCTTAGTGGGATTCGAACCCAGAGCCCCGAGGGCACTCATGACATGAGGCATTGCTCTAACCATTGAGCCACCGGACCGGAAGTATAATAAAATGAAGATTAAATTTTAAATACCGGGATAGAATAGAATTCACTAATCCAAAAATGAGGATTAGCTTCAATATTTTTTTGAATCGTTAATTTTTATTAATCTAAATACATACCTACATATTTACTTATGCTGGAAACTGTATTGAATTCCTTTTCTATTGTTCTATTTACTTTTTGAAATGATTAGTTCTTTGATAGTGACATCTCTCTGTCAGTTACATACATTTGAATAACTGCATTTTGTTTGTTTAAAGCGTAGCTCTGGGATTTAAATTATAGTTAATTTTATAAATTTATTCATAAAATATATAGAAAAAGCATTAAAGCAAATCTATAGAAAATTTAATAATCTTTAATTTTTATAATAAACATTAATCTCGAAAAAATAACATTTAAAGGTATTTTTCGAAGAAAAACTATTTTGAGCTTCTAGTAAAGTGCCATTTCCGGTTATCCGATTTTCAACAAAATCTAATGGGCTCTTTCCAATACAGAAGATTTCAAAATTTTCTGAATGATAGTATTTGAGTTAGAGTGGAGGATCCACACACATACACACGACATCATCGTGAAAATGTTAAAATTGGATTCTAGGGACCTTAAAACGTAATCATTTACCAAAATCTCGATATGCGATTTTTAGCACGATCTCTATACCTCCCTTACCAAGGGTAACGAGAGGTAAAAAACATTATTCATTATAAAGTTATAATGAATTAAACATTTTGTAACCGTCACGGGTGTCGATTTGATTCTATTTGCCAGAAATATGAAAACTAATAATCCCGCCCATAATTCCACAGCGTCTCGCCCATCACTAGTGCCACTGCATCGCACTAACTGGTATATCAGTGCCATTTTTACTTCCTTGTACATAGTAAAGGAAGTATTGTAATCGCGAAAAATTTCGGTTTTCAGATTTCAACGGAAATATCCATTTTGACCATCCCCGAATCTATTTTGACTAATTTAGTCGTAACGTCTGTACGTACGTACGTATCTCGCATAACTCAAAAACGGTAAGCCGTAGAAAGTTGAAATTTTGTATTTAGGACATCTATAACATCTAGTTGTGCACCTCCCTTTTTGGTCATTACACAATTTACAGAAATGGTACTTTATTTGAAGCTTATAATAGATTTTAATGAAAAACTATATTAAAATATAATCCAAAACCTTTTTAAATTTGGTATATAACACTTTTATATCAATTGGAATAACAGCAGATTTTGGTTAAAACAGGCTAACCTCAAGTTGTTAACAGTTTTTCTTGAATAAAATGGTTTCATTTTGATTTTCGAAATAAATGCTTCAAATAAGAGTTTTAGAGAATTAAATTCTGCGTCTAGCACATCAAGTATTATTAAATTAGCCCTTTGTATAAGCGAGATATATAAATTTAAACATATACTTTTTGGTTTTTGTAATGAAGCTTGCTATGGATTAGGACAAAAAATAACAAAAAAATAAAAAATAGATGTTAATGTCAAATTACGTCAAATACGTGCAATTTTATAATTGAGTCTATACTTCATATTAGTCTTGCGTACAAGGAAGTTGTGTGGTGTCCACATCAGATTTTTTTATTTAATGTTTTTGAAGAGACGATAAAAACTTGCTACCCATATTTTTTTTTTTTGACATAATTTTCATTAATTGAACAGAAAAGTATTTATGAAATTTGATTATTTAAATTACCGCCATTTATGACGTAGAATTACGCCAAACCAATGAATGGCCGTAGAGCCATAACACCGGTACGCTCAATAACAACGGCATGTGCGGGTAATTTAAACATGACACATCACCTGTTTGACGTTTGAGGCTAGTATTTAATTTGTCAAAACCCTGCTGAACAAATCGAAAAATTTAAAATACTTAGAAGTCGAATAAAAATTATTGCAGCAGGCCTGAAGAATTGAAAAAGCACATATTACTACCCGATCGTGAATAATAAGTATTTACGATACTCGTGATCTACTAAAATACATTCTTTCACATGTGAAAGATAATATAATAAAAATAACAAGACAGTTTCCGCGATACCATTCTGTGGAATGTTGGTTTTCCACATACATTCTCCAGGTTCAAATATCGAAACGTCACATCAGACGATATTTATGCCTTTCTGGTCATGATTCGCTCCCTTTACAATATTTTGCCTTCTATAACATTCCGGCTAGAGAACACTGTTCTGGAAAATTTATTTTTATCACATCAATATAGCGAGATCGGTCTCCATACGTGAAATATGAATCTGAGACATAGGATTGGTATTTGGCAATGTAGTTACATGGGTATAATGTGTTTTACACCAAACGATTGGAGGTGGCCTGATACTAGCTAAATTAGTTTAATTTGTTTTGTTCATATTTTTAAGTTGTTTGTTGTTACTATGTTTAATATTTAATTATTTTTGTATCGATGCTTTTGACACGAATAATAATAATACCAGAAACTTAATCCAATATTCCTTATTTCGGCGAAGTCAAAATATTTCCAATAGAAGGTTATGATTTTGACGTCACACGCAAGAAAGAATGCGACGATGTAGAAGTTGAGATGGAAGATAGGATTACAAACAAACCACGCCATTTTCAAAGGTCTGTCTTCTGTCACTTGTGTTTTGAATTTCAGTTTTACATGTGATTCATTGTTTTCGGACGGCTGTGGAAACTTAAATAATTTCACATTTGTCATGTATTCTTTATAGCGGGAGTCACTATTACAAAGACCATACACTCGCTTGATACTTGGCACCATCTTGCAACTGTCACCATGACGGCTATTTGTTTGTAAACTAGCAACGGAGTGAAATGAGTCACAAGTGTAGTACAAGGAAAATACCAATAGATGGCAGCCCGAAAATATACCTCTGTATAACCCTCCATTCACATTATTTTATACGAAGAGATTAATGTATTACTCAAAAAAAAATATTTATTTATAATATATGTATATGAGTCTATAAATGCATTGAAAACACGTCGTTAAGAACATCTATAAACGCATTAGGTACGTTCAATAAGCCCAGCAAAACAAGCAACTGGAAGTAAAATTTGTTGAATGACTTTGCTAGCCTAGCATTTGCTTGATTTGCTCGCAAGCAATCCAAGCCATAATTTTCTCGCTTGTCTTGCTGTCAAATATAATGGCGGGAAATACAAATTTTACATACATGAATTTAACTTGAACTGATTCTATTTCTTTATATGGCGTGTGTCTATCAACCACATGTAAAAAAGGCTTTGAAAGTTTTGTGATGGATGTTTATAACATTATTAAATTTGAAATATTTTGTTATAGTCAATATAGCTTCTTCCAAATTAATCCCACTATCTGAAAATAAATATATAAATTCATTTTCCATATGTTCGCAGACCAAGAAAAGAGATACGACAGATACACAATTACAGAATGTTATATTTGACATCTATATACATTTCTCGATGACAGTTGTGGATGACAGTTCGTCATATAGCCAGCAAATCGTTTAGCGAACTAAGGAAACTAAGCAACAAGTCTCGTTTGCTTACCTAGCATTTGCTAGATTTGCTTACTTCATTGAACGCACCTATTGTTTTTGTCGCTTTTCGTTTTCTAAAGCTAGTATGTCTGCTTTCAAAATTGTTAGCGATTGTTAGATAATGACATTTAACCTCAAATTGCTGTCAGTTAAGAATGAATTTTGATATGTGCAGTTAAAATTGTTAGTGGGAAGTGCTACAATATAAAAATCTAATAGAAATATAAAATTGTACCTCAACAGAAAAAATAGTATAAAAAAACATGTTTCATAAGGACTGTTGTCGTATTCGTCCTTTGTAAAATTCGCCAAACCTGGACTCGTGCGTTAACAGATTGCCTTACGAAACTTGTTTTTAACGTATGGTATGACTAGCGAATGAAAGTTAACGTTTAAATTATTTTATAAACTATTATTCACGAAAGTTGACTATTCAAGGTAACTTCATTGCATTTTGTATGCATAGGCGTGCAACATGAAATATTTATGGATATATTTTATCTGGAAAAATAAGAGTAATTTATTTGAAAATTATGTTTCTTTCTAAATAATGTCTTTCTGAAAGATTTATGTTCTTCACTTATGTTTTTGCAAAATTCAAAAACATAGACTTAACTTATAAACCAAGGAATAATAATTTGATTTAAACGTCAACGCCACTGGGTAAATATTAGCACAGAGGGTAGTGTAATAGATAATAAGGTATCTGTAATTCTACGACATACGTCATTATTATTTATAGTGTGTGTGAAAGTAATGCCACTATTTACGGATATCTGTCACACCACATAAATTAAATAGGCATAGGTCAAATAATCTTTCTCTGTCTAATACAAAATGTTGCTAAGCTACTCCTGTAAAGTGATGTGTATTCTTTCGTCGAAAGAATGACCTTGATTAGTCATCTTTCGTAAATAATAGTGCAGATGTGGTTTCTTTTGAAACCCTAGAGAAGAATAGAATTGTATGAAATATTCTATAAATAATATATAAATACTTTGCTAGGAAAGCACCCAAATACATTACTATGTCTGGCCGAAAATAGATGGCCGATTAGGGTAACTGAATATCAAACCAGGGATGCGATTAAATTATTTTAAACATTTTTCGTTTATGTTGATTATAACAAAATATTTTGATCTTTAATCTATTTAGTTTGGCAATTCTATGAAATAGGATTATTTTTAATTTCCTCTAACAGTAATTCCGAATCGAGGGTTGCTTACACCTGAGACGAACGAACTTAAATTTTTTAAATACATCCCTGAATCCTGTTGCTAAGGTCATTTAAAATGCCTCCTGGTATTAAGTACAATAATTCTAATCTTCTGTAACGGAATACATAAGGGTCAGTTTCCTTTCTAATCAAATATAGGGATATGTTTTCAAAAAAAAACCACATCTATTAAATAATCTAAACGTCAACTTTCATTCGCTTTTCGTAGTATTATGGAAACACGAAGATGTTAAAGAAACGCAACCAGCAAAACCTCTTTGTAACAACGGTTGTATCTGAGCTTTTGCAGGCGTTCATAAAAATTATATTATTAAACAAAAGAAATACCTTTTATATTACGCAAAACAAGTTCAGAAACATTTTACGCAACCAAATTTGTTTTTTAATGAGACATTAATATTTTAAAATAAGTTTTAATAGGTTGTTTTTTACGTATATTTTTTTAAGTTTTCAAAATTTGCAAAAGGTAAATGTAAATATGTATAAATTTTATAAATTTGATTATATCCAATCATGCACAAAATTTGGAAATTGGAATGTAAATAAAGTTCAATCATAACAATTTAACAAGAGTATAAAGTATAAAATTAACATCACTTCTGTGTATTCAAAACCAATGAAATGTAAAACGAGATATCCAATAGGGAATTATAAAATTGTTTTCATTTATTAGAATTAACTATTTTATAAATATTTCACTATACGACTCTCCTGGTGCTGCTTTGTATATTACAGAATATTAACCTCTATTGTATGTACGTAATGTGTAATATTAATAATAAATCATAAAACTCGTATACACAGCTAAAGCTGTTTTGGCAAATAGAGATATAGATATAGATACAGGCTCAGAGGATGGAAACTACGATGAGTCAGCTTGCGTCAGAGATATCTGCGTGTGATGACGTCACACGCGTGGGAAACACACCCACCGTTAACAGCAAATAGGGTTTAAATTTGTTAGTTTTGTAGCAAAAAGGATTATGTGGTTTATATTGATAACAATGGAATATTCCACTGTTTTTCTTTTAATTTTTTTTTTGCGGAACTTTGTCGAAATTGAAAGCAATGTGTAATTCTATAAATTCGTGAAACCGTTATATCTTTTTTAAATATTTTATGGCATTGTTCTCAAATTCGCTAATAATGGACCTTTTCAATTTAACGGCTAAACTATTATTCACGACAGATGACTATTCCAGGTCATTTGTGAGCCGCCTGATATAATATTACTTGCAGATAAAGCCGGTATCCCACTGTAAAAATTTTGATAAAAATTTCTGTAAATTTTTTTATAAAAACGTTCCATGAAAAGTACTGCATCCCACTGTAAAATTTTTTACGCGTTTTTATGGAGTGTTGCATAACTCATGAAAGAGAATAGGCGCCAAAGATACTACTAAACCTCATTTTGTAGCCGTTGTTCTGCAGAGGTAGTTGCGTTTTGTAATTTCATTATGAATAACGTCGATTCAAATAAAAAAATCTGATGTGGCCAGCACATTACCTTCCGTCAGATCTATGTATTTTGTATAAATGTCATACAGAAAGTTCTTTGAAAAAGATTATATTTCTTGTACATTACCTTAAGGCAGTTGTACGTATTTTATACAAATTCCAAACAGAAAGTTTCTAACAAAAGATCCTATATTTCCAGTAAAATTATAACATAAACATACTGTCAACTGCACTTGACACTGACACCTTTCAATCAGAATTTTCTATTTTCTTAATGTAGCAGCTGTTTCCAGAGTTATAGCAAAGCTGACTAATATACATGATATTTAATGTCTTTATAATTTTTTAACTCTATGTCCATTTAATATGAAGTATAAAATGCATTCAAATCGTATAGAGAATAAATAATTCTTTAATATTTATAATAACATTAAATGTGAAAAAATGATATTTAACATCGTTTTTTCAAGAAAAACTGTTAAAATCTTCAAATGAGGGTACTTCCGGTTGACCAATTATAACCAAAATCTAATCAGCTCTTCACATGGTTGTAAGGAAGAGGAATACGAAAGAATTATAATTTTTGTAATTGTAGTATTAGAGTTATCGCATTAGAAAATTTTGTCACACACAGACACACACACACACACACACACATACATACACACACACACACATACAGACATCATCGTAAAAATAGTAAAATCGTATTCTAGGGACCCTAAAACGTGCTTATTCATCAAAAACTCACCACCGAATTTTTTGACCAAAGACAATACCTTCCTTACCTAAAGGTGACGGAAGGTAAAAATGTTAGCTGCAATAATTGTTGGAGTAATGGGTTACACAGTTATACAAAAAATAAAAAAATCAGAACATCGCTGGTGGACTAGTCTATGACTGGAGAAAAGAAATACAAATCGCAGTATTTAATTATCAGACACACCAAATTACGAATAGAAGATGAAATAAATTAAAGAAATTTTCTTCGAATGAAAGACCATTTCTTAATAATCATGGACATGGTTCGAAAGTAAAGTAAGAAACGTGACACTCAATTAAGTCAGTGTATTTCGGCACATAAAAGATAGGCATTGTTCTATCTAGTGTACACATAAATTTTGAAAAATTAATCCTTTTATCGTCACTACTTAAAGGGTACGACGCGAGTATATAGGTGAATAAAGTCCATCTTAAAATGCTTGAACGAGGCGGATTTGTATGGGCTTCTCCTTTAATTCATATTTTATTTTTGCAAATTTGTATAGGTAATTTAAAATACACTTTCTATAAATTATAGATCAAGATATTTATACTAATACTACGTAAAATTATTGGTTGAAAAACTTTGTTGGTTACGATTAATGAGTATTCTAATAGGATTCGGACGGAAATGTAAAAGGAGAAAAAAGAAATGCAAAGAATAACGCATGTAAATATTAAATAACTTTAATACTTGTTTTTTTGATGTTATTTTGCCTGATTATTATAAGATAATAACATTTAACAGTTGAAAATCGCACTTTGCCTGGCGTATTTATTATAATATTCAGGCGATTTTGTGTGTTATCAAACTTCTTCATTTTTATACAAATCAATTAAAACGCTGTCTGTTCAGGCAACCACAGTACACATTGTGATTATTTTGCTTCATATTATTTCCAATTTCAATATAAATAAACGCTCACCGCTATTCAAATAATGTCAGAGAATAACAGCTGTCTTTAGAAAATGACTTTACCCATGGTTCAAGCAACCGCATTGCGCACGCCCGCATCAACATCCAATCATAACGCAGCTTTCAACAAAATGAATACAGACTGCTGTATTTATGTGACGTCACATCAAAATTTTTACGTGACGTCATGTAAATACAGTTTTCATAAAAATTCTGTCAAAACGGTTTTTATAAAAATATTTACGTCCATTTTTATCAAAATTTTTACAGTGGGATACCGGCTTAACTTAATTGCATTTCGTATGCATAGACGTGCAACATAAAATATTTATGGACACATTTTAACTGAAAAAATAAGAATAATTTATTTGAAAATTATGTTTCTTTCTAAATAATGCTTTTCTGAAAGATTTATGTTTTTCACTTATGTTTTTGCAAAATACAAAAACATTGACTTAACTTGTAAACCAAGGAATAATAATTTGATTTAAACGTCAACGCCACTGGGTAAATATTAGCACAGAGGGCACTGTAGTAGATAATTAGGTATCTGTAATTCTACGACATACATCATTATTATTTATAGTGTGTTAGAAAGTAATGCCACTATTTACGTATATCTGTCACCCCACATAAATTAAATAGACATAGGTCAAATAATCTTTCTCTTTCTAGTACAAAATGTTGCTAAGCTACTGCTATAAAGTGATTTGTATTCTTTCTTCGAACAAATGTCCTTGAATAGTCATCTTTCGTGAATAATAGTTTATATCTTTCTATCGCTGCAAATAGTGAGAAAATGGAGGGAAGAACTGCCAGTTGGGCTGTCAAACGAAACGTCAAAAATATTGCAGTCATTAAAATACCTGTATTCTCAGTGAAAATTTGCATCGTTAGACATTTTAACTTCAATAAAAGCTTTTCTAACTTATTTCGATAAGATTTTTTAAAGTTATCTGAGATATTCTCACATTTCACGTCTAATTTTTTTAGAAACAAACGCGATCTACCTCTTTAAATTGAAAGGTCTATTGGATTCACATAAATTGATTTATTTCAACAGTTATAAATACTATACTCTGTTCCATTTAAGCCATTCAGCAGATGTCGCTCGCATCAGCGCAAAATTTAAATAGCCGAAATTACATTAGGTATACTTGTCTCTTGTGTCCAATTTCAGCCAATCAGAGAGGTCAAAACTAATGCCTATGCTCTGCAATACTGAATGGATTAAATGGAACAAGTCCAAGATTTGGTTGCCACTGGCAACATATCATTCACCATTAACATATGCACGTGTTGTTTATCTGACGAGGTATCATAAATTCTAAATAGAAAACTGGATATTTATATATAAAGCATCTGATGTGGTCAACACAATACCTCCCGCTAATCTAATTTTTATTAATTTAAATATACATACTTACATATTTACTTATGAATTAAGTTCCATTCCATATATCTATGGTTCTATTTACTATTTTCTTTTTAAAACGTTACTATTATTAATTTGAAATGATTAGTTCTTTAACAGTGACATTTATCTGTCAGTTACATATATTTGAGATATGAACTGTGTAACCAAGCAAATGTGTTTGTTTAAAGCGTAGCTCCGGGATTTAAATTATAGGTAATTTTATAAATTTATCTTTAAAATATATGAAAAAAGTATTAATGTAAAGTAAACCTGTAGATTATTTAATCATCTTTAGTTTTTATAATAATATAATTGTCAAAAAAGGACACTGAAAGGTATTTTTCGAAGATAAACCATTTTGAACTTCAAGTAAAGTGCCATTACCGTAATGTATGTAACTGACAGATAAATGTTACTATCAAAAAACTAACCATTTCAAAGTAATATTAGTAACGTTTTAAAAAGAAAATTGAACAATAGAAAAGGAATTCAATACAGTTTCCAGCATAAGTAAATATGTAGGTATATGTATTTAGATTAATAAAAATTAACGATTCTCAAAAACATTTAATCCTCATTTTGGGATTAGTGAATTCTATTCTATCCTGGTATTTAAAATTTAATGTTGATTTTATTATAGTTCCGGTGGCTCAATTGTTACAGCAACGCCTCATGTCATGAGTGCCTTCGGGGCTCTGGGTTCGAATCCCACTAAGGTATGGATGTGTGAAAGTGAACCCACTCTATAATTGGGATTTAATCCTGTTGAGGGGTTTATAAAAAGGTAGTTACTTGGATTAGATTAAACTATATTTTAAGAAATAAACTGTCAAAATTAGAGTAAAATTCGCTAATTCAGAAATAAGGATTAACTTAATTTTTTTTGTGACTCGGGCTGTAAATGGCGGGAGGTATTGTGTTGGCCACACCAGATTTTTTCTTTTTTGGCATAACCCCATTTGATAAAGCTCGTTTTAGATAATTTCATTCAACTTATAATATGCAAATATTAAATCAAACGACATTTTAAGGGTCACTTCACGAACAAAAACTACCCGTATTAAATGACAAATTCTATGTATCACGGCAACCCTCTTCACGTTAGAGTATATCGGATTGTCATTCACAATCCACTCGCCTATTCCAGTGGCACTAAAACTTCAATAAACTCTCTCTCAACAGGCTTGTGAACTTTGACACTTGCGTGGGAGAACGCAATTTATCAGACACGATAAACGAAAAACGAATCCTCCTACAAAGCACTTGTCTCTTGATTCAAAATATTGGTTCTGAACTTTTAAGAAGTTTAAAGAAAGAATGAGTGTGTGTATTATTGTTGAAAGGAATTACTTTGAACATATTTAAAAATAAAATTCTAAAAAATAGCTATTTGTGTATTAAGAGCGCAAAATGGGACATTGTCGATTGAGAGGTTGTTGCCGCGCGACGCAGGAGCTTGGCATTCTCTCGAAATCGACAATGTCCATTTGCGCTCGAAACACACACAATATTTTTTCTACAGTCGCCACAATGGGGTCCTCCACCATAACAAAAATATATTTTTTATTTATTTTTACTTATCGTTATTTTCCATTCTTCTTGAGCTATCGCTTCAATCTAATCTAAGCATTTTATACTTTTGTTTTTGTAAATGAATGCCCTATTTTATTTTCACAGCAGTGCGGCATTTTGTTTGGTTATGTGTAACTACAGTGTCATTAATTCCTGACTAAACGTTTCCATTAAGAATGTAGCCAAGTAACATTTCTCAACATTATATAGTTAGAAATTTGAGGAGCGAGCGTTTTTTCTACTTTGTCGCTCTAGAGCGGCAAAGTGACATTTTGCGTTGACAAAAGAGAGCGCAAATGGCTACTTTGTATATAGACTGTAGAAAAAATATGAACCATGTGTCTTTTTCTCAATCGTTCTAGTGTGACCCCTATAGGCGGTGTGCACAAAAGTAGTCAGCGCCGACAGCGGACAAAAATGACAAAATGGTTACTCATTGAAACATAGCAAGGATATGTATGTCAGAATAATTTTGCAATTTCTATTTTATAAAATATTTGCAATAAATGCGAATGATAGGACGTCAAATATTATGTAATGCAGTGGGGGATGTAATAATTCTTATAAAATTACCGATTGAAGTATCAAATTTTATAAATTTCCCAGAAGATTATATGCGGAACAGATGTGTAAGAAAATAACTTTTCAACAGATATCTTCTACCAACATGAAAAATTCTTTTAGGTATACATATTTTCTCATTGTAAAAGATACTTATCGTATGAATAAAATTCCAACAATGGTCGTCTGATTGCAATAATGAATTATATAAACATGTATTTCTTAAGTTAATATTTAAACAAGATATAATACAAGAAGCAGAGAATTGTCTTAAAATTGTTTAATACTTGCATTTGTATGAAATAGAACTCTATCTTTGACATAAGTCGTCTATTTATTATAAATTTTGTACATGTAATGTTAATGTTAAAGATAGAAATACACATGGTTCGTATATTTCGTGTATCTTCTTTTCCAAGCTTGTGCAACTGATTCCACTTAAAGCCTGGTATATTTTCAATGAAGAATCTTCATTTATTACGAATATAAAAGAAAGGTGCTAACATCATACACTGATATCGTGATATGTAGAAATTTTCTTCTTTCTAATCATTCAAGTTGTCCAACTTTTTAATCTCAATTTCCATGTACTGTGCATCTTGTAACATTTAACTAATATTATAAATTATATTATTATTAATTATATTTTTGATTGTCACATCACATATACAGTATTTTAAATATTTTCTTTATTCATTTCAATATACTATGATGTATAATATTCATACACAATAGCAACAACTAAAAATAAAATTGTAAATTGTATCACTTTTTCGAAATGTCAAAATTGATTCGGTAATCAAAAATGTCAATGTAGCCGTTAGAGGCGCTGGCGCTCAAAATGTGCACATCGCCTATACAAGGAATACTGAGCTTTAAGGCAACCATCATTGCATGTGTGTATATGTACTGCAATCATTATACATTTATTTTAATATTGATGGTATTTTGTCCTTCATATACACCTTCATTTATTTTCCACCCTCACGGTCATCGTAGTAGGCCGACTCGGCGTCTGTGATCCTAGTGACGTCACTACACACCCTGACCGGCGATTGTTTCAGCACACAGTAGCCTGTTTTGTAGCGATATCGTAGTGGGCATACGATCGTGTGTCTACACTCACATTTATTGGATAGGGGTAATTATTGCACGCTTCATTGGGGTTGAAAAACGTGCCTGCTGACGTCATGGGGAAAAATATCTGTTACAGAGGGTAAATTAATATGTCAAACAATAAGAGAACAAGTGGCTAATTAGATTGATGACAAATTATGGATTCAAAAACAGAAATTTTAATTTGTATCTTGATGAAACGACATACAGGGTGTTAACGGTCAGGTGCGAATTAAAAGTTGTATAAAAACTATTTTTACATTTCTTATTATATCGTAACTTTAAGTTACAGAAATTTCACTGTTGAATTACATCAAAACAGTCTTCTCTCATACATACTACTGTAGTGCCTATTCACTACCACGGGTGATGTCTCGATGTTGTGCGGGTAACGTTACTCCATGTGGGAGACCGTTCTCGTATCCAACGTGCATGTGACATGTGAAAAATTCACGAACTTCAGTGGGATCCTGTAGCTCAGTTGGCAGAGCGCCCGACTAGAAATTGGGAGGCCGTGGGTTCGAATCCCGCTGGGGTCCGTGAATTTTTCACAAATCCGTCTTCGTTTATATATTTAATATATTAGATCGTAACTTTAAGTTACAGAAATTTCACTGTTGAATTACATCAAAACAGTCTTCTCTCATTTCTTATTATGTTTTTGGTT